>CM046001.1:63157693-64434003 GCA_025175895.1 Wurfbainia villosa
AATTCAACTTGCCTAGAGGTGGCAAGCCCGAAGTTCATCGGAAATACATCCGATACTCTGACTACTCGCACATCGAGAGAGGTGGTAGTCCTTCGCTCTCAACTTTGACTGCAGATAGCAAATAACCTCGACAACCCCGGGCCAATAACTTCGAGCCTGTAGTCGATATAATGGATAATCCATCGCCTCTAGTACCAACAAATTCCTGCAAGCCGGTTGATCCGTGGCCTAAATGTCACCACTCTTGCTCTACAATCCATCAGAAGCGTGATAAGCGCCAACCACCCATACCGAGAATAATATCAAACTCTATCATTTCCAACACCAAGGTCCATCAGTAAGGATATGCCCACAAAGTCTAATGGGCAACCCTTGATTTCTTGGTGGCTAGTCAAGACTTCTCCCGATGGCAAGGATAACGCTAACCCACAAGAACGAACCTCGGGATTCTTCCAACTCTACTGTAAATACTCTAGATACAATGAATGGGAACTACCAGATCTAATCAACGTATCAAGATATATAGAATAAATCAAACCATACTGAATGATCGATCCATCACCTCAAGGCCTCCTCTCTAGTGATGGCAAAACTCGCCCAGCCTCTATTTGCTACCGCATCCCGACGACGAAGTAGTGTGCCTCCACTCGGCCGAGTCGACTGCGGCATCAAGTCGAGTCCGGCCGGGCATAAGGTAACCCCGAGAGCCGGTAAGACGGGCGGTGCGTATACTCGGTAGTAGATCACCGGAGATGCAGGATATCGATCGCCGCTTGCATCACCGTAGGGCGCCTCGTGATCCGATAAGTGTGCCGTGGAGGTACTGCCGCCTCGTCTATAAGATCGCATACGCGGCCGCCTCTCGCTGCCGCCGTTGACTTTTCCTTGTTAGAGCTATCAGAAACTCCAATCGCGTTTCAACGCATGCCTGCTAGTATGTCCGTTGCTTGCAATAGTAGCAAACCGCCGCTTCCAAAGGACACTGAGCTCTATGACTTCCGGATCCGCATTTATAACATCCACTTCGCTTCCGACTTTTATGGTTCTTCCGAGACCTCCAGAGAACTCGATGGCCGGACGCTTCCTTCGTGATCTAGCCGACCCTTCCGCGACCTCGCGTAGTTCCTTTTGCTCCCTTTCTTCTCGAGTCCTCGAGCCGAACTCGTTCGCTGCTTGCCCTTAGTCATCTGTTTCTCGATATCTTTCTCCCTGGAAATTTGCTGGGAAGTCATCTCGATGAAGAGGGCACGGTCCAATGCCTCCCTGTAGGAGGTATGCTAGATCCTGACATCCTCGCTCTGATATAAGCTGTTAGGCCCTGGGTGAACTGGTACATCCGGTCTGAATCCTGTGCTACCAGGTGAGAGCAGAACTTTGATAGTCTGGTAAACTCTGTGTTGTACTCCATAACAGAACGATCACCTTGCATCAGGCTTAGAAACTCTGACGACCGTGTCAGAGAAAACGCCAAGGAAAGCATCGCCTCCATAAAGCATCTCAAAGTCGGACCAAGTAATCCCACGCCTCCAAATAGAGTCTTCGTAATTTCCACCAAGTGACACCGATCTCGAGATGATATCCAAAGAAGGCCCACCTTCTCCACATCCGCGTAGTTCATATACTCAAGGTGTCTTCCATATTTTCCACCAAGATCGGCAATCCATGGGTGACTTCTAACAAGGTGAACTTCTCCTTGGCCGATCGTGCTAACACGAGTATCCGTGACTTATCATCGAGCCTGGACTCGTGGCTCGGCGTAGGTCGCGGTGTATCCGGATTCGAGGCCCGATCACCAATAGGGGTGCCGAGGTGGTACTTGAGTAGTAGCTCGCTCGCAGGTATCTCGCCCCTCCCTCCGCCGCCGCTCGATGGACGGCCTCGACCACGAGTCTGAACAGGTGGCATGACTCTGACAGTATTCACCTGTTGAACAAGTCTAGATAAGCATCTAACTAAAGTATAAATTATCAGGAATACTTACTTCATGTTGCTCAGAGCTTATGCCGCTGTCAATCCCATCTCACAAAACCAAAACTGAAAAAAATATACCGACTCGAGAATCCAAGACTCAAAAACAAAATCACAATATGGCATCGCAGAACCTTGGGCTCGATAATAAAGTTGTCACGCCTTCGGGAGTATGCCGTGTCAAAAAATCAAACGGACGACATCTCCTATGCGTGGCAACATCTCGAGTTAATACAAGGCCCGTAGGCCCACAATAACATAATAATGATCGATATAATTATATCAAACACACTGGAAACATAAACACATACCACAACAAGAATATAAAAACATACGGGTGTACACCCTCGACAAGACCACAAGTACTAAAATAGTACATAAAACATCGACACAAAACAAGGTCCACAACATAACGACGTAAGTCCATACATAAACAAAAGTCAATAACATAGAATCAAAAATCCATAAGAAAACACAAATCCTCGAGACTCAAAAGCGGAGATGGGATGGATCGCGCCTCCAAGCCGCCACGAAGATCTCTACACCATTACAGGGCGATGAAAAACCCAGGGTCCGTGGGAGTGAGTAAAACTCAGCAGGTAATAGATAAATATGTTCATTAATATCACATGTATTTCGACAGTAAAAATCTACAGGTATCACTAGCATGATAATATATATATCCATGTATATACCATCTAACCAAAAGTCAATATGAACTGCAGACATACCTGAACGTCTGCTACGCTACATCTATCCAACCTGAGCACATATACACAACATATGGTATAAAGAATAGAACTAACTCATACTACATCCTGCTATGGGTCAAGGGTATCACAGTGAATAACTAACCAGTATACAAGTGATGGCCTACTATCATACAGAAGAATGTAATAACATGTATGAATATGTGCAAACAAATGCAACAAACATAGTACATACAAATGCAGCATCACAATAAGCATATCTATATATAGACTGCATCTATATACGTATGCTAATCACAATCATCCATATATATATATATACATGCATATATGTATATATATGGTAATATGCAAAAATGTCATAAGTCGGCAATGCAGTATGCATGGTCATGTCGGCTCACCCTAAAGCTACCACGACCCCAGTGTGGCCTCGGTGGCTCGAACATGACAACTGTCCCAACTCAACACCAACCACTACTCTCGAGTGGCCGAGTGGGCAGTATGATCGAGTAGCATATAAGCGTAAAGAGCAAGCTACACGATGGGGGTCCCTGCTGTTGGCCAATCCGACAGTCACTACCCATGAGTGGTCGAGTGCCACACACGCAGGACTATGGCACGCAAATCCAACTATCACCGTCTGTAGTGATAGAGTGCGGCACTACAATGCTCTGCCCTCACACCGGTTACTCCTCCTATGAGTAACCGTGGAGGCAGGATGACTGGCGACACTCTCAACCACAAGGGAGACATCGTCGCCAGCATGCATGCAAATGACATGAATATAAGGTCTCACAAATAGACATCCACCATCAACGACTCTATCAGAGAGTCGACTCAACCGATCAGATCGACTAGGACCACCGGTCCGTAGCGACACCCTAAATACCATTCACCCGACCATTTACATAATGCATGGTCGGTAGAAACATGCAATCTAAGGAGTACTAGAATTAACTCTAGGTTCAAGACATCATCTACCTACGGATGACCTTTTGCCCAATTTACAATCAGGTTGTCATCCGTACTTTACTACTTGTGTTTAACTTAAACAAATTCTAAGTTATTTATATCATCTATATGTATAACTCCTAGTCATGGTAACATAACATGATAGCAGCAAGGAGTTAATGGCCAACGGATAAAGTATCAAGCATAAGATGAATAGAACAGGATCAAGGTAACATGATCATTTAAGATGATCATGCATCTAAATCTGTATGCATTAACTACCTGACCGGGGTAGGAATCACCCACCTGATAAGAAGCTCGTGACAATAAGAATCCTCACCGCCGCGGTCCTGCCTCGTATCCACGTCCTGCAAATAGCATCATTCCCAAACCACTACAACATAGATACATTCAATTCTATAATTAACATCTATCATTCTGGTTAACATAGTAGGCTAACCTATAATCGCTGACCATTTTAACCAACCCATACCCATCCAATTTCCACACTTCAACAATTCTAATGTAATACTATAAGAAGGTGATAGCATAATCCACCAACCTAAATTTCCAATTCACGGTGAAATCCTTTCAAATTATCACCCTATACAAATCAACGCCGATGATAAACCCAACCTAACAGAACAACGTCCATTAGCCAACATCACAATATTTCTAACACAAGCCCCCTGCACATTCACGGACCACCTCTAAGCACCATCAACGGTACAAGGAAACACCACAGAGGTAGCGAAGGGAGAGGTGGATCGTTAGGTGAATCAACGTGCTTAGTCGAACCTCCAAGATCTCGATCGGTTGCGCAACCGCCCACATTAGTTTCGTGTTAGCCACAAAATCCCGAGCCTCTTATTCTTGTTCAAGGTAAGCAAAATCCAAGATCGATGCCTACGCCTCGACTCCAACGACGGTGGCGAGAACTCGGTTCTGCGGAAACTTCAAGAACAACACCGTCGGCGTTCGGCCCGATCCTCCGGGAAGAGTCCACGAGGTCGTCGGCGCTTCTTGCGGAGAGGAGAGTCGTGAGAGAAGGCGTCGCGGAGGAGGCGGCGTCGGCGAGTGGTGGCGAGATCTTCGAGAGCGAGGCGTGGGAGCAGGAAGAACGGTCGAGACGATCGAAGGAGCTCGCAAGAAAAGTGATGCGTCGCGGAAGGAAAGAAAGCGGCTTAGCGTTGCGACTTAGCAGGTTAGGTTTTAAAGTAAGCGGATCATCATGGTTTGGGTTTAAAACCTATTAGTCAAAAACCTAGATCCATTTAAATTAACCCCATAACCTTAGAGCTAGTTTAGATTTAATTAAAATCCTAACCATGCTTTATTTTTATTTTTTTTTTTATTTTTCTGGTATTTTACATTCTCCCCACTTATTAAAATTTGGTCCCCAAATTTACTTAAATGCAAAAAATTAATTCAAGCATATTCTAACATAACCACATACCTCAAACAAACAGATGAGGGTATCGAGCTCGGATAGTATCTTCCAGCTCCCATGTAGCCTCCTCATCCGTATGATGCTACCATCCCACCTTTACGAGTCGGATGGTTTTGTTCCGCAATTGTCGCTCCTTGCGATCAAGAATCCGCACTGGAGTCTCCTCATAAGTCGCATTCGGAGTATCGAACCTCTTCGTAACATGGTCGGATCGTGCGTATTTTCCTCAACATGGAAACATGGAATACGTTGTGAACACCCGCAAGTGTCAGAGGTAAGGCTAACCGATAAGCTACACCTCCAATCCGCTCTAATATCTCAAATGGACCAATGTAACGTGGAGCTAATTTTCCTTTTATCCCAAATCTCTTGACTCCTTTAGTGGGTGACACTCGTAAGAATACATGGTCCCCGACTGAGAATTCCAAAGGCCTTCGCCTCCGGTCATATAACTTTTACATCGATCCTGTGCCTCGGATAATCGCCTTATCACTGCATTACCAACTCCTGCATCATCTTTGGATACTCTGAGGCCCAAATATCTGTCGTTCCCCAACTTCCTCCCATAACACAGGAGATCTGCAGGGTCTGCCGTATAATGCCTCGAATGGAGCCATCTGGATAGAAGAGTGGTAGCTGTTGTTGTAGGCAAACTCCACTAAAGGAATGTGATCCTCCCAACTGCCACCGAAATCCATGACGCAAGATCTCAATAGATCCTCCAGTAGAATGAATGCGTTCGGTTTGTCATCCATCTCCGGATGAAAGGCTGTACTGAGTCGAAGCTCTGTGCCCATGGCCTGCTGCAGACTCTGCCAGAATCGGGAAGTAAAGCGCGGATCTCTATCAGATATGATACTCAATGGTACACCATGCAATCTGATGATCTCTCGGCAGTACAATTCCGCTAGACGATCCAATGAATCCGTCTCACGCATCGGAAGGAAGTGAGCTGATTTGGTTAATCGATCCACGATCACCCAAATCGCAGTATGTCCATTACGAGTTATGGGTAATCCCGTAACGAAGTCCATCGTGATATGCTCCCACTTCCATTCCGGGATCGGGATTTCCTGAAGTAACCCCGCAGGTTTCTGATGCTCGGCCTTCACTTGCTGGCATACTAGGCATCGTGCGACAAAGTCCGCAATATCCCGTTTCATACCGTTCCACCAGTATAAGCGTTTCAAATCTCGGTACATCCGAGTACCACCGAGATGTATAGCAATCTCGATGTGCTTCATGTAGCAATTCTTCCTTAACCGGGTGTGTGTCCGGAACACATAGTCATCCTCGGAAACGAAGTACACCCTTCTCGTCGCTCGAGAAATCCGTCTGGCGTTCTGAGTCTATCGTGCTGCTCAGGAACTGCAGATGCTGATCACTGACTTGTGCTTCCTTGATCCTCTCAGCAATGGCGGACTGGGCAACCATAGAAACTAATATCCCCCGAGGTGTTTGACCGTGTTCGGACAATCCCAACTCTGAGAACTGTCGAACTAGATCGATGCTGGCGCCGGATAGTGGCCAGAACTCCACGAGACTTCCTGCTCAGCGCATCCGCTACCACATTAGCTTTTCCCGGATGATACTGGATGGTGCAGTCGTAATCCTTCAGATACTCCATCCACCGTCTCTCCTCGATTGACTCTTTACGTGTGAGCAGATACTTGAACTTTTATAGTGCGTGTAGATCTCAAAGGTAATCCCATATAAGTAGTGCCTCCATATCTTCAATGCGAAAATAATGGCGCTAACTCCGGATCGTGCATGGGTAATTTCTCTCGTGATCTTTTAGTTGACGGAGGCATAAGATACCACTTGGTGCATCAACTTCTCTCAAACCCTTGGATAGAAGCATCCGTATAGAGAACCATCCCATCAACACCAAAGGAATCACTAAGATAGGTGCAGAAACTAGTCGCAAGCTCTGGAAGCTAGTTTCACGGGCCTCGACTGTGAACTTGACCTTTTAGTCGGTCGAGTGAGTGGCATGGCGATACTCGAGAATCCTCCACGAATCTCCGATAATACCCGGCGGACCAAGGAAACTACGGACCTCTGAATCGATTTTGGCGGCTCCAAATCGCCTCAATCTTCGGGGATCTCTGACAAATACCTCTGTTGGACACCACATGTCCAAGAAAACCCACGAGGATAACGAACGCACATTTGCTAAACTTGGCATACAAGCTCTCTGCGCAAAATTTCCAATACTATTCAGCAGATGTTGTTCATGCTCTTCCTCGGATCGAGAATAAATCAATATATCGTCGATGAACACTATTACGAGATCTATATACCTCAGAATACCCGGTTCATTAAGTCCATAAATGCATTTGGGCATTCATTGAGACAAGCATCACTAGAAACTCGTAATGTCCATAACGAGTGCGGAAAGCTATTTTACGAACATCCTCATCTCTTATCAAGAAGATGATGATATCCCGAGCAGATCAATTTTAGAATACACATGTATCCTTGTCGATCGAACAAATCTTCTATCCTCGGTGGATATTTGTTCTTAACATTGCGCATTGATTGTCGATAGTCAATACATAACCGCGATCCATCATTCTTCTTGACAAAGAGTACCGGTGCTCCCCATGGTGAAAACACTAGGTCGGATGAATCCATTATCCAAAGAACTCCTGCAGTTGAACTTTAAGTTCATTCAGCTCCTTTGGCGCCATCCGATAAGGAGGTTTCGATATAGGCGCGGTTCCTGTAATCACCTCTATCGCAAATTCAACTTGCCTAGGAGGTGGCAAGCCTGGAAGTTCATCGGGAAATACATCGGATACTCTCGACTACTCGCACATCGAGAGAGGGTGGTAGTCCTTCGTTCTCAACTTTGACAGAGATAGCAAATAACCTTGACAACCCCGGGCCAATAACCTCGAGCTGTAAAGGCGATATAATGGATAATCCATCCGTCTCTAGTACCAACAAATTCCCAAGTGGTTGATCGGTGGTGAAATGCCACCACTCTTGCTCTACAATCCTTTGTAAGCGTGATAAGCGCCAACGATCCATACCGAGAATAATATCAAACTCTACCATTTCCAACACCGAAGGTCCCTTTGTAAGGATATGCCGTCAAAGTCTAATGGGCAACCTTGATTTCTTGGTGGCTAGTCAAGACCTCTCCCGATGGCAAGGATCGCTAACCCACAAGAACGAACCCTTGGGATTCTTCCAACTCTCCTCGTAAATACTCTAGATACGAATGAATGAACTACGTATCAATCAAAGTATCGGCATATATAGAATAAATCAAAAACCATACGCGAATGATCGATCCTCACCACATTGTGCCTCATCTCGTGATGGCAAAAACTTCGTCCGATCTCATATTTGTGTGCATCGACCAAGGGAAGTAGTGTGCCTCCAGTGAGTCCGACTACGAGGTCAAGATCGAGTCCACCGTGAGCATAAGGTAACCATGAGCTGTAACGACGGTCTGAGATACCCCTGGGTAGTAGATCACCGGAGATGCAGGATACTGGATCGCTGTCGGCATCACTGTAGGAGCGCCTCCTGTGATCGATATAAGTGTCGGTGGAGGTCTGGCCGCTCCATAAGATCGCATCTGTGATCGCCTCTTATCATTCCTGCTGGTTGGTATCTTCCTTATTAGAGCTACCAGAAACTCAATGTGCTCTCAACGTCTGATCTCGGCTAGTATGTCCGGGTTGCTTGCAATAGTGTAACCCAGGACTCGAAGGACACTCTGAGCTCTATGACTTCCGGATCCGCATTTATAACATCCACTGCCTCGACTCTTATGGTTCTTCCGAGACCCTCCAGAGAACTCACGATCTTTGGGCCGCTTCCCTTCGCGATCTAGTCACATACCGCACCTCGCGTAGTTCCTTTATGCTCCCCTTTCTTCTGAGTCCCTTGAGTTGAACCCTGGTTCTGCTGCTTGCCCTTAGTCATCTGTTTCTCGATATCCTTCTCCTTGGAGATTTGCTGGGAAGTCATCTCGATAAAGAGGGCACGGTCCAATGCCTCCTGGGCGTAATGCTAGATCGACATCCTCGCTCCGATATAAGCCGCTAGGCCCCGGGTGGTACAACATCCGGGTGAATCTGTGCTCAGGTGAGAGCAAAACTCGATAGCCGTAAACTCTGCGTTGTACTCCATAACGAGCGATCACCTTGCTTAGCTTAGAAACTCCCGACGCGTCTTTGTAAAATGCAGAAGGAAATCGCCTCGTAAAGCATCTCGAAAGCTGGACCAAGTAATCCCACGCTCTCCAAATAGAGTCTTCTGTAATTTCCACCAAGTGACAGCCTGATCTCTGAGATGATATCCAGCAAGGCCCACCTTCTCCACATCTATGTAGTTCATATACTCGAAGGTGTCTTCCATATTTTCCAGCCAAGATCGGGCAATCCATGGGTCGGACTCCCCTCGGAACAAGGTGAACTTCTCCTTGGCTGATCGTGCTAACATGAGTATTCGTGACTTATCATTGAGCCTCTCTTGGACTCTGGGCTCAAGGCGTAGTCAGTGGTGTATCCGGATTCTGAGGCTCCGGATCACCAATAGGGGTTTGCTGCGGTGGTACTTGAGTAGTAGGCTCAGTCACAACGGTATCTCGTCCCCTCCCTCTGGCTGCTCGCCTGGATGGACGGCCTCGACCACGAGTCTGAACAGGTGGCATGACTCTGACAGTATTCACCTGTTGAACAAGTCTAGATAAGCATCTAACTAAAGTATAAATTATCAGAATACTTACTCATGTTGCTGAGCTTATGCCGCCACAATCCCATCTCACAAAAACCAAAATCGAAAAAATATACCGACTCGAGAATCCAAGACTCAAAACAAAAATATGGCATCGCAGAACCTTCTCTCGATATTAATAAAGATGTCACGCCAGGGAGTATGCCGTGCCGAAAATCAAACGGACGACATCTCCCCTGTACGTGGCAACATCTCGGGTTAATACAAGGCCCGTAGGCCCACAACAACATAATAATGAACAGATATAAGTATATCAAACACACAATGAAACATAAACACATACCACAACAAGAATAAAAACATACGGTGTACACCCCGACAAGACCACGATTAAAATAGTACATAAAGCAACGACACAAAACAAGGTCCACAACATAACGACGAAGTCCATACATAAACTCGAGTCAATAACATAGAATCAAAATCCATAAGACAAACACAAATCCTCGGGAGACTCAGAAAGCGGAGATGGGATGGATCGCCGAGCTCCAAGGCCACGAAGATCTCTACATTACAGGCGTGAAAAACCCAGGGTCCGTGGGAGTGAGTAAAACTCAGCAGGTAATAGATAAACATGTTCATTAATATCACATGTATTTCGACAGTAAAATCTAGAGGTATCACTAGCATGATAATATATATATATCCATGTATGTACCGTCTAACCAAAAGTCAATATGAATCGCAGGACATACAACGTCGCTCGCTACATCTATCCAACTTTGAGCACATATACACAACATATGGTATAAAGAATAGAACTAACTCATACTACATCCTGCTATGGGTCAAGGGTATCACAGTGAATAACTAACCAGTATACAAGTGATGGCCTACTATCATACAGAAGAATGTAATAACATGTATGAATATGTGCAAACAAATGCAACAAACATAGTACATACAAATGCAGCATCACAATAAGCATATCTATATATAGACTGCATCTATATACGTATGCTAATCACAATCATCCATATATATATATATATATATATATATATATATATATATATATATGTATATATATTGTAATATTCAAAAAATCCATAAGTCGGCAATGCGGTATGCATGGTCATGTCGGCTCACCCTAAAGCTACCACGACCCCAGTGTGGCCTCGGTGGCTCGAACATGACAACTGTCCCAACTCAACACCAACCACTACTCTCGAGTGGCCGAGTGGGCAGTATGATCGAGTAGCATATAAGCGTAAAGAGCAAGCTACACGATGGGGGTCCCTGCTGTTGGCCAATCCGACAGTCACTACCCATGAGTGGTCGAGTGCCACACACGCAGGACTATGGCACGCAAATCCAACTATCACCGTCTGTAGTGATAGAGTGCGGCACTACAATGCTCTGCCCTCACACCGGTTACTCCTCCTATGAGTAACCGTGGAGGCAGGATGACTGGCGACACTCTCAACCACAAGGGAGACATCGTCACCAGCATGCATGCAAATGACATGAATATAAGGTCTCACAAATAGACATCCACGATCAACGCACTCTCTATCCTCAGAGAGTCGTACTCAATCGATCAGATATCTAGGACCACCCGGTCCGTAGCGACACCCTAAATACCATTCACCCGACCATTTACATAATGCATGGTCGGTAGAAACATGCAATCTAAGGAGTACTAGAATTAACTCTAGGTTCAAGACATCATCTACCTACGGATGACCTTTTGCCCAATTTACAATCAGGTTGTCATCCGTACTTTACTACTTGTGTTTAACTTAAACAAATTCTAAGTTATTTATATCATCTATACGTATAACTCCTAGTCATGGTAACATAACATGATAGCAGCAAGGAGTTAATGGCCAAAGGATAAAGTATCAAGCATAAGATGAATAGAACAGGATCAAGGTAACATGATCATTTAAGATGATCATGCATCTAAATCTGTATGCATTAACTACCTGACCGGGGTAGGAATCACCCACCTGATAAGAAGCTCATGACAATAAGAATCCTCATGGCCGCGGTCCTGCCTCGTATCCACGTCCTGCAAATAACATCATTCCCAATTAACCACTACACCAGTAGATACATTCAATTCTATAATTAACATCTATCATTCCTGGTTAACAAGTAGGCTAACCTATAATCGTTTACAGCCATTTTAACCAACCCATACCCATCCAATTTCACAGCCAACACTTACAATTCTAATGTAAGAATATTAACAGAGGAAGGTGATAGCATAATTCAGCTTACCAACCCTAGAATTGTCACCGGTGGAAATCCTTTCAAATTATGCCCTATACAAATCAACACTTCGATGATAAACCCAACCCTAACAGAGACAACGTCCATTAGCCAACATCACAATATTTCTAACACAAGCCCCCTGCTCATGTTCACCCAGCCACCCCTCCGGTAAGCACCATCAACAGCCGAAACTACACCCTGGACAGTAGCGAAAGGGGAGAGGTGGATCGTGCTTACCAGTGAATTGAAGCAACACTGGCAGTATTTCCTCCAAGATCCTCAGTCGGTTGGCAACAACACTGCCCACATTAGGTTTCGTGTTAGCCACACCAAAATCCCCAGAGCCTCTTATTCTTGTTCAAGGTAAGCAAAATCCAAGATCGATGCCTACCTTTCAAACGACACCCAAATCGGCGTTTCCGGGAAGAAGCCGTCCGGTCGTCGGCTACTTCTTGCGGAGAGGAGAGTCGTGAGGCGAGAAGACCGGTGCGGAGAGGGCGTCTGGCGGCCGGCGTTCCGTGGTGGCGAGATCGCTCGGAGCAGGGAAATTGTCGTGCGTGCACAGTAGAAGGAAAATCGCGACGGTGATCGAAGGAATGCGCTCGCAGAAAAGTGATGACGCAGAGTCGGAAGGGAAAAAAGCGGCAGCGTTGCGACTTGGAACGGGTTAGGTTTTAAGAGAAGTAAACGGATCATCATAGGTTTGGGTTTAAAACCCTATTAGTCAAAAACCTAGATCCATTTAAATTAACCCCATAACCTTAGAGCTAGTTTAGATTTAATTAAAATCCCTAACCATGCTTTATTTTTATTTTTATTTTTTATTTTTTCTGGTATTTTGCATTCTCCCCCACTTATTAAAATTTGGTCCCCAAATTTCGTACTTAAATGCAACAAGTAATTCAAGCATATTCTAACATAACCACATACCTCAAACAAACAGATGAGGGTATCGAGCTCGCATAGTATCTTCCAGCTCCCATGTAGCCTCCTCATCCGTATGATGCTGCCATCCCACCTTTACGAGTCGGATGGTTTTGTTCCGCAACTGTCGCTCCTTGCGATCAAGAATCCGCACTGGAGTCTCCTCATAAGTCGCATTCGCCTGGAGGGGTATCGGAACCTCTTTCAGAACATGGTCAGATCGCGGTATGTATTTCCTCAACATGGAAACATGGAATACGTTGTGAACACCCGCAAATGTCGGAGGTAAGGCTAACCGATAAGCTACACCTCCAATCTGCTCTAATATCTCAAATGGACCAATGTAACGTGGAGCTAATTTTCCTTTTATCCCAAATCTCTTGACTCCTTTGGTGGGTGACACTCGTAAGAATACATGGTCCCCGACTGAGAATTCCAAAGGCCTTCGCCTCCGGTCCGCATAACTTTTCTGTCGATCCTGTGCCTCAGATAGCGATAATCGTCGATCACTCGTACCAACTCTGCATCCTGCTGGATACTCTGAGGCCCCAATATCTGTCGTTCCCCAACTTCCTCCCATAACACAGGAGATCTGCAGGGTCTGCCGTATAATGCCTCGAATGGAGCCATCTGGATAGAAGAGTGGTAGCTGTTGTTGTAGGCAAACTCCACTAAAGGAATGTGATCCTCCCAACTGCCACCGAAATCCATGACGCAAGATCTCAATAGATCCTCCAGAGTCTGAATGGTACGTTCGGACTGTCCGTCTGTCTGCGGATGAAAGGCTGTACTGAGTCGAAGCTCTGTGCCCATGGCCTGCTGCAGACTCTGCCAGAATCGGGAAGTAAAGCACGGATCTCTATCAGATATGATACTCAATGGTACACCATGCAATCTGATGATCTCCCGGCAGTACAATTTCGCTAGACGATCCAATGAATCCGTCTCACGCATCGGAAGGAAGTGAGCTGATTTGGTTAATCGATCCACGATCACCCAAATCGCAGTATGTCCTTTACGGGTTCTGGGTAATCCCGTAACGAAGTCCATCGTGATATGCTCCCACTTCCATTCCGGGATCGGGATTTCCTGAAGTAACCCCGCAGGTTTCTGATGCTCGGCCTTCACTTGCTGGCATACTAGGCATCGTGCGACAAAGTCCGCAATATCCCGTTTCATACCGTTCCACCAGTATAAGCGTTTCAAATCTCGGTACATCCGAGTACCACCAGGATGTATAGCGAATCTCGACTGATGTGCTTCATGTAGCAATTCTTCCTTAACCGGGTGTGTGTCCGGAACACATAGTCATCCTCGGAAATGAAGTACACCCTTCTCGTCGCTCGAGAAATCCGTCTGGCGTTCTGAGTCTATCGTGCTGCTCAGGAACTGCAGATGCTGATCACTGACTTGTGCTTCCTTGATCCTCTCAGCAATGGCGGACTGGGCAACCATAGAAACTAATATCCCCCGAGGTGTTTGACCGTGTTCGGACAATCCCAACTCGACGAAGCTGTCGAACTAGATCGATGAATCATCGGATGGTGGCCAGAACTCCACGAGACTTCCTGCTCAGCGCATCTGCTACCACATTAGCCTTTCCCGGATGATACTGGATGGTGCAGTCGTAATCCTTCAGATATTCCATCCATCGTCTCTGTCTCAGATTCAGCTCTTTCTGTGTGAACAGATACTTCAGACTTTTATGGTCTGTGTAGATCTCAAAGGTAATCCCATATAAGTAGTGCCTCCATATCTTCAATGCGAAAATAATGGCGGCTAACTCCAGATCGTGCACTGGGTAATTTCTCTCGTGATCTTTTAGTTGGCGGGAGGCATAAGATACCACACGGTTGGACTGCATCAGAACTGCTCCCAACCCTTGGATAGAAGCATCCGTATAGAGAACCATCCCATCAACACCAGAAGGAATCACTAAGATAGGTGCAGAAACTAGTCGTCGCTTAAGCTCCTGGAAGCTAGTTTCACAGGCCTCTGACCAGGTGAACTTGACCCCTTTTCGAGTCAGTCGAGTGAGTGGCATGGCGATACTCGAGAATCCCTCCACGAATCTCCGATAATACCCGGCCAGACCAAGGAAACTACGGACCTCTCGATTTTGATTTTGGCAACCGTAATCGCCTCAATCTTCTGGGGATCTATAGAAATACCTCTGTTGGACACCACATGTCCAAGAAAACCCACTGAGGATAACCAGAACGCACATTTGCTAAACTGCTCCTGTCGCAAAATTTCCAATACTATTCGCAGATGTTGTTCATGCTCTTCCTCGGATCGAGAATAAATCAATATATCATCGATGAACACTATTACGAACTGATCTATATACCTCAGGAATACCCGGTTCATTAAGTCCATAAATGCAAATTTGGGGCATTCGTGAGACCAAACGACATCACTAGAAACTCGTAATGTCCATAACTGCGGAAAGTCGCTTTTACGAACATCCTCATCTCTTATCCGTCGATGATATCCCGGCGCAGATCAATTTTAGAATACACACATGTATCCTTAAGCTGATCGAACAAATCTTCTATCCTCGGCAGTGGATATTTGTTCTTAACTGTGACTGCATTCAGTTGTCGATAGTCAATACATAACCGCAAGGATCCATCTTTCTTCTTGACAAAGAGTACCGGTGCTCCCCATGGTGAAACACTAGGTCGGATGAATCCATTATCCAGCAACTCCTGCAGTTGAACTTTAAGTTCATTCAGCTCCTTTGGCGCCATCCGATAAGGAGGTTTCGATATAGGCGCGGTTCCTGTAATCACCTCTATCGCAAATTCAACTTGCCTAGGAGGTGGCAAGCCTGGAAGTTCATCGGGAAATACATCTGGATACTCTCGGACTACTCGCACATCAGAGAGGGGTGGTAGTCCTTCGTTCTCAACTTTGACCAGAGATAGCAAATAACCTTGACAACCCTGGGCCAATAACTTCTGAGCCTGTAAAGCTGATATAATGGATAATCCATCGTCTCTAGTACCAACAAATTCCCAAGCTGGTTGATCTGGTGGTCGGAATGTCACCACTCTTGCTCTACAATCCACTGTAGCGTGATAAGCGCCAACCACACCATACCGAGAATAATATCAAACTCTACCATTTCCAACACCAAGGTCCTTTGTAAGGATATGCGCACAAAGTCTAATGGGCAACCCTTGATTTCTTGGTGGCTAGTCGACCTCTCTCGATGGCAAGGATACGCTAACCCACAAGAACGAACCCTTGGGATTCTTCCAACTCTCTCGAAATACTCTAGATACGAATGAATGAGAACTACGATCAATCAAAGTATCATATATAGAATAAATCAAACCATACCGCGAATGATCCTCACCACCGTGTGCCTCATCTCTCGTGATGGCAAAAACTCGTCGATCTCGGTATTTGCTTGACGATCCCGAAAGGAAGTAGTGTGCCTCCACTCGGGCTGAGTATGACTCTGAGGTGCTGAAGACTGAGTCACTGGTGCATAAGGTAACCCTGAGAGCTGGCTGGTAACGACGGCGGTGCAGATACCCCTGGGTAGTAGATCACAGGAGATGCAGGATACTGGATCGCTGTCGGCATCACTGTAGGAGCGCCTCAGATCGATATAAGTGTGATGGTGGAAGTCTTGGCCGCCTCGTCCATAAGGCATACTGTGATCTTGGCCTCTCATTGCCGCCGCTGTTGGTTACAGTCTTCCCTTATTAGAGCTACCAGGAAACTCCAACTGTGCTCTCAACGTACAGTCTCGGCTAGTATGTCTGGGTTGCTTGCAATAGTAGCAAACTGGTTGCTCCAAAGGACACTCTGGAGCTCTATGACTTCCGGATCCACATTTATAACATCCACTTCTGCTCTGACTCTTATGGTTCTTCTGAGACCCTCCAGAGAACTCTGATGTTGGACGCTTCCCTTTCTGTGATCTAGCTGTCCCTTCTGTCGCACCTCGCGTAGTTCCTTTATGCTCCCTTTCTTCGAGTCCTCGAGTTGAACCACAGTTCTCGCCGCTGCCCTTAGTCATCTGTTTCTCGATATCCTTCTCCTTGGAGATTTGCTGGGAAGTCATCTCGATAAAGAGGGCACGGTCCAATGCCTCCCTATAGGAGGTAATGCTAGATCCTGACATCCTCGCTCTGATATAAGCTGCTAGGCCCTGGGTAAACTGGTACATCCGGTCTGAATCCTGTGCTACCAGGTGAGAGCAAAACTCTGATAGTCTGGTAAACTCTGCGTTGTACTCCATAACATTCAGGCTTAGAAACTCCGACCGTCTTTGTAGAAAATGCCCGAAGGAAATCACGCCTCGAGGCATCTCGAGTGGACCAAGTAATCCCACGCTCTCAAACGAGTCTTCGTAATTTCCACCAAGTAATGTGATCTCGAGATGATATCCAGAAGGCCCACCTTCTCCACATCTGTAGTTCATATACTCGAAGGTGTCTTCCATATTTTCACCAAGATCGGGCAATCCATGGTCGGACTCCCCGGAACAAGGTGAACTTCTCCTTGGTGATCGTGCTAACATGAGTATCCGTGACTTATCATTGAGCCCTCTTGGACTCGTGGGCTCTGGCGTCAGTCGATGGTGTATCCGGATTACGAGGCTCGGATCACCAATAGGGTTTCTTCGGTGGTACTTGAGTAGTAGGCTCGGCCAGCGGTATCTCGTCCCCTCCTCTCGCCGCCGCTGGATGGACCTCGACCACGAGTCCAACAGTGGCATGACTGAAGTATTCACTGTTGAACAAGTCTAGATAAGCATCTAACTAAAGTATAAATTATCAGAATACTTACTTCGTGTTGCTCGGAGCTTATGCCGCTGTCAATCCCATCTCACAAAAACCAAAAACCAAAAAATATACCGACTCCCGAGAATCCAAGACTCAAAAACAAAATCACAATATGGCATCGCAGAACCTTCGGCTCTGATACCAATAAAGTTGTCACGCCCCCGGGAGTATGCCGTGTCGAAAATCAAACGGACGACATCTCCCCTGTACGTGGCAACATCTCGGGTTAATACAAGGCCCGTAGGCCCACAACAACATAATAATGAACAGATATAAGTATATCAAACACACACAGCGGAAACATAAACACATACCACAACAAGAATACCAAAACATACGGGTGTACACCCCCTGACAAGACCATAGTACTAAAATAGTACATAAAGCAACGACACAAAACAGGTCCATACATAAACTCGAGTCAATAACATAGAATCAAAAATCCATAAGACAAACACAAATCCTCGGGAGACTCAGAAAGCGGAGATGGGATGGATCGCCGGCGCAGCTCCAAGCCGTCACGAAGATCTCTACCTGTTACCTGGGCGACAGAAAAACCCAGGGTCCGTGGGAGTGAGTAAAACTCAGCAGGTAATAGATAAACATGTTCATTAATATCACATGTATTTCGACAGTAAAATCTACAGGTATCACTAGCATGATAATATATATATATATCCATGTATGTACCGTCTAACCAAAAGTCAATATGAACTGCAGACATACCTGAACGTCTGCTACGCTACATCTATCCAACCTGAGCACATATACACAACATATGGTATAAAGAATAGAACTAACTCATACTACATCCTGCTATGGGTCAAGGGTATCACAGTGAATAACTAACCAGTATACAAGTGATGGCCTACTATCATACAGAAGAATGTAATAACATGTATGAATATGTGCAAACAAATGCAACAAACATAGTACATACAAATGCAGCATCACAATAAGCATATCTATATATAGACTGCATCTATATACGTATGCTAATCACAATCATCCATATATATATATATACATGCATATATGTATATATATGGTAATATGCAAAAATGCCATAAGTCGGCAATGCAGTATGCATGGTCATGTCGGCTCACCCTAAAGCTACCACGACCCCAGTGTGGCCTCGGTGGCTCGAACATGACAACTGTCCCAACTCAACACCAACCACTACTCTCGAGTGGCCGAGTGGGCAGTATGATCGAGTAGCATATAAGCGTAAAGAGCAAGCTACGATGGGGCTGTTGGTCAAGCGGTCACTACCCATGAGTGGTGGAGTGCCACACACGCAGGACTATGACACGCAAATCCAACTATCACCGTCGTAGTGATAGAGTGCGGCACTACAATGCTCTGCGCCACACTGCATTACTCCTGAGTAGTGGAGGCAGATGAGATAGCGACACTCTCAACCACAAGGGAGACATCGTCACCAGCATGCATGCAAATGACATGAATATAAGGTCTCACAAATAGACATCCACCATAGACTCTCTATTCTACAGAGGTCGTGCTGACCAGATCAACGCACTCTCTATCCCAGAGAGTCGTACTCAATGATCAGATATGTCGGACTAGGACCACCGGTCCGTAGCGACACCCTAAATACCATTCACCCGACCATTTACATAATGCATGGTGAGAAACATGCAATCTAAGGAGTACTAGAATTAACTCTAGGTTCAAGACATCATCTACCTACGGATGACCTTTTGCCCAATTTACAATCAGGTTGTCATCCGTACTTTACTACTTGTGTTTAACTTAAACAAATTCTAAGTTATTTATATCATCTATACGTATAACTCCTAGTCATGGTAACATAACATGATAGCAGCAAGGAGTTAATGGCCAACGGATAAAGTATCAAGCATAAGATGAATAGAACAGGATCAAGGTAACATGATCATTTAAGATGATCATGCATCTAAATCTGTATGCATTAACTACCTGACCGGGGTAGGAATCACCCACCTGATAAGAAGCTCGTGACAATAAGAATCCTCACAGTCGCGGTCCTGCCTCGTATCCACGTCCTGCAAATAGCATCATTCCCAATTAACCACTACACCAGTAGATACATTCAATTCTATAATTAACATCTATCATTCCTGGTTAACAAGTAGGCTAACCTATAATCGTTTACAGCCATTTTAACCAACCCATACCCATCCAATTTCACAGCCAACACTTACAATTCTAATGCAAGAATATTAACAGAGGAAGGTGATAGCATAATTCAGCTTACCAACCCTAGAATTGTCACCGGTGGAAATCCTTTCCAATTCTGCCCTATACAAATCAACACTTCGATGATAAACCCAACCCTAACAGAGACAACGTCCATTAGCCAACATCACAATATTTCTAACCCACCCCTCATGTAAGCACCTCAACAACGGTAGAAACTACACACGGGCCCGGTAGCGAAAGGGGAGAGGTGGATCGTGCTTACCAGTGAATTGAAGCAACACCGGCAGTATTTCCTCCAAGATCCTCAGTCGGTTGGCAACAACACTGCCCACATTAGGTTTCGCGTTAGCCACACCAAAATCCCCAGAGCCTCTTATTCTTGTTCAAGGTAAGCAAAATCCAAGATCGATGCCTACCTTTCCTCGACTCCAACGGCAGTGGACCGCTCGGTTTGCCGGAAACTTCAAGAACAGCACCCAAATCGGCGTTTCCAGCCGTCCCGGGAAGGCTGTCGAGGTCGTCGGCTACTTCTTGCGGAGAGGAGAGTCGTGAGGCGAGAAGACCGGTGCGGAGAGGGCGTCTGGCGGCCGGCGTTCCGTGGTGGCGAGATCGCTCGGAGCAGGGAAATCGTCGCGCGTGCACAGGCAAGGAAGACGAAGTCGCGACGGTGATCGAAGGGAACGCTCGCACAGAAAAGTGATGACGGCGGAGTCGGCGCGGAAGGGAAAAAGAAACGGCTTGGCGTTGCGACTTGGAACGGGTTAGGTTTTAAGAGAAGTAAACGGATCATCATAGGTTTGGGTTTAAAACCCTATTAGTCAAAAACCTAGATCCATTTAAATTAACCCCATAACCTTAGAGCTAGGTTAGATTTAATTAAAATCCCTAACCATGCTTTATTTTTATTTTTATTTTTTATTTTTTTTTCTGGTATTTTACACTACTACTAAAATTCTTTTACTTAGTGTGCATATCCTTTTACTTCACCGAGTATATTTTTGTTTTCATTTTTACCTTTAATATAATATTATCTCATGCCATATTCAAGTCATCATATATTTCTCTTAATATTTATACTCTTACTCTGTCTTTAAATATATTTTGTTTCTTATTTTTTAACTTTTACTATTTAATTTTAGGAGTCATATATTTTTTTTCTATTAATATTGTTCTTAACATGCATATCTAACACTATCAATCTAGTAAAGTTTTCTCCATGAATGAATTTACAATATTTACATACCTTTCTATAATTCTTCTCTATCGTAAGAGAATCAATTTATGATTTATTATTCTCGCTTTCAAACATGACCATATGTCTTTCTCTTTTCTGGAAAATGTAATAAATAGTATAAGTTCATATCCTATTGTAAAATATAATATAGTTTTTTCTTCCTCATTTCTTATTTCAAACCTATAACCTTCATGCACTCTATTATATTTTTTTTATTAATTTTTACTCTTACATGCCTATTTAAATCTCCTTATATTAAAATCATTTTGTTTGGAAAAATTATTTATAATTCCTCATCTAGGTATTCTCGAAATCTAACTTTAGTATCTCCATCTAATTAGGTGTATATATTCTAATTATATTTAAAAAAATTCGTCACTACTATCTTTAGAGATATATTTCGCTCCTTTTCTAATTACTCCTACTCTATCCTTTAATAAACTATCTATAATAATATCTACTTCATTTCTTATTTTATTCTTTACTATATATTATAACTTAAAACGTGAATTCTTATCGTCTTTACTTTCTCTCCTACCTATTTTATCTCTTATAAATATAAAATATTAATTCTTTTTCTAATCATTGTATTTACTATTCCCATTTGTTTTACCAATGATTGTTCCTATATTCCATCTTCTAAATCTTAAATAATTAATTTTTTCTATAATATTTATTTTTTGTCAACTTTTAGTGTAAAAAAACTTGCATATTTAATACTGCATTTAACCTCATACAAATATAATAGTATTTACTGAGATGCTACAGTCAAACATTGTAATACGTTCCTTTTGGAGAATAACTTAATATTAACATAATAATTAATGAATCCATTCATTGAAATTTATGTTGATCCAGGGAGCATCACTCCTATATTTTGATGTATGAGCAAGGTTTAAAGTTAGGATAATCATATAATTTGATATATGTGTTAAGTGTGCAGGCTTAACAGGAAAGTCCTAGGAGGTTGTATTAACTGGATACTATGCAAGAGTCTTGACAAATCAGGAGGATCAGACATCGAGCATGAAGTCCAAATGGGTCAAGTGGATTAGACATTTTGCATAAGACCGATTGGATTAGGAGATCGGACAATCGGTAGGAAGCTCAGATGGGTCAGGGAGACCGGACAGTTGGCATGAAGACCTAGTGGGTCAGATCTGATGTCAAGCAAGGTAAGTCTGAAAAGAAAGTCGACAGATAAGCCTCGAATGAAGAGGTGAGATCGAGTCCTCAAATGAGGACAAAGCTAGGCATCAATCCAACGGAGGGTTCGTGTTGAACTCGAAAGCCGAAATCAACCAGTATTACTACTGCCATTTCATATTATACTATGTATTGTGCTAATCTATTTTATGTTTCTGTGCACCTCGGACTGTCATCGGGTATGGTCTAGTTAGCTTGGATGCCGAGTTGACAAGGTAGACTTTTGATCAACTGGAGATATTGTGACCGAGATAGAAAGTATCCAGTCAACTGGGATAGAAAATTTTTTGAATAGCAGAGGAGTAGTCGACTGGACCAGGTCTAGTCGACTGGAAAGCTTGAAATACCAAATCGACAGGTTGATTTGGAGTCGACTAGAGGGTGTTCCAGTCGACTGGAAAAGGATTATATAAGAAAGAGAGAGTCAACTCCGAAGAAATAATTCTACTACCTCAAAGTGTTATCTCCATCATCCCTCATCCGCAAAAGCTCCTACACGTTGACCTTTCGTAAGTCCGACACTCCGAGCTACATCATTAGCTCTAAATGTTGGTATAACTCTTATTATTTTCATATTTGCTTATTGTACTTAAATTTTAGAAGAGAAGGTAGCTTATGACCTCTCTCTTTATTCTTTGTAAAAAGTTAAACCCTCTGAGATCTAGAGTTCTCGATTCCGAGGGACTTTAGTGGATTGCCCATCGAGGTAACTCTCAGAGAGTTACGGGCCTTGGAATAGCAACCCGACTCGGGTTGTGAACCAAGTAAAAAAAATATTCATTTAGTCTATTCCACTGCATTACTCTTATATTTCAAAAAAAAAATGAATAGTTTTAAAAGTTTAAAAGTAAAATTTTATAATCTCCGAGATTCACCCCCCTCTCTTGGAAATCTCGATCCTATAATTGGTATTAGAGCAAGGGTGCTCCGATTTTGGTGAAACCACCAAAGTGAGCCTTCAAAATTTTCTTTATATTTTTTTTTGCTCCAACTTTAATTTTTTTATTAGATTAATTTTTATTCATATACTTATCCATCTTGCTTTAGTATAACTTATGTTCAAATTTTATCACAAGTGTAATTTTTCTCTACTTTTGTAATTCTAGGAATTTTTTTTAATATTCTACAAAATCTTTTTAAATTCAAAAATATAGCATTTAAAGGGTTGTAGCACCATTTTCCCTCCTCTCTTTAATAGAGAGAATTTTAGTTATTGGAAGAGACGAATGAAGTGCTTCTTGAAAATCGACCTCAAGATTTGGTTTTCAATTAGGAAAGGTTTTACTTCTCCGGTAGACAACTTGAGAGAGTTATTAGATCCGGAGAAATGAACCACGGACATTAGGAAAAGATTTCAAGTCGATTACAAGGCTCTTAACACCTTGCAATACAGACTAACCAAAGAAGAGCTCAATAGAGTTGGACCCTTTGAAAACTCTAAAGAACTTTGTTATAAAGTAATAAAATTACATGAAGGTACAAATGACACTAGGATGCTAAAAGAGACATGTTACTTAAAAATTATTTAATTGTAAAATATTAGAAAATGAAAATGCGAGTCAACTACACACTAGGATTAAAGATATATTAAATGGACTACACTTAAAAGGTCATCAAATTGAAAATTGTGACAAAATTAGGTATACCCTTAAGGCATTTCCTCGGAACGCCTTATAGGCATCCATCGTCGATGCCTATAAGGTCTCCTGAGAACTTTCCGTAATAAGATTAGATGAATCATTTTGCAAACATGAACTACACGAACAAGCTAACTCGGGTCAAGCCGAGAATAGTATAGATCTAATGGCAGATTTAACTAGGAGTGAAAAAGGGAAGAAAACCAAGAGTGAGTCCGAAGATGAATCGGAGTCAGAACTAAATCGAATTGTCAACATGGTCTAGAAAATGTTCAATCGAAAGAAAAAGTTCACAAAAAAAGATGATAAAAAGTTGGCTGAAAACAAACTGAGACCTAGATCAGAAGTCACATGCTACTGTTAGTGCCTATAAGATCCACATATCTCCATAATAGTATGATATTGTCCACTTTGGGCCTAAGCCCTCATGGTTTAATTTTTGGGCTTTACCCAAAAAGTCTCATTCCAATAGAGATATCTTTTGATCTTATAAGCACATGATCTTTTCTATGTCTTAGCCATGCGGGACTTTGATTGTATTCCCAATACTCCAACAATCCCCCTCCAAATGAAGGACCACATTGACCCCCCTCTAGCCTATCCATCCTCAAAGGACTTCCTCTACTTGATGTGTCATGCTTCGAGAGTATGTCGAGCCGAAAAAAAATGGACAACATCTCCCTTGTACGTGGCACAATATCCTGTTTATACAAGACTTTCGGCCACAACCACAATAACATATACAAATGTAAATATAACAAAGCACAACGGAAACTAACACAACGACATAACAACCTGCACACAAATGCATACCGGTATGACTAACACAACATAAAGAAAGCATCGTCAAAATCCGAATCAACAAGTGCGTACATCAACAATGTCTAACACCACATCCACCATATAAATCTGGATCGATATAAGAAACATCCGAAAACAAAAGGAAACAAAAATCCAAAGACAGGACCCTCGAAAGTGAGATGAGAGGTTGCCTAACACCACATCAACCATATAAATCCGGATTGATATAAGAAACATCCAAAAATAAAAGGAAACACAAATCCAAAGTTGGGACCCTTGGAAGTGAGATGAGAGGTTGCTAGCCAACGATGCTCCAAGCCTATCACAAAGTCGAGTACCTGTTACCTAGGCGAGAAGAAAACCCAGGGTCTGTGGTGGTGAGTACAAAACTCTCAACGGTAATAAGAATATATATATATATATATATATATATATATATATATATCACATGCAAGTCAACAATATGCTATCTAAAGGTATAACAGGTATACACCAGCATGATACAACAACTGTATAACTAAACTGATCAACAATAACAACATAAGGTACTGACATACCTGAAGATCGGCAACGATGTAACTCACACAACCTCACAACCTGAGTATAAGTACCATAATATAACACCTACAAGATGGTAGAGAAATGTTAACTCTATAATCAACAAAATCGTCATACTAACATTCTATGGCAAATTCAACCATGAACCGGGTCCATCCCGTATCACCTCAAGGTACTAGTCAAAGGTATACAACAGTCTGACCACCTCAACTCTGGCAATCCACACATGACAATATAAGAATATGCAAGTGGAATGCAAGATGATGTACATTCAAATGCCGCAAGCATAGCACAAACAAATACAACATCCAACGATCATATATATAGACTCTAGCTATATATATTCTCATCACACTCAACTATATATATATATATATATATATATATATATATATATATATATATATATATGCAAACGTCATCTACCACGGCAATGCAAATGCATGGTAATGCCTGCACACCCTACTGCTTCCATGACCCCAGTGTGGCCTAGGTGGCATTGTTGGGGTTGATCCGTGAGGGGAAACTTCGCTTCCCCTTCACCTCGGTTGCTTGACCATGGTGATCCCTTTGATGTCCCCGGATTAAAAATTTAATCTTAGACAAAAGGGATTCCCAAAGCAACCAAGTCATCATCGTGCTATTCATTTAGAGAGGTCACTTGAACAAACTAGTTGTTCAAGCGACCATCCTCTATCCTACGAGTAGCCGCGGAATAGACGATGTCCGGATCACCGGTTTTTGTGTTTGTACTCGGGATCCAAGTATTATTTAGCCTATTTACAGAAATATAACATGCTTATATTTTGAAAAACAAACACAAGCAATGAATAAAAGAGATAGAAGAATAGTTATACCTCTTGGTCTTCTAATGTATGACCCTCCTCCTTTTGGACGTCGTGTGGGCGACGATCCACCAAAAGTCGAAGCTCCTAGATCGCAAAACTTCCTTCCTTGCTTTCCCAAGCAAGAGGAAGAAGAGAAACAATGTTTTTCTCCTTCAAAAACTCAACCAACAAAGAACTATAGAAGTTCTTGCCGCCGGCCAACTAGAAGGAGAAGAAGATGATGGAAAACTACCAAGACACCAAGGGAAACCCTATATCTTGTTTCCACCACCTAAGGAGAAGAGAGGGGAGTGTTTTGGGCGCCGGCCAAGGGCTGGGAAGGGCTGGAATAGCTGCTGGACGTTGGCCACAAGGCAAGGAAGAAGAAGGAAAACTTGCCTTATTTGGTGCCACCCTTGCTTCCAAACCCTAACCCAAATTCCAATCCTATCTCAACTAGGATTGCCCTATTCTTGCCGCCCAAGCCTTGCTCCCTCTCTATCATGTTATCCACGACCACTTCCCATGCCCTCCTTTTATAGAGTTAGGGATAAGTCATGAATTAATCTCCTCCATTGGTTCTAGGGATTTAATCTCAACCGTCGGATCTAGAGATTTAATCTCAACCGTCGGATCTTAGAGATTTGATCTCTACCAATGGATCTTAGTGTTTTGTTTCTATCCATTGGATCTAAGCATCTTGAGGTGTTAATGGGCTACATTAGGGACCATGAGGAGGAGTTGGGTCTTGGTCACCCATGGATCAAGCCCACATAAAGTCCGATCCACTAATGATGGTCCAATCCACTAAAGGTCCATCATTGATCTACCTCACCAACCCCCATATGATAATATGGGCTCCATATATTATTTGTACATTTTCTCCCCGTGTTTAAGATCTCGAATGTCCGTCAATTAATTAATTTACTGACCATTAATTAATCGACATCTAACTCCATGAGTAGTACCACTCAACCTTTTCATCATGCCGGACCAAGTCCACCTGCAGGGTTTACATGATGAACCTTATGAGCTCCTCAAGGGGACATCATCATCCTAATATATAGGACACGGTTTCCTCCTATAATCAACGGCACACCATATAAATAATATGATCTCCCAACTTACCGAGTCTATCGATTTAATCTATAAATCTCGCCTATTGGTAAATCAAAGAGATGAGTACCAAGTATATGTGCCCCTTATTATATCGGGATTAAGAGCATGTACTAAATAATATCTGAGGTCCGATTCGATTATGTAGTCAGCAATAAATCGAATCACCTCTGTGTCGGTCCTGCTCAATACACACAAAGTGCACTAGTGTGATTCTATGGTCAAGACAAACCAATACCAAATCACACTACAACCATTCCGATGGTTTGTCCAAAGCCATCTCGGTTGTGAGCCTTTACTTATACTTTACAAGGAGCCGATAACATGATCTCCCATGTGACACAACACACCATGTTATCTACAATGTAAGGTATTAGACAATATTGCATAACCATAAAAATATGCAAACAATGATCATGTGATTCTTATTTCAAAATAAAGATGTTCATACAAAAAATAGACTTTTAAGTATACATCCCTACAGGCATGACATGACAACTGTTCCAAATCAACAACAACCACTGCTCTCGAGTGGTCGAGTGGGAAGTATGAAGTAGCATATAAGCGTAAAGAGCTAGCTACACAATGTGGGTCCCTACTGCTGGCCACTCTGACTGACACTACCCATGAGTGGTCGAATGTCACACACCCAAGACAACTGCATACTACTCCAACAACCATTGTCAATAGTGGGGCGAGTGCGGCACAACAAATGCTCTACCCTCACACTAGTTACTCCTCCACGAGTAACTTGGGAGGCAGGATGACTGACGACCCTCTCAACCACAAGGGAGATCTGTTGGTGCAATAGGCACCTAAGTCGAACATGAGTTTTGATTATAGCAAACGATACAATGTTAAGCTCATGTCGTTATCTCACGAGCTGAATCGAGTGTGCAGAAGATTGCTATAGCTGGAGCTGAAGGCTAGCGACACCCGGAGGAAGCCGCAATGGTTGGGCGACACTCGAGTGACTTCGGAGGGAGCCGAAGGAATCGAGTGGAAGGCCGGAAGCAAAAGCAACACGTAAGTATCGAGGTAAGCTCGTGTGTGCGAGCGTAAGTGAGGTCATATCCTCGTTACGGGGATGATCTTAAGCGTAGATCCGACCAAAGACATCCTATAGATGGTCTAGGACGGCGACCGTCAAAATTATGTTTTTGTTGAGCTAACTTTGACTTGCAGCAAGCATCATCGCCGCTACTGACGACTCATCGCCGCCAATCACCGATCGCTGAGGTCGACTCGACTGATGCTACCATCAGTCGACTGATGATGGCCATCAGTCGACTGATGGTCAATGATCAGCTTCGAGGAGTCAAGGCTTATCACCCCATTTCAAGGAGGTTTTGTGTCCATTTGTGATTGGTTGAAGACCCATTCGATGAGGGGCTCAAAGGCTATAAAAGGAGGGTTTGTCTTAGGGTTTTTCATCAATTAAAAAGGCTTCCAAGTGCTTCCGATACGCTCCGACTCTCCAACATCCCTACGACGAAGCGCTGCCGAGACAACGACTAGAGCTTCAACCTCCATCCTTTGAAGTCGTCGGTAATGAAAGTGTGAATCATATTTCAGTTTATAAGTTGTTCTTATTTCGAGCTTTAAATCATATCAAGGAGAGGGGGAGTGTCCCTCTACCTTGAGCTTTTATCATCTTGTGTATCCGTCTAACTCCTACCTCCAACGAGGAGGAGCTCTTTAGTAGTTTGCCCTCCGTACGTGGTCAAGGACCACTAGGGCCTTGGAGTAGTAGCCTTCGGCTACGAACCAAGTAAAACCTTTGTGTCTATTATCTCTATTTTTGTTTTTATCTTCCGCTGTGTCTACTCGTGTTTTAACAAAAAATTTCTATCGCTATTCACCCCCCCTCTAGCGATCCGATCGATCCAACAATTGGTATCAGAGCCGGGGGCGCTCAGATTCGGTGCAACCACCAATCGAGCAATTTTCTTTTCATATTTATTGTTTTAAGATTTCTCCCACACTACTAATCCAAGACCAAGTCTTGGTACATAGTTTTTGGTTGTGTTTTTTTTTTTTTGCAAGTACTAATTGCCTTCGGAGTACCTCACGATCAAACGAGCATAACTTTTGCTACAAGGGGACTCATGAAACGATCTACCCACCAAATCGAAGCTCTCTGAGAGATCTACACTTCTTACCAGGGTTTACCTCCATAACAAGCTGTTTTCATCCTCAAAAATCGATGTTTAGTAGCCTTTCGGGGACATCGAAGGTTGTGAGTACTTACTTTTTATTTAGTTTCTTATTTCTTTGCTTAACTTTCTATTTCTCGTTTGTTTCTTTTTATTTCCCACACCACTAATCCAAGGCGATGTCTTGGAACCCTTTTTCGTGTTTTTTTTGTATTTTTTTGTGCAAGGTTTTCCTTCCAAATGGCCCATCTCGAGGGTTTTAGCACCGTCCGACCTCCATTTTACAACGGAGATGACTTCCGTTATTGGAAGGGTCGGATGGAATGCTTTCTTAAAACCCAAATCGAGATGTGGATCATAATCCAAACCGGATTCACACTTCCGACTAACGAAGTGGGTGAATCCTTGGATTATGACCAATGGACCATTGCGACAAAAAGACAAGTCGAAGCCGACGCTAAGGCAACTCAAATCCTTCAATGCGGCCTATCCAAGGAAGAGCTAAATGTTAGTAATATATGAGAGATGTCCTAAGGCAATCGCCTTATGTATGAACCATTTATATGATAAATGAAGATTCACTATTTGAGTATACATGTTTAATGTATTTGATTGGATCTTAAACTCATTTATCAATGTCCACGATACGATTCACAAAGATGAGAGAATTTGTGATTGGATCACAACTAGTGAGTATCTCTACATGTGTAATTGTGATGTATCGGAATTATCCTAGTCGATGAATTGATGGATTTGGACACCATCAATTCTGTCGAGACTAGCACGAGGTATACTCCTTGGTGTATCCAAGCAGCTGATTCTCACTGGCTGGAGACATAGTGATGTCCGGAGTTGATCGTGGATGCTAGTTATGGTAACTAGTTCATTGGAGTGACCAGCCGTAAGACTTCATATGGTTCTCTGCATATATAGATATGTCAATGAAGTTCTTACTGTGGCTTAAGTGCGATGTTCCTTTGACTTGCGGTATTCAAGTCATCTTGATCATGGAGACTTATGCTTTGACATCTTAAGCAAACATCTCTAAGGAGATGTGGACCCGGGATGATTGGGTATAAGTATAAGTGATCAAGGTGTTTGAATAGCCTATAAAGGATTCACCACTCCTTGCGAGGAGATGTATACCCATGGCCTCTCGTCGGATTGTTACTAAAGTCTTTGGCCAAAGCAATACATGTTTAGAGTAAGGTACTCTTCGATACATGTGGAGTAACTAGAATCCGTAGGACGAGGAAATGATACTTGGGCTAGGTGTGACATAGTCAGCCTAGTGGGGACTGACACAATAGACCATGTCCTGAACCAAGTGGGTATAAGATGAGTGAAGGGAATGGGGCACGATTCATTCAAGCTGCTGAAGGGTTTCAGAAATAGTTCTGGATCAACCGTTGATCTTTTCGGTTAATTGGGGATCATGATGTACTACTAGGTGCCACTCATGATCGTTCTATAATTAATGGTTAATTATAGACGGCCAACATAAACCGAGAACCTATTTGGTCACACGACAACGAGTGTAATCCAAAGGATTTAAAACGAGCTTGAGAATGAGATTCTCGCATCGAGAAACTATGTTTGGTTGGACCAAACATAAAGCGAGCATGAAATTGTTTCAGTCGCAATGGAAGCGTGGATGGGCCGTGTCTTATGAAGACATAATGGATGGACCAAAATGGTTTGGTTCTAATCCAATGGATGAGAATAAACCAAAGGGTTTGGTTTATATTAAACGAATGAACCAAAGGTTGGTTCGGTTCGTTTTAACTTAAAATAAACCATCATGGTTTGGTTTATTTTAACTTATCTTAATGGAGCGGGTTAACGGGCTTTATGGATATGATCCATTAACCATTAAGAGAATTAGTTCTCTATAAAATAGGGATTAAACCCTAACCCTAAATCTAATCCAATTAGTGGCCGCCCAACCCATCCTCCTTGTTGTTGGCGTCAACAACAAGGGCTGCCGCCCAACTTGATTGAGCTGCTGCCATCTCCTTGTCGGCGTCCAAGTTTCGGCCGGTGAACCTCCGGCGACCCTCCGGTGATCTCCCTTGGGTTCGGTGTAAAGGTGAGCCTCCATCTCTTCTTTAGCCGGCGCCTATTTCCTCCACCAAAGCTGTCCAGTTTTCTGGACAGCTTCTTCTCCTCTCGTCGGAGCGTCGGTTGGACGACGGTTAGTGCTCCGACAGCGGCTAACATACCGGGGATTTGATCTCCGGTAATCCTCTGAGGTGGAGGACGAAGGATTCGTCAATCGGTTGACGAATACCTCTCCGGAGAAGCAAGTCTTGAGGACTTGTTTTAGGTCCGAATTTGGATTCGGACCGTGATCATCTCTCGATCACGTCGTCTTCAACACGAGGCTAGTAACCCGTACGAAGACGAAGCTCGTGGCTTGGCGAAGTCATCCCGAGGAGCTCGGCGTGGATACGGATAGAGACGATTCTTACGAGGATCGTTCCGGTTGATGCCGTTCCCGCTACACGTCATACGGAAGGTATAACGTAGTTTAAATTTCCTTTTATTGCAATTTTAATTTACGGTTATGTCTACACTTGTTGTAAAAGCATGCGTGTGTTGTGTGTGTTGTAATAAATAGGAGTATTTATTATTTTTATTGCTTCCGCTGTGCTCATGTTTACGAAACATGATCGAACACACACACGCCGCGGTGCCGGAAACCCAACAGTGGTATCAGAGCCCAGTTTGTGTTTCGACATAATCGTAAAATGGTTTTGCGATAGTCATAATGTATTTCTGGAAATTTTCTAATTTTGGAAATTTAGAAGTATTTATGGAAATTTTTCAATTTTGGAAAGTCTAGAAGTATTTATGGAAATCTTCCACTTTTGGAAAGTTGGAAGTATTTATGGAAATTGATATTTTCCATAAATAAAATATTTGATTAGATTCTGGAAATTTGTTTCCTAATTTAATCATGATTTGATTTGGGAATTCAAATCTTAAATATTTTATTTCCATAAGTAGTTTTAATGATTTAGGAAATTGGTTTCCTAAATAGATTTTCCTTAATCAAATAATTCCATGAATAAAATATGTGATTAGATTTGGAAATTTGTTTCCTAATTTAATTATGATTTGATTTGGAGAATCAAATCTTAAACATATTTTATTTCCATAAATAGTTATGACATATAAGGAAATATATACATGACATAATTGTATGCCATGTAATTGCATTAGATGCATAACATTATGCCATGCGTGTCGTGACATGTAGATGTATGCCATGTATGCCATGCCATGTAGATAATAGTTATTTGCATGCAAAGAGGATGAGACATTAAAAACCCTTAATCAATATTAAAGCCTACACCTTCCATTAATATGGTTAGAACCAGAGTTCTGTTTCTTGTCTGGGTTGTTGGACTCTCTCCAAGCCCGGCTCGAACCCGAATATGTTCAAACCATGGAATAGTTTAATACTAATATGGTAAGAGTCAGAGGTCAATCGTTAGCTTTGGTTGTTGGACTCTCTCCAAGCTAGGCTAATTGGTTGAATGCGCTCTAACCATATTAAAACTATGTCCCGATTAATGGGTTGGCTTTAACCTGGAGCATCGGCTTGTTGGACTCTCTCCAAGGTCGATGTAAAGGGAGGTGAAGTTGGGTGCTATGCATATGATGCATACTTGTTAATGTGTTAACAACCCGATGTATGTGTGAACATTCAAATAGTTGATAGCACATTGTGATAGTTGCATATACGTGATATGCAATCGGTATAGATGATACCTACCGTCGTAGTTATGAATGGCTTGTTGGACTCTCTCCAAGGTTGTTCATAACTATGATGGATATCAGCCCATTCGAGAGATGGACCTACAATCTCCAAGTGATTTTGGGGTTTTGAAATTCGAAAAATGAATGGGATTTATAAATGTATATTGATGCATTTTAAAATCATCTTTCTCATATATGCTCGTTTTGTATTTCTAAGTTAATATATTGATCATGATGTGTTTGAATTTGCATTCCATTTTGGATTAAAATAAATTGACTGGGCCGAGCTTCTTGGACTGGCTTAGAAGCTTGAGAATTGTTCTCAAGGTGAAAAGCTTGTGTATGTCCTCGAAGCGCCTCTTCCCGTAGTCTAGTAACGATGCAACTTTGGACCAATTGTTGGCCTATCGAAACATGTGAGTGATTCAACAAATGAGTTGCATCATGCTTAGCCACGATGATGGAACCTAAGCTACGAAGAAGCATGAGCATATGGATGCTCATATCGTAGTCCTTCATCTTTGTGAGTTGGTTGATGAGCAAGTGAGATCTCAAAGGTTCAAGTCTCAAAGCTCCTCTTCACCTCCGAGATGCTAGGAGGTTCATCTGTGGTATCGCTCAATATGTCAAGACCGTGGAGTCTTCTCGAGAAGCATGAGCAGGGACGGTCTTCATTAGTTGATTCCTCGAAGAAAGGTTCTAAGAGGAAGTCAAAGGAACAGCAAAAGGGAAAGAAGAGAAAGGCTAAGAAGGTAGAACTAGCACAAAAGGAAACTTGCCATCATTATGGCAAGGAGAGCCATTTGTGAAGAAATTGCAAGATTTATCTTGAGTTCATGAAGAAGGATAAGGCATCGGATGCCCCATCTTCTTCAGAAATCTTCTTTATTGATTGTCATTCTATTTCCTTAGACACTTGGGTATTGGATACTGGGTGTGGCTCACATATATGTAATGACATACATGGGCTAAGGAATAGAAGAAGACTTGTCAAGGGAGAGTCAAATTTACGTGTTGGGAATGAAGCAAAGGTTGCTGCATTTGCCATCGGAACGTATTTGTTGAAACTCCCTGCAGGACTTGTCTTAGAACTGGACAATTGCTTTTATATTCCTTTGTTGATAAAGAACATCATTTCTATTTCTTGTTTAAATAGAAATGGTTTCCATTTGACGTTTAGTAACAATTGTTGTTACATAACTTTGAATGAGGTTCTTTATGGGACTGGAACTTTAAGCAATGGTGTTTATACGCGTTGACGTATCCAAAGGACATTTGCAATATCGGGCGAGCAACAAGCGTGCTCGAAAGGATAATCAAATAGACTCCTACATGTGACATTGTCGTCTTGGCCATGTAAGCAAGAAACGCATGTCGAATTACACCGATGTGGAATTCTCGGAATCGTTGAATTGGATTCATACGATACATGAATCATGCTTAAAAGGCAAGATGACTAAGTTACCTTTTACGGGAAAAGGTGAACGAGTGGGAGAGTTACTAGGTTTAGTACATACTGATGTATGTGGACCTATGTCAACTCAAGCATTAGGAGGCTATAGCTACTTCATTACCTTCACCAATGATCACTCACGGTTTGGGTATGTGTTCTCGATGAAACACAAGTCTGAAGCCTTTGAAAGGTTCAAAGAATTCAGAAATGAAGTAGAGAAACAACATGACAAAAGTATTAAAATACTTCGATCGGATCGAGGTGGTGAATACTTAAGTCAAGAGTTTCTTGATTATCTAAGAGACAATGGCATATTGTCTCAATGGACTCCGCCCTATACACCACAGCATAATGGTGTATCTGAGAGGCGTAACCGGACCTTGTTGGACATGGTCAGGTCAATGATGAATCATGCGACTCTTCCCAAGTCCTTTTGGGGTTATGCACTTCAGACAGCTGTTTACTTGTTAAACAGAATGCCTACCAAGGTAGTCTCTACTACTCCATATGAGATATGGGCTAGTAAGAAACCTCATGTATCTTACTTGAAGATATGGGGATGTCCTGCTTATGTGAAACGGACTGTATCAGACAAATTGGATGCTAAGTCTGATAAATGTCTATTTATTGGATACCCTAAGGAAACAAGGGGTTACCAATTCTATCATCCTGTGGAACAAAAGGTGTTTGTTTCAAGGCATGCTGTGTTTCTAGAGAAAAAGTTTCTCTTGCAAGAAAACAGTGGGAGTGTCGTCGAGCTTGAGGAGGCTCGAGAGACTCAAATAGACATTAATGAGATACCTGGTGAAGCACAACAGCCGACAACTCATAGTGATGAGCAATCGACTGGACCTATTGTAACACCACATCTTCGTAGATCTAGTAGAACACACAACATTCCTGAGAGATATGGATTTCTCGTAAGTGAATCGAACGACGTGTTACTCATTGATGATGAGGAGCCTACCAGTTATGAAGAAGTGCTGACAAGTTTAGAAAGGGATAAGTGGCTTGGTGCCATGAAGTCGGAAATGGATTCCATGTACGAAAACCAAGTTTGGAACTTGGTTGACCCACCTGAAGGCATAAAGCCTATAGGGTGCAAGTGGGTTTTCAAGAAGAAAACCGACATGGATGGTAATGTGATTACCTATAAGGCTAGATTGGTGGCGAAAGGATATCGCCAAAAGCAAGGTGTTGATTATGACGAAACCTATTCGCCTTTGTAGCTATGCTTAAATCCATTCGGATGCTCCCGCCATGTGCTCATTATGATTATGAGATATGGTAGATGGATGTGAAAGCTTTTTCCTTAATGGAAACTTGTTCGAGGATGTGTATATGATACACCGAGGGTTTCACATCGGTTGATAAAACCAAGGTATGCAAGTTGCGACGATCCATTTATGGATTGAAGCAAGCATCCAGAGTCGAATATCCGCTTTGATGAGACGATCAAAAAGTTTGATTTCTCACAAAATCCGCACGAACCTTGTGTGTACAAGAAGGTTAGTGGGAGGCAATGTATTCCTAGTATTGTATGTCGATGACATATTACTTATAGGAAACGATGTGTCAATCTTACACTTAAGGTTTGGTTATCCAAGACATTCTCCATGAAAGACCTGGGAGAAGCAACCTACATCCTCGGGATTAAGATCTATAGAGATAGATCGAAACGGTTGCTTGGTCTTTCGCAGTCTACATATATAGACCGAGTGCTAAAGAGGTTTAGCATGTCGGAATCCAAGAAAGGTTTCCTACCCATCAGGCATGGGGTACACCTTTCGAAGTCTATGTGTCCGCGCACAGAAGATGAGAGGATTTGCATGAGTTAGATTCCCTATGCATCCGTAATAGGATCTATCATGTATGCTATGTTATGTACGAGGCCCGATGTATCGTATGCTCTGAGTGTCACGAGCAGATACCAGTCCGATCCAGGAATGGATCATTGGGCGGCTGTTAAGACGATCCTTAAGTACTTGAGAAGAACTAAGGATGTGTTCCTAATATATGGAGAAGGGTACATGGTGATACGTGGGTATACGGATGCCAGCTCCAGACAGACAAGGATGATTCCATGTCTCAGTCTGGGTATGTATTCACCTAGAATGGAGGCGCAATAAGTTGGAAATGTTCCAAGCTTGACACTATAGCGGATTCTGCCACTAAGGCAGAATACGTTGCAGCTTTGGAAGCAGCAAAGGAAGCGGTTTGGATCAAGTAGTTCATCTATGAACTTGATGTGGTCTCATCAATGATCCAAACATGTGCTTCACCGCTATCATCTTATCAGAGAGATCATCAGTAGGAACGAAATACAAATCGAGAAAATTCCCACTGAAAGGAACTTAGCGGATCCTTTGACGAAAGCATTACCTCAAAGTAAGTTTGAGGGTCATGTTAGAGCTTATGGTATTGGATACCGTAGCGATTGGCATTAGGCCAAGTGGGAGTCTGTTAGTAATATATGAGAGATGTCCTAAGGCAATCGCCTTATGTATGAACCATTTATATGATAAATGAAGATTCACTATTTGAGTATACATGTTTAATGTATTTGATTGGATCTTAAACTCATTTATCAATGTCCACGATACGATTCACAAAGATGAGAGAATTTGTGATTGGATCACAACTAGTGAGTATCTCTACATGTGTAATTGTGATGTATCGGAATTATCCCTAGTCGATGAATTGATGGATTTGGACACCATCAATTTCTGTCGAGACTAGCACGAGGTATACTCCTTGGTGTATCCAAGCAGCTGATTCTCACTGGCTGGAGACATTGTGATGTCCGGAGTTAATCGTGGATGCTAGTTATGGTAACTAGTTCATTGGAGTGACCAGTCGTAAGACTTCATATGGTTCTCTGCATATATAGATATGTCAATGAAGTTCTTACTGTGGCTTAAGTGCGATGTTCCTTTGACTTGCGGTATTCAAGTCATCTTGATCATGGAGACTTATGCTTTGACATCTTAAGCAAACATCTCTAAGGAGATGTTGACCCGGGATGATTGGGTATAAGTCGAAGTGATCGAAGGTGTTTGAATAGCCTATAAAGGATTCACCACTCCTTGCGAGGAGATGTATACCCATGGCCTCTCGTCTGATTGTTACTAAAGTCTTTGGCTAAAGCATTACATGTTTAGAGTAAGGTACTCTTCGATACATGTGGAGTAACTAGAATCCGTAGGACGAGGAAATGATACTTGGGCTAGGTGTGACGTAGTCAGCCTAGTGGGGACTGACACTATAGACCATGTCCCAACCAAGTGGGTATAAGATGAGTGAAGGGAATGGGGCACGATTCATTCAAGCATCAAGGGTTTCGTAAATAGTTCTGGATCAACCGTTGATCTTTTCGGTTAATTGGGGATCATGATGTACTACTAGGTGCCACTCATGATCGTTCTATAATTAATGGTTAATTATAGACGGCCAACATAAACCGGGAACCTATTTGGTCACACGCACAACGAGTGTAATCCAAAGGATTTAAAACGAGCTTGAGAATGGGATTCTCAGACCGAGAGAAACTATGTTTGGTTGGACCAAACATAAAGCGAGCATGAAATTGTTTCAGTTGCAATGGAAGCGTGGATGGGCCGTGTCTTATGAAGACATAATGGATGGACCAAAATGGTTTGGTTCTAATCCAATGGATGAGAATAAACCAAAGGGTTTGGTTTATATTAAACGAATGAACCAAAGGTTGGTTCGGTTCGTTTTAACTTAAAATAAACCATCATGGTTTGGTTTATTTTAACTTATCTTAATGGAGCGGGTTAACGGGCTTTATGGATATGATCCATTAACCATTAAGAGAATTAGTTCTCTATAAAAGAGGTGCCGCCCAACTTGATTGAGCTGCCCATCTCCTTGTCGGCGCCCAAGCTGCCGGTGAACCTCCGGCGACTCCGTGATCTCCCCCTTGGGTGATCGGTGTAAAGGTGAGCCTCCATCTCTTCTTTAGCCGGCGCCTATTTCCTTCCACCAAGCTGTCCAGTTTTCTGGACAGCTTCTTCTCCGCCGGAGCCGCTTTGGACGACGGTTAGTGCCCGACAGCGCTAACATACCGGGATTTGATCTCCGGTAATCCTCTGAGGTGGAGGACGGCGATTCACAATCGGTTGACGAATACCTCTCCGGAGAAGCAAGTCTTGAGGACTTGTTTTAGGTCCGAATTTGGATTCGGACCGTGATCATCTCTCGATCACGTCGTCTTCAACACGAGGCTAGTAACCCGTACGAAGACGAAGCTCGTGGCTTGGCGAAGTCATCCCGAGGAGCTCGGCGTGGATACGGATAGAGACGATTCTTACGAGAATCGTTCCGGTTGATGCCGTTCCCGCTACACGTCATACGGAAGGTATAACGTAGTTTAAATTTCCTTTTATCGCAATTTTAATTTACGGTTATGTCTACACTTGTTGTAATAGCATGCGTGTGTTGTGTGTGTTGTAATAAATAGGAGTATTTATTATTTTTATTGCTTCCGCTGTGCTCATGTTTACGAAACATGATCGAACACACACACGCCGCGGTGCCGAAAACCCAACACTAAATCGCGTCGGCCCCTTCATAAGCGCAAAGGATCTTTGGACAAAACTAGTGGAGCTACACGAAGGGACCGATGAAGCCAAGGTATGCAAGCGTGATCTTCTATTCAATAAACTATATAACTTAAAATTGCAGGAACACAAGTCCACGACGCAACTCCACGCTCGTGTCCAAGACATAGTCAACAACCTACATGCAATCGGGCAAAAGGTCAAAAACCGCGACCTTATAAGGTATGTCCTAAACTCTTTTCCGAGGACTACCTTGTGGGCATCCATGGTTGATGCCTACAAGGTCTCCAAGGATCTTTCTAAAATTAGGTTAGATGAACTCTTTTCTGATTTCGAACTTTATGAGCAGTCTAACTCGGAACCCGAGAAGGGTATAGCACTTTTTGCAGGTTCGAGGAAGAAAACCGCTAGCAAGCCACCTCCGAAGGAAGAAGAGGATGAGTCAGATTCGGAGGTCGACTCGGAAATGGAAGCCGAACTAGTCAACCTCGTTCGGAGGATAGTCAAGAGCCGAAAACGAGCCGTCACTCGACCCAACGAAGGTAAGCCTAAAAGTTCAAATATAAGATGTTATGAATGCAACAGGTTTGGACACATTAAGTCCGAATGCCCAAAACTCAAGAGCAAGGCACCAAAACATAAAAAGGCACTCAACGCTACTTGGGAAGAAGCTTCCGAGGAAGAAGACAACGATCGAGTCCTTATGACTAAACCGGTGGAATCGGAGACGGAGTCGGAACTGGAACCAGAATCAGAAAACAAAGACGAGTCGGACTACGAAACACTATTCAAGACAAGCCACGGATACGCATCCGGTTCAAAAGATACACTCAAGGTAAGTCGATCTCTTATTACTACTCTTTATAGTGCAATTAAGTTTTTAAATAAAAAATTAGGTAAGTCCGAGTCCAAGGTCGAGACCCTGGTTGAGGAAGTTAAACTCCTCAAACACGAGGTCTCCCTAACCTCTTCGACTAGTCGAGTTCAAGAGGACTCAACTCGGGTTGAAAAGCTCGAAGTTGAGAACTCACTCTTGAAAAGTCAAGTCGAAGATCTTATGAATACGTTGGAAAGGTTTACTTTGGGATCCAAAGGACTTGACCTCCTACTTGGATCGCAAAGGGCCGTGTACAACAAGGCCGGGCTAGGGTTTAGCTCAAACACGACCAATAAGTCATATATGTCAATCGTAAGTAGACATAGAAAACGTGTCCAAGCATGGGTCCCTAAGACCACCTTGATTTTAAACTTAGGATCAAACCAGTACTGGGTTCCCAAGGACCAAATCCACTATGTGGAGAGACCGAATCGATTCAACGGTCCAGGGGGAGCTAGTATGAAATTTGTTTGTGTTTTAACTTAGAAATTGCATGCTTAGGTTTTTATTTAGTTTGATTTTTCTTTTTAGAATGGTTAGATAGGACTATAACTCATCAATACTTGATAACATAGTACCAGGATGCGGCGAGATGATAGTACGCTAGGAAAGCGAAGTCTTGTGTATTCGGGCTAGATAAGGCGTATCTAGTTCGGTGCACTTGATCGAGCGGAACTAGCTGAAGCTACCTCGCCGTATCCTAGACTAGTTAGACCAGGAAGTGGTCTTAGGTGAGTCAAGTCTCTATTTTTTTGAAAATGACTTTGTCTAAGGAAGTGGTCGTTGTTCCGATCAAAGAAGGCCTCTGTGCCTCGCCACGACCTGGAAGCCATGATCTTGAAAAGGTGACTTGATGAGCCTAAGGTTAAATCCGAATCTAACGCAAGGTTGACAAGTGTTTAAGTCATTAAACTTAATTCAACTAAAAAATTGGAAGTCATCTCACAAGAACATATAGGATTAACATGTTTGATCATATAGACATGGGTGAGATGATTTAGGTTAATAATCTTCAACCAATTTGTAATAAATCCAATATAAGATCCAACTACCTTGCGTGTAGGATCAATGGATGTTGGACAGTGGTTGCTCCCGACACATGACCGGGGATCAACTCAAGTTTTCGAAGCTTCGATTCAAACGACAAGGATCGGTAGCCTTCGGAAATAACGGCAAGCTCAAAATCATCGGATCAGGTGATATTGAGCACAATTCAAACTTTGTTATTCAAAATGTTTTATTAGTAGAAAATTTTCAATATAATTTACTTAGTGTAAGCCAATTGTGTGATAATAACTATAAGGTTATATTTCTAGAAAATGAATGCGTAATTAATACAAACGAAACCTCTAAAACAATTCTTAAAGGGACTAGAAATAACAACATTTACACTATCAACTTAACTAACTCCTCAACTAAGTGTCTTATGACACGGCAAGAGGAATCGTGGTTGTGGCACCGACGACTCGGTCACTCACACCCAAGACTCATCCACAAGATGAGTCAGAGTGATTTAGTCAGAGGTTTGCCTAACCTCAACAACTTGGATAATAAAATATGTAATGCTTGTCAACAAGGTAAACAATCTAGGACACAACATCAACTAACTAGTCAAGAACGAACCAAAAGTGTGCTTGAGCTCCTACACATGGATCTATTTGATTCACACGGAGCTAAGTCACTTAACGGAAGTAAATTCTGTTTAGTCATTATTGATGACTACTCTAGATTTACTTGGGTTAGGTTCATCAAACACAAAAGCGATACCCTAGATCAATTAATCAACCTATTTAAGTTAATAGAAAATCAACAAAGCATTAAAATCAAAAGACTTAGGACTGATCATGGTGGTGACTTCGAAACCATAGGCTACAGGAGTGCAGAACCTAAATGGATACCACCATGAGTTCTCTTGCCCTAGAACTCCACAACAAAATGGCCTAGTAGAATGCAAAAATAGAACACTACAAGAAGCCGCTAGGACAATGCTTAATGAGTACAACCTACCCGATAGGTTTTGGGCAGATGCCGTGAGTACGGCATGCTATGTCCAAAATAGGATCCTTATGGTAAAGAGGCACCTTAAGACCTCATATGAGATTTATCGCGATAAAATACCTAACATCAAGTACTTTAGGGTATTTGGGTGTAAGGTACATATCCTAAACACTAAGGATTACCTAGGAAAATTTACATCCAAAACCACGACTGGAATCTTTCTAGGATACTCGACTACAAGTCGGGCTTATAGAGTATATAACCACAACACCCTTAGAGTCGAGGAGACTATCAATGTAGTATTTGATGAAGGACATGAACCTACAAAACCCCCAGCAACCCCAATTAGCAAGCCAATTCATACTAGACCTAACTCTGATTCGGAGATTAGGTCTAGTGTTAATCCTAACCTAAGTCAACCAAGTCACTCTATCGACCAAGTGATAGATGACTCCAACCAAACTAGGACTCAAACGAGTCATCCTATAGATCAAGTTGTAGACTCAAACCCAAATCCAACTAGGACTCAAACGAATCATCCTATCGACCAAGTGATAGGTGATCCAAATCTAGGAGTTCGAACTAGAGCCTCATACAGAAACCTTAGTCAAATATCTTTGATTTCTAAAATTGAACCCAAAACTATTGACCAAGCTCTTCTTGACCCCGATTGGATTATTGCAATGCAAGAAGAGTTGGCTCAATTCACTAGGAACGAAGTATGGGAATTAGTACCACCACCTAAAGATAAAACAATCATTGGAACAAGGTGGGTGTTTAGAAATAAAATTGATGATAGAGGTGAAGTAGTTAGAAATAAAGCTAGACTAGTTGCTAAAGGGTTTAGTCAAGTCGAAGGTTTAGATTACGATGAGACCTATGCCCCAGTAGCTAGATTAGAGTCCATTCGAATGCTATTAGCATATGCAGCACATCGAGGATTTAAGTTGTTTCAAATGGATGTGAAATCTGCATTCTTAAATGGATACATTAAAGAAGAAGTTTATGTTAGTCAACCCCCCGGTTTCGAAAGTTTAGACAAACCCGATCATGTCCTTAGATTAAAGAAAGCTCTTTATGGACTCAAACAAGCTCCGCGAGCTTGGTACGAAAGACTTACGATTTATCTTAAGTCGAAAGGCTTTAACCAAGGTGTAGTTGACCAACCCTTTTCGTAAAAACCTTAGGTAAAGACATATTCATAGCCCAAATCTACGTAGATGATATTATTTTCGGAACCACCAACTCAATCCTACTAAATGAGTTTATTTCACTTATGGAAAGTGAATTTGAAATGAATTTAGTAGGGGAATTAAGCTTCTTCTTAGGTCTACAAATTAAACAAACTAAAGATGGAATATACCTACATCAACGCAAATATACTAGGGAAGTAATTAAACATTTTGGAATGCAAGACGCTAAAATCATTAATACCCCAATGACAACAAATGTTAATATAGAAGAAGATGTAATTGGAAACCAAATTGATTTAAAATACTATAGGAGCGTAATAGGGAGTCTCCTTTACTTAACTACAAGCCGACCTGATATCTTATTTGCAGTAAGTATGTGTGCAAGGTTTCAAACCTGTGCCAAGGAGTCTCACCTAACTCTAGTTAAGCGTATCCTTAGATATCTAAAGGGTACACTTAATGTCATAATTTGGTATCCTAGATCTACTGAGTTTGAACTAACCGGCTACTCCGATTCGGACTATGCCGGTAGTAAGCTCGATAGAAAGAGCACGAGTGGTTGTTGTCAACTTCTCGGCTCGAGTCTAGTGAGTTGGTGCAGTAGGAAGCAACACTGTGTTGCCTTATCTACCACCGAAGCCGAATACATCGCGATGGGTGAGTGTGTCACTCAACTTCTTTGGATGAAGCACACTCTCCGCGACTTTAAGCTAGACTTTACGAATACTAAACTTCACATAGATAACATTAGTTCAATTAATCTTACTAAGAATCCGATATGTCACTCTAGGACCAAACATATAGAAGTCAAACACCATTTCATTCGAGAACATGTGGCCAACGGAGCCATACAACTCGAATACGTCGAATCGAAGTCTAACTTAGCAGACCTATTTACTAAACCCCTACCCGAAGCCGAATTTAGTCTATTAAGATGAAAATTGGGCATGTGCGTAATAGAATAGGTACTTGCAAATTATATGTTCTTAGTACTATTTCTTTAATTTCATTTTTATGGAACTAGCATAGGACATACCTTAGATATCATGCACCTATAGATTTAAGGAGCCAATACATCTCACGACACATAGGACTAATGTGTTTGTGTACTTAGCCACGTAGATGGGCGTGAGATGTTAGGACCTTACTCCTGGTTCCAGATGTAGAGCTAGTGCATCGCCATGAACCATGGAGTATAATCATACATACTAACCGACTCTAACTAGGACTGGTTGATCTTTCATATCAATCAAGCCAAATATGAGTCGATCATTTTATAGATGAACTTATTTTCAGTATATTATTTTCAAAATAATGTGGAACATGCTTGGACTTTATATTTAACACTTATTGTTGTTTTCCACACACACCCTCACTCTTTTTGATATATGGCAAAAGGGGGAGAAAAAGGTCAAAGTTAAGGGGTTAAAATTTTTTTTATATAACTTAACTCTTACTTCATATTTAAACCAAAAGTTAACTCTAAGTTTTTGAAAACTTATTTAACTTTTAACAAAAGGAAGTAAAGGCCAAGTTAAGAGAATTCTTAACTTAAACTTATGTATGTCGTCAACGTAAACATTATGCCGTTAATGCTTTACTTAAAGGGGAGAAAGGGCCAAGTTAAGAAGAACTCTTAACTTAAACGTTTTACTAAGGCCAACTTTAAGTAATTAGTTAAAGCAACCCTCAAGGGGGAGGATTAAGGTCTTTCTTCAAGACTCACCCTCGGTCAAGGGGGAGGTTTCCTCAAGGGGGAGTACTTGAAGAAAATCATTACTACTCCAACTTAATCTTCTTTATTTCTTGTTTGTTTCTAATGGACATTATTCTTCATGCTTGCTATTTACTTAACTTTGTATGTGGGTTTGCCATAAATCAAAAAGGGGGAGATTGTTGGTGCAGTAGGCACCTAAGTCGAACCTGAGTTTTGATTATAGCAAACGATACAAAGTTAAGCTCATGTCGTTATCTCACGAGCTGAATCGAGTGTGCAGAAGATTGTTATAGCTGGAGCTGAAGCCTAGCGACACCCGGAGGAAGCCGCGGTGGTCGGGCGACACTCGAGTGACTTCGGAGGGAGCCGAAGGAATCAAGTGGAAGCCCGGAAGCAAAAGCAACACGTAAGTATCGAGGTAAGCTCGTGTGTGCGAGCGTAAGTGAGGTCGTATCCTCATTACGGGGATGATCTTAAGCGTAGATCTGACCAAAGACATCCTATAGATGGTCTAGGTCGAGATCGGACGGTCGACGACCGTCGAAATTATGTTTTTATTGAGCTAACTTTGACTTGCAGCAAGCATCAGTCGACTGCCAGCTTGGAGGACTCGACTGTCGTCAATCAGTCGACTGCCGGAGGTCAGCACTCGACTGATGCTACCATCAGTCGACTGATGATGGCCATCAGTCGACTGATGATGGCCATCAGTCGACTGATGGTCAATGATCAGCTTCGAGGAGTCAAGGCTTATAACCCCATTTCAAGGAGGTTTTGTGTCCATTTGTGATTGGTTGAAGACCCATTCGATGAGGGGCTCAAAGGCTATAAAAGGAGGGCTTGTCTTAGGGTTTTTCATCAATTAAAAAGGCTTCCAAGTGCTTCCGATACGCTCCGACTCTCCGACATCCCTACGACGAAGCGCTGCCGAGACGACGACTAGAGCTTCAACCTCCATCCTTTGAAGTCGTCGGTAACGAAAGTGTGAATCATATTTCAGTTTATAAGTTGTTCTTATTTCGAGCTTTAAATCATATCAAGGAGAGGGGGAGTGTCCCTCTACCTTGAGCTTTTATCATCTTGTGTATCCGTCTAACTCCTACCTCCAACGAGGAGGAGCTCTTTAGTAGTTTGCCCTCCGTACGTGGTCAAGGACCACTAGGGCCTTGGAGTAGTAGCCTTCGGCTACGAACCAAGTAAAACCTTTGTATCTATTGTCTCTATTTTTGTTTTTATCTTCCACTGTGTCTACTCGCGTTTTAACGAAAAATTTCTATTGCTATTCACCCCCCCCCTCTAGCGATCCGATCGATCCAACAAGATCAAGTCATCAACATGCATGTAAATGAAATGAATGTATGACAGTACATACACATGTCCACAACACACTCAAGTCTTCTCCTCTCACTCACAATTGCACAGCTGACATCAAACCCATTCATAGCCTTAAACGACGCAACACAACCATGCACTACCGACGCAGCCGTTCTCAGCCCCCTTCTCACTCCAATCTGCTCACAACTCCTTCACGAGCATGAACCGGACATCACCAGCAAATTTCCCAACATCGACACTAAAACCTATTAATAAACAAACTGAAAAGCGGAGAAAGGGAGCAATCGAGAGGTATACCTGAGGTTGTAGCTTCACCGGCAACACTTCCCCCAAATATGCCCTGTTTGTTGGAAAAACCACTGCCCAACAACACAAATCGAGCTAAACCAAAAAAGATCCACAGCAACACCTAGGTTTCATCCAAGGTAAGACAAAAGCAGGCTCTTACCTAACTCCGATGACCACCGGCAGTGATTCCCTCTTCTTATCCCCTATTCACCAGTGCCCAGCGCTCAAACACAATAAGCTCCGGTGATGGTCGGGTAGGGCAGCTCACTGTCACCCTCCCCCCCTTCGCTCCCAAAACAGAACGAAGAGAGGATGCTGCCGATGCAAGCTTGCCGCCGACTCTATGGGAATGTCAAGGGTGGTCTGATCGCCACTGTTTGTCGAGAGGTCAACGCTGAGAGTGCAGCGAGAGGCAAAGAGAGGGCAGGGAGGTGTCATCCATGAGAGGAGGAAGGAAAGAGCTCGGCAGCCATGGGTTTCGAAAGAGAAGAGAAGAATCGCGTCGTGAGGAGGAAGAGGAGTCACGTGGTGAGAAGAAAAGTCGGGGCTTTAATCTACTATGAGAAACCGCAGATAATGGAAGGAAAATGTGGCTTGGCATTAATGGGAGAAACAGAGTGGTTTTTTTTTTCATATCGGGTTGGGTTTAGCTTGTCATGCCCACCCTTTCCAAGGGTCCGGAAGGGCGGCGCGATGCGATCGTACATACATACATTACAGCGGAAGGCTACATATACTTCCTATAGTGGAAAACTTTAAACTTTTTTTTTCTTCTTTTAACCATAAACATGCATCATCATTTCTTGGATACTTCTTTTTAAACATAGAGCATGCATCATCATTTCATAAGTACTTAGTTCAAGTTCACAAAAATCATCTAAAGGAAAAACATGGATAAGGAACATAACAGATCTCCTCCACCATGCCACTACCACACACACTTTGCCCCTCCTACTGCTCCCTTTAGTTTAGCCACCCTTTACCCTTATCTGTAGTACAAGGGAACATAAACTATAAGCACATAGGCTTAGTAAGATCCTGTCCTACTCACAAAACCATACGTCAAGCATTAAACATAGAGTAGTGACATGATCATATAACACATATAAGCATAACATTCACATAAACATACAAAGACATATAATCAAACATAACATGCATATAACATACCGGAACATAAGCATAGCATTTGTATAAACATAGAAGATCATAAGCAAGCATAACATGTAAACGTACAAGAACATAAGTAGGCATAACATAAATATATAACATCATAGAACATAGGTAGACATAACATGAATATAACATCATAGAACATAAGCAGGCATAACATGAATATAACATCATAGTGTAGGGATGTATACTGAAAAGTCTGTCTTTTGTATGAACACCTTTATTTTGAAATAAGAATCACATGATCATTGTTTGCATATTTATATATTTATGCAATATTTTCTAATACATTACATTGTAGATAACATGGTGTGTGGTGTCACACGGGAGATCATGTTATCAGCTCCTTGTAAAGTATAAGTAAAGGCTCACAACCGAGATGACTTTGGACAAACCATCGGAATGGTTGTAGTGTGATTTGGTATTGGTTTGTCTTGACCATAGAATCACACTAGTGCACTTTGTGTGTATTGAGCAGGACCGACTTAGAGGTGATTCGATTTATTGCTGACTACATAATCGAATCGGACCTCAGATATTATATTGTACATACTCTTAATCCCGATATAATAACGGGCACATATACTTAGTACTCATCTCTTTGATTTACCAATGGGAGAGATTTATAGATTAAATCGATAGGCTCGGTAAGTTGAGAGATGATATTATTTATATGGTGTGTTGTTGATTATAGGAGGAAACCGTGTCATATATATTAGGATGATGATGTCCCTTTGAGGAGCTCATAAGGTTCATCATGTAAACCCTGGAGGTGGACTTGGTTCGGCATGATGAAAAGGTTGAGTGGTACTACTCAAGGAGTTAGATGTTGATTAATTAATGGTCAGTAAATTAATTAATCGATGAACATTCGAGATCTTAAACACAGGGAGAAAATGTACAAATAATATATGGAGCCCATATTATCATATGGGGGTTGGTGAGGTAGATCAATGATGAACCTTTAGTGGATTGGATCATCATTAGTGGATCGGACTTTATGTGGGCTTGATCCATGGGTGGCCAAGACCCAACTCCTCCTCGTGGTCCCTAATGTAGCCTATTAACACCTCATGATGCTTAGATCCAATGGATAGAAACAAAACTCTAAGATCCATTGGTAGAGATTAAATCTCTAAGATCCGACGGTTGAGATTAAATCTCTAGATCCGACGGTTGAGATTAAATCCCTAGAACCAATGGAGGAGATTAATTCATGACTTATCCCTAACTCTAAAAAAGGAGAGCATGGAGAGTTGGCGTGGATGATAATTGAAGAGATCTAGGGTTTGGGTGGCAAGAAGGTGAATCCTAGTGGAGATAGGATTAGGGTTAGGGTTTGGAGGCTAGGGCGGCACCAAATAAGGCAAGGTTTCCTTTCTTCTTCCTTGTCTTGTGGTCGGTGTCCAGTTTGTTTCCAGCCCTTCCCAGCCCTTGGCCAGTGCCCAAAAGGTCTCTTCTCCCTCTCCTTAGGTGGTGGAAACAAGATATAGGGTTTCCCTTGGTGTCTTGATTGTTTTCCATTATCTTCTCCACCTTCTAGTTGGCCGGCGGGTAGGAGATTGTGTGCTCCTTGTTGGTTGGTTTTAGGGAGGAGAAAAAGCTTGTTTCTACTCTTCCTCTTGCTTTGGAAGAGCAAGGAAGGAAGATTTGCAATCTAGGAGCTTCGACTTTTGGTAGATCGTCGCCCACACGACGTCCAAAAGGAGGAAGTGCATACATTAGAAGATCGAGAGGTATACCTATTATACTTTCTTCTTTTGTTTGTTGCTTGTTTTTGTTTTTCAATTATAAGTATGTTATAAATCTATAAATGGATAAATAATACTTGGATCTCGAGCATAAACACAAAAACCGGCGATCCGGACATCGTCTATTCCGCGGCTACTCGTAGAATAGAGGATAGTCGCTTGAACAACTAGTTTGTTCAAGTGACCTCTCTAAATGAATAGCACGACGATGGCTTGGTGGTTTGGGAAATCCCTTTTGTCTAGGATTAAATTTTTTTAATCCATGGAAATCGAAGGGATCGCCATGGTCAAGCTACCGAGGTGAAGTGGGAAGGGAAGTTTCCCCTCACGGACTCGACAACAAAACCCTTCAATTGGTATCAAAGCCAAGGTTTCTGATTTTGTGTGTTTAGGATTCGGTTAATTTTTATTCACTTTTCATGTATTATATGTGCCGGATAATAGTAGGATATGTGTAGTTTAACTCTTTGGTTGCAGGCATAAGATCTGACTATTATGGTCATATGTGTGTATGTGATTGTATGTATGTAAATATTTATTTTGTTGAATCCTCGGGGTTGACGAGGCTAGTATTTGATTTTTTTTAAATTAGATACGACATTGTTTAGCCACTCTTTATTTTATTTTACTTTCGATCTAGATTTCATGTACACTCCCTCGTGGAGTATAGGATCGATGGATGTAAATTTAAATAGGTTTTAGTCTCGGCTCGGATCTCCGGATGGCTCGTACATGGCGTAAGAGGAGCGGACGAGATGGCGATGCGACGGGAGTCATATTGAAGACAAAAGTCATAATAGTTGGAAAATAATTTATTTTTCATATTTATTGCTTTTTGTTTGATATGCATGTCGTCGGCTAGGAAAATTCCTCAATTTCAAATTACTAAGTGGGAGAGGGAATTTTTAAAATTCCCACCGCCTCCATTACGATTTGACAAGTGATGCAAACAAACTTGTGCGTCGGCTGTGAGTGCCTTCCTCCATATCGGATGGGCTTGTTTGCGGATCACAAGGTCAAATATGGTTATAGGGAATTATCAAGGAGCATGTGTACTTCCCCATCGGAAGGCACATAACCCGAGATAATTACCTTGGTACCGAGTAATGGTGAACACTTAGATACAAATATAAGTATCCTCCCCATCGGTGTCATTGCTTTTATTTGTAAGGCCAAAGAGGAACCAACTATTTATTTTACTTGTCAAAAAGTTAGGTTGACAAGATAGTAAAATTAATGGGTAAAACCTCCTCTTACAAATGTAGAATTCGTATACGTCCACACTATCGTGGCATACGATATTCTCGGTGTTTAGAGGTGTTGGTTGATTTTAAAATTTTATTGTTTGAGGAATCAATAATTTTTTAAAATCTACAGTAATGATCTATGTGATTCTTAGGATTTTCAAAATGACTTTCAGTCCACTTGCTATGATACTAAAGGAAAATAAACTTACTGTACCCAAATAATGTTGATTGGAAAAGAATCTAGATATTGTCTTAACTGCTGAGGAGTACAAATATGTACTTTTCGAAGAGTATCCTCCTAAGCCCGCGAATGAGCTGGAAGTCCTTGGAGCTGAGATCGATGGGGAAACCCAGGCCGATATCATTCTCCAGTCGACAGAAAGGCTTGCTCAGGTTAAGGCCATGGTTGCTCAGAAGGTTTCTACTTCTAAGCCGAAAGGCAAGAAGAAGAAGAAATAAGCTGGAGCAAAGGTGGTGGGAGGATCTCAGGGAGGAGTGAAGAAGCCGAAAGGCAAGTACTTCACTTGCAAGCAGGATGGACATTGGAAGAAGGACTATCCCAAACAGAACAAAGGTATATCCTTTGGTCTAGTTATTGAAACGTGATTAGCGGTGTTATCTACTGACACATGGTGTGTAGATACGGGAGCCTCTGATCATGTCTACAATACTTTGCAGGGGTTCTAAGAAACCCGACGACGAGCTGAGGGAGAGATTACCGTTTACTTGGGCAATGCCATAATGATGGCGGCTATTGTAGTGGGAGAAGTTTTATTTATCTTTTGAGAAAAATAAAACTTTGGTTCTGGAAAATTCCCTTTATGTACTTTTATTTAGAAAGAATTTAATTTCAGTTTCTAAATTGTTTATGGATGGATATTCTATTTCTTTTAATGACAAAGTTGTTATAAAAAGGAATAGGGACATTATCTGTTCAGGTACATTGATAGGAAATTTGTACACACTTGAACCAAAAGCTCTCACGATGCAAATAAAAGTTAATAACTCATCTTCTAATTCCAATGAGAGAAAATAACCTTCGAAGATGAACCAAACATATCTTTGGCATCTTAGGCTTAGTCATATTAACCTAAGCAGAATTCAAAGGGTGACAGCTGATGGACCTTTGGGTTCATTAGTGGTGGAAGATTTTCCAACCTGCGAATCTTGCTTGGAGGATAAAATGACCAAGAGGCCTTTTAAGGCCAAGGGGTATAGAGCCAAAGATATGTTAGAAATGGTTCATTTTGATTTGTGTGGTCCTATGACTATCCAAGCAAGAGGTGGTCTTGAATATTTCGTCTCTTTCATAGACGATTATTCAAGATATGGATGACACTACGATCTGATCGTGGTGGCGAATACCTCTTGGGAGAGTTTAGGAATTACTTATCAGAGGCTGGAATTCAATCCCAATTGTCTGCACCTGGCACACCCCAGCAGAATGGTGTAGCAGAGCGAAGGAATATGACTCTTATAGAGATGGTTAGATCGATGATGAGTTATTCTGAGTTTCCAGATTCGTTATGGGGATATACTCTAGATACAACAGTGTACATTCTGAACTTAGTTCCATCTAAATCAGTGCCTTCTACTCCCACAGAATTGTGAACTGGGCGAAAGCCCAGTCTAAGACATATTCGGATATGGGGGAGTCCATCACATGTGCTGAAGGTAGATGCTGGTAAGTTTGAACATCGTACAGAAGTACGCATGTTCGTTGGCTATCCCAGGGGAACGAAGGGTGGATTTATTTTATAGTCCTAGAGATCAGAGGGTGATCGTTAGCACAAACGCTAGATTTCTAGAGGAAGACTATGTGATGAGCCACAAGCCCAAGAGTAAAATTGTTCTGGAGGAGTTAAAAGGGGAAGTCACTTCTTTAGTACCACCGGTACAAGAGGATATACCACATGTCACTGCACCGCGTGTCACAGAGGATACACAGGTGATACCTCGTCGTAGTGGGAGGGTTGTGAGACAGCCTATAGATTCATGTTCTTGGGAGAATCTTTTGATTTGGTCCCTAGTGAACATGAACCTGATCCCTGGACATATGATGAGGCAATCCAAGATAAAGATACAGTATCTTGGCAAAGTGCAATGAATGTTGAGATTGAATCTATGGATTTAAATCAGGTCTGGGAGCTAGTCGAACCACCCGATGGTGTAAAAACCATTGGATGCAAGTGGATCTACAAGAGAAAGAGAGGAATAGATGGGAAGGTTGAGACCTTCAAAGCGAGACTTTTTGCAAAGGGGTATACTCAGAAAGAGGGTATCGATTATGAGGAGACATTTTCGCCGGTAGCCATGCTTAAGTCTATCCAGATTCTCTTATGCATAGCAGCTCATATGGATTATGAGGTGTGGCAGATAGATGTCAAGACAACTTTTCTTAATGAAAGTCTTGAGGAAAACATCTACATGAAGCAACCAGAGGGATTCATTGCTAAAGGCAAAGAACATCTTGTGTGTAAGCTTAATCGGTCCATTTATAGATTGAAGCAAGCTTCGAGGTCTTGGAACATCCGCTTTAATGAGGTAATCCAGTCTTATGGATTTATTCAAAGTCCGGATGAGTCTTGTGTATACAAGAGAAGTGACGGAAACGTAGTGGTATTTCTTGTACTATACGTATATAACATTTTGGTGATTGGCAACAATATCAAAGTGTTATCGGACGTAAGGGTATGGTTGTCCAAGCAGTTTGATATGAAGGACTTGGGATAGGTGGGACACATCCTTGGGATCAAGGTTATAAGGGATCATAGGAAAAGGATGTTGTGCTAATCCCAAGCTTCATACATAGACACAATTTTGGATCGTTTTAGCATGCAAAACTCCAAGAAGGGTTTTCTGCCTTTCAGGCATGGAGTTCCTTTATCTAAGGGGATGTGTTCTAGATCATCTGAGGAGATAGAGGAGATGAAGGCAGTTCCTTATGCTTCGGCAGTAGGAAGCCTCATGTATGCGATCCTATGTACGAGACCAGATATCTGCTTTGCCGTGGTCATGGTTAGCAGATATCAGAATAATCCAGGACAAGAACATTGGACTTTGGTAAAGCATATATAGAAGTGCCTGAGAAGGACTAGGGATTATATGCTAGTTTACCGGGCAGACCAATTACTCCCTGTGGGTTGCAAGGATTGTGACTTCCAATCAGATAGGGATAACAGTAAGTCTACCTTAAGTTTTGTGTTTACTTTGGGAGGTAGAGCCATTGTATGGAGGAGTGTCCAGCAGAAATGCGTGGCGGACTCCACTATGGAAGCTGAGTATGTGGCAGCCTCTGAGGCGGCCAAAGAAGCTGTGTGGCTCAGGAACTTCCTGATGGACTTGGATGTGATTCCTAGTTTGCCAAGAACTATCACAATTTATTGTGATAATAATGGTGCAGTTGCAAACTCGAAGGATCCACGAGCCCATAAGGTAAGTAAATACATAGAGCGCAATTACCACCTGATACGAGAAATCGTAAAGGAGGTAGAAGTTGTTGTCGCCTAGATTGCATCAGAGGATGACATGGTAGACCCTTTTCACTAAGGCCCTTCTAGCGAGAGCTTTGATAGGCATGTGGAGGGAAGGGGAATTAGATGTATGGTAGTATGAGGACAGCATAGTCTTTTAGTATAAGTGGGAGATTGTAGGGATGTATACTGAAAAGTCTATCTTTTGTATGAACATCTTTATTTTGAAATAAGAATCACATGATCATTGTTTGCATATTTATATGGTTATGCAATATTGTCTAATACATTACATTGTAGATAACATGGTGTGTGGTGTCACACGGGAGATCATGTTATTGGCTCCTTATAAAGTATAAAAAAGGCTCACAACCGACATGGCTTTGGACAAACCATCAGAATGGTTGTAGTGTGATTTGATATTGGTTTGTCTTGACCATAGAATCACACTAGTGCACTTTGTGTGTATTGAGCAGGACCGACTTAGAGGTGATTCAATTTATTACTAACTACATAATCGAATCGGACCTCAGATATTATATTGTACATACTCTTAATCCCGATATAATAACGGGCACATATACTTAGTACTCATCTCTTTGATTTACCAATGGGCGAGATTTATAGATTAAATCGATAGGCTCCGTAAGTTGGGAGATGATATTATTTATATGGTGTGCCGTTGATTATAGGAGGAAACCGTGTCCTATATATTAGGATGATGATGTCCCCTTGAGGAGCTCATAAGGTTCATCATGTAAACCCTGCAGGTGGACTTGGTCCGACATGATGAAAAGGTTGAGGGGTACTACTCAAGGAGTTAGATGTTGATTAATTAATGGTCAGTAAATTAATTAATTGACGGACATTCGAGATCTTAAACATTGGGAGAAAATGTACAAATAATATATGGAGCCCATATTATCATATGGGGGTTGGTGAGGTAGATCAATGATGGACCTTTAGTGGATTGGATCATCATTAGTGGATCGAACTTTATGTGGGCTTGATCCATTGGTGGCCAAGACCCAACTCCGCCTCATGGTCCCTAATGTATCCTATTAACACCTCATGATGCTTAGATCCAATGGATAGAAACAAAACTCTAAGATCCATTGGTAGAGATTAAATCTCTAAGATCCGACGGTTGAGATTAAATCTCTAGATCAGACGGTTGAGATTAAATCCCTAGAACCAATCGAGGAGATTAATTCATGACTTATCCCTAACTCTATAAAAGGAGGGCATGGGGAGTTGGCGTGGATGATAATTGAAGAGAGCTAGGGTTTGGGCGGCAAGAAGGTGAATCCTAGTTGAGATAGGATTAGGGTTAGGGTTTGGAGGCTAGGGCGGCACCAAATAAGGCAAGGTTTCATTTCTTCTTCCTTGTCTTGTGTCCGGCGTCCAGTTTGTTTCCAGCCCTTCCTAGCCCTTGGCCAGCGCCCAAAATCTTTCTTCTCCCTCTCCTTAGGTGTTGGAAACAAGATATAGGGTTTCCCTTGGTGTCTTGTTTGTTTTCCATCATCTTCTCCACCTTCTAGTTGGCCGGCGGCAAGGAGATTGTGTGCTCCTTGTTGGTTGGTGTTAGGGAAGAGAAAAAGCTTGTTTCTACTCTTCCTCTTGCTTTGGAAGAGCAAGGAAGGAAGATTTGCAATCTAGGAGCTTCGACTTTTGGTAGATCGTCGCCCACACGACGTCCAAAAGGAGGAAGGTCATACATTAGAAGATCGAGAGGTATACCTATTCTACTTTCTTCTTTTGTTTGTTGCTTGTTTTTGTTTTTCAATTATAAGCATGTTATAAATCTGTAAATGGCTAAATAATACTTGGATCCAGAGCATAAACACAAAAATCGGCGATCCGAACATCGTCTATTCCGCGGTTACTCGTAAAATAGAGGATAGTAGCTTGAACAACTAGTTTGTTCAAGTGACCTCTCTAAACGAATAGCACGACGATGGCTTGGTGGTTTGGGCAATCCCTTTTGTCTAAGATTAAATTTTTTTAGTCCGTGGAAATCGATGGGATCGCCATGGTCAAGCTACCGAGGTGAAGTGGGAAGCGAAGTTTCCCCTCACGGACTCGACAAACAAAACCCTTCACATAGAACATAAGCAGGCATAACATGAATATAACAAGAACATAAGCAGGCATAACATGAATATAACAAGAACATAAGCAGGCATAACATGAATATATAACATCATAGAACATAGGCAGGCATAACATGAATATAACATCATAGAACATAAGCAGACATAACATGAATATAACAAGAACATAAGCAGACATAACATGAATATAACAAGAACATAAGCAGACATAACATTAATATAAAACATCATAGAACAAAGGCAAGCATAATATGAATATAACATCATAGAACATAAGCAGGTATAACATGAATATAACATCATAGAACATAAACAGGCATAACATGAATATAACAAGAACTTAAGCGGGCATAACATGAATATAACAAGAACATAAGCAGGCATAACATGAATATATAACATCATAGAACATAGGCAGGCATAACATGAATATAACATCATAGAACTTAAGCAGGCATAACATAAAGATATATGCAGGATGCTCATTGAAAACATATCTTATAGGTATTTAAACATAAATCTCAACATATTGGGCCCGGCATTGTACCACATCATCATCATCATAGCGCGCATCCCTAATAGACCCAAGGTAGCTAATCTAGAACCCACTAGAGTACTAGGCCCGTACTAAGTCCATCGGCCTAGGGGCAGCATAACAGAAGCACATCCTAAGCCCGTACTTATGACCGTCGACCTAGGGCATCTGGGAGCCCATCCCGTACTGAGTCCGTACTATGACTGTCGACCCAGGGGCACATAGGAGCCCATCCCTTGGACCTTGTTAGGGTCCTGGTACAAGCCATGCAGAAAGTAAAATACATATCATGCTTCTTATCATAACATATCATATTTCATTTCATAAACATATCATGTTCCTTATCATGGCATATCATGTTTCTTCTTCATATCATAACATATTTCTTCTTCATAACATATCGTATTGCTTTTCATAACATATTTCTTCTTCATAACATATCATATTTCTTTTCATGCATATCATGTTCCTTCTTTATAAAACATCATACATTCATACAATTACAAGGCAATGAGCATAACATGATCATACATTTAACATGGTAATGAGCAGAAATTTATCATGCACCCCTACTATTGACATAGACATATGGTAGTGACATAACCAATCATGCTAAACCACTTGTGCAAGGACCCCTTAACATCATGTTAACATCACACACATATAGGGCATGGCATAAGTCATAAACATCATGAACAAGTATACATGGAGTGACCTAAATATCATGGAGCTATATCAAAGTTTTAAACACCAAAAAACTTATATATAGTCTAACTAACCACATGTTAATTCTTTAACATATAAAGCATGGCATGGGTGGGCCCTTAGGATTTTAGATAAGCCTTGGACGAGAGTTTCAAGAAAACCTAAGATCCATTTCTTCAATATTGCTTAGCTTTCACATGTTACCTATATCTACATTCAAAACATAACAAGGAAATTTATAGATCATAGCATGATAGACCTAAATGGGTCTTGGCCGAATGGTTTAAAAGGACTTAAAGGCTCAACCACTTAACTCTAGGTTAGCCAACAACATGTTATCTTCATCTAACATCAAAAGTTATCATGAACTTATCTAAACATGGCATAGAAAAACACATTAGGGGTCTTGGCCGAATGGTTCAAAGGACTTAAAGGCTCAACAACTTAACTCTAGGTTAGCCAACAACATGTTATCTTCATCTACCATCAAAATATAGCATGAACTCATCTATAGCATGGCATAGAACATGTTATCTTCTTCTACCATCGACATGGCATGAACTCATTTAAAACCTAGCATATAACATGTTATCTTCATCTAACATCAAAATATAGCATAAACTCATCTAAAACATAACATAGAAAAACACATTAGGGGTCCAAAGGGACTTGGCCGAGAGTCTTAGAATGGTTTGAGGATCAACCACTTAACCAAACCCATCTAGAAACCTATCATCTTCATATTAATACAAGGTATAGCATGGATCATCAAGGAGAGCACAAGTAATGGTCTTGGCCGAAAGTTTCTTGGGGTTTTTAAGGTCAAACACTTAACCTAACCTATCTAGCATCCTATCATCATCATATTCATACAAGGTATGGCATGGATCCTTATTGAAAACTCAAGTAAGGGTCTTGGCCAAATGGTTCATGAAGAGTTTGACATAATAACATCAATCGAAAAACTACTTGTATGAAGGTGAGGGGATACTTACATCTTTTGCTTTGCTATTAGTTGGAAGATACCCTAAGGGATGCCAACCTAGAACCTTCTTCTTGCTTGTCTAGCTCTCGAAAAAATGGAAGGGAAGGGGAGTAGATTTCGGTGAGGAAGAAGAAGATAAGGAGAGGAGAAGTGGAGAATGAGAAATAGCTTTTCTCTTGTCTCCTCATTCCCTATTTATTCTCTTGAAGTGTCCCTTAGCCTCCCTTACCCTTAACTATCATCTCCCATATTCCTCTAATAGCACAACTCTGCTGGGCTTCTGTTTATTGGATGCATCTTTAGGGCTTAGCTATCTACTAGAGGTTTGGGGTTCAATTCCTAGGCCATGCATCCTTTTTGGATTTATTTCTTTTATTTTTTGAAAGAGCCCACATAAAGCCCATTATATTCATGCCAAAAATTCTTGTAAAATTGCTAGAAATTTTACAGGCATTACAATCCTTCATACCTTTTAAAAGTTTCATCCTCGAAACTTAGAACAATTCTGGGTTCTTCTATTTCATATCCTCCTCGCGTTCCCAGGTAGCTTCTTCGTACCGTTGATTTTGCCACAAGACCTTTACTAAGGGCACCTCCTTATTCCTTAGCCTCTTGACTTCTCGGTCTAGTATCTCGATAGGCCGACTTTCATAACTCAGGTCCTCTTGAACTTGCACTGTTTGTGGCTCGATCACTTGGTCCGTACTGGAAATGCACTTCTTGAGCATCGAAACGTGGAACACGTTGTGAATAGCCGACATCTCTTGAGGCAACTCTAGCTCGTAAGCTACCTTGCCAACTCTCTTCAATATCGGATACGGTCCCACATAACGTGGACTCAGCTTACCCTTCCTTCCGAATCTCATCACTCCCTTCATAGGGGCCACTTTGAGGAATACCAGGTTCCCGACATCGAATTCTAACGGTCTACGCCGCATATCTGCATAACTCTTTTGCCGGCTCTGAGCAGTCTCAATTCTTTTGCGGATGTTCTGTATAGCTCGGGTGGTGTCGTTAATGAAGTCTGTATGGAGTCCCATCCCCTTCTTTTCACCACCCTCGTACCAGCATATAGGAGATCTACATTTTCTCCCGTATAGAGCCTCGTAGGGCGCCATTCCAATAGTAGCTTGGTAGCTATTGTTGTAGGCGAATTCTGCCAAGCATAAGTATCGACACCAGCTCCCTTTGAAATCCAGGGCGCAAGCTTATAACATATCCTCCAGTACTTGATTTACCATTTCCGTCTGTCCGTCCGTCTGAGGATGGAAGGCAGTACTGAACAATAGCTTCGTGCCAAGGGCCTTTTGAACACATTCCCAGAAATGGGAAATAAAGCGACCATCTCTGTCAAAAATGATGGTCTTAGGAATCCCATGTAATCTGATAATTTCCCTAGCATATAATTGAGCCAGTTGCTCCGTCGAATAGGTCATCTTGATTGCTAAGAAGTGGGCGGACATCGTCAATCTGTCCATAATTACCCATATAGCATCATATCCATTTGTCGTCTTGGGAAATCTTGAGATGAAATCCACAGAAATATCTTCCCATTTCCATTCTGGAATTTGGATCGGTTGCAGTGTGTTGGGGATCGAAACGGCTGGCTAGAGGGGGGTGAATAGCCCTCGTTCGGTGGATGTCGTATTTTGCTCGTCTACAAAACGTTAGCGTAAGCGAAATATGCAAATATAAATAAAGACAAAGCAAAATATAAACAAACAATACAAACACTGAGATGTAACGTGGTTCACGGCTACGCCGCTAATCCACTGTCCGATTCGTCCACAGTGAATCACTCCGCCAAAGCCAATCACTATTGGTCTCTCCTTTTCACAAAGCTAGGTGGAGGTAACCTTTACTATCAAGATCACTCTTCTTACAATAAGAATGGAGTAAAAGCAAGTAAGAAGAGTTTAGAGCTTGTGGGGCACTTGGATGGTCGTTTGGAGTAAGAGTATTAGCCCTCCAAAGCTCCACACCCTCTCTTTTTATAGAGAGGAGGCTTTTCTTCCCGTTAGCCGCCAATCATGCGCCTTGGCGATCGTCGCCGCCTAGCGGTCTCGAACACGTTGGATCCCGATCGTTGTAGTCAACACTGAGCGATGGCCGATCCGATGGACCTCATCGATCGGCCGCTTATCTCCGTAGTCGACCGCCCTTGATCGGCTACGAGCGGTTCTGGCAAAACCCTTCGTCCGATCGCCGCCTTCATGATTGGTGATCGATGGTCTTCGGATCGGCCCGCACATATGGCGATCTGCGCCTCAAACACTCGATCGAATACCGGTCGAACCACGTTCAGACTCAAGCGATCGCCATTCCATGGCAGTCGACTGGTGTCGGAAAATCCCATCCGACACTTAGCCAAATGGCCAAGTTTCACTTAAGAGCTACCCCTTCCCGGGTTACATTCGCTCACTCTCATCTCTCGGAGTCCCTCGCCTTTGAAGTTCTCTTCGTTCGCGGCCACGTCCCTCGGCAGCATCAGGCGCACGGCTCTACAATGCTCCTTCGCGTCTCTTGCCTTGAAGTCTACTTCCTCCGGCTTCACTCCAAACTTCTCGTCCGGCGGTCCCTCAGATGCTCCAAGAGCATGGCTTCCGCAAAGCTATCCTTCACCGACTCAAGGACCGAGTCATGAGATGTGAAACTCGCCATGGCTCCATGTACGAATTACTAAGTCCTGCACAACTTCAACGCACATATCAAATCAACATAACAAACTAACTTAAACCCTTTGCCACACACATCAAAACCTAATCATGGCAAGAGATTGCCCTAACAATCTCCCCCTTTTTGATGTGTGGCAATCCGTTTAAGTTAGGTAAAAATATTTGATAAAAATTTCTAAGGTAAGAAAGCATGTAAACATAAACATGATATAGCAACATGCAACTCCCCCTTAATCCATGAAACTCCCCATACATATTTCTCCCCCTATCATAATTTACTTAAACACAATTATTTCTCCCCCTTTGACATCATCAAAAAGATTAATACTAAGTTATAAACCCATGGCATCAAGTCTAATAGAAGGAAAATACCAAAAACATGTTTAAAATCTAAAATCAGAAAATATTGGACTGTTTTTCAGGTGAGCAATCGACTGCTATCAGTATGGAAGTCGACTGGCACAATGGTTTGCGAAATTCTGATTTTTTGGGCGAATTTTAGAAATGCATTAAAAATTCTAGAAAATTCAAAAAGTGAAATTTGGGGAACACATTTCTTATAAGGTTCTTTATCAGTGAAAAATAATTTTTCATGAAAGATCATTATATTTTCACGTATTTGCCAAAAATCCAAAAGTTTTAAAAACCACTAGGTGTTTGACCATTCTAGTATCAAGTTTAACACCTAGTTTTGCATCCAATTGTTTCAAAACATGAATACATAGATTTTAAAGTAAGAAATTGTTTTGAAAACATATGAAATATCCAACCATGATCTTTGGGCAATATGTCTATAAATTAAACATAAGCCTTCCCCATGATTGGTCTATTATTGCTATTTTGATAACTTAAATGACCATTTAAATGCCATAGGCATTCGTGGACATTTGTATCATCCTAACATCTCACTCATGCTAAGTTTTCAATCATGGTAGCCTATAGTGAGTGCGAGATGCATTCTAGAGGTATTTATATATATACTTAACCATTTTATTCATGCAATTCTATCAAGGTTAAGTATCATCCTAACAATCCTCATGATCATAAAGATATATATGACTTAATTTCCCATTATGATCATGAAACACATGTATTCATTGAATTGTTATCATGCATTAGGTATTATATCATGATAATAAGCAAGTATCACCTAAAGCATGATTTAAACCCTATTTCTCATGATTATGTGCCAAATATCAAAGTCATAAATCATGATTGCAAATATTCATAGAAATTTCATTAATTATCATGATTTAAGCATTATTATCTATTTATAGGCACGTTATCATCACCTAACACTATTTCAAAAATGTTGTCCCGCTATCCTAAGTCAACCAAAATATGATATAGGTCAATTGCATATGGTTGACTACCTTAGGATTTTCCTAACCCTTAAGAATGGATTTTGGAACCCAAAATAAGTTCTTGCCTATGGGGTTCACTAGATACTCCTTAGGAATCCATTTCCTAGCTATTACTTTCTACTTATCTTGTCCCCTAGCAATTAGGCATTTATAGGCCTTTTCATTTTTCTTTTCTTTGTATCCTAGGCCTTTCTTATTGAAACTAGCTCTTTGGCTCCCTATAATAATGTTCAAGGTGTTTGAGCCAATTGTAAACTTTTCTAGGGCTTTGGTTAAATAATCTACTTTCTCTCTTAAAGCCCTATTTTCCTCTATGCATGCATCATTAACATCAAAAGGCATATAGTTATCATGTGAGCATGCATCATTTAAGATAGAAGAAATATTATCATTTAAGCATGCTTTTTCTAGCTTATTTTCTAAATCCTTAATTTGATCTAACATGCTCTTATTTTTCTTCTTTGCTCTAAATAAATCCTTAGTTAAGCTAGAAATCATAGAAACTATTTTACTAGGTGAAAGATTGGTTACCATAGTTTCTATGTCCTCTTCTTCTTCTTCGGATGAGGAGGATGTAGAGGCTCCCCCTTCACTTGAGCTCTCTCCACTTGAGCTTGATTCTTCATTTTTGGTGGAGGAGCAATCCAAGTCATCGAAAGCCATCAATGCAAGGTTGGAGTAGACATGCTCTTCTTCATCGGATGAGGAAGAGGAAGAAGGGTCATCCTATGTCTTGGCCTTGAATGCTTTGGCTTTCCCCTTTTCCTTTGCCTTCTTTTCTTCTTCCTTTTTCTTGTTCTCCTTTTTCTTATTCTTTTCTTCTTTCTTCTTCCTCTCTTCCTTGCTCTTGTTTAGGAGGGGACAATTGTCCCTTATATGGCCCTCTCCTTGGCAATTGTAGCATATGATCTTTCCTCTTGGTCTCCTATTCCTATCATTTGATTTGTTAAATCTAAAACCTTTTAATGCACGTCTTACCCTCCTTACCATATACGCTTCTTCCGTGCTATCCATGGAGGAGGAGGAGGATGCTTCATCATCATCGGAGGAGGAGGGGATCTCTATCTTCTTCTTCCCCTTGTTTGCCAAGAATGCTACTCCTCTTGAAGGTTGGATTTTTGGCTCTTCTTGTATTCCTTCAAGCCTCGTTTCGTGGAGCTCCATTGTTGAGAAGAACTCCTCCAAGGTGTTCACTTCTAAATTCTTTGAAATATAGAAGGAGTCCACCATGGAGCTCCACTTTGAGGATCGCGGAAAGGCATCTATAGCCTTCATAACCATATCCCGATTTGATAGCTTCTCACCTACACTTGACAAACCGGTTATAATTTCCTTGAAACGAGAATGTAAGGAAATTACCTTTTCTCCCTTTTCTAGTTTAATGTTGTTGAGTTGGGAGCGGAGGAGGTCTCTCCTTGCTAGCTTCTCCTCGGATGTGCCTTCATGAAGCTCAATTAACTTCTCCCACATCTCCTTGGCACTTAGGCAATCTCTAATTCTATTTATTTCTTGTTGAGGAAGCACATTGTAGAGATGGTGCTTTGCTTTTGAATTTGCAAGGTGCTCCTCTCTTTGCCTCTTGGTCCACCTTGACTTCTATTAGCTTCCCTCTTCATCCCTAGGCAAATGAAACCGATTCCATTGTAATCATAATATCAAAATCCGCTCAAAAATACCTCCATTCGCTTTTCCACCAAGCGAATTCTCCTTCAAACTTCGTGGATGGATGTTGAGCCGCCATTTTGAATGTTGCTTGTTATGGCGGTTAGTCCATGACAAGCGACTTGGCTCTGATACCACTTATTGGGGATCGAAACGGCCGGCTAGAGGGGGGTGAATAGCCCTCGTTCGGTGGATGTCATATTTTACTCGTCTACAAAACATTAGCGCAAGCGGAATATGCAAATATAAATAAAGACAAAGCAAAAGATAAACAAACAATACAAACACCGAGATGTAACGTGGTTCACGGCTACGCCGCTAATCCACGGTCCGATTCATCCACGGTGAATCACTCCGCCAAAGCCAATCACTATTGGTCTCTCCTTTTCACAAAGCTAGGTGGAGGTAACCTTTACAATCAAGATCACTCTTCTTACAATAAGAATGGAGTAAAAGCAAGTAAGAAGAGTTTAGAGCTTGTGGGGCACTTGGATGGTCGTTTGGAGTAAGAGCATTAGCCCCCCAAAGCTCCACACCCTCTCTTTTTATAGAGAGGAGGCTTTTCTTACCGTTGGCCGCCACCAGTCGACTGCTGCCCTTGGCAGTCGACTGCCACCACTACAACGGTCTCCGAACACGTCGGATCCCGACCGTTGTAGTCCAACAGAACACTTGGCAGTCGACTGATGGACCTCATCAGTCGACTGCTGCCTCCGTAGTCGACTGCTGCCTCCGTAGTCGACTGCCCAGTCGGCTACGAGCGGTTCTGTGGCTAAACCCTCGACCCGACTCATCGCCTTCATCGATCGATGGTCTTGGCAATCGACGACCTCAAAACACTTGAACCACGCTCGACTCGCAATCGACCCATTCCATGGCCTACACTTAGCCAAATGGCCAAGTTTCACCTAAGAGCTACCCTTCCCGGGTTACATTCGCCACTCTCATCTCTCTGAGTCCCTCGCCCGAAGTTCTCTTCGTTCACGCCGTCCTCGGCAAAGATCAGGCGCACGGCTCTGCAATGCTCCTTCGCATCTCTTGCCTTGAAGTCTACTTCCTCCGGCTTCACTCCAAGCTTCTCATCCGGCGGTCCCTCGGATGCTCCAAGCGCACGACTTCCGCAAAGCTATCCTTCACCGACTCAAGGACCGAGTCATGAGATGTGAAACTCGCCACGGCTCCATGTGCGAATTACTAAGTCCTGCACGACTTCAACGCACATATCAAATCAACATAATAAACTAACTTAAACCCTTTGCCACACACATCAAAACCTAATCATGACAAGAGATTGCCCTATCATTGTGTTCCTCCAGGTCTCTGGTGTTTTGCTTTAACCCTCTGGCAGGTCAGGCAGGTACTGACATACTGAGCCACATCTCTTTTCATTCCGAACCACCAGAATTTTCTTTTCAGGTCTTGGTACATCTTGGTTGTTCCAGGATGCATCACATAAGGAGTTCTGTGAGCTTCCTCAAATATCTTCTTCCGTAATTCTGGATCATCGGGAATACACAAGCGATCCCTGAGATAGAGTATCCCACTATCAGAGATACGGAACCCATAATCCTTTCCTTCTAGGACCTCCTGCTTGATCCTCCGAATGCTCGGGTCACGGGTTTGCTTTTCATCATGGTCGAGAGCTGTCCGGAAATGAATTCAACCCTATAACGCATAATTTCCTTTTCTAAGGGCCGAGATAATACTGATAGAGACATCAAGGTGGCACAGGACTTCCTACTGAGTGCATCAGCCACCTTGTTCGCTTTTCCTGGATGGTAGAAGATCTCACAGTCATAATCCTTGATGAGCTCGAGCCATCTACATTGTCTCATGTTCAGGTCCTTCTATGTGAAGAAATATTTCAGACTCTGGTGGTCTGTATAAATCCTACACTGAGCTCCATATAGATAATTCCTCCATGTTTTTAGAGCAAAGACCACGACCGCTAACTCTAGATCGTGAGTGGGATAATTCCTTTCATGTTCTTTGAGTTGCCTAGAGGCGTAGGCAATGACCTTGCTATTATGCATGAGTACAGCTCCGAGTCCCAACTTGGAAGCATTGCTATACATGTCGAAGCCTTCATTACTGTCCGAAAGAGCAAGGATTGGAGCGCTGGTCAGTCTCTTTTTCAATTCTGTGAAACTCTTCTCGCAGGCGTCCTTCCATTCATACTTTTTGTTCTTTCTGGTGAGGACTGTCCTAGGGGTTGCAATTCTAGAGAAGTTCTCTACAAACTTTTTGTAGTAGCTTGCTAGCCCAAGAAAACTTATGATCTCGCTGGCATTCTTTGGTCGGTTCCAGTTACTCACAGCTTCAATCTTTATTGGGCCAACCATCACTCCATGCTTGGATATAACGTGACCCAAAAATGATACTTGATCGAGCCAGAATTAGCATTTGGAGAACATTGCATACATCTGCTTTTACCGAAGAATCTATAATACCATATTCAGGTGTTCTGCGTGCTCTTCTGGGGTTCTCGAATATATCAGTATATCGTCGATGAAAATGATTACAAATTTGTCGAGAAATGCCGAGAAATGCCCAATTCATCAGATCCATGAACATAGCAGGTGCATTCGTCACTCCGAAGGGCATAACTGTTGGGATTTCCCGAGCCGCAAAAACCGCTTTTTGCGTTGCGGAAACCTCAGAAGCCCCGGCCATAGATCCGTGCGAAGTATAAAAATTATAATTACATGTATGTGCTTACAGAAATCCTAGATCTACCTTAGATCTAAGAGGTTAGAACGTTACCCTCGTAGCAACGCCCTTCGCTTATCCCGCTCGTCCAAAAGTTCGCCGGAACTCGAGAGTGTCAAGTGCACACTCCTCTATGGTATCCACACAAGCAATAGGTGGAGAAAACTCAACCTTGAGTGTGCTAGCACTCCTTGGTTGGTTCGGCCAAAGAGAGGGATGGGAGAGGGAGAGCTTGAGAGAAAAAGTTCCAAGGAAGAAGATGAAGTTAAGAGAGTAACTCACCAAATGAATTCACCACCCATAACCCCAAAGTGGCCGGCCACTTCATGGAAGGGGGGTTACATGCATGCATGTAACTCCCATGACCCTTGGTCTCTCTCATGATGTGACACCAATTGACCAAGTCAATGATGATGTGGAGCATCATCATTGGCCGGCCATGCCTAGTCATCATCATGACATGGCATTTGGTCAAGTCAAACTTGACCTTTCATCTTCCCTCTCAAGTCAAGTCAAACTTGACCTCTAATCTCCCATGGTTGATCAAATCTAACCACTTGACTCAAGTCAATTTAATATAATGAATCTCTATTCATTAATTTAAATTGATTTGATGAATCAAATCTCAATTAGACTCATTCAACACTTGAATCAACTTGAGTCTAACTCAATTAGTCTAATTTGGATTACTCTTAATCCAATTTGGTTCATCCCATGAACCTAATCCTCATGGTTCATCATATGAACCTAATCTCCATCTAATTGCTCTTATGTGTGTGACCCTATAGGTTCTTGTAACGTTGGCAATGTCCCTAAACCGATTTAGGAACATAAGCAATGAGCGGTATCTAGCAACACATCATTGCTACCCAAGTTACAAGAATGTTGAGCTCCAACATCACCTTTGTGACTACCAATTGTGACTCTCACAATATGTGACAAAGTCCCTCTATCCTTGACATCTAGATTGACCAATCGAGGCATAGACCGTGTCATCCTCGGTACAATCTAAATCTTGATCTCCAAGTAGACTCACTCTAATCAAATGAGCTCAATATCTCATATTGACTCATTTGGGCATGGCCATGCACTTCGTGGTCTCACTCTATCAAGAATATCGATGTCACCCGTCATATAGGAGGATAGATCCCATCTACATCACTCACATCCCTCCGCATAATTTGTTACACACCCAGTAATCGCCTTTATAGTCCACCCATTTACGGGTGACGTTTGACGAAGCCAAAGTATGCAACTCCTTATGTAGGGAACCATGGTGACTTCAGGTCTAAGGACTAATAGTCATACTAATAGCCACATGAGAAAGTATATGACACTCATATAACGATCCATGATACTTTCTCATGGCGGGTCATTCAGTATACATTCTCCAATGCATACCCATGTGTCAACTTGATATCTCATATCCATGACTTGTGAGATCAAGTCATCTTGTTGACCTACATGCTAGTCTCTACGCATTAACATTGTCCCTGAATGTTAATACTCTAGGAATGATTAAGAGTAGTGTTCTCTATATCATCTCATTATCGATTCAACCAATCGATTGATATAGATAAGAACCTACTACTCAAGGACATTATTATATTTAGTTATTTGGCACCAATACAAGTAAATATAATAACCATGCCTTTATAAATAGGAATATGATACAATAAAGTCCATACAACAATCATCATATGATTGGCTCTAGGGCTTTCACTAACAATCTCCCACTAGCACTAGTGCCAATCACTGTAGTATCTAATACCCAATGACCTAGTGTGACCATCATGCTTTTTCTGTGCCAAAGCCTTGGTCAAGGGATCTGCGATGTTAGCCTCTGTGGGTACTCTGCAAATCTTCACATCTCCTCTATCGATGATCTCTCGAATGAGATGGAAGTGCCGTAGTATGTGTTTGGTCCGCTGGTGTGAGCGAGGTTCCTTAGCCTGTGCAATCGCTCCCTTGTTGTCACAATAGAGCTCTATAGGATCTGCAATGCTAGGAACCACCCCAAGCTCAGTAATGAACTTGCGGATCCAAACTGCCTCCTTTGCTGCCTCAGATGCAGCGATATACTCGGCCTCTGTAGAATCAAGAAGTGTCTCGCTTGAACTCTTCCACCACACGCCACCATTCAAGCAAAACACGAACCCTGATTGCGATCTCGTAATCATCACAGTGGGTTTGAAGCCGCATCGCTGTAACCCTTTACAGCTAGCTCCTCATCGCTTCCAAATATCAAGAAATATTCTTTAGTCCTTCTTAAGTACTTAAGAATATTCTTGACTGCTATCTAGTCACGCTCACCTGGATCTGACTGGTATCTACTCGTCATGCTCAAAGCATACGAGACATCAGGACGAGTACACAGCATGGCGTACATGATAGATCCTATAGCAGATGCATAAGGGATCTTATCCATGCGGTCTCTCTCCTCTCTAGAAGAGGGACTTTGAGTCTTCGAAAGACTCACACCATGTGACATCGGCAGTCCTTTCTTGGAATTCTGCATGGCAAACCGAAGTAATACCGTGTCAATGTATGTACTCTGACTTAGGCCAAGCAATCTCTTAGATCTATCTCTATAGATCTTGATGCCTAGAATACAGGCTGCTTCACCTAAGTCCTTCATTGAGAAGCACGTCCCCAGCCAAGTCTTCACAGACTGTAGCGAAGGGATGTCATTCCCAATGAGTAGTATGTCATCCACATACAATACAAGGAACACAACTGTGTTCCCATTAACCCTCTTGTAGACACAGGGTTCATCTTCATTCTTGATGAAACCAAACTGTTTGATCGCATCATCGAATCGAAGATTCCAGCTCCGAGAAGCTTGCTTTAGCCCATAAATGGACCTTTGCAGCTTGCATACCTTCCCAGTATGCTGTGGATCTACAAAACTCTCAGGTTGTGTCATGTACACATCCTCGAGTAAGTTTCCATTCAGAAACGCAGTTTTGACATCCATCTGCCAGATCTCATAATCGTGGTATGATGCAATAGCAAGCAAGATCCGAATGGACTTAAACATCGCCACTGGAGAAAAGGTTTCATCATAGTCAATACCATGAATTTGCTTGAAACCTTTAGACACCAATCGACCCTTATAGGTATGCGCAAGTCCATCCATGTCAGTCTTTCTCCTAAAGACTCACTTACACCCGATGGGTTTGACCCCTTCAGGTGGATCAACCAAAGTCCATACTTGGTTAGTGTACATAGATTCCATCTCGGATCTCATGGCGTCTAGCCATTTCTCAGAATCTGGGCTCATCACAGCTTCCTGATAGGAGGTAGGCTCATTCTCAATGAGCATAACGTCATCATGGTCAGACAAGAGAAATGAGTATCTCTCAGGCTGACGACGTACCCTATCAGACCTGCGAAGAGGTAGGTCTACTTGAACAGGTGGTTGTTCCACAACTCTTTGTGCAACAACCTCATCACTCACAACACTTTGTGGTTCCTGTTCAACCTCCATCAAGGCCTCAGTGCTATGGTCCTTATCTTGAATTTCTTCAAGATCGAAGGTACTCCCACTAGTTTTTCTAGAAACAAAATCCCTTTCTAAAAAAACCCCAGTCTTTGCCACAAACACTTTGTGCTGACTGGGAATGTAGAAGTAATATCCCTTAGTATCCTTGGGATATCCAACAAAATAGCACCTATCGGTTGGGTCCCGATTTATGCGAGACTTGGCGTCGAGCGTAAGCCTCACAACCCCAAATCCTCATAAAAGACATCTTGGGATTTTTCCTATCCATATCGTATATGGTGTCTTTACCACACCTTGGATGGTACACACGGTTAAGGGTAAAGGTTTCTGTGTCGAGCATATCCCCAAAGGATATAGGAAGATCTATGTGACTCATCATAGATCGTACCATATCGATAAGTGTACGATTCCTCCTTTCGGATACACCATTCCACCGTGGTGTTCCGGGAGGAGTGAGTTGGGATAGAATCCCACACTTTCGGCTAGATAGTCACACAAACTCATGGCTAAGGTATTCACCACCTCGATCTGATCGAAGTATCTAAATACTCTTGCCAAGCTGGTTTTGTACTTCATTCTTGAATTCTTTGAACTTATCAAAGGATTCAGATTTATGTGACATAAGATACACAAAACCATATCTACTGAAGTCAACAGAAAATGTAATGAAGTACACAGTAACCACCTCTAGCGAAGAACATTGAAAGGACCACATACATCACTATGTATAAGTCCTAACAAATCATTGCTCTTTTTCGCTATGTCCACTAAAGGAGTCTTGGTCATCTTGCCTAAAAGGCAAGACTCGCATGTCTCATATGATTCAAAATCAAATGAGTCTAGCGACCCATCCTTATGGAGGTGAGATAAGCGACTCTCATTTATGTGACCTAAGCGACAATGCCAGAGATAGGTTTGGTTCAACTCATTTGACTTGAACCTCTTGGTACTTATGTTATAGATAGGGCTCTCTAAGTCTAGAAAGTAGAGTCCGTTCATTAGAGGTGCACTACAATAGAACATATCATTTAAATAAACTGAACAACATTTGTTCTTTATTATAAATGAAAAACCTTTCTTGTCCAAACAAGAAACTGAAATGATGTTCTTAGTTAAGGCAGACACATAACAACATTCATCTAATTCTAGTACAAGCCCAGAGGGCAGAGATAGATCATAAGTTCCTACAGCAACAGCAGCAACCCTTGCTCCATTGCCTACTCGTAGGTCCACCTCGCCCTTTATCAATGCCTGCTATTTCTCATTTCAAATGTGAGATGCACATCCGTATCTAATACCCATGATGAAGAAATAGATAGATTGACTTCTATAACATTTATACAGTAGAAGTCTCACTTCTCTTCTTCTTAAGATCTTCGGTATGCCTTGCGATTCGCTTCCGGTGTCCTGCTTCCTTGCGTGGAAGCAAGCCCCTTCCTTGGCTACCCTCCTTTGGGTTTAAGTTCTTTGCCTTTGCCCTTGGCAGGACTTTCCCTTACCTTTAGGCTTGCCCTTGCCTTTCTTCTTCGCACCATCAAAATGGTGTCGATTTACCCTTCTTAAGGTTAAGCTCGTGATTCAACATCTTTGAGCATTTGAATGGCTTATCAATTTCATTCATGTTATAATTCATGACAAATTGATTGAAGGCTTGTGGCAAAGATTGCAAGATTAGGTCGATGTGACTCTTGGCAAGTGGGAATCCCAGCCTTTGTAGGTTTTCTACGTACCCAATCATCTTGAGTACATATGTACCTACGGGAGTCCCTTCTTGCATTTTGGACCCAAATAATGCCTTAGAGACTTCATATCTCTCATGCCTAGCTTGTCCTTGATATAGTTGATGAAGATGTCCAACCATATCATAAGCATTCATGAACTCGTGTTGCTTCTGAAGCTCAGAGTTCATGGTCGCGAGCATTAGACATGACACATCTAATGCATCATCTTGATGCTTCTTGTAAGCATCTTTGTCAGCTCGCGAGGCATTGGCAGGAGGTGCCTCCGGAATGGGCTGCTCCAGGACGTACAGCTTCCTTTCTTGGGTGAGAACAATTCTCAGGTTCCTGTACCAGTCCAGGAAATTTGCTCCATTGAGCTTGTCCTTCTCAAGGACAGATCGCAGAGAGAGAGTGTTCGTGGTTGTCGACATAGTTATCTACAACATACAATGCAGAGAATTAATATTATGTTCCTTTTATCATTTAATTAGGCCTTTAATCAAATGATGCTCCCACTGAATTATAGGAATTTTGTAGAATCGAGTTATGGATGTGGTCAAACCACATTATTAGATTCAAACAAACTAGCTATAATTCTTGCGGGACAAGATCCACATCATACTAAGCCTTGAGTTAGCTTTGGCTAAATCGCCCAAGACTTAGTACGATCGGTGGGTAACACATTACCGATTACATCTCTATGCAACTCTTGTTTATAGGATTAAGACCCACATTTACAAAAGACCTTGAGTTAGCTTTGGCTAAATCGCCCAAGATTTAGTGTAAATGCGATCTTAACCTATCTTTCCAACGATTGGAATATGCCTATAATTCTACTCGATCCAATTGAGTTAACTAGTTTTGCTCAATCTAATTGAGCTTACTCTAACCCGAGTCATGATAGGCGGGACCAAGATTGTCCCTCCGCACCCTACCAAGATAATATGTGTTGCTCTGCTTTGGCAAATTCAACAACGATAAATGATCGAGGTAGTGATGGGTATCAAGGCTCGGTAGGCATTTTCGAGTTGATTCGATTATGATCCAATCTAATCGTAATGTGTATCTTATACGCATTTAGGCCTTTATTATCCTATATTAGCATGCATCATATACATACATTAATTATTCTAGCATGCATCATATACATACAAGAAAATTAACCTAGCATGCATCATATACATACAAACATTTTTCTACTAGCATGCATCACATACATACAAGCAAAAAATCAATTAAATATATATATATATATATATATATATATATATATATATATATATATATCAACATATATATATATATAATTAAATGTGATATAGTCATGGCCCTACTACGATCTTCTCAAGACAATGAGAAGATCGGACGGTCTACCTAAGGCTAGCGGCTTCTCCAAGCGCTTCCTTTGACCGCCATGTGTCGTCGTCACCCTTCTCGTAAGCTCGTCTTCAAGTGGACTTTCCACCGCTCCATTTTTGTACATTACAAATACGAAACTCGAGTTACATTCGAGTCTAAAACTATTTACAACTAGAATATTAAAAGAAGAGGTGCGACGCGCAGGTCGCAAACACTTTACAACACGCACAACCACAAAACGGCACAAGGCCGTATTATGAATTACAACACACATAATCCAATCCAATTGGGTTATTGGGCCATGACAATCACAGAATTATACATAATTCTAAATTATGTATTTTTACAGAAAATTTCTATAATTTTTCCTAATTTATTTTGAATTTATGAGTCACCCCTCCGAAACGGTCCCGCTAAGCGATTTCCGGGCGCGATCGTGGACAATGGCCCTTTCGGGATAGGGCAGCGCCCTACTCGCAAAATAAACTTCGGAGTGTCCCTACAATGATCTTACAGCGACTTAAGTCGCTGTCCCAAAAACCTAAAGCGAGAACTCACCGATTTGAGAGTTTTTCTCGACGGTTGAAGCTTCACGAGTGTCCCAACACTGCTGCTTTCGATCTACGAAAAAATACCCAAAAATTCTATAAAATAAGAAAATTTACAGAAACATATAAATCTGTAATTTTTATATCTAATATAAAAACTAAAAAACGAAACACATACATGCTTCGCACGTGGCTCTGATACCACTGTTGGGTTTTTCCGAGCCGCAAAAACCGCTTTTGCTATGAAACCTCGAAGCCCGCCACGGATCCGATGCAAGTATAAAAATTATAATTACATGTATGTGCTTACAGAAATCCTAGATCTACCTTAGATCTAAGAGGTTAGAACGTTACCCTCGTAGCGACGCCTTCGCTTATCCCGCTGGCCCAAAAGTTCGCCGAACTCGAGAGTGTCAAGTGCACACCTCCTCTATGGTATCCACACAAGCAATAGGTGGAGAAAACTCAACCTTGAGTGTGCTAGCACTCCTTGGTTGGTTCGCCAAAGAGAGGGATGGGAGAGGGAGAGCTTGAGAGAAAAAGTTCCAAGGAAGAAGATGAAGGGAAGCGGGTAACTCACCAAATGAAGTCACCACCCATAACCCCAAAGTGGTCGGCCACTTCATGGAAGGGGGGTTACATGCATGCATGTAACTCCCATGACCCTTGGTCTCCTCATGATGTGGCACCACTGATAAGTCAATGATGATGTGGAGCATCATCATTGGCCGCCATGCCTAGTCATCATCATTACATGGCATTTGGTCAAGCCAAACTTGACCTTTCATCTTCCCTCTCAAGTCAAGTCAAACTTGACCTCTAATCTCCCATGGTTGATCAAATCTAACCACTTGACTCAAGTCAATTTAATATAATGAATCTCTATTCATTAATTTAAATTGATTTGATGAATCAAATCTCAATTAGACTCATTCAACACTTGAATCAACTTGAGTCTAACTCAATTAGTCTAATTTGGATTACTCTTAATCCAATTTGGTTCATCCCATGAACCTAATCCTCATGGTTCATCATATGAACCTAATCTCCATCTAATTGCTCTTATGTGTGTGACCCTATAGGTTCTTGTAACGTTGGCAATGTCCCTAAACCGATTTAGGAACATAAGCAATGAGCGGTATCTAGCAACACATCATTGCTACCCAAGTTACAAGAATGTTGAGCTCCAACATCACCTTTGTGACTACCAATTGTGACTCTCACAATATGTGACAAAGTCCCTCTATCCTTGACATCTAGATTGACCAATCGAGGCATAGACCGTGTCATCCTCGGTACAATCTAAATCTTGATCTCCAAGTAGACTCACTCTAATCAAATGAGCTCAATATCTCATATTGACTCATTTGGGCATGGCCGTGCACTTCGTGGTCTCACTCTATCAAGAATATCGATGTCACCCCCGTCATATAGGAGGGATAGATCCCATCTACATCACTCACATCCCTCTGCATAATTTGTTACATACCTAGTAATCGCCTTTATAATCCACCCATTTACGGGTGACGTTTGATGAAGCCAAAGTATGCAACTCCTTATGTAGGGAACCATGGTGACTTCAGGTCTAAGGACTAATAGTCATACTAATAGCCACATGAGAAAGTATATGACATTCATATAACGATCCATGATACTTTCTCATGGCGGGTCATTCAGTATACATTCTCCAATGCATACCCATGTGTCAACTTGATATCTCATATCCATGACTTGTGAGATCAAGTCATCTTGTTGACCTACATGCTAGTCTCTATGCATTAACATTGTCCCTGAATGTTAATACTCGACTAGGAATGAATAAGAGTAGTGTTCTCTATATCATCTCATTATCGATTCAACCAATCGATTGATATAGATAAGAACCTACTACTCAAGGACATTATTATATTTAGTTATTTGGCACCAATACAAGTAAATATAATAACCATGCCTTTATAAATAGGAATATGATACAATAAAGTCCATACAACAATCATCATATGATTGGCTCTAGGGCTTTCACTAACAATAACTACGAACTCGTAATGTCCGTATCTTATTCGGAAATCCGTCTTGGGTATATCATTTGGTTTCACTTTCACTTGATGATAGCCAGACCTCAGGTCAATCTTAGAGAAGACGGTGGCACCCTTTAGCTGGTCGAACAGGTCATCAATCCACGGTAAAGGGTACCGGTTCTTGATCGTCACATTATTTAGCGCTCGGTAGTCTATGCACATTCGCATAGACCCATATTTCTTCTTCACCAACAGCACTAGAGCTCCCCATGGAAAGCGACTTGGGCGTATGAGTCCCTTGTCGAGTAACTCCTGTAGCTGTCCCTGAAGTTCCTTCAATTCAGCTGGCGCCATACGGTAAGGTGCTTTAGAGATCGGGTTAGTACCAAGAATCAATTCGATCTCAAATTCAATTTCTCTATCCGGGGCTAATCCTGGTAGTTCATCTGGGAATACCTCTGGGTAGTTGCATACAACTCTGACATCTTCTAGCTTCTGGTCCTTGGCTTGACTTGTATCAACCACATGTGCTAGAAACCCAGTGCATCCATTGTCTAACATCTTACGCGCTTGTAGAGCTGATAGAAATTTATCGATTCTTCTCCTTGGCTCTCCAATAAATTCAAACATAGGTTCTGCCTCCGACTAGAAGACCACTTTTCTTTTACGACACTCGATCGAAGCACTGTACTTGCTTAAGAAATCCATGCCTAGTATGACATCATAATCCTGCATGTCGAGCACTATCATATCACAGTAGAGTTCTCTGTTTGTGATTCTGATGGGTGCGACTCGCAGCATATGAGTAGAGGGCATTACTTCTTCTGAGGGCAGGGTGGTTAAGAACTTGCGATCCAAAGCTTGTGGTGACATGTCTATCTTTTCCGTGAACGGTGTAGAAACAAACGAATGTGTTGCCCCAGTATCAAATAATGCAGTAGCATGCGGACAAAAAATAAATATCTGACCTGTGACAACCGTAGAAGCATTCGCCGTATCTTCTTGGGTGAGAGAGAATACCCTGGCATCTATCATAACTGGCGGGGCTTCCAATCTCCCTTTAATGATCGGGGCTCCTTCGATTGCAACTTGCATCTGGTGTAGCTGTGGAGGAGCACCTCTGTACTCGGCATACTGCTGAGGAGGTGCCTAAACCTGAATAGGGCAGTCCTTGACTCTATGCCCTTCCCGTCCACAGTTGTAGCATCTATTTGTGCCTCGGTAGCATACTCCAGAATGTATCTTCCCGCATGTAGCACACAAAGGGATCTTGGGCTGCTTGTTCGCTTGACCACCTTTAGAGTCATCCCATTGCTTTCTCTTACCAGTGTGGTTCCCTTTCCAAATACTCTGGTTTCTCTGACCTCCTGATTGGGCTTGGCTCCTGCCTTCACTCAGTGCCTTCTTTTGCTGGTTAATATTGTTCAGATAATGTTCGGTAATCAAGGCACTACTGAACAGCTCCTCTACGGTCTACGGTCTATGAACTCCGCCGACCACATTCAAATCTATTTTGGGTCGGAGCATCTTCAGCATGAGTCTGACCCTTTCTCTTTCCATGCTGACCAACTCTGGGCATAGGCGTGTGGATCGGTTGAATCTCTTCACGGCTTCACTGACTGATAGGTCACCTTGTCGGAACCCAGTGAACTCGTTGTAATGCTTGTTTGTCACCCTCATATGGAAGAATTCTTCGAAAAATTCATACTCGAAGTCCGTCCATCTCATCTGATTTACTTGCCTCTTTGCTTTAACCTGTTCCCACCACATCCGAGCATCTCCCGAAAGGCAAAATGATGCGCACTTAATCTTATCGCATTCGGGCTAGTCCAGTAGCTCCACGATGCTTTCCACCATCTTGAACCAGGCCTGGGCATCCCATGGTTGACCAGTACTAGAGAAATTTTCCGGCTTCAGCCTCTGCCCTGGATCAGGTAAGGTTCCTGTCGAACCATCGGGCCAGGACCCGCTGGTGGGGTGGTAGGGTTTCCTCGCTGATTCATTAAGGCATTTATCACTTGTTGTTGCTCTGTAACTTGACGTTGGAGTTCAGTAATCGCATGTGTAAGGTCATGTGGGGGCGCGATCTCTTCGACTCTACTACTGCGTCTCCCAACCATGTTTATCTTCACATATTAGAGTAAGGCTAGTATGAGTTTATCGTTCATTTATCTATGCATAGTTAAAATAAAAGCTAGCATAAGGTTATCATACATATTTTCATGCATATTTAGGCTAGAAGCATTTCTTATCATACATGAAAGAAATAGACTAGGCATAGAAATTCTTACTTTGAGCGGTAGGATTTGGAGCTTGATGTGTGTGTAGTGGAAAGGCAGATCTGCTCTGATACCAACCTGTCATGTCCACCCTTTCCAAGGGTCCGGAAGGACAGCGCGACGCGATCGTACATACATACATTACAACGGAAGGCTACATATACTTCTTACAACGGAAGACTTTAGACTTTTTTTCTTCTTCTTTTAAACATAAACATGCATCATCATTTCATGGATACTTCTTTTTAAACATGGAACATGCATCATCATTTCATAAGTACTTAGTTCAAGTTCACAAAAATCATCTTAAGGAAAAATATGCATAAGGAACATAACAGATCTCCTCAACCATGCCACTACCACACACACTTTGCCCCTCCTGTTGCTCCCTTTAGTTTAGCCACCCTTTACCCTTATCTGCAATACAAGGGAACATAAACTATAAGCACATAGGCTTAGTAAGATGTTGTCCTACTCACAAAACCATACGTCAAGCATTAAACATAGAGTAGTGACATGATCATATAACACATATAAGCATAACATTCACATAAACATATAAAGACATATAATCAAACATAACATGCATATAACATACCAGAACATAAGCAAAGCATTCGTATAAACATAGAAGATCATAAGCAAGCATAACATGTAAATGTACAAGAACATAAGCAGGCATAACATAAATATATAACATCATAGAACATAGGCAGGCATAACATGAACATAACATCATAGAACATAAGCAGGCATAACATGAATATTGTTGGGGGATCGGTTGGCCGGCTAGAGAGGGGTGAATAGCCCTCTTACGATGTATGTCGTATTTTGCTCGTCTACAAAATGTTATTGCAAGCGGAATATGCAAATATAAATAAAGACAAGCAAAATATAAACAAGCAATACAAACACGAGATGTAACGTGGTTCATGGCTACGCCGCTAATCCACGGTCCGATTCGTCCAAGGTGAATCACTCCTCAAATCTATCCACTAGATCTCTCCTTTGCACAAAGCTAGGTGGAGGTAACCTCTTTACACAAAAACACTCCTCTTACAAATATAATGGAAATAAGCTTGAGTAAGAGGAAGGAAAGCTTTAGGGAACTTGGGAGAGTATTAGAGCATAAGCATTAGCCTCCCAAACCCCCACCCCCTTCCTTTTTATAGAGGAAGAGAGTTTCTTCCCATTGACACAGGATCAGTTGACTGATGCCCTCGATCAGTCGACTGATCCCATAGCCGTTGCCCAATAACGACCGCTTTCCATGTTGAATTCCATCCAACGGTATTGGCATCAGTCGACTGATCTTACCATCAGTCGAGTGCTCAATGGAGTCGACTCCATTCTGCGTCTCGCAGACAGTGCCATCACCGCCATTCGCAATGATCGGCACATCGATCACGATCACTGCCCATAGCAATAAGTCGCCAAGCACTAAATCGGTTTTATACTCGATCGACCCATCGATTGAGAGCGGCCGATCGCCATGACATGGCAATGATCGCGTCTGAAACCCATCCGACACTTGGCCAAAATGGCCAAGTTTCACCTAAGAGCTACCCTTCCCGGGTTACAATCGCTCACTCTCATCCCTCGGAGTCCCTCGCCTTCGAAGTTCTCTTCGTTCGCGGCCACGTCCCTCGGCAGCATCAGGCGCACGGCTCTGCAATGTTCCTTCGCGTCTCTTGCCTCGAAGTCTACTTCCTCCGGCTTCACTCCAAGCTCCTCGTCCGGCGGTCCCTCGGATGCTCCAAGCGCACGGCTTCCGCAAAGCTATCCTTCACCGACTCAAGGCACGAGTCATGAGATGTGAAACTCGCCACGACTCCATGTGCGAATTACTAAGCCCTGCACGACTTCAACGCACATATCAAATCACAATAACAACCTAACTTAAACCCTTTGCCACACCATCAAAACCATATTACGGTAAGAGATTGCCTTAACAATCTCCCCCTTTTTGATGTGTGGCAATCCGTTTAAGTTAGGTAAAAACATTTGATAAAAATTTCTAAGGTAAGAAAGCATGTAAACATAAAACATGATATAGCAACATGCAACTCCCCCTTAATCCATGAAACTCCCCATACAATTTAAATTTCTCCCCCTATCACTTTTTAACAATTTCTCCCTCTCCCTATCACAATTTACTTAACATAATTATCTCTCCCCCTTTGACACCATCAAAAAGATTAACATTAAGTTAAAAACTCATGGCATCAAGTATATTAGAAGGAAAAATACCAAAAATTGCTCTAAAACCTGAATTCGGCCTCAACTAGTCTGATTTACAAGCCATCAGTCGACTGGTTCAGATACCAGTCGACTGGCACATGATTTTCAGGATTTCCTGATTTTTGGACCGAATTTCAGAAATGCGTTAAAAATTCCAAAATTTTTGAAAAATCATGAAATTTGGGGAACACATTTCTTTTAAGTATATCTATCAGTGAAAAATAGGTTTTCATGAAAAATCATTATATTTCCATGTATTTGCCAAAAATCCAAAAGCGTTAAAAACTACTAGGTTTTTTATCATAAGAGTATCCATTTTAACACCTAGTCTTGCTTTGAATTGTTTCAAAATATGAATACATAGATTTTAGATTAAGAAATTGTTTTGAAAACATATGAAATATCCAACCATGTTCTTTGGGCAATATGTCTATGAATTAAACATAAGCTTTCCCCATGATTGGTCTATTATTGCTATTTTGATACTTTAAATGACCATCTAAATGCCATAGGCATTAGTGGACATTTGTATCATCCTAACATCTCACCCATGCTAAGTTTTCAATCAAAGTAGCCTATGGTGAGTGTGAGATGCATCCTAGGGGGGGTTTGTATATACTTAAACATTATATTCATACAATTCTATCAAGGTTAAGTATCAACCTAATAATCCTCATGATCATAAAGGCATATATGAATGAATTACACATTATTATCATTAAACACATGTATTCATCAAATAATAATCATGCATTAGGTATTATATCATCATAATGAGCAAAGTATCACCTAAAGCATGATTTAACCCTATTTCTCATGATTATGTGCCAAATATCAATAGCATAAATCATGATTGCAAACATGTGTAGGAATTACTTCAATCATCATGATTTAAGCATTATTATCTATTTATGGGTACGTTATCATCACCCAACACTATTTAAAAATATTGTCCCGTCATCCTAAGTCGACCAAAATATGATATAGGTCAATTGCATATGGTTGACTACCCTAGGGTTATCCTAACCCTTAAGGATGGATTTTGGAACCCAAAATAAGTTCTTTCCTATTGGGTTCACTAAGTACTCCTTGGGGATCCTTTTCTTAGCTATTACTTTCTTCTTATCTTGTCCCCTAGCTATTAGGCATTTATAGGCCTTTTCATATTTCTTTTCTTTGTATCCTAGGCCTTTCTTATTGAAACTAGCTCTTTGGCTCCCAATTATCATGTTAAGGGTGTTGGAGCCAATAGTGAATTTTTCTAGGGCTTTTGTTAAATAATCTACCTTTTCCCTTAATGCCCTATTTTCTTCTATGCATGCATCACTAACATCTAATGGCACATAATTATCGTGTGAGCATGCATCATTTAACCTAGAAGAGATATTATCATTTTCATTTAAGCATGCATTTCCTAGCTTATTTTCTAATGCCTTAATTCGATCTAGCATGATTTTATTTTTCTTTTTCATTCCAAATAAGTCCTTAGTTAAACTAGAAATTATGGAAACTATTTTCTTAGGAGAGGCATTCGTTACCATAGTTTCCATGTTCTCTTCTTCTTCGGATGAGGAGGATGTAGAAGCTCCCCCTTCACTTGAGCTCTCTTCATTTGAGGAGGAGGAGCAATCCAAGTCGTCGAAGGCCATCAATGCAAGGTTGGAATAGACATGCTCTTCTTCTTCGGATGAGGATGAGGAAGCAAGGTCATCCCATGTCTTTGCTTTGAGAGCCATGGCCTTTCCTTTTTCCTTGGCCTTCTTTTCTTCTTCCTTTTTCTTCTTGCTCCCCTTCTTCTTCTTTTCTTTCTTCTTTTTCCTTTCCTCTTTGCTCTTGTTTAGGAGGGGACAATTGTCCCTTATGTGTCCCTCCCCTTGACAATTGTAACAAATGATCTTCCCCCTTGGTCTTCTATTCCTATCATGAGATTTATCAAATCTAAAATTCTTAAATGCACGCCTTACCTTCCTTAACATGTAGGCTTCTTCCGTGCTATCCATGGAGGAGGTAGAAGCTTCATCATCGGAGGAGGAGGAGGGGATCTCTATCTTCTTCTTCCCCTTATTTGCCATCAATGCTACTCCTCTTGAAGGTTGGATTCTAGGCTCTTCTTGTATTCCTTCAAGCCTTGTTTCGTGGAGCTCCATTGTTGAGAAAAACTCCTCCAAGGTACTTACTTCCAAGTTCTTGGAGATGTAAAATGAATCCACCATGGAAATCCATCTTGAGGACCGGGGAAAGGCATCTATGGCCTTCATTACCATATCCTGGTTGGAAAGCTTTTCACCTACACTTGTTAAACCGATTAGAATTTCCTTAAATCTAGAGTGTAGGGATTTTACCTTCTCTCCCTTTTCGAGTTTGATATTGGACAATTGGGAGCGAAGGACATCTCTCCTTGCTAGCTTTGCCTCAGATGTGCCTCCATGAATCTCTATTAATTTCTCCCACATTTCCTTGGTGCTAGCACACTCCCCTATCCTATTGACTTCTTGTTGAGGGAGCACATTGTAGAGGTGGTACTTGGCCTTTGAATTTGCCAAATACTCCTCTCTTTGTCTTTTGCTCCATATCGATTTTTCCAATGGCTCCCCATCTTCGTTCCTAGGTAACTCGAAACCGTTTTCCATAATTAATAATATTTCAAAGTCGGTTTCGAAGAATACCTCCATTCTCTTTTTCCACCAAGAGAATTCGCTGTCGAACTTCGGTGGGTGGATATTTGAGCCGGCCATTTGAGATGTAGAGCTTGTTGCGGCGGTTAGTCCGGTGACAAGCAACCTTGCTCTGATACCACTTGTTGGGGGATCGGTTGGCTAGCTAGAGGGGGGTGAATAGCCCTCTTACGATGTATGTCGTATTTTGCTCGTCTATAAAACGTTAGCGCAAGCAGAATATGCAAATATAAATAAAGACAAGCAAAATATAAACAAGCAATACAAACACGAGATGTAACGTGGTTCATGGCTACGCCGCTAATCCACGGTCCGATTCGTCCAAGGTGAATCACTCCTCTAAATCTATCCACTAGATCTCTCCTTTGCACAAAGCTAGGTGGGGGTAACCTCTTTACACAAAAACACTCCTCTTACAAATATAATGGAAATAAGCTTGAGTAAGAGGATGGAAAGCTTTAGGGAACTTGGGAGAGTATTAGAGCATAAGCATTAGCCTCCCAAACCCCCACCCCCTTCTTTTTTATAGAGGAAGAGGGTTTCTTCCCGTTGACACAAGATCAGTCGACTGATGCCCTCGATCAGTCGACTGATCCCATAGTCGTTGCCCAATAACGGCCGCTTTCCACGTTGGATTCCATCCAACGGTATTGGCATCAGTTGAATGATCTTACCATCAGTCGACTGATACTCGATGGAGTCGACTCCATTCTGTGCTCGTGCACGGCAATCGAACCGACCGCCATTCCTGGCACAGCGATCGGCTGCGCCGACATCGATCGATCACTACCATAGCAATGATCGCCAAGCACTAAACTAGTTTTATACCCGGTCGATCGACCCATCGACTCAGGAAGCGATCGGCCGATCGCCATGACATGGCGATCGTGTCGGGAAAACCCATCCGACACTTGGCCAAAATGACCAAGTTTCACCTAAGAGCTACCCTTCCCGGGTTACAATCGCTCACTCTCATCCCTCGGAGTCCCTCGCCTTCGAAGTTCTCTTCGTTCGCGGCCACGTCCCTCGGCAGCATCAGGCGCATGGCTCTGCAATGCTCCTTCGCGTCTCTTGGCTCGAAGTCTACTTCCTCTGGCTTCACTCCAAGCTCCTCGTCCGACGATCCCTTGGATGCTCCAAGCGCACGACTTCCGCAAAGTTATCCTTCACCGACTCAAGGCACGAGTCATGAGATGTGAAACTCGCCACGGCTCCATGTGCGAATTACTAAGCCCTGCACGACTTCAATGCACATATCAAATCACAATAACAACCTAACTTAAACCCTTTGCCACACCATCAAAATCATATTACGGCAAGAGATTGCCTTAACAAATATAACATCATAGAACATAAGCAGGCATAACATGAATATAATAAGAACATAAGAAGGCATAACATTAATATATAACATCATAGAACATAGGCAGGCATAACATGAATATAACATCATAGAACATAAGCAGGCATAACATGAATATAACATCATAGAACATAAGCAGGCATAACATGAATATAACAAGAACATAAGCAGGCGTAACATGAATATAACAAGAACATAAGCAGGCATAACATGAATATATAACATCATAGAACATAGGCAGGCATAACATGAATATAACATCATATAACATAAGCAGGCATAACATGAATATAACAAAAACATAAGCAAACATAACATGAATATAACAAGAACATAAGCAGACATAACATGAATATATAACATCATAGAACATAGGCAGGCATAACATGAATATAACATCATAGAACATAAGCAGGCATAACATGAATATAACATCATAGAACATAAGCAGGCATAACATGAATATAACAAGAACATAAGCAGGCATAACATGAATATAACAAGAACATAAGCAGGCATAACATGAATATATAACATCATAGAACATAGGCAGACATAACATGAATATAACATCATAGAACATAAGCAGGCATAACATAAAGATATATGCAGGATGCTCTTTGAAAAACATATCTTATAGGTATTTAAACATAAATCTCAACATATTGGGCCCGACATTGTACCACATCATCATCATCATAGCGCGCATCCCAAATAGACCCAAGGTAGCTAATCCCGAACCCACTAGATTACTAGGCCCGTACTAAGTCCGTCGACCTAGGGGCAGCATAACAGAAGCCCATCCTAAGCCCGTACTTATGACCGTCGGCCTAGGGCATCTGGGAGTCCATCCCGTACTGAGTCGATTCTACGATCGTCGACCCAGGGGCACGTAGGAGCCCATCCCTTGGACCTTGTTAGAGTCTTGGTACAAGCCATGCAGAAAGTAAAATACATATCATGCTTCTTATCATAACATATCATATTTCATTTCATAAACATATCATGTTCCTTATCATGGCATATCATGTTTCTTCTTCATATCATAACATATTTCTTCTTCATAACATATCGTATTGCTTTTCATAACATATCATATTTCTTTTCATGCATATCATGTTCCTTCTTTATAAAACATCATACATTCATACAATTACAAGGCAATGAGCATAACATGATCATACATTTAACATGTGTAATGAGTAGAAATTTATCATGCATCCCTACTATTGACATAGACATATGGTAGTGACATAACCAATCATGCTAAACCACTTGTGCAAGGACCCCTTAACATCATGTTAACATCACACACATATAGGGCATGGCATAAGGCATAAACATCATGAACAAGTATACATGGAGTGACCTAAACTTCATGGAACTCTATCAAAGTTTTAAACACCAAACAACTTATATATTGTCTAACTAACCACATGTTAATTCTTTAACATATAAAGCATGGCATGGGAGGGCACTTAGGATTTTAGATAAGCCATGGCCGAGAGTTTCAAGAAAACCTAAGATCCATTTCTTAAATCTAGCTTAGCTTTCACATGTTACCTATATCTACATTCAAAACATAACATGGTAATTTATAGATCATAGCATGATAGACCTAAATGGGTCTTGGTCGAATGGTTTAAAAGGACTTAAAGGCTCAACCACTTAACTCTAGGTTAGCCAACAACATGTTATCTTCATCTAACATCAAAAGTTATCATGAACTTATCTAAACATGGCATAGAAAAACACATTAGGGGTCTTGGCCGAATGGTTCAAAGGACTTAAAGGCTCAACCACTTAACTCTAGGTTAGCCAACAACATGTTATCTTCATCTACCATCAAAACATAGCATGAACTCATCTATAGCATGGCATATAACATGTTATCTTCTTCTACCATCAACACGACATGAACTCATTTAAAACCTAGCATAGAACATGTTATCTTCATCTAACATCAAAACACAACATAAACTCATCTAAAACATAACATAGAAAAACACATTATGGGTCCAAAGGGACTTGGCCGAGAGCCTTATAATGGTTTGAGGATCAACCACTTAACCAAACCCATCTAGAAACCTATCATCTTCATATTAATAAAAGGTATAGCATGGATCATCATGGAGAGCACAAGTAATGGTCTTGGCCGAAAGTTTCTTGGGGTTTTTAAGGTCAAACACTTAACATGGGTGAGATGTTAGGATGATACAAATGTCCACTAATGCCTATGGCGTTTAGATGGTCATCTAAAGTATCAAAATAGCAATAGTAGACCAATCATGGGGAAGGCTTATGTTTAATTCATAGACATATTGCCCATAGATCATGTTTGGATATTTTATTTGTTTTCAAAACAATTTCTTTCTTTAAAATCTATGTATTCATGTTTAGAAACAATTGGAACCAAAACTAGCTGTTAAACTTGATACTCACATGATCAAAAACCTAGGCGTTTTTAAAGCTTTTGGATTTTTGGAAAATACGTGAAAATATAATGATTTTTCATGAAAAACTATTTTTCACTGATAAAGAACCTTACAAGAAATATGTTCCCCAAATTTCATGATTTTTCAAATTTTTTGAAATTTTTAATGCATTTATGAATTTCACCCCGAAAAGTTAGAATTACTGAAAACAGTGTGTCAGTCAACTAGTAGTCTGAACCAGTCGACTGGTGGCCTGATATTCCGAACAGTAAAGGCTGATTTCAGTTTTTAAACAAATTTTTGGTATTTTCCTTCTATTAGACTTGATGCCATAAGTTTATAACATAGTATTAATCTTTTTGATGTTGTCAAAGGGGGAGAATTGATTATGTTTAAGTAAATTATGATAAGGGGGAGAAAATTTGTATGGGGAGTTTCATAGATTAAAGGGGAGTTGCATGTTGCTATATCATGTTTATGTTTACATGCTTTCTTACCTTATAAATTTTTATCAAATGTTTTTACCTAACTTAAATAGATTGCCACACATCAAAAAGGGGGAGATTGTTAGGGAAATCTCTTGCCATGATAAGGTTTTGATGTGTGTGGCAAAGGGTTTAAGTTAGTTTGTAATTGTGATTTGATATGTGCGTTGAAGTCATGCAGGACTTAGCAATTCGCACATGGAGTCGTGGCGAGTTTCACATCTCATGATTCGGGCCTTGAGTCGGTGAAGGATAGCTTTGCTGAAGCCGTGCGCTTGGAGCATCCGAGGGACCGTCGGACGAGGAGCTTGGAGTGAAGCCGGAGGAAGTCGACTTCGAGGTAAGAGACACGAAGGAGCATTGCAGAGCCGTGTGCCTGATGCTGCCGAGGGGCGTGGCCGCAAACGAAGAGAACTTTGAAGGAGAGGGACTCCGAGGGATGAGAGTGAGCGATGTAACCCGGGAAGGGGTAGCTCTTAGGTGAAACTTGGCCATTTGGCCAAGTGTCGGATGAGTTTTCCCGACACCAGTCGACTGCCATGTCATAGCGATCATTGCTGAGTCGATGGTTCGTGACCGTTTAAGTCAGAATCAAGTTGACCGATCGGCATTGCGGACAAAGCGATCGATGGCTTTATCGACCGATTGCTCTGCGCGCCGATGATCGTGGTGGCACTGTGCACGGGCACAGAATGGAGTCGAGCTCGTGGAGCACTCGACTGATCGAGCATCAGTGTACTGATGGTAAGATCAGTCGACTGATGCCAATACCGTTGGATGGAATCCAACGTGGAAAGCGGCCGTTATTGGGCAACGGCTACAGGACCAGTCCACTGATAGAGGGCATCAGTTGACTGCTCCTGTGTCAACGGGAAGAAACCCTCTTCTTCTATAAAAAGGAAGGGGATGGAGCTTTGGGAGAAAAATTATTATGCTCTAATCTTCTCCCAAAGTGCTCTAAGGGTTTTTCCACTCTTCTTACTTGCTTTATTTCCATTCTATTGTAAGAAGAGAAATTGTAAAGAGGTTACCTCCACCTAGCTTGGTGCAAAGGAGTGATATAGTGGATTTGGAGGAGTGATTCACCTTGGACGAATTGGACCGTGGATTAGCGGCGTATCCGTGAACCACGTTACATCTCGGTGTTATTGTTTGTATTCTCTTTTGTTTATTTGCTTGTCTTGTATTGTTGTTTCCGCTTGCGCTAATTAGTTTTGTAGACAAGCAAAATCCTCCATCCAAGTAAAGAGGGCTATTCACCCCCCTCTAGCCGGCTAATTGATCCCCAACAAGTGGTATCAGAGCCAAGTCGCTTGTCGAGGACTAACTGCCACAACAAGCACTTCATCAAAAGATGGTCGGCTCGAACATTCATCCGCCGAAGTTCGAAGGGGAATTCGCTTTGTGGAAGAAGCGAATGGAGGTATTCTTCGAGACCGATTTTGATATTATGCTTATAATGGAAAATGGTTTCGAGTTGCCTAGGGATGAAAGGGGTGAACCAATTGAAAAATCACGATGGACTAAGAAGCAAAGAGAGGAGCACCTTGCAAACTCAAAGGCAAAACATCATCTTTTCAATGTGCTCCCTCAACAAGAGATCAACCGGATCGGAGAATGTGCTAGCGCCAAAGAGATGTGGGAGAAGCTTATAGAACTCCATGAAGGCACATCCGAGGCCAAGCTTGCAAGGAGAGATGTCTTCTGCTCCCAACTCAACAACATTAAACTAGAAAAGGGAGAAAAGGTACTTTCTTTACATTCTCGTTTCAAGGAAATTATAACCGATTTGTCAAGTGTAGGTGAGAAGCTATCAAACCGGGATATGGTTATGAAGGCCATAGATGACTTTCCGCGATCCTCAAAGTGGAGCTCCATGGTGGACTCCTTCTATATTTCGAAGAATTTAGAAGTGAGCACCTTGGAGGAGTTCTTCTCAACAATGGAGCTCCACGAAACAAGGCTTGAAGGAATACAAGAAGAGCCAAAGTTTCAACCTTCAAGAGGAGTAGCCTTGATGGAAAACAAGGGGAAGAAGAAGATAGAGATCACCTCCTCCTCCAATGATGAAGCTTCCTCCTCCTCCTCCATGGATAGCACGGAAGAAGCTTATATGGTAAGGAGGGTAAGGCGTGCTTTAAAAGGTTTTCAATTTAATAAATCTAATGATTGGAGGAGAAGACCAAGGGGGAAGGTCATTTGTTACAATTGCCAAGGAGAGGGACACATAAGGGACAATTGTCCCCTCTTGAACAAAAGCAAGGAGGAGAAGAGAAAGAAAGAAGAAAAGAAGAAGAAAAAGGGGAGTAAAAAGAAGGAAGAAGAAAAGAAGGCCAAGGCATTCAGAGCAAAGACATGGGATGACCTTTCTTCCTCATCTTCATCCGAAGAAGAAGAACATGTCTTCTCCAACCTTGCAATGATGGCTTTTGATGACTTGGATTGCTCCTCCACCGAAAATGAAGAATCAAGCACAAGTGGAGAGAGCTCAAGTAAAGGGGGAGCCTCCTCTACATCTTCATCCGAAGAAGAAGAAGACATGGAAGCTATGGTAACAAATCTAACTCCCAAGAAAATAGTTTCCATGGTTTCTAGCTTAACTAGGGATTTATTTAGAGCAAAGAAAAAGAATAAGAGCATGCTAGATCAAATTAAGGACTTAGAAAATAAACTAGAAAAAGCATGCTTAAATGAAAATGAAAATATTTCTTCTTGTCATGATGATGCATGCTCACATGAATATATGCCATTTAATGTTAGTGATGCATGTATGGATGAAAATAGGGCTTTAAGAGAGAAAGTAGATTTTTTAACCAAAGCCCTAGAAAAGTTTACAATTGGCTCAAATACATTGAATATGATTATAGGGAGCCAAAGAGCTAGCTTTAACAAAAAAGGCCTAGGATACAAAGAAAAGAAAATTGAAAAGGCCTATAAATGCCTAATTGCTAGGGGACAAGATAAGAAGGTAATAGCTAGAAAATGGATTCCTAAGGAATTTCTAGTGAACCCCATAGGCAAGAATTTGTATTGGATTCCAAAATCCATCCTTAAGGATTAGAAAAACCCTAGGATAGTCAACCATATGGACTTGACCTATATCATAATTTGGTTGACTTAGGATGGCGGGACAACATTTTTGAAATAGTGTTAGGTGATGATAACGTGCCTATAAATAGATAAAATCATGCTTTAGATGATGTTTACCTTATTATCATCATGTAATATCTAATGCATGATAACAATTCAATGAATACATTTGTTTCATGATCATAATGTGAAATTAAGTCATATATGTCTTTATGATCATGAGGTTTGCTAGGATGATACTTAACCTTGATAGAATTTCATGAATATAATGGTTAAGTATATACAAATACCCTCTAGGATGCATCTCACACTCATCATAGGCTACCATGATTGAAAACTTAGCATGGGTGAGATATTAGGATGATACAAATGTCCACTAATGCCTATGGCATTTAGATGGTCATCTAAAGTATCAAAATAGCAATAGTAGACCAATCATGGGGAAGGCTTATGTTTAATTCATAGACATATTGCCCAAAGATCATGGTTGGATATTTCACATGTTTTCAAAACAATTTCTTACTTTAAAATCTATGTATTCATGTTTTGAAACAATTGGAACCAAAACTAGGTGTTAAACTTGATACTCACATGATCAAAAACCTAGTGGTTTTTAAATCTTTTGGATTTTTAGAAAATACGTGAAAATATAATGATTTTTCATGAAAAACTATTTTTCACTGATAAAGAACCTTACAAGAAATATGTTCCCCAAATTTCATGATTTTTCGAATTTTCTAGAATTTTTAATGCATTTCTGAATTTCACCCCGAAAAGTTAGAATTATTGAAAATAGTGTGCCAATCGACAAGTAGTCTGAACCAGTCGACTGGTGGCCTGATATTTCGAACAGTAAAGGTTGATTTCAGTTGTTAAACCAATTTTTTGTATTTTCCTTCTATTAGACTTGATGTCATAAGTTTATAACTTAGTATTAATCTTTTTGATGGTGTCAAAGGGGGAGAATTGATTATGTTACGTAAATTATGATAAGGGGGAGAAAATTTGTATGGGGAGTTTCATGGATTAAGGGGGAGTTGCATGTTGCTATATCATGTTTATGTTTACATGCTTTCTTACCTTATAAATTTTTATCAAATGTTTTTACCTAACTTAAACGGATTGCCACACATCAAAAAGGGGGAGATTGTTAGGGCAATCTCTTGCCATGATAAGGTTTTGATGTGTGTGGCAAAGGATTTAAGTTAGTTTGTAATTGTGATTTGATATGTGCGTTGAAGTTATGCAGGACTTAGCAATTCGCACATGGAGCCGTGGCGAGTTTCACATCTCATGACTCGGGCCTTGAGCCGGTGAAGGATAGCTTTGCGGAAGCCGTGCGCTTGGAGCATCCGAGGGACCGCCGGACGAGGAGCTTGGAGTGAAGCCAGAGGAAGTAGACTTCGAGGCAAGAGACGCGAAGGAGCATTGCAGAGTCGTGCACCTGATGCTGCCGAGGGGCGTGGCCGCAAACGAAGAGAACTTTGAAGGTGAGGGACTCCGAGAGATGAGAGTGAGCGATGTAACCCGGGAAGGGGTAGCTCTTAGGTGAAACTTGGCCATTTGGCCAAGTGTCGGATGAGTTTTCCCGACACCAGTCGACTGCCATGTCATAGCGATCGCTTCGATCGATGGTTCGATCGACCGTTTAAGTCACCGAATCAAGTTGATCACCGACCGCACAGGGCCGATCGATGAGCTTTATCGATCGGACCGCTTCGCAGTGTAGTCGATCGGTGGCACTGCACGCATGCAATGGAGTCGAGCTCGTGGAGCACTCGACTGATCAAGCATCAGTGGACTGATGGTAAGATCAGTCGACTGATGCCAATACCGTTGGATGGAATCCAACGTGGAAAGCGGTCATTATTGGGCAACGACTACAGGACCAGTCGACTGATAGAGGGCATCAGTTGACTGCTCCTGTGTCAACGGGAAGAAACCCTCTTCCTCTATAAAAAGGAAGGGGATGGAGCTTTGGGAGAAAAATGCTTATGCTCTAATCTTCTCCCAAAGTGCTCTAAGGGTTTTTCCACTCTTCTTACTTGCTTTATTTCCATTCTATTGTAAGAAGAGAAATTGTAAAGAGGTTACCTCCACCTAGCTTGGTGCAAAGGAGAGATATAGTGGATTTGGAGGAGTGATTCACCTTGGACGAATCGGACCGTGGATTAGCGGCGTATCCGTGAACCACGTTACATCTCGGTGTTATTGTTTGTATTCTCTTTTGTTTATTTGCTTGTCTTGTATTGTTGTTTCCGCTTGCGCTAATTAGTTTTGTAGACAAGCAAAATCCTCCATCCAAGTAAAGAGGGCTATTCACCCCCCTCTAGCCGGCTAATTGATCCCCAACAAGTGGTATCAGAGCCAAGTCGCTTGTCGAGGACTAACTGCCACAACAAGCACTTCATCAAAAGATGGCCGGCTCGAACATTCATCCGCCGAAGTTCGAAGGGGAATTCGCTTTGTGGAAGAAGCGAATGGAGGTATTCTTCGAGACCGATTTTGATATTATGCTTATAATGGAAAATGGTTTCGAGTTGCCTAGGGATGAAAGGGGTGAACCAATTGAAAAATCACGATGGACTAAGAAGCAAAGAGAGGAGCACCTTGCAAACTCAAAGGCAAAACATCATCTTTTCAATGTGCTCCCTCAACAAGAGATCAACCGGATCGGAGAATGTGCTAGCGCCAAAGAGATGTGGGAGAAGCTTATAGAACTCCATGAAGGCACATCCGAGGCCAAGCTTGCAAGGAGAGATGTCTTCCGCTCCCAACTCAACAACATTAAACTAGAAAAGGGAGAAAAGGTACTTTCTTTACATTCTTGTTTCAAGGAAATTATAACCGATTTGTCAAGTGTAGGTGAGAAGCTATCAAACCGGGATATGGTTATGAAGGCCATAGATGACTTTCCGCGATCCTCAAAGTGGAGCTCCATGGTGGACTCCTTCTATATTTCGAAGAATTTAGAAGTGAGCACCTTGGAGGAGTTCTTCTCAACAATGGAGCTCCACGAAACAAGGCTTGAAGGAATACAAGAAGAGCCAAAGTTTCAACCTTCAAGAGGAGTAGCCTTGATGGGAAACAAGGGGAAGAAGAAGATAGAGATCACCTCCTCCTCCAATGATGAAGCTTCCTCCTCCTCCTCCATGGATAGCACGGAAGAAGCTTATATGATAAGGAGGGTAAGGCGTGATTTAAAAGGTTTTCAATTTAATAAATCTAATGATTGGAGGAGAAGACCAAGGGGGAAGGTCATTTGTTACAATTGCCAAGGAGAGGGACACATAAGGGACAATTGTCCCCTCTTGAACAAAAGCAAGGAGGAGAAGAGAAAGAAAGAAGAAAAGAAGAAGAAAAAGGGGAGTAAAAAGAAGGAAGAAGAAAAGAAGGCCAAGGCATTCAGAGCAAAGACATGGGATGACCTTTCTTCCTCATCTTCATCCGAAGAAGAAGAACATGTCTTCTCCAACCTTGCAATGATGGCTTTTGATGACTTGGATTGCTCCTCCACCGAAAATGAAGAATCAAGCACAAGTGGAGAGAGCTCAAGTAAAGGGGGAGCCTCCTCTACATCTTCATCCGAAGAAGAAGAAGACATGGAAGCTATGGTAACAAATCTAACTCCCAAGAAAATAGTTTCCATGGTTTCTAGCTTAACTAGGGATTTATTTAGAGCAAAGAAAAAGAATAAGAGCATGCTAGATCAAATTAAGGACTTAGAAAATAAACTAGAAAAAGCATGCTTAAATGAAAATGAAAATATTTCTTCTTGTCATGATGATGCATGCTCACATGAATATATGCCATTTAATGTTAGTGATGCATGTATGGATGAAAATAGGGCTTTAAGAGAGAAAGTAGATTTTTTAACCAAAGCCCTAGAAAAGTTTACAATTGGCTCAAATACATTGAATATGATTATAGGGAGCCAAAGAGCTAGCTTTAACAAAAAAGGCCTAGGATACAAAGAAAAGAAAATTGAAAAGGCCTATAAATGCCTAATTGCTAGGGGACAAGATAAGAAGGTAATAGCTAGAAAATGGATTCCTAAGGAATTTCTAGTGAACCCCATAGGCAAGAATTTGTATTGGATTCCAAAATCCATCCTTAAGGATTAGAAAAACCCTAGGATAGTCAACCATATGGACTTGACCTATATCATAATTTGGTTGACTTAGGATGGCGGGACAACATTTTTGAAATAGTGTTAGGTGATGATAACGTGCCTATAAATAGATAAAATCATGCTTTAGATGATGTTTACCTTATTATCATCATGTAATATCTAATGCATGATAACAATTCAATGAATACATTTGTTTCATGATCATAATGTGAAATTAAGTCATATATGTCTTTATGATCATGAGGTTTGCTAGGATGATACTTAACCTTGATAGAATTTCATGAATATAATGGTTAAGTATATACAAATACCCTCTAGGATGCATCTCACACTCATCATAGGCTACCATGATTGAAAACTTAGCATGGGTGAGATGTTAGGATGATACAAATGTCCACTAATGCCTATGGCATTTAGATGGTCATCTAAAGTATCAAAATAGCAATAGTAGACCAATCATGGGGAAGGCTTATGTTTAATTCATAGACATATTGCCCAAAGATCATGGTTGGATATTTCACATGTTTTCAAAACAATTTCTTACTTTAAAATCTATGTATTCATGTTTTGAAACAATTGGAACCAAAACTAGGTGTTAAACTTGATACTCACATGATCAAAAACCTAGTGGTTTTTAAAGCTTTTGGATTTTTGGCAAATACGTGAAAATATAATGATTTTTCATGACAAACTATTTTTCACTGATAAAGAATCTTACAAGAAATATGTTCCCCAAATTTCATGATTTTTCGAATTTTTTGAAATTTTTAATGCATTTTTGAATTTCAACCTGAAAAGTTAGAATTACTGAAAACAGTGTGCCAGTTGACTGGTAGTCTGAACCAGTCGACTGGTGGCCTGATATTCCGAACAGTAAAGGTTGATTTTAGTTGTTAAACCAATTTTTGGTATTTTCCTTCTATTAGACTTGATGTCATAAGTTTATAACTTAGTATTAATCTTTTTGATGGTGTCAAAGGGGGAGAATTGATTATGTTTAAGTAAATTATGATAAGGGGGAGAAAATTTGTATGGGTAGTTTCATGGATTAAGGGGGAGTTGCATGTTGCTATATCATGTTTATGTCTACATGCTTTCTTACCTTATAAATTTTATCAAATGTTTTTACCTAACTTAAACGGATTTCCACACATCAAAAAGGGGGAGATTGTTAGGGCAATCTCTTGCCATGATAAGGTTTTGATGTGTGTGGCAAAGGATTTAAGTTAGTTTGTAATTGTGATTTGATATGTGCGTTGAAGTTATGCAGGACTTAGCAATTCGCACATGGAGCCGTGGCGAGTTTCACATCTCATGACTCGGGCCTTGAGCCGGTGAAGGATAGCTTTGCGGAAGCCGTGCGCTTGGAGCATCCGAGGGACCGCCGGACGAGGAGCTTGGAGTGAAGCCAGAGGAAGTAGACTTTGAGGCAAGAGACGCGAAGGAGAATTGCAGTCGTCGCACCGATGTCGAAGAGAACTTTGAAGGTGAGGGACTCCGAGAGATGAGAGTGAGCGATGTAACCCGGGAAGGGGTAGCTCTTAGGTGAAACTTGGCCATTTGGCCAAGTGTCGGATGAGTTTTCCCGACACCAGTCGACTGCCATGTCATAGCAGTCGACTGCTCTCAGTCGATGGTTCGATCGACTGGTTTAAGTCACCGGTTGATCACCGATCGGTCATAAGCGGACAAGAGCGATCGATGATGCTTTGATCACCGATCGCTCACGTAGTAGTCGATCGGTGGCACCGCACGGGCAGCGAATGGAGTCGAGCTCATGGAGCACTCGGTGATCAAGCATCGCTGGGTGATGGTAAGATCAATCGACTGATGCCAATACCGTTGGATGGAATCCAACGTGGAAAGCGATCGTTATTGGGCAACGACTACATGACCAGTCGACTGATAGAGGGCATCAGTTGACTGATCCTGTGTCAACGGGAAGAAACCCTCTTCCTCTATAAAAAGGAAGGGGATGGAGCTTTGGGAGAAAAATGCTTATGCTCTAATCTTCTCCCAAAGTGCTCTAAGGGTTTTTCCACTCTTCTTACTTGCTTTATTTCCATTCTATTGTAAGAAGAGAAATTGTAAAGAGGTTACCTCCACCTAGCTTGGTGCAAAGGAGAGATCTAGTGGATTTGGAGGAGTGATTCACCTTGGATGAATCCACCTATCTTGCGCTAATTAGTTTTGTAGACAAGCAAAATCCTCCATCCATGTAAAGAGGGCTATTCACCCCCCTCTAGCCGGCTAATTGATCCCCAATAATAAATATATAACATCATAGAACATAGGCAGGCATAACATGAATATAACATCATAGAACATAAGCAGGCATAACATGAATATAACATCATAGAACATAAGAAGGCGTAACATGAATATAACAAGAACATAAGCAGGCATAACATGAATATAACAAGAATATAAGCAGACATAACATGAATATAACAAGAACATAAGCAGGCATAACATGAATATATAACATCATAGAACATAGGCAGGCATAACATGAATATAACATCATAGAACATAAGCAGGCATAACATGAATATAACATCATAGAACATAAGTAGGCATAACATGAATATAACAAGAACATAAGCAGGCGTAAAATGAATATAACAAGAACATAAGCAGGCATAACATGAATATATAACATCATAGAACATAGGCAGGCATAACATGAATATAACATCATAGAACATAAGCAGGCATAACATGAATATAACATCATAGAACATAAGCAGGCATAACATGAATATAACAAGAACATAAGCAGGTGTAACATGAATATAACAAGAAAATAAGCAGGCGTAACATGAATATAACAAGAACATAAGTAGGCATAACATGAATATATAACATCATAGAACATAGGCAGGCATAACATGAATATAACTTCATAGAACATAAGCAGGCATAACATGAATATAACAAGAACATAAGCAGACATAACATGAATATAACAAGAACATAAGCAGACATAACATGAATATATAGCATCATAGAACATAGGCAGGCATAACATGAATATAACATCATAGAACATAAGCAGGCATAACATGAAAAATCATAGAACATAAGCAGGCATAACATGAATATAACAAGAACATAAGCAGGCATAAAATGAATATAACAAGAACATAAGCAGGCATAACATGAATATATAACATCATAGAACATAGGCAGACATAACATGAATATAACATCATAGAACATAAGCAGGCATAACATAAAGATATATGCAGGATGCTCTTTGTAAACATATCTTATAGGTATTTAAACATAAATCTCAACATATTGGGCCCGACATTGTACCACATCATCATCATCATAGCACGCATCCCTAATAGACCGAAGGTAGCTAATCCCGAACCCACTAGAGTACTAGGCCCGTACTAAGTCCATCGGCCTAGGGGCAGCATAACAGAAGCCCATCCTAAGCCCGTCCTTATAACCGTCGGCCTAGGGCATATGGGAACCCATCCTGTACTGAGTCCGTACTACGACCGTCGACCCAGGGGCACGTAGGAGTCCATCCCTTGGACCTTGTTAGGGTCCTTGTACAGGCCATGCAGAAAGTAAAATACATATCATGCTTCTTATCATAACATATCATATTTCATTTCATAAACATATCATGTTCCTTATCATGGCATATCATATTTCTTCTTCATATCATAACATATTTCTTCTTCATAACATATCATATTGCTTTTCATAACATATTTCTTCTTCATAACATATCATATTTCTTTTCATGCATATCATGTTCCTTCTTTATAAAACATCATACATTCATACAATTACAAGGCAATGAGCATAACATGATCATACATTTAACATGGTAATGAGCAGAAATTTATCATGCATCCCTACTATTGACATAGACATATGGTAGTGACATAACCAATCATACTAAACCACTTGTGCAAGGACCCCTTAACATCATGTTAACATCACACACATATAGGGCATGACAAAAGGCATAAACATCATGAACAAGTATACATGGAGTGACCTAAACTTCATGGAGCTCTATCAAAGTTTTAAACACCAAACAACTTATATATGGTCTAACTAACTACATGTTAATTCTTTAACATATAAAGCATGGCATGGGAGGGCACTTAGAATTTAAGATAAGCCTTGGCCGAGAGTTTCAAGAAAACCTAAGATCCATTTCTTAAATCTAGCTTAGCTTTCACATGTTACCTATATCTACATTCAAAACATAACATGGTAATTTATAGATCATAGCATGATAGACCTAAATGGGTCTTGGTCGAATGGTTTAAAAGGACTTAAAGGCTCAACCACTTAACTCTAGGTTAGCCAACAACATGTTATCTTCATCTAACATCAAAAGTTATCGTGAACTTATCTAAACATGGCATAGAAAAACACATTAGGGGTCTTGGCCGAATGGTTCAAAGGACTTAAAGGCTCAACCACTTAACTCTAGGTTAGCCAACAACATGTTATCTTCATCTACCATCAAAACATAGCATGAACTCATCTATAGCATGGCATATAACATGTTATCTTCTTCTACCATCAACACGGCATGAACTCATTTAAAACCTAGCATAGAACATGTTATCTTCATCTAACATCAAAACATAGCATAAACTCATCTAAAACATAACATAGAAAAACACATTAGGGGTCCAAAGGGACTTGGCCGAGAGCCTTAGAATGGTTTGAGGATCAACCACTTAACCAAACCCATCTAGAAACCTATCATCTTCATATTAATACAAGGTATAGCATGGATCATCATGGAGAGCACAAGTAATGGTCTTGGCCGAAAGTTTCTTGGGGTTTTTAAGGTCAAACACTTAACCTAACCTATCTAGCATCCTATCATCATCATATTCATACAAGGTATGGCATGGATCCTTATTGAAAACTCAAGTAAGGGTCTTGGCCGAATGGTTCATGATGAGTTTGACATAATAACATCAATCGAAAAACTACTTGTATGCAAGTGAGGGGATACTTACATCCTTCGCTTTGCTATTAGTTGGAAGATACCCTAAGGGATGTAAACCTAGAACCTTCTTCTTGCTTGTCTAGCTCTCAGAAAAATGGAAGGGAAGGGGAGTAGATTTCGGTGAGGAAGAAGAAGAGAAGGAGAGGAGAAGTGGAGAATGAGAAATGGCTTTTCTCTTGTCTCCTCATTCCCTATTTATTCTCTTGAAGTGTCCCTTAGCCTCCCTTACCCTTAACTATCATATCCCATATTCCTCTAATAGTACAACCCTATTGGGTTTCGGGTTATTAAATGCATCTTTAGGGCTTAGCTATCTACTAGAGGTTTGGGGTTCAATTCCTAGGTAATGCATCCTTTTTGGCTTTATTTCTTTTATTTTTTGAAAACATAGAGCCCATTATATTCATGCCAAAAATTCTTGTAAAATTGCTAGAAATCTTACGGGCATTACATAGCTAACAGGTCGGGTTTCAGACCCTATAAGCCTACCAAGTTTGTCACGCCCCGGGGGCCTATTCGCCATCCAAATGATGGAGGAGCCCCTTAGTGACTATATTCAGAAATACAACACTGGAACCAGATCTGGCAAAAACCTCGAAAAAAAATAATAGAAATACAAGTACTTTATTAATTGCATGCATGCAAGACTAAATATAAATCAATTAAAAGTAAAATACATTTTACTTTACACTGAAACCAATTGCGACAAAATCCAAAATGTGTAAACAAACCACGATAACAATAAAGGAAAATCAAACGACATCTCGATCGAATGCTGTGGGACCAGCACAGCCAGGGACTCTCTGAGCGATGCAATGGTAAGTCAACTGGACTCGTCCTCTATCAGCTAACCTGAAAGATAGGAGAAGAGGGGGTGAGTGCAACCACTCAGTGGGTGGATAGAATAAAGTGTATAATCATAATGGACATAATGGAAGTCAAAGAAACAAACTAGAGTAACTCAAACCTCAGAGTACCTGTATCAGTCCACCACTAAACTGGATAGCAATATAATAAATACATCTATAACACATAACCAACTATAAATTTACAAACACTAAATACATACCTGAAAACGGTACATACAAAAATCACCTGAACGGACATAAAATACATCACACCAATATATGTAGAATCACCAAAAACAAACATACATAATACCTCTTGTATATGCATGACAATCATATGCAACAAACAAAAGTGCAACAAGCAATGCATATAGTATAAACATATGCACATGATGCAATCACCTGTGTCAACCCTTACGCCAGTCAAGCCAGCGACATGTCATCTGTGTCGGCTGAGTGGGTAGGGTTGTGACAACTGTGCACTCTGACATCACTACACCTATGTGACCGAGTGGACAGGATGCTGGCGGAGTATCACCCTCCTACCCCATGTATGTATATGGGGGACATCACCTCGTCTCATCTCCTCATCTCACGACAAAGGAGGGATCCCTGTCTGCTACCACATCGCAATACAAATCACCTGGGCGACCACCGTGGAGCCCTGACAAAGCAACTACACACACACCTGAAATACCATTAGCCCACGAGTGGCTATGTGTGTAGATAATGTAACTGACGATGGGCTCAACTACAAGTAGTATCACCTCCTATCGAGGAGCCGATGATCGTCAGTCATGCAATAATGCAAGATGGTGCATGTCACTAATGTACGATACACCTATCACCCATGGCTACCTATGGTATGTCCAATAGGAACACAATATCAAATAGCCTAAGTACATAAGTCTGTATGTATGGTATATCCATTATTCACTCAAATCTACAAGCAATACACATCAAGATACCGCGACAAAGCCTTGTGTCTCTCAAGGTAATACAAAAGGAACTATCTACGAACTACCATGAACAAGACTCATATGAAGATAAGCAATATACAAAGCGTTGTCTACACGCAACATCATGCTACCACGAATAGGTCTCATGGGCAGTCAGAGTATATATCTATCTAGTCATTGACTACATGCAGTCGCATGCTACCACGAATGGGTCTCGTGGGCATTCCATTATCCTAAGGTGTTAAGCCTAGGGTTATGTAATACATATAGCATAGAACGTCTATCAAAGTCGATGAAGATCATCAATCTGCAAATAAGTACATCGAGGTGGTTAAGCCAAAGGTTCCAACCCTTCTAACATGAACACTTATCACGGTCGATAAGATCATAAACCTTCTCATAAACACATCGAGACGATTAAGTCTAAATTATACCATTACTACCAATTCAACCATGCATGCTATAACATGCTACCACAAACAGGTCTCGTGGGTACTTAAGATGTAAGGTGGTCATTTAGCTACAATCGATATACGATTCCAATTATCACTAACTCCGAACGAATAATACCAGAGTATGACTTTATGGTAGGTTATCTCAACCATGATTGGGAGACATGATCTACCACAGATATACAAAGCAACCATAGGAAAACTCTACTGTACACTTTCTCAACTACGAATGAGAGACCTAGTTGACAGCTGAAACATGAGAAACGGTATATACCCTCTAAGGATCATACTACCTCTGATAGTTCAATCATAATATCCACCGAACCAATGAGTAGATCAAACATATACCAGTAGCATCTACTAATAAGCATGCCCAAGTTATTACGCCTAGGGTTTCAACACCTAGGATTCTACTAATGTTGTTTCCCTCCTGCGATCTACTCCTACGGAATGACCTCATATAAGTTATATTATCTACTAGTCTCAATCATGGTATCAACCGCTACCATACATAACCGAATAAGCATTTAACCATGCTGTCCAATAACAACAGCAAAAACACATTAATGGAGATCAATAGCTGAAACTAATTAATGTATAACTAAAGGGGTCATGCCCTTACAAAGTCAAGGCAATACTAAATAGAGCATCAGGTGCTTATATATATACCCTAAACTACGTAAGCAATGTAATCATGTCATCATGCACTAGGATCTAGGGAGTCAAAGAACCTATATGTATACCTTCTACGAATTTATCTATCTTAGTCATATTGTTCTACTAGTCTAATCCTAATACTAGTCCAACAATTAAGAGGTAAACATCTAATAATAATATCTAATCATTTATATCACAATGATAACTAGCTACGTATAACAGTAATAACCATATGCTAACGATAAACCAACAACCTAAAAATCTAACAGTCTAACAGATATAAGGTTAAAACAATATTATACAAATCACAAAGTGAAAATATGATACCACCTAAGTAAATAGCATAACCAATATAACTAATACAAATATGCACTAAATTTTGAAATTATAGAATCCACCCACCTGATACGTAGAATGTCCGAGAATCTCCGTGTCCGATAGTCTATATTGAATCAAAACCTTAAACAGTTTAAGAATCTTGTCTCTAATGATAATTAGACAATACTTGAGAGCAAACTTGATCTTTTTGGTCCCACAACAGTCTGATAAACTTATATGAATCTTCTACTATAAGATTTCTTACATCTTGAACCAAGTCCCAGGAAACCTTAGTGACATGAACAAGTCCTGTGAGAATATAATTACCATCTAGGAAATGTGGGTGAACAAATGCACCATAATCTTCAAAGGGACCCACCATTCCACCAAAAACATCACTGACCTTTATTTGACTAGAATACTTTGACCGAGATGCATACTTTTTAGAAAAGATGAGATTCTTTTCCTCTTCAATTGCTTCAGTAACTATCACAGAGATTTATGCATGAACGGTATGGAGAAAGAAGAGTGAATAAAATCGGATAATCATACCCCATTACTGAAGGCTTCAATCTTTCCATCAAATGAACACAACTATCTCTATAGGCCCTTACTACCCTCCAATCAGCAGACCTCCGGATTCGCCGACGCGAGGAAGAAGTAAAGGGGTGGCAACGACGGTGATTGGCCTAGCAATATGCACACACGACACGGTTAGCAGCGGCGTTGGCCTGACAGCAGGTGCACGCGAGGAGATAGGTTCAAAGGGGTTGTTGCTCATCGTGGAGGAACGAAGGGAGCGGCGACACGGCTGTCACCCATGGTGACGATGACCTAGGCATTGGGAAAGGCGTCGATGGCAAGGTAGGCATGGTCGGTGTGCAAGGAGAAGACGGTGACGACGATTAGGGCTCGAGCGACAACAGAAAGAGAGGCGGTGCGAGGAGAAAGCGACAACAATTTTGGGTAGAAATGGAAACCTTCCAAAATTAATACCTAGATTTCCTATTTATAGCATACGTTTAGGGTTTAATTAAGCCTTGACTAAATCCTCCTTTGGCCTTATCAGTAGTTTTATAAAACCTATTCAATTTTTTTTCGTACAATCAACAATATCAAGTCGATCTAAATACCAAAATTATCAACTAAAATATAAATAAATAACTACATTTCCTTTTAATAAAAATATTTATTTATTTATTTTGTTTTGTTTTAAATTATATTATTATTAATTTACTTAAATTAAAATTTTAATTTTATTTATTTATTTTTCGATATATTACATTCTCCCCTACAAATAAAAATTTGGTCCCTAAATTTCCTACTCAATATAGCCTAATAAAGGTATCATATCTGTTTGTCATTCTTCTACTCTAAGTATTTTCTTCATCAGAATCTCATTACTATCCAATCTTAATCCAATAAATGATCAACATTCTTTGTATTTAGAATATGATCTGGAACTCCCACTATATCGTTTACAACATAATTAAACTAAGTACATGCTTCCGTGTACTTTAAAGGCTAGGTAAACATAAGTGTCTTATCACACTTCTAGCTTATTCTAATGTCTTCGCACCTCAAATTGTCATATCTTAAACTTCTCTGTAGGGTTATGAGCCCACAATGTTTCCATTGTACAACTCTGATCAATATCTCAATCGGTTACTAGTCTTCTCAACTTCAACAAGTGTGAGATCTAGTACCTTTATGTTGGGTTTCTATTTACCAGAATCTATTACTCTAAGTACACAATAGTTTAATCTCAAGCCAACGTATGACTATCAAAATCCAAAGGTTACTCCTTTACCTCGTAACAAGACATTAAAGGCTTCCTTTATTATAACTAATCTACAAAGGTGAGGTATTGTAATTCTACTAATTTTCCCCAAGTATTAACAGGATATCAAAGAATGTGAGCTATCAGTATATCAACTAGAATAAGGTAAACCGGAACGATACCTCGTATACCAGACCCATCGGCCTGCTGAGTCATCTCGATCAGTATGACTCGGTCTAACCTTATTCAATAAGTACCAATGAAGAATTCAAACATTCTAATCCGGATATAGGCTATTAGATCTTGGACAAACTGAAGCATACGATCATAGTCCTGGGCTCCTTAATAGGGTAAAAATTCTACAAGTCGCTTAAATTTCTCCAATGTAATCCATGACGTTTCGATCACCTTGCTTACAATTCAGAAACTCTCGATGACAACTTATACCAACAGAGATCGGAAAATACTCTCTCTCAAAAGTCTCTTGGAATAGTATCAAAGTGATACTCGACTCCACGAAATCATCAGCTGCATTTTCCACCATGTGTTGGCCTGATCTTGTAAGTGATACACTGAAAGCTCATCCGAGTCTGGACTTGTTGTACATGGCTCACTGAGATCCAAGCATCATGTTGAGATACTTGGAAGCCGAAGTGAATATTTCCAAAGATCCAGTTAGATCTTCTACTTGCCTTTTTAGGACCAAGTTCTCTTCCTCAAGCTTCGCAACTTAAGTTGAGTCTCTATCTTTAATTTGGCAAGTCGAAGTCTTCGAGTGGACTTGCTTCTTAAGTACTTTAACTTCCTTAAGAAGCGAGTCGACTCGATTCTCGGACTTAGCTAACTTCCTACCTAGACATGCAATAATATTATACAACTTATCTTCTAAGGGAGAAGTTACCTCATTTGAACCTTCGAAAATGGGTATGGATCTGTGGCTTAACTCAGACTCGAAATCAGACTCGACTCTAGAGCTCGATTCGGTCATAAATGTGATGAAACTTCTCTTCGTCTCTTCTACGTCTGACTCTTCCAATGACAACTCGTCCCAAGTCGCCTTAAGTGTTTTTTTCTTCATTTCCTTCTTTGGTTTTTCTTCCTTTTTTAGGTTTGCACACTTTGACTTGTAGTGTCCCTTTCCGTTGCATTCATAGCATGTTACTTCCGATCGGGGTCTCTAATTGTTGTCGACGACCTTTTTAGCATCTTTCTTCGTAAATCTCTTCCTCCGATTGAATATCTTCCAGACCATATTTATGATCGCCTCTTCTCCATTTGTTTCTGACTCTGACTCGTCTTCAGACTCACTCTTCACTTTTCTTTGCTTTTTAGTCAAACCTGCCATCAAAGCTATACCATTCTCGATTTGACCCGAGTTAGCTTGTTCGTGTAGTTCAAATTCACAAAATAGTTCATCTAGCCTAATTGTGGAAAGATCCCTAAAAACCTTATAGGCATCGACAATCGATGTCCATAAAGCAGAAAATGAATTGTAAATATTCTAAAATCCAAAAAATTATTTTAAATTAAAAAAAATATTCTAGAAATTTTCTAAGTGTAGAAAAATATTCTAAATTGATCTAAAGCAAAAAAAAAATATTCTAACTTAATCTAAAGCTCACGATGGTGGTTACACCAATTCGTAGCGCCCCCGCACTGATACCAATTGTAGGATCGTATTTTTTTCGAGAGAGGGGGGTGAATCTCGGAGTTTAAAAAAATTATTTTAATTTTTAAAACAATTTAGAATATTTGAAAACTATTGTGAGTATGCAGTAGAATTGAAAAAAATACTAACATTTTAATTTACTTGGTTCACAACCCTAACTAGGTTGCTAGTCCTAGGCTCGTAGCTCTTCCGAGAGCTATCTCGATGGGCAATCACTGACAAGATGGAATTTGAAGAAAAAGTTCGATGGGACATCAACACCCCAATTCCATACACCTTTTATGGACTAGAAGGGCTTGAGCAATGGAGTACACGAATAGAGGACTTCATGATGATGATGGACATTGAGCTATGGTCCGCCTTGATGGAAAGCTTTGAATTGTCAAGAGGACCGAAGGGAAGATATCTCAAGAAGAAGAGATGGACTCAAGATCAACTCCAAAAATATGAGACAAATGACAAGGTAATCAATATGGTAGTTGATTTAATACCTAATGAGTTACTGTCCAAAATAGGTGAATTTCAAGATGCCAAGGATTTATGGAGAAAATTGGCAATGCTTCACCAAAAATCCAAACCAACACAAGAAGAAGAAAGCTCTTCCTCACAAGAAAGTGAGGATTCGAAGGTCGAGGAGTGCTCGACATCCGAGGAAAAAGAGGAGGTGGAAGAGGTGGAAGAAGCCTCCACATCTTCAGACTCTGGTGGTCTGTATAAATCCTACACTTTCTGCATTGAACCTGGCTCTGATACTAATTGTTAGTGCCTATAAGAATCATATATCTCCACAATGGCATGATATTGTCCACTTTGGACCTAAGCCCTCATGGTTTTATTTTTGGGCTCTACCCAAAAGGCCTCATACCAATGGAGATATTTTTTCATCTTATAAGCACATGATCTTTTCCATGTCTTACCAATGTGGGACTTTGATTGTATTCCCAATACTCCAACAAGTCGGAGTGGCCAGCAGTAGGGACCCCTTGTTGTGTAGCCTAAAGCTCTTTAACTTATCGCTATTTATTCATACTGCCCACTCGACCACTCGAGAGAAGTGGTTGTTGTTGAGTTGGAACAGTTGTCATGTCGTGCCACCTAGGCCACACTGGGGTCGTGGTAGCGAGTGGGGTGTGCAGGCATGACCATGCATTTGCATTGCCATGTGTGAGGGCATTTGTATATATATATATGTGTGTGTGAGTGTGAGCAGTATATATAGATACAGTCTATATATATATGCTTGTTGTATTGTTGCATTTGTTTTTACTATGATTGCTGCATTTGATTGTACATCATCTTGCATGTTATTTGCATGATCTATATTGTTGTGTGTGGGATGCCAGTGTATGACTTGGACCAGACTATTGTATGCCTATGGCCAGTATCATGAGGTTGTATAGGACTAACCAGGTTTGATGATGTTTTTGTTTATAGGTTAGTAGGGAAGTGTGTTGATTACATGCTTAGTGTTGTTCTTTCATGTTATATTTATTATATGGTAGTATGTGTGTTTAGGTTATATGAGTTGTATCATTGCAGATCTTCAGATATGTCAGTGCATTACATTATGTATAATTGATCAGTTGGTTGTTTATCCACTGCTTAGATTCACACTAATAATTAGTTGGCATTACCTTCACGACTATATACCATTGATCTCCATCTATATATATCTATTCATCTCCATTTGTATATTTGTTGCCCTTTATATCTTAGTTGTTGATCATGCACTATCTTGTATATTACCACTGAGTTTTATACTCACCACCATAGACCTTGAGTTTTCTTGTTGCCCAGGTAACAGGTAGAAGATTCTTTGGTGTCCTCGGAGCTCCGCCAGCTGATCCCATCTCACTTCGAGTATTTGGGATTTTATTTCCTATTGGTTCCGCTATTGTTTTTGGATTATCGTTTATGTATGTAATTTGTTGTATTTGGCTTTTATTATGCTTTTGGGTTGGATGTTGGATGTGATCATATTTTGTTAGTGTGTTAGAGTCGCACCGGTGTGCATCATTGTGTTGTTATGGTTGTATTAATTGGTAGTGTCTTTTTATTATGTTGTGTGGTTGTGGCCGAAAGGCTTTATATCAATAGAGAATTGTATCATGTACAGGGGAGATGTTGTCCGATTTTTGGGCTAGGTATTCTCTCAGGGCATGACATGGTTAATTTTATGTATCTATTATATATGTCAAAATCTGATTGTTCATCTCTTATACATATCAATATTTGGATATTGGTATTTGATTCTCCTAACTTTAACTGATGTGTTTTCATACATCAAAAAGGGGGAGATTGTTGATGCAGTGAGCATCACTCCTTAGTTTTGATGTATGAACCATAGTTAAAAGTTAGGATTCACTTGTGTTCTAATATCAGTGTTAAGTGTGCAGGCTTAACAGAAAGTCCTAGTGGGTCGTGTTGACGAATACTAGGCAAGTATCTTGATAGATCAGAAGGACTGGACACCAGGCATGAAATCCAGATGGGGCGCATGGATCGGACATTTGGCATGAAGACCGGTTGGGTAAGGAGACTGGACAATGACAAAAAGTTCAGCTGGGTCAGGCAGACCGAACAGCTGGTGGAAGCCCTGGTTGGTCAGATCGGATGTCAAGAGTGGTAAGTCTGGTAGGTAGCCGGCAAGTAAGCCTCGAGTGAAGAGGTGAGGCAGAGTCCTTTGTAGGGGGACGAAGCTAGGCGTCGTTCCAATGAAAAGTCCGTGTGGAACTTAGTAGTTGAGATTGAGTAGTATTACTATTGCTATCACATTTTATATTTGTGCTAATCCTGTTTTGCAGGAATCAGTCGATAGAATGGATTCGAGTCAACTGAAGTGCAGTCGATTGGATATGGATCAGTTGACTGGATACCTATTTAGCAGGATCAGCTGGTGATCGATCGGAGATCGTGCGACGTAGATGGAAAGGATTTCAGTTGAATGAAGGGTTTGAGTCGACTGAAGAGGCAAATTTCCCGATGCGGCACCAGGTGACATGGAGTCGACTGGAGAGGTTTCAGTCGACTGGAAGAACATGAATTCCATATCGACGGGCTGATGTGGAGTCGATTGGAAGGCATTCCAGTCAGCTGGAAAAGGATTATAAAATATGTGATCGACCGGATCTGAGCAAAACATCCAATCTACTCGAAGTGCTACTGAAATTTCTGCTCATCCACGGAAATTCTCATTCCACAACAAGGCGACCTTCCGACACTCCGCAACTTCCTCAACCATCTTTAAGTGTCGGTATAATGTCTTGTAATTCTGTTTATTCATATTTTCCCTTATTGTACTTAACTTCAAGAGTGGGTAGTGTGTTACCCATCTCTAATATTTGTAAAAAGCAAAACCCTCCGAAGTTGAGAGTTCTCGATGTTAGTGCCTATAAGATCCACATATCTCCCCAATGATATGATATTGTCCACTTTGGGCCTAAGACCTCATGATTTTGTTTTTGGGCTTTACCCAAAAGGCCTCATACCAATGGAGATATCTTTTCATCTTATAAGAACATGATCTCCCCAATGTCTTAAATGAAGGATCACATTCACCCCCCCCCCCCCCTCCCTCAAGCCTATCCATCCTCGAAGGACATCCTTTGCTTGATGTCTGATCTCAACTCACCAGGACTTCACCTTGGCTATGCAGTCGCACCGGACTTCCGCGCGATTGTCTAGCCCTTCTGGTCCAACTGCACTTCCTACTAGTTGTTCGATCCTCCTGACCCAACTGGACTTCCTGCTGGTGTCTGGTTATCTTAATCCAGACATGGGAGCTCAACTTCCTTCGTTCGAGGTTCATGGCTTCACATGAACTATAGCTCTGATACCAATTGTAGGGACCGTGATGTCCGCTAGAGGGGGTGAATAGAGATTTCGTTGACGTTGAAGGAATTTGTTCGTGTGCTTGCCTATGATCGTTAGTATGAAGCAGAATATAGAAATGATACAAACAAATATACAGCACAATCACAAGTACACGAGATATAACATGGTTCGGAACCTCAAGGTTCATACACCATGGGGTGAGCTCAAATGAGCTCTAGCGATGCAACCAACACCACTAATCAGTAATACCTTCTTGACAACACGTCGGAGGTGGAGAAATTTTGTATAAGCGATTGCACAAAGTAATACAATAAATGCAAGAAAATATAAGTATGAAATACAATACAAGTAAAAAAAACACTTTATAAGAGATCTTTGATTGCTTGCTTTTGGATGCTTGAGAATAGCCTTGAAGGTCTGGATTGCAGCACCAAATCCCCTCCAAATCGCCTCAAGAAACCTTAGTCAAATCCTTCTCCACGAGCTACTTTTATTGTTAGTAATATATGAGAGATGTCCTAAGGCAATCGCCTTATGTATGAACCATTTATATGATAAATGAAGATTCACTATTTGAGTATACATGGTTTCATGTATTTGATTGGATCTTAAATTCATTTACTGAATGTCCACGATATGATTCACAACATTAGAGAATTTGTGATTGGATCACAACTAGTGAGTATCACAATGTGTAATTGTGATGTATCAGAATTATCCCTAGTCGATGAATTGATGGATTTGGACACCATCAATTCTGTTGAGACTAGCACGAGGTATACTCCTTGGTGTATCCAAGCAGCTGATTCTCACTGGCTGGAGACATTGTGATGTCCGGAGTTAATCGTGGATGCTAGTTATGGTAACTAGTTCATTGGAGTGACCAGCCGTAAGACTTCATATGGTTCTCTGCATATATAGATATGTCAATGAAGTTCTTCTTGTAGCTTAAGTGCGATGTTCCTTTGACTTGCGGTATTCAAGTCATCTTGATCATAAAGACTTATGCTTTGACATCTTAAGCAAGCATCTCTGAGGAGATGTGGACCCGGGATGATTGGGTATAAGTCGAAGTGATCGAAGGTGTTTGAATAGCCTATAAAGGATTCACCACTCCATGCGAGGAGATGTATACCCATGGCCTCTCGTTGGATTGTTACTAAAGTCTTTAGCCAAAGCATTACATGTTTAGAGTAAGGTACTCTTCGATACATGAGCAGTAACTAGAATCCGTAGGACGAGGAAATGATACTTGGGCTAGGTGTGACGTAGTAAGCCTAGTGGGGACTGACACTATAGACCATGTCCTGAACCAAGTGGGTATAAGATGAGTGAAGGGAATGGGGCACGATTCATTCGAGCTGCTGAAGGGTTTCAGAAATAGTTCTGGATAAACTGTTGATATTTTCGGTTAATTGGGGATCATGATGTACTACTAGGTGTCACTCATGATCGTTCTATAATTAATGGATAATTATAGACGGCCAACATAAACTGAGAACCTATTTAGTCACACGCACAACGAGCATAATCCGAAGGATTTAAAACGAGCTTGAGAATGAGATTCTCAGACCGAGAGAAACTAGGTTTGGTTGGACCAAACAAGAAGCGAGCATGAAATTGTTTCAGTCGCAATGGAAGCGAGGATGGGCCATGTCTTATGAAGACATAATGGATGAACCAAAATGGTTTGGTTCTAATCCAATGGAGGAGAATAAACTAAAGGGTTTGGTTTATTTTAAACGAATGAACCAAAGTTGGTTCGGTTCGTTTTAACTTAAAATAAACCATCATGGTTTGGTATATTTTAACTTATATTAATGGAGCGGGTTAACGGGCCTTATGGTTATGATCCAATAACCATTAAGAGAATTAGTTCTCTATAAAATAGGGCTTAAGGGTTTGTTAAGCCCTAATCCAATCCAAAACCCTAACCTAAGTTGCCGCCCACCTCATCTCATTGGAGATTTTCGCCGCCAACACCTCCATTGCCGCCGCCCAGCCCCTTGTGCCGCCGTCCAAATTGTTGACGGCTTCCAAGCTTCAGCCGGTGATCCTCCGGCAACTCTCCGGTGATCTCCTTTGGTTTTGGCATCAAGGTGAGCTTCATCCTACCTTTTTTGGCCGGCCCTAATTCCTCCACCAAAGCTGTCCAGTTTTCTGGACAGCTTGTTTCCCTCTCGTCGGAGCGTCGTTTGGACGACAGTTAGTGCTCCGACAGCGCCTAACTTACCAGGGATTCGATCTCCGGTAATCCACATAGGTGGAGGATGAAGGATTCGTTAAACGGTTGACGAATACCTCTCCGGAGAAGCGAGTTTTGAGGACTTGTCTTTGGATCCGAATTTGGATTCGGATCGTGATCCTCTCTCGATCACGTCGTCTTCAACACGAGGCTAGTAACCCGTACGAAGACGAAGCTCGTGACTTTGTGAAGTCATCCCGAAGATACTCGGCGTTGATACGGATAGAGACGATTCTAGCGAGGATCGTTCCGGTTGATGTCGTTCCCGCTACACGTGATACGAAAGGTATACGTAGTTAAATTTCCTTTTATTGCAAATTTAAATTTACAGTTATGTCTATACATGTTGTACTATGCATGCATGTGATGTGTGTGTTGTAATAAATGTAGATTTATTAATTTTATTTCTTCCGGTGTTCACATGTTTACGAAACATGTTCGAACACACACTCGCCGCGGTGCTGGAAACCCAACAGTGGTATCAGAGCCCAGGCTGTGTTTCGACATAATCGTAAAATGGTTTTGCGATAGTCATAATGATATTTCTGGAAATTTTTTACTTTTGGAAAGTTAGAACTATTTATGGAAATTTTTCAATTTTGGAAAGTCTAGTAGTATTTATGGAAATCTTCCACTTTTGGAAAGTTGGAAGTATTTATGGAATTTGATATTTTCCATAAATAAAATATTTGATTAGATTTTGGAAATTTGTTTCCTAATTTAATCATGATTTGATTTGGGAAATCAAATCTTAAAATATTTTATTTCCATAAGTAGTTTTGATGATTTAGGAAATTAGTTTCCTAAATTTACTTTCCTTAATCAACTATTTCCACAAATAAAATATGTGATTAGATTTGGAAATTTGTTCCCTAATTTAATCATGATTTTATTTGGAAAATCAAATCTTAAACATATTTTATTTTCATAAATAGTTATGACATATAAGGAAATATTGTACATGACATAATTGTATGCCATGTAATTGCATTAGATGCATATCATTATGTCATGCGTGTCGTGACATGTAGATGTATGCCATGTATGTCATGCCATGTAGATAATAGTTATTTGCATGCAAAGAGGATGAGACATAAAAACCCTAACTCAATATTAAAGCCTACACCTTCCATTAATATGGTTAGAACCAGAGTTCCGTTTCTTGTTCGGGTTGTTGGACTCTCTCCAAGCCCGGCTCGAACTCGAACATGTTCAAACCATGGAATAGTTTAATACTAATATGGTAAGAGTCAGAGGTCAATCGTTAGCTTTGGTTGTTGGACTCTCTCCAAGCCGGGCTAATTGGTTGAATGCGCTCTAACCATATTAAAACTATTTCTTGATTAATGGGTCGGCTTTAACCTGGAGCATCGGCTTGTTGGACTCTCTCCAAGGTCGATGTAAAGGGAGGTGAAGTTGGGTGATATGCATATGATGCATACTTGTTAATGTGTTAACAACCCGATGTATGTGTGAACATTCAATTAGTTGATAGCACATTGTGATAGTTGCATATACGTGATATGCAATCGGTATAGTTGATACCTACCATCGTAGTTATGAATGACTTGTTGGACTCTCTCCAAGGTTGTTCATATCTATGATGGATATCAGCCCATTCAGAGATGGACCTACGATCTCCCAAAGTGATTTTGGGGTTTTTTTTTAAATTCGAAAAATGAATGGGATTTATGAATGTATAATGATGCATTTTAAAATCATCTTTCTCATATATGCTCGTTTTGTATTTCTAAGATTGATCATGATGTCTTTGAATTTGCGTTCCATTTTGGATTCGAATAAATTGACTGGGCCGAACTTCTTGGACTGGCTTAGAAACTTGAGAATTATTTTCATGGTTGAAAAGCTTGCAAATGTCCTCGAAGCGCCTCTTCCTGCTCATCCTAGTGAAAATGCAACTCTGGACAAATTGTTGGCCTATCAGAAACATGTGAGTGATTCTGAACAAATGAGTTGCATCATGCTAGCCATGATGGAACCCAAGATATGGAAGCAACATGAGCATATGGATGCTTATATCTTAGTCCTTCATCTTTATGAGTTGTTTGATAAGCAAGTGAGATTCGAAAGGTTCGAAGTCTCCAAGCTCCTCTTCACCTCTGAGATGCAAGAAGGTTCATCAGTGGTACTGCTCAACATGCTGAAGACTGTGGAGCCTTCTGAGAAGCATGAGCAGGGGACGGTGTTGTTAGTGGATTCCTCGAAGAAAGATTCTAAGAGGGAGTCAAAGGAACAACAAAAGGGGAAGAATAAAAAGGCTAAAAAGGCAGAACTAGCTCAAAAGGGCATTTGCCATCATTATGGCAAGTAGGGCCATTGGCGAAGAAATTGCAAGATTTATCTTGAGTCCGTGAAGAAGAATAAGGCATCGGATGCCCCATCTTCTTCAGATATCTTCATTATTGATTGTCATTCTATTTCCTTAAACACTTGGGTATTGGATACTGGGTGTTGTTCACATATATGTAATGACATACATGGGCTAAGGAATAGAAGAAGATTCGTCAAGAGAGAGTCAAATTTACGTGTTGGGAATGGAGCAAAGGTTGCTGCACTCGCCATCGGAACGTATTTGTTGAAACTCCCTACAAGACTTGTCTTAGAACTGGACAATTGCTTTTATGTTCCTTTGTTGATAAAGAACATCATTTCTATTTCTTGTTTAAATAGAAATGGTTACCATTTGACTTTTAGTAACAATTGTTGTTACATAACTTTGAATGGAGCTCTTTATGGGACTGGAACTTTAAGCAATGGTATTTATACGTTGGACGTATCCAGTGACATTTTCAATATCGAAGTGAGAAACAAGCGTGCTCGAAAGGATAATCAATTAGACTCCTATATGTGGCATTGTCGTCTTGGCCATGTAAGCAAGAAACGCATGTCTGAATTACACCGATGTGGAATTTTGGAATCGTTTGAATTGGATTCATACGATACATGCGAATCATGCTTAAAAGGCAAGATGACTAAGTTACCTTTTACAGGAAAAGGTGAACGAGTGGGAGAGTTACTAGGTCTAATACATACTAATGTATGTGGACCTATGTCAACTCAAGCTTTAGGAGGCTATAGCTACTTCATTACCTTCACCGATGATCACTCACGGTTTGGGTATGTGTTCTTGATGAAAAACAAGTCTAAAGCCTTTGAAAGGTTCAAAGAATTCATAAATGAAGTAGAGAAACAACATGACAAAAGTATTAAAATACTTCGATTGGATCGAGGTGGTGAATACTTAAGTCAACAGTTTCTTGATTATCTAAGAGACAATGGCATATTGTCTCAATGGACTCCGCCATATACACCACAACATAATGGTGTATCTGAGAGGCGTAACCGGACCTTGTTGGACATGGTCAGGTCAATGATGAATCATGCGAATCTTCCCAAGTCCTTTTGGGGCTATGCACTTTAGACAGCTGTTTACTTGTTAAACAGAATGCCAACCAAGGTAGTCTCTACTACTCCATATGAGATATGGAATGGTAAGAAACCTCATGTATCTTACTTGAAGATATGGGGTTGTCCTGCTTATGTAGATGCGGATCAAATTGAATGCTAAGTCGATAAATGTCTATTTATTGGATACCCTAAGGAAACAAGGGGTTACCAATTCTATCATCCTGTGGAACAAAAGGTGTTTGTTTCAAGGCATCTTTGTGTTTCTAGAGAAAGAGTTTCTCTTGCAAGAAAAGCAGTGGGAGTGTCGAGGAGGCTCGAGAGACTCAAATAGACATTGATGAGATACAGTGAAGCACAACAAATGACAACTCATAGTGATGATTAATCGGTGGACCTATTGTAACACCACATCTTCGTAGATCTCGGTAGAACACGAAACATTCTGAGAGATATGGATTTCGTAAGTGAATCGAATGACGTGTTACTCATTGATGATGAGGAGCCTACCAGTTATGAAGAAGTGCTGACAAGTTCAGAAAGGGATAAGTGGCTTGAAGCCATGAAGTCGGAAATGGATTCCATGTATGAAAACCAAGTTTGGAACTTGGTTGACCCACCTAAAGGCATAAAGCCTATAGGGTGCAAGTGGGTTTCAAGAAGAAAACCGACATGGATGGTAATGTGATTACCTATAAGGCTAGATTGGTGGCGAAAGGATATCGTCAAAAACAAGGTGTTGATTATGACGAAACCTATTCGCCTGTAGCTATGCTTAAATCCATTCGGATGCTCCTGTCCATAGAGGCTCATATGATTATGAGATATGGCAGATGGATGTGAAAATAGCTTTCCTTAATGGAATCCTGCTCGAGGATGTGTATATGATACAACCTGAGGGTTTCACATCGGTTGATAAAACCAAGGTATGCAAATTGCGGCGGTCTATTTATGGATTGAAGCAAGCATCCAGGAGCTGGAATATCCGTTTTGATGAGACAATCAAAAAGTTTGATTTCTCACAAAATCCAGACGAACCTTGTGTGTACAAGAAGGTTAGTGGGAGTGCAGTCGTGTTCCTAGTATTGTATATCGATGACATATTACTTATAGGAAACGATGTGTCAATCTTCTGATCGATTAAGGTTTGGTTATCCAAGACATTCTCCATGAAAGACACAGGAGAAGCAACCTACATCCTCGGGATTAAGATCTATAGAGATAGATCGAAGCGGTTGCTTGGTCTTTAGATCTACATATATAGGCCAGAGTGCTAAAGAGGTTTAGCATGTCGGAATCAAGAAAGGTTTCCTACCCATCGGGCATGGGGTACACCTTTGAAGTCTATGTGTCAGCGCCACGAAGGCGAGAGGATTTGCATGAGTAAGATTCCCTATGCATCCGCAATAGGATCTATCATGTATGCTATGTTATACGAGGCTCGATGTATCGTATGCTCGAGTGTCACGGCGCAGATACTGATCGATCCAGAATGGATCATTGGGTGGCTGTTAAGACGATCCTTAAGTACTTAAGAAGAACTAAGGATGTGTTTCTAATATATGGAGAAGGGGACATGGTGATACGCGGGTATACAGATGTTAGCTTCCAGACAGACAAGGATGATTCCAGTCTCTCACCGATACGTGTTCACCTTGAATGGGCGCGATGAGTTGGAAAAGTTCTAAACAAGACATCAGAGCGGATTCTACCACGAGGTAATACATTGCGGCGGGCAAGCAAAGGAAGCGGTTTGGATCAAGAAGTTCATTTATGAACTTGGTGTGATTCCAGCCATTGTTGAAGCAATACCGGTCTACTGCGACAACAATGGAGCAATTGCACAGGCGAAAGAGCCAAGGTCTCATCAACGATCCAAACATGTGCTTTGCCACTATCATCTTATCAGAGAGATCATCAGTAGGAAAGAAATACAAATCGAGAAAATCCCCACTGAAAGGAACTTAGGGGATCCTTTGACTAAGGCATTACCTCAAAGTAAGTTTGAGGGTCATGTTACAGCTTATGGTATTGGATACCGTAGTGATTGGCATTAGGCTAAGTGGGAGTCTATTAGTAATATATGAGAGATGTCCTAAGGCAATCGCCTTATTTATGAACCATTTATATGATAAATGAAGATTCACTATTTGAGTATACATGGTTTCATGTATTTGATTTGATCTTAAACTCATTTACTGAATGTCCACGATACAATTCACAGCATGAGAGAATTTGTGATTGGATCACAACTAGTGAGTATCTCTACATGTGTAATTGTGATGTATCAGAATTATCCCTAGTCGATGAATTGATGGATTTGGACACCATCAATTCTGTTGAGACTAGCACGAGGTATACTCCTTGGTGTATCCAAGCAGCTGATTCTCACTGGCTGGAGACATTGTGATGTCCGGAGTTAATCGTGGATGCTAGTTATGGTAACGAGTTCATTAGAGTGACTAGCCGTAAGACTTCATATGGTTCTCTTCATATATAGATATGTCAATGAAGTTCTTACTGTAGCTTAAGTGCGATGTTCCTTTGACTTACGGTATTCAAGTCATCTTGATCATAAAGACTTATGCTTTGACATCTTATGCAAGCATCTCTGAGGAGATGTGGACCCGGGATGATTGGGTATAAGTCGAAGTGATCGAAGGAGTTTGAATAGCCTATAAAGGATTCACCACTCCTTGCGAGGAGATGTATACCCATGGCCTCTCGTCGGATTGTTACTAAAGTCTTTGGCCAAAGCATTACATGTTTAGAGTAAGGTACTCTTCGATACATGTGCAATAACTAGAATCCGTAGGACGAGGAAATGATACTTGGGCTAGGTGTGACGTAGTCAGCCTAGTGGGGACTGACACTATAGACCATATCCTGAACCAAGTGGGTATAAGATGAGTGAAGGGAATGGGGCACGATTCATTCGAGCTGCTGAAGGGTTTCAGAAATAGTTCTGGATCAACCGTTGATCTTTTCGGTTAATTGGGGATCATGATGTACTACTAGGTGCCACTCATGATCGTTCTATAATTAATGGTTAATTATAGACGGCTAACATAAACCGAGAACCTATTTGGTCACACGCACAACGAGCGTAATCCGAAGGATTTAAAACGAGCTTGAGAATGAGATTCTCAGACCGAGAGAAACTAGGTTTGGTTGGACCAAACAAGAAGCGAGCATGAAATTGTTTCAGTCGCAATGGAAGCGAGGATGGGCCATGTCTTATGAAGACATAATGGATGAACCAAAATGGTTTGGTTCTAATCCAATGGAGGAGAATAAACCAAAGGATTTGGTTTATTTTAAACGAATGAACCAAAGTTGGTTCGGTTCGTTTTAACTTAAAATAAATCATCATGGTTTGGTTTATTTTAACTTATATTAATGGAGCGGGTTAACGGGCTTATGGTTATGATCCAATAACCATTAAGAGAATTAGTTCTCTATAAAATAGGGCTTAAGGGTTTGTTAAGCCCTAATCCAATCCAAAACCCTAACCTAAGTTGCCGCCCACCTCATCTCATTGGAGATTTTCGGCGCCAACACCTCCATTGCCGCCGCCCAGCCCCTTGTGCCGCCGTCCAAATTGTTGCCAGCGTCCAAGCTTCGGCCGGTGATCCTCCGGCAACTCTCCGGTGATCTCCTTTGGGTTTGGCATCAAGGTGAGCTTCATCCTACCTTTTTTGGCCGGCCCTAATTCCTCCACCAAAGCTGTCCAGTTTTCTGGACAGCTTGTTTCCCTCTCGTCGGAGCGTCATTTGGAAGACGGTTAGAGCTCCGACAGTGCCTAACTTACTGGGGATTCGATCTCCGGTAATCCACATAGGTGGAGGACGAAGGATTTGTCAAACGGTTGACGAATACCTCTCCGGAGAAGCGAGTTTTGAGGGCTCGTCTTTGGATTCGGATCGTGATCCTCTCTCGATCACGTCGTCTTCAACACGAGGCTAGTAACCTGTACGAAGACGAAGCTCGTGACTTTGTGAAGTCATCCCGAAGATACTCGGCGTGGATACGGATAGAGACGATTCTAGCGAGGATCGTTCCGGTTGATGTCGTTCCCGCTACACGTGATACGAAAGGTATACGTATTTAAATTTCCTTTTATTGAAAATTTAAATTTACGGATATGTCTACACATGTTGTACTATGCATGCGTGTGATGTGTGTGTTGTAATAAATGTAGATTTATTAATTTTATTTCTTCCGCTGTGCACATGTTTACGAAACATGTTCGAACACACACTCGTCGCGGTGCTGGAAACCCAACATTTATAACTTGCTTTCAGGCTGGATTTTGCCTATCAGTAGACTGATCGAGACCATAAGTCGACTGCTCCTATTGCCATTGTCTCACAACGGCCCAAGTCACGTTGGATAAGTTCCAACGGATAGACCATCAGTCGATTGATCATGCCCATCAGTGGATTGATCGAGTCATCACTCAACTATCAAACCCTAATAGTTGACTAGGAAACATTCTTTCCCGAAAACCTGACCATCAGTCGACTGGCCTACATATCAATCGACTGATCAGGCCATCATTCGACTGCCCAATGATGGCAGTCCACCGCTAGGCCATTTCCTGTAGTCCAACACTAGTCGACTCACATCAGTCGACTGCCCTAATATTAGTCGACTGATAATCTCATCCATGAGGTTTTAATACCAAGTATGATGCCCTCATACTTGCTAGACCACCCTTAACCTAGACCTAAGCCTTCTAGCCACCTCCGTCAACCTCACGCCTATCGGATCCCTCCAAGTCATCCATGACTTATTCATCCATACGCTAGCCTTCAGGTGCTTACTGTTAGGGCAATCTCTTGCCGTGATATGGTTTTGATGGTGTGGCAAAGGGTTTAAGTTAGTTTGATATGTTGATATGATATGTGCGTTGAAGTCGTACAAGACTTAGTAATTCGCACATGGAGCCGTGGCGAGTTTCACATCTCATGACTCGTGCCTTGAGTCGGTGAAGGATAGCTTTGCGGAAGCCGTGCGCTTGGAGCATCCGAGGGACCGCCGGACGAGAAGCTTGGAGTGAAGCCGGAGGAAGTAGACTTCGAGGCAAGAGACGCGAAGGAGCATTGCAGAGCCGTGCGCCTGATGCTGCCGAGGGACGTGGCCGAGAACGAAGAGAACTTCGAAGGCGAGGGACTCCGAGAAATGAGAGTGAGCGATTGTAACCCCGGGAAGGGTAGCTCTTAGGTGAAACTTGGCCATTTGGCCAAGTGTCGGATGGGTTTTCCCGACACATCGATCGCCATGGGCGTGAATGACGATGGCGCTAAGCGGAAGAAGTTAGCCCGCTCGATAAAAAGAGAGGGTGTGAGCCTGTGAGAGGCTAATGCTCATACTCCAAACGATCTTCCTTCTTCTTACTTGTCTTTACTTCAATCCTATTGTAAGAAGAGTGATCTTGGTTGTAAAGGTTACCTCCACCTAGCTTTGTGCAAAGGAGAGACCGATAGTGGATTGGTTTAACGGAGTGATTCACCGAGGACGAATCGGGGACCGTGGATTAGCGGCGTAGCCGTGAACCACGTTATACCATCGTGTTAGCGTTTGTTTTATTGTTTGTCTTTTGCTTTGTATTTGTATATTCCGCTTGCGCTAACGTTTTTGTAGACGAGCAATTTACGACGTCCAACGTACGAGGGCTATTCACCCCCCTCTAGCCGGCCATATCGATCCCCTACAAGTGGTATCAGAGCCGAGGAAAGCTTGTCGAGGACTAACCGCCACAACAAGCAACTTTTAAAATGGCCGGCTCCAACATCCATCCTCCGAAGTTTGAAGGAGAATTCGCTTGGTGGAAGAAGCGAATGGAGGTATTTTTCGAAACGGATTTTGATATAATGATTACAATGGAATCCGGTTTCGTTTTGCCTAGGGATGAAGAAGGGAAGCCAATAGAGAAATCTAGGTGGACCAAAAGGCAAAGGGAAGAGCACCTTGCAAATTCAAAAGCCAAACATCATCTCTTCAATGTGCTCCCCCAACAAGAAATCAACCGAATAGGAGAATGCCTAAGCGCCAAGGAGATGTGGGAGAAGCTAATTGAGCTTCATGAAGGCACATCCGAGGCAAAGCTAGCAAGGAGAGATCTCCTCCGCTCCCAACTATCCAACATCAAATTAGAAAAGGGAGAAAAGGTAATTTCTTTGCATTCTAGATTCAAAGAAATTTTAAATGGACTAACAAGTGTAGGTGAGAAGCTATCAAACCGGGATATGGTAATGAAGGCCATAGATGCCTTTCCCCGGTCCTCAAAATGGAGCTCCATGGTGGACTCATTTTATATCTCCAAGAACCTAGAAGTGAGCACCTTGGAGGAATTCTTTTCAACCATGGAGCTCCACGAAACTAGGCTTGAGGGAATACAAGAGGAGCCTAGAATTCAACCCTCAAGAGGAGTAGCATTGTTGGCAAATAAGGGGAAGAAGAAGATGGAAATCCCCTCCTCCTCCGATGACGAAGCGTCTTCCTCCTCCTCCATGGATAGCACCGAAGAAGCCTACATGGTAAGGAGGGTAAGACGAGCATTTAAGAATTTTAGATTTGATAAATCTAATGATAGGAATAGAAGACCAAGGGGGAAGGTCATATGCTACAATTGCCAAGGAGAAGGGCACATAAGGGACAATTGTCCTCTCCTAAACAAGAGCAAGGAAGAAAGGAAAAAGAAAGAAGAAAAGAAGAAGAAAAAGGGGAGCAAGAAAAAGAAGGAAGAGGAGAAGAAGACAAAGGAGAAGGGAAAGGCTAAAGCTCTAAAGGCAAGGACTTGGGATGATCCATCCTCATCCTCCTCCTCATCATCGGATGAGGAGAATGCCTTTTGTTGGATCGAGAAGCGTCGCTAGAGGGGGGGTGAATAGCGATCGTAAATCTTTTCTTTTTCGTTCGTTCGATACGCAAAGTAAGCACAGCGGAAAATAAATGAACACGTTTATTTTACTTGGTTCACAACCCAGAGGTTGCTACTCCAAGGCCCTATCGGTCCTAGACCGCGTACGGAGGGCAAAGCACTAAAACGTCTCCTCCTCGTTGGAGGTAGGAGACAACGATTACAAAAACCGAATATACGAGGATGAGGCAACAAGCCTACCTCACCTCGTTATGAAGATAAAAATACAGAATATAATATCAAAAATATTACTTGAATCTGCTACCGACGAAGAAGATCAAAACTTGGCGTCGTGTCGGCGTTATGACGGTGTTGAAGCGATGAATAATTGATGTAATTTGGAGATGAATCCTCCCCTCCTTTTATAGACTTTAGCCTCTGAATTTGTCTCCTATTTCTTTGGAACGGATCATGAATTTTTCCAAATTTTTATCGCGAAGTGGCCGCGTCAAACGTTATCCGTTTTGACCTAGCGCAAAGGCAATCGCGCCATCGGATCGATGATGCCTCTCATCGACCGATGATACGATCGATGCGATGCATCATCATCGATCGATAATACGATCGATCGCTAATGTCCGGAATGATCACACCGCCACTTCCCTGCAATAAGAGATTAGCTCGGAAAATGATAAATACGACGGTTTCTAACCGTCCGATCTCGACCTAGACCTTCCACAGGAAGTCTTAGTCGAATCGTCGCCTACGGTCGTCCCCGTAAAGAGGACACGACCTTACAATCTCTCACTCACACGAGCTTACCTCGATAGTAGCTCTCGCTTCCGGCCTTCCACTCGATTCCTTCGGCTCCCTCCGAATTCACTCAAGTGTCGCCCGACCACCACGGCTTCCTCCGGGTGTCGCTAGCCTTCAGCTCCAGCTTTAGTACTTTTCTGCACACTTGATTTAGCTCGTGAGATAACAATATAAACTTAACTTTGTGTCTTTGCCATAATCAAAACACAGGTTCGATTATCTAGTGCCCCTGCACCAACACCTTTGTCACCAATTTGGCCTTGATGGCCTTTGATGACTCGGATTGCTCTTCATCCGAAAATGAAGGATCAAGCTCAAATGGGGAGAGCTCAAATGAAGGGGGAGCTTCCACATCCTCATCATCCGAAGAAGAAGAGGACATGGAAACTATGGTAACCAATCTCTCACCTAGTAAAATAGTTTCTATGATTTCTAGTTTAACTAAGGATTTATTTAGGGCAAAGAAGAAAAATAAATGCATGCTTGATCAAATTAAGGACCTAGAAAATAGACTAGAAAATGCATGCTTAAATGATAATATTTCTTCTAGCTTAAATGAAGCATGCTCACATGACCTTTATATGCCTTTAGATGTAAATGATGCATGCATAGAGGAAAATAGGGCATTAAGGGAAAAGGTAGATTACTTAACCAAAGCCCTAGAAAAATTCACAATTGGCTCCAACACCTTAAATATGATCTTAGGGAGCCAAAGAGTTAGTTTCAACAAAAAGGGCCTAGGCTACAAGGAAAAGAAAAATGAAAAGGCCTACAAATGCCTAATAGCTAGGGGACAAGATAAAAAGAAGGTAATTGCTAGGAAATGGATCCCCAAGGAATATTTAGTGAACCCAATAGGAAAGAACTTATTTTGGGTTCCAAAATCCATCCTTAAGGGTTAGAACAACCCTAGGGTAGTCAACCATATGAACTTGACCTATATCATATTTTGGTTGACTTAGGATGACGGGACAACATTTTTTAGATAGTGTTGGGTGATGATAACGTGCCCATAAATAGGTAATAATGCTTAAATCATGATGATTGATGTAATTCCTATGTATGTCTTAAATCATGATTTATGATTTTGATATTTGGCATGTTATCATGAGAAATAGGGTTAAATCATGCTTTAGGTGATAATTTGTTTATTATCATTGTATAATACCTAATGCATGACTATTATTTGATGGATACATGAATTTCATGATCATAATGTAGAATTGATTGATATATGTCATTATGATCATGTAGGATGTTAGGTTGATACTTAACCATGATAGAATTGCATGAATATATGGGTTAAGTATATACAAATACCCCCTAGGATGCATCTCACACTCACTATAGGCTAACTTGATTGCAAACTTAGCATGGGTGAGATGTTAGAATGATACAAATGTCCACTAATGCCTATGGCATTTAGATGGTCATTTAAAGTATCAACATAGCAATAATAGACCAATCATGGGGAAGGCTTATGTTTAATTCATAGACATATTGCCCAAAGATCATGGTTGGATATTTCATATGTTTTCAAAACAATTTCTTACCTTAAAATACATGTATTCATGTTTTGAAACAATTGGATGCAAAACTAGGTAGCTAACTTGATACTAGAATGATCAAAAACCTAGTGGTTTTTAGAGCTTTTGGATTTTTGGCAAAAACAAGAAAATATAATGAGTTTTCATGAAAAACTATTTTTCCTTGATAGATATACTTAATAGAAATATGTTCCCCAAATTTCATGATTTTTAGAATTTTCTGGAATTTATAATGCATTTCTGAAATTCGTCCAGAAAATCAAAAATTCGGATTCCTTTGTGCCAGTCGACTGCCATACTGATAGCAGTCGACTGGTGGCCTGTAAATCAGAACATTGGAGGCCGAATTCAGTTTGTAAACCTACAACAAGTGGTAGAAATATACTTGATGCCATCAACAAGTGGTACCCAATTTTTTAAATCAACTTGTCATATTTTTCCTCCATTATACTTGATGCCATGAGCTTATAACTTAGTGTTAATCTTTTTGATGGTGTCAAAGGGGGAGAAATAATTATGTTTAAGTTAATTATTTTAGGGGGAGAAATATATTTTAGGGGGAGAAATATATGATAGGGGGAGAAAATTTGCATGGAGAGTTTCATGGATTAAGGGGGAGTTGCATGTTGCTATATCATGTTTATCTTTACATGCTTTCTTACCTTAGAATTTATATCAAATGTTTTTACCTAACTTAAACGGATTGCCACACATCAAAAAGGGGGAGATTGTTAGGGCAATCTCTTGCCGTGATATGGTTTTGATGGTGTGGCAAAGGGTTTAAGTTAGGTTGATATGTTGATGTGATATGTGCGTTGAAGTCGTGCAGGACTTAGTAATTCGCACATGGAGCCGTGGCAAGTTTCACATCTCATGACTCGTGCCTTGAGTCGGTGAAGGATAGCTTTGCGGAAGCCGTGCGCTTGGAGCATCAGGACGCCGGACGAAGCTTGGAGTGAAGCCGGAGGAAGTAGACTTGAGGCAAGAGGCGAAGGAGCATTGCGAGTCGTGCGCTGATCTTCAGGGGCGTGGCGAAGCGAAGAGAACCGGCGAGGGACTCCGAGAAATGAGAGTGAGCGATTGTAACCCCGGGAAGGGTAGCTCTTAGGTGAAACTTGGCCATTTGGCCAAGTGTCGGATGGGTTTTCCCGACACCAGTCGACTGCCATGAGAGGCAGTCGACTGATGGCGGCAAACGGGAAGAAGTTAGCCCTCTCTATAAAAAGAGAGGGTGTGAGCCTTTGAGAGGCTAATGCTCATACTCCAAACGATCTTCCTAGTGCCCCACAAGCTCTAAACTCTTCTTACTTGTCTTTACTTCAATCCTATTGTAAGAAGAGTGATCTTGGTTGTAAAGGTTACCTCCACCTAGCTTTGTGCAAAGGAGAGACCGATAGTGGATTGGTTTAACGGAGTGATTCACCGAGGACGAATCGGGAACCGTGGATTAGCGGCGTAGCCGTGAACCACGTTATACCATCGTGTTAGCGTTTGTTTTATTGTTTGTCTTTTGCTTTGTATTTGTATATTCCGCTTGCGCTAACGTTTTTGTAGACAAGCAATTTACGACGTCCAACGTACGAGGGCTATTCACCCCCCTCTAGCCGGCCATATCGATCCCCTACACTTACATCAGCTATTGTCATGCTAATGTGGTCTACACCGTCAAGGCACATTTGGCTTACGCTGCCAAGACTCCCGCTTGGACTTTACGCCGCTAACCATTGGACTTATGCTACCAAGACTCTCCCTTGGACTTTACACCGCCAATATCATCCCTTGGACTTCCTTTGCCAACCCATGTTGAACTTTCCAATTGCCAAGACTCAAGCTTGGACTTTCCCTTCCAAGACCCATGCTTGGACTTTCCATGCCAACCCATTTGGACTTTCCCATCATTTGGTTAACCCCATGTCAACCATATAGTCAAACCATCGTCAAACATCCAAAATACCACTCGAGTAAAACTCGAGTTTGGTCAATCATGACCCGAGTCGATTGCACCAACAATCTCCCCAAACCATTGTCAAACATCAAAACACTACTCGAGTCCAACTCGAGTCTGGTCAATCATGACCTGGGCCGATTGCACCAACAATCTCCCCCTTTTTGATGTTTGACAAAAACCACAAACAAAACATTGAGTTAGGCCGCCTAACTCAAATCTCCTTACCAATTCTTCCAAATTGGTAATCCCAAATTCTCTCATAACTTCTCCTATAAATTCTCCCCCTTTTTGACATACATCAAAAAGGTTCTCTCCAAGGAGGTTAATGTCTCAAATCCCAATGAGATCTTACAATCTCCCCCTTGGTCTAAAAACATCTAGGATGCCTTCACTCTTCCTAGTGATAAGTCTCATATCTCTTAAGAGAGGCTTCCTATAAACTCTCCCAATTTTCAAATTGGGCATCTCACATTCCCATTTCTCCCCCTCATGAGGAAGAACACATCCATCATCCCATGATGGATACCTTCCCATAAAGCATTGCTTCCCCATGACCATTGCACCAACAATGTCCTTAGAGAGTCTCGAAGCCAATAGGAATACTAAAACATCAAAATTAAGGTCAATAGTTTAAACTTGAACTTTCACACACCTTAAAATTGATACACACCCTAAACAACTCTCCTAATCTATATCAAATGGATTTTCACCCTTTCCAATGCATTCAAAAGCATATCCTAGGGTTAGGAGCAGTTAGGGTAGCCTAACATAGCTAAAACTTGGGCTAAACATCCTTGTTTATCCGAAATCACCGTTGGCAGTTGACTTTGATAGTAATCAGTCGACTGCCCTATGCATCAGTCGACTGATATCTGCAAAATGTAGAAATCAAAAACAGAAAATGAATTTCAAAAATTGATAAGTAAATGTACGTATTTTGAAAAATCTTGAAACTTCGTACGTATAATACTTATGTCAAATACAATGGGTGAAAAATATTTGAAAAATAATTTACTCACAAAATAGTGAAATTGATACAATGTTAAAAAATGAGAAAAACTTCATTGTTTTGAGTTCACTTTGTATCAACATCATCAATGGTGAATTCTATCAAAAGATAAACTACACCGAGATTTTTCAAAATGATTTTGAAATATTTTTAAAAACCTTATATTGAACCATGGTCTATGGGCTTAATGCATATGACTTGTACATAAGCTTTCCTCATGATTTATTCATGGTATAAAATGAATTTGAGTTCATCTAGATGCAAAAACTATGCACCTTGAACTTAACTCATTTCCTAGCATCTCACATGTGTCTAGGGTATTTGAAAACACACACATATCAATTTGATGTGAGATGTGGGTTTTGTTCATCTTAAACTAAGGTTTCATGCATTTTTCTAAAACAACACTTCTTGATTCTCTTATACATGGGACTTCAAGTCATGTCATTGTCCTTAACTCAATTTTAATTAATGCATGAATGATCATGACATAAATGATAACATAAATAAACATGGGCAATGATCATGATGTCATGGCATATGATATAACCTAAGCATACATGACATTAAAACTAAAACCTAAGCATGATCATGATATATAAATGATAAAAATAAATATGATGTCATGACATGTTATATGACAAATCAATCATGGAAAATAAAATATAAAGGTATATAATACCTAAATTTTAATATTAATTTCCATTTGTTAAGGTTAAATATATTTTTCCATATTATCACTTTTCTCCAAGTGTGCCAAAAACCCAAAATGACACACTATGACCTCTCTAAACCTAATTTGTGCATATTTGATTGATTTTTCATAATCTTCAAAAATATATTGGCATATCCTAAAAGCCTTTAGGATTATGATCAAAACACATTTCCAAGGTACCCATAACCTTTAAAATGACCTAAAGTGCCACCTTTACCATGGTTAGGTTAACTACGCATCCATTTAAAGTTGGCATAACCTAACTCATTTAGCGTGAGTCGATCACGATCCTAGGAACCCAAAACCTATTTGAGCTCCTTGGGTTTACTAGGTATTCCTTAGGGATGACCTCCCTTAATACCCTCCTAGGCTTGGTAGCCTTGGTCATTATGGTCTTGCCTAGGTTAGCTCTAGGGTTGACTCCCCTTGTAACCTTCTTAGTGGCCTCCCTAGGTTTCTTCGAAACCCTAGCCACTAGACACACATCTTGGTTACCCTTAGGGATGACTTCCCTAGTAACATGACCTTCCTAGACCTAGGTTTAGTTCTATAATCGAATGAAACATTATAATAAGTCTTATTGGGGTTAGGTTTGTGACCTAAACCTTTCTTGCTCCTTGAGGGTTCTTGTTTCCTAGACCTTTGATTTTGACCATTTGACCCTTTAATTGAATTTTGCATCCTTGCAAGGGTCTTCTCCATTTTCTCAAGCCTTGACCTCAAGGCTTGGTTCTCTAACTCTAATTTCTCTAATTTTTTGGACCCATTGTTTCTTTGCTCATTTTTGCCCTTCCTAGGCATATGTCTAGATTTCTTTGAATTAAAGCCTAAATGGTCTTCTATTTTTCTAATACTTGCCTTAGGTAGAATTGTTTTAGGAACATTAGTCCCAAATTTCCCCTTATTTCTAAAATGGCAAGACTTTGGACCTAAGCAATGAAGTTTATTATTTCTAGCATGCCTTTTATGAACAATAGCAAGTGAATTAAAAGCATGCTTTTTAATGTTAAAACTAAAAGATGCATTATTGAAATATACCTTAGGGTTAGCTTTAAAAGCTCCCCCTACATGTGATGCTCCTTCTTTTCGCCTAGGGCATTGGCTTCTATAGTACCTCTTTTGATGGAACTTGAAGCACACTATGTGCTCCTTGCTCTTTCTCATGGGGGCATTGACATCCTTGACTTTTTCATTGACTTTTGGTGTCGGAGGAGCCTTCTTGACTCTTTTCGGGCACTTACTCTTGTAATGTCCGACTTCCCTACACTCAAAGCATATGATATGAATTTTATTTTTAAACGAAATGCTTGAGTTACCTAGGGTGGTTGTGAGGGCCTCTTGAGCTTGTTCATCACTTCTCCCGAAAGTAGATTGCTCTCCTTGCTCTTGCCCTTGCTCTGGAGTAATCCTACACTGAGCTCCATATAGATAATGCCTCCATGTTTTTAGAGCAAAGACCACGACCGCTAACTCTAGATCGTGAGTGGGATAATTCCTTTCACGTTCTTTGAGTTGCCTAGAGGCGTAGACAATGACCTTGCCATTCTGCATGAGTACAGCTCCGAGTCCCATCTTAGAAGCGTCGATGTACATGTCAAAGCCTTCATTACTGTCCGGAAGAGCAAGGATTGGAGCGCTAGTTAGTCTTTTTTCAATTCTGTGAAACTCTTCTCGCAGGCGTCTGTCCATTCATACTTTTTGTTCTTTCTAGTGAGGACTGTCATAGGGGCTGCAATTCTAGAGAAGTTCTCTACAAATTTTCTGTAGTAGCTTGCTAGCCCAAGAAAGCTTCTGATCTCGCTGGCGTTCTTTGGTCGGTTCCAGTTACTCACAGCTTCAATCTTTATTAGGTCTACCATCACTCCGTGCTTGGATATAGCATGACCCAAAAATGATACTTGATCGAGCCAGAATTCGCATTTGGAGAACTTTGCATACAACTGCTTTTCCCGAAGAATCTGTAATACCATATTCAGGTGTTCTGCGTGCTCTTCTGGGGTTCTCAAATATATCAGTATATCGTCGATGAAAACAATTACAAATTTGTCGAGGAATGCCGAGAATACCCGATTCATCATATCCATGAACATAGCAGGTGTGTTCGTCACTCCGAAGGGCATAACTACAAACTCGTAATGTCCATATCTTGTTTGGAAAGTTGTCTTTGGTATATCATCTAGTTTCACTTTCACTTGATGATAGCCAGACCTTAGGTCAATCTTAGAGAAGAAGGTGGCACCCTTTAGCAGGTCGAACAGGTCATCAATCCGCGATAAAGGGTACCAGTTCTTGATCGTCACATTATTTAGCGCTCGGTAGTCTATGCACATTCGCATAGACCCATCTTTCTTCTTCACCAACAGCACTGGAGCTCCCCATGGAGAGCGACTTGGGCGTATGAGTCCCTTGTCGAGTAACTCCTATAGCTGTCCCTGAAGTTCCTTCAATTCAGCCGGTGTCATACGGTAAGGTGCTTTAGAGATCGGGTTAGTACCAGGAATCAATTCGATCTCAAATTCAATTTCCCTATCTGGGGCTAACCCTGGTAGTTCATCTGGGAATACCTCTGGGTAGTTGCATACAATTCTGACATCTTCTAGCTTATGGTCTTCAGCTTGACTTGTATCAACCACATGTGCTAGAAACCCAGTGCATCCACTGTCTAACATCTTGTGCGCCTGCAGAGCTGATAGAAATTTATCGATTCTTCTCCATGGCTCTCCAATAAATTCAAACATAGGTTCTGCCTCCAGTTGGAAGACCACTTTTCTTTACACAATCGATCAAGCACGCAGTACTTGCTTAAGAAATCCATGCCCAATATGACATCATAATCATGCATGTCGAGAACTATCAGATCATAGTAGAGTTCTCTGTCTGCGATTCGGATGGGTGCAGCTTGCAGCATATGAGTGGAGGGCATTACTTCTTTCGAGGGCAGAGTGGTTAAGAACTTTCGATCCAAAGCTTGTAGTGACATGTCTATCTTTTCCGTGAAGGGTGTAGAAACAAACGAATGTGTTGCCCCAGTATCAAATAATGCAGTAGCATGCTGACAGAAAATAAATATCTGACCTGTGACAACTGTAGAAGCATTCGCCACATCTTCTTGGGTGAGAGAGAATACCCTGGCATATGTCATAACTGGCGGGGCTTCCAATCTCCCTTGACTGATCGGGGTTCCCTCGATTGTAGCCTGCATCTGGTGTAGCTGTGGAGGAGCACCTCTGTACTGACCATACTGCTGAGGAGGTGCTTGAACCTGAATAGGGCAGTCCTTGACTCTATGCCCTTCCCATCCACAGTTGTAGCATCTATTTGTGCCTCGGTAGCATACTCCAGGATGTATCTTCCCGCATGTAGCACACAGAGGGATCTTGGGTTGTTTATTCGCTGGACCACCTTTAGAGTCATCCCATTTCTTTCTCTTACCAGTGTGGTTCCCTTTCCAAATACTCTGGTTTCTCTGACCTCCTGACTGGGCTTGGCTCCTACCTTCACTCAGTGCCTTCTTTTGCTGGTTAATATTGTTCAGATAATGTTCGGTAATCAAGGCACTACTGAACAGCTCCTATGTGGTCTGCAGTCTATGAACTCTGCCGGGCACATTCAGAGCTATTTCGGGTTGGAGCATCTTCAGCATGAGTCTGACCCTTTCTCTTTCCGTGCTAACCAACTCTGGGCATAGGCGTGCAAGTTGATTGAATCTCTTCACGGCTTCACTGACTGATAGGTCACCTTGTCGGAACGCAGTGAACTCAACATAATGCTTGTTTGTCACCCTCATATGGAAGAATTCTTCGAAAAAATCATACTCGAAATCCTTCCATCTCATCTGATTTACTTGCCTCTATGCTTTAACTCGTTCCCACCACATCCACGCATCTCCCGAAAGGCAAAATGACGTGCACTTAATCTTCTCGCATTCGGGTCAGTCAAGTAGCTCCACGATGCTTTCCACCATCTTGAACCAGGCATGGGCGTCCCATGGTTCACCAATACCAGAGAAATTTTCCGGCTTCAGCCTCTACCACTGGATCAGGTAAGCTTCCTGTCGAACCATCGGGCCAGGGCCCGCTGGTGGGGCGGTAGGGTTTCCTCGCTGATTCATTAAGGCATTTATTACTTGTTGATGCTCTATGACTTGACGCTGGAGTTCAGTAACCACATGCGTAAGTTCATGTGGGGGTGTTATCTCGTCGACTCTACTATTGCGTCTCCCAGCCATGTTTATCTTCACATATTAGAGTAAGGCTAGTATAAGGTTATCGTCCATTTACCTATGCATAGTTAAACTAAAAGCTAGCATAAGGTTATCATACATATTTTCATGCATATTTAAGCTAGAGGTATTTGTTATCATACATGAATGAAATAAAGTAGGCATAGAAATTCTTACTTGGAGCGACAAGATTTGGAGCTTGATGTGTGTGTAGTGGAAAGACAGATCTACTCTGATACCAACCTATCACGGTCGCCCTTTCCAAGGGTCCGGAGGGGCAGCGCGACGCGATCGTACGTACATACATTACAGTGGAAGGCTACATATACTTCTTACAGCGGAAGACTTTAGACTTATTTTTTTTTCTTCTTTTAAACATAAATATGCATCATCATTTCATGGATACTTCTTTTTAAACATAGAGCATGCATCATCATTTCATAAGTACTTAGTTCAAGTTCATAAAGATCATCTTAAGGAAAAACATGCATAAGGAAACATAACAGATCTCCTCCACCATGCCACTACCACACACACTTTGCCCCTCCTACTGCTGCCTTTAGTTTAGCCACCCTTTACTCTTATCTGCAGTACAAGGGAACATAAACTATAAGCACATAGGCTTAGTAAGATCCTGTCCTACTCACAAAACCATACGTCAAGCATTAAACATAGAGTAGTGACATGATCATATAACACATATAACCATAACATTCACATAAACATACAAGGACATATAATCAAACGTAACATGCATATAACATACCAGAACATAAGCATAGCATTCGTATAAACATAGAAGATCATAAGCAAGCATAACATGTAAACATGCAAGAACATAAGCAGGCATAACATAAATATAACATCATGGGACATAAGCAGGCATAACATGAATATAACATCATAGAACATAAGCAGGCATAACATGAATATAACATCATGGAACATAACCGGGCATAGCGTGAATATAACAAGAACATAAGCAGGCATAACATGAATATAACATCATAGAACATAGGCAGACATAACATAAATATAACATCATAGAACATAAGCAGGCATAACATAGAGATATATGCAGGATGCTCTTTGAAAACATATCTCATAGGTATTTAAACATAAATCTCAACATATTGGGCCCGACATTGTACCACATCATCATCATCATAGCGCGCATCCCTAATAGACCCGAGGTAGCTAATCCCGAACCCACTAGAGTACTAGGCCCATACTAGGGGGCGTATGAAGCCCATCCTAAGCCCATACTTATGACCATCAGCCTAGGGCATCTGGGAGTCCATCCCATACTGAGTCTGTACTACGACCGTCGACCTAGGGGCACGTAGGAGCCCATCCCTTGGACCTTGTTAGGGTCCTAGTACAAGCCATGCAGAAAGTAAAATATATATCATGCTTCTTATCATAACATATCATATTTCATGTCATAAACATATCATGTTCCTTATCATGGCATATCATGTTTCCTCTTCATATCATAACGTATTTCTTTTTCATAGCATATCGTATTGCTTTTCATAACATATTTCTTCTTCATAACATATCATACATCATAACATATTTCTTCTTCATAACATATCATATTGCTTTCATAACATATTTCTTCTTCATAACATATCATATTTCGTTTCATGCATATCATGTTCCTTCTTTATAAAACATCATACATTCATACAATCACAAGGTAATGAGCATAACATGATTATACATTTAACATGGTAATGAGCAAAAATTTATCATGCATCCCTACTATTGACATAGACATATGGTAGTTACATAACCAATCATGCTAAACCACTTGAGCAAGGACCCCTTAATATCATGTTAACATCACACACATATAGGGCATGGCATAAGGCATAAACATCATGAACAAGTATACATGGAGTGACCTAAACTTCATGGAGCTCTATCAAAGTTCTAAACACCAAACAACTCATATGGTCTAACTAACCACATGTTAATTCTTTAACATATAAAGCATGGCATGGGAGGGCACTTAGGATTTTAGATAAGCCTTGGCTGAGAGTTCCAAGACAACCTAAGATCCATTTCTTAAACCTAGCTTAGCTTTAACATGTTGCCTATATCTACATTCAAAACATAACATGGTAATTTATAGATCATAGCATGATAGGCCTAAATGGGTCTTGGCCGAATGGTTTAAAAGGACTTAAGGGCTCAACCACTTAACTCTAGGTTAGCCAACAACATGTTATCTTCATCTAACATCAAAAGTTATCATGAACTTATCTAAACATGGCATAGAAAACACATTAGGGGTCTTGGCCGAATGGTTCAAAGGACTTAGAGGCTCAACCATTAACTCTAGGTTATGTTATCTTCACCTAACATCAAAAGTTATCATGAACTCATCTAAACATGGCATAGAAAACACATTAGGGGTCTTGGCCGAATGGTTCAAAGGGCTTAAAGGATCAACCACTTAACTCTAGGTTAGCCAACAACATGTTATCTTCATCTACCATCAAAACATAGCATGAACCCATCTATAGCATGGCATAGAACATGTCATCTTCTTCTACCATCAATATGGCATGAACTCATTTAAAAGCTAGCATAGAACATGTTATCTTCATCTAACATCAAAACATAGCATAAACTCATCTAAAACATAACATAGAAAAACACATTAGGGGTTCAAAGGGACTTGGCCGAGAGTCTTAGAAGGGTTTGAGGGTCAACCACTTAACCAAACCCATCTAGAAACCTATCATCTTCATATTAATACAAGGTATAGTATGGATCATCATGGGGAGCACAAGTAATGGTCTTGGCCGAAAGTTCCTTGGGGTTTTTGAGGTCAAACACTTAACCTAGCCTATTTAGCAACCCATCATCATCATAGTCATACAAGGTATGGCTTGGATCCTCATTGAAAACTCAAGTAAAAGTCTTGGCCGAATGGTTCATGAAGAGTTTGACATAACAACATCAATCTAAAAACTACTTGTATGCAGGTGAGGGGATACTTACATCCTTTGCTTTGCTATTAGTTGGAAGATACCCTAAGGGATGCCAACCTAGAACCTTCTTCTTGCTTGTCTAGCTCTCGAAAAAATGGAAGGGAAGGAGAGTAGATTTCGGTGAGGAAGAAGAAGAGAAGGAGAGGAGAAATGGAGAATGAGAAATGACTTTTCTCTTGTCTCCTCATTCCCTATTTATTCTCTTGAAGTGTCCCTTAGTCTCCCTTACCCCTAACTATAATTTCCCATATTCCTCTAATAGCATAACCCTATTGGGTTTCTGGTTATTCGATGCATCTTTAGGGCTTAGGTATCTACTAGAGGTTTGGGGTTCAATTCCTAAGCCTTGCATCCTTTTTGGCTCTATTTCTTTTATTTTTGAAAGAGCCCACATAAAGCCCATTATATTCATGCTAAAAATTCTTGTAAAATTGCTAGAAATTTTACGGGCATTACACAATAGGGATCATGAGGAGGACTTGGATCTTGGCCACCCAATGGATCCGAACCACATATAACCTGATCCATTAGTGATGTTCCATTCCACTAGAGGATCATCATTGATCTACCTCACCAACCCCATAATTAAATATGGGCTCCACATATTATTTGTACAAATATCTCCCCGTATTTAAGATATCAAACGTCCATTAATTAATTAAATTACTGATAATTTAATTAATTAATATCTAACTCCATGAGTAGTACCATTCATCCTTATCATCATGTTGGACCAAGTCCACCTACAGGATTTACTTGATAAACTTTATGAGCTCCTCAAGGGGACATCATCTTCCTAGTATATAGTGTTGGTGCAACAATGCCCCAAGCATTTTTATGTTTTGATGTTTGGATAATCATTTAAGTGAGGCAATGCTTTGTGATCTAATTGTGAACATGTTTAAGTGACAGGAAAATCCAAGTATGAAGACTTGGTAAAGGCAAAGTCCAAGTGTGATCTTGGCAAAGGAAGTACAAAGGCAAGTCTTGGTAGCGTAAGTCCAAGCATGTAGTTTTGGCGGCGTAAAGTCCAAGCACGCTTTGGCAAAGGGAACCCAAGACATGACAAAACCGAAGGAAGCTCTTGGAAGCAAAGCGCAAAGGATGAACAAGTCGCGAACTCGGAGGGATCCTGGAGGCGCAAGGCTTAAGGAAGAGCTAGAAGGTTGAGTCTAGGTCTGGTTTCATACTTGATGAGTATCAGTCGACTGATACGATGAATCAGTCGACTGTTAGGGTGCTCAACTGAGTCAGGCTGAAAAGTTGACGAACAGTCGACTGCCTAGTCATGGCAGTCAATTGCCAATATCGGCAGTCGACTGATCAGGTCGACGACGAGCACAGAATGGAGTCTCACTCGACTTTGCACGGCGATCACTCGACTGATCACTTCATCAGTCGACTGATCATGCAGCCATTGGAAATGGCGATTGCGTATCTCTGCGGATTTGCTTCATCAAAAGTCGTTTGCTTCGGCAGCAGTCGACTGATGCTGCACATCAGTTGACTGATCGTGCTCCAATGGGAAAAACATCCCTCTCTCTATAAAAAGAGGGTTGGTGGTGGCTTTGAGGGCTAATGCTTATATTCTAATCTTTCTCTCAAGCCCCCCACAAATTTTCTAAGCTTTCAAGTGTTTAATTCTCCTCCTCCTCTCTAATCTTCATCTACATCCTTTGTAAGAAGAGGAGGGTTTGTAAAAGAGAAAGCTTCTTAATGGAATCACTTGGGTTGATCCACCTTAAGAATCGCCATGGAGTAGGAGCGTTATCTCCGAACCACGTAAAGGCCTTGTGTTAGCATTGTGTTTTCATTTCTATTTATATTGTATTTGTTGTGCTTCTGCTAACCATTCTTGTATAAACAAAAACGTGCTATTCACCCCCCTCTAGCTTCCAACGATCTCCTATAAGTGGTATTAGAGCCCGGATCGCATCGAAAGATCTAACAATCAACCGGAGCAAGATGGCTTTCCAAGAGGGGTATAGCACGGCGAGGCCTCCATTCTTCGACGGCAATGACTTCGGCTACTGGAAAGGTAGGATGGAGTATTATCTTATGAATGATATTGAAAATTGGTTTAGTGTTGTAGATGGTTTCGAGAAGCCGGTCGATAAACATGGAGCGCCCATACTGACCAAGGATTGGACGAGGGACATGGCCAAGAAGGCTCAAGCCAACACCAAGGCAACAACCACACTTCAATGTGGGTTGTCAAAAGAGCAACTAAGCAAGGTGGGGCCTTTTGAATCGACGAAGGAGCTTTGGGAGAAGTTAATTGAGCTCAATGAGGGATCCAAGGAAACAAGAAGAGCCAAGAGAGATCTCTTAATAGACCAACTTCAAAGCTTCGCCATGAAGACCAATGAGACCATGGGCCAAATGCACGGTCGCTTCAAGGAAGTAGTCAACGGACTACATGTGATGAGAAGGTCAACAATCGAGACCTTGTGAGGTATGTACTCCAAGCCTTCCGTAGAACAACCTTATGGGCTTCAATGGTAGATGCCTATAAGGTCTCTAGGGATCTCTCTTTGGTTAAATTAGATAAGTTATTTTGTGAATTTGAGTTGCACGAGCAAGCTAACACTTCATCCAAAGAGAAAGGTGTAGCTCTTTTTGTAGGGAAGAAGGACAAGAAGAAGAAGGAGAAGAAAGAAGTGTCTTCCTCATCTGAATCCGAGGAAGATCCATCTAGTAGTGAAGATGAGCTATCGGCAAGCGAGGTGGATCATTATGTCAAGAAGTTTGGTGGGAGGTCAAGGAAACTCACCAAGAAGGATGTGAGGATGATGTTCCAATCCTCAAGAGGTAAGTATTCTAGTAGTTCAACTCCTTCATCTAATGTTGTTTGCTATGGTTTCAATAAGAAGGGGCACATCAAGCCAAATTTCCCGGACTTAATGAAGAAGGAGGAGAAAGAAAAGAAGCATAAGGAGAAGAAGGAAAAGAAAGAGAAGAAGAAGGAGGCAATGGTAGCTCAAACATGGGACACACTAAGCTTGGAGGACTCTTCTGATGATGAAGAAGTGTGTCATGCCACCCGGAACCTAGCTCTAATGGCTTTGGAGGAGGAAGCCGGAAGCTCAAGTGAGGAGTCTTCATCCTCTTCTTCAAGCGACGAATCATCATCAAGTGATGATGAGATAAGCAACTCCCCTAGGGTAGATTTACTTTACAAAACCATTTCATGCCTTCAAAATGCCTTAAATAAATCAAAAACTAAAATTAAGGACTTAAAAGTAGAAATTAAGTCACTTAAAATTGTAGAACCACTTTGTGGTGATGCATGTACACTTAGGAATGAGAATGATGAACTTAGGAAGGAAATAGGTGATTTACATGCATGTTTAGAAAAGTTCACAAATGGGTCCAAGTATCTTGATATGATTCTTAGGGACTAAAGAGCAATTTATAACAAGGCCGGCATAGGATACAAGCCTAAGGAAAAAGAAGTAGCCTTCACCTCTCTAGTTAGTAGAAAACCAACTATTAGGAGCAAGGCTAAAAAGGCTTGGGTCCCCAAAAATTATATAGTTGATGCTATTGGTCCTAAAATTTGGGTACCTAAGGCTTGCATTTTTCATGTTGTATAGGTAGAATAACCAAGCTTATGGATTGTTGATAGTGGGTACTCAAAACACATGACCGGTGACGAGAGCAAATTTTCCACCATCAACCACACAAGCAAGGGGAAAGTGTCTTTTGGAAATAGTGGTAAACTTAAGATCCTAGGAAAAGGAACAATTGAGGTATCCCCAAATCTTGCAATTCATAAAGTGTTATTAGTTAAAAATATGAAATTTAATTTACTTAGTGTAAGCCAACTATGTGATGCAAATTTTGATGTTTTATTTGACTCTTCAAAATGTTTTATAAGACACAAAACCTTAAATAATTGCATGCTAGTAGGTTTTAGAAAATTAAACATATACTATGTTGATTTATCCTATGCTACTAATGCTTCTACTAAGTGTCTTATTGCAAAAGAGGAAGAGAGTTGGCTTTGGCATAGGAGGCTAGGGCACACAAACATGAAGAACATATCCAAAATAGCCAAAATGAAGTTAGTCAAAGGGTTGCCAAAAGTCAAGTTTCTCAAGGACAAAATGTGTGATGCATGCCAAGAAGGGAAACAATCAAAAACATCACACAAAGGAAAAACTTTACTTAGTATCGCTTTACCTTTAGAGCTATTGCATATTGACTTATTTGATTGTCATAGTACCCCTTCCATGATTGGTAGTAAATATTGCTTAGTGATAGTAGATGATTTCTCTAGATTTACTTGAGTATTTTTCATGAAAAATAAGGATGAAACCCTAAGAATAATCATAGGATTTAGCAAGAGAGTGGAGAATGAAAGAAAACTCAAAATCAACCGGATCCGTAGTGATCATGGTGGAGAATTTGAGAATTCTAATTTCTCAACCTTTTGCCTAGAACAAGGGTACAAGTACAAATTTTCTTGTCCTAGAACACCCCAACAAAATGGGATTGTGGAAAGGAAGAATCGTGCCCTACAAGAAGCGACTAGGACTATGTTTTATGCATATTCTTTACCTAGCTACTTGTGGGCGGAAGCGGTTAATACCGCTTGCTATATCCAAAATAGGGTTTTAATTCATAGATTTTTAGGAAAACCCCCCTTTTGAACTATGGAATGGTACAATTCCAACAATTCACTATTTTAAGGTCTTTGGATGCAAAGTCTATATTTTAAATACCAAAGACAACCTAGGTAAATTTGAGTCCAAAGCGGATGAGGGAATCCTAGTTGGATACTCATCCACTAGTGTAGGATATAGAATTTACAATAAAAGAATTCAAAAAATTAAGGAATCTTCAAGTGTCCAATTTGATGAAACCTTTAATACATACCCTAGGAAATCCCCCATTGATGATGATATCAATGACAAAAATCAAGAAATTAGTCAAAAATTTCAAGATTTAACTTTAGGGGGTAATGATCAAGGGGGAGAGTTAAATAAAGGGGGAGTAAGAGGTGATTCCGATGATCAAAGAAGGGTTGAGGATAATCATGATTAAACTCAATTTAACACACCTCCTAGAACAATAAGAGTTCATCAAAATCACCCTCTAGATCAAATTATGGGTGAATTATCTCAAGGTGTTAGGACTAGGTCATTTCATAGGGATCCCTCTAGTCATATAGCACTAATCTCCCAAATTAAGACCAAAACAATTAAAGATGCATTACTTGATCCGGATTGGATCTTAGCAATGCAAGATGAATTGACTCAATTTGAAAGGAGTCAAGTTTGGGAGATAGTCCCTAGACCTAATGATAGTACCGTTTTTACTACAAGATGAGTCTTTAGGAACAAACTAAATGATCAAGGTAATATCACTAGAAATAAGGCAAGGTTAGTTGCAAGGGGCTTCAATCAAGTTGAAGGACTTGATTATGATGAAACATATGCCCCGGTTGCTAGATTAGAGTCTATTAGAATCCTATTAGGATATGCCTCCCACATGGGTTTTAAACTCCATCAAATGGATGTAAAGTCGGCATTCCTAAATGGGTTCATTAAGGAGGAAGTTTATGTAGAACAACCTCTCGGGTTTGAAAGTGATGACTATCCAAACCATGTATACAAGCTTAAGAAAGTTTTGTATGGTTTGAAACAAGCTCCCCAGGCTTGGTATGAAAGATTATCATCTTTCCTAATCTCCAAAGATTTTAGAAGGGGTAATGTAGATCAAACCCTATTTATAAAATCAACACCTAAGGACATCTTTGTAGCCCAAGTATATGTTGATGACATTATCTTTGGGTCAACAAATGATGAACTTCTTCAAGATTTTATCAAGAATATGGAAAATGAGTTTGAGATGAGTCTAGTTGGGGAACTAAATTTCTTCCTAGGATTACAAATCAAACAAACAAGTGAAGGAATTTATGTTTACCAAACCAAATATGCTAAAGAAATAATTAAGAAATTTGGTTTAGAAAATGCTAAGGTAGTGTCAACACCTATGACAACCAATACTAAAATAGATAATGATAATGAAGGAAAATCAATAGATTCAAAGCTTTATAGAAGCATGATTGGTAGCCTCCTCTACTTAACCGCTAGTAGACCTGATATTTTATTTGCGGTTGGTATGTGTGCTAGGTACCAATCATGTGCCAAAGAATCACATTTAGTTGTCGTTAAGAGAATCTTAAGATATATTAAAGGCACACAAAATGTAGGACTATGGTACCCTAGGACTAGGTCTTTTGATTTGGTTGGGTACACCGATTCCAATTATGCCAGTTGCAAATTGGATCGGAAGAGCACTAGTGGTGGATGCCAATTCCTTGGGTCCTCCCTAGTTAGTTGGAGTAGTAGGAAGCAACCTTGTGTTGCCCTATCCACCACCGAGGCCGAATATGTGGCTATCGGTGGTTGTGTAGCTCAACTACTATGGATGAGACATACTTTAGAGGACTATGAGCTACTTTACTCCAGCATAAAACTATTTTGTGATAATGTTAGCACTATAAATTTGACCAAAAATCCAGTGCATCACTCTAGGACCAAGCACATTGAAGTAAAGCATCACTTCATTAGAGATCATGTGGCTAAGGGGGACATTGAGCTAAATTACATTGAATCTAAGTCCAATCTAGCCGACATCTTTACCAAGCCTCTCCCCGAAATAGAATTTTCATCACTTAAGAGAGAACTTGGAATGTGCTTAGTTGAATAGAGGTGTAGGTTTGCATAATCCTATAGAAAATCTAGGTTTTATACCTATATTCATCTCACAAAAGTCCTAAGAAACCATGACTTTTGTATTTAGACACTTAGACATCATGTGAGATGTTAGGAAGATGCACTTGGTTCATCATGTTTGTTATGATGCATTACTATGAACCAAAGTGTCATCTAGAGACATTAATCCTTCATTGGACCAATCATTGAGAAGACTTATACACAATTAATGTGCATATAGCTCCAAGAATATGATTGGAAATGTCAAACAAAATATAATTTAAACTATGTTTATCATATCTTGAAAAACAGTTTTCAAGTGGAACACAAAAGTGATACAAAGTTTGTCAAAACATTAAAACTTTTGTTAGTTTCTAAGTTTGTATCAATCTTCAAATCTTGAAAACATATAATTTTCAAATTATTTTTATTTGATAAAGGATGATTTCAGAAATGTGTACACAAAATTTTGTGATTTTTTGAGGTCTCTAGAATTTTTAACGCATTTCTGAAGTTAAGATGAAAAGGCTAAAATTCGGATTTCAGGCATATCAGTCGACTGACTCAGAAATCAGTCGACGGATACTCTAATTTTTCTGCAAATTCAGCCTATTTCCTGGTTTTGTTTGTAATTCTTAAGTGTCCTAACCCCAAGTATGATAATCTTCAGCAACAAGAAGGTTTAGGACTGATTGATGCAGTGTTTTAGGGGGAGAATCATAATCTATATATTTTCATTCCCTACACTCATATATTTAGTTAAGAGTCCATGGTTCAAAATAGATTTTAAAAAATATTTTAAAATCACTTTAGAAAACCTTGGTGAAGTCTATCTTTTGATGGCAATCACCATTAAAGAAGTTGATACAAAGTAGATCGATAACTTTAAAGTTTTAATGGTTTTTGAACTTTGTATCAATCTCCTATTTTAATGGTTAAAATATTTTTCCAAGATTTTTCATTGATTGTATGTGTTATATGTTGGATCGAAGAGGATCGCTAGAGGGGGGGGTGAATAGCGATAAAACCTTTTCTTTTTGTTCGTTCGTTAAAACTCGAGTAGATAATTAATTTACAGCGGAAAGATAAGCAATAAATAAAATGAGACAAATATTTTTACTTGGTTTGTAGCCTTCGGCTACTACTCCAAGGCCCTAGTGATCCTTGATCACGCACGGAGGGCAATTCACTAAAAACACTTCTCCTCATTGGAGGTATGAGTTTGACGATTACAAAAAAACCTTCGAAAGAAAAGATAGAGAGACAAACCCTCTCTTCTATTAATGTAAAGTGCAACGATAGAAAACCTCGATTAATAAAAGGAATTGCAATATTTAAAGAGACGATAAATTAAAATATCAACAACTAAAGAGTAGAAACTAAGCTAGGGTTGTTGACAGCACTTCGTCGTAGAGTCGTCGGAGATTCGCAGAGTTGCAAAGGTTTTTGAGCACTTAGAGATGATGAAAAACCCTAGGAGAGGCCCTCCTTTTATAGCCTTTGAGCTCCTTTTCGAGAGGAACTTCACCCAATAGAGTTTTGGCACATGGCTCCATGAAAAATGGTGATAAGGCTTGACTCCTCGAGGTTGATCCTTGACCATCAGTCGACTAATGGCCATCATCAGTCGATTGATGGCGATCGATCGAATGCCGATCAGATCGATTGACGAATGAGTCCTCCAAGGTGGCAATGATCCGATGCTAGCTGAAATGACAAGTTAGCTAAACAAAAATATTATTTCGACGACCTCCGACCGTCCGATCTCGACCTAGACCACCGATGGGATGTCATCAGTCGGATCTACACTTAAGTCTATCCCCATAAAGAGGATACGACCTCACTTACACTCGAACACACATGAGCTTACCTCGATACTTACTGTGTCACTTTCGCTTTCGGCCATCCACTCGATTCCTTCGGCTCCCCCCGAAGTCACTCGAGTATCACTCGACCACCGCGGCTTCCTCCGGGTGTCGCTAGCCTTCAGCTCCAGCTATAGCAATTTTCTGCACACTCGATTCAGCTCGTGAGATAATGACATGAGGTTAACTTTGTATCGTTTGCTTTAATCAAAACTCAGGTTCGACTTAGGTGCCTACTGCACCAACATTATAAGTATTATACATATAAAATTTCATGATTTTTCAAGCTATGTATAATTACTTAGGATTTTTCAAACTTGCCAGGCCGATCGATGGGCGCATAGCTGTTCTCGGGCGGCAATCGCTCGCAAAATCGCCTCGTTGCAAATCGCCGCAAAACCGCTCGCACTGCTGTACGGGCGGATCGCCTAGCGGAAATCTCTGCGGAAACCGCCGCGTAAAATCGCTCGCGAAAAACCGCCTGGTAAAAGTTCTCGCCGAATCGCCTGGTGCTCGACTATCAGTCGACTGCTACTCGGTGCTAGTCGACTGATGGGCACTTCAGTCGACTGGTTTCTGAGGGACTCGACTGCTACGCTGGGTTTTCTAAAAAATAGCTCCATTTCCTGGTATTTAGTGTACTTTTGATGTCCTAAATCTATGGCATGATAATCTTCATTATAGAAAAGTTTTAGGACTGTTTTATGTAATGTTTTAGGGGGAGTTTCCTCATATCAAAGTTTTTCATCCCCTTAACTTATATTGTTGGTGCAAAGTTAGGATTTAACCTCCAATTCTTTGTTAGGCTTTGCTCCACATGTTTGTCATTCATCATGAACCATATCTTAGATTAAGGGGGAGCTTAATTTCAATTTTATGCCTTAGTTCAAGATACACCAAACTTCACTCTTTCATGCAAATTTATGTTTTCTTCTCTTTTTGATGTATGTCAAAGGGAGAGAAGTAATGTTTAAGTTAGAATTCATATTGAAAATATGATGGAAATATGATTATGTGCATGAATGTCTAAAAATAGAATTCATATTGGAAATATGATTATGTGCATGTTTTAAAGACCTAACTTAAATGATTGCAAAACATCAAAAAAGGGGAGATTGTTGGTGCAACAATGCCCCAATCATTTATATGTTTGGATGTTTGGATAATCATTTAAGTTAGGCAATGATTTGTGATCTAATTGTGAACGTGTTTAAGTGACAGGAAAATCCAAGTATGAAGACTTGGTAAAGGTAGAGTCCAAGTGTGATCTTGGCAAAGGAAGTCCAAAGGCAAGTCTTGGCAGTGTAAGTCCGAGCATGTAGTCATGGCGGCGTAAAGTCCAAGCACGCTTTGGAAAAGGGAACCCAAGACATGACAAAATAGAAGGAAGCTCTTGGAAGCTAAGCGCAAAGGATGAACAAGTCGTGGACTCGGAGGGATCCTGGAGGCACAAGGCTTGAGGAAGAGCTAGAAGGTTGAGTCTAGGTCTAGGGGGTAAATTCAAGTATGAATTATTCATACTTGATGAGTATCAGTCGACTAATAGAGTGCTTGACTGAGTCAGGCTGAAAAGATGATGAACAGTCGACTGCCTAGTCGTGGCAGTCCACTGATGTCGCCATAAGTTGACTGCCAATACCGGCAGTCGACTGATCAAGTCGACGATGGGCACAGAATGAAGTCTCACTCGACTCCGCGCGGCGATCACTCGACTGATCACTTCATCAGTCGACTGATGAAGTGATCAGTCGACTGATCATGTAGCCGTTGGAAATGGCGGCTGCGTATCTCCGCGGATTTGCCGTGGAGCCGTTGGCGGCGGCGATCGATGTTGTACATCGATCGATCGATCTCAACGGGAAAAATAGCCCTCTCTCTATAAAAAGAGGGATGGTGGTGGCTTTGAGGGCTAATGCTTATATTCTAATCTTTCTCTCAAGCCCCCCACAAATTTTCTAAGCTTTCAAGTGTTTAATTCTCCTCCTCCTCTCTAATCTTCATCTACATCCTTTGTAAGAAGAGGAGGGTTTTCAAAAGAGAAAGCTTCTTAGTGGAATCGCTTGGGTTGATCCACCTTAAGGATCGCCGTGGAGTAGGAGCGTTATCTCTGAACCATGTAAAGGCCTTGTGTTAGCATTGTGTTTTCATTTCTATTTATATTGTATTTGTTGTGTTTCCTCTAACCATTCTTGTAGAAACGAAAACGTGCTATTCACCCCCCCCTCGAGCTTCCAACGATCTCCTACATATAGGACACGGTTTCCTTCTATAATCAACGACACACCATGTAAATAATATTATTTCCCAACTTACTAGGCCTATCGATTTAATACATAAATCTCGCCCATTGGTAAATCAAAGAAATAAATACTAAGTAGATTTTCCCATTATTATATCGGGATTAAGAGCATGTACACCATAATATATGAGATCTGATTCAATTATGTAGTCAATATAAATTGAATCACCTCTGAATCGGTCCTGATCAATACACACAAAGTGTACTAGTGTAATTCTATGTTCAAGATAAACCAATGCCAAATTACACTACAACCATGCCAATGGTTTGTCTAAAATCATCTTGGTTGTGAGCCTCTACTTATACTCTACAAGGAACTGATAACATGATCTTCTGTGCGACACCACACACCATGTTATCTATGATGTATAGTATCAAACAATATGAATAAATATAAAATGAAAACAATGATCATGTGATTCTTATTTCAAAATGAAAATGTTCAAACAAAGGCTAGGGTTTCAGTATACATCCCAACAATCTCCCACTTATACTAAAAGACTATGCTACCATCAAACTGCCATACATCTGATTCCCATTACCTCCACATGCCTATCTAAAGCTCTCGCTGGAAGGGCCTTAGTGAAAGGATCTTCCAGGTTATCCTCTGATGCTATCTTTACGACAACAACTTCTCCTCACTTTACGATATCTCGTATCAGGTGGTACTTGTGCTCTATGTGTTTACTTGCCTTATGGGCTCGTGGTTCCTTCGAGTTTGCAACTACACCACTGTTATCACAATAAATTGTGATAGTTCTTGGCAAACCAGGAATTACATCCAAGTCCATCAAGAAGCTTCTGAGCCATACAACTTCTTTGGCTGCCTCAAAGACTGTCACATACTCAGCTTCCATGGTAGAGTCTGCTATGCATTTCTGCTTGACACTCCTCCATATAATGGCTCCACCTCCCAAAGTAAACACAAAACTCGAGATAGACTTACTGATATCCCTATCTGATTGAAAGTCAGAATCTGTGTAACCCACAAGGAGTAATTGATCTGTCTGGTATACCAACATATAATCCCTAGTCCTTCTCAGGTACTTTAATATATGATTTACCGCAGTCCAATATCCCTTTCCTGGATTACTCTGATACCTGCTAACCATGCCCATGACAAAGCAGATATCTGATCTCGTACATAACATAGCATACATGAGGCTTCCTACCGCCGAAGCATAAGGAACCACCTTCATCTCCTCTATCTCCTTTGATATTCTAAGACACATCTCTTTAGATAAAGGTACTCCATGCTGAAAAGGTAAAAAACCTTTCTTGGAGTTCTGCATGCTAAAGTGAGCTACAATAGTGTCTATGTATGAAGCTTGAGATAAGCACAACATCCTTTTCTTGCGATCCCTTATAACCTTGATCCCAAGGATGTGTCCCACTTCTCCCAAGTCCTTCATATCAAATTGTTTGGATAACCATACCCTTACGTCTGATAACACTTTGACATTGTTGCCAATAAGCAAAATGTCATCTACGTATAGTACAAGAAATACCACTATGTTTTCATCACATCTCTTGTATACACAAGACTCATCCAGACTTTGAATAAATCCATATGACTGGATTACCTCATCAAAGCGGATCTTCCAAGATCTCGAAGCTTGCTTCAATCCATAAATGGACCGATTAAGCTTGCACATAAGATGCTCTATGCCCTTTGAAATGAATCCCTCTAGTTGCTCCATATAAATGTTTTCTTCAAGACTTCCATTAAGGAAAGTTATCTTGACATCCATCTTCCAAACCTTATAATCCATATGAGCAGCAATAGACAAGAGAATCCGGATAGACTTAAGCATGGCTACCAGTGAAAAGGTCTCCTCATAATCGATACCCTCTTTCTGAGTATACCCTTTCGCAACAAGCCTTGCTTTGAAGGTCTCTACCTTCCCGTCTAATCCTCTCTTTCTTTTGTAGATCCACTTGCATCCAATGGCTTTTACACCATTAGGTGGTTCTACTAGCTCCCAGACCTGATTTGAATCCATAGTTTTATCTCAGAATTCATTGCCCTTTGCCAAGATACCGCATCTTTATCTTGGATTGCCTCGTCATATGTCTAGGGATCATGTTCAAATTTGCCAAGGACCAAATCAGAAGATTCTCCCAAGAACATAAATCTATTAGATTGTCTAACAACCCTCCCACTACGACGAGGTATCACCTGTGTATCCTCTGTGACATGCGGTGCAGTCACTTGTGGAATGTCCTTTTGTATGATTGGTATTGAAGTAGTGACTTCCCCTCTTAATTCCTCCAGAACAATCTTGCTTATGGGCTTGTGGTTCATCACATAGTCTTCTTCTAAAAATCAGGCATTTATGCTAACGATCACCCTCTGATCTCTAGGACTATAGAATAAACTGCCTTTCGTTCCTCTGGGATAGCCTATGAACAAGCGCACTTCCGTACGAGATTCCAACTTACCAGCATTTCCCTTCGGCACATGTACTGGACTACCCTAAATTCGAATATGTCTCAGACTAGGCTTTCACCCAGTCCACAATTCTGTGGGAGTAGAAGGTACTGATTTAGATGGTACCAAGTTCAGAATATACACTGCCATTTCCAGAGCATACCCCCAGAACGAATATGGTAACTCAGAATAACTCATCATCGATCTAACCATCTCCATAAGAGTCCTATTCCTTCGCTCCATCACACCATTCTACTGGGGTGTACCAGGTGCAGACAGTTGGGATTGAATCCCAGGCTCTGATAAGTAACTCCTAAACTCTCCCAAGAGGTACTCACCACCACAATCAGATCGTAGTGTCTTGATACTTTTACCTTGACATTTCTCCACATCAGCCTTGAATTCTTTGAACCTGTCAAAGCACTCAGACTTGCGGCACATCAAGTAAATGTATCCATATCTTAAATAATCGTTTATAAAAGGGACGAAATATTCAAAACCACCTCTGGCCTTGATAGACATAGGACCACATAAATCAGAATGAACCAATTCCAACACATCTTTTGATCTATACCCCCTTGACCTTAAAAGGCCTCTTGGTCATTTTACCTTCCAAGCAAGATTCGCAGTTTGGGAATTCTTCCACCACCAATGAACCCAAAGGTCCATCAGCTATCAACCTTTGAATTCTACTCAGGTTAATATGACCTAACCTTAGATGCCAAAGATATGTTTGGTTCATTTCAAAGGTTCCTTTCTCTTATTAGATTTAGAAGATGAGTTATTTATTTCTATTTGCATCGTGGGAGTTTTTGGTTCAAGAGTGTATAAATTTCCTTCCAACACACCAGAACAGATAATCTCTCTATTCCTTTTTATAACAACTCTGTCATTAAAAGAAATAGAATACCCATCCATAAACAATTTAGAAACTGAAATCAAATTCTTTCTAAATGTAGATACACAAAGGCAATTTCTCAGAATCAAAGTTTTATTTCTATCAAAAGATAAATAAACATCTACCACTGCAATAGCCGCTACCTTCATAGCATTGCCCATGTAGATGGTAATCTCTCCCTCAGTTAGTCGTCTGATTTCCTAGAACCCCTACAAAAAATTGCAGACATGATCAGTGGCTCCTGTATCTACACACCAGGTACCGATAGATAACACCGCTAAACATGTTTCAACAACTAAACTAAAAGAAATACCTTTGTTCTATTTCCAGTTAGGATAGTCCACATTCCAATGTCCAGTCTGCTTGCAAGTGAAGCTCTTGCCTTTCGGTTTCTTCACTCATGCCTAAGATCCTACCCCCAACTTTGCTACACCTTATTTCTTCTTCTTCTTTCCTTTCGACTTAGAAGTAGAAATCTTTTGAGCAACCATAGCCTGAGCACTTTGACGAAAAAGCCCCTCTGCCGCCTGGAGTTCTGTCAGAAGCTCTGCCAATGAATACAACCTCTTATTCATGTTGTAGTTCAGGCGAAACTGCTCAAAACTTCTAGGTAGAGATTGAAGAATGATATTGACTTGGGTTTCCCCATCGATCTCCGCTCCAAGGACTTCACTATTCTAGCAATGTAACTGAACTCTCATGATCTCTTTTTTTTTTTTTTCTTTTTCTTTGGTGGTCGTCATCAAGTTCCTCATAGCTTCCTGCCTAGAAACCCGATTCTGGTGTTCGAAAAGTTCCTTGAGATTGAGCATCATGTCATAGGCAGTAGTCATGGCCTGATGCTGATGTTGCAATACATTTGACATAGAAGTCAAAATGTAGCACCGCGCCATCTCATCTGCCTTGATCCACTTCCTATAACTCTCTTTCTCCTTTTCACTAGAATCATCCGTAGGCTTAGGAGGACATTCTTCGAAGAGCACATATTTGTACTCCTCAGCAGTCAAGACAATGTCCAGATTCCGTTTCTAATCAACATAATTAGGTCCAGTAAGTTTGTTTTCTTTTAGAATCACAGCAAGTGGGTTGAAAGCCATTTTGAAAAACCTAAGAATCACAATGATCAAAACATTAGATTTCAAAAATTTATTGATTCCTCAAACAATAAAATTTTAAAATCAACCAACACCTCAAAACACCGAGAATATCGTATGCCATAATAGTGTGGACGTATATGAATTCTACATTTGTAAGAGGAGGTTTTACCCATTAATTTTATTATCCTGTCAACCTTACTTTTTGACAAATAAAATTAATAGTTGGTTCCTCTTTGGCCCTACAAATAAAAGCAGTGACTCCGATGGGGAGGATACTTTTATTTGCATCTAAGTATTTACCATTACCCGGTACTAAGGCAATTACCTCGGATTATGTGCCTTCTGAAGGGGAAGTACACACGCTCCTAAATAATTTCCTATAACCATATTTGACCTAGTGATCTGTAAAACAAACTCATCCGATGTAACGCCCATAAAATTTCTAGCAATTTTACAAGAATTTTTGGCATGATTATAATGGGCTTTATGTGGGCTCTTTCAAAAATAAAAGAAAAGGAGCCAAAAAGGAAGCAAGGCCTAGGAATTGAACCCCAAACCTCTAGAGATAGTTAAGCCCTAAAGATGCATCCAATAACCAAAAGCCCAGCAGGGTTGTACTATTAGAGGAATATGGGAAATTATAGTTAGGGGTAAGGGAGACAAAGGGGCACTTCAAGAGAATAAATAGGGAATGAAGGGACAAGAGAAAAGCCACTTCTCCACTTCTTCCTCTTCTCTTCTTCTTCCTCACCGAATTCTATTCCTCTCCCTCTCCATTTTTCCGAAACCTACCCAAGCAAGAAGAAGGCTAAGTTGGCATCCCTTAGGTCATCTTCCAACCTAAAAGCAAAGCGAAGGATGTAAGTATCCCCCCACCTGCATACAAGTAGCTTTTCGATTGAAGTTTTTGTGTCAATTCTCCATGATCCATTCGGCCAAGACCTTTAATTGAGTTCTCCATGAATTTCGATGCCATACTTGTATGAATATGATGATGTTAGGATGTTAGATGGATTAGGTTAAGAGTTTAACCCTAAAAGCCCCCTTGACCATTCGGCCAAACCCTTTTCTTGAAGTTTTCCATGAAGTTCTATGTTATACTTGTATGAATATGATGATGTTAGGATGTTAGATGGATTAGGTTAAAAGTTTAACCCTAAAAGCCCCCCTTGACCATTCGGCCAAACCCTTTTCTTGAAGTTTTCCATGAAGTTCTATGTTATACTTGTATGAATATGATGATGTTAGGATGTTAGATGGATTAGGTTAAAAATTTAACCCTAAACTCTCCATGAACCATTCGGCCAAACCTTGTTCTTGAGTTTTCAATGGAGTTCTATACCATATCTTCTATCAATATAATGATGTTAGGATGTTAGATGGATTATGTTAGGAGTTTAACCTTAAACTCTCCATGAACCATTCGGCCAAACCTTGTTCTTGAGTTTCAATGAAGTTCTATACCATACTTGTATGAATATGATGATGTTAGGATGTTAGATGGATTAGGTTAAGAGTTTAACCCTAAATTCCCCATGAAACAATCGGCCAAGACCATAACTAGGGCTTATCATGATGATCCATACTATATCTTGTATTAATTTGATGAAGAGGGATTTCTTTTAGAAGAGTTAGTTAAGTGGTTGATCCATGAAACCCATTTGAACCATTCGGCCAAGACCCCAAATGTGTTCCTTATGCCATGCTTTAGGTAAATTCATGATAACTTGTGATGTTAAATGATGCTAGATGAAGATAACATGCTCTAGGTTAGTGTTTACTTACTCTTGATGTTATGCCTTATGCCATGCCCTAGATGTTATGAAATGAAGTATGATGTGATTATGAAATGAAATATGATATGTTCATGAAGTGAAATATGATATGTTATGAAATGAAATATGATATGTCATGAAGTGAAATATGATATGTTATGAAATGAAATATGATATGTTCATGAAGTGAAATATGATATGTTATGAAATGAAGTATGATATGTTTATGAAATGAAATATGATATGTTCATGAAGTGAAATATGATATGTTATGAAATGAAGTATGATATGTTTGCGAAATGAAATAAGATATGTTATGATAAAAAAAAAAGCATATAAGTATTTTACCTTCTGCATGGCTTGTACCAGGACCCTAACAAGGTCTAAAGGGATGGGCTCCTAAGTTGCCCTAGGCCGACGGACTAATATCGGGCCTAGGATGGGCTTCTATGTATGATTGCCCCTAGATCGACGGACTAAGATCGGGCCTAGTACGGGATGGGCTCCCAGATGCCCTAGGTTGATGGACTAAGATCGGGCCTAGGATGAGCTTCTACGCTATGACGATGGCCCCTAGGTCGACGGACTAAGATCGGGCCTAGTAACCTAGTAGGTTCGAGACTTGCTACCTCGGGTCTATTTAGGGATGCGCACTATGATGATGATGATGTGGTACAATGACGGGCCCAATATGTTGAGATTTATGTTTACGTACCTATAATATATGTTTTCAAAGAGCATCATGCATATGTTTACATGATATGATTGTTATGTTCACATGTTATGATTGTTATGTTTACATGCTATGTTTCTATGTTATATATGTTGCACGTTATGTTTGATTATGTCATATATGTACATGATATGTTGCTATGATATATATGTTGCATGTTATGTTTGATTATGCCATATATGTACATGATATGTTGCTATGATATATATGTTGCATGTTATGTTTGATTATGTCATATATGTACATGATATGTTGCTATGATATTTATGTTACATGTTATGTTTGCTTAGGTTACTTATGCTACATGTTATGTTTGCTCACATCATATATGTTACATGTTATGTTGCTTATACGTTATGAATGTTACATGCCATGCTTAATGTCGATGTATGGTTTTTGTGAGTAGGACAGGATCTTACTAAGCCTATGTGCTTATAGTTTATATTCCGTTGTACTGCAGATAAGGGTAAAGGGTGGATAAACTAAAGGGAGCAGCAGGATGGGCAAAGTGTGTGTGGTAGTGGCATGGTGGAGGAGATCTGTTATGTCCTTTATGCATGTTTTCCCTAAGACGATTTAGCTTATGAATTTGAACTAAGTACTTATGAACTGATGATGCATGCCCTATGTTTAAGAAGAAGTGTCTATGAAATAATGATGCATGTTCTATGGTAAGAAGAAGTATCTATGAAATGACGATGCATGTTTATGTTTAAAAGAAAAAAAAATAAGTCTAAAGTCTTCCGCTGTAAGAAGTACGAAATATGTATAAAGTCTTCCGCTGTAAGTAATGTATGTATGTAGGATCACGTCTCGCGCCGCCCTCCGGACCCCTGGGAAAGAGCGGGCATGACAGGTTGGTATCAGAGCAGATCTGCCTTTCCACTACACACACATCAAGCTCCAAATCCTGCCACTCCAAGTAAGAATTTCTATGCCTACTTTATTTCTTTCATGTATAATAACAAATGCCTCTAGCTTAATTATGCCTGAAAATATGTTAGATAACCTTATGATAGCTTCTAGTTTAACCATGCATAGCTAAATGAACTAGCTTTTAGTGTAACCATGCATAGATAAATGAACGATAAACTTATACTAGCCTTACTCTAATATGTGAAGATAACCATGGCTGGGAGACGTAGTAATAGGGTCGATGAGATAGAAATATATGGAAGACGTAGTAATAGAGTCAATGAGACAGTACCCCCACCTGCTCTTATGCATGTGGTTACTGAACTCCAGTGCTGTTGGTGAAGAAGAAAGACTGGTCTATGCGAGCGCTAAATAATGTGATGATCAAGAATAGGTACCCTTTACCACGGATTGATGACCTGTTCGACCAGTTAAAGGGTGCCACCGTCTTCTCTCAGATTAATATGAGGTCTGGCTATCATCAAGTGAAAGCGAAACTAGATGATATACCGAAGACGGCTTTCCGAACAAGATGCGGACGTTATGAGTTCGTAGTTATGCCTTTCGGAGTGACGAATGCACCTGCTATGATCTGCTGAATTGGATTCTTCAGGAAAAGCAGTTGTATGCAAAGTTCTACAAACGCGAGTTCTGGCTTGATCAAGTATCATTTTTGGGTCATGTTATATCCAAGCACGGAATGATGGTAGACCCAATAAAGATTGAAGTCATGAGTAACTAGAACCGACCAAAGAATGCCAGCGAGATCAGAAGCTTTCTTGGGCTAGCAAGCTACTACAGGAAGTTTGTAGAGAACTTCTCTAGGATTGCAGCCCCTATGACAGTCCTCACCAGAAAGAACAAGAAATATGAATGGACGGACGCTTGCGAGAGGAGTTTCACAGAATTGAAAAGGAGACTGACCAGCGCTCCAATCCTTGCTCTTCTGGACAGTAATGAAGGCTTCGACATGTACAATGACGCTTCCAAGTTGGGACTCGGAGCTGTACTCATGCAGAATGGCAAGGTCATTGCCTACGCCTTTAGGCAACTCAAGGAACACGAAAGGAATTGTTAGGACAATCTCTTGTCATGATAAGGTTTTGATGTGTGTGGCAAAGGGTTTAAGTTAGGTTGGTATTGTTATTTGATATGTGTGTTGGAGTCTTGCAGGACTTAGTAATTCGCACATGGAGCCTTGGCAGGTTCACCCTCACAACCTCGGTCCTTGAGTCGGAGAAGAAGCATTGCAGAGCCGTGCACTTGATGTTGCCGAGGGACCACCGGATGAGATGACTTGAAGTGAAGCCAAGGAAGCAGACTTCGGAGGCAAGATACGCGAAGGAGCATTGCAGAGCCGTGCGCCTGATGCTGCCGAGGGACGTGGCCGCAAACGAAGAGAGCTTCGGCGAGGGACTTCGAGTGAGATGAGAGAATGAGTGAAATGTAAGTAGCTCATTAGGTAAACTTGGACGAATGGCTGAGTGTCAGAGACTTGACCGCAAGGGTTAAGGTTTACCCGATAGTCGGAAGCTCAAACTTATGTTAAGGTTGAGTTTCACACGGCACCAGTCGACTGCCATGTAATGGCGATCATTGCTAATCGAGTGGGTTCGGACCGGTATCCGGCGATGGGTTTATGCCCAGCCGATCATTTACCATGGAATGCGGTCGACCGGAAGGATGTCGCGAACGCAGGAGCAGCTCGTAGCCGTAGGCGGTCGACTACGGAGGCATCGGTCATTGGTGAGGTCCATCACCGATCGCGCCAAGTGTTCCATTGGACTACGCGGTCGGGGATCCGGCGTGTTGGAGGCCGTTAGACGATCATGATCGCCAAGGGCGAATGAGTGGTGGCCAATGGGAAGAAATCAGCCCTCTCTATAAAAAGAGAGGGTGTGAGCCTTTGAGAGAAAAATGCTTATGCTCTAAGTGATCTTCCTAGTGCCCCCACAAGCTTTAAACTCTTCTTACTTGTCTTTACTTCAATCTTATTGTAAGAAGAGTGATCCTGGTTGTAAAGGTTACCTCCACCTAGCTTGGTGCAAAGGAGAGACCATTAGTGGATTGGTTTTGGCGGAGTGATTCACCGAGGACGAATCGGGGACCATGGATTAGCGGCGTAGCCGTGAACCACGTTACACCATCTTGTTAGCGTTTGATTTCTTGTATTTCTATTTTCTTGTCTTGCTTTATTGTTTCCATTACGCTAATCTCTTTGTAGATGAGCAAATACTGACATCCATCGTAAGAGGGCTATTCACCCCCCTCTAGCCGGCCGTATCGATCCCCTACAAGTGGTATCAGAGCCAAGGAAAGCTTGTCGAGGACTAACCGCCACAACAAGCAACATTAAAATTGGTCGGCTCCAACATCCATCCACCGAAGTTTGAAGGGGAATTCTCTTGGTGGAAGAAGCGAATGGAGGTATTTTTCGAAATGGATTTTGATATAATGATTACAATGGAATCCGGTTTCATTTTGCCTAGGGATGAAGAAGGGTAGCCAATAGAGAAATCTAGGTGGACCAAAAAGCAAAAGGAAGAGAACCTTGCAAACTCAAAAGCCAAGCACCATCTCTTCAATGTGCTCCCCCAACAAGAGATCAACCGAATTGGAGAATGCTTAAGTGCCAAGGAGATGTGGGAGAAGCTAATTGAGCTTCATGAAGGCACATCCGAGGCGAAGCTAGCAAGGAGAGACCTCCTTCGCTCCCAACTCAACAACATTAAACTAAAAAAGGGAGAAAAGGTAATTTCCTTACATTCTCGTTTCAAGGAAATTATAACCGGTTTGTCAAGTGTAGGTGAAAAGCTCTCCAACCGGGATATGGTAATGAAGGTCATAGATGCCTTTCCCCGGTCCTCAAAGTGGAGCTCCATGGTGGACTCATTCTATATCTCAAAGAATTTAGAAGTGAGCACCTTGGAGGAGTTCTTCTCAACAATGGAACTCCACGAAACGAGGCTTGAAGGAATACAAGAAGAGCCAAGAATCCAACCTTCAAGAGGAGTAGCTTTGATGGAAAACAAGGGAAAGAAGAAGATGGAGATCCCCTCCTCCTCCGATGATGAAGCCTCTTCCTCCTCCTCCATGGATAGGACGGAAGAAGCGTATATGGTAAGGAGGGTAAGGCGTGCTTTAAAGGGTTTTCATTTTAATAAATCTAATGATAGGAATAGAAGACCAAGGGGGAAAATCATTTGCTACAATTGCCAAGGAGAGGGACACATAAGGGATAATTGTCCCCTCTTGAACAAAAGCAAGGAGGAGAAGAGAAAGAAAGAAGAAAAGAAGAAGAAAAAGGGTAGCAAGAAGAAAAAGGAAGAAGAAAAGAAGGCAAAGGAAAAGGGGAAGACCAAAGCATTCAAGGCCAAGACATGGGATGACCCTTCCTCCTCTTCTTCATCATCATCCGAGGAAGAAAATACATTTGTCACCAACATAGCATTGATGGCTTTCGATGACTTGAATTGCTCCTCCACCGAAAATGAAGAATCAAGCTCATGTGGAGGGAGCTCTAGTGAAGGGGGAGCCTCCACCTCCTCATCCGAAGAAGAAGAGGACATGGAAACTATGGTAACTAATCTTTCACCTAGTAAAATAGTTTCTATGATTTCTAGCTTAACTAAGGATTTATTTAGAGCTAAGAAGAAGAACAAAAGCATGCTAGATCAAATTAAGGACTTAGAAAATAAGCTAGAAAAAGCATGCTTAAATGATAATATTTCTTCTAGCTTAAATAATGCATGCTCACATGATAACTATATGCCTTTTGATGTTAATGATGCATGCATAGAAGAAAATAGGGCTTTAAGAGAGAAAGTAGATTATTTAACCAAAGCCCTAGAAAAGTTTACAATTGGCTCAAACACCTTGAACATGATTATAGGGAGCCAAAGAGCTAGTTTCAATAAGAAAGGCCTAGGTTATAAAGAAAAGAAAAATGAAAAGGCCTATAAATGCCTAATTGCTAGGGGACAAGATAAAAAGAAGGTAATAGCTAGGAAATGGATCCCCAAGGAGTATCTTGTGAACCCCATAGGAAAGAATTTGTATTGGGTTCCAAAATCCATCCTTAAGGGTTAGGAAAACCCTAGGGTAGTCAACCATATGAACTTGACCTATATCATATTTTGGTTGACTTAGGATGGCGGGACAACATTTTTTAAATAGTGTTAGGTGATGATAATGTGCCTATAAATAGTTAATAATGCTTAAATCATGATAATTAATGTAATTGCTATGTATGTTTGCAATTATGATTTATGTTTTTGAAATTTGGCACGTCATCAAGAGAAATAGGGTTAAATCATGCTTTAGGTGATAATTTGTTTATTATCATGACATAATACCTAATGCATGATAACAATTCAATGAATACATGTGTTTCATGATCATAATGTAGAGTTAATTGATATATGCCTTTATGATCATGAGGATTGTTAGGTTGATACTTAACCTTGATAGAATTGTATGAATATAATGGTTAAGTATATACAAATACCCCCTAGGATGCATCTCACACTCACCATAGGCTACTTTGATTGAAAACTTAGCATGGGTGAGATGTTAGGATGATACAAATGTCCACTAATGCCTATGGCATTTAGATGGTCATTTAAAGCATCAAAATAGCAATAATAGACCAATCATGGGGAAGGCTTATGTTTAATTGATAGACATATTGCCCAAAGATCATGGTTGGATATTTTATATGTCTTCAAAACAATTTCTTAATCTAAAATCTGTGTATTCATGTTTTGAAACAATTGAAACCAAAACTACGTGTTGAAATGGATACTCACATGATCAAAAACCTAGTGGTTTTTAAAGCTTTTGGATTTTTGGCAAATCCGTGAAAATAAAATGATTTTTCATGAAAAACTATTTTTCATTGATAGATATACTTAAAAGAAATATGATCCCCAAATTTCATGATTTTTCAAATTTTTTGGAATTTTTAATGAATTTCTGAAATCCGCCCAGAAAATCAGAATTTCAGAATCCATTGTGATCATTGCCATCGATGAATCATTGCTCACCTGAAATATAGTCTAATATTTTTTGATTTCAGATTTTAAACATGTTTTTGGTATTTTCCTTCTATTAGACTTGATGCCATGGGTTTATAACTTAGTATTAATTTGTTTGATGGTGTCAAAGGGGGAGAAATAATTGTGTTTAAGTAAATTATGATAGGGGGAGAATTTGTAGAGAGAGTTTCATGGATTAAGGGGGAGTTGCATGTTGTTATATCATGTTTATGTTTACATGCTTTCTTACCTTAGAAATTTATATCAAATGTTTTTACCTAACTTAAACGGATTGCCACACATCAAAAAGGGGGAGATTGTTAGGGAAATCTCTTGCCATGATAAGGTTTTGATGTGTGTGGCAAAGGGTTTAAGTTAGGTTGGTATTGTTATTTGATATGTGCGTTGGAGTCTTGCAGGACTTAGTAATTCGCACATGGAGCCTTGGCGGGTTCACCCTCACAACCTCGGTCCTTGAGTCAGAGAAGGAGCATTGCAGAGTCGTGCGCTTGATGTTGCCGAGGGACCGCCGGACGAGATGACTTGAAGTGAAGCCAAGGAAGCAGACTTCGGAGGCAAGAGACGCGAAGGAGCATTGCAGAGTCATGCGCCTGATGCTGCCGAGGGACATGGCCGCGAACGAAGAGAGCTTCGGCGAGGGACTTCGAGTGAGATGAGAGAATGAGTGAAATGTAAGTAGCTCATTAGGTGAACTTGGCCGAATGGCTGAGTGTCGAAGACTTGACCGCAAGGGTTAAGGTTTACCCGACCGCCGGAAGCTCAAACTTATGTTAAGTTTGAGTTTCACACGGCACCAGTCGACTGCCATGTAATGGCAGTCGACTGCTCTGAGTCGAGTGGGTTCGACTGGTATCCGACTGATGGGTTTATGCCCAGCAGTCGACTGCCATGGAATGGCAGTCGACTGCCAGAGGATGTCGCGGGCACAGAACCGCTCGTAGCCGACTGGGCAGTCGACTACGGAGGCAGCAGTCGACTGGTGAGGTCCATCAGTCGACTGCCAAGTGTTCCGTTGGACTACAACGGTCGGGATCCGACATGTTCGGAGGCCGTTGTAGTGACGGCAGTCGACTGCCAAGGGCAGCAGTCGACTGGTGGCGGCCAACGGGAAGAAATCAGCCCTCTCTATAAAAAGAGAGGGTGTGAGCCTTTGAGAGAAAAATGCTTATGCTCTAAGTGATCTTCCTAGTGCCCCACAAGCTTTAAACTCTTCTTACTTGTCTTTACTTCAATCTTATTGTAAGAAGAGTGATCTTGGTTGTAAAGGTTACCTCCACCTAGCTTGGTGCAAAGGAGAGACCATTAGTGGATTGGTTTTGGCGGAGTGATTCACCGAGGATGAATCGGGGACCGTGGATTAGCGGCGTAGCCGTGAACCACGTTACACCATCTTGTTAGCATTTGATTTCTTGTATTTCTATTTTCTTGTCTTGCTTTATTATTTCCGTTGCGCTAATCTCTTTGTAGATGAGCAAATACCGACATCCATCGTAAGAGGGCTATTCACCCCCCTCTAGCCGGCCGTATCGATCCCCTACAGGAATTATCCCACCCACGATTTAGAGCTAGCGACCGTGGTCTTTGCTCTCAAAGCATGGAGGCATTATCTATGTGGAGCTCAGTGTAGGATTTATACAGACCACCAGAGTATGAAATATTTCTTCAACATGAGACAACGCAGATGGCTCGAGCTCGTCAAGGATTATGACTGCGAGATCTTCTACCATCTGGGAAAAGCAAACAAGGTGGATGATGCACTCAGCAGGAAGTCCAGTGCCACCTTGATGTCTCTATCAGTGTTATCTCGACCCTTAGAAAAGGAGATTATGCGTTACGGGGTTGAAATCATTTTCGGACAGCTCTCGACCATGACAATAGCACCGACGCTGTTCGACGATATATTGGAAAAAGAAGCCCGTGACCTAAGCATTCAGAGGATCAAGCAAGAGGTCCTAGAAGGAAAGGACGATGGGTTTCGTATCTCTGATAGTAGAGTACTCTACCTCAGGGATCGCTTGTGTATTCCCGATGATCTAGAATTACGGAAGAAGATATTTGAGGAAGCTCACGGAACTCCTTATACGATGTATCCTGGAACCACCAAGATGTACCAAGACTTGAAAAGAAAATTCTGGTGGTTCGAAATGAAAAGAGATGTGGCTCAGTATGTCGCATCTGTCGACCGCCAGAGAGTGTTAAAGGTAACACCGAGACCTGGAGGAACACTGCAGCCAATCCAAATTCCAGAATAGAAATGGGAAGATATTTCTATGGATTTCATCTCAGGATTACACAAGACGACAAACGGATATGATGCTATATGGGTAATTGTGGACCGATTGACGAAGTCTGCCCACTTCTTAGCAATCAAGATGACCTATTCGACTGAGCAACTAGCTCAATTATATGCTAAGGAAATTATCAGATTACATGGGATTCCTAAGACCATCATTTCGATGAGATGGTCGCTTATTTCCCATTTCGGGAATGTGTCTGTAAGGCCCTCGCACGGTTATTGTTCAAGATCGCTTCCACCCTCAGATGACATGCAAAACCAAAAGGGTAAATCAAGTACTGGAGGATATGTTACGAGCTTGCGCCCTAGATTTCAAAGGTAGCTGGTGTCGATACTTATGCTTGGCAGAATTCGCCTACAACAATAGCTACCAAGCTACTATTGGAATGGCACCCTACGAGGCTCTATACCGGAGGAAATGTAGATCTCCTATATGCTGGTACGAGGGTGGTGAAAAGAAAGGGATGGGACTCCAGACAAACTTCATTGACGACACCACCCGAGCTATCCAGAACATCCATCAAAGAATTGAACCGCCAGAGCCAAAAGAGCTTATGCGTATTGGCGTAGACCGTTAGAATTCGAAGTCGGGACCTGGTATTCCTCAAAGTGGCCCCTATGAAGGGAGTGATGAGATTCGAAAGGAAGGGTAAGTTGAGTCCACATTATGTGGGACCGTATCCGATATTGCAGAGGGTTGGCAAGGTAGCTTACAAGCTGGAGCTGCCTCAAGAGATGTCGGCTATTCACAACGTGTTCCATGTTTCGATGCTCAAGAAATGCATTTCCAGTGCGGACCAAGTGATCGAGCCACAAAATGTGCAAGTTCAAGAGGACCTGAGTTATGAAAGTCGGCCTATCCAGATACTAGACCGAGAAGTCAAAAGACTAACGAACAAAGAGGTGCCCTTAGTAAAGGTCCTGTGGCAAAATCAATGGTATGAAGAAGCTACCTAGGAACGCGAAGAGGACATGAAACAGAAGTACCCAGAATTGTTCTAAGTTTCGGGGATGAAACTTTTAAAAGGTATGAAGGATTGTAACGCCCGTAAAATTTCTAGCAATTTTACAAGAATTTTTGGCATGATTATAATGGGCTTTATGTGGGCTCTTTCAAAAATAAAAGAAAAGAAGCCAAAAAGGATGCAAGGCCTAGGAATTGAACCCCAAACCTCTAGAGATAGCTAAGCCCTAAAGATGCATCCAATAACCAAAAGCCCAACAGGGTTGTACTATTAGAGGATTATGGGAAATTATAGTTAGGGGTAAGGAAGACTAAGGGACACTTCAAGAGAATAAATAGGGAATGAAGGGACAAGAGAAAAGCCACTTCTCCACTTCTTCCTCTTCTCTTCTTCTTCCTCACCGAATTCTATTCCTCTCCCTCTCCATTTTTCCGAAACCTACCCAAGCAAGAAGAAGGCTAAGTTGGCATCCCTTTGGTCATATTCCAACCTAAAAGCAAAGCGAAGGATGTAAGTATCCCCTCACCTGCATACAAGTAGCTTTTCGATTGAAGTTTTTGTGTCAATTCTCCATGATCCATTCGGCCAAGCCCTTTAATTGAGTTCTCCATGAAGTTCGATGCCATACTTGTATGAATATGATGATGTTAGGATGTTAGATGGATTAGGTTAAGAGTTTAATCCTAAAAGCCCCCTTGACAATTCGGCCAAACCCTTTTCTTGAAGTTTTCCATGAAGTTCTATGTTATACTTGTATGAATATGATGATGTTAGGATGTTAGATGGATTAGGTTAAGAGTTTAACCCTAAAAGCCCCCCTTGACCATTCAGCCAAACCCTTTTCTTGAAGTTTTCCATGGAGTTCTATGTTATACTTGTATGAATATGATGATGTTAGGATGTTAGATGGATTAGGTTAAGAATTTAACCCTAAACTCTCCATGAACCATTCGGCCAAACCTTGTTCTTGAGTTTTCAATGGAGTTCTATACCATATCTTGTATGAATATAATGATGTTAGGATGTTAGATGGATTAGGTTAAGAGTTTAATCCTAAACTCTCCATGAACCATTCGGCCAAACCTTGTTCTTGAGTTTCAATGAAGTTCTATACCATACTTGTATGAATATGATGATGTTAGGATGTTAGATGGATTGGGTTAAGAGTTTAACCCTAAATTCCCCATGAAACATTCGGCCAAGACCATAACTAGGGCTTATCATGATGATACATACTATATCTTGTATTAATTTGATGAAGAGGGATTTCTTTTAGAAGAGTTAGTTAAGTGGTTGATCCATGAAACCCATTTGAACCATTCGGCCAAGACCCCAAATGTGTTCCTTATGCCATGCTTTAGGTAAATTCATGATAACTTGTGATGTTAAATGATGCTAGATGAAGATAACATGCTCTAGGTTAGTGTTTACTTACTCTTGATGTTATGCCTTATGCCATGCCCTAGATGTTATGAAATGAAGTATGATGTGATTATGAAATGAAATATGATATGTTCATGAAGTGAAATATGATATGTTATGAAATGAAATATGATATGTCATGAAGTGGAATATTATATGTTATGAAATGAAATATGATATGTTCATGAAGTGAAATATGATATGTTATGAAATGAAGTATGATATGTTTATGAAATGAAATATGATATGTTCATGAAGTGAAATATGATATGTTATGAAATGAAGTATGATAAGTTTGCGAAATGAAATAAGATATGTTATGATAAAAAAAAAGCATATAAGTATTTTACCTTCTGCATGGCTTGTACCAGGACCCTAACAAGGTCTAAAGGGATGGGCTCCTAAGTTGCCCTAGGCCGACAAACTAAGATCGGGCCTAGGATGGGCTTCTATGTATGATTGCCCCTAGGTCGACGGACTAAGATCGGGCCTAGTACGGGATGGGCTCCCAGATGCCCTAGGTCGATGGACTAAGATCGGGCCTAGGATGGGCTTCTACGCTATGACGATGGCCCCTAGGTCAACGGACTAAGATCGGGCCTAGTAACCTAGTAGGTTCGAGACTTGCTACCTCGGGTCTATTTAGGGATGCGCGCTATGATGATGATGATGTGGTACAATGTCGAGCCCAATATATTGAGATTTATGTTTACGTACCTATAATATATGTTTTCAAAGAGCATCCTGCATATGTTTACATGATATGATTGTTATGTTCACATGTTATGATTGTTATGTTTACATGCTATGTTGCTATGTTATATATGTTGCACGTTATGTTTGATTATATCATATATGTACATGATATGTTGCTATGATATATATGTTGCATGTTATGTTTGATTATGCCATATATGTACATGATATGTTGCTATGATATATATGTTGCATGTTATGTTTGATTATGTCATATATGTACATGATATGTTGCTATGATATATATGTTGCATGTTATGTTTGATTATGTCATATATGTACATGATATGTTGCTATGATATTTATGTTACATGTTATGTTTGTTTAGGTTACTTATGCTACATGTTATGTTTTCTTACGTCATATATGTTACATGTTATGTTGCTTATATGTTATGAATGTTACATGCCATGCTTAATGTCGATGTATGGTTTTTGTGAGTAGGACAGGATCTTACTAAGCCTATGTGCTTATAGTTTATGTTCCCTTGTACTGTAGATAAGGGTAAAGGGTGGATAAACTAAAGGGAGCAGCAGGAGGGGCAAAGTGTGTGTGGTAGTGGCATGGTGGAGGAGATCTGTTATGTCCTTTATGCATGTTATCCCTAAGATGATTTAGCTTATGAATTTGAACTAAGTACTTATGAACTGATGATGCATGCCCTATGTTTAAGAAGAAGTGTTTATGAAATAATGATGCATGTTCTATGGTAAGAAGAAGTATCTATGAAATGACGATGCATGTTTATGTTTAAAAGAAAAAAAAAGTCTAAAGTCTTCCGCTGTAAGAAGTACGAAATATGTATAAAGTCTTCCGCTGTAAGTAATGTATGTATGTAGGATCGTGTCTCGCACCACCCTCCGGATCCCTGGGAAAGGGCGGGCGTGACATCCGATATATAGGAAGACACTCAGAGCCAACGCACAAGTTTTTTCGCATTACATGTCAAATTTTAATGGAGGCACGAGAATTAAAAAATATCCCTCTCCCACTTAGTAATTTAAAATTGAAGAATTTTCAAACACACACAACATGCATATCAACCAATAAGTAATAAATATGAAAAAAAATCCAACTATTATGGCTTTTGTTTTCCAATATGCTTCCCGTCGTGTCGCCACCTCGTCTGCTCCTCCCTTTACCATGCGCAAGCCACAAGGAGATCCGAGCTGAGATAAACTATTTTAATTTACATCCATCAATCCTATACTCCACGAAGGAGTGTACAACATATCTAGATCGAAAGTAAATTAAAATGAGCGGCTAAATAGTGTCGTATTTAATTACAAAAATTAAATACTAATTAGTCTCGTCAACCCTGAGGATTCAAATAATTAGTTACAATTACACACACACAATCACATACATCCACATAGCCATAATAGTTGGATCTTATGCCTGCAAGCAAAAAGTTAGCCCACGCACATCCTACTATTATCCGACATATACAATATATGATAAATGCATGAAAGTAACCAAATCCAAACACACAAAATCGGAAACCGTGGCTCTGATACCACTTGAAGGGAAAGTCGTGTTTCACTTCTTCGCTTCGGTCGCTTGTGCATGGCGATCCTGTCTCACATCCCCGGATTAAAATTTCATTAATTAAAACTAATTCAGATGGAGATGGATTACCCAAGCAACCGATTCATCATCATGCTATTCGATTTGAGTGGTCGCTTGAACAAACTTGTTGTTCAAGCAACCTAACCTTTTTCCTCAATTAGCCACGGAATAGATGATGAACAGATTGCTGGTTTTTGTGTTTATCATCAGGGTCCATGTCAATAAATAACATACAAAATACAAAAGAACAAGAATCAAATTAAACAAGATTATGCCTCTTGTTTTACCTCTTGATCTTCTATTGTATTCCTATCCTCTTCTTGGACGTCGTGTGGGCGACGATCTTCCAAGAATCGAAGTCTCCTAGACCACGTATCTTCCCTTCCTTGCTCACTCCAAACAAGGGAAGAAAACCCTCCCTTCTTCTCCTATCTCGTGCCAAACACAAAACATCCTCTTCTCCTTGCTTGTGCCGACCACCAAGACTCCAAGAGGTGGTGTCCGCCGACCCTAGGATAAGAGAGGAGATTGAGGAAGAGAGCCTTCCTCCTTGTGTTGTCATCGGCCCTAGGAGAGGGAGAAGGTGGCACTGGCCCTTGGAAAGGGAGAAGAGGTGCCGCCGGCTATAGGAAAGGGAAACGAGGAGAAACCCTATCCCTTGTTGCCGCCGGCAAAAGTGATGCAAAACCCTAGAACACCCTTTCTCCCTTGCCGCCCAAGCCTCTCCAACACCAACCAACAAATCCTTATTAGGTCTAGGCTTCATGAGGTATTTATAATAGGCTACAATAGGGACCATGAGGAGGAGTTGGATCTTGGCCACCCAATGGATCTGAACAACATATAACCCGATCCATTAATGATGATCCATTCCACTAGAGGATCATCATTGATCTACCTCACCAACCCCCATAATTAAATATGGGCTCCACATATTATTTGTACAAATATCTCCCCGTGTTTAAGATATCGAATGTCCATTAATTAATTAAATTACTGACAATATAATTAATTAATATCTAACTCCATGAGTAGTACCACTCATCCTTATCATCATGTTGGACCAAGTCCACCTGCAGGATTTACATGATGAACTTTATGAGCTCCTCAAGGGGACATCATCATCCTAGTATATAGGACACGGTTTCCTCCTATAATCAACGACACACCATGTAAATAATATTATTTCCCAACTTATCAGGCCTATCGATTTAACACATAAATCTCGGCCATTGGTAAATCAAAGAAATAAATACTAAGTACATGTGCAAGTTATTATATCGGGATTAAGAGCATGTACACCATAATATCTGAGGTATGATTCAATTATATAGTCAGTATAAATTGAATCACCTCTAAATCGGTCCTGCTAAATACACACAAAGTGTACTAGTATAATTCTATGGTCAAGATAAACCAAAACCAAATTACACTATAACCATGCCAATGGTTTGTCCAAAACCATCTTGGTTGTGAGCCTCTACTTATACTCTACAAGGAACTGAAAATAGGATCTTCTGTACGACACCACACACCATGTTATCTACAATGTAAAGTATCAGACAATATGCATAAATATAAAATACAAACAATGATAATGTGATTCTTATTTCAAAATCAAGATGTTCATACAAAGGCTAGACTTTCAGTATACATCCCAACAAACACATGCTAATTCTCCCCCTAGCATGATTAACTTAAACCTACATTTTCTCCCCCTTTGACACCATCAAAAATATCAAACATATGCAATAAAGCATGGCATCAAAGTATAAAGGAAGAGAACACCAAAATCAGACTTAAAACCCTCAAATTAGGTTATTATGTTCGTGCACAGTTCATCAGTCGATTGCTATCAGCATGGCAATCGACTGGCATAAGTAAACCCAGATTTTTTGATTTTCTGGAAGAAATTCAGAAATGCACTAAAAATTTCAAAAAATTTGAAAAATCATGAAAATTTGAAAATACATTTCTCATAAGTCCTTTTATCAATGAAAAATAGTTTTTCATGAAAATTCATTTAATTTTCCAACATTTGACAAAAACTCAAAAATTGCAAAAAGCTTCAAAGTTTTATCAATTTTAGAACCTAGTTTTACCTTAAAGTGATTTAAAACATGAATACACAGAATGTAACACAAGAAATGGTTTTGAAATCATTTGAAATATCCAACTATGATCTTTGGGCAATATGTCTATGAATTAAACATATGCTTTCCCCATGATTGGTCTATTATTGCTATGTCATGATACTTGTAATAACCATCTAAATGCCATAAGCATTAGTGGACCATTTGTATCAGCCTAACATCTCACCCATGCTATGTTTTCAATCAAGTTAGCCTATAGTGAGTGTGAGATGTACCTAAAGTATTGTACTTAACCATCAATTTCATGCAATTTCTACCAAGGTTAAGTATTATCAAGCATGACCATGAATTCAAGTATCATCCTTAACTACACATCATGATAAATCAAGTATATCATTCAATTCATAGGTCACACATTATCATCACCCAACACTACCATCCAAATTATAAGTCATGATTATAAGCATGTATCATCATTCAAATCACAAATCAAGTATATGATTTAAGCATTGTAATCACAACATCCACCATGCTCATAATACATAAGTCAAATACTATTATCCACATCATCCTAAGTCAACCATTTAGCATGATATAAATAAAGTCCAATTATGCCTAGGTCTCCTAACCCTTGATGATTGACTTGGGAACCCAAAATAGATTCTTTCTAATAGGGTTCACCAAGTATTCCTTTGGGATCCATTTCCTAACTACCATTGTAGTTTTGGCTTGACCTCTAGCAATTAAACAATGGTAGGCCTTTTCATTTTTATTTCCCTTATAGCCTAATCCTTTCTTGTTAAAACTTGCCCTTTGGCTCCCAATGATCATATTTAGGGTATTTGAGCCAATTGTGAATTTCTCTAGGGCCTTAGTTAAATAATCTACCTTTTCCCTTAAGGCCCTATTTTCTTCTACTAAGCATGCATCATTTACATTAGAAGAACTATCATTAACATGTGAGCATACATTTTCATGTTTTTCTTCTACGACCTTAATTTCATCAAGCATGCATTTGTTTTTCTTTTTAGCCCTAAACAAGTCCTTAGTCAAGCTAGTTATCATTGAAATAACATCTTGGGAGGGTAGTTTTGTTACCTTACTTACCCAATCTCCTTCCGATGATGATAATGATAAAGCTCCCCCTTCACTTGAGCTTGTTTCTTCTTTTTCGGAGGAGGTGGAGTCCAAGTCTTCTATTGCCATAAGTGCAAGGCTTGTGAATGCTTGTTCTTCCTCCAATGAAGATGGATCATCCCATGTCGCCTTGTGTGCCTTGGCCTTCCCTTTTTCTTTTGATTTTCTTTCTTATTCCTTCTTCTTGCTCCCCCTTCTTCTTGTCTTCTTTCTTTCTCATTTCTTCCTTGCTTTTGTTCAAGAGAGGACAATCATCCCTTATGTGTCCCTCTCCTTGGCAATTATAGAAAATAATCTTCCTCCTTGGCCTTCTCCTATCATGAGACTTGATAAATCTAAAACTCTTTAAAGCATGTCTCACCTTTCTTACCATGTAGGCCTCCTCATTGCTATCCATTGAGGAAGAAGAATCTTCATCGGATGAGGAGGGTGGAGTCTCCTTCTTCTTCTTTCCCTTGTCGCCCATGAGTGCTAATCCTCTTGATGGCTTGATTGGCTCCTCTACTATTCCTTCAAGCCTAGTTTCATGTAACTCCATAGTTGAAAAGAATTCTTCTAGAGTACTTACCTCTAGATTCTTGGAAATATAAAACGAGTCTACCATGGAGCTCCACTTAGATGATCGGGGTAATGCATTTATGGCCTTCATGATTATATCTCTATTGGAGAGCTTCTCCCCTTCACTTGTTAGACCATTAATAATTTCTTTAAAGCATGAATGAAGAGATAATACCTTCTCCCCTTTATCTAGTTTAATATTGCTTAATTGCGATCGGAGGAGGTCTCTTCTTGCTAGCTTGGCTTCGGATGTGCCTTCATGATGCTCCACTAGCTTCTCCCACATCTCTTTGGCGCTAGAACATTCTGCTATCCGGTTTACCTCTTGTTGGGGGAGCACATTGAAAAGGTGGTGCTTGGCCTTTGAATTTGCAAGGTGCTCCTCCCTTTGCTTCTTGGTCCACCTTGACTTCTCAAGTAGCCTCCCCTCTTCATCCCTAGGCATCTCAAAAATGTTTTCCATAATTAGCATGATATCGAAATTGGTTTCAAAGAATACCTCCATTCACTTTTTCCACCAAGCGAATTCTCCTTCAAATTTAGGCGGATGAATGTTAGAGCCAGCCATCTCTTATCGTGATTGTGTTGGCGATGAGTCTGCGATAAGCTCCTTTCTCTAATACCACTTGTTGGAGGATCAATGGTCAGCTAGAGGGGGGTGAATAGCCTCTTGTTCATCGATGATGGAGATTAATCGCTTCTTGATTGTCTACAATCAGGTTAGCGCAGCGGAAATATAGCTAAACACAACAATTAAACAAAACATAAGAGAAAGAAGACGATGCAAACTCAAACACAAGTGTGTAACGTGGTTCATGACCCTTGCCACTAATCCACGACCCGATTCATTCCAGGTGAATCACACCTAACCAAATCCACTAGATCTCTCCTTTTGCCCAAGCAAGGTGGAGGTAACCCTTCTTACACAAAACACTCCTTCTTACAATAAGATTGAAAGAAATGCAAGGAGAAGGAGTAGAACTCATGTGGGGAACTTAGGGGATACTTGGGAGCATGAAGATTAACCTCCCCAAAACCCACACCCTCTCTTTTTATAGAGAGGGACGAAATCTTCCCGTTGGGGTTTCATCACGATTGCGCATGACCACGCCTTTCTAATGGCTTCGACATCGTGCGAACCGCGATCATCACTGATCAACGGCGGCAGGCGGTCGGGCAATACCATCGATTCGGTGATCGCTTCATATGGCCCGATGATTAGTCGGCTCACGGCCTTCGTGTCGCGAACTCTAGTAGTCACCTTCCATCCATGGAAGTCGACTGCCAGTAGTCAATTGCTAATGTAGCAGTCCGACTGCTGATCGGGTAGCTCCACCGCACACCAGTCAAACTCATTTGACTTGGATTAGTTCAACTATCCATTCTTGGCAGTCGACTGGTGTCGGGTAAACCTCAAACAAGAGACTTGTTTGAGCATCTAACGGTCGAGTAAACCTCAACCCACTTGGTTGAGCATCCGACACTTGACTTAGCCATTCGGCCAAGTTCACCTATGAGCTACGTTACATTTTGCTCATTCTCTCATCTCCCTTGAAGTCTCTCACCGAAGTTCTCTTCGTCTGGCCACATCCCTCGGATGCACCAAGCGCACGGCTTCGCAATGCCATCCTTAGCATCTCGCCCTGAAGTCTACTTCCTTTGACTTCACTCTAAAGCTCCTCGTCCAATGGTTCCTAGCTCGGATGCACCAAGTGCACGACTTCCACAATACCATCTTTCACCGACTCAAGGACCGAGTCATGAGATGGTGAACCCACCAATGCTATCATCAAGCTAAACTCCTGTGTAAATTACTAAGTTCTGCAAGACTTCAACACACATATCAAATCCATAAACAACCTAACTTAAACCTTTGTCACATACATCCAAACCACATCATACATGGATTGATTGCCCTAATAGTATCCGGTCAACATGACCTACTAGGACTTCCTGTTAAGCTTGCACACTTAACATTGATATTAGAACACAAGTGAATCCTATCTTTTAACTATGATTCATACATCAAAACTAAGGAGTGATTCTCTCTGCATCAACAACCTTCTATTCTTAATCATCTTCTGAACTAGGTTGACTAGCTCAATCTCCATCTCTTCATCTACCTCCGATTCGTATTCATCTTCTTCGAGAGGAGGCTTGCTTTTTGCCTTTCTTCCTCCATACAAAGCAATACCTTTCTCGACCAGGACCGAATTAGAATGCTCATGAAGTTCAAATTTGGAAAATAATTCATCTAACCTTATTTTTGAAAGATCTCTAGAAACTTTGTAAGCATCAACCATGGATGCCCACAAAGTTGTCCTGGGAAAGGCTCTTAGAGCGTACCTTATTACATCGTGGTTGTCCACCTTTTGTCTAATGGTATGTAGGTTGTTTAGAATGTCTTGAATATGAGCATGAAGTTGGCTCGTGGTCTAATTTTCTTTCATCTTTAGATTATACAATTTATTAACTAATAAATCTCTTTTACATACCTTTGCATCGGATATCCCTTCATGAAGCTCGGTTAGCTTGTTCCGGAGGTCCTTGGCACTTAAAAGGTCTAATTCGATTGAGTTCCTTCTTGGACAAGCCGTATTGCAAGATTTAGGTCATCTTTGCATGGACTTCGATTTGCCTCTTGGTTGCATTGGTCCATTTGTCGAAGTCCAATGGTTCCCCTTAATCGTTGGTGGGTAGAGCAAAGCCGGTTTGGATTATTATCCACATCTTGACTTGTGTTTTCAAGAAACACTCCATCCAACCCTTCCAATAATGGAAGTCATCTCCGTTAAAGAATGGAGGTCGGGCGGTGTTATATCCCTCAAGATGAGCCATTTTGAAATTCTAGCAAAAACATGAAAAACAAAAATTTCCAAGACTTTTGTCTTGGATTAGTAGTGAGGGAAGAAAACTTGAATTAAATGAAAAAGCAAAAATACAAAAAGAAAAAATTGCTCAACCAGTGGTTGTACTGAATCTGAGCGCCCCCGCTTTGATACCAATTGTAGGATCGAGAAAATGCTAGAGGGGGTGAATAGCGTTTGAAAAACTTATCTTTTCAATGTTAAAATGCAAAGTATGCAGTGGAAATATAAGCAAAAACAAAAAGACACAATTTTGTTTTTGCTTGGTTCACAACCAACCAATTGCTAGTCCAAGGCCCCGCGATCCTTGATCGCTTCCGATGGGCAATCCACTAAAACAATCTCTTCCTCATTGGAGGTAAGAGATAAGCGATTACAAGAATGTAGAGAAGGAGGTAACAAGTCTACCTCTCCTTTTAAGCAATAATAAGTACAAAAAATTTAACAAGTAAATAAGTATACCGACTAAGAAGTAGATGCATGTGGTGTTGTCGGCGTTACAACGTCGTTGCGTATCAAAGAGCACTTGGATTTGATGGAGCATTTTGGAAGCCTTTTTAGATGATAGAAATGAGTGATTTGCCTCTCCTTTTATAGCCATTTGACCCCCATCTCATTGAGATCCAGATCTTGGTCAAACGTCCACACCACCCCTTCTTTGGTGGATCTTATCTTGACTCTCCTTGAAGTGATCAGCTTGACCAACAGTCGATTGATGCCATACAATAGTCGACTGATGGTGGTTCAGTCGGCTGTCATTTCCCTCCAGTCGATTGACAACTTGATAACTCACCTGCAATACATGGTTAGCACAAAGAGCCTTTATTTATGGTAAATCCGATGGTCCTTTACCATCCTACCTCGACCGTGACCTTCCTCCAGAGGTCTTAGTCGGATCGCCGCCTATGGTCGTCCTCGTACGGAGGACATGTCCTTACCATCACTACACACCCGAAGCTTACCTTATGTCCTTCTGAACTGTTGCTTAGCTTCTGGTCACCACCGAGGTTCCTCGACTCCCTGAGGTTCTCCTAGTGTCACCCGACCACCGAGGTTTTTCGTCTCGAGATTCTCCTGGTGTCGTTGACCTTAGCAAAGCTTAATACATTACCTGCACACTCAACACCACATAAGAGAAAATAAGAATGGCTTAACTTTGAATCTTTTCCATCATCAAAACTTATGTTCGATTATCTGGTGCCCCTCTACCAACAAAGAGATTATCCAGATTGGAGGATGTGATGGAGCATCAAGAGCAACAACATCATTCACATCATCTCGAGATGATGCAGATGCTTTAGGCACAGAGAGAGAATCATCGAGAGATGATAGAGTTTTTTTCGATCTTGGAGCATGAGTCATCCATCTCCTCCACCTCCTTCTTCTGATTAGGACTGTATTAGATACATTAGTTGTTATAGTTTTAACTTATGTAGTTAATTTGGTAACTTTTAAAATTTGCTTATTCTTAAACATGAATTGGATTATGGTTAGTAGATTAGGATGCTTTAATGTTTACTATTCAAAATCTATTTTGTTTTATTAAGTAATATTATTTTCTTAAAGGAAAATTAAAAATTGATCTAGCCTAGGTCAATTTTAGATTTCATGATCCTATAGACTTAGGTAAGCCTTCACATCTCACAAACACCTAGGACTACCTGTTTGTGTATTGAGCCACAAAGATGGGTGTGAGATGTTAGGACTGCACCCCAGGTTCCAGATGTAGATTCAGTACATCGACATGAACCAACATGGGATTTAAAAAGCAAATCAATCACTTCGATGACTAACTCTAAATCAAAGATTGATGATAATTCTATATCACTTGAGCTACTAAGAATTGAAAATTTGCTTTAAGGACAATTTTAGATGTGTATTATCAATATATAAATTATGTATAGGAATTCATGCTTGGGCATTTCTTATTTCATTTGCATTACTTTAACATTATTTGAGGAGGAGTTTTGAAAATTTTGAAACTTTCTAGCTTTTATTGTAAAGGATTTTTAAAAGTTTTGAAAATATTTTACATTTTATTGAGAGAGAGTTTTAAGAGTTTTGAAAAATTGAAATCTTTATTTAAGGGGGAGTTTTGAAAAATTGAAATCTTTATTTAAGGGGGAGTTTTGAAAAATTGAAATTAAATAGCTTTATTTAAGAAGAATTTTTTGAAAAATTCAGAATACTTTAAATTTTGTATATTTTCAAAAATCTTTTAAATTTTGAAAATCTGATTCAAAAGTTTAATTTGAATATTCATTTTCTGAATTTTTTTTGAAGATCCTATGAATTTTAAAAATGCTTTTTGAACATTTAAAAACTTGAAGTACTTTGAAATGAATATTGCAAAGCTTAGGTATTATTTTATCAGGCATAACTTTCATATCTTTTTGTGATTTATATCAGGTATCAAGTATGATTTCTCTTCCCTACTAGTCTTGATGGCCAGCCGGCCCGGTCACACGGCGAGCGCCACCATCTAACGAGGATGAATCAAGGTAGCATAGGGTCAGTGCACGTTGGAAACCCGTGCTACACCAAGAGGTTGGCCACGCTGCAATGGGGGGGGCGTCGAGCACCACCACCCACGCAGCGTGCGCTGTTAATGGGCGGAATCGACCCCTAGAAGCGCAGAGGGGAGTCTCGTGATTAATCGCTGCACCATCTTTGAATTTTGGTATTTGAAGTATAATATTATTGATGTATGCCAAAGGGGGAGAGAAGAGAAAATTTAAAGTTAGAGAAGTTCAAAGTAAGAAAGCACTTCATCCATATAAAAATTTCATGCATTTAAATATTATACATTTTTAGCTTACTGCATTGATAATATATTTTGAACTTAAATATTGCAAATTGATTCTCCTAACTTTAATTGATGTGTTGTCATACATCAAAAAGGGGAGATTGTTAGTGCAGAGAGGACCACTCTTTAGTTTTGATGTATGAACCATAGTTAAAGTTAGAAATTACTTATGGATTGATAAATGTATTAAGTGTGCAGGCTAACAGGAAAACCCTAATAGGTCAGACAAACCAGATACTAGGTAATGAGTATTGAAAGTCCTAGTAGGTCTCATTGACCAGATACTAGGAAGAAGCCTTGATAGATCATGAGGACCAGACATCAGGCAGGAAGACCAGATAGGTCAGGAGACAGGACATCTGACATGAAGATCGATTGGGTGAGGAGACTGGATAATCAACATGAAGACCAGCTGAGTTATGGAGATCGGACAGCTGGAAAAAGTCCTAATGGGTCTGATCGGATGTCAAGAATGGTAAGTCCGACAGGATAGTCGATAGGTAAGCCTTGAGTGAAGAAGTGACGTTGAGTCCTCTGTAGGGGGACAAAGCTCTGCGTCGATCTGACGAATAGTCCGCGTGGGACTAAGAAGTTGAGATTGAGTAGTATTACTACTTCTATTGTATTTTATATTGTATTTTTTTTCTAATCTTGTTTTGCAGGAACTAGTCGACTGAAAAGATTCTAGTCGATTAAATTCCGGTCAATTGAGTATGATCTAATCGACTGGACATATAGTTGGCAAGATTAGCTGGTGATCGATTGAAGATCTGGAAACCAAGATGGAAAGAGCTCCAGTTGGCTGGGGAGGTCCAATCGACTGGAAAGGCAAATTTTTCGATGAGGAGTTAGGTGACCTGGAGTTGACTGGAATAGGTCCAATCGACTGGGAAGGCCGAAGTGTTAGAGATTTGACGCCCGCTAGAGGGGGGGTGAATAGCGTTTGACCGTTCGTAGATGGAATTCGATCGCGTCTTCGTGTCTACAAGTTTCGTTAGCACAGCGGAATATATATATGATAACAAGAACAAAACACAATCACAAACACAATAACACAAAGATTTAACGTGGTTCGGAACCACACGGTTCCTACTCCACGGATCAAGCTCTAACGAGCTCTAGCGACGCCAATGCAATCACTAATCAATAAACTCCTTCTCGACAACAAGTCGGAGGCGGAGAAATCTCGTACAAACGTTTACAACAATAAACGAAAGAAATACAAGAAAATATAAGTGAAAATGTAAATAACACTTTACAAACTAGGGTTTTGAGCGCTTGCTTGTCAGTTGCTTGGATGAGCTTGAAGGACCCTGAAATGCACCTGCAAATCGCCTTCAAATCGCCTCACCAAAGCCCCCAAAGAACTGATGATGAAATCCTCCACGAGCTCCCCTTTTAACTTGCGTCGGGCTGGATTTCCGCCTATGAGTCGACTGCCATAAGTCCCCAGTTGACTGATGTCATTGTTGTCGTGAGACAACGACTCAATCCACGTCGGACAAGTTCCAACGGGACTCTTAGCGATGAAGCGCCAACATTAGCGATCGGCGCCGCGCCCGTAAGCCGTGGCGATCGGGTATGGGCGTTACGTGCTTTCGACATTGGACTAGCGATCATTGCCGGCCCCTTGGCGGTCGGCTGCCGTCGACCACCGATCATTGCCGTCGACACCGATCATTGCTCGATGAGCGATCATTGCGAGCATTTCCAGCTCTAAACTGGCAGTCGAACTCAAGTCGACTCACGGCAGTCGAACCGGCCATAATGTCAGTCGACTGCCAACCTCAAAAATGAGGTTTTAACCCATGTATGGTGCCCCCATACTTGCTAGACCACCCTTAGCCTAGACCTAAGCCTTCTAGCCACCTCCATCAGCCTCACGCCTCTCGGATCCCTCCAAGTCATCCATGACTTGTTCATCCATCGCGCTAGGCTCTAGGTGCTTTCATCGGCTATGTCATGCTAACGGTGTCTACACTTGAGCACATTGGACTTACGCCGCCAAGACTCGCTTGGACTTTCTGTATGCCAACCATTGGACTTACGCCGCCAAGACTCCGCTTGGACTTTACACAGCCAATATCAAACCCCTTGGACTTCTCATGCCAAGACTCAAGCTTGGACTTTCCCTTGCCAACCCATGTTGGACTTTTACATTGCCAAGACCCATGCTTGGACTTTTCATGTGCCAAGTGTCCCACTTGGACTTTTCATGCCAAGTACTCAAGACTTGGACTTTACCAAATGCCAAGTGTTCCACTTGGACTTTCCATGCCAAGTACACAAGACTTGGACTTTCCCATGACAATTACATTATCATATGTTTTTGTTGAAACATCAAAACATCACTCGAGTCAAACTCGAGGTCTTGAGTGTCGTGACCTAGGCGATTACAGGCCGATTGCACCAACAATCTCCCCCTTTTTGATGTTTGACAAAAACCAAACAAAACATTTGAGTTAGACCACTAACTCAAATCCCTTACCAATTATCCCAAATTGGTAAACACTCTCCAAATGTTTTCCCCTAAACATTCTCCCCCTTTTTGACTAACATCAAAAAGGTTTTCTCTCCAAGGAGGTCAATGTCTCATGTTCCAATGAGATCTTACAATCTCCCCCTTGATCCAAAAATAAATACCTTGGATGCCTACCATCTTCCTAGTGATAATTCATATATCACTCAAGAGAGGCAATCCTATACTCTCTCCCAATTTCCAAATTGGGTATCAAAAACCCATCAATTTCCCAATTGATGATACTCTCCCAATAACTTCTCCACTTCATGGAGAAAAACACATCCATCATCCCAAGATGGATACCTCCCCCTAAAGGCTTGCTTCCCCTTGACCATTGCACCAACAATGTCCTTGGGAAGCCCCTAAGCCAATAGGAACTCTAAACCATCAAAAATTAAGGTTCTAAGTTCAACATAGAACTTTCACTCACCCTAAATTTGATACTTTGACCTAACACAGCTCCTAATCAATATCCAATGGATTTTCACCCTTTATAATGCTTCCTAAAGCATATCCTAGGGTTAGGAGTGATTAGGAACCTTTTCAATAGCTGAACACGGGCTAAACAAACCTTGTTAACCCGAAATCAGACCTAGCAATGACTCGACGAATCACGATCTACCATATCGATCAGCCACCGAGGCGATCGGTGATAATGACGATAAAATTTCCGAATTTCATCTATCAGAATCGAGATTTGGAAAAACATAAGTAATTATACGTAATTTGAAAAATCATAAAATTTGATACGTATATTACTTATAGTCATTACAATGGGTGAAAAATATTTGAAAATTATTTTACTCATATAATAGTGAGTTTGATACAAAACTCAAAACCATTGAAATTTTCAATGTTTTGGCCCTATTTTGTATCAACTTCATCAATGGTGATTGCTATCAAAAGATAGACTTCACCAAGGTTTTCTAAATTGATTTTAAAATGATTTCAAAACCATGTTTTGGATCATATTCCTTGGGCTCTATGCACATGACTTGTACACAAACTTTCCTAATGATCCACATTTGAAATTAGATGAGTTTTAGTTCATTTAGATGCAAAAACTATGCACCTTGAACTTAACTCATATCCTAGCATCTCACATGTATCTATGGTGTATAAATACACATATATGTCAATTGGATGTGAGATGTGGATTTTGGTTCATTTAAAACTAGGGTTTCATGCATCTTCTAAGGCAACCCTACTTGATTCCCTTATGAATGGGACTCCAAGTCATGTCATAGTCCTTAAATCAATTTCAATCGAAATTTTTCTTAAATACATGAATGATTATGGCATTAATGATGATATAAATAAGCATATGCTCATAATCATGATGTCATGACATAAGATGAAATCTAAAAACACATGACATTTAAAACCTTAATGCTAAAACATGAACATGACATATAAAATGATTAAAAGTAAGCATGATGTCATGGCATGTTATATGGCAAACAAAGCATGACATATAAAATATATAGGTATGATAATACCTAAATTTTAATATTAATTGTCATTTGTTGGGATTAATCATATTTTGCCATATTAACCTAATCTCCCTAGTGTGCCAAAAACCCAAAATGGCACACTAACCCCTAAACCTAAATTGTGCCAATTTAATTGATTTTTCTTAATTTCAAAAGTGCATTGGCACATTCTAAAATCTTTTAGGATATTGATTCAAATCTATTTCCAAGGTAACCATAACCTTGAAAATATACTAAAATGCCACCTTTACCATGGTTGAGTTAACTACCCATCCAATCAAGGATGGCACACCCTAAACCCATCTAGCGTGAATCAATCACGCTCTTAGGAACCCAAAACCGATTTGAGCTCCTAGGGTTAATTAGGTATTCCTTAGGGATAACCTCTCTAGATACCTTCCTAATGACCCTCCTAGGCTTATTAGCCTTGGTCATTTGGGTCTTACCTAGGTTGACTCTAGGGGTAACTCCCCTTGCAACCTTCTTAGTGGCCACCCTAGGTTTCCTAGAAACCCTAGCCACTAGGCACACCCTTTGGTCAACTCTAGGGATGACTTCCCTATTAACCTTGGTCTTCCTAGACCTAGTTTGTGTTCCATAGTCAAATGGAACACTATGATAAGCCACTTTAGGCTTAGGTTTGTGACCCAAACCTCTCTTGCCCTTCGTTGACTTTTGACTCTTAGGTCCTTGGTGCTGACTTTGACTTTTGGACCTTTGACTTTGACCATTAGACCCTTTAAATTGGTTTTGTATATTCCTAAGGGTCTTTTCTAGTTTCTCAAGCCTTGACCTCAAGGCTTGGTTTTCTAATTCCAATTGCCCAATTGATTTTTGATTAAATTCTTGGGCATGGGACTTTCTAGGCATATGCCTAGTCCATTTAGGATTTAGACCTAGGTGCTCTTGCACCTTTCTAATTGTCTCCCTAGGTAAAATTGATCTTGAGTTATTTGAACTAGGTTTGTCCTTAGGTAAATTGTTTTTAGGGACATTAGTCCCAAATTTCTCCCTATTATCTAAGTAGACACTCTTAGCACCTAAACAAATATATCTATTATTTCTAGCATGCTTTTTATGAATTGCAAGGGAATTAAAATTCCTAGCATGCTTTTGACTATTAAATCTAGAAGGTGCATTATTGAAATATACATTAGGGTTTGCCTTAGAGGCTCCCCCTACATGTATAGCTCATTCTTGGGTCTTTTTGCTCCCCCTAGGACATTGACTCCGGTAATGCCCCTTTGAGTTGCACTTGAAGCATATGATATGCTCCTTGATCTCTTGACTTGGGGCATCGACATCCTTGACTTTTGGTGCCGGTGGAGCTTTCCTAACCTTCTTTGGGCACTTGCTCTTGTAGTGCCCGGCTTCTCTACACTCAAAACATATGATATGATTTTTATTACAAATTGATATGTTTGAGTTACCTATGGTGGATGTGGTGATTGGAGTGGATTCTTCATTCCTCTCGGAGGTTGAGACTTCTTCTTGAATTTGTTCCGGCTCCGGTGTGGAAGTTCTCTCCTCCCCCTCAATCCTTGAGGTGGATGCTTCTTCCACCTCTTCCACCTCTTCTTTCTCCGATCCGGAAGTCGACTCCCTATCAACTTCTGACTTCTCAAGCTCTTTAGATGGGGATGTGCTTGCTTGAGCTTGAGAGGGTGAGCACTCCTCTTCTTCTTCTTCTTCTTGGATTGATGATGGATTTTCATGAAGCTTGGCCAAATCGCTCCATAGCTCCTTGGCATCGACATAGTCACCTAGGCTACACAAGAGGTCATTAGGAATTAAATCAAAAATGAATTTGATTACCTTCTTGTTTTTCTCGAAGGCTTGGAGTTGATCTTCACTCCACTTCTTCTTCTTGAGGAACCCTCCCTTTGGTCCTATTGGATAGCCAAAACCCTCCATCAAGATAGACCATTCTTCGAAGTCCCTCATCATTAGGAAGTCTTCAATTCTTGACTTCCATTGCTTAAACCCTTCTTGTCCATAGAAGGTATAGGGGATAGGTGTGTTGATATCCCATCCCAAATGTCCTTGGATTTCCATCTTTTCCTCTAGCGTCTTGACTCCGGGTTGTTAATCCGTAGAAGAGCCCCGGGCTCTGATACCACTTGTTAGAGATTTGACGCCCGCTAGAGGGGGGGTGAATAGCGTTTGACCGTTCGTAGATGGAATTCGATCGCGTCTTCGTGTCTACAAGTTTCGCTAGCACAGCGGAATATATATATGATAACAATAACGAAACACAATCACAAACACAATAACACAAAGATTTAACGTGGTTCAGAACCACACGGTTCCTACTCCACGGATCGAGCTCTAAAGAGCTCTAGCGACGCCAATGCAATCACTAATCAATAAACTCCTTCTCGACAACAAGTCGGAGGCGGAGAAACCTCGTACAAACGTTTACAATAATAAACGAAAGAAATACAAGAAAATACAAGTGAAAATGTAAAGAACACTTTACAAACTAGGGTTTTGAGCGCTTGCTTGTCGGTTGCTTGGATGAGCTTGAAGGACCCTAAAATGCACCTGCAAATCGCCTTCAAATCGCCTCACCAAAGCCCCCAAAGAACTGATGATGAAATCCTCCACGAGCTCCCCTTTTTATCTTGCGTCGGGTTGGATTTCCGCTATCGATCCGATCCGCCATAAGTCCCTCCGATCGATGCCACTTGTCGTGAGACAACGGCTCAATCCACGTCGGACATTAGGCCGACAATCGATTATCGACCCTTGGCGATTGGTCGATAAATCGTCGATCGTCGACCGATCGGCTGCTCGATAGCGATCGGCGCGAGCTATTCGACTCTAAAGCGCGGTCGAACTCAAGTCGACTCACAGCAGTCGAACCGGCCATAATGTCAGTCGACTGCCAACCTCAAAAATGAGGTTTTAACCCATGTATGGTGCCCCCATACTTGCTAGACCACCCTTAGCCTAGACCTAAGCCTTTTAGCCACCTCCATCAGCCTCACGCCTCTCGGATCCCTCCAAGTCATCCATGACTTGTTCATCCATCGCGCTAGCCTCTAGGTGCTTTCGTCGGCTATGTCATGCTAACGGTGTCTACACCGCCAAGGCACATTGGACTTACGCCGCCAAGACTCCGCTTGGACTTTACGCCGTCAACCATTGGACTTATGCTGCCAAGACTCCCGCTTGGACTTTACGCAGCCAATATTAAACCCCTTGGACTTCTCATGCCAAGACTCAAGCTTGGACTTTCCCTTGCCAACCCATGTTGGACTTTTACATTGCCAAGACCCATGCTTGGACTTTTACATTGCCAAGACCCATGCTTGGACTTTTCATGTGCCAAGTGTCCCACTTGGACTTTTCATGCCAAGTACTCAAGACTTGGACTTTACCAAATGCCAAGTGTTCCACTTGGACTTTCCATGCCAAGTACACAAGACGTGGACTTTCCCATGACAATTACATTGTCATATGTTTTTGTCGAAACATCAAAACATCACTCGATTCAAACTCGAGTCCTGGTCAATCGTGACCTGGGCCGATTGCACCAACACGAAGTACCATATCGATGGGCTAATATGGAGTCGATTGGAGGGCATTCCTGTCGATTGAAGAGAGCTTATAATAGAAGGGCACAATCAGCTTCGAAAAACACAATTCTACTACATCCATGTGTTGTTACTAGTGTTCTCCATCCAAAGAAGCTACACTCCATTGCAATGACACAACTTTGACACTTCGTGCCCTAATTTCATAGCTACTAAAGTGTCAGTACATTTTATTTGTTATGTACTTCATTTCAAAGAGAAGGTAGTGTGTTACCTTTCTCTTAATCATTGTAAAAAAGTGATTCCCTCCGAAGTCGAGAGTCCTCAAGTCGGAGGGCCTTTTAGTGCATTGCCCATCAAGGTAGCTCTCGGAGAGCTACGGGCCTTGGAGTAGCAACCTGGCTAGGGTTGTGAACCAAGTAAATTACTTGCCTTTTTTTATTTCTTATTTATTTAATTCCACTACATAATCTTTGGTCTCTAAAGATAAAGTAAAAAATAAGTTTTCAAATTATAAAAGAAAATTTTTATAACCTCCGAGATTCACCCCCTCTCTTGGAACATTACGATCCTACAATTTATAAGTTCCCCTTATTCTTATATAAGGGAATTTGAGTACTTACCCTCCATTGATCATATATTGTTTTGTTTTCAATATCATGTTAAATAATTTTTTTAAGTCATTCGATAGCTTGATTCCTTAGGCAGTTTCATACCTCTATTGGAATATCATCTAGTCCCATGACTTTTCCTTTTTGCTACCCATTTAAAGCTTATTCTACTTTTGAAATTTGAATTCTATGATAAAAATTTAAATTTTTATATTCATTTAACCTACTTAAATTACCTTTGTTAAGTTGGTCACCTAAACTTTTATTAAAAAGTTGATAAAAATATCTCTTCTACTGCTTTTTTATTTCTCTATCATTTACTAATATCTTATTGTTTCATCTCTAATACATTTTATTTTGATCTTTTGTCTTCCTCTCTCACACTTTAGCTATTCTATAAATGTACCTTACTCCTTTTGTATCTAATTTTTGATATTTCATTCTTAGCTTCATTCACTACTTTCTTAGCCTCTTTCTTGGATATTGTATACTTTTTTATGTTTTCTATATTCTTACAAATATATAATTCCTTATAGGATGTTCATTTTCCCTTCACTTTCTCCTATACTTTTTTATTCCACTACTAAGATTCTTTACTTGGCGATGCATACCCCTTTGACTCACCAAGTATAATCTTGGCTATTATTTTCAATTTTGATATAATCTTATCTCATGCCATATTAGGGTCACCGTATATTTCATCTAATACTTGTACTTCTATCTTTTCCTTAAATATGTTATGTTTTCATATTTTTCCTTTTACTAATACTATGCTTGAAGCATATATCAAATATCGTTAACTTAAGTTGGGTAGTTAAGCTTTCTCCAGAGATAACCTTATAATTTTTACAAATCTTTCTATCATTCTTCCTAACCATAAGAAAGTAAATTTGCAATTTATTATTCCTTCTTTTGGATGTGACTAAGTGTTCTTCTCTTTTCTTAAAAAATGTATTAGCTATATAAGGTCATATGCTATTGCAAAATCTAATATAGTTTTACCTTTTTCCTTTTTTGTTCCAAATCCATAAACCCCATGCACTATCTCATATTCCTCATTTTTTACTTCGGCATGCCCAATAAGATCACCTCCTTTTAAAATAATTTCATTTGATGAAATATTTTGTAACACTTCATTTAAGTCATCCAAAAATTTTGATTTGGTATCTTCATCTAATCTTGCTTAAGGTGCATATACACTAATTACATTCATTGTTTCTTTCTCCACTACTATCCTGAGAGTTATAATTCTATCCCCCTTTCTAACTATTCCTACAACTTCATCCTTTAACGAACTATCTACAATAATACTCACTCTATTTCTTATATTACTCCTTCCTATATACCATAACTTAAAACTCGAGTTTTCTATCATCCTTGTACCCATTCTATCTCTTGTACCCACAAATTATTAATTTTTCTCCTAATAATTGTATTTACTACCTCTATTGCCTTAATAGTGAGGGTTCCTATATTTCATGTTCCAAATCTTATTCTATTAGTTTTTCTATCATATTTGTTCTTACCCAACCTATGGTGTGAACTCTTACCTATTTAGCACTATACCCAAATTCTCATGGAGATGTATTGGTACTTGTCGATACATTATAGTCGAACCCTACAATGCAAACTCTTGTATATTTATCACTACTCTCGAGCTCTAGAGATATAGCAGACATTGCCAAGCCATTACAGTCGGACCCTGTAATGCATTCCTTCTGAGGAATAACCTAACATTAGCATAATAGTTTAGTGGATTCATTATCTTATTAGCCACCAAAACATAATGTGATGACCATGGCAGGATACTTGTTCATCTATTTCCAAGTTGCCAAGGATAAAGTGATCAAGCTTGAGCTTTTCGAGATCACCTAGCTTTGCATGCATTCTCGACCTCCATAGAACCTTCTTGTTTTTGAGCCCCCGTACAACCTCGAGCACCATACCACTCAAACACCCTTAATTCATGCACCTAATGCCTGATGGATTTCCAATTGAGTGTTATTAATACCTTAAGTATAAGTAGACCCATCTCTCTAGTACCCAAACTCGAACACCCCTATAGTCCCAAGCACTAGAACGATCAATTTGGGTTGGGCTAGTTGAGTTGGCCCATCCTGCCAATTAATTTAAGTAGGTTGGGTTGAAATTTGATCAATCTATCATTTGACAGGCCTAAACAAATCAACCTGGATGGGTTGCGAGTCAAGACTAGCTAGCCCATGGCAGACTTGGGTTGCCCTGTAGGTTGAGAAAGTTGAAAGTTCTTTTCTCTCTTGTAAAATATTTGTATTTTATATGTGCATTTATTGGATTAAGTGAACTTAATTTAATTTATCATACTCAACTAACAGAAGAAAGTAATGCTTCTAGTTGAACTCTTGTTTCTTTCAAATAGAATTAATTTGGTTATGTGTAAGTGACACTTCATGATAGTATTTTTAGAGAAAATGACATAGTAATTTTAGAGATTTTTTTTCATTTTTTTGTAGCCTATGGACTAGTCCACCTAATTCATAACCTGCCTTGGATTGCGGATTTCTCAACCACCAAAATGGTAAGCCAACTCGTAACTCCCCACTAAATGTTGGATTTGTGAAAGATTGACCCACCCTGCCATAGATCGACCCATTTGATAGCTCTACCAAGCATCCTTATTTCACACTCCCGCTATCCGCTAGCTCTTTTGAAATCAAATGCTCTCAATGTCTTAAGTGTAGGCGGGTTCACCTCCTGAATACTCAAGCACCCAAGCGCCCGTGCAACCCTGAGTTCAATAGTGCCTTTGCTTCTCACATCCGATACCCCAAAGTTCTTTAGATGTCGATCACTTGTGCCCACCTCCCAATTACCTGAGCACTCACATTATATCTGAGCGCCTAGGTAGTGTTGGATATCTAAGCACTGTAGTAGTCATGAGCATTAGAGCGCCTCCGTGTTCCTCCACTAATGTATATGGTTCTCATCTCTTTTGCATTTGAGTCTTGGGTCCCTTGTACTTCATGGGTCCATTATTCAAGGGCTATTCAATAATCAAGTGATATTGACTCCTTAAGTGAAGGTGGGCCCACCTCCCATGTGCTTAGCACCTGAGCACATGTGCGGCCCTAAGCCCCTTAGCTTCTAAGCACCCTTGCTTCTTATGGTCATTACCTGAAAACTCTTCAATAGTCGACCTTAAATGTAAGCGACCCCACCTCTCGAGTTCACAAGCTCCCAAGTGTCATAGCAATCGCCAGCATCCAAGCAACCTAAGTGTTAGTGAAAGCCCTAAAGTCAATCATGTGATGATTGTTGTATGAATTTTATTGTATCATATTTCTATTTATAAAAGCATGGTTATTATATTTACTTGTATTGGTGCCAAATAACTAAATATAATAATGTCCTTGAGTAGTAGGTTCTTATCTATATCAATCGATTGGTTGAATCGATAATGAGATGATATAGAGAACACTACTCTTAATCATTCCTAGTTAAGTATTAACATTCAGGGACAATGTTAATGCATAGAGACTAGCATGTAGGTCAACATGATGACTTGATCTCATAAGTCATGGATATGAGATATCAAGTTGACACATGGGTATACATTAGAGAATATATACTGAATGACCCGCCATGAGAAAGTATCGTGGATCGTTATATGAGTGTCATATACTTTCTCATGTGGCTATTAGTATGACTATTAGTCCTTAGACCTGAAGTCACCATGGTTTCCTACATAAGGAGTTGCATACTTTGGCTTCGTCAAACGTCACCCATAAATGGGTGGACTATAAAGGCGATTACTGGGTATGTGATAAATTATGCGGAGGGATGTGAATGATGTAGATGAGATCTATCCCTCCTATATGACGGGAGAGACATCGTTATTCTTGATAGAGTGAGACCACAAAGTGCATGGTCATGCCCAAATGAGTCAATATGAGATATTGAGCTCATTTAATTAGAGTGAGTCTACTTGGAGTTCAAGATATAGATTGTACCGAGGATGAAATGGTCTATGCCTCAATTGGTCAATCTAGATGTCATAGAGGGACATTGTCACATATTGTGAGAGTCACAACTAGTAGTCACAAAGGTGATGTTGGAGCTCAACATTCTTGTAACTTGGGTAGCGATGATGTGTTGCTAGATACCGCTTATTGCTTATGTTCCTAAATCGGTTTATGGACATTGCCAACGTTACAAGAACCTATAGGGTTACACACAAAGGGCAATTAGATGGAGATTAGGTTCATATGATGAACAATGAGGATTAGGTTCATGGGAAGAACCAAATTGAATTAAGAGTAATCCAAATTAGACTAATTGAGTTAGACTCAAGTTGATTCAAGTGTTGAATGAGTCTAATTTAGATTTGATTCATTTAGTCAATTTAAATTAATGAATAGAGATTCATTAAATAAAATTGACTTGAATCAAGTGGTTAGATTTAATCAACCATGGGAGATAAGAGGTCAAGTTTGACTTGACTTGAGAGGGAAGATGAATGGCCAATTTTGACTTGACCAATTGCCATGTCATGGTGACATGGCATGGGGGTCGGCCAATGATGATGCTCCACATCATCATGGACCTATCATGTGGTGCCACCTCATGAGGGAGACCATGAGCCATTGGCTCTTGGAGTTACATGCATGCATGTAACCCCCCATCCAAGAGTGGTCGGCCACTTCATTTTGCATTAGATGTGAATTGATTTGTGTGGTAACTTCATCTTCTTCCTCCTTGGATTACTCTCTCAAGCTCTCCCAATCCTCATCTTGGCTGAACCATCCAAAGGGTGCTAGCACACTCAAGGTTGTATTTTCTCCACCTATTGTTTGTGTGGATACCAATAGAGGGGTGTGCACTTGACACTCTCAAGTTCCGGCGAAGCTTTTGGACGAGTGGGATAAGCGAAGGGCATCGCTTCAAGGGTAATGCTCTCACCTTCTAGATCTAAGGTAGATTTAGGTTTACTTAAGCACATACATATTTTATTTTAATATATCTTTGCACGAATCCGTGGCCGGACTTCCAGGGTTTCTGCAACGCAAAAAGCAGTTTTTGCGGCTCGGAAAGTCCAACACTAAGTGCCCCGTCCAAGTCATAGTCCCTTGTCGTGCATTGCCAGAGCATTGAGATGTAGGTGGTTTGAACCTGATCACCCAATCTTGAGTACCCAAACCCCTTTGTAATCCAAGCACCATATAGTTCATCATTCCACACACCTAACCTGCCGAGTAGTAGGGCTACTTGAGTACTTCTTCCATTATGCATTTGCCTCTAATCTGTTTAGTTTTCCTTAGTCCCATCTCCTCCAAACCTCCAATTTATCTTGAGTGGATTTGAAATGGGGTTGAGCATTGATAACTGCTATTTTGTTGTATTATTTTGGTCCTTAATATCATCGTTTTAATCCTCTCATGTGTTTAATTGTTGATTATTTACATGTTTTATGAGTTGGATATATTTTTGGACCTTATTGTAAATTCTCCTAAAATTTAGACTTATATGTAAATTTTATATTTGTTTATAGGAGATCGAGATGAGCCACTGGACTAGACTCAAGTTGAATCAAATATGGCTTCATCTAGGGCTAGAAGGATTATTTCAAACGTGAGTAATCTGGACCATTAATCAAGATCAGAAGCAGTTTAATCAAAGGGTTCAGATCTAGTCAATCCTGTCCGTCCGATGAGATTTGATCGATTTTGAGCCATCTATCCAGATCTGAAGAGATCCGTTCCATACATTTAGATTTGGACATCTTATCCCTTCATCTAGATCTGGTCGATCGTGATTTTCCATTCAGATTCAATCAGTTCCATTCATTAGAGATCGGAGTAATCTGAACCATCTAATGTGATGGCTCGATCTGAGCCATTAATCTGAATCTGGAGCGATCCGGCCCATGCATTGTGATCTACACATCTTATCCTTTCATCTAGATCTGACCGATCGTGATTAGCCCTTCAGATGGATTAGATCCGTCCATTTGAAATCAAATTGATCACAACCATTGGATCACAGCCTTCTTAGGAGATTAATTGGACTCATTTAACCTAGCTCTATTTGGACGGCTAGGATCAGAGGAGGCTCCAATCGGACGGCTCAGAAAAACCATTTAATAAACCTCACTCGAGCAGAATCAGCAGAAGAAAAATGGTGCAGCAAAGGCAGAAGGTCTTCTTCCTCGCGACGAACGGCGACGTCCTCTTCCACGTGAGCAATGGCGGAATCGCACAGGAAGCCGGCGGCGAAGCAGGAAGAAGATCCTAAACATCGCGACGAGCAGCGCAACTCGAGCCGAGGCATTTTTTCCCCCTGTTCACGCGCGACAGAGTGATCTTCTTCCCCACGAGCGACGGTGATAGTCCGGCAGCTTCTTCCGGCGACCTCCCTTTCGAGATCCGGTGACAATCCCAACCGATCCTCGACGGTAGATCCAGATGCACTGATTGCGGCAGCTGATCCAAAGCGGGTTGAGGTAGAATTTCGATGATTCACCTTCACTAGCATTCCACTCCATTTCGGCGATTGGGATAGGCCTTTCCATCTCGCCAGAGTCACCCACCAGCTGTGCCAGATTAGGGTAGTTCCATCTCCAACCGGTGAAGATTCCCTCCACTGTCCGATGAATCCAGATCGTCGGAACAGTGATCGCATTCATCCATCTGTCCATCCTTCCTGCTGCGCTGATTGGGCAGCTTTGCATTCACCGTCGGAATGGTTGTTCGGGTTATTGTGGCCATCGTGGGGTTACCGATTACTTATATTTGAATTCAGTCCATTTAATTGGATATTTTACTTTATCATGTTTGTTTTGTTACGGTTAACTTGTTAGGTTATGTTTATCATGTTTAGTTTTGTTTATTATGTTTGATCATGTTTAGTTTAGTTTTCATTTACATTTGACCAGTGTGTCGTATAGTGACAGTGCGGTGCCTGGTTGAATTGCTTTCGTTATTAGTTTAGATTTTATTTACATTTGGCCAGTGCACCATATAGTGACAGTGCGGTGCTTGGTTGAATTGCTTTCGTTTATTGCATTTCATTTATTACAGTTTTTAGTGACTGTTTGACTACAATGTCGTATAGTGACAGTGCGGTGCTTGGTTGAATTGTTCACCTTTGTTTCGTGATCATTGTACTGTATAGTGACAGTGCGGTGCGTGATTACTTACTTTTGCGCATTAGGATAGTTACTTGTTAATTATTATTTGGTAGTTAGATTTACTTCCTACAGATTTAATTTCCATGTCTCTTTACCAGAATTGTTTGACCATTGCATCGTATAGTGACAGTGCGGTGCAAGGTTGAATCGTTCTTGCATTAGGTTAGCTTTGAATAATTGTTTTGATAATTGTAAAAACCTCCAGTGTTTACTTCTGTTTAAAAACAAACGTCCAGCGATTAAGTTCGTTGGGAGACGATCCGAGTCAGTCCTATACTGCATTAGTGTAGTTAGGGGGTTCGGTAAATAATTTGGGAACGGTATTTAGACAATTAAAATCGTTCGATCAAATTTTGGCATCGTTGTCGGGGAACTTTAATGGGTTTGTTTGTCTTTAAACTGTAGTTTGTTTGTTTGTTTTCTTTTTCTTTTGTTATTATTGTCTTTCTTATTATCTATATTTGTTTGTGTGGATGACTAGGTATTCAGGCAATAATCTACTTGAGTTTTATGCAGCAGTTTTTCTCTTCCCTCAGAGGCCTAGTCTAGGAAGAGGGTTGTTGAAGAAAAGGCTAGGGAATTCCAAGAGCTAACAGATTCCCAAGTATGCCAAGTTTTTTTTTTTAGATCTGTGTGTTCACGAGAAGTTGTACTCTTTATATGGAGGTAGGAGATACTGTAGTTCAGTTCAGTATTTTGGACCCTATGAGGTACCCGATGGAGGATCATTATATTCTTAGCGTGGTTATAGCTAATGAGTTGGCCTACATGAACTTTATTTCTTAGTCTGTTTTTCATTTGGATATCTCTGCACCTTCTATATTTTGTTGTGATTTTATTGATTCTGTTGATTCTGATGTTGATAATGATTTGTCATTAGGACCTATCTGTGGGCCCTCTTTATTGTAGACAGGGATATGGAATGTGTAGGGACTTGCACGCTTCAGATGACGCCCCAAGGATCACTTCCATAAGATGTTTGTAAGAAATGTCATTTCATGGTCGAGCATGGGATAGTCTTAGGTTGTATTATCTATGTGTATGGTATTGAAGTAGATCCTGTTAAAATTCATGTTATATCTTCTTTATCTTACCCCGCTTATGTGCTGGAAGTTCGTTCTTTTCTGGGTTATGCAGGTTTCTACAGACATTTTATCAGAGACTTTAGTTTGCCCTACCCTTGACCAACTTGTTGCAGAAGGAGGGGGTATTTCAGTTTGACCAGGATTGTGATGGAGATCGAGTCCACCCCCATAGCAGATTCTTTTCCAGAAGTAGGGGAAGACACCATGGTATGCAGATCTTGCTATTTATTTAGTTGTCGTGTTGTACCTTCACATTTTACTCATGTACAAGTCCAGAAATTGAAAAGTGATACTAAGTATTATGTATGGTATGATCTTTATCATTGAAAATTTTATAGTGATCAGATTATTAGATGATGTGTACTTGATTATGAGTTTCATTCCATATGTACTTACTTTTTGTTATTCTCCGGCTTGTGGGGGTATTTTGGACCCCAAAGAACTGCTAGGAAAGTTTTAGAGTCTGATTTGTATTGGCCCACCTTATTTCATGATGCCTCTGAATTCTACAAGTCTTGTGAGCGATGTCAACGAACAGGGAATATAGGACGTAGAAATGAAATGCCTCAACAATCCTTGTTATTCTATGAGATTTTCGATGTTTGGGGTATTGATTTTATGTGTCCATTTCCTGTATCTTTTGTATTTTCATATATTCTTTTGGCATATGATTATGTTTCTAAATGGGTGGAGGCCATCCCCACCAGGACTGATGATTCTCTAGTTGTTGTGGATTTTGTTAGGTCTCACATATTTTACAGATTTGGAGTACCCAGGGAGATCATTAGTGATCAAGGGTCTCACTTTCGTAATAGACGCAGGTCAGTTTAAGCAAAGAGATCAAGTCTATTCTGGAGAATATGGTGGGGCCAGAAATGATGATGCTTCTTCTCCGACTTGAAAGGGGAGTGTGTTCTTTTATTTACTGCATTTGTTTCTTTCCTTTCATGTTCGGAATAATCTGTGTTAGTTGTTTGTTTATCTGCCTGTTTGCCTCGGTTGTTTAGTTGTTTTCGTTGAGTCAAATAATATTCTCTATGCATGCCTTAGTATCATTTTAGAGGTGGTAAAAATTAGTTAAGTTTGATCATCAGATTGTGGATTTTTGTGTATGATAGGAGACTTCACTTGCATGCAGTCACTTGTTATGATGGTGAACTTTTTATTGATAGATTAAGCTTGATTTTGATTCACCTAGTGAGGTTGCAAGCGATTCTTATCATCTACCCACTTTTGTGTGATAACACATGTGATTCTTGTTACTCTAGAACTTGCTTTGAGTCTTTTCAAAACTGCAATAACATTTACTTGCATGAATATAATGAAGGATTTCATTCTTGACTTGGTTTGCTTGTCTAATCCACTTGATACTTCCATCCTCCATGTCTTACTTGTCATATCTTTTCAATTGCTATCCATTGTCTTTGTATCTTTGTGGATTATCTTTTTCATATCTATTGTTTTCCATGTTGGAGGAATAGTTTGATGGGTTGTATTGTCTGAGACGGACAAAATTTTTAAGTGTGGGGGAGGAGGTATATTATTTTTGTTGGAAACATGATATGGAAGGAATAGTTTTCAGAGGTCATTGGTCCTGAGATATATTTGTCTGTGATTAGTACTTGATTTTCTACACACAAAAAAAAAACCGCCATCGATGTTTCTTTTGTTGAAAAAAAAAGAAAAAAGAAAAAAAAGTGCAATTGTAATGCAGGCAAATGGGATTGCAATGTGTTGGATAGAGCCATTTGATCCTGAATCCAATTATAAAGTTTCTAATTGTCCTAGTCTCTTCCCATATTGCTGGTTACTGAGCATTTCACAGAGCAACTCATCAAGTTTATTTCTCCAATTCTTCTCTTTTTCCCTATTCATTTGTACCTTTGTCTTGTACTTCTCTTTGCATACTTTATCTGCAATCTACTTTTGATCTTATTCTGATTCATGATAAATCCTTTTGATTCATGTATGAGATGTATTGATAGCAGTAGAGAAGTAGATGATAAGCAAGCATATGGTAGTACAAAATTGCATGTTGTTTTGAGGGTGCCCCACTCCTACGTTTATTATGTCAGCATCAGTGCATGTATCCATTTTGGGAGGTTTTGTATTAGGCTTAGTCTATTTGATTTGACTGTAGATCATCATACATGTTGATTGTTGTAGGAGTCGGATCTTTTGACTACCTAGGATCCAGATCGATTTGGTGATCCTAAGTAACTTATTTTTTCCTGTCTCTGAATTATTGATCTGGGTATTGGTTAGGGAAATGACTGATTGAGTCAGTCTTTCCTTTTTTTTATTATTGCTCGGGACGCGCAAGAATAAGTGTGGGGGAGTTGATAAATACTATTTTGTTGTATTATTTTGGTCCTTAATATCATCGTTTTAATCCTCTCATGTGTTTAATTATTGATTATTTACATGTTTTATGAGTTGGATATATTTTTGAACCTTATTGTAAATTCTCCTAAAATTTGGACTTATATGCAAATTTTATCTTTGTTTGTAGGAGATCAAGATTAGCCACTGGACTAGACTCAAGTTAAATCAAATATGGCTTCATCTAGGGCTAGAAGGATTATTTCAAACGTGAGTAATCTGGACCTTTCATCAAGATCATAAGCAGTTTAATCAAAGGGTTCAGATTTAGTCAATCCTGTCCTTCCGATGAGATCTGATCGATTCTAAGCCATCTATCCAGATCTGAAGAGATCCGTTCCATACATTTAGATTTGGAGATCTTATCCCTTCATCTAGATCTGGTCGATCGTGATTTTCCATTCAGATTCAATCAGTTCCATTCATTAGAGATCGGAGTAATCAGAACCGTCCAATGTGATGGCTCGATCTGAGCCATTAATCTGAATCTGGAGTGATCCGTCCCATGCATTGTGATCTACACATCTTATCCTTTCATCTAGATCTGATCGATCGTGATTAGCCCTTCAGATGGATCAAATCCGTCTATTTGAAATCAGATTGATCATAACCGTTGGATCACAACCTTCTTAGGAGATTAATTGGACTCATTTAACCTAGCTCTATTTGGTCGGTAGGGATCAGAGGAGGCTCCAATCAGATAGCTCAGAAAAACCATTTAATAAACCTCACTCGAGCAGAATTGGCAGAAGAAAAACAGCGCAGCAAAGGCAGAAGGTCTTCTTCCTCGTGACGAATGGCGGTGTCCTTTTTCGCTTCCGCGTGAGGGGCGGCGGGATCGCACAGGAAGCCGGTGGCGAAGCAGGAAGAAGATCCTAAACATCGCGACGAGCAGCGCAACTCGAGCCGAGGCATTTTTTCTCCCTGTTCACGTGTGGCAGAGTGATCTTCTTCCCCACGAGCGACGGCGACAGTCTGACAGCTTCTTCCGGCGACCTCCCTTCCGAGATCCGGCGGCAATCCCAACCGATCCTCGACGGCAGATCCAGATGTGTTGATTGTGGCAGTTGATCTGAAGCGGGGTGAGGCAGGATTCCGATGATTCACCTTCACCGACGTTCCACTCCATTTCGGTGATTGGGATAGGCCTTTCCATCTCGACGGAGTCACCCACCAGCTGTGCCGGATTAGGGCAGTTCCATCTCCAACCGATGAAGATTCCCTCCACTGTTCGGTGAATCGAGATCGCCGGAACAGTGATCGCATTCATCCGTCTGTCCGTCCTTCCTGTTGTGCTGATTGGGCAGCTTCGCATTCATCGTCGGAATGGTTGTTCGGGTTATTGTGGCCATCGTGGGGTTACCGATTACTTATATTTGAATTCAGTACATTTAATTGGATATTTTACTTTATCATGTTTGTTTTGTTACGATTAACTTGTTAGATTATGTTTATCATGTTTAGTTTTGTTTATTATGTTTGATCATGTTTAGTTTAGTTTTCATTTATATTCGACCAGTGTGGCGTATAGTGATAGTGCGGTTCCTGGTTGAATTGCTTTCGTTATTAGTTTAGATTTTATTTACATTTGGCCAGTGCACCGTATAGTGACAGTGCGGTGCTTGGTTGAATTGTTCACCTTTGTTTCGTGATCATTGTATCGTATAGTGACAGTGCGGTGCATGATTACTTACTTTTGTGCATTAGGATAGTTACTTGTTAATTGTTATTTGGTAATTAGATTTACTTCCTGCAGATTTAATTTCTATGTCTGTTTTCCAGAATTGTTTGACCATTGCATCGTATAGTGACAGTGCGGTGCAAGGTTGAATCGTTCTTGCATTAGATTAGCTTTGAATAGTTGTTTTGATAATTGTAAAAACCCCCAGTGTTTACTTTTGTTTAAAAACAAATGTCCAGCCATTAAGTTCGTTGGGAGACGATCCGAGTCAGTCCTATACTGCATTAGTCTAGTTAGGGGGTTCAGTAAATAATTTGGGAACGGTATTGCGACAATTAAAATCGTTCGATCAAGCACTCATACTCCTTATTTTTGTTGAAGCGATAGGTTCAAGTAGTTATAAAGGTATTAATAGACATGAATTTGTATCTTCTCGAAAGCTAGCTCTGTTGGTGCAGAGAGCACCACTCCTGATTTTTGATGTATTAACCTTGGTTTAAAGTTAGAAATCAATTGTGATCTAATTTATGTGTTAAGTGTGAAGGCTTAACAAGAAGTCCTAGTAGGTTAGGTTGATCGGATATTAGGTAATGAGATGGAAGTCCTAGTAGATCAGTAGATCGGATAATAGGCAGAAGTCTTGACGGATCAGGAGGACTGGACACCAAGCAGGAAGTCTAGATGGGATGAGTAGATCGAACATATGACAGGAGACTGATTGGGTAAGGAAGACTAGACAACTGACAGGAAGCCCAACTAGGTCAGGGAGATTGAATAGCTGATAGGATGCCCTGGTGGGTCAGATCAGATGTCAAGCATAGTGAGTCCAGTTGGGTCAGCAAGATTGGACCACTAGCAGGTAAGCTCTCAAGTGGAGAGGTGAGACCGAGTCCTAGTTTGAAGATAAGGTAGGCGTCGATCCGATGGAAGGTCAGAGTTGGACTAAGAGGTTGAGTTCGGATAGTATTACTATGACCAATTCATTGTATATACTATGTGTGCTAACTTTGTGTTACAAGTCTCTAGGTGATTGGATAGGGTCCAAACACCTTAGATTTTGTTGACTAGACTCAATCTAGGTGACTGGGATGCCGAGTTAGCAAGGTGAGCTATCGATCGACTGGGTATCAGGTGACAAAGATGGTAGGTATTCCAGTTGACTAGATCGGGTCCAAATGACTAGGATAGGAAAATTCTAAAACAACAGTGGAGTGGATCAGACTGGCCTAGAGTCGACTGGACCTAGTCTAGGAGCCCGGGGGTGGTCCAGGTGCTTGGAGAAAGCGTAAAAAAATAGAGAGCCAGCTCCAAATACAACTTTACTACCTTCTACCAAAGTGTTGCATCTTCATTTGTCATCTATAAAACCTGTTGTGCATCATATCGACACACTACCGACATTTCGAGCTACAACTTCAAACCCTAAGTGTCGGTATACTAATTTATATTTACTTATTTCATTGTTGCTATTGTACTTCATTTACGAGGGAAGGTAGGGTATTACCTTACCCTCGAATCTTTGTAAGCAAATAGCCTCCGAAGTCAAGAGTTCTCAAGTTGGAGGGATTTTTAGTGTTTGCCCGACAAGGTAACCCTAGAGAGGGGTTACAGGCCTTAGAGTAGCAGTCCAGGTCGAATTGCGAACCAAGTAAAATCCTCTTGTTCACTATTTCATTTTTGTTGCAATAAGTTTGATTTTAAAATCTAAGAAAGTTTTTAAAAGAAAATTTTAACGACCGAGATTCACCCCTTCCCCCTCTTAGTCATCATGATCTTACAATTGGTATCAGAGCATGGGTCACTCTGATTTTGGTGCAACCACAAAAGAGAGCAATAGAAAAAATTTTCTTTAGTATTGTCATTTTTATCTTAGTTTAATTCCCGCATTAGTTTACATTTTTTTTTTTGCAAAATTTAGTAAATTGTAAATGTCTCATCTAGAGGGTCATAGCATCGTTTGCCCTCCACCTTTTAACGGAGAGGACTTTAGTTATTGGAAGATGCGAATGGAGTGCTTCTTAAAAACATATCTAGCTGTATGGTTTAGCATTAGGAAAGGTTTTATTTCTTTGGTCGATGACTCGGGTGAGTTGTTAGATCCAAATAAATGGACCTTAGAAAACAAGAAAAAAGATCAAGTCGATTACAAGGCCTTGAACACCTTGCAATACAGACTTACAAAGGAAGAGCTTAATAGAGTCGGACCATTTAAAAATCCTAAAGAATTATGGGATAAGTTAATAGATTTGCATGAAGGGTCTAGTGACACAAAAATAGCTAAAAGGGGCATGCTTTTAAATAATTTTTTTAATTGTAAAATATTAGATGGTGAAAATGCTAGTCAATTGCACACTAGGATCAAAGATATTTTAAATGGGCTTCATCTTATAGGTCACCAAGTAGAAAACCACAACATAATATGGTATACACCCAAAGCTTTTCCTTGGAATGCTTTATGAACATTGATAGTCGATGCTTATAAAGTTTCTAGGGATCTTTCATTAATTATATTAGACGAACTCTTTTGTGAACTTGAATTGCATGAATAAGCTAACTCAGGTTAAGTCGAGAATGATATAGCTTTAGTGGAAGGTAGAAAAAAAGAAGGAAAGAAAATTAAACAAGAGTCCGAAGACGAGTTAGAATCAAACGAAGAAGAAGAAATGGTGAACATGGTCCGGAAGATGTTCAACTGAATGAAGAAGTTCACAAAAAAGGATGCAAAGAAAGTGGTTGATAACAAGCCTAGACCAAGATCGGAGGTTACAAGCTATGAATGCAATGGAAAAGGTCATTACAAGTCCGAGTGTGCTAGCCTGAAAAAGGGAAGAGAAGCCAAAGAAGGAAAAGAAAAAGAAGGCACTAAAAGCGACTTGGGATGAGTCGTCATGGGAAGAATAGGATGCGAAAGAACCAAAGAAGAGCTTCATAGCGTTCATGGTGGACGATGAGTCCGAAGTCAAGTCAAGCTCCGAGTCGATGTCTGAGACAAACCACATATTCACATACATTTAAGAAGGACAAGACGAGGTAACCTCTCCTTTAGAAGATAAAATGTACAAAATAATGTAGAGGATCCTTTAGATGGCTAGAGGCGAATAGCCTCTTTCGTCGATTTCTATACAAAGTCATTAGTAGAAGAAAAAACAAAATGTTGGATCGAAATCATGCTAGAGGGGGGGGGGGTGAATAGCAAGCATAAAAATCTTTCTTTTCGTTCGATAAAAGTCAAGTGGCATAGCAAAAATTATGATGCAATAAAAGTAAATGACTCAATTTGTTTTTTACTTGGTTCACAACCGAAAGGTTGCTACTCCAAGGCCTTGCGATCCTAGATCGCATACGATGGGGCAATCCACTAAAAATCTCCTCCTCGTTGGAGGTAGGAGACAATGGTTACAGTAAATAAAAGATTGAGGAAGAGGGACAATCCCACCTCTTCTCTTTACAACGAAAACACGATAAAGGAAGATCGAATACAAAAGGTAAGACAACTAAAATAGAAGACTACCGACGTTAGAAGTGGGAAACTCGGTGTGACGTTGGCATAGTGGTGGCGTAGCGTTGTCGTAGACCTTTGGCATTGTGAGAGCACTTTGAGAGCAATTGAGCTGACCTAAAAAGGTGAACCCCCCCCCCCCCCCTCCTTTTATAGCCTTCTAAGTCTTTGAACGTTGAGATCCAGATCTTATCCAAATGGACACCTCACCCCCAAGATAAGGGGATCTTTTTTGACTTTCATCGAAGTGGAAAGTTTGAATAGCGATCGTGATGCAACGTCGATCGCAACAACTAACAATGATCGCCAAAGATGGTTATTCAACTGTAACAAAGAGTTAGCACAAACACAAGAGTAAAGATAAATTTGATGGCTACTTACCGTCCGATCTCGGCCTAGACCTTCCACGTGAAGTCTTAGTCGGATCGCCGCCTAAAGTCATCCCCGTACAGAGAACCCAACCTCACCTTTACTCCACACTCGTGCTCTCCGATCCTTTGTGACTTGTTGCTTAGTTTCCGGTCTTCACCTGGGTTCTTTGACTCCATCCGAAGTTCTCTCGGTGTCATTTGACCACCTCAGTTTCTCGACTTGAGATTCTCCGGGTGTCGCCGACCTTTATCTAAGCTTAAACATTTCTTCACACTCAAGAGTAGCTTATGAGATAAAGATAACACCTTAACTTTGAGCCTTTGCCATGATCAAAATCTAGGTTCGATTATCTGGTGCTCCTGCACCAACAATCTCTCCCTTTTTGATCTATGGCAAACCGACACAAAGTTAAGGAGAAAATTAAGCATAAAACAAAGTAGACAATACAATTAAATTCTTTTTAAAATCTCTCTCTTAACCCTAGGTGAGTTTTGAAAAAGATACTTTAAATTTAAAAAATTTGTGTTACTCCCCCTTAACTTTCGCTCTTCTCCCCCTTTTTCCATAAATCAAAAAAGTAAAAGTTGGGGTTGTATATATAAGATAGGGGTTTTAAAGAAAACATTATAAGTATAGCATGCATCTAGAATTATTAAAGAACAAAATCAAATATGAGTCCAAGCATGCATCTCTACTTTGTTAGATTGGTTCGAGGTATATCCCTCTGCATCAACAATTGTAAGACTAGTTTTACTAAAATGAGTTTTTAAAACATAATTTTGATTTTAAAATACCATAAGTTAATTTTCAAAAATACTTTAAAAGTTTGTAATATAACCCTTAAGGTCAATTTTCTCCCCCTTAGTCAAATACATAAGGTATAAAAGATTTAGGGGGCGCTAAACTTGGCCTAGAGAGTTATATACTTAGTATTGGCCAAACAAAATTATAACTATATGTTAAATGAAAAAATCAAGAAAATAAATATTCTTATAGTTTTGAAAGCATTTCGAAGAGTTATGTTATTCATGTGTCTCAACACATGTTCACTTTATATGTTTTGTGAGATGATTTTAACTTGATTGAAGGTAGTCAACCTTGGGTTAGATTCGGATTTAACCTTTAGATCATTAAGTAGACTTTTCAAGAAAATGACTTCCAGGTCATGGCGAGGTACAGGGGCCTTCTTTGATCGTAATAACGACCACTTCCTTAGACAAAGCTAAATTCAAGAAAATATTTACTTAAGTCACTTAGGGTTATTTCCTGGTCTAACTAGTTTAGGATACGGTGATGTAGCTTCAGCTAGTTCAACTTAGCCAAGTGCACCAAGCTAGATATGCCTTATCTAGCTCGAATACACAAGACCTTATTTTCCTAATGTACTATCATCTCGCTACATCCTGATACTATGTTGTCATGATTGACTAACTATTGGACCTATCTAGCCGTTCTAAAAATTAAAACAAAAATTAACTAAGCATGCAAAACTTTTACTAAGAGAGTGGGTATACTATTTTAGTACTAGCTCTCCTGGACTATTGAATCGATATGGTCTAACCACATAATGGACTTAATCCTGGGGAATCCAATAGTTATTGGTCCTTATATGTCAATTCAAAATAATTTTAGGGACCCATGCTTGGACTCTTTGATGACTACTATTTACAATAGACATATAAGATTTCTTCATAGTCGTCGACCTAAATCCAAGTCTGACTTTGTTGTACACAGCTCTTTGAATTCCAAGAAGTCGATTAAGATTCTTGGATCCCAACGTGAACCTTTCCAACCTAGCCTCGAGCTCTTGAACTCGTCCATTCAAAAGAGAATTCTCCTCCCCAAGTTTTTCAACTTTAGTTGAGTTTCCCTATTGGACTCGACTAGTTGAAGAGGTTAGAGTAGCCTCTTACTTGAGGATTTCAACCTCCTCAAGCAACGACTCAACTCGAGACTCGAACATAGTTAATTTACTATTTAACAACTTAATAGCATGATACAAATTTGCAATTAGTGAACGACTTACCTTAATCTTTTCGTTTTGACCCAGCTTTGAGTCTTGTCTCGAATTCGTCCTCAGTCGAGTCGAGTTGGATTGATGTAGTCGTCTTCGGACTCGGACTCCATCGGTTTCGCCATGAAATCCAAGTCATTGCCTTGCTCTTCTTCTTCCTCCCACATCACTTGAAATGCTTGCTTTGGCTACTTGTGTTTTGGCTTCAATTTTAGGCAGTCTGATTTGTAATGTCCCTTCTTGTTGCACCCATAACATGTGTAGGTCTGTGGGGGTTTCTTGTTCTTCAATTGCTCTCTTTTCTTTTTGATTATCCTCCAAACTAGATTGACTAGCTCGACCTCCATCTCCTCTTCGGATTCCGATTCGAATTCATCTTTCGATTTGGATTCTTCTTCTACATGAGGTATCTTGCTTTTTGCTCTTCGTCATCTTTGTCCTGCAAACAATGCCATACCTTTCTTGATCGGGACCATGTTAGTTTGTTCATGCAACTCAAATTTGGAAAAGAATTTATTTAATCTAATCCTAGATAAATCTTTATATACCTTGTAGGTATCAACCATGGATTCCCACAAGGTGGTCCTAGGAAATGCATTAAGAGTGTACCTTATATGTCTCGATTGTCTGCCTTTTGTCCGATGGCATGTAGACCGTTCAAGATGTCTTGGATCCTCGCATGGAGTTGCGTAGCAATCTTGTGATCCTGCATCCTTAGATTATACAATTTATTTAATAGTAAATCTCTTTTGCATACCTTAGCATCGGATGTCCCTTCGTGTAGCTCGATTAACTTGTTCCAGAGATCTTTAGTGCTAATGAATGGTCCAATTCAGTTGAGCTCCTCCTTGGACAATCTACATTGCAACATTTGAGTTGCTTTAGCATTGGCTTCGACTTGCCTCTTGGTTGCGTCGGTCCACTTATCGAAGTCCAAAGGCTCCCCTTGATCATTGGTGGGTAGAGCAAAGTCGCTTTGGATTATTATCCAAGTCTCGACTTTGTTTTCATGAAACACTCCATCCGACCTTTCCAATAACGGAAATCATCTCCGTTAAAGAAAGGAGGTCGGGTGGTACAATACCCCTCAATGTGGGCCATTAAAAAAATGAACCTTACACACAAATAAAAACGACACAAAAAAGGTTGCTAAGACTCTAGTCTTGGATTAGTAGTGCAAGAAGAGAATTAACCAAAACATTTTAATTAAAACAATATACGAAAAGAAACCTAAAAAGTTGCTAGATTGATGGTTGCACCAAATCTTAGTGCCCCCGCTCTGATACCAATTGTTGGATGGAAAGCATGATAGGGAGGGGAGGGGGGTAGATAGCGAGCATAAAAATTTTTCTTTTCATTCGATAAAACTTGAGTGGCATAGCAAAAATTAAGATGAAATAAAAGTAAATGACTCAATTTGTTTTTACTTGGTTCACAACCAAAAGGTTACAACTCCAAGGCCCCGCGATCCTAGACTGTGTACGATGAGGCAATCCACTAATAATCTCCTCTTTGTTAGAGGTAGGAGACAACGGTTACAATAAATAGAGGGACAATCCAAAAGGAAGATCCAACCTCTCCTCTTTACAATGAAAAAATGAAAAAGGAAGATCGAATACAAAAGGTAAAACAACTAAAATAGAAGACTATCGACATTAGAAGTGGGAAACTCGGCGTGACGTCAGCGTAGTGGCAGCATAGCATTGTCGTAGACATTCGACATTGTGAGAGAAATTGAGATTACCTAAAGGGGTGAACGCCCCCCCCCCCCCCCCCACTTCTTTTATATCCTTCCAAGCCCTTGAACGTTGAGATCCAGATCTGATCCAAATGAACACCTCACCCCCAAGATAAGGGGATCTTGTTTGACCTTCATCGAAGTGGACAGTTTGAATAGCAATGATGATGGCCTTCATCATCATCGATGCTACCAAGAGTCGACTTCCAATACCAACTGTCAGCCAATCGTCAGGTTGGTTATTCAACTATAACAAAGAGTTAGCACAAACACAAGAGTAAAGATAAATTTGATGGCCACTTATCATCCGATCTCGTCCTAGACCTTCCACTGGAAGTCTTAGTCGGATCGTCGCCTAAAGTCGTCCCCGTACAAAGGACCCGACCTCAACTTTACTCCACACTCATGCTTACCTTTGGTCCTTTGCGACTTGTTGCTTAGCTTCCGATCTTCACCTAGGTTCTTCAACTCCATCCGAAGTTCTCCCGGTGTCACCCAACCACCTCGGTTTCTCGACTCGAGATTCTCCGGGTGTCGCCGAACTTCAACTCAGCTTAAACATTTCTGCACACTCAAGAGTAGCTTATGAGATAAAGATAACACCTTAATTTTGAGCCTTTTCCATGATCAAAACCTAGGCTCGATTATCTGGTGCCCCTGCACCAACACAAAACACAAACTTGAATTGAAATCAATAAGATAACACATTTGTTTAACGTGGTTCGGAGATGATTATCCTACTCCACAGTAATCCTTACGATGGATCATGTTGGTGAATTGATTGTCGCTAGTGGGGGTGAATAGCATCTTCGTTCGTAGATAAAATTTGATCGTGTTCGTCTCTATAAAACTTGTTAGCACAGTGAAAATATGAAATACAATACAACTATGAAGACGAATACACAATCACACAAAATACGCAAGCGATATAACGTGGTTCGCAACCTTATGGTTTCTACTCCACGAATTGGGCTCGAATGAGCCCTAGCGATGCCAAACACCACTAACAATCAAAACACTCCTCAACAACAAGTCGGAGGCGGAGAAACCTTGTACAAGTGTTTACAATAATAAACGAAAGGACAACAAGCAAATATAAATACAATACACAAAATCACGTAAAGAAAACTTTACAAATGCGATTTTGGATGCTTGCTTGTTTGGTTGCTTGAGCTGCACTTGGAAACCCTGAATTGCACCAGCAAATCGCCCCAAATTGCTCTAGAAAACGATGCCAAAATCCATCTCCATGAGCTACTTTTATAACCCGCATTCAGGCTAGATTTCGCCTAGCAGTCGACTACTCCTATAGTCGTTGTCTCACAACAGCCCGAGCCACATTGGATAAGTTCTAATGGATAGGACATCAGTCGACTGATCATGCACATCAGTCGACTGATCAAGCCATCACTCGACTATCAAACCCTAACAGTCGACTCGAAAACTTTTTGTTCTCGAAAACTCGACCATCAGTCGACTACTACGACCATAAGTCAACTGCCCAATGCTGACAGTCGACTCCTATCAGTCGACTGACCATAAGCCCAATCGACTGATACAAGTCGACTCAACTGCCAAGTGTCAAAACACTTGACCAATCGACTGGTCCAAAGCCCCAGTTGACTCATAACCTCAACCATGAGGTTTAACACTTAGTATGATGTCCTCATACTTGATAGACCACCCTTAGCCTAGACCTAAGCCTTCTAGCCACCTTCGTCATCCTCACACCTATCGAATCCCTCCAAGTCATCCATGACTTGTTCATCCATACGCTAGCCTTCAGGTGTTTCCATCAGCTATTGTCATGCTAACGTGGTCTACACCACCAAGGCACATTGGTCTTAAGCTGCCAAGACTCCCGCTTGGACTTTACGCCGTCAACCATTGGACTTATACGACCAAGACTCTCGCTTGGACTTTATGCCGCTAATATCACCCCTTGGAATTTCCTTGCCAAACCATGTTGGACTTTCCAATTGCCAAGACTCAAGCTTGGACTTTCCATGCCAAGTACCCATGACTTGGATTTCTCCATCATATGGTCAACCCCCTATCAACCATATAGTCAAACAATGGTCAAACCATCGTCAAACATCAACATACAACTCGAGTCAAACTCGAGTCCGGTCAATCATGACTCAGGTCGATTGCACCAACAGTCTCCCCAAAATATTATCAAACATTAAAACTCTACTCGAGTCCAACTCGAGTCTGGTCAATCATAACCTGGGTCGATTGCACCAACAATCTCTCCCTTTTTGATGTTTGACAAAAACCAAACACCTTTGAGTTAGGCCACCTAACTCTAATCTCTTTACCAATTGTCCCAAATTGGTAATCCTATAAATTCTCCCCCTTTTTAACATACATCAAAAAGGTTATCCTCAAGGTGATCAATGTCTCATATTCCAATGAGATCTTACAATCTCCCCCTTGGTCCAAAGACATCTAGGTTGCCTTCACTCTTCCTAGCGATAAGTCCCATATCACTTAAGAGAGGCTTCCTATAAACTCTTCCGATTTCCAAATTGGGCATCTCACATTCCCATTTCTCCCCCTCATGAGGAAGAACACATCCATCATCCCATGATGGATACCTCCACCTAAAGGCTTGCTCCTCCTTGACCATTGCACCAATAATGTCCTTGGAGAGCTCCTAAGCCTATAGGAACACTAACCAATCGAAATTAAGGGCAAAGATTCAATATTGAACTTTCACCTCCCTTAAAATTCGATATACACCCCAACAACTCTCATAATCCATATCCAATGGATTTTCACCCTTTTAAATGTTTTCCAAAGCATATCCTAGGGTTAGGAGCAGTTAGGGAACCTAGAAATGGCTGAACATGGGCTAAACAAACTTTATTTACCCGAAATCAGTCCATCAGTCGACTACACCATCGATCGATCGTGACAATATCATCGATCGTGACATATCGAAAGTCGATCGATCCTGATTTTCAGAAATCAGATTTTCAGAAATGAGTTTTGAAAATGTGTAAGTAAATATATGTATTTCGAAAAATTTTGAAACTTCATACTCACATTACTTACATGGAATATAATGGGTGAAAAATAGTTTGAAAATAAAATACCCATTAAAATAAGAGATTGGTACAAAGTTTAAAAACTATTGAAACTTCAATGTTTTTGATCTACTTTGTATCAACTTCTTCAATGGTGATTGCTATCAAAAGATAGACTTCACCAAGGTTTTCTAAAAGGATTTTAAACTGGTTTTGAAAACCTATTTTGAACCATGGACTATGGGCTAGATGTACATGATTTGTACATTAGCTTTCGTCATGATTCATATTTATGATTGAAATAAGTTAAAGTTCATCTAGATGCAACATCTATGCACCTTGAACTTAACTTATTTTTCTAACATCTCACATGTATCTAAGTTGTATAAATCACACACAAGTCAATGTAAATGTGAGATGTGGGATGAGGGTTATTAGGGCTTCATGCATTTTCTAGGCAACTCTATTTGATTCACTTATACATGGGACTTCAAATTATGCCATAGTCCTTAGATCAATTTTAATTAATGCATGAATGATCATGGCATAAATGATAACATAAATAAGCATGGCCAATGATCATGATGTCATTGCATATGATTAAATCTAAATATACATGACATAAACCTATTATCAAGACATATTAAATGATAAAATATGAGATATGATGTCATGACATGGCAAGATAGAGTATACAAATCAACATACACATCAACCAGGCAAAGACATGATTTTTCACAAACAAAATATTCCATTCACTATAAATTCAGTTCTACAAGCAAAATGGATGTCCAAACACTCTCGACCTTACTATGAAAATAAAAACAAAATACATAATGTGTGCCTAGCTTTCATACCTGGAGCCATCTCCTGGAGGTGGTGGAGGCTGTTGACTCAGGGTCTAGGTTCGCATCATCTCGAATATGTCAATTTGACACTGCTCTAGCCTGTTGAGCCACTGACCAATCTCTTGACCCATGGAGGACATGCGAGAATCTATGGCGGACTGCTCTAGACTGAGCTCCACCCATCGCGTGTCAGCTTCCTCATAGAACTCCTCTAGTTGGGTCTCCATGCGTGCAAGTTGCTCTGACTCTCCGATGGGGCATCGGATAACATCGGTTCATCCTCCTCTAGAGCTGGCTCGTCATGTTCGGCGACTGGCTCTGCAGGCTCCCCAGCTGGCTCTGCAAGCTCCTCAGGTTGACGTCGAGCAACCCACTCCATCCACCCAAGTCCCATCCACATGCTGGCTAATGTGAAGTTTCGCACTGTGATGCGGTCGTATGCGTCGGACAATGGCTTCAGGGATCCCCTGGAAATGTTTATGCCTATGGACTCTAACCATGCAGTGATAATATGTCCAAAAGACATATGCACTTTTCCTTATATAGGGGTCACAAAGTGGACTATGAATGGATTATGTTCAATGCCATGTTGATGTCCAGAAGGTGACGCATAGCATACATGAGAAAAAGATAGGGAGGTCGGGTCTTGGCCTGACCCCGATTCACAATAGGAAGGATACACCCAACAATGACTTTATAAAGTACATTGTTAGGTGCAGATAAATCATTCATTGGAAATATATTTTGACTTAATAGACGAGGGCTAAGAAAGATATGCTCATGCATGGACTCGAGTGATATATGATCAAATGGAGTAGGCAGGGGCACATCAAAACTAGGATAGAAAACAAAAGAGTCATCGGATGATTGACGCTCCAGGAACTCCTACAAAATCGCAGGAGTGAACTCCAAATCACATTTTGCAATGCGAGTGGAGTAAGTCGGGCCATCGTCAACCTTCCTTAAATTGGAGTAAAACTTCTTAAGGAGATCAATGTTTATGGAATGAGTGCAGAGAACAACTTTCATCAACTGGTAATGCCATATGATTTGAATGACATCACCACAATATGCTCTAAAGAATAGCTCGTCCAAGTACCTAACCGGCATGGGTTGGTATGAGAGCGATGAACCTTCATTAGGCTCATTCCTACATTGTTTTCTATATGGATTCAATGAATGCAATGCAATGACACCCAAACATGGTTAAATCAAAATATGATAAGGTAAAGCAATTAGGGTTTGAGTTAGAGAGTATACTTTGGTGCCACTTGGTTCTAGGTCTGAGAGAGATGATCTAAGCAGCAGAAAGCCAGGGAGGACGCCAGAGAAGCACCGAAAAATGGCTGGTCGGAACCCAAACTCGCGGAGGAGGAGAGTGAAAAGTGTTTTTATATTTCATTTTCACAATCATTAACATCCAAGGATTTTAATTCCTAGCATCTCACCCTTTCTAAGTGTTTGAAATACACAATCAAGGTGAATCATATATTTTGTGAGATGCAATACACCATAAACATACCTTCCATGAAAACATATGATAAGACACATGAAACATGGAAAGTGTGTGACACATCAAGGTATATAGTGCTTGAGTGTTAATCTCAAATGTCACTTCTAAATTTTAGACAATTTTCTTGATAACTTGATCCCCCAAGTGTGCCAAAAACCCAAATGACACACCAATACCTCTAAGCCTAAATGTACCATGTTTTAATCAATTTTTCACAATTCTCAAGGTTTATTGGCACATCCTAAAATCCCTTAGGATTAAGTTTCAAGCTTATTTCCAAGGTATCACACAACCTTGAAAGTGCTATAAAGTGTCAACTTTACTATGGTTAGGTTAACTACCCACCAATTCAAGTTAACAACCCCAATCCATTTAGCGTGATGGAATCACGCTCTTAGGAACCCAATATCTATTGGAGCTCCTTAAGTTAATTAGGTATTCACTAGGGATAACTTCCCTAGATACCCTCCTAATGACCCTCCTAGGCTTAGAGACCTTGGTCATTTGGGTCTTATCATGGTTAACCTTAGGAATTGCCTCCCTAGTAACCTTCTTAGTGGTCTTTCTAGGTTTCATGGAAACCTTGGCGACTAGACACTCACCATGGTCAATTCTAGGGATGACTTCCCTTGTGACCTTAGTATTCCTAGACCTAGGTTGAGTTCCATAATTAAATGGAACCCTATGGTAGGTCTCCTTGGGCTTAGGTTTGTGACCCAAATATTTCTTGCCCTTGGGTGGACCTTGCTTCCTAGACCCTAGGTTTTGACTCCTAGATCCTAAATCTTGACAATTTGACCCTTTAATTTGATTTTGCATCTTTTTAAGGGTCTTTTCTATTTTTCTCATGTTTTGACCTCAAAACATGATTTTCCAATTCTAATTGCCCAATCTTTGAATTGTCATTTAGTCTTTGGGCATTGTTCCATTTCTTAGGCATATGCCTACCCTTCTTAGGGTTAATGCCTAAATGGTCCTCTACCAACTTAATGGTTTCACCAGGTAGGATTTTTCTAGGGACATTAGTCCCAAATTTCTTCTTATTTCTAAAATTGTAACTCTTAGCCCCTAAACAATAGAATTTATTATTTTTAGCATGTTCTTTATGAATAATAACAAGATTACTTCTAGCATGATTTTTCCTATTACTTAAAGAATGAGCATTATTTAAATTTACTTTAGGCTTTGCTTTAGAAGCTCCCCTACTTGAGATGCTCCTTCTTGACCCTTGATGCATGCGAATGCGACCTCAAATCTCACGATGGAGACTGTCGAGGACTCAAAGTGTGCGCTCGCGCTCAATGCCCGCAAGTGCATGGATGTTGTCAAGTAATAAAAAGATTATCAATCCCACAGGGACTAAGATTCAAGTACCGATTTGGTAAGTGGAGGTTATTATTCGGAATTCAGATTTAAGGATTGATAATGCAAGGGTTGATGGTGGTCCCAACTCAATACGGTGTCACACGAAAGAAGAAAGAAACTAGTTGCGAGTTTTTGGAAGGGATTCTAGGATTTCGGTTTCGTTTGTGTGTCGCAGAACACGTTGTCAATTGGGTTTTATCTAGAGTTCTAGCTATGGTTTTGTGGAAAGGACATCATACACTCCCCCGATGAGGCTTCGCATCTATTGGAAGCTACCTCTAACATTACCGTGTCGACTCGGACTTAGTGATATAAGATAGGGTATGAGGATGTCGAATCGATCCCTGTGACGAATAAAAAATGGGGCACGTTTCCTACTCTATCGCATCCTTCTACCCACGGTTATGGGAGATGAGCTCAACCCCTAGGCTCCTCCTTGATTCTCCTAAATCTTAGATACGAGGGTTGTCACCCCTCGTATCAGCTAGCACAGTAGATAGAAAACCAAAACAATAACTATAGCTCTAAAACCAAATGCCAATTGCAAAAAGAAATTCAAGAACAGAATTCAAATTTGGAATAACATGTTCTACGCACACAAACTACTCCCTAATCCTAGAATCGGAGAGTCTACTCCATAGATAAGAGAGGAGAAACACAAAGTATAATGATGTTCGTATAAACAATAGAAATCAAGCAAAGAACAGAAATTACAATGCAATGTGACTCTTCTCTCCGGCGTTGAAGTACAGAATTTGGATCTCTGGTGACTTTCTTCCTCCCCGTTGTGAGTTTCTGAAGCTTTTTAGAGCATCAGAGTGTCATCCTGGTCGTCGTGCCACCCCTCTAGGGTTTGGGCATAGCCTCCTTTATATAGACATCAGCCTAGATCTCTCTAAAATCTAGAAAATAACCGACTCACGTCGAAATCGCACAGCACCACACTACCGTGTGTTTCCACATGGGCAGGCCATGTGTGGCGCTGTGCTGGCCAATTTCGCCCCTTGTATATGGCCATGTGTAGCCACATGCCCTGGTCATGTCCCCTTCTTCGTCCAGCTGCAAAATGCCCTTCTTTGCTCAAAGTGTGTGCTTTCCCATGAAATGCTATCCTACACACAAAAGTACAAAGAGCAGATCTCCGCACTAACAAAATATGAAATGCATGCAAATAAAGTAAAATATGGATGAAACAAACATAAAATGTAATGAGATGTGAGCGAAAACTACTCCTAAAACCCTATATATTTTGCTCACATCAATTCCCCCAGACTTAAATCTTTGCTTGTCCTCAAGCAAACCTCAGTGCCATGAAATTTTAAAAGGTATTGTTCCATATTTAACATGTTAACTAGATTTATCAAGTGGTATTTTACAATCAAAACAAAATAGATATATTCTAGAAATTCACTAAGTTAGCTTCTCGTGCTCATGCTAAGCGAATCTTCTTAGGGGATACTCATTCCAAGGTAAGTTAAGTCATCATCCTATAGCTTTCCTAAGGTCTCTGGCTCTTAGGCACTTACCTGCCCAAAGCGAGGGTCGTTCCCTAGATCTAGCACAAAGTCTCAAAGGCGTGCTCGGTATTGAGAGAAATTGGTAGGTGTTTCCCCAGTAACCTAACTCGGTCTCAAAGGGGCACCTAACCATTTCCACCCACGATAACTATATTTTTTTATTTTGATTTTTTCAAATTGGCTTCCTCAATCTGAGCATCTTGGTGTGAGCAAAACATATAGGGTTTTAGGAGTAGTTTTCGCTCACATCTCATTTTATTTTATGTTAGTTTCATGCATATGTCACTTTGTTTTGCATGCATTTCCTATTTTTTGGTTCGGAGACCTGCTCTTTGTACTTTTGCATGCAGGATAGCATTTCGTGGGAAAAGGCGCACTTTTAGAGTAAAAGAAGGGTATTTTGCAGCTAGACATAGAAGGGGACACGACCAGGGTGTGTGGCTACACACGGTCATGTCCTATGGGCGAGATCACCACCCCAGTAATACACATGGCTGGCCGGGTGAAACACACTACTGCGGTGGCACCCTCAAACAGATTGACACGGCTAGAGTTTTTTTTCAGATTTCACAGCAATCCAATGTGATGTCTATATAAGGATAGCTCTGCCCAAACCCTAGGTGAGAGGCATGACGGCTGGGACGGCACACCGAAGCCCTAAAAAGCTTCGGGAGCTCGCAATGGGGAGGAAGAACACCGCCGGAGATCCAAGTTCTGCACTTTAATGCCAGAGAGAAGGCCACATTGGCATTGTAAACTTCTGTTCTCGCACTTTATTTACTATTGATTCGATCATGAACATACCTTGTGATTTTCCTCTCTTATCTATGGAGTAGTTTCTTCAATTTTAGGATTAGGGGGTAGCTTGTGTGCGTATGGCATTTTGCTTCAAATTGAATTCTGTTTTTGAGTTTGAATTTGCAATTAGGATTTGTTTATACCGATATCTATGTGTGTTTGGTTTTCTACCTATTGTGCTTAGGTGATACGAGGGGTGACAACCCTCGTATCTAAGATTTAGGGGATTTATACAAGAAACCTAGGGGTTAGCCTGATCTCTTGTAACCGTGCGTAGAAGGATGCGATAGAACTGGCAACCATTCATCACAGGGATTGATTTGGCATCCTCGTACCGCCTATCCCGTCCTTGTAAGGCAGAGATAGCTCCCGGTAGATGTAGTGGCTCATCGGGAGAGTGCATGATGTCCCTTCCACAAGACCATAATTAGACGTTTAGACAATGCCCAGTTGATAACATGTTATGCGACACACAAGCGAAATCAAAGTCCTAGAATCCCTTTAAAAGATCTTGCGGCAAGCTCCTTTCTTCCTCCATGTGACACTGTACTAGAGTTTAGTCCACCGACAACCCTCACAATCATAACCTTTATATTAACTTCTGAACAATAACATCCACTGAACAAATCGGTACTCGAATCTCAGTCCCTGTGGGATCGATAATCTTTTTATTACTTGATGACATTCGTGCACTTGCGGGCATTGAGTGCGAGCGCGTGCTTCGAGTCCTCGACGGTATCCATCGCGAGATTTGAGGTCGCGTTCGTGTGCATCATGTTTTTGGCGTCGTTGTCGGGGACTGATCAATTCGATATCAAATCGAGAAGTGGATAATTGGATAGGATTTAGGATTAGATTTACTTACTTGCTTTATTTCCTTTTTATTTATTTTACTTCAGTTTTAGATTTCCCATATCTAGTTTTAGATTTTATTTTATTTTAGCAGTAGTTTTCTATTTCCTTATTGCCTATTTGATTTTGTTAGATAGATTTGTTTATTTCCTATTTCTTAGTATTAGGTAGTACTCCTAATTTTTGTGGCTCGGTTCTTCGTATGCTTAGACGCTTAGGATCGGAAGGCCTGATTCTGATCAATTTAGAAATCGAACGAACCTATCATCGCCGGAGAGCTGAATATAAGAGGATGGACGATCAAGTTGCATCCAAAGTAAATCTAGGTAGCCGACTTCTGTGAGATTATGTAGCTCCTAGTGCTAGAGGATTTAGGCCGAGTATAGCTAGACCATCTATTTTGGCAAACAACTTTGAACTTAAACCAGCACTCATACATATGGTCTAGCAGAATCAATTCGGGGGAGTTGCGACTGAAGACCCGAACCGACACCTAGTGACATTCTTAGAAATCTGTTTGACAATGAAGATAAATGGAGTCCTTGTGGACGCGATCCGCCTGAGCCTATTCCCATTCTCATTGCGGGATAAGGCTAAGGCATGGCTTCACTCCCTACCTTCGAGAAGTATTACTATGTGGGAGCAATGTGTGCAGCAGTTCTTGAACAAATACTTCCCACCAAGCAAGACTACTCACATGTGCCATCTTATCACAAGCGGAGGAGGAGAGTCCTTATTCGAAGCCTGCGATCACTACAAGGGACTACTCTACCAATGCCCCCACCACGGATTGGAAAGGTGGCTGGTGATCCACATCTTCTACAATGGGATCACGTACGCCACGAAGATGTCCCTGGATTCTACTGCAGGAGGAGCACTTATGAATAAGACCATAGAGGAAGCGGAAGAGCTAATAGAAGAGGTGGCCCAGAACCACCATCAATGGGCTTCCGAACATGGCCACCCAGCTCCTGCAGCAGAACGATATGCTATCAACTCCATTGACCACTTAACAGTGAGGATGGATGCGCTTAGCAGACAATTCGACTCTTTAAATCCTTCATCTGCATGTGCGACCATTGACATTGGAGAAGGAGTAGCAGCGTATCGAGAGGACTTCGTGGAGGCAAGATAGCTTAGAAGAGCAGATCGAGCACTATGATGCGGTTGGGGACTGCAATCTAAGGCCCAACAACCCATACTCCAGTACCTACAATCCCGGATGGAGGAACCACTCAAATATTTCCTATCAGAATAACTCGGGGAACTTCCAATCATTAAGAGGGTATGGGCAGCAGCAGGGCAATGGGCAACAACAACAGAAGTCTAGATTGGAGCTGATGATGGAAGACTTCATTGCTACCCAAACAAAGGCCAATGAGGAATTTTGTCGCCAACATTAGAAATCTGAAGAGTCAATCGAGTCTTGCAAGTCACACAAGGATGTTGGAGACACAAGTGGCCCAAATAGCCCAAACCGTGTCAAAATCCATAAAAAGTTCTCCATCAGTACCCGAGCCAAGTCAGGCTAAAGAAGAAGGAGTATACAATAAGGGAGTGGGGCAGAGAAATAGATTCGCTAAGGGGTGTACAACCATGATTTCCACCCTACATGACCAAGCTGAAATTGAAGATAAGATTCCACCACAGCTTGAGGACCCCGGTGAATTTGTTATCCCCTGCTCGATATATGGGGAAAACTTCGATGAAGCACTGTGTGACTTGGGGTCATCAGTAAGTGTGATGCCCTATGCATACTATCTGAAGATGAGACTGAATGGGCTCGAACCAGTGAATCTTGGTATTCGTATGGGGGACAACTCAGTCAAGGAACTCGTTGGCTTGCTAGCACACGTGCCTGTGGTTGTCGAGAACTTCGTGATCCATACAGATTTCCTCATACTTGACACAGAACCAAATCCCCAGAATCCCATCATTTTGGGAGGGTGTGCATAGATGTTAAGGCACACCAGATATCCTTAGAGGTAGATCGGGATATCATCCTCTTCAGCCTATCAGAGTGTAGAGCTCCCTACCTAGACGGCTTCACTTTCTGCAGGTTAAAGCTGAGGCCACCAGATGTCGATTCCAAGACAAATGAATGGAGGTTCACTAAACCTCCAGAGCCAAGTTGATAATGGAGTGTGGTCGAGCTAAATGACCTTAAACAAAATGCTTCTTGGGAGGCAACCCAAGTTTAGTTTTTAGGTTTTCCTTTGATTGAATTGCATGCATTTAGTTAATTTGAACATTGATTTCCATTTCGGTTAGCATTAGGACCAGAAGAGAACTTTGCTAGGTAAAAATAAAATCCATATTAGCTTACACGGCAAAGCGTATGAGAAAATTCGGACCATTGTGCAAAAAGGGGAGAAAAAGAGGGGACACACGGCCTGGCCGTGTGTTTTACCACGGCCGTGCCCGATCGACCCAAGGCGCACATGGCCTGGCCATGTATTTTCACACGGCCGTGTCGCACAAGGGTTAAGTAGGACAAGCCATGTGTTTTCACCCCATTTGCATCGTGTGCTTCGATTTTTCTTGGCCTAGCCATGTAGATTCTTCTTCCCCACCACGTAGAAGCTTTTCCAACCTTCAAGGAAGCCAAAAGAAGCAAGGATGTGGAGGACCAAGCAAGTAGCATCTCGATCCGGTGCTTCAGAGCGACAAGCAAGGTGAACTGACACCCCACAAGCTCTAGAGGAAGGTAACGCTCTTCCAACCCTTCTTTTTCGCAACAATGAACATAGGGATAGATATAACATGCTTTCTACTCGCAAACTCACTGTAACTAGGTATCTTGATGAAGATTTGTTAGTGAAAGCCCTAGAGCCAATCATATGATGATTGTTGTATGGACTTTATTGTATCATATTCCTATTTATTAAGGCATGGTTATTATATTTACTTGTATTGGTGCCAAATAACTAAATATAATAATGTCATTGAGTAGTAGGTTCTTATCTATATCAATCGATTGGTTGAATCGATAATGAGATGATATAGAGAACACTACTCTTAATCATTCCTAGTCGAGTATTAACGTTCAGGGACAATGTTAATGCGTAGAGACTAGCATGTAGGTCAACAAGATGACTTGATCTCACAAGTCATGGATATGAGATATCAAGTTGACACATGGGTATGCATTGGAGAATGTATACTGAATTGTTAGTTAAAGCCCTAGAACCAATCATGTGATGGTTGAATAGGGAACATTTTGTATCATATTCTATAAAGGCAAAGGATTGGTTATTATATTTACATCTTGCTTGTGCCAGCTAATTTAAATATAATAATGCCCTAGAAAAGTAGGTTCTTATCTACAGCACATCAATTGGCAGAATTGATTATGAGAGGCTGTAGAGAACACTTTCCTAAATGTTCCTAGTCAAGTATTAATATGCAAGGGCAATATTAATACATAAAGACTAGCATGTAGGTCAATTGATGACTTGATCTCACAAGTCATGGATATATGATATCAAGTTGACACATGGGTATATATTGAGAATATATACCGAATCGACCCGCCATGAGAAAGTTTCATGGATCGTTATATGAGTGTCATAAACTTTCTCATGTGACTATTGGTATGAATAGTCCTTAGACCAAAGTCACTATGGTTCCCTACATAAGGAGTTATGTACTTTGGTATCACAAATGTCACCCGTAATGTGGTGGACCATAAAGGCGACATCGGGTATGTAACAAATTATGCGGAGGGATGTGAGTGATGTAGATGGGATCTATCCCTTCCATATGACGGAGTGATATCGGTGGGCCCCTTGATTGAGTAGAACTACTAAAACGCATGGCCATGCTCGAATGAGTCAATATGAGATATTGAGCTCATTTGTTTGAGTTAGTTTACTCAGGGATCAAGAAACACATAGATTGATCGAGGATGACACGGTCTATGCCTCATTGATCAACTGATATCAAGGATAGAAGGACACGGTCATATATTATAGTAGTCAAAGGTTAGTCGGATCTTGACTTATCTCGTAACTTGGGTAGCAATGATGTATTGCTAGATGCCGCTCATTGCTTGTGTATCTAAAAGAGTTTAGATCCACTGCCAACGTTATGAGAGCCTATAGGGTAACACACAAAGAGCATGATAATTAGAGGAATTAGAGTATTCTAGTTTGACTAGAATAATATGGGAATAAGCTTAAGTACAAAATGGTTTTTGGACTTTAAGCTTAATGAGAATTTTAGCTAATTGATTTAATGAGATTAATTCAATATGTTACCTTATTGATTTAATAAGATTAATTCAATATGATAACATAAGCTTAATTGAATTAATAAGATTAATTCAATATGATAACATAAGCTTAATTGAATTAATAAGATTAATTCAACATGCATGAATGCCACATAAGAATGCCACATAAGCATGCCACATAAGCATGCCACCTAAGCATCCACCTAAGCTAGTTAAGGTGGAAGGAAACAAAATGGTTTTGTCTCCTTATGGCCGCCAAACAAGGAAGCCAAATCCTGTTTGAGTGTGTCTCAATGCAATGGATTGCATTGAATGTGAAGGAGGTGGAAGGGTTTTTCCAACCCTATAAAAGGCTCCATGGAGTGGCCGGCCATAGAGAGTTTTTGGTGTTGTGGTTGTGAGAAAGCTTGGTGGAAGCTTTAGTTGTGTGGGTTTGTGAGTGTAGGCTAGCAAGAAGAGGAGTCTTCTTCTTCCTTTCTCCTTTTCCCTCTCTTCCTCTCCTTTAGGGACTTCTCTAGCAAGAAGTAAAGGAGAGCTCTTCTAGTTTTCCTTTTGTGAGACAAGAGCGTGCTCGTGTGGATACGTATAGAGGCACGGACACTTGAACGTGCTAAAGATCCAACAAACCAAAAGGAAAAGCGGGATTAACAAGGGCACGCAACAAAGGTAATCCTCTCCTATAAGATAGGTTTGGTTTAGAGAAATTTATTTTATACGAGTTTGCTTTCGCATGGATCACTTGGAAGGGATCCTAATTTCCGTTGCGCATATGCCATTTGGCATACGAGATTTCCCTCTGATGGTATCGAGCCACTTAGAAGATCGTATAAAATAGGTTTTCTCTATTTTATATGTGATATAGAAGTAGGATAAATTTTATTATGAGTTGATAATTGCATTAGCAAATTTTCAAACATAATAAAATATCCAATGTCTTTAAAAGTTAAAATGACATGGTGCATGGTTATGGCCTAGTCCCAAAAGTTTGTGATTGTGTGTTGTAATTCTTAATACGGCTGCGTGTCGTGCCTTTCTCCTAATATTCTTGTTGTAAAATTAGTTTTAGACTCGAATGTAACTCAGTATTTCTCCTTTGTAATGTACAAAACAAGGATGGAGGGTCCATTGGAAGATGAGGTTACAAGGAGGAAGTCAACACACAAGACAACCAAAAGGAAGCACTTAGGAGAAGATGCTATCCCTAGGTTGACCAATCAATCTTTTCATTGGCTTGAGAAGATTGTAGAATAAGGGCCATAACCATGACCGTTAGTTTAATATGTATGTGATGCATGTTAGTTTAGCTTGTATGTGATGCATGATTAGTTTAGCTTATATGTGATGTATGCTAATATGTATATGATACATGTTTATTTCTTAATAAGTCTAAAGCGATATGCCTACCAAAGTTGGTACTCACTACTTCCTCGATCATTTGTTATTGGGTTTGCCAAAGCAAAGCAATGCATTTTATCTTGGAGGGGTGCAGTGGACAATCGTGATGTCCCGCTATCGATCTTGGTTAAGACTTAATTAAGTGTTTTCTTAATTGGTTAAGAAAGTAGAGGCATATATTAGCTTTGAACATAAGTGTTAACATTAGTTTTGTGTGATTTAGAACATCGCTTTGTCTTAGAAGTGTGGTGCTCCGATATCCAAGAAGGCCCCGTGCCTCGCCACGACTGGTTTAGGAATAAACACTAAACTAATCTAAAACTTAACCAAAGCTATTAAAGAGTTACATCAGATGTAATTGGCAAAAGATTGCCTACCTAATTATACTACGTCTTGGGCGATTAGCCAAAGCTAACTCAAGGCAATTATGATGTGGATCTTTATCCCATATAAATTTATAGCTAAATAGTAGCTATGAGAATTTAGTGGGAGCCTCATTTAATTAAAGGCCTAATTAAATGATTTAGGTATGATACTTAACTTTGCATTTTAATGTTGTAGATCACCATGTCATTTAACACGACACACCTCCTCAACTTGCGATCTGTCCTTGAGAAGGACAAGCTCAATGGAGCAAACTTTCTTGACTGGTATAGGAACTTGAGGATTATCCTCAAGCAAGAGCATAAACTATATGTCCTAGAGTAGGCTACCCCACAAATACCCGCCCCTCGACCACTCGTCTTTGAAAAGAATGCTTATAAGAAGCATCAAGATGACACATTAGATGTGTCATGCCTTATGCTTGCCACCATGAACTCTGAGCTTCAGAAGCAACATGAGAACATGGATGCCTATGATATGGTTGAGCATTTGAAACAACTATATCAAGGACAAGCTAGGCACGGCGTTTTGAAGTGTCTAAGGCTCTTTTTGCATGCAAGATGCAAGAAGGAACACTGTAGGAACTCACGTACTCAAAATGATTGGGTACGTTGAGAACCTTGAAAGACTAGGTTTTCCACTGAGCCAAGAATTGGAAACCGATGTTATCTGCAATCGTTAGGAAGCATACAATCAATTGGTCATGAATTATAACATGAATGAAATTGATAAACCTTTGCTGAGATTCTCGGCATGTTGAAGCTAGCGAACCAAATCTCAAGAAGAAAGTTAGTAATGTACTAATGGTCAAGAAGGACAAAGGTAAGCGCAAAGGCAAGGGTAAGACCAAGCCAAAGGCAAGGCCAATTCATCCACTTCAAAGGGTAAAGGTAAAGTACCTAAGGAAGGGGCTGCTTCCATTGCGGTGAGGATGGACCTTTAGGCGGGCTGAAGTCTACCTTGAGGAAGTAAAGAACAAGAGAAGTGGGACTTACACTCGGTATACACGTTATAGAAGTTAATCTATCTATTTCTTCTACATGGGTATTAGATAGGGATGTGTATCTCACATTTGTACTAATGTGCGAGGGTAGAAATAGTAGAATAATGGCAAGGTGAAGTGGACCTCTGAGTAGGCAATGGCGCAAAAGTTCTGTATTGTAGTGTAGGAACATATTCTTTGTCTTTGCCTTGTGGGCTTATCTTAGAACTAGGAGTGCTTCTATGTACCATTAACAAAGAACATAATTTACGTATCTTGTTTAGACAAGAAAAACTTTTCTTTTATAATAAAGGACAAATGTTGTTCCATTTATTTAAATGAAATGTTCTATTGTAATGCACCACTTATGAATGGTCTCTATGTTCTAGATTTAGATAACCCAATTTATAACGTAAATACCAAGCGGTTCAAATCGAATGATTTGAACGACATATCTCTCGCGTCGCCTAGGTCACATAAATGAAAAAGCATATCCCAACTCCATAAAGATGGATTATTGGACTCATTTGATTTTGAATCATATGAGGTATCGAAGTCTTGTCTTTTAGGAAAGATGACTAAAACTCCATTTAGTGGACATGGCGAGAGCGACGGATTTGTTAGGACTCATACATCGATGTATGTGGCCCTTTCAATGTCGAAGCAGGAGGCTATAAGTACTTTATTACTTTCACGATGATATGAGTAGATTTGGCTACTTATATTTGATGAGACATAAGTCGAGAATCCTTTGAAAAGTTCAAAGAATTCAAGAATGAAGTACAAAACCAACTTGGTAAGCGTATTAAGCTACTTTGATCGGATCGAGGTGGTGAATACCTTAGTCGAGTTTCGTGATCACTGGTGAGTGTGGGATAATATCCCAACTCACTCCACCTGGAACACCACAATGGAATGGTGTATCGAGAGGAGAAATCGTACTCTATTAGATATGGTACGATCAATGATGAGCCAGGTGATCTACCTACTTCCTTTTGGGGTTTAGCTCTAGAGTACCGCTTTCACACTTAATCGCGTTCCATCAAAAGCGTAGAAAAGACACCATATACGATATGGACCGGGAAGAGTCCCAAAATGTCTTTTATAAAGATTTGGGGTTGTGAAGCTTCGTTAGGCGTCAAGTCTCGGATAAACTAGGACCCAAATCGGATAAGTGTTATTTTGTAGGATATCCCAAGGAAACTAAGGGATATTACTTTTACAATCCCACACTTGGCAAGGTGTTTGTTGCAAATCTTGTCTTTCTAGAAAGAGAATTTATTTCTAGAAATACTAGTGGGAGTAAAATTCATCTTGAAGAAGTTCAAGATGATGATAACACTAAGGCTTCGATGGAAAATGAGCAGGCACCACAAAGTGTTGTGGATGAGAATTTGTTGCCCAAAGAGTTGTGGAGCAAACACACATTCAAGTAGACCAACCTCTTCGTAGATCTAATAGGATCCGTCGTCAACTCGAGAGATATTCTTTTCTCTTGGTGACAGCGGTGAAGTATTGCTTGTCGATCTTGTGAGCCTACATCCTATCAGAAGCTATGATGAGCCCAAATTCGAGAAATGGCTAGAGGCCATGAGATCGAAATGGAATCCATGTACACTAACCAAGTATGGACTTTGGTTGATCCACGAAGGGGTAAAACCCATTGGGTGTAAGTGGGTCTTTAAAGTAAAGACTGACATGGATGGTAATAAGCATACCTATAAAGGTAGATTGGTGCCTAAAGCATTCAAACAAATTAATGGTATTGACTATTAAGAAACCATTTCACCAGTTGCGATGATTAAATCCATTCTGATCATACTTGCTATTGCAACCTACCATGATTATGAGATCTGGCGGATGGATGTCAAAACCGCTGAATGGAAAGCTACTCGAGGATGTGTACATGACACAGCCTGAGGGTTTTGAAGATCCAAAGCATCCTGGAAAGGTATGCAAACTGCAAAGGTCCATTTATGGACTAAAGCAAGCCTCTCGAAGCTGGAATCTTCGATTCGATGATGCAATCAAAGAGTTTGGTTTCATCAAGAATGAAGATGAGCCTTGTGTCTACAAGAGAAATAGTGGGAGCACAGTTGTATTTCTTGTCTTGTATGTAGATGACATACTTCTCATCGGAAATGATATTCCCTCACTCCAGTCTGTGAAGATGTGGTTAGGGAATTGTTTCTCGATGAAAGACTTAGGTGAAGCTGCCTATATTCTAGGCATCAAGATCTATAGAGATAGATCTAGAAGATTACTTGGCCTAAGTCAGAGTACATACATTGATAAAGTGCTAGATCGTTTTGCTATGCAAAATTCTAAGAAAGGGTTTCTGCCTTTATCACATGGTGTGAGTCTTTCGAAGACTCAATGTCCCTCTTCTAAGGAGGAGAGAGATCGCATGGATAAGATCCCTTATGCATCTGCTATAGGGTCTATCATGTACGCCATGCTTTGTACTCGTCCTGACGTCTCGTATGCTTTGAGCATGACGAGTAGATACCAGTCAGATCCAGGTGAAAGTCACTGGATAGCAGTCAAAAATATTCTTAAATACTTACGAAGAACGAAAGAATATTTCCTGATATTTGGAGGCAATGAGGAGCTAACTGTAAAGGGTTACAGTGATGCAAGCTTCCAAACAGACAAGGATGACTATAGATCGCAATCGAGTGCGTGTTTTGCACGAATGGTGGGTGTGGTGGAAGAGTTCAAGCGAGGACACGATTCTTGATTCTACAATAGAAGCGAGTATATTGCGATCTCGATGCAGAAGGAGGTGTTTGGCTCATGAGTTCATCGATGAACTTGGGGTAGTTCCTAGCATTGCAGATCCAATAGACCTCTATTGTGACAACAATGGGGCTATTACGAGCTAAGGAACCTCGATCACATCGGACCAAACACATCTTTGCGGCGCTTCCATCTCATTCGAGAGATCATCGATAGAGGAGATGTGAGGATATCTGCAGACCGACGAAGCTAACATCGCGGATCCATTGACCAAGGCTTTGTACGGAGGAAGCATGATGGTCACACTAGGTCACTAGGTATTAGATATCATAGTGATTGGTACTAGTGCTAGTGGGAGATTGTTAGTTAAAGCCCTAGAACCAATCATGTGATGGTTGAATAGGGAACATTTTGTATCATATTCTATAAAGGCAAAGGATTGGTTATTATATTTACATCTTGCTTGTGCCATTAATTTAAATATAATAATGCCCTAGAAAAGTAGGTTCTTATCTACAGCACATCAATTGGCAGAATTGATTATGAGAGGCTGTAGAGAACACTTTCCTAAATGTTCCTAGTCAAGTATTAATATGCAAGGGCAATATTAATACATAAAGACTAGCATGTAGGTCAATTGATGACTTGATCTCACAAGTCATGGATATATGATATCAAGTTGACACATGGGTATATATTAGAGAATATATCGAATCGATCCGCCATGAGAAAGTTTCATGGATCGTTATATGAGTGTCATAAACTTTCTCATGTGACTATTGGTATGAATAGTCCTTACACTGAAGTCACTACGGTTCCCTACATAAGGAGTTATGTACTTTGGTATCGTCAAACGTCACATGTGAGGTGGACCATAAAGGCGATTACTGGGTATATAACAAATTATGCGGAGGGATGTGAGTGATGTAGATGGGATCTATCCCTTCCATATGACGGGAGTGATATCGGTGGGCCCCTTGATTGAGTAGAACTACTAAAACGCATGGCCATGCTCGAATGAGTCAATATGAGATATTGAGCTCATTTGTTTGAGTTAGTTTACTCAGGGATCAAGAAACACATAGATTGATCGAGGATGACACGTCTATGCCTCATTGATCAATCGATATCAGAGATAGAAGGACACGGTCATATATTATAGTAGTCACGGAAAGGTTAGTCGGATCTTGACTTATCTCGTAACTTGGGTAGCAATGATGCATTGCTAGATGCCGCTCATTGCTTGTGTATCTAAAAGAGTTTAGATCCACTGCCAACGTTATGAGAGCCTATAGGGTCACACACAAAGAGCATGATAATTAGAGGAATTAGAGTATTCTAGTTTGACTAGAATAATATGGGAATAAGCTTAAGTACAAAATGGTTTTGGACTTTAAGCTTAATGAGAATTTTAGCTAATTGATTTAATGAGATTAATTCAATATGTTACCTTATTGATTTAATAAGATTAATTCAATATGATAACATAAGCTTAATTGAATTAATAAGATTAATTCAATATGATAACATAAGCTTAATTGAATTAATAAGATTAATTCAACATGCATGAATGCCACATAAGAATGCCACATAAGCATGCCACATAAGCATGCCACCTAAGCATCCACCTAAGCTAGTTAAGGTGGAAGGAAACAAAATGGTTTTGTCTCCTTATGTGGCCGGCCAAACAAGGAAGCCAAATCCTTTTTGAGTGTGTCTCAATGCAATGGATTGCATTGAATGTGAAGGAGGTGGAAGGGTTTTTCCAACCCTATAAAAGGCTCCATGGAGTGGCCGGCCATAGAGAGTTTTTGGTGTTGTGGTTGTGAGAGAGCTTGGTGGAAGCTTTAGTTGTGTGGGTTTGTGAGTGTAGGCTAGCAAGAAGAGGAGTCTTCTTCTTCCTTTCTCCTTTTCCCTCTCTTCCTCTCCTTTAGGGACTTCTCTAGCAAGAAGTAAAGGAGAGCTCTTCTAGTTTTCCTTTTGTGAGACAAGAGCGTGCTCGTGTGGATACGTATAGAGGCACGGACACTTGAACGTGCTAAAGATCCAACAAACCGAAAGGAAAAGCAGGATTAACAAGGGCACGCAACAAAGGTAATCCTCTCCTATAAGATAGGTTTGGTTTAGAGAAATTTATTTTATACGAGTTTGCTTTGCATGGATCACTTGGAAGGATCCTAATTTCCGTTAGACATATGCCATTTGGCATCGAGATTTCTACATGAATGATATCATGGATCGTTATATGAGTGTCATATACTTTCTCATGTGGCTATTAGTATGACTATTAGTCCTTAGACCTGAAGTCACCATGGTTCCCTACATAATGAATTGCATACTTTGGCTTCGTCAAACGTCACCCGTAAATGGGTGGACTATAAAGCGATTCGGGTATGTAAAATTATGCGGAGGGATGTGAGTGATGTAGATGGGATCTATCCCTCCTATATGACGGGGTGACATCGATATTCTTGATAGAGTGAGACCACGGTGCATGGCCATGCCCAAATGAGTCAATATGAGATATTGAGCTCATTTGATTAAGTGAGTCTACTTGGAGTTCAAGATTTAGATTGTACAGAGGATGACACGGTCTATGCCTCGATTGGTCAATCTAGATGTCAAGGATAGAGGACATTGTCACATATTGTGAGTCACAATTAGTAGTCACAAAGGTGATGTTGGAGCTCAACATTCTTGTAACTTAGGTAGCAATGATGTGTTGCTAGATACGCTCATTGCTTATGTTCCTAAATCGGTTTAGGGACATTGCCAAGCGTTACAAGAACCTATAGGGTCACACATACATAAAGCAATTAGATGGAGATTAGGTTCATATGATGAACCATGAGGATTAGGTTCATGGGATGAACCAAATTGGATTAAGAGTAATCCAAATTAGACTAATTGAGTTAGACTCAAGTTGATTCAAGTGTTGAATGAGTCTAATTGAGATTTGATTCATCAAATCAATTTAAATTAATGAATAAAGATTCATTAAATTAAATTGACTTGAGTCAAGTGGTTAGATTTGATCAACCATGGGAGATTAGAGGTCAAGTTTGACTTGACTTGAGAGGGAAGATGAAAGGTCAAGTTTGACTTGACCAAATGCCATGTCATGGTGATGACTTGGCATGGGCGGCCAATGATGATGCTCCACATCGTCATTGACTTTGTCAATTGATGCCACATCATGAGGGAGATCAAGGGTCATGGGAGTTACATGCATGCATGTAACCCCCCTCCATGAAGATGTCGGCCACTCCATTAGATGGGGTATTGATTTTTGGTGCCTAATGGACTTCATCTTCAACCTTGGAACTTTTCCTCTCAAGCTCTCTCCCTCTCCTTCCTCATCTTGCCGAGACACCCTAGGAGTGCTAGCACACTCAAGTGTGTTTTTCTTCCACCTATTGCTTGTGTGGATACCATAGAGGAGTGTGCACTTGACACTCTCGAGTTCCGGCGGACTTTTGGACGAGCGGGATTTGCGAAGGGCATCGCATCGAGGGTAACGCTCTTATCTCTTAGATCTAAGGTAGATCTAGGGTTTTTATACAAGCACATACATGTTTTGTTTTAATACTTCTTCGCACGGATCCGTGGCCGGGGGCTTCCGAGGTTTCCGCAACGCAAAAAGCGGTTTTTGCGGCTCGGAAAAACCCAACAAGATTTACTAGAACGTAACTCCTAACATGACCACTATGGTGCAAGCACCACTAATCAATGCTGCCACCGGGGTCTGGCCCGAAACCTATCTGATTCAGTGGCAGAGGTTGAAACCAGAAAATTTCTCTGGTGCCGGAGAACCATGGGATGCCCAAGCCTGGTTCAAAACAGTTGAGAGCATCGTGGAGCTGTTGGATTGGCCCGAGCACGAAAAGATAAAATGTGCCTCATTCTGTCTTTCCGGAGATGCAAGGATGTGGTGGGAGAGAGTCAAAGCAAAGAGACAAGTAAATCAAATGAGGTGGACAGACTTTGAATCGGAGTTCTTCGAGGAGTTCTTTCAGAGATGGATCACAAATAAGCACTATGATGAGTTCCTCGAGTTCCGACAAGGCGATCTATCAGTTAGTGAAGCTATGAAAAGGTTCAATGGTTGCACGTCTACGCTTGAGTTAGTCAGATGCTTGAAAGGAGAGGATCGGACTCTGCTGAAAATGTTGCGACGAGATAGCCACAGAATGTGGCGGTAGTCAATCGACCCCAGAACCGAAGAGCTATTGAGTGCGGTCACCGAGCACTACGAACAACATCGATCGTGAGTAAGGTGTGGGCCAGGGATTGAAATCTCGAATACTAGGCTGGAAGAGGGACCCGATGGCAAGAAGAAGCAGTGGAATGACCCAAGGGGGCCCGAGGAACAGCGACCAAGCGGGGTATCCCGATTGTCCTACATGTGGGAAGAAGCATCAGGGAATGTCGTCGGCACGAGGAAGTGTTACAATTGTGGACTAGAGGGGCACATAGCTTGGGCGCCTACCCGAGTTGAGGCACCTCCTCGGATATGTCCGATGCAGGAGCTCCTCCACGGCTTCACCATATGCGGCTACGATAGAGGTCCTCATATAAGCCAAGGGAGCTGGAAGCCCCACAGTTGGGACAAATGCGCAGTGTTCTCCCTCACCGGGGAGGATGTGGTGAGTGCCTCGGCGGTTGTCCGCAGTCGGATATTTATTTTCGATCGGTATGCTCTTGTGTTATTTGACCTGCAACCCATTTGTTCATCTCTCGCCTTTCACAAGAAAGATAGATAGGCATCCCCAAGTCTTGGACTATAAATTTTAACCACGTTACCTTGAGAAGTGATGCCATCCACCCATATTACTGCGCGCACCAATTAGACTCATGACGAGGAGCTCTATTGTGACTGATAGTCCTAGATATGTAGGACTATGATGTTATATTGGGCATGGATTTTACGCCAAGTCACGGTGCTTCAATTGAGTCAGTAAATGGAGGTGACCTTCCCGCGAGAGGTTTCATTTGAGTTTATCTGGGAGTCAAAGAAAGGAACGAGGAATTTTTTATCGGCGCTAAAAGCCCAAAGAATGTTAGAAAAGGGATGCACTGGATTTCTAGCACATGTGGTGGAACCCATATCAGCAAAGAACCAGAAGATAGAAGATGTCAGAGTGGTATGTGATCATCCGGAGGTATTCCCTGATGACCTACCTGGATTACCGCCTGATAGAGAAATTGAGTTCGAGATCGAATTGATTCCCGAAACTAATCCGATCTCAAGGCACCTTACGTATGGCAGAGTTGAAAGAACTTGAAATAGCTACGGGAGTTACTTGACCGAGGATTTATCAGCTGATCACTCACCATGGGGAGCTCGGTCTTTGTTCATAAAGAAAAAAATGGGTCTATGCGAATGTGTATAGACTACCCTTGAACAACGTGACCATCAAGAATAAATTACCCCCTTCGGGATCGACGACCTGTTCGACCAACTGAAGGGAGCTACTGTCTTTTCCAAGATCGATCTCAGGTCTGGCTATCATCAAGTAAAAGTAAAGCCAGGCGATATTCCGAAGATGGCCTTCCGAATGAGATACGGACATTATGAGTTCGTAGTTATGCCCTTCGGAGTAACCAATGCTCCTGCGATGTTCATGGACCTGATGAATCGAGTATTCTCGGCCTTCCTCGACAAATTTGTAATCGTTTTCATCGACGATATTCTTATCTACTCGAGAGACCGAGAAGAGCATGCTGAACATCTGAAGACCGTACTACAGATTCTTCAGAAAGAGCAACTATATGCGAAATTCTCCAAATGTGAGTTCTGGCTCAATCAAGTGTTGTTCTTGGGTCATGTCATCTCTAAAGAAGGAATCATGGTAGACCCAATAAAGATTGAAGCTGTGAGGAACTGGAATAGGCCAAGGAATGCGAGTGAAATCAGAAGTTTTCTCGGGCTAGCAGGCTATTACAGAAAATTTGTAGAGGACTTCTCTAGAATTGCAGCCCCTATGACAGCCCTCACCCGAAAGGACCAGCAATACAAATGGACTGAGGACTGTGAGAGGAGTTTCTGAGCGAAGAGGAGACTAACAGCGCTCCCATTACGACTCTCCACGAAGATAATGAAAGCTTCGATATGTATAGTGGCGCTTCTAAAGCGGGCTCGGGTGTACTTATGCAAAATGGCAAGGTTATAAACTACGCCTCTAGGCGGCTCAAGGAGCACGAAAAGAAATTATCCTACCCATGACTTAGAACTAGCGGTAGTGGTGTTCGCTCTGAAAATATGGAGGCACTACTTATCACGGGCTCGGTGCGATTTATCTGAGACCACCAAAGTCCGAGATATTTCTTCACTCGAGAAAGAACTAAATGAGAGGCAGCGCCCGATAACGATTATGATTGTGAGATATTCTATCATCCCGAAAAGGCCAACAAAGTGGCAGATGCACTGAGCAGAAAGTCCGATGCCGCTTTGATGTCCTTATCGATGCTATCTCAACCCTTGAAAAGGGAAATAATGAATTACGGGATAGAGATTATTTCGGACAACTTTCCACCATGGCGATAGCGCCGTATGTTCGACGATATAATGGGAAAGCAAGATGGTGATTTAGACATCCAGAAGATCAAACAGGAAGTCCTGGAAGGAAGGGATAATAGATTCCGCATTTCCAGCGGTGAATATTATACCTCGGGCTATGTATTCGGACGATCCGGAATTACTGGAAGAAGATACTCGAGGAATCCCATGGAACACCTTATTCTATGCATCCTGGATCTAATAAAATGTATCAGGACTTAAGAGATAAATTTTGGTGGTCCGGCATGAAAAGGGATGTGGCTCAAGATGCGTCGGCCTGTCGACCTACGGAAAGTTAAGGCGAACACGAGCACGGGGATTACTGCTAGATATAGATTCAGTGGAAATGGGAAGAAATTTCTATGGACTTCATCGGGATTACCTGAACAACAAATGGTTACGATGCTATATGGGTAATCATAGACCGGTTGAATGAGCGCCGCCATTTCTGGCGATTAAGATGACCTATTCGGTGGAGTAGCTAGCTCAATTATATGTCAAGGAAATTATCAGATTACATGGAGTGCCTAAGGCTATTATTTCGACGTGATGGTGGTTTACCTCCCATTTTTTGGGAATGTGTTGAAGGCTCTTGGCACAAGTGAGATTGACCTGCGTTTCATCCTCGAAAATGGTCACAGAAAGAGTGAACAGTCTTTGGAAGATATGTCTTGAGTTTGTGCTCTAGACTTTAAGGGAGCCAGTGTCGATATTTGTGCTTGGCGGAATTTGCTTACAACATGGCTACCAGCTACTATTGGAATGGCACCATATGAAGCTCTATCTGGGAGAAGATCACGAGTCTCCTATCTGTTAGTACGAGGGTGGTGAAAGGAGGAAATGGGTCCTCAGCCGTTATTATTACAAAACCACCGCTATACAAAATATCCGTCGAGAGAATCGGCCAGAACAAAGAGCTATGCGGATATCTGCGTGAACCGTTAGAATTGAAGTCGGAGACACTATTTCTCAAAGTGACCCCTATGAAGGGAGTGATGAGATTGAGAAGGAAGAGTAAACGAGTCCACGCTACATGAGACCGTATCCAATATTGCGGAGGGTTGGCAAGGTAGCTTAATTTCGCCTCACGAGATGTCGGCTATACACAGCGTGTTCCATGTCTCTGTGCTCAAGAAATGCATATTGATGACCAAGTGATTGAGCCACAGTGTACAAGTTCAAGAGGACTGAGTATGGAAAGTCGGCCTATCCGGATCTGACCAGAGGTCAGAGGCTAAGGAACAAAGAGGTGCCCTTAGTGAAGGTCGTTGGCGAGAATCAACGATACGAGAAGCTACAGGAGCGAGAGGAGGACATGAAGCGAAATACCCAGAATTGTTTAAGTTTTGAGGACAAACTTTTACAAGGTAGGAGGGATTGTAATGCCCGTAAAATTTCTAGCAATTTTATGAGAGTTTTTGGCTTTACAATAATGGGCTTGATGTGGGCTTTTTCGAAAAATAAAAGAAAATAGCCAAAAAGAGATGCAAGGCCTAGGAATTGAACCCCAAACCTCTAGAGATAGCCAAGCCCTATAGATGCACCCACTAACCAGAAGCCCAATAGGATTATATCATTAGAAGAAGAGGGGAAATTGTAGATAAGTGTGATGAGGGTAAATGAAGGGGCATGGAAAAGAGAAGAGAAACTTCTCTTCCTCCCTTTATAAAGAAGAAGGAAGTTTCCACTTGGCCACTTCTTCTTCCCTTCTTCTTCCTCACCGAAAACCCTCTCTCCCCCTCTCCATCTTCATCCTTTGGCCGAAACCCCCATTCAAGCAAGGAGAAAACTAGGTGGCTTCCATTAGGTCATCTCCCAAGCAAAGCGAAGGAAGTAAGATTCCCTCACCTGCAGTATATTAGTTTTGTAGGATAGGTTACATGAAAGAAATATGAAGTTGTAGCCCTCTATGTTTCGGCTAACTAAGTTTATGGGCTAGGATTCATGAAAATGCTACTAGGGAAAATTTTTATGGGTTGTATACTTCAAGAAGGAATCTTTAGGTGTCAAAAGTCCAAGGGTTTTAGCCCTTACATGTTTCGGCCAACCCAAGCTTTTGGGGTTAGGGTGGCATGAACTTGATTCTAAGGTTGTGTTCATAAATGGTATGCTTCAAGTAGGAATCTTTAGGTGTCAAAAGTCCAAGGATTTTAGCCTTACATGTTTCGGCCAACCCAAGCTTTTGGGGTTAGGGTTGCATGAACTTGATTCTAAGGTTGTGTTCATAAATGGTATGCTTCAAGTAGGAATCTTTAGGTGTCCAAAGTCCAAGGATTTTAGCCCTACATGTTTCGGCCAACCCAAGCTTTTGGGGTTAGGATTGCATGAACTTGATTCTAAGGTTATGTTCATAGAGTGTAGGCTTCAAGTAGGAATGTTTAGGTAATAAAAACCCAAGCTTGAGCCCTTACATGTTTCGGCCAACCAAGATATTTAGGGATAGGGTTGCATGAAAAGGCTTCTAAGGGAAGTAGGAGATGTTATATGCTTCATGTAGAAGTTTTAAGTGACAAAAAAAATATACAAGGTTTGATACCTTACATGTTTCGGCCAACATTGGTTCTAGGGTTAGGGTTTCATGAAACCACCCCCCCCCCTTATGAAGTTATGTTATGTGTATGAGTTTAATATGTTAGGAAATGAAAATATGCCTATGAAATATGCTTAGGGTTCATGATGTAATATGATATGAAATATGCTTAGGTGATGAACATGTTTTATGATTTAATATGCCATGAATATGCCTAGGAAATATGCTCATGTGATGAACATGTTTATGATATAATATGCCATGAAATATGCCTATGTGATGAACATCTTTTATGATTTAACATGCCATGAATATGCCTATGAAATATGCTTAGGTGATGAACATGTTTGTGATGTAATATGCCATGAATATGCCTAGGAAATATGCTCATGTGATGAACATGTTTATGATATAATATGCCATGAAATATGCCTATGTGATGAACATGTTTTATGATTTAACATGCCATGAATATGCCTATGAAATATGATTGTGTGATGAACATGTTTGTGCTTTAGGACCCCTTTATGTTATGAATGCATGTATGCTATGAAATGTCTAAGATGGAGATGCTTCCCTTTCAAGTAGGGATTAAGAGCTCTCCTTATGATAAGATAAGATGGAGATGCTTCCCTTTCAAGTAGGGATTAAGAGCTCTCATTATGATAAGATAAGATGGAGATGCATCCCTTTCAAGTAGGGATTAAGAGCTCTCCTTATGATAAGACAAGAAAGAAAGGAATTAAGTATTTTACTTTGTAAGAGGTTAAGTACCCGACCCGTTAGGTGGTCGTTAATCAAATCCATAGGGACATAAGAAGACGTAAGAGGTCTTGCCCTGGTAAGACGTAAGAGGTCTTGCTCTAGTAGGTCTGGTGGCTCGCTACCCCAGCCTATTAGGGAACGCGCATTATTAGGAAAGCATGCAGATGTAAACTATATGCCATGCTTAGGTTTTATTACGTGGGTATGTTGATAATTAGTGTTGCTATCAAACACTTAGGCTATTTATGCCAGTATGCTCATGTTTCTAATTTCTTGATGAAGTTTGTGGCTTTTGTGAGTAGGCAAGAATCTTACTAAGCTATATGCTTATAGTTTATGTTGTCCATATACTGTAGATAAAGGAAACCTGAACTAGCAGGAAGGGCCGAGTGTGTGTGATAGTGGCATGGTGGAGAAAGACCCTGTTACTATCTGCTTATATTACATGCACAATGAACCACTTAAGACTTTGCTTCCGCTTATAAGACTTATGAATCATTAGTATCATGTTGGATGATGCTTATTTATGTTACTGTTCAAGTACTTAAGAACTCATGAATGACTCTTTATGTTATGCATGTTAGAAATGAGACAAGATATGTTAACATGCTGATTATGAATATGATATGTGACGCATGTGCAAAAGAAGGTTTAAGTTATGATAACATGTTAAAAAAAAAAAATAGTAAAGTAGCGCCGCCCTGAGAGCAGATAAGGGTAGGCGTTACATTGTGCTAGATCTAGGGAACAACCCTCGCTTTGGGCAGGTAAGTGCCAAAGAGCCGGAGACCTAAGGAAAGCTATAGGATGATGACTTAACTCACCATGGAACGAGTATCCTCTAAGAATGATTCGCTTAGCACGAGCACAAGGAGCTAATTTAGTGAATTTCTAGAATATATTTATTTTTCTTTGATTGCAAATACCACTTGATAAATTTAGTTAACATGCTAAGTATGGAATAATATCTTTTAAAATTTCATGGCACTGAGGTTTTCTTGAGGACAAACAAAGATTTAAGTCTGGGGGAAGTGATGTGAGCAAAACATATAGGGTTTTAGGAGTAGTTTTCGCTCACATCTCATTACATTTTATGTTAGTTTCATGCATATGTCACTTTGTTTTGCATGCATTTCCTATTTTCTAGTTTGGAGACTTGCTCTTTGTACTTTTGCATGCAGGAGAGCATTTCGTGGGAAATAGGCACACATTCGGAGCAAAAGAAGGGAATTTTATAGCTAGACGCAGAAGGGGACACGGCCAGGGCGTGTGGCTACACACGGTCATGTCCTATGGGCGAGATCAGCCACCCTAGGGCCACACACGGCCTGGTCATGTGGAAACACATGGTCGTGTGGCGGCCCAGCAGATTGACACGGCTAGGGTTTTTTTCGGATTTCGCAGCAATCCAATGTGATGTATATATAAGAATAGCTCTGTCCAAACCCTAGGGGGGAGGCACGACGGCTGGGATGACACACCGAAGCCCTAAAAAGCTTCAGGAGCTCACAACAGGGAGGAAGAATGCCATTGGAGATCCAAGTTCTGCACTTTAATGCCAGAGAGAAGGCCACATTGGCATTGTAAACTCCTATTCTCGCACTTTATTTACTATTGATTCGATCATGAACATGCCTTGTGATTTTTCCTCTCCTATCTATAGAGTAGTTTCTTCGATTCTAGATTAGGAGTAGCTTGTGTTCATATGACATGTTGCTTCAAATTGAATTCTATTATTTAGTTTGAATTTGCAATTGGGATTAGTTTATACTGATATCTATGTGTGTTTAGTTTTCTACCTATTGTGCTTAGGCGATTCGAGGGGTGACAACCCTTGTATCTAAGATTTAGGGGATTTATACAAGGAACCTAGGGGTTAGCCTGATCTCCTATAACCGTGGGTAGAAGGATGCAATAGAACTGAAAACGGTTCATCGCTGGAATTGATTCGGCATCCTCGTACCGCTTATCCCATCCTTGTAAGGCAGAGATAGCTCCTGATAGATGCGGTGGCTCATCGGGAGAGTGTATGATGTCCCTTCCACAAGACCATAGTTAGACATTTAGACAACGCTAAGTTGATAACATGTTTTGCGACACATAAGTGAAATCAAAGTCCAAGAATCCCTTTAAAAGATCTCGTGGCAAGCTCCTTTCTTCCTCCGTGTGACACCATACTAGAGTTTAGTCCACCGACAACCCTCACAATCGCAACCTTTAGATTGACTTCTGAACAATAACATCTATTGAATAAATCGATACTCAAATCTCAATCCCTGTAGGATCGATAATCTTTATATTACTTGACGACATCCATGCACTTGCGGGCATTGAGCGGCCTTGGCAGCTTGAGTCCTTGCGGTATCCATCACATCTCCAATAACTAAAATGCTAAATCTAGTGTCACCTGTGGATTCCAAAGTACTAGACTACTGAGATGAATCATAACTAGGTACATACTAGATTTTCCCTTTTTGAATGTTCGTCATATGTAGGTGTAAAAATAAAAGCTAACTAGTGTAAGTCTAGAACATTCATTAGAGAGAAAAAAATAAAATACCACAAGGTAAATGAAGTTAAGCTACCCATGGAAACAACTCATAAAAGAAAACTCTAAAAATACTACTGAGGTAGCTTAAAGATAGCAAAAATTAAGTACTGACAAAACTAAAAACTCTATAAATGAATGCTAACTAACAAATGTAATTGGCAGAAAAGAAACTACTGCTAGAAACAAAATAAATCAAAACTTGAGGTCCCCTCAGACATATATGAGACCGTACCACTAATATGGTGGTCGAGGTGGGAAATCCGACAGTCTCGGCATGTCAGGCTCCTGGGTAAACCTAATGCTAAGCCATTGATGCCACATGTACATGTGGTCGATCTGAGAGTTGGTGGATGCAGCGACCGCTCTGTGCTCCTCCCATCGCTGCCTCTACATCTGCTACTTGGCATATATGTCGTTAAGGCACGATCGTAACTCTGAAAAATCATAGGCAGATGTACCTGCATCCTGCTCAAAAGTAGAAAAAGGTGGTGGAGCAGGTGCAGGCTCATGTCTACGTGGACTAGGTGGCCTCTTATGAATGCGTGAACTGGAGGGAGAGTGATATAAAGGGGAAGAGATCGGTGCTGATGTGAATGGTCCCTCATATGGAGGGGAATCCACTATCAGGTCTAAGCACCAGTTAGCGCGTGTAGTGATGGTAGTACGATCAGGGTTGGGGAGCCTAAGGGATGATAGGTTTTTCCTTACAAAGCACAAGGAGTGTCCCTCTCTCAGTATCATCTTTATGGCCATACACACTCCTAAGTCGATTCTAGGGATCCCCTCTATGCTATCTAGTGAAGTGTAGTCGTACCCCATCCTATGGCAAATGTGGGTAAGTAGGCCCCCCACAATGATCTCTCCTCTCGCTGCTTTGCCCATTTTCACTAAGTGTCTAATGAAATGGGACCCTACATCAATGCTACTCCTTTCTTGTAGCATATCCCACAAGCAAAGCAGCTCATTAGCTCGCACTACATCGTCACTCTCCCCACGACCAAAAATAGTACTTGCCATGATTCGGTGTAGATATCGGAAAATGGGGTTTGGGAGGCACGATGCTTTGGTCCTAGAAGGGTAGTATGCGTGCTCTCCTGTCAATTCAGTCCAAAAGATTTGAGAGTTGAACCCAATGGGGATTCTTCTCTCTCCCCCACTAGGCAAGCCAAAACATGTGTTCCATTGGTGTAGTGTCCATTCATGCTCAATGTTAAATAATCTAAAGGTAATTCTACCCTCTTCGCTTTCTCTACCCGTTAAAACCTCAACTTCTAAAGAACTTAAAAACTCTAAAACTATCCTAGGGTAGGTTGGGTGTCTTATCCCCATTATCTCTCCCCACCCCATTTTTACAAATAGGGCTTGAATATCACCAAACAAACCTAGGGATTCTAGTAAATCTTCATCAAGATACTTAGTTGTGGTGATTCTTCTAGTAGCAAGCATGTTATATCTATCCCTATGCTCATTATTTCAAAAAAGGAGGGTTGGAAGAGCATTAGCTTCCTCTGGAGCTTGAGGGGCATCCATTCTCCTTGTCTTTCACTCTGAAGCACTGGATCGATATGTCACTTGCTTGGTTTTTCTCATCCTTACTTCTTTTGAGCTTCCTTGAAGGTTGAAAAGGCTTCTAGGTGGTGGGGAAGGTAGTTCCACACGGCTACGGCAAGGGAAATCAAAGCACACGGTGCATTAGGGGTGAAAATGCACGGCATGGCCCTCTTAAACCTCATGCACCATAGCCATGTGAAAGCACACGGTCAGGCCGTATGCGCCGTTGGAAGGTGGGACACGGTCATGTGAAAACATATGGCCAGGCAATGTGTCCCCCGTTTCCTTCTCACGATGCACAACGGTCTGCATTCTTCTTACTCACTCGGTCATGTGGGTTCAAAGTGATTTTACTTTTACCTAGCAAGTTCTTTCTATTCCTAATTCATGTAAAAATGATAAATGAAATGGAAATCAAAGTTCAAATTAAACAAATAAATGGAAAACAATAAAAATAACACCTAAAAAACTAGACTTGGGTTGCCTCCCAAGAAGCGCTTTGTTTAAGGTCTTTTAGCTCGACCCTACTTCATGGTCTCAACTTGGCTCCGAAGATTCTGTGAACCTCCATTCATCCGTCTCGAAGTTGACATCTAGTGGGTTCAGCTCTACCCTACTGAAAGTGTAGCCGTCTAGGAAGGGCGCTCTACATTTTGACAGATTAAAATTGATGATCTCCCCATCTACCTCCAAGGAGATCTTGTGTGCCTTTACATCTATTAATGCTCCCGCAGTCACCAGAAAGGGTCTTCCCAAAATGATGGGATTCTGGGAATTTGGTCCTGTATCCAATATAATAAAATCCGTGTGTATCAAAAAATTCTCAATGACCACAGGCACATATTATAGCATGATGACGGGCTCCTTGACTGAGTTGTCTCCCATACGAATACCAAGGTTTGCTAGTTGGATCCCATTTAGTCCCATCTTCAAATAGTATGCGTAGGGAATCACACTTACTGATGACCCTATGTCGCACAACGCTTCATCGAAGCTTTCCCCATAAATCGAGCAGGGGATAACAAATTCACCAGGGTCCTCCAGTTGTGGTGGAATTTTATCTTCAATTTCGGCTTGGTCGCGTAGCGTTGATATCATGGTTGCACACCCCTTCATGGATCTATTCTTCTGACCCACTCTTTCGCCGAATATTCCCTCCTCCTTGACTTGACTCGGCTCGGGTAGTGATGGAGAACTATCCATAGATTGCAACACGGTTTGGGCTATCTAGGCCACTTGTGTTTCCAACATCCTCGTGTGACTTGTAAGACCATCAACAATGGCCTTCAAATCCCTAAGTGACTCTTTTGTTTTCTGATGTTGGCGTCGAAACTCTTCATTGGCCTTTGTTTGGGTAGCAATGAAGTCTTCCATCATCAATTCTAGCCTAGACTTCTGTGGTTGCTGTTAGGGAAATCTCTTGCCATGATAAGGTTTTGATGTGTGTGGCAAAGGGTTTAAGTTAGGTTGTTATTATGATTTGATATGTGCGTTGGAGTCTTGCAGGACTTAGTAATTCGCACATGGAAGCCTAGGCGAGTTTCACAACTCATGACTCGGTCCTTGAGTCGGTGAAGGATAGCTTTGCGGAAGTCGTGCGCTTGGAGCATCTAAGGGACCACCGGACGAGGAGCTTGGAGTGAAGCCTGAGCAAGTAGACTTCAGGGTGAGACGCGAAGGATGGCGCTACAGAGCCGTGCGCTTGGCGCATCCGAGGGATGTGGCCGGTCGAAGATAACTTCGAAGGCGAGGGACTCCGAGAGATGAGAGTGAGCGAATGTAACCCAGAAAAGGGGTAGTAGCTCCTAGGTGAAACTTGGCCATTTGGCTAAGTGTCGGATGAGTTTTCGCGACAACAGTCGACTGCCATGAAATGGTAGTCGACTGCTCTGAGTCGAATGGGTTCGACTAGTGTCCGACTCATGGGTATTTGACCCAAGCAGTCGACTGCCATGGACTAGCAAGTCGATACCGCGACACCCGAGCTCGTGGAGCACTCCACTGATGGTACATCAGTCGACTAATGGCAAGATCAGTCGACTGATGATGATACCATTGGATGAAATCCAACATGGAAAGTGGTCGTTATTGGACAATGGCTACAGGACCAGTCGACTGATCGGGGCATTAGTCGACTGTTCCTGTGTCAACGGGAAGAAACCCTCTTCCTCTATAAAAAGGAAGGGAATGAGGCTTTGGGAGGCTAATTCTTCAACTCTAATCTTCTCCCAAAGTGCCATAAACATCTTCCCACTCTTCTTACTTGCTTTTACTTCATTCTTATTGTAAGAAGAGTGATTTTGGTTGTAAAGGTTACCTCCACCTATCTTGGTGCAAAAGAGAGACCAATAGTGATTGGCTTTGGAGGAGTGATTCACCTTGGACGAATCGGACCATGGATTAGCGGCGTAGCCGTGAACTACGTTACATTTTGTGTCAGCATTTGTATTCTTCTTTGTTTGTTTGCTTGTCTTGTTTTTGTTATTTCCACTTGCGCTAATTAGTTTTGTAGACGAGCAAAATCCACCATCCAAGTAAAGAGGGCTATTCACCCCCCTCTAGCCGGCCGATCGATCCCCAACAGTTGCTGCTGCCCATTGCCCTGTTGTTGTCATACCCTCCTGATGGTTGGAAATTCCCCGAGTTATTCCGATAGGAAAAGTTCGGGTGGTTCTTCCATCCGGGATTGTAAGTACTAGAGTATGGGTTGTTGTGCCTTTGATTGTAATCCCCAACCGCATCAACATGCTCAATCTGCTCTTCTAAGCCACCCTGCCTTTCATAGTAGTCCTCTCAATACGCTGCTGCTCCTCTAAATTCATTGGTCGCACATGCAGAAACAGGATAGAAAGAGTCGAACTATCTACTAAGTGCATCCAACCTCGCTTTCATGTGGTCCACGAATTTGACAACATATCATCCCGTGGCAGGAACTTGGTGATTACGTTCGGAAGCCCATTGATCATTGTTCTAGGCCACCTCTTCTATTAGCTTTTCTGCTTCCTCTATAGTCTTATTCATAAGTGCTCCTCCTGCGACAGAATCGAGGTACATCTTTGTAGCATACTGTTGGTGCAATCGGCCCAGCAGTACCTTGATGGTATTTTGATGATAGACAAAAATCATGACATGGGATTGTCATGGGAAAGTCCAACATGGGGTTGGCATGGAAAATCCAAGCATGGAGCTTGGTGTGAAAGTCCAAAGCATTGCGAAGCCGTGCGCTTGGTGCTTGGTGAGAAATGCATTGCGAAGCCGTGCGCTTGGTGCATTTGGGAAGTCTTGAGGACTTGGTAAGTTCACTAGGCTCGGGGTCCTTGAGTCGGTGAAGGAAGACATTGCGAAGCCGTGCGCTTGGTGCATCTGAGGGACCGCCGGACGGGGAGTGAATGGAGTGAGCCCAAAGGGAAGCATACTTCTAGGGCATGAGATGCGAAGGATGGCGTTGCGAAGCCGTGTGCTTGGCGCATCCGAGGGACGTAGGCCGAGGGAAGAGAGCTTTGGTGGGGAACTCCATGAGGGATAAGGTAGACTTGGCCAAGTGGCTAAGACTGAGTGTTGGAGGCTCAAACATCGTTATGTTTGAGGTCTTGCTGACATCACCGACCGACATAGGTGCCGGTTCGATCGATCCAAGTCGACTAGAGTTCGACCGTGTGTCTAGGGTTTTGTGTTTGGGTAAGCGATCAATGATCGTCGAGGGATGGCAATCGATCGATGGGAGTGTCGCGAGCGACGCCCGTGAGCTAACGGCAATGATTTTGGTCACGAATGATCGTGATGGGCATCATCACGATCGTAGGTGATCTGCTGGAACTTGTCCGACGTGGATCCGCCGCGTTGTGAGACAACTCTGGGCAATGATCAAGCAGGCGAAAACAAATTTGATACTGTGTTATAAATGGAGCATGAGTTGGAGGATTTCGCAAAGCCTTTGTGAAGCTATTGGAGGGGAATTGTCACTGCATTCCGCACCTTCAAGAGCCATCTAAAGCAAGCAACAAAGCAAAGGATTCAAAGCAAGCGTTGTAAAGTGTTCTTTACGTGTATTTCGTATTTGTCTTTGTATTGCTTGTATTTCATTACTTAGTGTAATTGCTTGTGAGAGGTTTCTCCACCTCCGACCTGTAGTCGAAAAGGAGTGTTATAGTTAGTGCCGTGCGCATAACTAGAGCTCGAGGAGCTCGCCCGTGGAGTAGGAACCATTCGGTTCCGAACCACGTATATGCTTGTGTATTGATTGTGCTTGTGTTGTTGTTATTTCTATTGTTATTCCGCTGCGTATATTAACGACAATTGTAGACGAGCACACGAGAACGAGCGAATTACGACATCCAACGAAAAGGGCTATTCACCCCCCCCTCTAGCCGGCCGTACCGATCCCCTACAAGTGGTATCAGAGCCGAGGTCGCTCTTCAAGGACTAACCTCCGCGAGAGCACTACAAATGGCCGGCTTCATCCATCCACCGAAATTCGATGGAGATTTTTCTTGGTGGAAAAAATGGATGGAGGTATATCTCGAAACCGATTTTGATTTTATGATTATTATAGAAAACGGTTTTGAGATGCCTAGGGACAAACACAACAAGCTCATTGAGAAGTCAAAATGGACCCAAGACCAAATCAAAGACTTCAAGACAAATCTCAAGGTAATCAAATTGATTAGTGATTTGTTACCTAACACTATTTGGTCTAGATTGGGTGATTATAGGGATGCAAGGGAATTATGGAATAAGGTAATGAAATTCCAAGAAAATTCCCAATCGGCACAAGTAGAGGAGAATGCCGAAGAAGAAGCACCCACAACATTTGAAGATGTTGATGATTTGGTGGAGACCTCCACCTCTAGCATTGAGGGGGAGGAAAGGCAATCTTCCATCCCGGAGCAAGAACAAGAAGCATCCACATCTGGGAGAAGTGAAGATCATGAAGAGGCCTCCACCACCTCCCTAGGTAACTCAAGTGTCATTATTTTAAATAAAAATCACATAATATCCTTTGAGTGTAGGGAGAAAGGGCACTACAAGAGTAAATGCCCTAAATTGGCTAAGAAGAAGGCATCGACACCAAAAGTCAACCCAAAGTCAAACGATGCCGGTGTTCCCAAAATCAAGAGCAAAGAGCACATTGTGTGCTTCAAATGCAATCAAAAGGGACACTACCGAAGCCAATGCCCTAGGGGGAGGAAGGAAGGGCAAGAAGGTGCAACTCATGTAGGGGGAGCTCTTAAAGCTAACCCTAAGGTAAATTTATTTAATGCACCTTTAATTCCTAAAGTCAAAAAGCATGCTAAAAATTATTTTAGTTCTCTTGCAATTATTAATGAAAAGCATGCTAGGAGAAACAATAAGGTTTATTGCTTAGGTGCCAAGCATGTCCATATGACTAAAGACAAACCTAGGACTCATAATTCTAGAAATATCTTGCCTAGGGAGTCAATTAGGAGAGTAGAAGAAAATTTGGGTATTAATCCCAAAAAGTCTAGGCATATGCCTAAGAAGAAAACCAACTCTCAAAAACCTAATGAAAATTCAAAAATGGGAAAATTAGAGCTAGAGAACCAAGTCTTGAGGTCAAGACTTAAGAGAATGGAGAAAGCCCTTAGAATCATATAAAATTCAATTCTAGGGTCAAATGTCCAAAAGTCAAGACCTAAGGTTCAAAAACGGTCTAAGGGCAAGGAAGGTTTGGGTGACAAACCTAAGCCCAAGAAGACTTACCATAATGTTCCATTTAATTATGGAACCACATCTAGGTCTAGGAAAACCAAGGCTAATAGGGAAGTCATCCCTAAGTCTAGCCATGGTATGTGTTTAGTGGCTAACACCTCAAGGAAATCAAATGTAGCCACTAAGAAGGTCAATGGAGGAGTCACCTCTAGAGTTGACCTAGGAAAGACCCAAAAGACTATGGCTTCAAAGCCTAAAAGGGTCATTAGGAAGGTATCTAGGGAAGTTATCCCTAGGAATACCTTGTTAACCCAAGGAGCTCCAATAGATATTGTTCCTAAAAGCGTGATCGATTCACGCTTAAATGGTTAGGTGTGTCAACCCTAAATGGATGGGTAGTTAACCTAACCATAGTAGAGTTGACACATTAGGATGTGCCAATGTGTTTGAGAAGTCTAAAAATGATTAAATTGGCACAATTAGGTCTTAGAGGTATTGGTGTGCCATTTTGGGTTTTTGGCACACTAGGGAAATGAATGGCATTAAGGAAAAATGATTTTAATTCCTAGAAATGGCAAATTAATTTTAACACTTAGGTATTCTATACCTTAGTATATTTTACTTGACATGCTTTATTTGCCTTGCCATGTCATGACATCATTTTCATTTTCATCTATAAAAATGTCATGATCATGTTTAGATTTATGTTTAGATGTCATGAATGCTTAAGTTTCATTCACATGCCATGACATCATGATATTGGCATATGTTTTTATCTATATCATATCTATGCCATAATCACATCATGCATAAATTAAAATGAAATTAAGGACTATGGCATGATTTGATGGGAATCAAATAATATTGCCTTAGAAATATGCATGAGACCATTTTAAAGAACAAAACCCACATCTCACTAGATTAATTGCCTTGAATGTGTTTTTACACATCTAGATATAAGTGAGATGTTTAAGGAAAAGAAATTAAAGGTTTTGAAAACTTTTTGAAAACATTTTGAAAAACCTTGGTGAAGCCTATCTTTTGATAGCTATCACCATTGAATGGGATGATACAAAGAGGGCTCTTTATTGAAGCTTTTCTAAACTTTTGAACTTTGTATCAATCTCCTAATTTAATGGGTAAAATAATTTTCCAATGTTTTTCACCCATAATGTTTAGGATAAGTAATATGCATATGAAATTTCACGAATTTTAAACTTAAGTATATTTACTTATGGATTTCGGAAATCCATTTCGAATGTCAAAAATAGATGATTATCACGATCGCATGGATGGCAATGATCGATGGATGTGGCAAATGATTTGATTTCAATGACCGCCCAAGCTGATTTCGGGTAAATCTTGTTGGTTAGGCCCATGTTCAGCTAGGTTAAGGTCCCCTAACCACTCCTAACCCTAGGATATGCTTGGGAGAGCATTAGAGAGGGTGGAAATCCATTGGATATGGATTAGGAGTTGGGTTGAGGGTGAGTATCAATTTTAAGGTGGAAAAGAGTTCATTGTTGAACTTTGCCTTAATTTTGATTTGGTTAATGTTCCTATTGGCTTAGGGACTCTCCAAGGACATTGTTGGTGCAATGGTCAAGGGGGAGCAAGCCTCTAGGGGGAGGTATCCATCATGGGAAGATGGATGCGTATTTCCTCATGGGAGGAAAATTGGGTTGCCTCTCTTTAAGTGATATGGGATCACTAGAAAGATTGTAGGCATGTGTTCCTCCAAGGGAGAGATTGTAAGATCTCATTGGGATATGAGACATTCATACCCTTGGGGAGGACCTTTTTGATGTAATGTCAAAAAGGGGGAGAAGTTACCAAGTTACCAATTAGGGTTCGTTGGAATTCTCATTGGGATATGAGAATTGCCAATATGGGAGAATTGGTAGACTTGAGATGGTAGTTTTGTCAATCATCAAAAAGGGGGAGATTGTTGGTGCAATCGGCCCAGCAGTACCTTGATGGTATTTTGATGATAGACAAAACTCATGACATGGGATTGTCATGGGAAAGTCCAACATGGGGTTGGCATGGAAAATCCAAGCATGGAGCTTGGTGTGAAAGTCCAAAGCATTGCGAAGCCGTGTGCTTGTTGCTTGGCATGTGAAATCCAAAGCATTGCGAAGTCGTGCGCTTGGTACATTTGGGAAGTCTTGAGGACTTGGTAAGTTCACTAGGCTCGGGGTCCTTGAGTCGGTGAAGGATGGCATTGCGAAGCCGTGCGCTTGGTGCATCCGAGGGACCGCCGGACGGGGAGCGAATGGAGTGAGCCCAAAGGGAAGCATACTTCTAGGGCATGAGACGCGAAGGATGGCATTGCGAAGCCGTGCGCTTGGCGCATCCGAGGGACGTAGGCCGAGGGAAGAGAGCTTTGGTGGGGAACTCCATGAGGGATAAGGTGGACTTGGCCAAGTGGCTAAGACTGAGTGTCGGAGGCTCAAACATCGTTATGTTTGAGGTCTTGCCCGACATCAGTCGACTGGCATAGGTGCCGGTTCGACTGATCCAAGTCGACTAGAGTTCGACTGGTGTAAGGCTAGGGTTTTGTGCTTGGCAGTCGACTGCCATGGACTGGCAGTCGACTGCCGAGGGATGGCAGTCGACTGATGGGAGTGTCGCGAGCACAGAACGCTCCGTAGCCGACTGGGCAGTCGACTACTGGGTCACCAGTCGACTGATGGGCATCATCAGTCGACTGGTAGGTGATCCGTTGGAACTTGTCCGACGTGGATCTGGCCGTTGTGAGACAACGGCTACAGGGGCAGTCGACTGGGGCCTTTTGGCAGTCGACTGCTAGGCGCGAAAACAGCTTGATGCAGGTTATAAATGGAGCACGAGTTGGAGGATTTCGCCAAGCCTTTTGTGAAGCTATTGGAGGGGAATTGCTGCTGCATTCCAGACCTTCAAGAGCCATCTAAAGCAAGCAACAAGCAAAGGATTCAAAGCAAGCGTTGTAAAGTGTTCTTTACGTGTATTTCGTATTTGTCTTTGTATTGCTTGTATTTCATTACTTAGTGTAATTGCTTGTGAGAGGTTTCTCCACCTCCGACGTGTAGTCGAAAAGGAGTGTTATAGTTAGTGTCGTGAGCATAACTAGAGCTCGAGGAGCTCGCCCGTAGAGTAGGAACCATTCGGTTCCGAACCACGTATATGCTTGTGTATTGATTGTGCTTGTGTTGTTATTATTTCTATTGTTATTCCACTGCGTATATTAACGACAATTGTAGACGAGCACACGAGAACGAGCGAATTACGACATCCAACGAAAAGGGCTATTCACCCCCCCTCTAGCCGGCCGTACCGATCCCCTACACATACGTGATCCCATTATAGAAGATGTGGATCACCAGCCACCTTTCCAGTCCATGATGGGGGCATTGGTAGAGTAGCCCCTTGTAGCGATCCCAAGCTTCAAATAGGGACTCCCCTTCCTTTTGACGGAAGCTCATTATTAGATGGCACATGTGAGCAGTCTTGCTAAGTGGGAAGTATTTATTCAAGAACTGCTTCTCACATTGCTCCCAGGTAGTAATGCTTCCTAAAGGTAGGGAGTGAAGCCATTCCTTAGCCTTATCCTGCAATGAGAATAGGAATAGGCTCAGGCGAATCGCATCTACAGGGACTCCATTAATCTTCATTGTTAAACAGATTTCCAAGAATGTCTCAAGGTGTCAGTTTGGGTCTTCAATCGCAGCTCCCTCGAATTGACTTTGCTGGACCATGTGAATGAGTGTCGGTTTCAGCTCGAAGTTGTTTGCTGAAATAGACGGTCCAGCTATACTCAGCCTAAATCCTCTTGCACTAGGGGCTATGTAATCCCACAAAGGTCTGCTACCTATATTCACCTCAGATGTAGATTGGTCCTCCATCATTTTCTGTTCGGCTCTGCGGCGATGATAGGTTCATTCGATTTCTAGATTGATTGGAATCAGGCCTTCCGATCCTAAGCATCTATGCATATGAGGAACTAAGCCACAAAATTAGGAGTATTACCTAATACTTAATTAAAAATAGAAAATAGCCTAAACTAATACTAAATCAAATGAAAAAAAAATTAACTAAAAGTTACTGCAATGTAATTACTAAAATAAATCTAAACTTACTCTAGGTATTAAAAAGAAAAGCAAGTAAATAAATCTATCCTAAGTTCGATCCAATTATCCACTTCTTGATTCGATATCGAATCAATCAGTCCCTGGCAACGGTGCAAAAAACTTGATGCACGCAAACGCGACCTCAAATCTAGCGACGGAGACCATCGAGGACTCGAAGTGCACGGATGTCGTCAAGTAATAAAAAAGATTATCGATCTCACAGGAACTGAGATTCGAGTACCGATTTGGTAAGTGGAGGTTATTGTTCGAAATTCAGATTTAAGGGTTGTGAATGCGAGGGTTGATGGCGGCCCCAAATCAATATGGTGTCACAAGGAAGAAGAAAGAAACTAGTTACGAGTTTTTGGAAGGGATTCTAGGATTTCAATTTTGTTTGTGTGTCGCAGAATTTGGAATAACATGTTCTACGCAAACAAACTTCTCCCTGATCCTAGAATCGGAGAGTCTACTCCATAGATAAGAGAGGAGAAACACAAAGCACGATCTGTTAGTGAAAGCCCTAGAGTCGATCATGTGATGATTGTTGCATGGACTTGTTGTATCATATTCCTATATATATTTATAAAGACATTTATTTATGGTTATTATACTTACTTGTATTGGTACCAAATAACTAAGTATAATAGCGTCCTTGAGTAAAAGGTTCTTATCTATATAAATCGATTAGTTGAATTGATAATGAGATGATATAGAGAATACTACTCTTAATCATTCCTAGTCAAGTATTAATATTCTGGGACAATATTAATGTGAAGAGACTGACATGTAGGTCAACTCGATGACTTGATCCTACAAGTTATGGATATGAGATATCAAGTTGACACATGGGTATGCATTAGAGAATGTATACTGAATGACCCACCATGAGAAAGTATAATGGATCGTTATATGAGTGTCATATACTTTCTCATGTGCCTATTAGTATGACTATTAGTCCTTAGACCTGAAGTCACCATGGTTCCCTATATAAGGAGTTGCATACTTTGGCTTCGTCAAACATCACCCGTAAATGGGTGGACTATAAAGGCGATTACTGGGTATGTAACAAATTATGCGGAGGGATGTGAGTGATGTAGATGGGATCTATCCCTCCTATATGATGGGAGTGATATCATGATTCTTGATAGAGTGAGACCACTAAGTTCATGGTCATGCCCAAATGAGTCAATATGAGATATTGAGCTCATTTAATTAGAGTGAGTCTACTTAGAGTTCAAGATATAGATTGTACAGAGGATGACATGGTCTATGCCTCAATTGTTCAATCTAGATGTCAAGGATAGAGGGGCATTGTCACATATTGTGAGAGTCACAATTAGTAGTCACAAAGGTGATGTTGGATCTCAACATTCTTCTAACTTGGGTAGCAATGATGTGTTGCTAGATACCGCTCATTGCTTATGTTTCTAAATCAATTTAGGAGCATTGTCAACGTTACAAGAACCTATAGGGTCACACACAAAGGGAAATTAGATGGAGATTAGGTTCATAAGATGGACCAAGAGGATTAGGTTCATGTGATGAACCAAATTGGATTAAGAGTAATCCAAATTAGACTAATTGAGTTGGACTCAATTTGATTCAAGTGTTGAATGAGTCTAATTTAGATTTGATTCATTGAGTCAATTTAAACTAATGAATAGAGATTCATTAAATTAAATTGACTTGAATCAAAGGTTAGATTTGATCAACCATGGGATATAAGAGGTCAAGTTTGACTTGACTTGAGAGAGAAGATGAATGGTCAAGTTTGACTTGACCAAATTCCACTTCATTGTGACTTGGCATAGGGCTGGCTAATGATGATGTTCCACATCATCATGGACACATCATGGTGTGCCACCTCATGAGGAAGACCAAGAGTCATGGCTCTTGGTATTACATGGATGTTTATAACCCCCTCCTTAAGTTGCTGACCAATTGATGAGTAAGGTTAATTGATTGCTTCTTCTTCCTTCTCCTATCTTCTTCTTTCTCTCTCCTCCATGGCCGAAACCTCACAAGAGTGCTAGCACACTCTATGTGGTTCTCTCCACCTTTTGTCCGTGTGGATACGTGTAGAGGAGTGTACACTTGACACTCTATGAGATCCGGCAACCTTTGGACGAGTGGGATAAGCGAAGGGCATCGCTACAAGGGTAATGTTCTTCTCGTGTAGATATAAGGTAGATCAAGTGTAGAAAAACATGTACATGAATTTTTATTTATCTTCGCACAGATCCTATAGGAGATCGAACGGCCGGCTAGAGGGGGGTGAATAGCCCTCTTTACTAGGATGGAGGATTTTGCTCGTCTACAAAAGATTAGCGCAAGCGGAAACAACAATACAAGACAAGCAAATAAACAAAAGAGAATACAAACAATAACACCGAGATGTAACGTGGTTCACGGCTACGCCGCTAATCCACGGTCTGATTCGTCCAAGGTGAATCACTCCTCCAAATCCACTAGATCTCTCCTTTGCACCAAGCTAGGTGATGGTAACCTCTTTACAATTTCTCTTCTTACAATAGAATGGAAATAAAGCAAGTAAGAAGAGTGGAAAAACCCTTAGAGCACTTTAGGAGAAGATTAGAGCATAAGCATTAGTCTCCCAAAGCTCCATCCCTTTCCTTTTTATAGAGGAAGAGGGTTTCTTCCCATTGACACAGGAGCAGTTGACTGATGCCCCGATCAGTCGACTGGTCCTGTAGTCGTTGCCCAATAACGGCCGCTTTCCACGTTGGATTTCATCCAACGGTACTATCGATCGATGCTCGATGCTCGAGCGATCGAGTGCTCGCGAGTCGACTACATTATGTGCCTCTGCGTACGCTTCGATCTTGTGATCATGCCATTCCTTGGCGAGGTGATCGACGTCGACATCACCGATCGCCGATTCATGGAAGTCGACTGCCAAGCACTAAACCCTAGTCATAAACCAGTCGAACCGAGTTCGACTCAGAGCAGTCGACTGGTGTCGGGAAAACTCATCTGACACTTAGCCAAATGGCAAAGTTTCACCTAAGAGCTACCCCTCCCCGGGTTACATTCGCTCACTCTCATCCCTCAGAGTCCCTCGCCTTCGAAGTTATCTTCGTTCGCGGCCACGTCCCTCGGCAGCATCAGGCGCACGGCTCTGCAATGCTCCTTCGCGTCTCTTGTCTCAAAGTCTACTTCCTCCGGCTTCACTCCAAGCTTCTCGTCCGGCGGTCCCTCGGATTCTCCAAGCGCACGACTTCCGCAAAGCTATCCTTCACCGACTCAAGGACCGAGTCATGAGATGTGAAACTCGCCACGGCTCCATGTGTGAATTACTAAGTCCTGTACGACTTCAACGCACATATCAAATCAACATAACAAACTAACTTAAACCCTTTGCCACACATATCAAAACCTTATCATGACAAGAGATTGCCCTAATAATCTCCCCCTTTTTGATGTGTGGCAATTCGTTTAAGTTAGATAAGAACATTTGATAAAAATTTCTAAGGAAAGAAAATTTTCCCCCGTAATCCATGAAACTCTCTCTCCCCCTATCATAATTTACTTAAACATAATCATTTCTCCCCCTTTGACACCATCAAAAAGATTAACACTAAGTTATAAACTCATGGCATCAAGTATAATAGAAGGAAAATACCAAAAATTGGTCTAAAACCTGAATTTGGCCTTAACTAGTCTGATTTTCAGGACACCAGTCGACTGGTTCAGACTACCAGTCGACTGGCACGCGAATTTAAGAACTTTCTGATTTTCGGACCGAATTTTAGAAATGCATTAAAAATTCCAAAAAATTTGAAAAATTATGAAATTTGGGGAACAAATTAATTTTAAGTATATCTATCAGTGAAAATTAGTTTTTCATGAAAAATCATCATATTTTCAAGTATTTGCAAAAAATCCAAAAGCTTTAAAAACCACTAAGTTTTTGATCATGTGAGTATCAAGTTTACTACCTAGTTTTGTATCCAATTGTTTCAAAACATGAATACATAGATTTTAAAGTAAGAAATTGCTTTGAAAACATGTGAAATATCCATCCATGATCTTTAGGCAATATGTCTATGAATTAAACATAAGCCTTCCCCATGATTGGTCTATTATTGCTATTTTGACACTTTAGATGACCATCTAAATGCCATAGGCATTAGTGGACATTTGTATCATCCTAACATCTTACCCATGCTATGTTTTCAATCATGGTAGCCTATGATGAGTGTGAGATGCATCCTAGAGGGTATTTGTATATACTTAACCATTATATTCATGAAATTCTATCAAGGTTAAGTATCATCCTAGCAAACCTCATGATCATAAAGACATATATGACTTAATTTCACATTATGATCATGAAACAAATGTATTCATTGAATTGTTATCATGCATTAGATATTACATGATGATAATAAGGTAAACATCATCTAAAGCATGATTTTATCTATTTATAGGCACGTTATCATCACCTAACACTATTTCAAAAATGTTGTCCCGCCATCCTAAGTCAACCAAAGATATGATATAGGTCAAGTCCATATGGTTGCTATCCTAGGGTTTTTCTAACCCTTAAGGATGGATTTTGGAACCCAAAAGAGGTTCTTTCCTATGGGGTTCACAAGATACTCCTTGGGGATCCATTTCCTAGCTATTACCTTCTTTTTATCTTGTCCCCTAGCAATCAGGCATTTATAGGCCTTTTCATTTTTCTTTTCTTTATATCCTAGGCCCTTTTTGTTGAAGCTTGCTCTTTGGCTCCCAATTATCATGTTCAATGTATTTGAGCCAATAGTGAATTTTTCTAGTGTTTTTGTCAAATAGTCTACCTTTTCCCTTAGAGCCCTATTTTCATCCATACATGCATCACTAACATTAAATGACATATTCGTGTGAGCATGCATCGTCATCATTATCATTAAAACATGTTTTTTCTAATTTATTTTCTAAATCCTTAATTTGATCTAGCATGCTCTTATTTTTCTTTTTCATTCCAAATAAATCCTTAGTTAAACTAGAAATTATGGAAACTATTTTCTTAGGAGAGGCATTCGTTACCATAGTTTCCATGTCTTCTTCTTCTGATGAGAAGGATGAGGAAGCTCCCCCTTCACTTGAGCTTGATCCTTCATTTTCGGAGGAAGAGCAATCCAAGTCGTCAAATGCCATTAGGGCAAGGTTGGAGTAGACATGTTCTTCTTCTTCGGATGAGGATGAAGAGGAAGGGTAATCCCACGTCTTTGCTTTGAATGCCTTGGCCTTCCCTTTTTCTTTGGCCTTCTTTTCTTCTTCCTTCTTTTTACTCTCCTTATACTTCTTCTTTTCTTCTTTCTTCTTCCTCTCTTCTTTGCTCTTGTTTAGGAGAGGACAATTGTCCCTTATGTGTCCCTCTCCTTGGCAATTGTAGCAAATGATTTTCCCCCTTGGTCTTCTATTCCTATCATTTGATTTGTTAAATCTAAAACCTTTTAATGCATGTCTTACCCTCCTTACCATATAAGCTTCTTCCGTGCTATCCATGGAGGAGGAGGAGGATGCTTCATCATCGGAGGAAGAGGGGATCTCCATCTTCTTCTTCCCCTTATTTGCCATCAATGCTACTCCCCTTGAAGGTTGGATTCTAGGCTCTTCTTGTATTCCTTCAAGCCTTGTTTCGTAGAGCTCCATTGTTGAGAAGAACTCCTCCAAGGTGCTCACTTCTAAATTCTTCGAAATATAGAAGGAGTCCACCATGGAGCTCCACTATGAAGATCGCGGAAAGGCATCTATAGCCTTCATAACCATATCCCGGTTTGATAGCTTCTCACCTACACTTGACAAACCGGTTATAATTTCCTTGAAATGAGAATGTAAGGAAATTACCTTTTCTCCCTTTTCTAGTTTAATTTTGTTGAGTTGGGAGCGGAGGAGGTCTCTCCTTGCTAGCTTAGCCTCCGAGGTGCCTTCATGAAGCTCAATTAGCTTCTCCCACATCTCCTTGGCACTTAGGCATTCTCCTATTTGGTTGATCTCTTGTTGGGGGAGCACATTGAAGAGATGATGCTTGGCTTTTGAGTTTGCAAGGTGCTCTTCCCTTTGCTTTTTGGTCCACCAAGATTTCTCTATTGGCTTCCCTTCTTCATCCTTAGGCAAAACGAAACCGGATTCCATTGTAATCATAATATCAAAATCCATTTCGAAAAATACCTCCATTCACTTCTTCCACCAAGCGAATTCCCCTTCGAACTTCGGTGGGAAAATGTTGGAGCCGACCATCTTTTGATGAAGTGCTTGTTGCGGCGGTTAGTCCTACACAAGCAACTTGGCTCTGATACCACTTGTAGGAGATCGAACGGCCGGCTAGAGGGGGGTGAATAGCCCTCTTTACTTGGATGGAGGATTTTGCTCGTCTACAAAAGATTAGCGCAAGCGGAAACAACAATACAAGACAAGCAAATAAACAAAAGAGAATACAAACAATAACACTGAGATGTAACGTGGTTCACGGCTACGCCACTAATCCACAGTCCGATTCATCCAAGGTGAATCACTCCTCTAAATCCACTAGATCTCTCCTTTGCACCAAGCTAGGTGGAGGTAACCTCTTTACAATTTCTCTTCTTACAATAGAATGGAAATAAAGCAAGTAAGAAGAGTGGAAAAACCCTTAGAGCACTTTGGGAGAAGATTAGAGCATAAGCATTAGCCTCCCAAAGCTCCATCTCCTTCCTTTTTATAGAGGAAGAGGGTTTCTTCCCATTGACACAGGAGCAGTCGACTGATGCCCCAATCAGTCGACTAGTCCTGTAGTCGTTGCCCAATAATGGTCGCTTTCCATGTTGGATTTCATCCACGCATCGGTCGACCGATATTACCATCGATCGATGCTCAGGCAATGAGTGCTCCGCGTCGACTACATTCTCGGCCGATACGCCATTCGGCCCGATGTCGATCGATCGATTGCGATCCATGGCATCGGCGCCAAGCACTAAACCCTAGTCTTAAACCAGTCGAACCGAGTTCGACTCAGAGCAGTCGACTGCCAGTCCATGGCAGTCGACTGGTGTCGGGAAAACTCATCCGACACTTAGCCAAATGGCCAAGTTTCACCTAAGAGCTACCCCTCCCCGGGTTACATTCGCTCACTCTCATCCCTCGGAGTCCCTCACCTTCGAAGTTATCTTCGTTCGCGGCCACGTCCCTCGGTAGCATCAGGCGCACGACTCTGCAATGCTCCTTCGCGTCTCTTGCCTCGAAGTCTACTTCCTCCGGCTTCACTCCAAACTTCTCGTCCGGTGGTCCCTCGGATGCTCCAAGTGCACAGCTTCCGCAAAGCTATCCTTCACCGACTCAAGGACCGAGTCATGAGATGTGAAACTCGCCACGGCTCCATGTGCGAATTACTAAGTCCTGCACGACTTCAACGCACATATCAAATCAACATAAAAAACTAACTTTAACCCTTTTCCACCCACATCAAAACCTTATCATGGCAAGAGATTGCCCTAACATATCCGTTGCCGGCTTCCGAGGTTTTCGCAATGCAAAAAGCGGTTTTTGTAGCTCGGATAGTCTAACAGTGGTATCAGAGCCACGTGCAAAGCATGTACATGTTTATATTTGTAATTTTTGCATTAGATACAAAAATTTATAGATCTGTAAGTTTCTATAATTTTCCTAATTTTATAGATTTTGTGAGTATTTTTCTCAAAGAGTCGAAGCAACAAGTGTTTAGACACTTGTAGACTTCAGCCACCGAGAAAAACTCTCCGAAACGGCAAGGTCTCATTTTTGTTTCTTGGGACAAAGACTTAAGGCACTGTAAGATTGGTATGGGACACTTACGAGATTCATTTTGCGAGAAGGGGCACTGCCCCTAACCCCGCAAGGGGCATTGTTCTGCGATCGCACTCAAAAATCATTTAGTGGGACCGCTGCTGAGTTGTGACTCATAAAATTGAAAAGAAAAGGTAGGAAAATTATAGAAATTTATGTAAAATACATAATTTAGAATTATGTATGACATTGTGATGGTCATGGCCCAAAAACCCCAATGTGATTCGATAAAATTGTGTTGTAATTCATAATACGGCTTGCGCGTCGTTTTTAGTATTGTGCATGTTGTATATGATATGCGACCTGCGCGTCGTGCCTCCCTTATTATATTCCTATTGTAAATAGATTTTAGACTCGAATGTAACTCAAGTTTCATGTTTGTAATGTACAAAATGTTGGAATGTATACTGAAAGCCTAGCTCTTTTGTATTAACATTTTATTTTGAAATAAGAATCACATGATCATTGTTTGCACTTTATATATTTATTATATGTGTGCATATTGTCTAATATTTTACATTGTAGATAACATGGTGCTTGGTGTGGCACAAAAGATCATGTTATCAGTCCCTTGTAAAATATAAGTAGAGGCTCACAACCAAGATGGTTTTGGACAAACCATTGTCATGGTTGTAGTGTAGCTTGGTATTGTTTTGTCTTGAACATAGAGTTACACTAGTACACTTAGGTGTATTGAGAAGGACCGACATAGAGGTGATTCAATTTAGTACTGACTACATAATTGAATCGGACCTCGGATATTATATTGTGCATGCTCTTAATCCCGATATAATAACGGGCACATGTACTTAGTATTTATTTCTTTGATTTACCAGAGGGTGAGATTTAGATGGATTAAATCAATATGCCCGGTAAGTTGGGAAATAATATTATTTACATGGTGTGCCGTTGATTATAGGAGGAAACCGTGTCCTAAATATTAGGTTGATGATGTCCCCTTGAGGAGCTCATAAGGTTCATCATGTAAACCCAGCTGGTTGACTTAGTCAACATGATGATAAGGTTGAGTGGTACTACTCGAGGAATTAGATGTTAATTAATCGATGGTCAGTAAATCAATTAATTGACGACATCGATATCTTAAACACGGGAGATTAATGTAAAATAATATATGGAGCCCATATTGATTTATGGGGTTGGTGAGGTAGTTCAATGATGATCCTCTAGTGGAATGGAACATCATTGATGGATCAAGTGTGTGGTTCCGATCCATCTGGCCAAGACCCAACTCCTCCTTATGGTCCCTATCGTGAGCCTAATATAATCCTTGTGAAGTCTAGATCCAAGAATGTAAAACAAAACCTAGAACCAACGGTTGGGATTAAATCCCTAGATCCGATGGTTAGGATGAAACCCTAGAACCAACGCTTGGGATTAAATCCCTAGATCCGATGGTTAGGATGAAACCCTAGAATCGACTTAGATTAAATCCTAGATCCGACGGTTGGGATAAAACCCTAGATCCGATGGTTGGGATGAAACCTTAGATCCGACGGTTGGGATGAAATTCTAGATCCGACGGTTGGGATTAAACCCTAGATCCGACGGTTGGGATAAAACCCTAGATCCGACGGTGGAGATTAAATCCTAGATCGATGGTGGAGATTAAGGGGGTTTTGGAGCAAAGAAGTGGGCAACTTTTCTTCCTTCTAGATTGTTGCCGCCCATCCTCCTCCATCAAGACTTGGCAGGCGCCCATCCTAGAGGACTCTCCTTCTTCCTTGGCGTGTTCTCCTTCCCTTGGTGGCCGGTGCTCTTCCTCCTCCCCTTCTCCTTGGTGGCCGGCGGCAACACTTCTTGAAGTTGGCCGACGCATCATCCAATTGTTTCTTGGCCGGCGGTTGCACCAAGTTCCATAATTTGGTGGCCGGTTCTAGATAGGAAGGTATTTGTTGTTTCTTCTCTTTGTTCGCAGCAGACAAGGTAGAGAAGAAAGCGATCTAGAAGGCTTCTACTCGTGGAGGATCTTCGTCCACACGTCGTCCACGAGAAGGATAGGACATACGGTAGAAGATCGTGAGGTATAAAGTTATTTTAACTTTATTTACAGATCTGACCATATTCTTTAATATTTTGATTATGCATGTGTGTGTATGAATATGTATTGTATAATCATGGACCCCGAAGACAAACACAAAAACCGGCGATCCATCCGTCGTCTCTTCCGCGGCTAACCAACTAGAAGAGTTGTGTTGCTTGAACAACTAGTTTGTTCAAGCGACCACTCAAGTTGTTAGCACGACGACAAAATGGTGTTGTTAAGGAAGCTCATCCCATCCGGATTAATCCTTTCATTAGTAAAAAATTTTTAATCCGGGGACATGGGAGCCAATGAGCCTCCGAAGCATCCACCTACACAAAATGAAGCGGTGGAAGGTTCACTCGTAGACGGAGTTACGAGGAGGGTGCCGACGACACATGGCAGTCAAAGGAGGTGCTTGGAGAAGCCACTAACCCTAGGTTGATCGTCCGATCTTCTCATTGGCTTGAGAAGATCGTAGTAGGGCCATGACCTCATCATAAATTAATTAATTAGTATATATATATATATATATATATATATATATATATATATATATATATATATATATTTGTATGTATGTGATGCATGCTAGTATAGTGTAATTAATGCCTTAATGCGTATATGATACACATTCACGATTAGATTTGATCTTAATCAAGTCAACTCGAAATGCCTACCAAGTTTTGATACCCATCACTACCTCAATCATTTGTTGTTTTTGAATCTACCAAAGCAGAGCAACGCATATTATCTTGGTAGGGTGTGGAGGGACAATCTTGGTCCCGCCTATCAAGGCTTGGGTGAGAATAAGCTCAATTAGATTGAGTGAAATTAGTTAACTCAATTGGATCGGATAAAACTATAGGCATATTCTAAAGGTTGGAAAGATAGGATAAGATCACATTTACACTAAATCTTGGGCGATTTAGCCAAAGCTAACTCAAGTTTTTTTGTAAATGTGGATCTTGATCCTATAAACAAGAGTTGTATAGAGATGTAATTGGTAATTTGTTACCTACCAATCATGCTAAGTCTTGGGTGATTTACCCAAAGCTAACTCAAGGCGTAGTATGATGTGGATCTTGTCCCGCGAGAAATTATAGCTAATTTGTATGAATCTAGTAGTGTGGTTTGACCACATCCATGACTCGATTCTATAAAAGTCCTATAATTCAGTGGGAGCATCATTTAATTAAAGGCCTAATTAAATGATAAATGAAATATGATATTTACTTTCTGCATTATTTATGTTGTAGATTGTCATGTCGTCAAACACAAACACTCTCTCCTTGCGTTTTGTCCTTGAGAAGGACAAGCTCAGTGGAGCTAATTTCCTGGACTGGTACAGGAATCTGAGAATTGTTCTCAAACAAGAAAGAAAATTGTACGTCTTGGAGAAGCCCATTCTGGAAGCACCTCCTGCCACTGCCTCATGAGCTGACCGAGATGCTTACAAGAAGCATCAAGATGATGCATTAGATGTGTCATGTCTCATGCTCGCGACCATGAACTCTGAGCTTCAGAAGCAACACGAGTTGATGAATGCTTTTGATATGGTTGAAAATCTTCGTCAACTATTTCAAGGACAAGCAAGGCACGAGAGATTCGCGATCTCTAAGGCACTGTTTCAGTGCAAGATGCAAGACGGGACTCCCGTAGGTCCATATGTACTCAAGATAATTGGGTACATAGAAAACCTACAGAGGTTGGGATTCCCACTTGGCCAAGAACGTGCCATTGACTTGATCTTGCAATCCTTGCCATAAAGTTACAATCAATTTGTCATGAATTACAACATGAATGAAATTGATAAGTCACTGCCTAAGATGCTTAGCATGTTGAGAACTGCAGAGCTCAACCTTAAGAAGGCAAAGCCCAACTCCATTTTGATGGTGCAAAAGAAGAAAGGCAAGGGCAAGCCTAAAAGTAAGGGAAAGTCCCAAGCCAAGGGCAAAGGCAAGGCACTGAAACCTAAAGGAGGGGTTACCAAGGATGGTGAATGCTACCACTGCGATCAGACCGATCACTGGAAGTGGAACTGTAAAGGATACCTGGAAGATCTTAAGAAGAAGAGAAGTGAGACTTCTACTTTAGGTATATATATTATAGAAGTCAATCTATCTATTTCTTCATAGTGGGTATTTGATACCGGATGTGCTTCTCACATTTGTACTAATGTACAGGCGCTGAGAAATAATAGGGCATTGACGAAGGGTGAGGTAGACTTACGAGTAGGCAATCGAGCATGGGTTGCTGTTGTTGTTGTAGGAACTTATTTTCTATCTCTGTCCTCTGGGCTTGTACTAGAATTAGATGAATGTTGTTATGTGTCTGCTCTCACAAAGAACATTATTTCAGTTTCTTGTTTAGACAAGAAAGTATTTTCATCTATAATAAAGAACAAATGTTGTTCCATTTATTTAAATGATATGTTCGATTGTCGTTCACCTCTGATGAACGGACTCTACATTCTAGACTTTGAGAACCCCATCTATAACATGTTGGATCGAAACGAATCACTAGAGAGGGGGTGAATAGCGTTCGTGAAAATTTTTATTTTTCGACGATTAAAACCAAGTATGCAGCGGAAAACTAAAAGATAAATACAAGAAAGACACAAAGCTTTTTTACTTGGTTCACAGCCCACCGCTTGCTAATCCAAGGCCCTGCGATCCTTGATCGCTTCTGAAGGGCAATCACTAAAAGTCTCTTCCTCATTGGAGATAAGAGACAAGACGATTACAATGATTATAAGGTCGGTAACAACCTTACCAGTCCTTATACAAATTAAGTATAGAAAGATAATAATAATACCGACAATTAATTAGAAGATGGCGCACGATCGGAGTAGCGTTGTAGAGAGCACGAGCACTTTAGAGATTCTTGAATTTGAGTTTGAGTCCTCCCCTCCTTTTATAGATTTGCACCTTGGAATTTATCCCGATCAAGATCCAAAACTCATGGATCTTATCTTGAGGTGGCAGCTTATCTTATCCTGAGGTGGTGGCATTAATCTCTATCTCTTTGACCTTGTGCACTGGGATGATTCGTCGACATCAGTTGACTGATCCTCTTAGCAGTTGATTGCCTTTAGTCAACTACTGACATCTCCAGTCGACTGTTGCACTTGAGAATTCCTGCAACACAAGATTAGCACAATAGATGCATAATGCCATGTAGTGTGATAGTATTTTGACTGTCCGATCTCGACTTCGACATTCCTCCGGAAGCCTTAGTTGGATTGACACCTAGGATTGTCCTCTAACCGAGGATGCGTCCTTACCACCGCTCCACACACGGAGCTTACCTTTGGTTCTCTTGACCTGTCCCTTAGCTTTCGGTCACCACCGAGGTTCCTCGACTCCCCGAGGTTTTCCTGGTGTCGCCCGACCACCACGGTTTCTCGACTTGAGATTCTCCGGGTTTCACTCGACCTTTGGCTTAGCTTAAACACTTCCTGCACACTTAGCATATCACATGAGATAACAAAATAGCTTAACTTTGAATCTTTTCCATCATCAAAACCAATGTATGATTATCTAGTGCCCCTGCACCAACAATCTCCCCCTTTTTGATCTATGGCAAACCAATTCAAAGTGAAGAGAAAATAAGAAGTAAGCATAATCATTTTTCAAAACCTCCCCCTTAAGGGTACCTCCTAACTTTATCCTCTCTCCCCCTTTGACATATATCAAAAACTAACTTTATAATGGGTATATTGCCAAGAAATAGAATTTTTAAACATTCTAATCAAGTTGATTTAATATGTTAAACTCCCTTTAATACTTAAGAGTTTAGGAGTTTAGGTTTCTAGATCCTGCACCAACAATGTATATCCTAGGTTAGAATGCGCCCCCCTAACCTTTAACATTGTTATAAAATTTTGAGAAAGAATTTTATTTAAAAAAAACATTTTAAAGGCTCATGTCTATTGGGTTTTATGCCAAATTGGAGGTAGCTAGATACTAAGTTTGTCCAACTTAAGTCTTCTCTCCCCCTTGGCATATTATCAAAAGAAAGATTTAAATTTAGAAAGTATTGGCGATTTAAAAAAAAAAGAATATTTTTTAACAACTTTATGATGATTATCCAATTAGAACCTCCCCCTTAACCTAACATCCTTGTTAGCCACAAGGAAGGCTTATCTAGAGGGTCTCCCCTTTTGTCTTACAAACTCTTAGGACATCCTTGTTGGCCATAAGGAAGCCTCACCTAAGTGTCCAGAGGGTCTAGGTGTCTAAAGTTGACCTAAGGATTTAGACGTTCAGTATTGGTCAACTAACCATCATTTTAAGAAGCATAGTTGTTTTGAAAACTACGTATAACTACACAACAATCATGACAACCAATAAAAATAGTTTTAAGAATCTATTTATGTGTATATAAATTTTGAAATCATTTTCAAAACCATTTTCAATTTGTTGTCCTTACCATCTCACCCATTCTACATGATCAACCAAGTTATCCTTATAGGTATTGTGAGATGAATTTAATTTAATGCCTTAGAAATTAATTAACCTTGGGTTAGATTCAGATTTAACTTTTAGTTAGTTAAGTGAACATTTCAAAAGAGGGCTTCTAGGTCGTCGCGAGGCACAAGGACCTTCTTTGATTGGAACAATGACCACTTCCTTAGACAAAGCTAACTTAGGAAATTACACACTTAATTCACTTAGGATTACGTCCTAGTCTAACTAGTTTATGATGTAGTGAGATAGCTTCAGTTAGTTCCACTTAGTTAAATGCACCAAGCTAGATACTCTTTATCCAACTCGGATACACTTGACTTCGTTTTCTTAACGTACTATCATCTCACCACGTCCTGATACTATATTGTCAAGATTAATTAATTATTTCCTATCTAATCATTCTATGAGAGTTAATTTAAAACTAGTATGTATGACATGACAAAATAAGCATGATAATGATATGTATGCATGAGCAAGCTACATTCAATCAATTTAAAGAAATGGTTATTTTCTTGGGTAGACTTTTATTTGTTCCATAGTTATAAGATACTTTATTATAATTAGATTTAAAAATTTTAGTGTCTTGATTTTTGGTTAGCTTAGACTTGTAACCCAAGTCTACATATTTATTAGTTGAATTTTTAAAAGTTGAAGGTTTAATTACTAGATTATTAATTTGTGTATAATCAAATGGTACTCTATTATAATTAATTTTATTGGTTTGATTATCTAATTTTGATTTTTTAATTAAGTTAGATTGTGAATTATTTAAAATAGAATTATTATAATTTTTCAAAATAATATTATTAGACTTTTTCAAGATAAGATTATTAGACTTTTTAAAAGTAGAATTATTAGAATTTTTTAAGATAAGATTATTAGACTTTTTTAAAAAAGAATTATTAAAATTATTAGAATTTGTTAAGGTAGAATTATTAGAATTATTCAAGATAAGATTACTAGAATTTTTAAAGGTAGAATTATTATTATAATTATTTAAGATAAGATTGTTAGAGTTTTTAAAGGTAGAATTATTTAAGATAAGATTGTTAGAGTTTTTAAAGGTAGAATTATTATTAGAATTATTTAAGATAAGATTGTTATAGTTTTTAAAGGTATAATTATTATTAGAATTATTTATATTATCTTTGGAATTTTTTAAAGTTAATTTCGAATTTTTTATTGTTGAATTTTTCAAAACAGAATTTTTTTAATTCGAAATTATCTAGATTAATTAGATTTAGGATTTGATGATTCTTTCCTATGGTTTGGTTATTCTGATCAAGGTTTTGATTATTCTGATTAAGTTCTATATATTACTATGTTTTAGAGTGACTTTAGAAAGGAGTGAGATCCTATCAAACACCACCTCAAGGTTGTTGGCTAAGAGTAGGTTTGTTGGTTCTGGATTCTTAGCAAGATCAAGGTATTCCAGGTTTTTGGTTTGGGATTTCTCATACCATTGCCTTATGTTTTGTTCAAATCTATCACTCATCCAATTTCTGGCTTACTTACGGCTTAGGATTTTGTAAAATTTTCTTGCTCACCCGACGGGACACAACTCTCCCTGGAGTCTTACGTTCACTGCGGTCTTTTGTAATCAATTAACAAAATCTTTCGCCTTATCATAAACCATTAATGAAGATATAGACGAAGACCCACTGAAATATTGTTCAAAAAATAGAATTCTGTGCAAAATAGATATTATCAATCCTGATATCACAATTCAGGATAAGCCTTTATCTCATATAACTCCCCTCATGAAGCAGGCATTTGAAAAGCATATTAAAGCATTACTCCAGTTGAAGGTTATCAGGCCAAGCAAAAGTAGGCACAGAACTATGGCCATGATTGTACAGTCAGGTACTAGTATTGATCCCATTACAAAGAAGGAGGTAAGAGGGAAGGAAAGAATGGTTTTCAACTATAAAACCCTGAATGACAATACCTATAAAGATCAATACAGCCTCCCAGGCATCAACACTATCTTGAAGAAGGTGGGAAATTCAAAAGTTTACTCAAAATTTGATCTCAAATCAGGATTTCATCAGATAGCTATGGATCCTGAGTTTGTTGAATGGATGACTTTTATTAGCCCTTCTGGACTTTACGAATGGCTAGTAATGCTCTTGAAAAATGACTGCCGCATTTGAGAAAATGGATTCTGCTTTAAAGGTACGGAAAATTTCATTGCTGTATATATAGATGATATCTTGATATTTTCTGAATCAGAAAAGAGTCATATGAAGCATTTGGAAATAATGCTAAAAATTTGTGAAGAGAATGGGTTAATCTTATCTCCAACCAAATATAAATTGGCTGTCAAAAATATTGAATTTCTTGGGGCAGAGATTGGTGAAGGAAAACTGAAGCTACAACCTCATATAATCAAGAAAATTGTTGAATTCAAGGAAGAGCAGTTAAAAACTAAATATGAAGGAACATAGATGCTGAAATTTATGTTCCTTCATATTTGGTTTTTAACTGCTCTTCCTTGAATTCAGCAATTTTCTTGATTATATGAGGTCAAAATTTTCGCTTTTCTTCACCAATCTCTTCCCAAGAAATTCAATCTTTTGACTACCAATTTATATTTGGTTGAGATAAGATTAACCCATTCTCTTCACAAATTTTTAGCATTATTTCCAAATGCTTCATACGACTGCTCGATTGAAAATATCAAGATATCATCTATATATACGAATGAAATTTTCGACTAAAGCAGAATCCATTTTCCTAAATGCGCAGTGCATTTTTCAAGCCAAATGACATTACTAGCCATTCAGAAAGTCAAGAAGGCTAATAAAGCCGCCCATTCCAAAGACTCGGATCCATAGGCTATCCGATGAAATCCTGATTTGAGATCAAATTTTGAGTAAATTTTTGAATTTCCCACCTTCTTCAAGATAGTGTTGATGCAGGTCAGATTGATCTTTATAGGTATTGTCATTCGTGGTTTTATAGTTGAAAACCATTCTTTCCTTCCTCTTACTGCTGGCAACCGTGCTATTCTCAAGTGCTCATAGGCTCCATGTCCCCGATTAAAATTTTCACTAATGAAAACTAATCCGAGGGGATGAGTTTCTAAGTACAACCAATTCGCTGTCGCGTGCTAACGACTCAAGCGATCGCTTGAACAAACTAGTTGTTCAAGCAACACAACTCTTCTAGTCGGTTAGCCGTGGAAGAGACGATGGACTGATCACGGTTTTTGTGTTTCTTATCGGGGTCCATGATTATACAAATACATGCAAATGTAAACTAGTATAATCAATATATACTAACATAAAGAACATAAGCTAGCATATCAAATAAGAACATGCAAAGAACAATAATAAAAGTTATAAAACTTTTATACCTCTTGATCTTCTATCGTATGTCCTAACCTCCTTGTAGACTTCGTGTGGGCGAAGATCCTCCACAAGTTGAAGCATCCTAGATCTTCTTCAATCCAAAGAAAGAAGAACTCTCTTTCCTTCTTGCTTGAGCCAACCACCAATCCACAAAGGGCTGATGCCGCCGCCCCAAGAATAGAGAGAACATAATGGAAACAACCAAGGAACCGAACTAGGGACAAACCCTAGTTTTGGTGCCACCGGCCAAGATGGAATGAAGAGGAGAAAGGGAACTCGGTTGAGCCCCGACCAAGGTAGAAGGAATAGAGATAGGTCCCGGCAACACCTTAGGAATAAGAAGAGAACTTTTCCTATAGTTGCCGCCCACTCCAAATTCCAAACCCTAGCCGCCCAACCAAACCCTAATCTCATTGAAAACCATCTTCTATGTGCCGGCCATGGAAGAGGGGAAGAAGGATAGAGTATGGACCGACCAAGGTAGAGGGTAGAAGGAAGGGACCGGCCATGCCTTAGGAAGAAGAAGAAACTCATCTTCCACTTGTTGCTGCCCATCTTCTTTCCCAAACCTTGGCCGCCCATGCAAAGGAACCAAACCCTAATCAAATTAGGGTTTCTTCCTTAGGGTTTCTTGCTGCCCAACCATAGTGGAGAGAAGAGATCTAGGAGCTAGCCACCTTCAAGGAAGAAGAAGAGATCTTCCTCAAGTTGCCGCCCACCCTTCTTTCCTCACCTTGGCCGCCCAACCCAAGGAGCCAAAACCCTAATTAGGGTTTCCTCCTTAGGGTTACTTGCCGCCCAAGCAAAGAGAGGCTAAACCCTAATTTCCATCATCCATTCCAAAAACTCATTTTGCCGCCCAACCCATGCTCCCTTATATATAGAGTTAGGTTTAGGCCTTGGTTTAATCTCCACCGTCGGTTCTAGGGTTTTAATCTCAACCGTCGGATTTAGAGATTTAATCTCAACCGTCGGTTCTAGGGTTTTAATCCCAACCATCGAATCTAGAGATTTAATCTCGACCGTCGGTTCTAGGGATTTAATCCTAACCGTCGGATTTAGAGATTTAATCTCAACCGTCGGTTCTAGGGATTTAATCCCAACCGTCGGATCTAGAGATTTGTTTTCCATCATTTGATCTAGACTTCATTAGGTTTATATTAGGCTACGATAGGGACCATGAGGAGGAGTTGGGTCTTGGCCACCCGATGGATCGGAACTACACAAACTTGATCCATCAATGATATTCCATTCAACTAGAGGATCATCATCGAACTACCTCACCAACCCCCATAAATTAATATGGGCTCCATATATTATTTGTACATCCATCTCCCCATGTTTAAGATATCGAATGTCCATCAATTAATTGATTTACTGACTATCAATTAATTAACATCTAACGCCTCGAGTAGTACCACTCAACCTTATCATCATGTTGACTAAGTCAACCTGCAGGGTTTAAATGATGAACCTTATGAGCTCCTCAAGGGGACATCATCAACCTAATACATAGGACACGGTTTCCTCCTATAATCAACGACACACCATGTAAATAATATCATTTCCCAACTTACCGGGCATATTGATTTAATCCATAGAAATCTCACCCTCTGGTAAATCAAAGAAATAAATATTAAGTACATGTGCCCGTTATTATATCGGGATTAAGAGCATGTACAACATAATATCCGAGGTCCGATTCAATTATGCAGTCAGCAATAAATTGAATCACCTCTATGTTGGTCCTGTTCAATACACCGAGGTGTACTAGTGTAACTTTATGTTTAAGACAAAACAATACCAAGCTACACTACAACCATGCCAATGGTTTGTCCAAAACCATCTTGGTTGTGAGCCTCTACTTATATTCTACAAGGAACTGATAACATGATCTTCTGTGCCACACCAAGCACCATGTTATCTACAATGTAAAATATTAGACAATATGCACATATATAATATGCAAACAATGATCATGTGATTCTTATTTCAAAATAAAGATGTTCATACAAAAGAGCTAGGCTTTCAGTATACATCCCAACAATCTCCCACTTATACTAAAAGACTATGCTATCATCATACTGCCATACATCTGATTCTCCTTCCCACCACATGCATATCAAAGCTCTCGCCAGAAGGGCCTTAGTGAAAGGGTCTACCAGGTCATCCTCTGATGCAATCTAGGTGACAGCTACTTCTACCTCCTTTACGATTTCTCGTATCAGGTGGTACTTGCACTCTATGTGTTTACTAGCCTTATGGGCTCGTGGTTCCTTCGAGTTTGCAACTGCACCATTATTATCACAATAATTTGTGATAGTTCTGGGCAAACCAGGAATCACATCCAAGTCCAGAAGTTCCCGAGCCATTACTTTTCGGCCGCCCGGTCCGCCACATACCCAGCTTCCATGGTATAGTCCACCACGCATTTCTGCTTGACACTCTTCCATACTATGGCTCCACCTCCAAAAGTAAACACAAACCCTGAGGTAGACTTACTGTTATCCCTATCAGATTGGAAATCAGAATCCGTGTAACCCACAGGGAGTAATTGGTCTGCCTGATAAACTAGCATATAATCCCTAGTCCTTCTCAGGCACTACAATATATGCTTTACCGTAGTCCAATGTCCCTGTCCTGGATTACTCTGATATCTGCTGACCATGCCTACGGCAAAGCAGATATCTGGTCTCGTACATAACATACATTAGGCTTCCTACCGCCGAAGCATAAGGAACTGCCTATATCTCCTCTATCTCTTCAGATGATCTAGGACATATCTGCTTATATAAAGGAACTCCATGCCTGAAGGGTAGAAAACCCTTCTTGGAGTATTGTATGCTAAAACGATCCAAAACCATGTCTATGTATGAAGCTTGAGATAAGCACAACAACCTTGATCCCAAGGTTGTGACCCACTTCTCCCAAGTCCTTCATATCTGCTTTGACGACCATACCCTTACGTCTGATAACACTTCGATGTTGTCGCCAACCACCAAAATGTCATCTACGTATAGTACAAAAATACCACTACGTTTCCGTCACATCTCTGATATACACAAGACTCATCCGAACTTTGAATAAATCCATAAGACTGGATTTACCTCCTCAAAGCGGATGTCCCAAGACTTCAAAGCTTGCTTCAGTCCATTAACGGACCGATTAAGCTTATATACAATACGCTCTTTGCCCTTAGCAATGAATCCCTCTGGTCGCTTCATGTAGATGGATTCCTCAAGACTTCCACTAAGGAATGCTGTCTTGACATCCATCTGTCACACCTCATAATCCATATGAGTTGCTATGCATAAGAGCTCCCAGACCTGTCTTGAATCCATAGATTCAATCTCAGTTTTCATTGCACTTTGCAAAGATGCTATATTTATATCTTGGATTGCCTCGTCGTATGTCTAGGGATCAGGTTCATGTTTGCTAGGGACCAAATCAGAAGATTTGTCCAAAAACATGAATCTAAGAGGTTGTCTAACAACCCTCCCACTACGACGAGGTATCTATGGTATCCTCTGTGACACGCGTGCTGCTGACATGTGGTATGTCCTCTTGTACCGGTGGTACTAAAGAAGTGACTTCCCTTTTAACTCCTCCAGAACAATTTTACTCTTGGGCTTGTGGCTCATCACATAGTCTTCCTCTAGAAATCTGGCGTTCGTGTTAACGATCACCCTCTAATCTCTAGGACTATAAAACAAGTCAAAATAACTCATCATCGATCTAACCATCTCCATAAGAGTCCTATTCCTTCGCTCCACTACACCATTCTGCTGGGGTGTACCAGGTGCAGTCAATTGGGATTGAATCCCAACCTCTGATAAGTAGTTCCTATACTCTCCCAAGAGGTTCTGACCACCACGATCAGATCGAAGTGTCATCCATATCTTGAATAATTGTCTATAAAAGAGACGAAATATTCAAGACCACCTCTTGCCTAGATAGTCATAGGACCTCACAAATCAGAATGAACCATTTCTAACACATCTTTGGCTCTATACCCCTTGGCCTTAAAAGGCCTCTTAGTCATCTTACCCTCCAAGCAAGATTCGTAGGTTGGGAGATCCTCCACCACTAATGAACCCAAAGGTCCATCAGCTTTCAACCTTTGAATTCTGCTTAGGTTAATGTGACCAAGCCTAAGAAGCCAAAGATATGTTTGGTTCATCTTCGAAGGTTCTTTTCTCTTATTGGAATTATAAGATGAGTTATTAACTTCAATTTGCATCATGGGAGGTTTTGGTTCAAATTTCCTTTCAATGGACCTGAATAGATATTCTCCCTATTCCTTTTATAACAACTCTGTCATTAAAAGAAATAGAATATCCATCCATAATAATTTAGAAACTGAAACTAAATTCTTTCTAAATAAAGGTACATAAAGGAAATTTTCCAGAACCAAAGTTTTATTATTCTCAAGAGATAAATAAAACTTCTCCCACTGCAATAGCCGCCACCATCATGGCATTGCCCAAGTAAATTGTAATCTCCCCTTTAGCTAGTCATCGAGTTTCCTGGAACCCCTGCAAATTGTTGCAGACATTATTAGTGACTCCCGTATCTACTCACCAGGTGTCGGTAGATACCACAGCAAATCATGTTTCAATGACTAGTCCAAAAGATATACCTTTGTTCTGTTTTGGATTGGGACAGTCCTTCTTCCAATATCCATCCTACTTGCAAGTGAAGTACTTGCCTTTCGGCTTCTTCACTCTTCCCTGAGATCCTCCCACCATCTTTGCTTCACCTTGTTTCTTCTTCTTCTTGCCTTTCGGCTTAGAAGTAGAAACCCTTTTTGAGCAATGATGGCTTGAGGACACACTTTGAAGAGTGCATACTTGTACTCCTTAGCAGATAAGACAATATCTTGAATCTTTTCCAATCAACATTATTTAGGTACAGTAAGTTTATTTCCTTTAGTATCATAGTAAGTGGACGGAAAGTCAATTTTGAAAATCCTAAGAATCACATAGATCATTATATTAGATTTCAAATATTATTGATTCCTCAAAACAATAAAATTCTGAAATCAACCAACACCTCAAAACACCGAGAATATCGCATGCCACGATAGTGTGGACGTATACGAATTCTACATTTGTAAGAGGAGGTTTTATCAATTAATTTTATTATCTTGTCAACCTTACTTTTTGACAAATAAAATTAATAGTTGGTTCCTCTTTGGCCCTACAAATAAAAGCAGTGACTCCGATGGGGAGGATACTTTTTATTTGCATCTAAGTGTGCACCATTACATGATACTAAGGGAATTATCTCAGATTATGTGCCTTACCGATGGGGAAGTACACACACTCCTAAATAATTTCCTATAACCATTATTTGACCTAGTGATCCGCAAACAAACTCATCCGATGGGGAGGAAGGCACTCAGAGCCGACGCGTAAGTTTGTTGCATCACACGTCAAATTGTAATGGAGGCCGCGGGAATTAATTAAAATATCCCTCTCCCACTTAGTAAATTGAAAATGAGGAATTTTCAAGCACACACAACATGCATACAAAACAAATCAGCAATAAATATGGAAAAATCAGAATTTTTCCAACTATTATGGCATTGTTCTCCAATATGCGTCCCGTCGTGTCGCCACCTCGTCCGCTCCTCCTACGCCATGTACGAGCCATCCGGAGATCCGAGCCGAGAATAAAACCTATTTTATTTTACATCCATCGATCCTATACTCCACGAGGGAGTGCACATGAAATCTAGATCGAAAGTAAAATAAAATAAAGAGTGGCTAAACAATGTCGTATTCAATTACAAAAATTAAATACTAATTTAGCCTCGTCAACCCCGAGGATTCAAATAATATACAATCACACACACATGCAATCACATACACACATATATAGCCATAATAGTTGGATTTTATGCCTACAACCAAAAAGTTAGCCTACGCACATCCTACTATTATCTGGCATACACAATATATGATAAGAGCGTGAAAAGTAACCGAATCCAAAACACACAAAACCGGAAACCGTGGCTCTGATACCAATTGTTGGCAACCGTGCTATTCCTCGAAGTGCTCATAGGCTCCCATGTCTCCGGATTAAAATTTTCACTAATGAAAACTAATCCGGAGGGGATGAGTTTCCTAAGCACAACCAATTCGTCGTCATGCTAACGACTCAAGCGATCGCTTGAACAAACTAGTTGTTCAAGCAACACAACTCTTCTAGTCGATTAGCCACGGAAGAGACGACGGACGGATCGCCGGTTTTTGTGTTTCTTATCGGGGTCCATGATTATACAAATACATGCAAATGTAAACTAGTATAATCAACATATACTAACATAAAGAACATAAGCTAGCATATCAAATAAGAACATGCAAAGAACAATAATAAAAGTTATAAAACTTTTATACCTCTTGATCTTCTATCGTATGTCCTAACCTCCTTGTAGACTTCGTGTGGGCGAAGATCCTCCACAAGTTGAAGCATCCTAGATCTTCTTCAATCCAAAGAAAGAAGAACTCTCTTTCCCTTCTTGCTTGAGCCAACCACCAATCCACAAAGGGTTGATGTCGCGCCCCAAGAATAGAGAGAACATAATGGAAACAACTAAGGAACCGAACTAGGGACAAACCCTAGTTTTGGTGCCACCGGCCAAGATGGAATGAAGAGGAGAAAGGGAACTCGGTTGAGCCCCGACCAAGGTAGAAGGAATAGAGATAGGTCCCGGCAACACCTTAGGAATAAGAAGAGAACTTTTCCAAATTTCAAACCCTAAAACCCTAATTTCATTGAAAACCATCTTCTATGTGCCGGCCATGGAAGAGGGGAAGAAGGATAGAGTATGGACCGACCAAGGTAGAGGGTAGAAGTAAGGGACCGGCCATGCCTTAGGAAGAAGAAGAAACTCATCTTCCACTTGTTGCCACCCATCTTCTTTCCCAAAGCTTGGCCGCCCATGCAAAGGAACCAAACCCTAATCAAATTAGGGTTTCTTCCTTAGGGTTTCTTGCCGCCCAACCATAGTGGAGAGAAGAGATCTAGGTGCTAGCCACCTTCAAGGAAGAAGAAGAGATCTTCCTCAAGTTGCCGCCCACCCTTCTTTCCTCACCTTGGCCGCCCAACCCAAGGAGCCAAAACCCTAATTAGGGTTTCCTCCTTAGGGTTACTTGCCGCCCAAGCAAAGAGAGGCTAAACCCTAATTTCCATCATCCATTCCAAAAACTCATTTTGCCGCCCAACCCATGCTCCCTTATATATAGAGTTAGGTTTAGGCCTTGGTTTAATCTCCACCGTCGGTTCTAGGGTTTTAATCTCAACCGTCGGATTTAGAGATTTAATCTCAACCGTCGGTTCTAGGGTTTTAATCCCAACCTTCGAATCTAGAGATTTAATCTCGACCGTCGGTTCTAGGGATTTAATCCTAACCATCGGATTTAGAGATTTAATCTCGACCGTCGGTTCTAGGGATTTAATCCCAACTGTCGGATCTATAGATTTATTTTCCATCATTTGATCTAGACTTCATGAGGTTTATATTAGGCTACGATAGGGACCATGAGGAGGAGTTGGGTCTTGGCCACCCGATGGATCGGAACCACACAAACTTGATCCATCAATGATGTTCCATTCCACTAGAGGATCATCATCGAACAACCTCACCAACCCCCATAAATTAATATGGGCTCCATATATTATTTGTACATCCATCTCCCCATGTTTAAGATATCGAATGTCCGTCAATTAATTGATTTACTGACCATCAATTAATTAACATCTAACTCCTCGAGTAGTACCACTCAACCTTATCATCATGTTGACTAAGTCAACCTGCAGGGTTTACATGATGAACCTTATGAGCTCCTCAAGGGGACATCATCAACCTAATATATAAGACACAGTTTCCTCCTATAATCAACGACACACCATGTAAATAATATCTTTTCCCAACTTATCGGGCATATTGATTTAATCCATAGAAATCTCACCCTCTGGTAAATCAAAGAAATAAATATTAAGTACATGTGCCTGTTATTATATCGGGATTAAGAGCATGTACAACATAATATCCGAGGTCCGATTCAATTATGTAGTCAGCAATAAATTGAATCACCTCTATGTTGGTCCTGCTCAATACACCGAGGTGTACTAGTGTAACTTTATGTTCAAGACAAAACAATACCAAGCTACACTACAACCATGCCAATTGTTTGTCCAAAACCATCTTGGTTGTGAGCCTCTACTTATATTCTACAAGGAACTGATAACATGATCTTCTATGCCACACCAAGCACCATGTTATCTATAATGTAAAATATTAGATAATATGCACATATATAATATGCAAACAATGATCATGTGATTCTTATTTCAAAATAAAGATGTTCATACAAAAGAGCTAGGCTTTCAGTATACATCCCAACAATCTCCCACTTATACTAAAAGACTATGCTATCATCATACTGCCATACATCTGATTCCCCTTCCCTCCACATGCCTATCAAAGCACTCGCCAGAAGGGCCTTAGTGAAAGGGTCTACTGTGTCATCCTCTCGATGCACAAAGAATCTTCTACCTCCTTTACGATTTCTCGTATCAGGTGGTACTTGCACTCTATGTGTTTACTAGCCTTATGGGCTCGTGGTTCCTTCGAGTTTGCAACTGCACCATTATTATCACAATAATTTGTGATAGTTCTGGGCAAACCAGGAATCACATCCAAGTCCATCAGAAAGTTCCTGAGCCACACAGCTTCTTTGGTCGCCATACATACTCCTTCCATGGTAGAGTCCACCACGCATTTCTGCTTGACACTCTTCCATACTATGGCTCCACCTCCCAAAGTAAACACAAACCCTGAGGTAGACTTACTGTTATCCCTATCAGATTTTAAATCAGAATCCGTGTAACCCACAGGGAGTAATTGGTCTGCCCGGTAAACTAGCATATAATCCCTAGTCCTTCTCGTGCACTACAATATATGCTTTACCGCACCAATGTCCCTGTCCCCGATTACTCGATATTCACGACCATGCCTACTGTAAAGCGTATATCCGGGTCTCGACATAGCATACATTAGGCTTCCTATCGCCAAGCATAAGGAATCGCTTATATCTCCTCTATCTCTCGTATGATCTAGGACACATCCGCTTAGATAAAGGAACTCCATGCCCAAGGGTAGAAAACCCTTCTTGGAGTTTTGTATGCTAAAACGATCCAAAACCATGTCTATGTATGAAGCTTGAGATAAGCACAACAACCTTGATCCCAAGGTTGTGACCCACTTCTCCCAAGTCCTTCATATCATACTGCTTGACGACCATACCTCTTACGTCGATAACACTTGATGTTGTCGCCAACCACCAAAATGTCATCTACGATAGTACAAAAATACCACTACGCTTTCGCCACATCTCCGATATACACAAGACTCATCCGAACTTTGAATAAATCCATAAGATCGGATTTACCTCCTCAAAGCGATGTCCCAAGACTTCAAAGCTTGCTTCGATCCATTAACGACCGATTAAACTTATATACAATCGCTCTTTGCCCCTTAGCAATGAATCCTCCGTTGCTTCATATAGATGGATTCCTCAAGACTTTCACTAAGGAATGCTGTCTTGACATCCATCTATCACACCTCATAATCCATATGAGTTGCTATGCATAAGAGCTCCCAGACCTGTCTTGAATCCATAGATTCAATCTCAATATTCATTGCACTTTGCAAAGATGCAGATTTAAATCTTGGATTGCCTCATCGTATGTCTAGGATCAGGTTCATGTTTGCTAGGGACCAAATCATAAGATTTGTCCAAAAACATGAATCTAAGAGGTTGTCTAACAACCCTCCCACTACGACGAGGTATCTTCTGTGTATCCTCTGTGACACACGGTGCAGTGACATGTGGTATGTCCTCTTGTACTGGTGGTACTAAAGAAGTGACTTCCCTTTTTAACTCCTCCAGAACAATTTTACCCTTGGGCTTGTGGCTTATCACATAGTCTTCCTCTAGAAATCGGCTCGTGTTAACAATCACCCTCCGATCTCTAGGACTATAAAACAAGTCGAATAACTCATCATCGATCTAACCATCTCCATAAGAGTCCTTTTCCTTCGTACTGCTACACTGTTCTGCTGGGGTGTACCAGGTGCAGTCAATTGGGATTGAATCCCAACCTCTGATAAGTAGTTCCTATACTCTCCCAAGAGGTTCTGACCACCACGATCAGATCGAAGTGTCATCCATATCTTGAATAATTGTCTATAAAAGAGACGAAATATTCAAGACCACCTCTTGCCTAGATAGTCATAGGACCTCACAAATCAGAATGAACCATTTCTAACACATCTTTGGCTCTATACCCCTTGGCCTTAAAAGGCCTCTTGGTCATCTTACCCTCCAAGCAAGATTCGTAGGTTGGGAGATCCTCCACCACTAATGAACCCAAAGGTCCATCAGCTTTCAACCTTTGAATTCTGCTTAGGTTAATGTGACCAAGTCTAAGAAGCCAAAGATATGTTTGGTTCATCTTCGAAGGTTCTTTTCTCTTATTGGAATTAGAAGATGAGTTATTAACTTCAATTTGCATCGTGGGAGGTTTTGGTTCAAATTTCCTTTCAATGGACCTGAATAGATATTCTACCTATTCCTTTTATAACAACTCTGTCATTAAAAGAAATAGAATATCCATCCATAATAATTTAGAAACTGAAACTAAATTCTTTCTAAATAAAGGTACATAAAGGGAATTTTCCAGAACCAAAGTTTTATTATTCTCAAGAGATAAATAAAACTTCTCCCACTGTAATAGCCGCCACCATCATGACATTGCCCAAGTAAATGGTAATCTCCCCTTTAGCTAGTCATCGGGTTTCCTGGAACCCCTGCAAATTGTTGCAGACATGATTAGTGACTCCCGTATCTACTCACCAGGTGCCGGTAGATACCACAGCTAATCATGTTTCACTGACTAGTCCAAAAGATATACCTTTGTTCTATTTTGGATTGGGACAGTCCTTCTTCCAATATCCATCCTGCTTGCAAGTGAAGTACTTGCCTTTCGGCTTCTTCACTCTTCCCTGAGATCCTCCCACCATCTTTGCTTCACCTTGTTTCTTCTTCTTCTTGCCTTTCGGCTTAGAAGTAGAAACCCTTTTTGAGCAATGATGGCTTGAGGACACTCTTTGAAGAGTGCATACTTGTACTCCTTAGCAGATAAGACAATATCTTGAATCTTTTCCAATCAACATTATTTAGGTACAGTAAGTTTATTTCCTTTAGTATCATAGTAAGTGGACTGAAAGTCAATTTTGAAAATCCTAAGAATCAAATAGATCATTATATTATATTTCAAATATTATTGATTCCTCAAAACAATAAAATTCTGAAATCAACCAACACCTCAAAACACCGAGAATATCGCATGCCACGATAGTGTGGACGTATACGAATTCTACATTTGTAAGAGGAGGTTTTATCCATTAATTTTATTATCTTGTCAACCTTACTTTTTGACAAATAAAATTAATAGTTGGTTCCTCTTTGGCCCTACAAATAAAAGCAGTGACTCCGATGGGGAGGATACTTTTTATTTGCATCTAAGTGTGCATCATTACACGATACTAAGGGAATTATCTCAGATTATGTGTCTTACCGATGGGGAAGTACACACGCTCCTAAATAATTTCCTATAATCATTATTTGACCTAGTGATCCGTAAACAAACTCATCCGATGGGGAGGAAGGCACTCAGAGCCAACGTGCAAGTTTGTTGCATCACACGTCAAATTGTAATGGAGGACACGAGAATTAATTAAAATATCCCTCTCCCACTTAGTAAATTGAAAATGAGGAATTTTCAAGCACACACAACATGCATACAAAACAAATCAGCAATAAATATGGAAAAATCTGAATTTTTCCAACTATTATGGCATTGTTCTCTAATATGTGTCCCATCGTGTCGCCACCTCGTCCGCTCCTCCTACGCCATGTACGAGCCATCCGGAGATCCGAGCCGAGAATAAAACCTATTTTATTTTACATCCATCGATCCTATACTCCACGAGGGAGTGTACATGAAATCTAGATCGAAAGTAAAATAAAATAAAGAGTGGCTATACAATGTCGTATTCAATTACAAAAATTAAATACTAATTTAGCCTCGTCAACCCCGAGGATTCAAATAATATACAATCACACACACATGCAATCACATACACACTTATATAGCCATAATAGTTGGATCTTATGCCTGCAACCAAAAAGTTAGCCTACGAACATCCTACTATTATCTGGCATACACAATATATGATAAGAGCGTGAAAAGTAACCGAATCCAAAACACAGAAAACCAGAAACCGTGGCTCTGATACCAATTGTTGGCAACCGTGCTATTTCTTGAAGTGCTCATAGGTTCCCATGTCCCCGGATTAAAATTTTTACTAATGAAAACTAATCCGGAGGGGATGAGTTTCCTAAGCACAACCAATTCGTCGTCGTGCTAACGACTCAAGCGATCGCTTGAACAAACTAGTTGTTCAAGCAACACAACTCTTCTAGTCGGTTAGCCGCGGAAGAGACGACGGACGGATCGCCGGTTTTTGTGTTTCTTATCGGGGTCCATGATTATACAAATACATGCAAATGTAAACTAGTATAATCAACATATACTAACATAAAGAACATAAGCTATCATATCAAATAAGAACATGCAAAGAACAATAATAAAAGTTATAAAACTTTTATACCTCTTGATCTTCTATCATATGTCCTAACCTCCTTGTAGACTTCGTGTGGGCGAAGATCCTCCACAAGTTGAAGCATCCTAGATCTTCTTCAATCCAAAGAAAGAAGAACTCTCTTTCCCTTCTTGCTTGATCCAACCACCAATCCACAAAAGGGTTGATGCCGCCGGCCCCATGAATAGAGAGAACATAATGGAAACAACTAAGGAACCGAACTAGGGACAAACCCTAGTTTTGGTGCCGCCGGCCAAGATGGAATGAAGAGGAGAAAGGGAACTCGGTTGAGCCCCGACCAAGGTAGAAGGAATAGAGATAGGTCCCGGCAACACCTTAGGAATAAGAAGAGAACTTTTCCTATAGTTGCCGCTCACTCCAAATTCCAAAGCCTAGCCGCCCAACCAAACCCAAATCTCATTGAAAACCATCTTCTATGTGCCGGCCATGGAAGAGGGGAAGAAGGATAGAGTATGGACCGACCAAGGTAGAGGGTAGAAGGAAGGGACCGGCCATGCCTTAGGAAGAAGAAGAAACTCATCTTCCACTTGTTGCCGCCCATCTTCTTTCCCAAACCTTGGCCGCCCATGCAAAGGAACCAAACCCTAATCAAATTAGGGTTTCTTCCTTAGGGTTTCTTGCCGCCCAACCATAGTGGAGAGAAGAGATCTAGGAGCTAGCCACCTTCAAGGAAGAAGAAGAGATCTTCCTCAAGTTGCCACCCACCCTTCTTTCCTCACCTTGGCCGGCCAACCCATGGAGCCAAAACCCTAATTAGGGTTTCCTCCTTAGGGTTACTTGCCGCCCAAGCAAAGAGAGGCTAAACCCTAATTTCCATCATCCATTCCAAAAACTCATTTTGCCTCCCAACCCATGCTCCCTTATATATAGAGTTAGGTTTAGGCCTTGGTTTAATCTCCACCGTCGGTTCTAGGGTTTTAATCTCAACCGTCGGATTTAGAGATTTAATCTCAACCGTCGGTTCTAGGGTTTTAATCCCTACCGTCGAATCTAGAGATTTAATCTCGACCGTCGGTTCTAGGGATTTAATCCTAACCGTCAGATTTAGAGATTTAATCTCAACCGTCGGTTCTAGGGATTTAATCCCAACCGTCGGATCTAGAGATTTGTTTTCCATCATTTGATCTAGACTTCATGAGGTTTATATTAGGCTACGATAGGGACCATGAGGAGGAGTTGGGTCTTGGCCACCCGATGGATCGGAACCACACAAACTTGATCCATCAATGATGTTCCATTCCACTAGAGGATCATCATCGAACAACCTCACCAACCCCCATAAATTAATATGGGCTCCATATATTATTTGTACATCCATCTCCCCGTATTTAAGATATCGAATGTCCGTCAATTAATTGATTTACTGACCATCAATTAATTAACATCTAACTCCTCAAGTAGTACCACTCAACCTTATCATCATGTTGACTAAGTCAACCTGTAGGGTTTACATGATGAACCTTATGAGCTCCTCAAGGGGACATCATAAACCTAATACATAGGACACGGTTTCCTCCTATAATCAATGGCACACCATGTAAATAATATCATTTCCCAACTTACCGGGCATATTGATTTAATCCATAGAAATCTCACCCTCTGGTAAATCAAAGAAATAAATATTAAGTACATGTGCCCGTTATTATATCGGGATTAAGAGCATGTACAACATAATATCCGAGGTCCGATTCAATTATGCAGTCAGCAATAAATTGAATCACCTCTATGTTGGTCCTGCTCAATACATCGAGGTGTACTAGTGTAACTTTATGTTCAAGACAAAACAATACCAAGCTACACTACAACCATGCCAATGGTTTGTCCAAAACCATCTTGGTTGTGAGCCTCTACTTATATTCTACAAGAAACTAATAACATGATCTTCTGTGCCACACCAAGCACCATGTTATCTACAATGTAAAATATTAGACAATATGCACATATATAATATGCAAACAATGATCATGTGATTCTTATTTCAAAATAAAGATGTTCATACAAAAGAGCTAGGCTTTCAGTATACATCCCAACACTTACCTCCTTCTTTGTAATGGGATCAATACTAGTACCTGACTGTACAATCATGGCCATAATTCTGTGCCTACTTTTGCTTGGCCTGATAACCTTCAACTGGAGTAATGCTTTAATATGCTTTTCAAATGCTAGCTTCATGAGGGGAGTTATATGAGATAAAGGCTTATCCTGAATTGTGATATCAGGATTGATAATATCTATTTTGCACAGAATTCTGTTTTTTGTCCAATATTTCAGTGGGTCTTCGCCTATATATCCCTGATTCTTCAATTTTTTGATTAAATCCTCATGCTTTCTGAAAATTTTTGGATTTGATGGCTCCATAGCATAATAGACTTTCTCCTGAATATTCAGATATTCTTCCTCATCCATGCTCAATTCTTGTATTGCGTGGACTGCTGCATCATTTGTGGTTATTGAGGTAACATTTTTATAAATAGTGATTAGGTTACCTTCAATCCGAAGTCCTCCCTGCATCTTTCGGATGAAATTGCAGCCTAACACCATTTGAATTCCATCCCCAAGAGACATATCAAATGAATAAGTGAAGGGAATTCTGAACTTGTTATCACCTATGATCATTTGTCCGCCTTTTAGCTTCCATTTTGCCAATTGCCTGGAATTTACACCATTTATTACAATAGTGTAAGGGTTCTTTTCCAGAATGCTTTCCGGGACTGCCCTTTTGTCTATGCAGCATGTTGTGGCTCCTGTATCTAAAATTGCACTAACTTTGATTGGAGCATGGTTAGGAATTTCCAGTACAACCATCATATTGTAAAGCCTGTTTATCATACGCTTGGAATGATATTCAGTACCTATTTTAGAAATAGTTCTTTCTTCAAGGTAACTGACCTGTTCCTTTCCTTTTTCAAGATTTTCTGGGTTCATTTCTTCAAATTCTCTTTCAAGGTCATGATACAAAGTCTCCTCTGCTGATTTCCTATTGAGCCTGTCAATTTCCATCATCAGTCTGGAATTTTCTGCCAACAGAAAAGTAATATATTCCGTTAACTCTTTGATCAGTGCTTTATCATTGTCTTTGGGCCGAGTCTTTGGTTCATTACTATTTCCTGCTTTAAGTAATAATCTGCACAAGGTGCACAAGCTGTTAGATTACAATTACTGCAATTAATTCTGGACCTGATTTTGGTATCCCTTCCACAGAATTTGCACCCAGCATAAATGGTCTGGACTTCCTTGTTATGTAGCCATGTGTGATCACAATAAGCTTGTTCCTCAGGGATATTAATTTGAACCTGCCAGCCTCTATCTTCACCAAAAAGAACAAACAAGAATTCTTTTTCAGGAAAAGTAGCTGTTACCATGCTACAGTGTTGTTCAGTATCCATTTCTCCCTCTGATATGCTGCAAATGGCGTCACTTTCAGTTTCATCTTGGTCTACTGATACAACATCAAATTCTTCTGGTAGATCAATTTCGTTGAGCATTGCTATTCTCTCCTTGTTTCCTGTTTTGTTTCGACATTCCCTTGCAAAATGTCCTTCTTCTCCACATATGTAGCATTTGCACTTTCTTACCTTGGTTCTGTCATGCTGGTACTTCTTTTTGATCACACGAATGTGTGATTTGTGAGGTTTTCCTTTGTAACTCTGGGCCTTTCTCAGACCATACCTCTTTTGTCCCTGGTAGTAACTAGGCAGAGGTATTTGTGAACAAAACTGCAAGTCTTTTAGGCTCCTTTGAAGTGAAGCCTGTTTGCACATCTCCTTGAGTTCTTGATAAGCATGATGAATTCGGGGAAGAACTCCTATAGTGTTTCCTGGATAGCGTTCCTGAAACTTCTGCTCAAGATAATTTCCAATTAATGGAGGCATTTTTCGGTAGAACTTACTTGATAATTCTTCATTAATGAACATTCTGCCTATTTTTGCTACTAGCTCTTTGTATTGGTTCATATAGGCAACCAATTCCTTTGTGCTTGGACAAGCTAATCTTTCTAGATCAAGATAAGCCTGGTTCTGCTCCGCTGTTGACCCTGAAGTGGGATCTTCTAGGGTGATTATTCTTCTTATCTGTGATAGAACATTTTGAGTTTCATCTGCTGCATTGATTAGCTTATCATATTGATCAGGGAACATCATTCTCCATTGGATGAAAGTCTTCTTCTCAATTTCCCCCAATAGATTTTCAATATATAGTACTTTGGATCTCTTATCAGCCCAAATTTTTGAGTCAATTACATTAGTAGTAATTGATTCCCACCTGGAAATGACATCGTTATACAAACTAATATCATCAGGTAAGACCAGAAGTGCACCTGTTTGTTGTTGGGCAGGAGGGAGTTGCCATAATTCATTGTTATACCCTTCCTTGAATCGCCCCACCTTTGAATGAGAAAGATCCATAGTATTGTAAGGATTCATCCTTCCGGCTGGTCTTGATGCAGGGCCATATTGTGGAGGACCCATGACTGAATCATCTAGTGGATTAAATGCAAATGTTGCTCCTTATGATGCTAGAATATTCCTTATTAAAGGATAATCCATTTCTGCATCATCTAGCTGAGTGAAAACCACTTCTTCAGTATCAGATAATATCTCTTCACCTTCATCTTCATCGTTCAATGTTGTTTTTGAAGAATAGAATGTTTCTTCATCTTCTTGATCAGAATCTCCCCAAGATGGGGTAATAAGACTCATATCCCAATCATGCTTTGGTATTGTGTATTTGACATAATAGTCAAATTTTCCACTGGGCTGCCCCAAAGTATCCCAGATTTCTTCTGTATTTTGAGAAGTTCTCTCTCCACCACCTTTCGCAAATAGATTAATCCATTCTTCATCTTGCAGTGTGAATAAAGTTTGTTCTTCAAAAATGGAGGGAGGGCATAATTTCTTCATAAGTTTGTCCCATGCTTCTGTACCCATTTGAGTACTACTTTCCCCAAATCCTTTTTGTTGCCTTACTGTGTTGGATAGTTGTTCCACTTGTTGGACTGGAATAATGCTGGCCTTCTCTAGGATAAGTTGAGCCACTACTTCTCCCTGTGATAATTTTAGAATCTCTGAAGTCATATTGAAAACCAAAATATATACCTGGCCTCGGTAGTCATTATCAATTACTCCAGCTCCAATTTGAATGCCTTTCTTCCATGAAATCCCAGATTTAGGAGCTATTCTTCCGTAGTGTCCTTCCAGAATAGCGAACGCTAATCCAGTTTCTATTAATGCTCTACCTCCTGGTTGGATTTCATAATTATAGCATATTGAAAGGTCATACCCGATTGATCCTTTCGTCTTCCTCGTGGGTATCTTTGCTTCAGGATTTGTTTTTAGTACTTCAAGTACTAGCTCTTACGTGGTGATATGACCAAAATTTCTTGTTCTTCCCTATTTCCATATCATCCTGGTTGATAGATGCAATCCTATTTTCAGAAATAGGAATATAGCCTTCAAATTGTAGTGAAATGCTTCCATCTAAGAGTGTCCTTGTCTCTACCCTGGTTGGTGCCACAGGGTTTCTTCTGGCTGATGGCCTTAGTATCCATCTTTGTTGTTGTAGTTCTTCAGTAGTGAATCTTGTGTGCACAGGATTGCGTTGACTCCTCTACTAACCAGGGAGTCTGTAACATTCTGAACATTGTAGGAGAAATTAGTGAAACTAGTATTGGTTAGACGCCCTACCATCATCCTTGTGATTAGTAGATTGCTAGTTCCTCCTTGCCACTCCTGATATCCATGTGTTTGAATAGATAACTCGATGTTATTTGCAAAGTCTTCAACATTGATCATCAGGTCAGGGATAACATATACCATCTGGGTTCCTCTGCTCAAATCCATTTCCATTGTAGCAATAATGGATCTGTCACCTCTCCATCTTGTATCTCGTAACACTACTAGTACCATGGCTCCAGTATTTCTTCTATGCAGGCATGTACCACGATCATCACTAATCCCATGTGAATATGATGAAAACACCTTCTCGAGCCTTTGATGACTTTCTTGATGACCAATGGAAGGTCCACGACTTTCTTCAATGCATAAAGATCCTCCTCGGAGTAATCTTTGATATACTCTGTGTTGAGTGGGCTGAAAGCCTGTAGAATATAATATTTCAGCTGGCACCATATTTGCTCTTCTTGTTCTAGAAATTTTCAGTTGCTCTTCCGGATCTACTTGACCTTCAATAGATCTTCTATATCTCCTTTGGTTGGGGAATATCCTTCTTTGAAGATTATAAAGCATCCTTTGACCCTGCCTGTAGTCTCGTATTTGATTTTCTGAGCTTGGTACTTGGACGGTTGATGATGTATCAATAGCGGTGGTGGATGCTAGTGGAATGTCTTGCTTGAAGACATTATTTTAATTTCGTTGTTGAGAATATTTGTAGGATTCTTGAATACTAATATAGAGCCTTTCTTCTTTGGAATTACGGATCCTTCAGCAAGATTAATTCCTGCGATTCTTTTAGTAAGATCGTTAATAGCACCTTCAAGCTCCTTAGAAGGTCCTTCTGCTTGAGTAGACGCTTGTCCTTTTAATTGATTTATTTGATTTCTCAGATCCTGCATCTCTTGCAGGACTTGTTCTATTTTTCTGACACTTGTCCTTAACTCTTTTGCTAGGACTTTTTCCTCCGCTAGGATTGGTTGTATTATTGCTTTAATTTCTCCAAGCTTCGGGCTTCGATTGTTAACAATTTCTTTTTCTAAAGAAGCTACTGTATCTTTTAAGAGAGATATTTCGCCCTTTAGCTTAAGATTCTCTTCTTCCAATACAAAGAAATGTTTTAGAGTGACTTTAGAAAGGAGTGAGATCCTATCAAACACCACCTCAAGGTTGTTGGCTAAGAGTAGGTTTGTTGGTTCTGGATTCTTAGCAAGATCAAGGTATTCCAGGTTTTTGGTTTGGGATTTCTCATACCATTGCCTTATGTTTTATTCAAATCTATCACTCATCCAATTTCTGGCTTACTTACGGCTTAGGATTTTGTAAAATTTTCTTGCTCACCCGACGGGACACGACTCTCCCTGGAGTCTTACGTTCACTGCGGTCTTTTGCAATCAATTAACAAAATCTTTCGCCTTATCATAAACCATTAATGAAGATAAAGGTTGTATTGAAACAAAAAGGATAGTTAGAGACCCGTACCTTCAACCTGGAATATAAGGGATTTTAGCAAAGAAACATGGCTCTGATACCAGGAAAGGATCGTTTTCTTTTGAAAATAAAACCGGGACTATGTCCTGAATTTTATTTAAAGAAAGAACAGAACACAAACTTACTTCGAAACTGGAAACTCACACACTTCAAACTTGAAACTAGAAACTCAAACTTGAGGAATGATGTACTCAGTGTTGCTCGAGTGTTCAACACCAGCACCTGTCCAGCACAATGATAAAGCCGGGACTATGTCCTGAATTGTATTTAAAGAAAGAACAGAACACAAACTTACTTCGAAACTGGAAACTCACACACTTCAAACTTGAAACTAGAAACTCAAACTTGAGGAATGATGTACTCGGTGTTTCTCGAGTGTGTCAAACCTCCTACCACTCTAGTCCTTTTATAATGAGGAAGGTTGTATTAGAATTGAAGCGGGTAACCATTTTGTCCCCATTGTCCTTCATTTCCGCTACCCTTTCTATCATAAAAGACTTTACAGTCACACAGACTAAAGAAAAAACCCTTTACAGCCCACAGCATAATTATTTGATAAGACAGCACAACCTTTACAGTTGTTTGAGAAGACGGCTCCCCGAGGCTCAGTCTTCTCAGTTTTGAAACTCTGCTTGCTTTTAGGGAGGCATCTGCCTTATGTCTCTGTATATATCATTCAATGAGTTTGAGACACGCCAAATGTCACGTCTTATCCTCCCCATGTCCTGAGACTTCTCCTAGAAGTAATGTTGCTTGGCTCCTTCCCAGTGTCGCCTGCAATAAAAGTCTGATTCTTTTACCTGCTGAATCAGCTCCAGCTCTTTGAAGGCGAAAGAAAGTTGATTGATTGATTCTTCTTCAATTTCCGCCATTCTTTTTCTTTTGTCATGTTCCTCTGGAGGGAATGTATTCTTTGTGGTTGATGCGACTAAGGCTTCATATTGATTCAAGAGTTTGTAATCAAATGAAGTCGTTGTGTCAGGATGCATGATCCTTGTCCATTCGTCCTCAGTTCTGATCATGTGGATGGCTTCCTCCTTCTCTTCAATTATCCTTCATTTTGTCCCCATTGTCCTTCATTCTTGTTCTATGTTGATTAAACTAAATATTTGATTAATCTCTTGGTTAATTTTATCAAATGTTAGATTAATTTGATCATTTTGTTCCTTGATATTGTTATTATTATTATTTAAACTAATTAAATTTGAATTAATTAATTTTTTATTAGTTGAATTATTAATTGTAATAATTAATTGACAATAATTACACAATTTATCTAAAATTCAACTTTTCAAAATTATTAACTTTACTAACCTTTTTTTTTCCGGACATCGATTCTTGTAGTGACCGAATCTTCCACACCCGAAGCACTTGATGTGCTCCTTGTTCTTCCAGACTCTTGGCAATGGTGTCTCCTTTGTCATCGGTTGCGTCGTTCGAATCTTACGAGTAGGACACTTATTTTTATAGTATTCTCTCTCCCTGCACTTGAAGAAAATAATATATAATTTAAAATTTAAATTGATATTGTTACCTTTAGGCGTTGAGCGATACTCTTCCATGGTTAGCTCGGTCAATGATCTTCCAATACTCGAAAAAAAAAACACAAACTAAAAAGTCCCAAGACTTAGTCTTGGATTAGTAGTGCGGGCGATAATTAAAATTAAAAATAAAGAAAAGAAAATGCTCGACCGGTGGTTGCACCGAATCTGAGCGCCCCCGCTCTGATATCACTTGTTGGATCGAAATGAATCGCTAGAGGGGGGGTGAATAGCGTTCGTGAAATTTTTTATTTTTTGACGATTAAAACTAAGTATGCAACAAAAAACTAAAAGATAAACACAAGAAAGACACAAAACTTTTTTACTTGGTTCACAGCCCACCGCCTACTAATCCAAGGCCCTGCGATCCTTAATCGCTTAGAACAATCACTAAAGTCTCTTCCTCGTTGGAGGTAAGAGACAAGAGGCGATTACAATGATTATAAGGTCGATAACGACCTTACCGTCCTTATACAAATTAAGTGAAGAAAGATAATAATAATCTGCAATTAATTAGAAGATGGCCTTGCAGTCGGAGTAGCATTGTAGAAACACGAGCACTTGAGAGATTCTTGAATTTCGGTTTGAGTCCTCCCTCCTTTTATAGATTTGTGCCTTGGAATTTGTCCGATCCAGATCCAAAGCTCGTGGATCTTATCTTGAGGTGGCGACTTATCTTATCTGAGGTGGTGGCATCAATCTCTATCTCTTTGACCTTGTGCTGGTGATTAATCAACATCAATCGGTGATCCTCTTAGCGATCGACTACCTTCATCAGCTGGCGACATCTCCGATCGACTCGCGCCCGAATTCCTACAACACAAGATTAAAACAATAGATGCATAATTCCATGCGGATAGTCCTTTGATCGTCCGATCTCGACTTCGGCATTCCTCCAAAAGCCTTAGTCGGATCGCGCCTAGGATTGTCCTCTAACCGAGGCGTGTCCCGACCACCGATCCACACACGGAGCTTACCTTTGGTCCTCTTGACCTATCGCAGCTTTGGTCACCATCGAGGTTCCTCGACTCGAGGTTCTCTTGGTGTTGCCCGACCACCTCGATTTCTCGACTTGAGATTCTCTGGGTGTCGCTCGACCTTTGGCTTAGCTTAAACACTTCTTGCACACTTAGCATATCACATGAGATAACAAAATAGCTTAACTTTGAATCTTTTTCATCATCAAAACCAAGGTATGATTATCTAGTGCCCCTGCACCAACATAACATAAGTATCAAAAGGTTCAAATCAAATGAGTTGAACCAAACCTATCTCTGGCATTGTCGCTTAGGTCACATAAATGCGAGTCACTTATCCCAGCTCCATAAGGATGGCTTCCTGGACTCATTTGATTTTGAATCATATAAGACATACGAGTCTTGTCTTCTAGGCAAGATGACCAAGACTCCCTTTAGTGGACACAGCGAAAGAGCAACAGACTTGTTAGGACTTATACATAGTGATGTGTGTGGCCCTTTCAATGTTGCTGTTAGAGGTGGTTATAGGTACTTCATTACATTTACTGATGACTTCAGTAGATATGGTTATGTGTATCTGATGACACATAAGTCAGAATCCTTTGAAAAGTTTAAAGAATTCAAGAAGGAAGTACAAAACTAGCTTGGCAAGAGTATTAAGATACTTCGATCAGATCAAGGTGGTGAATACCTTAGCCATGAGTTTTGTGACTATCTAGCTGAGTGTGGGATTCTATCCCAACTCACTCCTCCTGGAACACCAAGTGTAATAGTGTATCTAAAAGGAGGAATTGTACCCTATTAGATATTGTACAATCTATGATGAGTCACACATATCTTCCTATATTATTTTGGGGATATGCTTTAGACACAACAGCCTTCACACTTAACAGTGGTCCATCCAAAGCTGTGATAAAAACACCATATACGATATGGACAGGAAAAAATCCTTAGATATCTTTCATGAGGATTTGGGGTTGTGAGGCTTACGTTAGACGTCATGTCTCAGAAAAACTGGGACTCAAATTCGATAAGTGCTATTTTGTTGGATATCCCAAGGAAACAAAGGGATATTACTTCGACATTCCCAGTCAGCACAAAGTGTTTGTGTCAAAGATTGGGATATCTTTAGAAAGGAACTTTGTTTCTAGAAAAACTAGTGGGAGTATGTTCGATCTTGAAGAAATTCAAGATATGGACCATAGCACTGAGGCCTTAATGGAGGTTGAACAGGAACCACAAAGTATTGTGGATGATGAGATTGTTGCACAAAGAGTTGTAGAACAACAACCTATTCAGGTAGACCTACCTCTTCGCAGGTCTGATAGGGTACGTTGTCAGCCTGAGAGATACTCATTTCTCTTGTCTGACCATGATGACATTGTGCTTGTTGAGAATGAGCCTACCTCCTATCAGTAAGCTGTGATGAGCTCAGATTCTGAGAAATGGATAGAAGTCATGAGATCCGAGATGGAATCCATGTACACCAATCAAGTATGAACTTTGGTTGATCCACCTGAAGGCGTCAAACCCATTGGGTGTAAGTGGGTCTTTAAGAGAAAGACTGACATGGATGGACTTACGCATACCTATAAGGGTCGATTTGTGGCTAAAGGTTTCAAGCAAATTCATGGTATTGACTATGATGAAACCTTTTCTCCAGTTGCGATGTTTAAGTCCATTTAGATCATGCTTGCTATTGCAGCGTACCACGATTATGAGATCTGGATGTCAAAACCGTGTTTTTGAAAGGAAACTTGCTTGAGGATGTGTACATGACACAACCTGAGGGTTTTGTAGATCCACAGCATACTGGCAAAGTATGCAAGCTGCAAAGGTCCATTTATGGGCTAAAGCAAGCTTCTCGGAGCTGGAATCTTTGATTCGATGATGCGATCAAACAGTTTGGTTTCATCAAAAATAAAGATGAACCCTATGTCTACAAGTGGGATAATTGGAACACAGTTGTCTTCCTTCTATTATATGTGGATGACATACTACTCATTGGGAATGACATCCCTTCGCTTCATTCTGTGAAGACTTGGCTGGGGAAGTGTTTCTCAATAAAAGACTTAGGTGAAGCAGCCTGTATTCTAGGCATCAAGATCTATAGAGATAGATCTAAGAGATTGTTTAGCCTAAGTCGGAGTACATATATTGACATGGTATTACTATGGTTTGCCATGTAGAATTCCAAGAAGGGATTTCTGCCGATGTCACATGGTGTGAGTCTTTCGAAGACTCAAAGTCCCTCTTCTAGAGAGGAGAGAGACCGCATGGATAAGATCCCTTATGCATCTGCCATAAAATCTATCATGTACGTCATGCTATGTACTCTTCCTGATGTCTCGTATGCTTTGATCATGACGAGCAGATACCAGTCAGATCCAGATGAGTGTCACTGGATAGCGGTCAAGAATATTCTTAAGTACTTGAGAAGGACTAAAGAATATTTATTGATATTTGGAGGCGATAGGGAACTAGTTGTAAAGGGTTACAGTGATGCCAACTTCCAAACTGACCAGGATGATTAAAGATCGCAGTCAGGGTTTGTGTTTTGCTTGAATGGTGGCGCTATGAGCTGGAAGAGTTAGAAGAAAAATACAGTTGCTGATTCTACAACAGAGGTCGAGTATATTGTTGCATCAGAGATAGCAAAGGAGGAAGTTTGGATCAACAAGTTCATTACTGAGTTTAGGGTTGTTCCTAGTATTGAAGATCTTATAGAGCTCTATTGTGACAATAATGGAGCGATTACGCAGGCTAAGGAACCTCGCTCACACCAGCGGACCAAACACATACTACGACGCTTCCATCTCATTCGAGAGATTATCAATAGAGAAGATGTGAAGATTTGAAGAGTACCCATAGAGGCTAATGTCGCAGATCCCTTGACCAAGGCTTTGGCATAGAAAATGCATGATGGTCACACAAAGTCATTGAGTATTAGATACTACAGTGATTGGCACTAGTGCTAGTGGGAGATTGTTGGTGAAAGCCCTAGAGTTTATCTTGTGATGATTGTTGTATGAACTTGTTGTATCATATTCCTATATATATTTATAAAGGCATTTCTGTATGGTTATTATACTTACTTGTATTGGTGCCAAATTACTAAGTATAATAGCATTTTTGAGTAGAAGGTTCTTATCTATATCAATCGATTGGTTGAATCGATAATGAGATGATATAGAGAATACTACTCTTAATCATTCCTAGTCAAGTATTAATATTCAGGGACAATATTAATGCGAAGAGACTAGCATGTAGGTCAACTCGATGACTTGATCTCACAAGTCATAGATATGAGATATCAAGTTGACACATGGGTATGCATTGGAGAATGTATATTGAATGACCCGCCATGAGAAAGTATCATGGATCGTTATATGAGTGTCATATACTTTCTCATGTGACTATTAGTATGACTATTAGTCCTTGGACCTGAAGTCACCACGGTTCCCTACATAAGGAGTTTTATACTTTGGCTTCGTCAAACGTCACCCGTAAATGGGTGGACTATAAAGGCAATTACTGTGTATGTAACAAATTATGCGGAGAGATGTGAGTGATGTAGATGGGATCTATCCCTCCTATATGACAGGAGTGATATAATGATTCTTGATAGAGTGAGACCACTAAGTGCATGGTCATGCCCAATTGAGTCAATATGAGATATTGAGCTCATTTGATTAGAGTGAGTCTACTTGGAGTTCAAGATATAGATTGTACAAAAGGATGACACGGTCTATGCCTCAATTATTCAATCTAAATGTCAAGGATAGAGGAGCATTGTCACATATTGTGAGAGTCACAATTAGTAGTCTCAAAGGTGATGTTGGATCTCAACATTCTTGTAACCTGGGTAGCAATGATGTGTTGCTAGATACTGCTCATTGCTTATGTTTCTAAATCAATTTAGAAGCATTGACAATGTTACAAGAACCTATAGGGTCACACACAAAGAGCAATTAGATAGAGATTAGGTTCATAAGATGGACCAAGAGGATTAGGTTCATGTGATGAACCAAATTGGATTAAGAGTAATCCAAATTAGACTAATTGAGTTGGACTCAATTTGATTCAAGTGTTGAATGAGTCTAATTTAGATTTGATTCATTGAGTCAATTTAAACTAATGAATAGAGATTCATTAAATTAAATTGACTTGAATCAAAGGTTAGATTTAATCAACCATGTGAGATAAGAGGTCAAGTTTGACTTGACTTGAGAGGGAAGATGAATGGTCAAGTTTGACTTGACCAAATTCCACTTCATGGTGACTTGGCATAGGGCCGGCCAATGATGATGTTCCACATCATCATGGACACATCATGGTGTGCCACCTCATGAGGAAGACCAAGAGCCAAGGCTCTTGGTATTACATGGATGTTTATAACCCCCTCCTTAAGTGGCAGGCCAATTGATGAGTAAGGTTAATTTATTGCTTCTTCTTCCTTCTCCTATCTTCTTCTCTCCCTCTCCTCCATGGCCGAAACCACCCAAGAGTGCTAGCACACTCTAAGTGGTTCTCTCCACCTTTTGTCTATACGGATACATGTAGAGAAGTGTACACTTAACACTCTACGAGATCCGACAACCTTTGGATGAGCACGATAAGCAAAGGGCATCGCTACAAGGGTAACGTTCTTCTCATGTAGATCTAAGGTAGATCTAGTGTAGATAAACATGTACATGAATTTTTATTTATCTTCGCATGGATCCGTGGCTGGCTTTCGAGGTTTCCGCAATGCAAAAACCAATTTTTGTGGCTCGGATAGTCTAACACGATCATGTTCGTATAAACAATAGAAATCAAGCAAAGAATAGAAATTACATTGGAATGTGACTCTTTTCTCCAACACTGTAGTGCATAATTTGGATCTCCGGCGACTTTCTTCCTCCCCGTTGTGAGTTCCCGAAGCTCTTTAGAGCATTGGAGTGTCATCCCGGCCGTCGTGCCTCCCCTCTAGGGTTTGGGCATAGCCTCCTTTATATAGACATCAACCTGGTTCTCTCTAAAACCTGAAAAATAACCGACTGGCATCGGAATTGTGCAGCACCACACGGCCAGGCCGTGTGTGGCGCTGTGGTGGCCAATTTCACCCCTTGGACATAGTCGGTGTAGCCACATGCCCTGGCTATGTCCCCTTCTGCGTCCAGCTGCAAAATGCTCTTCTTTTGCTCCAAAAGTACGTCGTTTTCCCCATGAAATTCTATCCTGCACACAAAAGTACAAAGAGAAGATCTACGCACCAAAAAATATGAAATGCATGCAAAACAAAGTAAAATATGCATGAAATAAACATAAAATGTAATGAGATGTGAGCGAAAACTACTCCTAAAACCCTATATGTTTTGCTCACATCAACCCTTGCTAGGCTTCCTGCCCTTAGGGCATTGGCTTCTATAGTGCCATCTTTGTTGGTACTTGAAGCACACCACGTGCTCCTTGCTCTTGCTAGTGGAGACTCCAGCATCCTTTGAATTTTTGTTGACTTTTGGTGCCAGCGGAGTCTTCTTAACTTTCTTAGGGCACTTGCTCTTATAGTTCCCATTTTCCCTACATTCAAAACACATAATATGGTGTTTATTATTAATTGAAGTGTTTGAGTTACCTAGGTTAATGGTTGTGGCTGGAGTGAGTTCTTCATCTCTCCCGGAGGTAGATGACTCTTCTTGCTCTTGCTCTGGTGATCTAATATCCTCCCCCTCAATCCTAGAGGTGGAGACTTCTTCTACTTCTACCTCTTCGTCCACCGATCCCGATCCCGATCCCATCCGAATGTTGATTCTCTATCAACTTCCGAATCCTCACTTTCTTGTGAGGAAGAGCTTGTTTCTTCGGCCTCATCCTCTTCTTGAGCCGATGAACATTCTTTGGCTTCTTGTGATTGTTCTTCACTTGAAACCGGTGATGGTCCTTCATGGAACTTTGTCAATTTGTTCCAAAGCTCCTTGACATCTTGATATTCACCTAGTCTAGACAAAATATCATTAGGTATCAAATCTTCTAAAAGTTTTGTTACCTTAACTTCGGTCTTAAACTTTAGGCATTGCTCTTGGGTCCACTTCTTCAATTTTAGGACATCTCCCTTCTTATCCCTAGGGGGTTCAAAACCTTCCATGATGATGAACCAATCTTCTATGTCCATCATCAAGAATGTCTCCATTCTCTCCCTCCATGCCGAAAAATCTTCTTCGTCTTATGGTGAAGGTGTGTTGATGTCCCATCTTAATTTTTCTTCAAACTCCATCTTCTTCTTCACCCTCTAGCGATGCTCCCTTAGTTGTTAAACCTTGAAGAGCAGCCTCACTCTGATACCACTTGTTGGGGAACTGATCATCGCTAGAGTGGGTGAATAGCGTGTTCATTCGTAATGGAATTTGATCATATTCGTCTCTACAAAACTTGTTAGAGCAGCAAAAATATAAAATACAATACAACTATGAAGACGAATACCCAATAACATAAAATACGCAAGCAATATAACGTGGTTAGGAACCTTAGGGTTACAACTCCATGGATTGGGCTCGAATGAGACCTAGCGATGCCAAACACCAATAACAATCAAAACACTCCTTCTTGAAAATAAGTCGGAGGCGGGGAAACCTCATACAAGTGTTTACAATAATAAACGAAAGTACAACAAGCAAATACAAATACAATACACAAAAATACGTAAAGAAAACTTTACTAATGTGCTTTTGGATGCTTGCTTATTTGGTTGCTTGAGCTACACTTGGAGACCATGAATTGCACCAGCAAATCACCCAAAATTGCTCTAGAAACCGATGCCAAAATTCATCTCCATAAGCTGCTTTTATAACCTGCATTCAGGCTAGATTTCACCTAGCAGTCGACTGATCAAGACAATCAGTCCACTGCTCCTATAGCCGTTGTCTCACAACGCCCCGAGCCATGTTGGATAAGTTCCAACGGATAGAACATCAGTCGACTGATCATGCACATCAGTCGACTGATCGAGCCATCACTCGGTTGTCAAACCCTAACAGTCGACTCGAAATCTTTTTGTTCCCAAAAACTCAACCATCAGTCGACTGCCAAACATAGCAGATCACAAACCTTGGACTTTCCTTGCCAAGTCTTCACACTTAGATTTTCTTGAAACCTAAAACTTAATCATCATTGTTAGATCACAAACATTGCCTAACTATAAATGATTATTCAAACATTAAAATACATTAATACTTGGGGCATTTTTGCACCAACAATCTCTCAATTTTTAATGTTTCACAACTATTTAAGTTAGGTCTTTAAATTTGCATTAAGAACATCATATTTCATCATATGAAATCTAATTTAAATCTTCGTCTCTCCCCCTTTGACACAAATTAAAAAGAGGAAGACAAATTTTCAATAAATATGTACGAATAGGATGTTTATGCCTTGAATTAAGGTATAAAATATACTGAAAACTCCCCCTTAATCCAAGACACATATTTAGTGTAACCATTTTGAGCAAAGTATGAAAACATGAGTAAGAGTAATTCCTAACTTTGCACCAACAATAAACCATGTGCATATAGGTTTTGAGTTTAGAATGATATCATAGGAAAGCTCCCCCTAAACCAATGCATTAATTAGTCTGACTCCCCCTTAAATGTTGTGCTAATCATATCATAGGGTTAGGACAACATAGGTTGGACTGTAAATGATGAAATCAAGTTAATCAACACAAAATAGTGCAATAGTCGACTAAGGCAAGCACTAGTCGACTAAAGAACCCACCAGTCAAATAGTTTTTGATTGTCCAAAAATCAATAAAGTTTAGACGAGTTTAAAAAAATCATAAGTAATTCTACAGGGTTGGAAAAATCACGAAACTTTGTATATACATTACTTATGTCAAGTACAATGGGTGAAAAATCATTTAATAATAAAATATCCATGATTTTAAAAGATGGGCACAAAGTTCAAAATTATTAAAACCTTCAATGGTTTTGGCTAACACTATGTCAATATCATTATTAGGGATTGTTATCAAAAGATAGTCTTCACCAATGTTTTTCAAAATGATTTTAAAATTATTTTCAAACCTTAATTTGAATCACGGTCTATGGACTAAGTATATATGACATATACATTAGCTTTTCGTATGATTTAACACTTGAGTGAAATAGATTTTGTTCAATTTGATTGATCATGTATACTTAGGTGTTGGGGTAAAATATGTGACATTGTTAAACCTCCCCCTTAACTATACTTAAAGACAAAAATGCTTAACACAATAATCACACAAGGAAAATACACAAGCATAATAAAAATATGCATGACATTCCCAGATGAAATAGTGTCAAACAAGTCTTAGAAGTACAAAACAATCAAAAACCAAAAACACACACATATGGAATCAACTAGGGGGCAACTAACAAGTTCCCTTATTATCATCTTCAACCTCTATTGTGTGTGCATCATCATCAACAGCTACACCAACACTAGAAGAGGATGGAAAATTTCCTTATGGTGGCGTTGGTGCGAAGGAGCGTAGGATCTCAAGCATCTCCAACTGTCGCTGCTCCATCATGTCAATCCGACATAATACTTGAGCCTGAAACTCCTGCTGGATCCTTAGGATATTTTGAATCTCTAAGCTAAGATCCTCTAGGAGAGTATCAAAGACTCCTCAAACTCAAGAAGTCTAGATGCAAAATCTGAATCTGGCTCAAGTGCATCATCCTCAGCCTCACCGGGTGCAACTTTGGCTCCTTCACCAAGCTGACGACCATCATCCCATACCATTGAAAAGACAACGGGCTTTATGCTCGCTAGGGAGAAGGTCCTAGCATTGATCCTATCATATTTCTTCGTCATTGGCTTTATCACTCCTATGGTCACTTCAATACGAACGGATGCAAGCCACTCTGTAAGCACAGTGCCATATAGCATGTGTATCTTCCAATTGTTTGGTTTGATGAAGTGAATGATGCAATGAGAGGTATTTAACGCAATGTTGATGTCAAGGAGATGACCAAGGGCATGCATCATAAAGAAATGTGGAGGCCGAACCAAGGCCAAACCATGAGTGACAATGGGAAGGAGGCAATGTACAATGACCTTATAAAGGACATTGTCTTTGGCGGATAGTTCATTGGTCGGAAAAAGATTAACACCACGTGGATGAGGCATGTGAAAAAAGTGGTCATATATAGAATCTAATGTGATGGTCTCAAATGGTGATTGGAGAGGCTCAAGTAAAGAAGGATAGAAAACAAGATCACTATTGGAGGGGCAACACCCTAGGAATTCCTGGCAGATATTAGGAGTAAAATCTAGGTCATGTTAAGAAATGCGAGTCCTATACTTGATGCCATCTCCGACTGGTCATAGGTTGTTAAAAAATTCAGAAAAAAGAGTGGTATTTATATCATGCTCACAAAATACTAAAGACTCTAATTTATAATGTTGGATGATGTGGATGATATCAAAACAATTATTATGGAAGAATTTTTTATCTAGTGATCGAGGTGGAATAAGATTAAATTTATGCGTGTTGAAGGTTGTTTGATAAGAAGCAGTGGGAAAATGTGGATTGATAGGCGGTTGAGGGCAAGATGAGCCCTCACTGGAAGCAACATGCCTATGTTTTAATGCAAGATGCTTAACCCTAATCACAATGTATGAATGCAAATGTATGAAAATGGATGAATGCAATCACGAAGAGCACATCATTAGTAACTAAAAATATCAATAGGAAATGTAAAAGGAACAAGATTAGGGTTAGGGATTACTTTGGTGCCATGGAACTTGAGTATTGCACCAGTTGAAGAGGACAGAAAATGCTGGAGATCGCTTGAGAAAGTCGTCCAAGCCGGAACCCTACCATTGGGTAAGAGAGGTCTTAGGGTTACGGGAGAAAAGAAGGAGGGTTGTAGCCGACAGAAGAGGTAAGGAGGCACAAGTGTGGTGGTGAAAACACCGGAGAGGAGGAAGAAGAACGGAGAGAAGGTCTACAGTGGTGAAGAAGCTCGAAGAAGAAGAGAGGCATCAAATGTATAAGATATGGAATAATAATAATAATAATAAAAACTAGCCCTTGCTAATTGAGAATTAGCTCATGGAATTTTCAAGAATTTTTAGAAATTTTTTCGGATTAAAAAGGAGTCCATACGAGGAAAATTTAAGTGTAAATGGGGAGTTGGGTCAACATGAGTTAACTCGGACTTAACCTAGGTTAGATTTGGGTCAAGCTTGAGCCAACCCAATTGAACCGATTAGCTTTAAGAACCCATTTCTCGATCGCATTCTTTCTCTTCCTCTGTTCGGTGCGATCCCCTTCTTCACTGTGCGATTTCTTCTTCATCGACGGCTTCTTCACGCGAGAGAGACCTCGCAAGGTCATCATTTCCACCGCCCTAGGTCGTTGGAGCTCTCCATTGTCGCCCCACTGAACCCGATCGCATTTTGCTTCTCCCCAAATCCCGATCTCGCGCTTCCACGCCGATCGGTCTCGCCGCGAACTGGAGCCGCTATCGCCATCGCCATCCTCTTCTTCCCTGAGCTCAGATCGTCGGTGCTTTTCTCTTCTCCACAGCTATCGCGTCCACCATCGTGGATCGCCACAGCTATCACTCACCTCGAACCGGAGTCGTTTGCTAATCACGCGACTCTATCTATCGTCGGTCGGCCAGATCTCAGTAGCGGTGTGGATTTCTTATTTTGGTTATCTCCTCGAGCGATTTTTGATCGGGATTGCTAGCTTCTCACAAGTTGATGAGTTTCTGGAGTTCTGAGTTCGCGTGTGATTTGGCAGGATCATCGTCGTTTGCAAGCCAATGATTTCACAGTCAATAGTTTCCAAAGCTGGGTTGGGGTGGTTCGAATGTTGTAATCGACCAGTATAGTGGATTGTTCTGGTTGGCAATTGATTATTGGGCAGAAGCTAAGGGAGGCAGTGTGTGATCAAAGTTGAGCTGGGAATGCTGGATTTGTATTGGCAGTATAAGGTAAGTTTCGATTTGGTTGTGTTATAACTGTGTAACAAATTGTGATGGGGTATTGGTATGGAACTTACCTGCAGGTGGTTGGTGAGCTACGATATTCGTGTTTGGGCAGTGTTGGAGTTGGTGTTGCATCGAAAAATAGGGGGTGCTTCCGGAGGAGATTTGATCGGTAAGCTCATGTTACCCTTTATCTTCGATGGTAGTTGTTATGTGCTTGGGTGGTGGCTGATCTGTGTGTGTGTGTGAATTGATTGGCAGAGATAGATTGATCTTGAAGTAAGCTGCCATTACAACCCTGATTCAAGTGTTCAATTATGTTTCCGTAATCAATTTTGTGGATGATTGGGGGATGTGGATTGTTGATCGATCTGCTGTTGGGGTTGGAGATGCCATAGTTGTAGAGTGTATTAGGGATGCATTTGAAGTTGCAGCTAGGATGATTGGCTTAGATCGGTAACCCGTAGAGGAATTGCTTAGGGTTTACTTATCTAATTTGTGGTAATTGGGTTCTGATTATTCTTGGGGCAGTTGGTTTGTTTGGTTGTGGTGATTTGGATGGTCAGATAACTATTTGTGTGTTGTTTAGATCTAATTACTTTAATTGATCTTTTGGATGTTGGTGATCTGTGGTGGATTGAGTTTGGTGTTAATCGACCAAGGATGAATGTAGATTTGGGGTTACAAGAGGTGTGTGCCGAAGAGTTGTATTCGAGGAAAGAACATGGATATAGAAATGTAGTAGTTAACTTGTATATTTGTTGGGTGTTATAACTTAACTGTAGTTTGCTATTGTATGTAGGTTGGGATACGAAGCAGGTCCACGGCTGTGAGGATTTCTATTTCAAGCTTCGTATCAGGTGGGTAATATCTACCCTGGTCAGGTAGTTTTGATCTACATCTGGTGCATGAATTTGGACTTATGCAATTACTTTGATCTTAGATATACTCTTATTTAATCATATGCTTGTACTGCCTTGACCTTTGAGATATACTGTTGTTACTTCATTGATTATCTAGCACGGATAGGAACTATAAACCCTATTATGTGTTAGTTGATGGATGTTCAGTAAGTAGAGGTGGTTAGGGTTATCTTTGTGATCTCAGATTGGGTTACTGTGTTACATCACTAGGGTTAGGTGATGGATTAGATTATGGAGTCGATTGTTATATTGTATACTTATTAGTTTTGCATCTATGGTGGATCTAGTTGTCTGTGCATAGACAAGTGTGTGGTGGTCAGTATGTAGCTAAGGACTAGAGGTCCTAGCATGATGGTATATCCATTATGGATTGTATGTCTGTGTATGGTTATATGGACGGTCGATAGTATATCGCTACTGACTAGAGGTCTTAGCGTGGTTGACCGTCAGATGAGTATGACTCTTTGTGCAATAGAGAGAGTCTTGTGGATTGTTGTCCTTGCATAGTTTACTTTTGGTTGACCAGGACTCCCCATGGGATAGGGAGTGTTGCGAGGATACTTGTGTGGAGCTATGCATCATTACATTGCATGCATGCTGTTGACCGGGTCTCCTTTGTGGTTGAGACGGGTCGTCAATCATCCTGCCTCCCCGGCCACTCGGGCTAGTCGTAGCAGGGTTGAAAGTAGAGCATTGGATGTGCCGCTCTCGGCCACTATAGACGGTGGTAGCTGGAGATGCGCATCTGGGCACTGTGAAGAGTGGTGTTAGCACTCGCCCACTATAGACGGTGGTTGTGTGACGTGAAGTTATCCTGTGTGCGGAGCTCGTCTACTCATGGGTAGTGACGGAGCGACCAGGAGCAGGGACTCCCGTGGAGTAGTTAACTTTTTATGCTTGTATGCTACACATTCATACTACACAACTCGGTCACTCGAGAGTGGTGGCGGTTGGAGTCGGGATAGTAGTCATGTCGTGCCACCCGGCGTGCCACCCGGGCCATACTGGGGTCATGGTTGGACAGGTCTGCAAACATGGCCATACATATGCATTGTTGATATATATGTATGCATGTATTTGATATATATGTTTTACATATGCCTGTGAGATGCTGCATTTGATTGAGCTATGATTGTTCCATATGCTTGTACATCATGATACATGTCATTTGCATATTTTATATTGCTATGTGTTGAGCATGATATATGTGTTGGTCCATACTGTTGTATGCATTTGATTAGCGTCGTGTCATAGTGTAGTATGGATCGGGTTGTTATTACATGTGATTATATACTGTTCTTATGTCTGAGTGTTGGTCAGGTATAGGATTGACTGTGTACATTATATGGGTTATGTTATTGTATATCTGTTCAGGATGATATAGCTTATGGTGTTGCAGACCGTCAGGTACGTTGGTACATTACTTCATGTTCAGTTGATCAGTTTAGTATATACATTGAGTATGACTATACTGGGGTTACTTGTTATCATATTTGGATAGGAATGTATGTCTATTGGACTCATGTTGTATACCTGTAGATCTTCACATGTATACTTGTAGATTTCTATATACTTATATGTTGTTCATGCACTTTCTACATATTACCCGTGAGTTTATACTCACTACGCTGGACCCTGGGTTTCCTGTCGCCCAGATAACAGGTAGAAGATTCCTTGGACATTCGGAGCTCTACCAGCTGATCCAAACTCACACCGAACAATTGGGGTTTTCCACGTATTTGTTTCCGCTGCTGTTTTGTATTATGGTCATGTATAATCAGTGTTGTATTTAGTTGTTGGTTTGTATGTTATTTTTGGTGTAGTATGTTAGAGTCGCACCGGTGCGCACCTTTGTGTTGTTATGGATGTATTGTTTAGTATTGTCCATATATATGTCATGTTGTTGTGGGCCTACGGGCCTTGTATTAACCCGATATGTTGCTATGTACTGGGGAGATGTCGTCCGTTTGCTTTTCGGTACGGCATACTCTCGGGTCATGACAATTTTATTGGTATCAGAGCCCTAGGTTGCGAAGTCCATTTTTGGATTTTATTTCGTTCGGGCATTGAGTTTTTCTTTACTCGGTTTTGGTTTTGTGAGTTCTGGGATCTGGCTGTTGCGGACATCTCCGAGCTACAAGGTTTAAGGTATGTTAACTGTTATTACATATCCTTCTGTTGGCTATGCATTTAGTTGCTTATAACATGGATGACTTGTAGGGTGTTGGTTAGTATTCGTAACCGTAGTTTGAGTTGACCACGGAAATAACATGTTGAGGTTATTAGACATGTACATGCCATCGAAAAGGTAATTACCTTTGAGAGCCGACTGATACCGAGTCAAAAATCAGGTATGGTAGTCACATTTCATGTGGAAATCAAAGATTACAGTCTTATGGGTATTCACTAATTATACTTGTCAGATTATTACCTGAGGGGTAATGGACTAAGCGAGTATACTATTGCTGATGCAGATAGTAGAAAATTAGTGGATGATATTCATAGGGATTTTGATCTCTGAGATGGTCATTCTAGGTTGTATAACATTGGGAGTACTTTTGAGTACTTAACTCGTGTTATACGAAGATAGTAGTGTTAGTTGAATACCATTATCCGGATTTAGCCAGTACTTGATGGAAGAGATGGAAAGTAACCTACGAGAAATAATGTATCACTTGGTCACAGTTCAGTGATGTTGTGAGATAGTATTTCCCCACGTCATCTTCTTTGACTCATTGTCAGGGAATTCTTGGGCATCGAGTAGGGTGATCGTTTGGTAACGAAGGTACCATGCAGAGTCGCTAGACTTGCGAGGGTTACGACCACCTAATAACTCAAGAATGTGATCGACATGTCTTAAGTCACCTACGGTTTATTAGTTGAAATCTTGATCAGGATGTTTGGGTCTCCTATCAGATCCTATCGGAAGGCGTTAGACTGAGTCATGTGTATAGAAATGACTCCGTAGCAAGTGTTTTAAGAGTTAGAGATATGATAAGCAGATATTGCAAGTCAAATTATTGGAATCAGAAGTCTCCGGATGTTTGAAAAAAGGAGCAAAATTTGAGTCATGAGTCATGAGCGACTATTGGAGAGTTTTCAGATCATAGAAGACCGAATGCAGATTGTCAACAATTTCTCATGTTTATCAGTGAAATCAGAGGAAAGACTCCGAAAGGACAGTATGTTCGTGAAGTGCGGGTCACGATAACACCAGAGTCAGATTATCCGACAGATCATTTTATCTGTTTCTACTATAAGCAGCGGATATCTACATGGAGAGTATGTACTTTGAAGACTCTATTGAAGACTATGGATGAAGCTTTTGAGCGGACGATCCACAAACTCAGAAGTCGAGATCATGACAGAAGATTGGGTTATCACGTCAGTAGCAATCTACTACCTCATATATAGTCGGAGTTCTTTGATACTTTCAGCCGAGAGAAGCAAGTTACTATGCACTATCTACAAAAGACATCTCAGAAGACTCAGACGTTCAGACAACAATTATTACTTATCCAGATGACAACAACTGTTACCTTCCCAGACGTGGTTACGATTTGTTCAGAGGAGAGAGAGTATACGACGATGGTCGTATCTATGCTGTATTCTTCAGAGGTAGCTATACCTTTCACAGAGTTTGAGTGTGCTATGATGTTGACAATTCTTCAGTATTTTACAATCGGATGTGTACCCTTTGCCAGTACAATAGTGTTTACCATCTCCATTGCAGACATTTTGAGTATTGCACCTCAGTATCAGCAGTTGACTTCATTTCCTCCATGGTAGTCTTTTGCATCTACATGAGCTCAGCTGTCCAGAACAGATGTTGGGTGAGTTTACATGATTACTCGAGAAGAGATATAGTAGACCGAAGAAGTGGTCATTGTTGGATCGAAAGTGTTGCTAGAGGGGGGGGGTGAATAGCGATACGGTGTCGTTAAAAACTTTTGCAATAAGTAAAAAGCAAGTAGAGAATGCACAGCGGAAATATAAAGTAGACAAGATATTTTTACGTGGTTCACAATCTTTCGATTGCTAATCCACGGCCCTAGTGATCCTTGATCACGTACGGAGGGCAATTCACTAAAACCACTCCTCTTCGTTGGAAGTAGGAGCAACGATTACAAAAAGAAATCAAGGCAAAGGGACACTCCCCCTTTCCTTGTTACGATTAAAGCACAAAGACAATTTAAAGAAGTAGAACTTAAATAAATATACCGACAACTCTTATAAGTAGAAGATGTAGCTTTCGTTGTCGGCGGTACTTCGTCGTAGCAAATGTGAGTAGTAGTAGCGGCGGCATTGAGAGCTCTTGAATTCTTGTTATTTGCTTGGCTTGAACATGTCTATTTATGGATATTGATCTATGAATTTAGACATAGGTAGTGTCCAAGGTGAGGTTCTTATCCCAACTCAAGGATGAGGTGTTTCATCCAACCACCTTGTGCCACCTCCAACCTTCTTGTGCGCCAACTCAAGGATGAGGTGTTTCATCCAACCACCTTGTGCCACCTCCAACCTTCTTGTGCGCCAACTCAAGGATGAGGTGTTTCATCCAACCACCTTGTGCCACCTCCAACCTCCTTGGGCGCCAACTTGTTGGAGCCATTCAACTTGTGCCACATCATGGGAGCCAACCATCTTGTGCCAACTCACCTTATTTTGGGCGTCCACCACAAGGAAGCTTGGTGATGGTTTGGATGTCCACCTTGATGCCACATCACCCTTTGTACCAAAACACGAGTCAAGTCCAAATTCACCCCCTTGAAATTCGAGCTCTTCTAGGTCGAACTTGACTAGCAGTTGATGTAGTCAAAGGGTTTTGGGTATGATACAAGTTAGCTTAAAATATAAAAATGCGATGGTTCTAACCATCGATCTCGACCTAGACCTTCCATTGGAGGTATTGGGTCGGATCTCGCTGCGACCTTGCCCGCTTTCACGAGCTTACCTTGTAGCCTCGCTTCCGGTCTTCACCCGAGTACCTCGGCTTCCTCCGAAGTCCCTCTGGCGTTGCCCGACCACCTCGGTTCCCACCGGGTGTCGCAGACCTTCCGCTCAACTTTAGCATTTCTGCACACTTAATTGAGCTCGTAAGATAACAAATATACCCTTAACTATTGAGCCTTTTGCCATAATCAAAATACCGGTTCGACTTTGGTGCCCACTGCACCAACAATCTCCCCCTTTTTGATTCATGGCAAACCGACACAAAAGTTAAGGAAAAATTAAGCATAACAGTAAGCTAGCATAATGATTAAGCATGAATGAGCTAGCATAAAGATTAAATATGAATGAGCTAGCATAATGATTAAGCATGAATGAGCTAGCATAAAGATTAAATATGAATGAGCTAGCATAAAGATTAAATATGAATGAGCTAGCATAATGATTAAATATGAATGAGCTAGCATAAAGATTAAATATGAATGAGCTAGCATAATGATTAAATATGAATGAGCTAGCATAATGATTAAGTATGAATGAGCTAGCATAAAGATTAAGCATGAGTGAGAAATATTATTGTTTCAAGTTCTCCCCTTTGAGGTAACCTCCCCCTTGACCGAAGGTGAGTTCTTGAAAAATAATTTTTACTCCCCCTTAATAGTTGCTTAAGTAAACGGAATTACTTAATATAAAAGGTAATAATTTTGTTTACTTTCTTCCTTACTTTTGTGACTTTCTCCCCCTTTTGCCTTAACTCAAAAAGTTTGTAAATATATTTTAGGGTTTGTAAGTCCAAGCAAGTTCCCAATATAAATATATTTTTTTTAAAATAATAATAAGCTTGAAAATATGTTCATCTAAAATGTACAACTCCGGTTGGACTTGATTGATATAGAATGATCAATAAGTCTTGAAGGAGTTGATTAATTTTAAATAATTATACTCCATGGTTCATGTCGATGCACTGAATCTACGTCTGGAACCAGGAGTAAGGTCCTAACATCTCCCGCCCGTCTACGTGGCTAAGTACACAAACACATTAGTCCTATGTGTTGTGAGATGTGTTGGCTCCTTAAATCTATAGGTATATGATTTCTAAGGTAAGACTTAGGCTAATTTCATAAAAAGAAGCAAAAGTAGAGTACATATATAGAAAAATTTAAATCCTACTCTATTACGCACATACCTAACTTTCGTCTTAATAAACTAAATTAAACCGGGTAGTGGTTTGGTGAAGATGTCCGCTAGGTTTGATTTGGACTCAACATACTCTAGTTGTATAGTTCCATTAGTTACATGTTCCCTAATGAAGTGGTGTTTAACTTCTATATGTTTTGTCCTAGAATGACATATTGGATTTTTAGTTAAGTTAATTGAACTGATGTTATCTATGTAGGTTGTAATGTTGTTAAAGATTAAGCTAAAGTCTTGGAGAGTGTGCTTCATCCACGGGAGGTGAGAGACACACTCACCCATCATAGCGTATTCGGCCCGGTGGTAGATAAGGCAATGCAATCTTTGCTTCCTCGCACCAACTCACTAGACTCGGTAGGATTTGACAACAACCACTCGTGCTCTTTCTATCGAGTTTACTACGGCATAGTCGGTCAGATGGCGATTAGATTAAACTCGGTAGATCTAGGGTACCAAATACCTCGTTTAGCGTGCCCTTTAGATATCTAAGGATCTTGACTAGGGTTAGGTGAGACTCCTTGTACGGGTTTGTAACCTTGCGCACATACTTCATGAATAAAATGTCGGGTCGGCTCGCGGTTAAGTATAGGAGACTTCCTATTGCGCTCCTATAGTATTTTAGGTCAACGGGTTTTCCTTCTACATCTTCGTTTATATTAACATTAGTTGCTATAGGTGTATTAATTATTTTAGCATCTTGCATTCCAAATCGATTTATTAAGTCCTTAGTATATTTTTGTTGATGTAAATATATTCCATCTTTAGTTTGTTTAATTTGTAAACCTAAGAAGAAACTTAACTCTCCTACTAAATTCATTTCAAATTCACTTTCCATAAGTGAGATGAATTCGTTTAGCAGGATCGAGTTGGTAGTTCCAAAAATTATATCATCTACATAGATTTGGGCTATAAAGATTTCTTTTCCTACGGTTTTAACGAATAAGGTTGGGTCGACTAAACCTTGGTTGAATCCTTTGGACTTAAGATAGATCGAAAGCCTTTCGTACCAAGCTCTTGGGGCTTGTTTGAGTCCATATAGGGCTTTCTTAAGTCTAAGGACATGGTCAGGTTTATCTAGATTTTCGAATCCGGGAGGTTGACTGACGTAAACTTCTTCCTTAATGTATCCATTCAAAAATGCTGACTTGACATCCATTTGGACCTCGATGTGCAGCATATGCTAACAACATTCGGATGGACTCTAGTCTGGCTACGGGGGCGTAGGTCTCATCGTAATCTAAACCTTCGACTTGACTAAACCCTTTTGCGACTAACCTGGCTTTATTTCTAACTACTTCACCTTTATCATCAAGTTTATTTCGAAATACCCACCTTGTTCCAATAATTGATTTTTCTTTAGGTGGTGGTACTAATTCCCAGACTTCATTTCTAGTGAATTGAGCTAGCTCTTCTTGCATAGCAATAATCCAGTCGGGATCAAGAAGTGCTTGTTCAATAGTTTTGGGTTCGATTTTGGAAATTAACGAGATTTGACTAAGGTTTCGATATGAAGCTCTAGTTCGAACCCCTAAATTTGGATCACCTATAACTTGATTGATAGGATGATTTGTTTGAGTCTTAGTGTGACTCGGGTTAGGGTCATCTATCACTTGGTCGATAGGATGACTTGGGTGAGTTCTAGTTTGACTTGGGTTAGAGTCATCTATCACTTGGTCGATAGGATGACTTGGGTTGGGACGAGATTCAAGTTCAAGATCAGTCGGGTTCGCTATAAGTTGATTTGCTAGTTGGTTTTGTTGCGGTTCGTGTCCTTCGTCGAAAACTATATTAATGGTTTCTTCGACTCTAAGAGTGTCGTGATTGTATACCCTATAAGCTCGGTGGTTGAGTATCCTAGAAAGGTTCGAGAGGTTTTGGATTTGAATTTCCTAGGTAATCCTTAGTGTTTAAGATATGTACCTTGCATCCAAATACCCTAAAGTACTTGATGTTCGGTATTTTATCGTGATAAATCTCGTCTGAGGTCTTTTGGTGCCTCTTTACCATAAGGATCCTATTTTGGACACTAACGGCCTCGCCCAAAATCTATCGGGTAGGTTATACTCGTTTAACATTGTCTAGCGGCTTCTTGTAGGGTTCTATTTTTCCGCTCGACTAACCCATTTTGTTGTGGGGTTCTAGGACATGAAAACTCATGGTGGTATCCGCTTAGGTTACGTAAATCAGTAAACTGTGGTTTTAATTCACCACCATGATCGCTTCTAAGTCTTTTTAATCTTAAGGTTCTTTTGATTTTGATTAACCTACAAAGATTGATTAGTTGGTCTAGGGTATCATTTTTATGTTTGATAAACCTAACCCAAGTAAATCTAGAATAGTCGTCAATTATGACTACAAAATTGACTACCATTGAGTGACTTAGCTCCATGTGAATCAAATAGATCCATGTGTAGGAGCTCAAGAACACTTTTGGTTCGTTCTTGATTAGTTAATTGATGTTGTGTCCTAGATTGTTTACCTTGTTGACAAGCATTACATATTTTATTATCCAAGTTGTTTAGTTTAGGCAAACCTATATAACCAAGCCACTGACTCATCTTGTGGACGAGTCTTGGAGTGCAGTGTCAGTCTTGGTGCCATAACCAAGATTCCTCTTCTTGCTGTGTCATAAGACACTTGGTTGAGGAGTTGGGTAAATTTATTGTGTAGATGTTGCTACTCCTAGTTCCTTTAAGTATTATTTTAGATGTTGCATTTATTTTGATTACGCATTCATTTTCTAGAAATATGACCTTATAATTGTTATCACACAATTGGCTTACACTAAGTAAATTATATTGAAAGTTTTCTACTAATAAGACATTTTGAATTGTAAAGTTAGAGTTGAGCTCAATATCACGATCCGATGATTTTGAGCTTGTCGTTATTTCGGCTACCGATCCTTGTCGTTTGAATCGTAACCGAAAATTTGAGTTGATCCTGGTCCATGTGCCGGAAGCAACCAGCATCCAACATCCATTGATCCTACACATAAGGTAGTTGGATCGGATATTGGAATTACTAAAGGGTTGTTTGTAAGTTTTTAAACCTAAATCATCTCACCAATATCTACATGATCAAAACATGTTATTCCTATGTGTTATTGTGAGATGACTTTCAATTTTACTTGATTAATTTTAATGAATTTAAATTAACCAACATTAGGTTAGATTCGGATTTAGTCTAAGCTCATCAAGTAATCCTTTCAAGAGATTAGCTTCCAGGTCGTGGCGAGGCACAGAGGCCTTCTTTGATCGGAACAACGACCACTTCCTTAGACAAAGCTAATTTCAAGAAATTGATAACTCGACTTACTTGAGACTACGTCTTGGTCTAACTAGTTATTTTTGAAAAGAGGCTCCCGAGGCTCAATCTTTTAAATAGGATTTTAGTTGATTATGAGTCCTATCTAACCATTCTAAAAATAAAGGAAAAACTAAGCATGCAATTTCTAAGACTTAACAAAATACATTTTGTATTGGCTCCCCTGGACCATTGAATCGAGTGGTCTATTCACATAGTGAATTTGGTCCTTGGGAACCCAATACATGTTAGATCCTAAAGTTGAAATCAAAGTGGTCTTAGGGACCCATGCTTGGACATTTTTCTTATGTTGGTTTACTATAGACATATATGACTTATTGGTTGTATTTGAGTTAAACCCGAGTCCGGCCTTGTTGTACACGGCCCTTTGTGATCCAAGTAAGAGGTCAAGTCCCTTGGATCCCAAAGTGAACCTTTCAAACGTGTTCCTAAGGTCTTCGACTTGTGTTTTCAAAAGCGAGTTCTCAACTTCAAGCTTTTCAACTTGAGTTGAGTCCTCCTCTTGAATACGAGTAGTCGAAGAGGTTAGGGAGACCTCATGTTTGAGAAGGTTAACCTCCTCAATTAGGGTCTCGACCTTGGACTCGGACTTAGCTAGTTTCTTATTTAAAAATTTAATTGCACCATACAAAGTATTAAGTAACGACCGACTTACCCTTAATGATTCTTTTGAACCGGATACGGATCCGTGGCTTGTCTTGAATGGAAGCTCATCATCGGATTCGGACTCGGACTCTTCTTCGGTTTCGGAGTCGTGCTCGGTCGGCTTGGCCATTAGAGCTTGGATATCGTCTTCTTCCTCCGACAACTCCTCCCAAGTAGCGTTTAGCGCTTTCTTGGTCTTTGATGCGTTATTCTTTAGCTTTGGGCACTCGGACTTGATGTGACCGAACCTGTTGCACTCATAGCATCTAAAATTAGAAGTATTTGAATTAGGTTTAGGCTTACCTTGAGTTGTTGGTCGTTTTCGTCTCTTGATCATCTTCCGAACTAGATTGACTAGTTCGGATTCTATTTCGGAGTCTACTTCCGATTCGGACTCGTCTTCTTCCTTCGGGGGTGGCTTGCTTGCGGGCTTCTTCTTCTTGGAACCTGCAACTAACGCAATACTCTTCTCGGCCTGGACCACGTTAGTTTGCTCATGTAATTCAAGTTCCGAAAACAATTCGTCTAACCTAATTTTAGAAAGGTCCTTGGAGACCTTGTAGGCATCGACCATGGATGCCCACAAGGTGGTCCTAGGAAACGAGTTAAGAGAATACCTGATAAGGTCGCGATTCTCGACCTATTGTCCGATGGCATGGAGTTGGTTGATGATGTCTTGGATACGAGCATGTAGTTGAGTTGCGGTCTCGTTTTCCTGCATTTTCAAGTTATACAATTTATTTAAAAGTAAATCTCTTTTACATACCTTCGTGTCGTCGGTGCCTTCGTGTAGTTCCACTAGCTTGGTCCATAAGTCCTTTGCACTAATGAAGGGGCCGACGCTGTTGAGCTCTTCCTTGGACAACCCACATTGCAAGATTTGAGTTGCCTTGGCATCGGCTTCTACTTGTTTTTTCATGGAATTTGACCATTGATCGTAACCCAAAGATTCACCATCTTCATTAATAGGAAGTGTGAAACCGGTTTGGATTACGATCCACATCTCGATTTGGGTTTTAAGAAAGCATTCCATCCGACCCTTCCAATAACGAAAGTCATTACCGTTGTAAAACGGGTCGGTGATGCTAAACCCTTCGAGATGGGCCATTTAAAAACAAGAAGAACGACGAAAAGAATCTTGCAAAACACACACGGAAAGAATATTCCAAGACTTTCGTCTTGGATTAGTAGTGCGGGAAGTAAAAAAAGATATATAAAATGTAACTTGCAAAAAGAAATAAACAATCAAATGCGAATGTCGTTGAAGTTCCGGAGGACAACCTTACTCGGGATCTAACCCGAAGGACAACCTTATCCGGATCCTAAAGCCTCTAATGCAATTCTATATGTAGGAGAAGATAAGCAAGTGAAATGATTATACGAAAACAGAAATAAATAAATAAAAAATCTGTAAAAAAAAGAAAAACAAAGCTAGATTGGTGGTTTCACCGAATCTTAGCGCCCCCGGCTCTGATACCAATTGTTGGATCGAAAGTGTCGCTAGAGGGGGGGGGGGGTGAATAGCGATACGGTGTCGTTAAAAACTTTTGCAATAAGTAAAAAGCAAGTAGAGAATGCACAGCAGAAATATAAAGTAGACAAGATATTTTTACGTGGTTCACAATCTTTCGATTGCTAATCCACGGCCCTAGTGATCCTTGATCACGTACGGAGGGCAATTCACTAAAACCACTCCTCTTCGTTGGAAGTAGGAGCAACGATTACAAAAAGAAATCAAGGCAAAGGGACACTCCCCCTTTCCTTGTTACGATTAAAGCACAAAGACAATTTAAAGAAGTAGAACTTAAATAAATATACCGACAACTCTTATAAGTAGAAGATGTAGCTTTCGTTGTCGGCGGCACTTCGTCATAGCAAATGTGAGTAGTAGTAGCGGCGTTACGACGGCGTGTTGAGAGCTCTTGAATTCTTGTTATTTGCTTGGCTTGAACATGTCTATTTATGGATATTGATCTATGAATTTAGACATAGGTAGTGTCCAAGGTGAGGTTCTTATCCCAACTCAAGGATGAGGTGTTTCATCCAACCACCTTGTGCCACCTCCAACCTTCTTGTGCGCCAACTCAAGGATGAGGTGTTTCATCCAACCACCTTGTGCCACCTCCAACCTTCTTGTGCGCCAACTCAAGGATGAGGTGTTTCATCCAACCACCTTGTGCCACCTCCAACCTCCTTGGGCGCCAACTTGTTGGAGCCATTCAACTTGTGCCACATCATGGGAGCCAACCATCTTGTGCCAACTCACCTTATTTTGGGCGTCCACCACAAGGAAGCTTGGTGATGGTTTGGATGTCCACCTTGATGCCACATCACCCTTTGTACCAAAACACGAGTCAAGTCCAAATTTACCCCCTGTCCAGCGATTCTCGAGGCTGGAACTTGACTAGCAGTTGACTGTAGTCAAAGGGTTTTGGACTGCAGTACAAGTTAGCTTAAAATATAAAGTACGATGGTTCTAACCATCTGATCTCGACCTAGACCTTCCATTGGAGGTATTGGGTCGGATCTACGCTTAACGACCTTGCTTCGCTTTCACACGAGCTTACCTTGTAGCCTCGCTTCCGGTCTTCACCCGAGTACCTCGGCTTCCTCCGAAGTCCCTCTGGCGTTGCCCGACCACCTCGGTTCCCACCGGGTGTCGCAGACCTTCCGCTCAACTTTAGCATTTCTGCACACTTAATTGAGCTCGTAAGATAACAAATATACCCTTAACTATTGAGCCTTTTGCCATAATCAAAATACCGGTTCGACTTTGGTGCCCACTGCACCAACAGTCATTTGAGGTATTACTTTAGCTTACCCTATTTGCCGATGTATTGAGATATACTGTAGTTACTGGTAGTTAGGTCTAGAATATTCTTGGACAGGATTAGAAGGGTTTCTATCGACTTGTGGGTTGGCGATTGTTCTCTACCATCCGGTGAGATGTTGATCAACAACCAAGAAGTCAAGGGATACCCTTAGCCTTTGCTAAACATACCTTCACTATAAACATATCCTTACGGATAATTAAATTGTCGAAATGACGGGATACTATGTCTCTCGGATGTGTGTATAATCCGAGGGTATTCGGATGTAGTTTTGGATGAACTCCCGGGCTTGTCACTGCATGGGTAAGTAGCAATAGATGATTGGGGTGATTTCTGGAATAGTTCCGATATTTAAGACCTCATACCGGGAGATGATTTTACGGGTATCAGTGTTGCTAAACACTATGGGAGATTTGTCTGCCTCAGTGTTTCTTCTTGAGAAGACTCGTAATTCTTTGTTAAAAAAAAAGGAGATGGACCTTTGAGGTTATACATTGATTATCGATGATTGGAATGCAGTAGTTGAGAATGAATATCCTTCGTTGTGGATAGATGATATGTTTAGACCAGCTAAAGGACACCTGTATATATCCTAGGATTGATCAAATTGGAGGGTTGATATTGTAATGACTTAGTGTCATACAATTATCATTTTCAGTGTGATGATTGAGCTATCATCAGCTTAGAGTAAAAAGGATGGAGGTGTATAGAAGACGATATTTCATACTTAGTATGAATTTTACGAGTTGTTGATAATGTCGTTAGACCTATCGACGATTTAGTCATTCATGGATTGGAGAAATCAAGTACTCTTAGAGTATTTGAGATCGATTATCATCATATCTGTGGAGGATATATTTATGGATATACCCACAATCTTAAGGGAAGTTGTGGTATCCCTTAGTTTGATTTGGTATTTATCGTAGATGTGGATAGGATACGCTAGAGTTACTATACCGCTAACTTGTTGGACCAAGGAAGTGATGGGAATCACTTGGTCGGAAGCTTGGGAAGCTAGGTTTCAGGGCCTAGAAGGTGGCTGACTTTTGTGTCAATATTAGTTAATCTGTACGATATGGATGGAAAGGTATTGTACGCAGATGCATCATTTCAGGGATTAGGAGCGATCCCGATGCAGTTAAATGAGACGTATATTATGTGTATGCTAGTTGAGAAACTAGCGAGATTAGTCATTATAGTCTTCCAGTTACTTTCAGTTCTATGTGACAGAGTGAATTTTGGACATTAGATTAATTTCTCTTGTGAGAATAAATCTCCATCTTTGGGAAAGATAGTGGTTCCTAGAGTTACATTCGCTTTAGGAAGAGTTGTTTCAGGAGACTCTTCATTCGTAAGTGATGTATTCGGAGCGTATCCGAAAATAGCGAGTTTGAGACATCCTTTGTGGTGGAACGACATGTAGGACATGGTTGATTTCGTAGTTTGATGTTGGGTATGCCCACAAGTAAAGGTGGAATATTGTGATCGGTAGGGTTACGTATCGTGATGAAGTGGGAGCCTAGTGCGTTAGACTGTGTTGAGAGATTATCTAGAATTCGGAAAGGACTTGATGTGATTTGGGTAATCGATGATCGATTAGCTAGGTCCGCTCATTTTTTTCCAAGCCATAAGATAAATTTCATTGGATCGCTTGATGGAATTATATCCATGGAGGAACCTGGAGTATCATTTCTGATAGTGATTCACAATTCACCTTACGATTCTAGCAAAGTCTCCCATTGGTTACGGGTATAGAGCTCCACTTTAGTATAGTTATTGACCTCTTAATAGATTGATAGAGAGTGTATATAAGAGCTGGAGTATAATATTTGAGCTCAGTACCCCACTTAATCACTTGAGGTGTGACTTTGCTCTAGATACTTGAGATGGTTGTTGTGACATCTAATATTCGTATATGAGTCGGAAATTTGGTGACCAAATTTTTATAAGTGGGGGAGAATGTAAAATACGGTAAAAAAAAATTTTATATGGATTAAACCCTTTAATTAATTGGGTTTAATTAGTGGGCTAATTGGGTCTAATTAGTGAATGGGTTTGAGGATTGGGCTGAATTCATTGGGCCAAAGCTATTGGGCTGGAATGGGTCTAAACCGGTTGGGTTAAATCCAGTTGGATTGAACTTGGGTTTGTCTAACCAAATTGCTCAAACGACATTTAAAAACCAAACGAAACCGATCGCTCCTTTTTCCTTCTTTTCACTCGCGCGATCGGTGATGTTCACCTCGCTTCCTTCGCGAGCTAGCTACTGCCGATGCCTCCGGTGGGTGATCCTGCTGAGGGGAAAGAGGTCGACCAAGCTTCGTCGGGCTTGAATCGGGTGAGGGATCGCGATCTCCTCCTCCCCTCTCGCGGCGATTTTGGCTCCTCTTCTTCCTTCATGAGTTGGTGACTACTGCTGCTGATAGTGGAGGATTCGACCGTTGGGGGGGGGGGGTGTTGTGCAGTTGGAAAAGTCGATCGGCGCCGAGCTCGCTCCGTGATTTCCCCTCTCTAATTTTCGTTGCCTCCTTCTCCTCTCTGTGCTATTCCGCCGCCGATCTCAGCTCGTCGACATTCAGATCAGAGCAGCTCGACAGCGCTGCTACCATAGCTGATTTCCGACCGAAGATCAGTTGGATTCCTCGCTTGGAGATTTCGTTGACTCTTGTTGCGGACCGGCGGTGTTGTCGGTGCGGCAGCAAGCTACCGATCTAGGTACTGGGGTCTATTAGGGTTAGGTTTAATCTGTTGTTTCCTCTAGATCTAGCTGTGGATTCATCGGTTGAGTTTCGATTTGTGGTTTGGCAGTGTTATGGAACTTCTTTTTCTCCGGTGAACAGAGGTTAAAGGAGAGGTGACTGCCGGTGAAGATTTAGGGCAGGTAAGCTCGATCCATCCTTTTCTTCTCTGCTGATAATTGATGTATTTTCATGGTGTGTCTAAGCCTATGGTATTCGATGGTTTTTTTGTCAAAGGAGGATGGATTTGAAGCTAGGTTGAGAGGGATGGTAAGCTACTGCTATAGCTTAGCTTCAGAGTGTTATTCAGTTGTTAACATTGATTTAGTTGATTTTGGTGGAGAGGTCAGCATGGTAAGCTCTTGTTACCCTTGTTGTTCAGTGGTAATTGCTGGATTGTTTGTGGTGTTTTCTATTTGATGTTGATGCAGTGGGACTGTTAGGGTAATAGATATTGTTTTGGTGGATTGAGTTTGTAATGGTGATGCAAATTTGATGAAATTTGATGATTTTTGTTGGTTGTTCTGTTGTTGGGATGGAGCTACCACGGCTATAGAATGGGTTGGGGATACATTTGAAGTAAGCTGTGAAGTCCAATTGATGATTGTTTGATCTGTGGATGATTTGATTGTGTTGCTATAAAAGATGGGGTTGTGGTGAGGTTGATTTGAGTGTGTTTAGATCTATTTATCTTAATTGATCTTGTGGATGTCAATAATCTTTTAGGAGTTGGGTTATGATGTATAAGGGTGGGAAGTTGATAACTAGGTTTTCCTGTGGTTGATCTATATAGTGTATCGGATTGGGATAATCGAGTTTAAACTCGTAGTCGAGGGAAGGATACGAATATAGAACGAATTAGTGTTTAGTTCGTATAATTAGCGGAGACTTGTACTTAACCATAAATTGTTATTATTGTGCAGGTTTGGGATACGAAGCAGGTCCACGATCGTGAGGATTATTCGAGCTTCGTATCAGGTGGGTAATATCTACATGGTCCGGTAGTTTTGATCAATTCCAGTGCATGAATTTTGATATATGTTTATACCTGTTTACCTTAAATCCACTCATGTTTAATCATATGCTTGTACTGCCTTTGACCTTTGAGATATATTATTGTTATTTCATTGATTTTCTAGCATGGATAGGAACTATAAACCCGTGTTAGCTGATGGATGTTCAGTAAGTACAGGTGGTTAGGGTTACCTGTGTGACCTCAGATTTGAGTTACTGTGTTACATCACTAGCGTTAGGTGATGGATCAGATTATGAAGTCGGTTGTTGTATCGTATACTTATTAGTTGTTCATTTATGGTGGATCTAGTTGTCTATGCATAGATAAGTGTGTGGTTGTCAGTATGTGGCTATAGACCAGAGGTCTTAGCATGATGGTATATCCATTATGGATTGTGTGTCTGTGTATGATTATATGGACGGTCGATAGTATCTCGCTACTGACTAGAGGTCTTAGCATGGTTGACTGTCTGGTGTGTATGACTCTTTGCGCGATATAGAGAGTCTTGTGGAATGTAGTCCTTGCATAGTTGACTTTTGGTTGACCAGGACTCCCCGTGGGATAGGGAGTGTGGCGAGGATACATGTATGGAGCTATGCATCATTACATTGCATGCATGCTATTGACTGGGTCTCCCTTGTGGTCGAGACGGGTCGTGAGTCATCCTGCCTCCCCGGCCACTCGGGGTAGTGGTAGCAGGATTGAGGGCCAGAGCATTATTGTGCATGTCGTTCTCGTCCACTATGGATGGTGGTAGCTGGAGATGCGCACTTGGCCACTGAGAGTAGTGGTAGTTAGCGCACTCACCCACTATAGACGGTGGTCGTGTGATGTGCAGTTGTCCTGGGTGCGGTGCTCGTCTACTTATGGGTAGGGATGGAGCAGCTACCAGCAGGGCCCCCCATGTGAGTAGTATATAGCTCTATGGCGGCTAGCTACTATTTCATACTACCCAACTCGGTCACTCAAGAGTGGTTGCGACTGGAGTCGCGATAGTAGTCATGTTGTGCCACCCGGGCCATACTAGGGTCGTGGTTGGATGGGTCCGTAGACATGGCCATGCATATGCATTGTTGATATATATGTATATATGTATTTGATATATGTTTTACATATGCCTGTGAGATGCTGCATTTGATTGCTGCATATGTTTGTACATCATGTTACAATGTCATTTGCATTTTATATACTGTGCTTGTTGAGCATGATATATGTGTTGGTCCAGACTGTTGTATGCGTTTGATTAGCGTCATGTCATAGTGTGGTATGGATCAGGATGTTATTACATGTGATTATATACTGTTCATATGTCTGAGTGTTGGTCAGGTATGGGATTAACTTTGCACATTATATGGGTTATATTATTGTATATCTGTTCAGAATGATATAGCATATTGTGTTGCAGACCGTCAGGTACGTTGGTACATTACTTCATGTTCAGTTGATCAGTTTAGTATATACATTGAGTATGACTATACTGTGGTTACTTGTTATCAGATTTTGATATGACTGTATGTCTATTGGACTCATGTTGTATACTTGTAGATCTTCACATGTATACTTTTAGATTTATATATCCTTATATGTTGTTCATGCACTTTCTACATATTACCCCTGAATTTATACTCACCGGGTTTCTGCCTGGATAATGTGGTAGAAGATTCCTTGACGCGTCGAGCTCGCATGATCCCATCTCACACCGAACAATTGGGGTTTTCAATGTATTTGTTTCCGCTGCTATTTTGTATTATGGTCATGTATAATCAGTGTTGTATTTAGTTGTTGGTTTGTATGTTATTTTTGGTGTAGTATGTTAGAGTCGCACCGGTGCGCACCTTTGTGTTGTTATGGATGTATTGTTTAGTATTGTTCATATATATGTCATGTTGTTGTGGGCTTACAAGCCTTATATTAACCCGATATGTTGCCACGTACAGGGGAGATGTCGTCCGTTTACTTTTCGGTATGACATACTCTCGGGGCGTGACAATTTTATTGGTATCAGAGCCCTAGGTTGCAACGTCCATTTTCGGATTTTATTTCGTTCGGGCATCGAGTTTTGCTTTACTCGGTTTTGGTTTTGTGAGTTCTGGAATTTGGCTGTTGCGGACATCTCCGAGCTACAAGGTTTAAGGTATGTTAACTGTTATTACATATCCTTCTGTTGGCTATACATTTAGTTGCTTATAACATGGATGACTTGTAGGGTGTTGGTTAGTATTCGTAACCGTGGTTTGAGTTGACCACGGAAACATGTTGAGGTTATTAGACAAGTACCTGCTATCGAAAAGGTAATTACCTTTGAGACCCGATTGATACCGAGTCGGAAAGCAGGTATTAGCTAGTCACATTTCATGTGGAAATCAAAGATTACAGTCTTACGGGTATTCACTAATTATACTTGTCAGATTATTACCTGAGGGGTAATGGACTAAGCGAGTATACTATTGCTGATGCAGATAGTAGAAAATTAGTGGATGATATTCATAGGGATTTTGATCTCTGAGATGGTCGTTCTAGGTTGTATAACATTGGGATTACTTTTGAGTACTTAACTCGTGTTATACGAAGATAGTAGTGTTAGTTGAATACCATTATCCGGATTTAGCCGGTACTTGGTGGAAGAGATGGAAAGTAACCTACGGGAAATAATGTATCACTTGGTCACAGTTCAGTGATGTTGTGAGATAGTATTTCCCCATGTCATATTCTTTGACTCATTGTCAAGGAATTCTTGGGCATCGAGTAGGGTGATCGTTTGGTAACGAAGGTACCATGCAGAGTCGCTAGACTTGCGAGGGTTACAACAACCTAATAACTCAAGAATGTGATCGACATGTCTTAAGTCACCTATGATTTATCAGTTGACATCTTGATCAGGATGTTTGGGTCTCTTATCAGATCCTATCGGAAGGCGTTAGACCGAGTCATGTGTATATAAATGACTCCGTAGCAAGTGTTTTAAGAGTTAGAGATTTGATAAGCAGATATTGCAAGTCAAATTATTGGAATCAGAAGTCTCTGGATGTTTGAAAAAAAGAGAAAAATTGGATTCATGAGTCACGAGCGACTATTGGAGAGTTTTCAGATCATAGAAGATCGACTGCAGATTGTCAGCATTTTCTCATGTTTATCAGTTAAATCAGAGGAAAGACTCCGAAAGGAGAGTATGTGCGTGAAGTGTGGGTCATGACTACACCAGAGTCAGATTATCCGACGGATCATTTTATCTGTTTCTACTATAAGCAGCCGATATCTACAAGGAGAGTATGTACTTTGAAGACTCTATTGAAGACTATGGATGAAGCTTTCGAGCGGACGATCCACAACCTCAGAAGCCGAGATCATGACAGAAGATTGGGTTATCACGTCAGCAGCTATCTACTACCTCATATATAGTTGGAGTTCTTTGATACTTTCAGCCGAGAGAAGCGAGTTACTCAACACTATCAACAGAAGACATTTCAGAAGACTCAGACGTTCAGACAACAATTGTTACCTATCCATACGACAACAACTGTTACCTTCCCAGACGTGGTTACGATTTGTTCAGAGGAGAGAGAGTATACGATGATGGTCGTATCTATGCTTTATTCTTCAGAGGCAGTTATACCTTTCACAGAGTTGGAGCGTGCTATGATGTTGACAATTCTTCAGTATTTTACAGCCGGATGTGTACCCTTTGCTAGTAGAATAGTATTTACCGTCTCCATTGCAGACATTTTGAGTATTGCACCTCAGTATCAGCAGTTGACTTCAGTTCCTCCATGGTAGTCTTTTGCATCTACAAGAGCTCAGCTGTTCAGAACAGACGTTGGGTGAGTTTACATGATTACTCGAGAAGAGATATAGTATGCCGAAGAAGTGGTCATTTGAGGTATTACTTTAGGTTACCCTATTTGCGGATGTATTGAGATATACTGTAGTTACTGGTAGTTAGGTCTAGAATATTCTTGGATAGGATTTGAAGGGTTTCTATCGACCTGTGGGTTGGCGATTGTTCTCTACTGTCTGGTGAGATGTTGATCAACAACCAAGAAGTCAAGGGATATCCTTAGCCTTTGCTAAACATACCTTCACTATAAACATATCCTTACGGATAATTAAATTGTTGAAATGACAGGATACTATGTCTCTCGGATGTGTGTATAATCCGAGGGTATTCGAATGTAGTTTTGAATGAACTCCCGGGCTTGTCACTGCAATGGCAAGTAGGAATATGTGATTGGGGTGATTTCGGGAATAGTTCTGATATTGAAGACCTCATACCGGGAGATGATTTTACGGGTATCAGTGTTGCTAAACACTATGGGAGATTTGTCTGCCTCAGTGTTTCTTCTTGAGAAGACTCGTAATTCTTTGTTAAAAAAAAAGGAGACGGACCTTTGAGGTTATGCATTGATTATTGATGATTGGAATTCAGTAGTTGAGAATGAATATCCTTCATTGTGGATAGATAATCTGTTTAGACCAGCTAAAGGACACCTGTATATATCGTAGGATTGATCTACGATTGGAGGGTTGATATTGTAATGACTTAGTGTCATACAATTATCATTGTCAGTGTGATGATTGAGCTATCATCAGCTTAGAGTAAAAAGGATGGAGGTGTATAGAAGACGACATTTCATACTTAGTATGAATTTTACGAGTTGTTGATAATGTCGTTAGACCTATCGACGATTTAGTCGTTCATGGATTGGAGGAATTAAGTAATCTTAGAGTATTTGAGATCGATTATCATCATGTCTAAGGAGGATATATTTATGGATATACCCACAATCTTAAGGGAAGTTGTGGTATCCCTAGATTGATTTGGTATTTACCGTAGATGTGGATAGGATACGCTAGAGTTACTATACCGCTGACTTGTTGGACCAAGGAAGTGATGGGAATCACTTGGTCGGATGCTTGGAAAGCTAGGTTTCAGGCCCTAGAAGGTGGCCGACTTTTGTGTCAATATTAGTTAATCTGTCCGATATGGATGGAAGGGTATTGTACGTAGTTGCATCATTTTAGAGATTAGGAGCGATCCCGATGCAGTTAAATAAGACGTATATTATGTGTATGCTAATTGAGAAACTAGCGAGATTAGTCATTATAGTCTTCGAGTTACTTTCAGTTCTGTGTGACAGAGTGAATTTTGGACATTAGATTAATTTCTCTTGTGAGAATAAATCTCCGTCTCTGGGAAAGATAGTGGTTCCCAGAGTTGCATTCACTTTAGGAAGAGTTATTTCAGGAGACTCTTCATTCATGAGTGATGTATTCGGAGCGTATCCGAAAATAGTGAGTTTGAGACATCCTTTGTGGTGGAACGACATGTAGGACATGGTTGATTTCGTAGTTTGATGTTGGGTATGCCCACAAGCAAAGGTGGAATATTGTGAACGGTAGGGTTACGTACCATGATGAAGTGGGAACCTGGTGCGTTAGACTGTGTTGGGAGATTATCTAGAATTCGGAAAGGACTTGATGTGATTTGGGTAATCGATGATCGATTAGCAAGGTCCGCTCATTTTCTTCCGAGCCATAAGATGAATTTCGTTGGATCACTTGATGGAATTATATCCATGTAGTAACCTAGAGTATCATTTTTTATAGTGATTCACGATTCACGTTATGATTATGGCAAAGTCTCCCATTGGCTACGGGTATAGTGCTCCACTTTGGTACAGTTATTGACCTCTTAATAGATTGATAGAGAGTGTATATAAGAGCTGGAATATAATATTCGAACTCAGTACCCCACTTAATCACTTGAGGTGTGATTTTGCTCTGGATACTTTGGTTGTTGTGACATCTAATACTCGTATATGAATTGGAAATTTGGGGACCAAATTTTTATAAGTGGGGGAGAATGTAAAATATAGTAAAAAAATATTATATGTATTAACCCCTTTAATTAATTGGGTTTAATTAGTGGATTAATTGGGTCTACTTAGTGAATGGGTTTGAGGATTAGGCTATTGGGCTGAATTCATTGGGCTAAAGCTATTGGGCTGGAATGGGTCTAAACCAGTTGGGCTAAATCCAACTGGATTGAACTTGGGTTGGTCTAACCAAATTGCTCAAACGGCGTTTAAAAACCAAACGAAACCGATCGTTTCTTTTTCCTTCGCCTCACTTGCACGATCGACGATCTTCACCTCACTTCCTCCGCGAGCTAGCTGCTGCCGATGCCTCCGGTGGGTGATCCGGCTTAAAGGAAAGAGGTCGACCAAGCTTCGCCGGGCTTGAATCAGGTGAGGGATCGCGATTTCCCCCTCCCCTCTCACGGTGATTTCGGCTCCTCTTCTTCCTTCGTGAGCCGACGACTGCTGCTGCTGATGGTGGAGGATCCGGCCGTTGGGGGGGGTGTTATGCAGTTGGAAAAGTCGATCGGCCACAGAGCTCGTTCCACGATTTCCCCTCTCCCATTTTCGTTGCCTCCTTCTCCTCTCTGCACTCGACGCCCTGGGGTGATCCTACCGAGGGGAAAGACGCTCGACTGCTTTATCGCTTGGATGTGTGAAGATCGCGATTTCCTCCTCCCCTCTCGTGGCGATTTCGGCTCCTCTTCTTCCTTCGTGAGACGATGACTACTGCTGCTGATAGTGGAGGATCCGGCCGTTGGGGGGGGGGTGTTGTGCAGTTGGAAAAGTCGATCGGCCGCCGAGCTCGTTCCGCGATTTACCCTCTTCAATTTTCTTTGCCTCCTTCTCCTCTCTGTGCTATTCCGCCGCCGATCTCAGCTCGTCGGCATTTTGATCAGAGCAGCTTGACAGCGCTGCTACCTTAGCTGATTTTCGACCGAAGATCAGTTGGATTCCTCGCCTGGAGATCTCGTTGACTCTTTTGGCGGACCGACGGTGTTGTCGCCGCGGCAGCAAGCTACCGATCCAGGTACTGGTGTCTATTAGGTTTAGGTTTAATCTGTTGTTTCCTCTAGATCTAGCTATGGATTCATCGATTGAGTTTCGATTTGTGGTTTGGCAGTGTTCTGGAGCTTGGTTTTCTCCGGTGAATAAAGGTTAAAGAAGGGGTGACTGCCGGTGAATATTTAGGGCAGGTAAGCACGATCCATCCTTTTCTTCTCAGCTGATAATTGCTGTATTTTCATGGTGTGTCTAGGCCTATGGTATTCGATGGTTTTTCTGTCAAAGGCGGATGGATTTGAAGATAGGTTGAGAGGGATGGTAAGCTACTACTATAGCTTAGCATCGGAGTGTTATTCGATTGTTAACATTGATTTAGTTGATTTTGGTGGAGAGGTCAGCACGATAAGCTCTTGTTACCCTTGTTGTTCAGTGGTAATTGCTGGATTGTTCGTGGTGTTTTCTGTTTGATGTTGATGCAGTGGGACTGTGAGGGTAATAGATATTGTTTTAGTGGATTGAGTTTGTAATGGTGATGCCATAGGGATGAAATTTGATGGTTTGTGTTGGTTGTTCTGTTGTTGGGATGGAGCTGCCACGACTGTAGAATAGGTTGGGGATACATTTGAAGTAAGCTGTGAAGTCCAATTGATGATTGTTTGATCTATGGATGATTTCATTGTGTTTTTATAAAAGATGGGGTTGTGGTGAGGTTGATTTGAGTGTGTTTAGATCTATTTATCTTAATTGATCTTGTGGATGTCAGTAATCTATTAGGAGTTGGTTTATGATGTATAAGCACGGGAAGTTGATAACTAGGTTTTCCTGTGGTTGATCTATATAGTGTATCTGATTGGGATAATCGAGTTTAAACTCGTAGTCTAGGGAAGGATACGAATATAGAACGAATTAGTGTTTAGTTCGTATAATTAGCGGAGACTTTTACTTAACCATAATTTGTTATTATTGTGCATGTTTGGGATACGAACCAAGTCCACGATCGTGAGGATTATTCAAGCTTCATATCAGGTGGGTAATATCTACCTAGTACGGTAGTTTTGATCGATTCCAGTGCATGAATTTGGATATATGTTTATACCTTTTTACCTTAAATCCACTCATGTTTAATCATATGCTTGTACTGCCTTTGACCTTTGAGATATATTGTTGTTATTTCATTGATTATCTAGCATGGATAGGAACTATAAACCCTATTATGTGTTAGCTGATGGATGTTCAGTAAGTACAGGTGGTTAGGGTTACCTGTGTGACCTCAGATTTGGGTTACTGTGTTACATCACTAGCGTTAGGTGATGGATCAGATTATGAAGTCGGTTGTTGTATCGTATACTTATTAGTTGTGCATCTATGGTGGATCTAGTTGTCTGTGCATAGATAAGTGTGTGGTTGTCAATATGTGGCTATGGACTAGAGGTCATAGCGTGATGGTATATCCATTATGGATTATGTGCCTATATATGGTTATATGGACGGTCGATAGTATCTCGCTACTGACTAGAGGTCTTAGCATGGTTGACTGTCAGGTGTGTATGACTCTTTGCGCGATAGAGAGAGTCTTGTGGATTGTAGTCCTTGCATAGTTGACTTTTGGTTGACCAGGACTCCCCGTGGGATAGAGAGTGTGGTGAGGATACATGTATGGGGCTATGCATCATTACATTGCATGCATGCTGTTGACTGGGTCTCCCTTGTGTTAGTAATATATGAGAGATGTCCTAAGGCAATCACCTTATGTATGAACCATTTATATGATAAATGAAGATTCACTATTTGAGTATACATGTTTTATGTATTTGATTGGATCTTAAACTCATTTACTGAATGTCCACGATACGATTCACAGCATGAGAGAATTTGTGATTGGATCACAACTAGTGAGTATCTCTACATGTGTAATTGTAATGTATCGGAATTATCCCTAGTCGATGAATTGATGAATCTGGACACCATCAATTCTGTTGAGACTAGCACGAGGTATACTCCGTGGTGTATCCAAGCAGCTGATTCTCACTGGCTGGAGACATAGTGATGTCCGGAGTTAATCGTGGATGCTAGTTATGGTAACTAGTTCATTGGAGTGACCAACCGTAAGACTTCATATGGTTCTCTGCATATATAGATATGTCAATGAAGTTCTTACTGTGGCTTAAGTGCGATGTTCCTTTGACTTGCGGTATTCAAGTCATCTTGATCATGGAGACTTATGCTTTGACATCTTAAGCAAACATCTCTAAGGAGATGTGGACCCGGATGATTGGGTATAAGTCGAAGTGATCGAAGGTGTTTGAATAGCCTATAAAGGATTCACCACTCCTTGCGAGGAGATGTATACCCATGGCCTCTCGTCGGATTGTTACTAAAGTCTTTGGCCAAAGCATTACATGTTTAGAGTAAAGTACTCTTCGATACATGTGGAGTAACTAGAATCCGCAGGACGAGGAAATGATACTTGGGCTAGGTGTGACATAGTCAGCCTAGTGGGGACTGACACTATAGACCATGTCCTGAACCAAGTGGGTATAAGATGAGTGAAGGGAATGGGGCACGATTCATTCGAGCTACTGAAGGGTTTCAGAAATAGTTCTGGATCAACCGTTGATCTTTTCGGCTAATTGGGGATCATGATGTACTACTAGGTGCCACTCATGATCGTTCTATAATTAATGGTTAATTATAGACGGCCAACATAAACCGAGAACCTATTTGGTCACACGCACAACGAGTGTAATCCAAAGGATTTAAAACGAGCTTAAGAATAGGATTCTCAGACCGAGAGAAACTATGTTTGGTTGGACCAAACATAAAGCGAGCATGAAATTGTTTCAGTCACAATGGAAGCGTGGATGGGCCGTGTCTTATGAAGACATAATGGATGGACCAAAATGGTTTGGTTCTAATCCAATGGATGAGAATAAACCAAAGGGTTTGGTTTATATTAAACGAATGAACCAAAGGTTGGTTCGGTTCGTTTTAACTTAAAATAAACCATCATGGTTTGGTTTATTTTAACTTATCTTAATGGAGCGGGTTAACGGGCTTTATGGATATGATCCATTAACCATTAAGAGAATTAGTTCTCTATAAAATAGGGATTAAACCCTAACCCTAAACCTAATCTATTTTTTTTGGCCGCCCAACACAAAGTTGCCGCCCACCTCCTTGGTGAATTCGGCGCCAACAACCTTGTGCCGCCGCCCAACCACTTGTGCCGCCGTCCAACTTGTTGCCGGCGACCAAGCTTCAGCCGGTGAACCTCCGGCGACCCTCCGGTGATCTCCTATAGGTTTGGCATCAAGGTGAGGCTTTTCTCTCCTTGTTTTGGCCGGCGCCTACTCCTCCACCAAGCTGTCCAGTTTTCTGGACAGCTTCTCCTTCCGCCGAGCGCCGTTGACGACGGGTTAGTGCTCCGACAGCAGCTAACTTACCGGGATTTGATCTGTAATCCTCTGAGGTGGAGGACGGCGATTCGGCCAAACGGTTGACGAACACCTCTCCGGAGAAGCGAGTTTTGAGAACTCATTTTGGATCCGAATTTGGATTCGGATCGTGATCATCTCTCGATCACGTCGTCTTCAACACGAGGCTAGTAACCCGTACGAAGACGAAGCTCGTGACTTAGCGAAGTCATCCCGAGGAGCTCGGCGTGGATACGGATAGAGACGATTCTTACGAGGATCTTTCCGGTTGATGCCGTTCCCGCTACACGTCATACGGAAGGTATAACGTAGTTTAATTTCCTTTTATTGCAAATTTTAATTTACGGTTATGTCTACACTTGTTGTAATAGCATGCGTGTGTTGTGTGTGTTGTAATAAATAGGAGTATTTATTATTTTTATTGCTTCCACTGTGCTCATGTTTGCGAAACATGATCGAACACACACACGCCGCGGTGCCGGAAACCCAACAGTGGTATCAGAGCCCAGGTTGTGTTTCGACATAATCGTAAAATGGTTTTGCGATAGTCATAATGTATTTCTGGAAATTTTCTAATTTTGGAAAGTTAGAAGTATTTATGGAAATATTTCAATTTTGGAAAGTCTAGAAGTATTTATGGAAATCTTCCACTTTTGGAAAGTTGGAAGTATTTATGGAAATTGATATTTTCCATAAATAAAATATTTGATTAGATTCTGGAAATTTGTTTCCTAATTTAATCATGATTTGATTTGGGAAATCAAATCTTAAAATATTTTATTTCCATAAGTAGTTTTAATGATTTAGGAAATTGGTTTCCTAAATAGATTTTCCTTAATCAAATAATTCCATGAATAAAATATGTGATTAGATTTGGAAATTTGTTTCCTAATTTAATTATGATTTGATTTGGAGAATCAAATCTTAAACATATTTTATTTCAATAAATAGTTATGACATATAAGGAATTATGTACATGACATAATTGTATGCCATGTAATTGCATTAGATGCATAACATTATGCCATGCGTGTCGTGACATGTAGATGTATGTCATGTATGCCATGCCATGTAGATAATAGTTATTTACATGCAAAGAGGATGAGACATAAAACCCTAACTCAATATTAAAGCCTACACCTTCCATTAATATGGTTAGAACCAGAGTTCTGTTTCTTGTTTGGGTTGTTGGACTCACTCCAAGCCCGGCTCGAACCTGAACATGTTCAAATCATTGGAATAGTTTAACTCTAATATGGTAAGAGTCAGAGGTCAATCGTTAGTTTGGGTTGTTGGACTCACTCCAAGCCTGGCTAATTGGTTGAATGCGCTCTAACCATATTAAAACTATTTCGCGATTAATGGGTCGGCTTTAACTTGGAGCATCGATTTGTTGGACTCACTCCAAGGTCGATGGGAAGAGAGGTGAAGTTGGGTGCTATGCATATGATGCATACTTGTTAATGTGTTAACAACCCAATGTATGTGTAAACATTCAATTAGTTGATAGCACATTGTGATAGTTACATATACATGATATGTAATCGGTATACTTGATACCCACCATCATAGCTAAGAAAGGCTTGTTGGACTCACTCCAAGGTTGTTCTTATCTATGATGGATATCAGCCCATTCGGAGATGGACCTACGATCTCCCGAAGTGATTTTGGGGTTTTTGAATTCGAAAAATGAATGGGATTTATAAATGTATATTGATGCATTTTAAAATCATTTTCTCATATATGCTCGTTTTGTATTTCTAGGTCAATAAATTGATCATGACGTCTTTGAATTTGCGCACTATTTTGGATTCGAACAAACTGACTGGGCCTAACTTCCTGGACTGGCTTAGAAACCTGAGAATTGTTCTCAAGGTGGAAAAGCTTGCATATGTCCTTGAAGAGCCTCTTCCTGACCATCCTAAGGACGATGCAACTCCAGACCAAATGTTGGTCTATCAGAAGCATGTGGCAGATTCTGAGCTGGCGAGTTGCATCATGCTAGCGGCGATGGTACCTGAGCTGCAGAAGCAGCATGAGCATATGGATGCTAATACTATGGTCTTCCATCTTCATGAGTTGTTCGATGAGTAAGCGAGATCCGAAAGGTTCGAGGTCTCTAGGCTCCTCTTCACTACGAAGATGCAAGAAGGTTCGTCTGTAGTACAAATTGTGCTAAAGATGAACGGGTACATCGAGCGGCTAGCTACCCTCGGTTTTGTGATGGATCATGAGTTAAGTATTGACTTAATTCTGCATTGTTTGCCCAAGAGTTTCTCGCAATTTGTGATGAACTATCGGATGAACAAATTGGAATCCACCATTCGAGCTGTGGAGCCTTACATGAAGCATGAGGAGAAGGCGGTTCATTAGTTGATTCTCAAAGAAAGGTTCTAAGAGGAAGGCAAAAGAAGAAGAAAGGAAAGAAAAAGGCAAAGAAGGCGAACAGCAAAAGGGCACTTGCCATCATCGGGCAAGGAAGGCCACCGTGAAGAAATCGCAAGATTTATCTTGAGTCCATGAAGAAGAAGAAGGCATCCGATGCCCCATCCTCTTCGTATCTTCGTTATTGATTGTCATTCTATTTCCTTAGACACTTGGGTATTGGATATGGGTGTAGCTCACATATATGTAATGACATACAGGCTAAGGAATAGAAGAAGACTTGTCGAGGGGAGTCAAATTTGCGAGTTGGCAATGGAGCAAAGGTTGCTGCGGTCGCCATCGGAACTTATTTGCTGAAGCTCCCTAGTGGACTAGTCTTGGAACTGGACAATTGCTATTATGTTCCTTCTCTATTAAAGAACATTGTTTCTATTTCCTGCTTAAATAGAAATGGTTTCCATTTAACGTTTAGTAACAATTGTTGTTATATAACTTTGAATGGCGTACTTTATGGAACTGGAACTTTGAGTAATGGCATTTATACGCTGGACGTATCCAGTGACATCTTCAATATCGAAGCGAGCAACACGCGTGCTCGAAAGGATAATCAAATGGACTCCTATATGTGGCATTGTCGTCTTGGCCATATAAGCAAGAAACGCATGTCCGAATTACACCGATGTGGAATTCTGGAATCGTTTGAATTGGATTCATACGATACATGTGAATCATGCTTAAAAGGCAAGATGACTAAGTTACCTTTTACTGGAAAAGGTGAACGAGTGGGAGAGTTACTAGGTCTAGTACATACTGATGTATGTGGACCCATGTCAACTCAAGCTTTAGGAGGCTATAGCTACTTTATCACCTTCACCGATGATCACTCACGGTTTGGGTATGTGTTCTTGATGAAACACAAGTCTGAAGCCTTTGAAAGGTTCAAAGAATTCAGAAATGAAGTAGAGAAACAACATGACAAAAGTATTAAAATACTTCGATCGGATCGAGGTGGTGAATACTTAAGTCAAGAGTTTCTTGATTATCTAAGAGACAATGGCATATTGTCTCAATGGACTCCGCCCTATACACCACAGCATAATGGTGTATCTGAGAGGCGTAACCGGACCTTGTTGGACATGGTCAGGTCAATGATGAATCATGCGACTCTTCCCAAGTCCTTTTGGGGTTATGCACTTCAGACAGCTGTTTACTTGTTGAACAGAATGCCTACCAAGGTAGTCTCTACTACTCCATATGAGATATGGGCTAGTAAGAAACCTCATGTATCTTACTTGAAGATATGGGGTTGTCTCGCTGTGAAGCTGGATCAGACGCATAAACCGGATGCTAAGTCTGATAAATGTCTATTTATTGGATACCCTAAGGAAACAAGGGGTTACCAATTCTATCATCCTGTGGAACAAAAGGTGTTTGTTTCAAGGCATGCTGTGTTTCTAGAGAAAGAGTTTCTCTTGCAAGAAAACAGTGGGAGTGTCGTCGAGCTTGAGGAGGCTCGAGAGACTCAAATAGACATTGATGAGATACCTGGTGAAGCACAACAACCGACAACTCATAGTGATGAGCAATCGGCTGGACCTATTGTAATACCACATCTTCAGTAGATCCGTAGAACACGCAATATTCCTGAGAGATATGGATTTCTCGTAAGTGAATCGAACGACGTGTTACTCATTGATGATGAGGAGCCTACCAGTTATGAAGAAGTGCTGACAAGTTCAGAAAGGGATAATTGGCTTGGTGCCATGAAGTCGGAAATGGATTCCATGTATGAAAACCAAGTTTGGAACTTGGTTGACCCACCTGAAGGCATAAAGCCTATAGGGTGCAATTGGGTTTTCAAGAAGAAAACCGACATGGATGGTAATGTGATTACCTATAAGGCTAGATTGGTGGCGAAAGGATATCGTCAAAAGCAAGGTGTTGATTATGACGAAACCTATTCGCCTGTAGCTATGCTTAAATCCATTCGGATGCTCCTTGCCATAGCGGCTCATTATGATTATGAGATATGGCAGATGGATGTGAAAACAGCTTTCCTTAATGGAAACTTGCTCGAGGACGTGTATATGATACAGCCTGAGGGTTTCACATCGGTTGATAAAACCAAGGTATGCAAGTTGCGATGATCCATTTATGGATTGAAGCAAGCATCCAGGAGCTGGAATATCCGTTTTGATGAGACGATCAAAAAGTTTGATTTCTCACAAAATCCAGACGAACCTTGTGTGTACAAGAAGGTTAGTGGGAGTGCAGTCGTGTTCCTAGTATTGTATGTCGATGACATATTACTTATAGGAAACGATGTGTCCATCTTACAGTCAGTTAAGGTTTGGTTATCCAAGACATTCTCCATGAAAGACCTGGGAGAAGCAACCTACATCCTTGGGATTAAGATCTATAGAGATAGATCGAAACAGTTGCTTGGTCTTTCGCAGTCTACATATATAGACCGAGTGCTAAAGAGGTTTAGCATGTCGGAATCCAAGAAAGGTTTCCTACCCATCAGGCATGGGGTACACCTTTCGAAGTCTATGTGTCCGCGCACAGAAGACGAGAGGATTTGCATGAGTAAGATTCCCTATGCATCCGCAATAGGATCTATCATGTATGCTATGTTATGTACGAGGCCCGATGTATCGTATGCTATGAGTGTCACGAGCAGATACCAGTCTGATCCAGGAATGGATCATTGGGCGGCTGTTAAGACGATCCTTAAGTACTTGAGAAGAACTAAGGATGTGTTCCTAATATATGGAGAAGGGGACATGGTGATACGCGGGTATACGGATGCCAGCTTCCAGACAGACAAGGATGATTCCAGGTCTCAGTCTGGATACGTGTTCACCTTGAATGGGGGCGCAGTGAGTTGGAAAAGTTCCAAACAAGAGACTGTAGCGGATTCTACCACTGAGGCAGAATATATTGCAGCTTCGGAAGCAGCAAAGGAAGCGGTTTGGATCAAGAAGTTCGTTCATGAACTTGGTGTGATTCCGGCCATTGTTGAAGCAATACCGGTCTACTGCGACAACAATGGAGCAATTGCACAGGCGAAAGAGCCAAGGTCTCATCAACGATCCAAACATGTGCTTCGCCGCTATCATCTTATCAGAGAGATCATCAGTAGGAACGAAATACAAATCGAGAAAATTCCCACTGAAAGGAACTTAGCGGATCCTTTGACTAAGGCATTACCTCAAAGTAAGTTTGAGGGTCATGCTCGAGCTTATGGTATTGGATACCGTAGCGATTGGCATTAGGCCAAGTGGGAGTCTGTTAGTAATATATGAGAGATGTCCTAAGGCAATCGCCTTATGTATGAACCATTTATATGATAAATGAAGATTCACTATTTGAGTATACATGTTTTATGTATTTGATTGGATCTTAAACTCATTTATCAATGTCCACGATACGATTCACAAAGATGAGAGAATTTGTGATTGGATCACAACTAGTGAGTATCTCTACATGTGTAATTGTGATGTATCGAATTATCCTAGTCGATGAATTGATGAATCGACACCATCAATTCTCATTGAGACTAGCACGAGGTATACTCGTGGTGTATCCAAGCGGTGATTCTCACCGGGCCGAGACATAGTGATGTCCGAGTTAATCGTGGATGCTAGTTATGGTAACTAGTTCATTGAGTGACCAACCGTAAGACTTCATATGGTTCTCTGCATATAGATATGTCAATGAAGTTCTTACTGTAGCTTAAGTGCGATGTTCCTTTGACTTGCGGTATTCAAGTCATCTTGATCATGGAGACTTATGCTTTGACATCTTAAGCAAACATCTCTAAGGAGATGTGGACCCGGGATGATTGGGTATAAGTCGAAGTGATCGAAGGTGTTTGAATAGCCTATAAAGGATTCACCACTCACGAGGAGATGTATACCCATGGCCTCTCGTGATTGTTACTAAAGTCTTTGGCCAAAGCATTACATGTTTAGAGTAAGGTACTCTTCGATACATGTGGAGTAACTAGAATCCGTAGGACGAGGAAATAATACTTGGGCTAGGTGTAACGTAGTCAGCCTAGTGGGGACTGACACAATAGACCATGTCCTGAACCAAGTGGGTATAAGATGAGTGAAGGGAATGGGGCACGGATCATTCGAGCCATCAAGGGTTTCGTAAATAGTTCGGATCAACCGCTGATCTTTTTCGGTTAATTGGGGATCATGATGTACTACTAGGTGCCACTCATGATCGTTCTATAATTAATGGTTAATTATAGACGGCCAACATAAACCGAGAACCTATTTGGTCACACGCACAACGAGTGTAATCCAAAGGATTTAAAACGAGCTTGAGAATAGGATTCTCAGACCGAGAGAAACTATGTTTGGTTGGACCAAACATAAAGCGAGCATGAAATTGTTTCAGTCGCAATGGAAGCGTGGATGGGCCGTGTCTTATGAAGACATAATGGATGGACCAAAATGGTTTGGTTCTAATCCAATGGATGAGAATAAACCAAAGGGTTTGGTTTATATTAAACGAATGAACCAAAGGTTGGTTCGGTTCGTTTTAACTTAAAATAAACCATCATGGTTTGGTTTATTTTAACTTATCTTAATGGAGTGGGTTAACGGGCTTTATGGATATGATCCATTAACCATTAAGAGAATTAGTTCTCTATAAAATAGGGATTAAACCCTAACCCTAAACCTAATCTATTTTTGGCCGCCCAACACAAAGTTGTCGCCCACCTCCTTGGTGAATTCGGCGCCAACAACCTTGTGCCGCCGCCCAACCACTTGTGCCGCCGTCCAACTTGTTGCCGGCGACCAAGCTTCAGCCGGTGAACCTCCGGCGACCCTCCGGTGATCTCCTATAGGTTTGGCATCAAGGTGAGGCTTTTCTCTCCTTGTTTTGGCCGGCGCCTACTCCTCCACCAAGCTGTCCAGTTTTCTGGACAGCTTCTCCCGAGCGCTCGCTTGGACGACGCGGTTAGTGCTCCGACAGCGGCTAACTTACCGGGGATTTGATCTCCGGTAATCCTCTGAGGTGGAGGACGAAGGATTCGTCAAACGGTTGATGAACACCTCTCCGGAGAAGTGAGTTTTTGAGAACTCGTTTTGGATCCGAATTTGGATTCGGATCGTGATCATCTCTCGATCACGTCGTCTTCAACACGAGGCTAGTAACCCGTACGAAGACGAAGCTCGTGACTTAGCGAAGTCATCCCGAGGAGCTCGGCATGGATACGGATAGAGACGATTCTTACGAGGATCGTTCCGGTTGATGCCGTTCCCGCTACACGTCATACGGAAGGTATAACGTAGTTTAATTTCCTTTTATTGCAAATTTTAATTTACGGTTATGTCTACACTTGTTGTAATAGCATGCGTGTGTTGTGTGTGTTGTAATAAATAGGAGTATTTATTATTTTTATTGTTTCCGCTGTGCTCATGTTTGCGAAACATGATCGAACACACACACGCCGCGGTGCCGGAAACCCAACACCTTGTGGTCGAGACGGGTCGTCAGTCATCCTACCTCCCCGGCCACTCGGGGTAGTGGTAGCAGGGTTAAGGGCAGAGCATTGTTGTGCGTGCCGTTCTCGGCCACTATGGATGGTGGTAGCTGGAGATGCACACTTGGCCACTGAGAGTAGTGGTAGTTAGCGCACTCACCCACTATAGACGGTGGTCGTGTGATGTGCAGTTATCCTGGGTGCGGTGTTCATCTACTCTGTAGGGATGTATACTGAAAAGTCTATCTTTTGTACGAACATCTTTATTTTGAAATAAGAATCACATGATCATTGTTTGCATATTTTTATGGTTATGTAATATTGTCTAATACTTTACATTGTAGATAACATGGTTTGTGGTGTCACACGGGAGATCATGTTATCGGCCCCTTGAAAAGTATAAGTAAAGGCTCACAACCGAGATGACTTTGGACAAACCATCGGAATGGTTGTAGTGTGATTTGGTATTGGTTTGCCTTGACCATAGAATCACACTAGTGTACTTTGTGTGTATTGAGCAGGACCGACTTAGAGGTGATTCGATTTATTGCTGACTACATAATCGAATCGGACCTCAGATATTATATTGTACATACTCTTAATCCCGATATAATAACGGACACATATACTTAGTACTCATCTCTTTGATTTACCAATGGGCGAGATTTATAGATTAAATCGATAGGCTCGGTAAGTTGGGAGATGATATTATTTATATGGTGTGCCATTGATTATAGAAGAAAACCTTGTTCTATATATTAGGATGGTGATGTCCACTTGAGGAGCTCATAAGGTTCATCATGTAAACCCTGCAGGTGGACTTGGTCCGGCATGATGAAAAGGTTGAGTGGTACTACTCATGGAATTAGATGTTGATTAATTAATGGTCAGTAAATTAATTAATCGACAGACATTCGAGATCTTAAACACGGGGAGAAAATGTACAAATAATATATGGAGCCCATATTATCATATGGGGGTTGGTGAGGTAGATCAATGATGATCCTTTAGTGGATTGGATCATCATTAGTGGATCGGACTTTATGTGGGCTTGATCCATGGGTGGCCAAGATCCAACTCCTCCTCATGGTCCCTAATGTAGCCTATTAACACCTCATGAAGCTTAGATCTAATGGATAGAAACAAAATTCTAAGATCCATAGGTAGAGATTAAATCTCTAAGATCCAACGGTTGAGATTAAATCTCTAGATCCGACGGTTGAGATTAAATTTAGAACCAATGGAGGATTAACAGTTATGACTTATTCACAGTACATGTAACTGGGCGGAAATAGAGCAATCCTAGTTGAGATAGGATTAGGGTTAGGGTTTGGAGGCTTGGGCGGCACCAAATAAGGAAGGCTTTGCTTTCTTTTTCTTCATTCATTGGCCGGTGTTCAGCAGCTCATCCAGCCCCTTTCCAACCTTGGCCGACGGCCAAAGCTTCTCTTCTCCCTCTCCTTAGGTGGTGGAAACAAGATATAGGGCTTTCTCTTGGTGTCTTGGCCGGATTCCACCACAAACTCCTCCTCCTAGTTGGCCGGCGGCAAGGATTTTATTTGTTCCTTGTTGGTTGGTTTTAGGGAGGAGAAGAACCTTGTTTCTATTCTTCCTCTTGCTTTGGAAGAGCAAGGAAGGAAGATTTGTGATCTAGGAGCTTCGACTTTTGGTAGATCGTCGCCCACACGACGTCCAAAAGGAGGAAGGTCATACATTAGAAGATTGAGAGGTATACCTATTCTTATTTCTCTTTTTGTTACTTGCTTGTTTTTGTTTTTCAACTATGAGCATGATATAAATTTGTATATGGCTAAATAATACTTGGATCCCGAACATTAACACAAAAACCGGCGATCCGGACATCGTCTATTCCGCGGCTACTCGTAGAATAGAGGATGGTCGCTTGAACAACTAGTTTGTTCAAGTGACCTCTCTAAACGAATAGCACGATGAAGGCTTGGTTGTTTGGGCAATCCGTTTTGTCTAGGATTACATTTTTAATCCGGGGACATCGAAGGGATCGCCATGATCAAATGACCGAGGTGAAGTGGGAAGCGAAGTTTCCCCTCACGGACTCGATAAGCAAAACCCTTCATACTCATGGGTAGGGACGGAGCGGCTAGTAGCAGGGACCCCCCGTGTGAGTAGCATATAGCTCTATGGCAGCTAGTTACTGTTTCATACTACCCAACTCGGTCACTCAAGAGTGGTGGCGGCTGGAGTCGGGATAGTAGTCATGTTGTGCCACCCTGGCCATACTGGGGTCGTGGTTGGACGGGTCCACAGACATGGCCATGCATATGCATTGTTGATATATATGTATGTATGTATTTGATATATGTTTTACATATGCCTGTGAGATGCAGCATTCGTTTGTTGCATATGTTTGTACATCATGATACATGCCATTTGCATTTTATATACTGTGTTTGTTGAGCATGATATATGTGTTGGTCCAGACTATTGTGTGCGTTTGATTAGCATCATGTCATAGTGTGGTATGGACTGGGATGTTATTACATGTGATTATATACTATTCATATCTCTGAGTGTTGGTCAGGTATGGGATTGACTTTGCACATTATATGGGTTATGTTATTATATATCTGTTCAGGATGATATAGCATATGGTGTTGCAGACTGTCAGGTACGTTGGTATATTACTTCATGTTCAGTTGATCAGTTTAGTATATACATTGAGTATGACTATACTGTGGTTACTTGTTATCAGATTTGGATAGGACTGTATGTCTATTGGACTCATGCTGTATACCTGTAGATCTTCACATGTATACATGTAAATTTCTATATCCTTATATGTTGTTCATGCACTTTCTACATATTACCCCTGAGTTTATACTCACCACCCCTGGACCATGGGTTTCCTGTCGCCCAGATAACAGGTAGAAGATTCCTTGGACATTCGGAGCTCTGCCAGCTGATCCCATCTCACACCGAACAATTGGGGTTTTCCACGTATTTGTTTCCGCTGTTGTTTTGTATTATGGTCATGTATAATCAGTGCTGTATTTAGTTGTTGGTTTGTATGTTATTTTTGGTGTAGTATGTTAGAGTCACACCGGTGTGCACCTTTGTGTTGTTATGGATGTATTGTTTAGTATTGTCCATATATATGTATTGTTGTTGTGGGCCTACGGGCCTCGTATTAACCCGATATGTTGCCACGTACAGGGGAGATGTCGTTCGTTTGCTTTTCGGTACGGCATACTCTCGGGGCGTGACAATTTTATTGGTATCAGGGCCCTAGGTTGCGAAGTCCATTTTCGGATTTTATTTCGTTTGGGCATTGAGTTTTGCTTTACTCGGTTTTGGTTTTGTGAGTTCTGGGATTTGGCTGTTGCGGACATCTCTGAGCTACAAGGTTTAAGGTATGTTAACTGTTATTACATATCCTTCTGTTGGCTATGCATTTAGTTACTTATAACATGGATGACTTGTAGGGTGTTGGTTAGTATTCGTAACCGTGGTTTGAGTTAACCACGGAAACGACATGTTGAGGTTATTAGACATGTTCCTACTATCGAAAAGATAATTACCTTTGAGAGCCGACTGATACCGAGTCGGAAAGCAGGTATTAGGTAGTCACATTTCATGTGGAAATCAAAGATTATAGTCTTACGGGTATTCACTAATTATACTTGTCAGATTATTACCTGAGGGGTAATGGACTAAGCGAGTATACTATTGCTGATGCAGATAGTAGAAAATTAGTGGATGATATTCATAGGGATTTTGATCTCTAAGAGGGTCGTTCTAGGTTGTATAACATTGGGAGTACTTTTGAGTACTTAACTCCTGTTATACGAAGATAGTAGTGTTAGTTGAATACTATTATCCAGATTTAGTCGGTACTTGGTGGAAGAGATGGAAAGTAACCTACGGCAAATAATGGATCACTTGGTCACAGTTCAGTGATGTTGTGAGATAGTATTTCCCCACGTCATCTTCTTTGACTCATTGTCAGAGAATTCTTGGGCATCGAGTAGGGTGATCATTTGGTAACGAAGGTACCATGCAGAGTCGCTAGACTTGCGAGGGTTACGACCACCTAATAACTCGAGAATGTGATCAACATGTCTTAAGTCACCTATGATTTATCAGTTGACATCTTGATCAGGATGTTTAGGTCTCCTATCAGATCCTATTGGAAGGCGTTAGACCGAGTCATGTGTATAGAAATGACTCCGTAGCAAGTGTTTTAAGAGTTAGAGATTTGATAAGCAGATATTGCAAGTCAAATTATTGGAATCAGAAGTCTCCGGATGTTTGATAAAAGGAGAAAAATTGGAGTCATGAGTCACGAACGACTATTGGAGAGTTTTCAGATCATAGAAGACCAACTGCAGATTGTCAACATTTTCTCATGTTTATCAGTGAAATCAGAGGAAAGACTTCGAAAGGAGAGTATGTGCGTGAAGTGCGGGTGACGACGACACCAAAGTCAGATTATCCGACAGATCATTTTATCTGTTTCTACTATAAGCAGCCGATATCTACAAGGAGAGTATGTACTTTGAAGACTCAGTTGAAAACTATGGATGAAGCTTTCAAGCGGACGATTCACAACCTCGGAAGCCGAGATCATGACATAAGATTGGGTTATCACGTCAACAGCGATCTACTACCTTATATAGAGTTGAAGTTCTTTGATACTTCCAGTCGAGAGAAGCGAGTTACCCAGCACTATCAGCAGAAGACATCTCAGAAGACTCAGACGTTCAGACAACAATTGTTACCTATCCAGACGACAGCAACTGTTACCTTCCTAGACGTGTTTACTATTTGTTCAAAGGAGATAGAGTATATGACGATGGTCGTATATATGCTGTATTCTTTAGAGGCAGCTATACCTTTCACAGAGTTGGAGCGTGATATGATGTTGATAATTCTTCAGTATTTTATAGCCGGATGTGTACCCTTTGCCAGTACAATAGTGTTTACCATCTCCATTGCATACATTTTGAGTATTGCACCTCAGTATCAGCAGTTGACTTCAGTTCCTCCATGGTAGTCTTTTGCATCTACATGAGCTCAGTTGTCCAGAACTGATGTTGGGTGAGTTTACATGATTACTCGAGAAGAGATATAGTAGACAGAAGAAGTGGTCATTTGAGGTATTACTTTAGGTTACCCTATTTGCGGATGTATTGAGATATACTGTAGTTACTGGTAGTAAGGTCTAGAATATTCTTAGACAAGATTAGAAGGGTTTCTATCCACTTGGGGGTTAGCGATTGTTCTCTACCGTCCGGTGAGATATTGATCAACAACCAAGAAGTCAAGGGATACCCTTAGCCTTTGCTAAACAGACCTTCACTATAAACATATCCTTACGGATAATTAAATTGTTGAAATGATTGGATACTATGTCTCTCGGATGTAGTTTTGGATGAACTCTCAGGCTTGTCACTGCATGGGCAAGTAGGAATATGTGATTGGGGTGATTTCGGGAATAGTTCCGATATTGAAGACCTCATACCGAGAGATGATTTTTCGTGTATCAGTGTTGCTAAACACTATGGTAGATTTGTCTGCCTCAGTGTTTCTTCTTGAGAAGACTCGTAATTCTTTGTTAAAAAAAAAGGAGATGGACCTTTGAGGTTATGCATTGATTATCGATGATTGGAATGCAGTAGTTGAGAATGAATATCCTTCGTTGTGGATAGATGATCTATTTAGACCAGCTAAAGGACACCCGTATATATCCTAGGATTGATCTACGATTGGAGGGTTGATATTGTAATGACTTAGTGTCATAGAATTATCATCGTCAGTGTGATGATTGAGCTATCATCAGCTTAGAGTAAAAAGGATGGAGGTGTATAGAAGATGACATTTCATACTTAGTATGAATTTTACGAGTTGTTGATAATGTCGTTAGACCTATCGACGATTTAGTCGTTCATGGATTGGAGGAATCAAGTACTCTTAGAGTATTTGAGATCGATTATCATCATGTCTGTGGAGGATATATTTATGGATATACCCACAATCTTAAGGGAAGTTGTGGTATCCCTAGTTTGATTTGATATTTACCGTAGATGTGGATAGGATACGCTAGAGTTACTATACCGTTGATTTGTTGGACCAAGGAAGTGATTGGAATCACTTGGTTGGAAGCTTGGGAAGCTAGGTTTCAGGGCCTAGAAGGTGGCCGACTTTTGTGTCTATATTAGTTAATCTGTGCGATATGGATGGAAGCGTATTGTACGCAGATGCATCATTTCAGGGATTAGGAGCGATCCCGATGTAATTAAATGAGACGTATATTATGTGTATGCTAGTTGAGAAACTAGCGAGCTTAGTCATTATAGTTTTCCAGTCACTTTCAGTTCTGTGTGACAGAGTAAATTTTGGACATTAGATTAATTTCTCTTGTGAGAATAAATCTCCGTCTCTAGGAAAGATAGTGGTTCCCAGAGTTGCATTCGCTTTAGGAAGAGTTGTTTCAAGAGACTCTTCATTCGTGAGTGATGTATTCAGAGTGTATCCGAAAATAGCGAGTTTGAGACATCCTTTGTGGTGGAACGACATGTAGGACATGGTTGATTTCGTAGTTTGATGTTGGGTATGCTTACAAGCAAAGGTGGAATATTGTGATCGGTAGGGTTACGTACCGTGATGAAGTGGGAGCCTAGTGCGTTAGACTGTGTTGAGAGATTATCTAGAATTCGGAAAGGACTTGATGTGATTTGGGTAATCGATGATCGATTAGCTAGGTCCGCTCATTTTCTTCTGAGCCATAAGATGAATTTCGTTGGATCACTTGATGGAATTATATCCATGGAGTAACCTGGAATATCATTTCTGATAGTGATTCACGATTCACGTTACGATTCTGGCAAAGTCTCCCATTGGTTACGGGTATAGAGCTCCACTTTGGTATAGTTATTGACCTCTTAATAGATTGATAGAGAGTGTATATAAGAGCTGGAATATAATATTCGAGCTCAGTACCCCACTTAATCACTTGAGGTGTGACTTTGCTCTGGATACTTGAGATGGTTGTTGTGACATCTAATACTCGTATATGAGTCAGAAATTGGGGGACCAAATTTTTATAAGTGGGGGAGAATGTAAAATACGGTAAAAAAAAATGTATATGGTATTTACCCCTTTAATTAATTGGGTTTAATTAGTGGGTTAATTGGGTCTAATTAGTGAATTGGTTTGAGGATTGGGCTATTGGGCTGAATTCATTGGGCCAAAGCAATTGGGATGGAATGGGTCTAAATTGGTTGGGCTAAATCCAATTGGATTGAACTTGGGTTGGTCTAACCAAATTGCTCAAACGTCGTTTAAAAACCAAACAAAATCGATCGCTCCTTTTTCCTTCTCCTGACTCGCGCGATCGGCGATCTTCACCTCGCTTCCTCCGCGAGCTAGCTGCTGCTGACGCCTCCGGTGGGTGATCCAGCTGAGGGAAAAGAGGTCGACCAAGCTTCGCCGGGCTTGAATCGGGTGAGGGATCGCGATTTCCTCCTCCCCTCTTCCGGTGATTTTGCCTCCTCTTCTTCCTTCGTGAGCCGACAACTGCTGCTGCTGATGGAGGAGGATCCGACCGTTGGGGGGGGGGGTGTTGTGCAGTGGGAAAAGTCGATCGGTCGCCGAGCTCGTTCTGCGATTTCCCCTCTCCCATTTTCGTTGCCTCCTCTTCCCTGTGCGATTCCACTGTCGATCTCAGCTCGTCGGCATTCTGATCAGAGCAGCTCGACAGCGCTGCTACCTTAGCTGATTTCCGACCGAAGATCAGTTGGATTCCTCACCTGGAGATCTCGTTGACTCTTTTGGCGGACCGGCGGTGTTGTCGCCACGGCAGGAAGCTATCGATCCAGGTACTGGGGTCTATTAGGGTTAGGTTTAATCAGTTGTTTCCTCTAGATCTAGATGTGGATTCATCGGTTGAGTTTCGATTTGTGGTTTGGAAGTGTTCTAGAGCTTCATTTTCTCCGGTGAACAGAGGTTAAAGGAGGGGTGACTGTCGGTGAAGATTTAGGGCAGGTAAGCTCGATCCATCCTTTTCTTCTCACCTGATAATTGCTGTATTTTCATGGTGTGTCTAGGCCTATGGTATTCGATGGTTTTTCTGTCAAAGGCAGATGGATTTGAAGCTAGGTTGAGAGGGATGGTAAGCTACTGCTATAGCTTAGCTTCAGAGTATTATTCGATTATTAACATTGATTTAGTTGATTTTGGTGGAGAGGTCAGCACGGTAAGCTCATTTTACCCTTGTTGTTCAGTGGTAATTACTGGATTGTTCGTGGTGTTTTCTGTTTGATGTTGATGCAGTGGGACTGTGTGGGTAATAAATATTGTTTTGGTGGATTGAATTTGTAATGTGTTGGGTTTCCGGCACCGCGGCGTGTGTGTGTTCGATCATGTTTCGTAAACATGAACACAGCGGAAGCAATAAAAAATAATAAATCTACATTTATTACAACACACACAACACACGCATGCATATTACAACAAGTGTAGACATAACCGTAAATTTATCTACGTTATACCTTTCGTTTGATGTGTAGCGGGAACGGCATCAACCGGAACGATCCTCGCTAGAATCGTCTCTATCCGTATCCACGCCGAGTTCCTCGCGAGCCGTCTTCGTACGGGTTACTAGCCTCGTGTTGAAGACGACGTGATCGAGAGATGATCACGATCCGAATCCAAATTCGGATCCTAATACGAGTTCTCAAAACTCGCTTCTCCGGAGAGTTATTCGTCAACCAATTGACGAATCCTTCGTCCTCCACCTCAGAGGATTACCGGAGATCGAATCCCCGGTAAGTTAGCCGCTGTCGGAGCTCTAACGGCCGTCCAAATGACGCTCCGACGAGAGGAGAAGAAGCTGTCCAGAAAACTGGACAGCTTGGTGGAGGAGCAGGCGCCGGCCAAAACAAGGAAGCCAAGTGCTCACCTTTTCACCGAGGCCTAGGAAGATCACCGAAGGGTCGCCGGAGGGTTCACCGGTTGAAGCTTGGACGCCGGCAAGGAGCTAGACGGCAGCACAACCAGCTGGGCGGCAATGGAGGTTGGGCGGCACAACTAGGTTGGGCGGCAACTCCAAGCTAGGGTTTGGATTAGGGCTTAATTATCCATTAAGCCCTCTTTTATAGAGAACTAATTCTCTTAATGGTTATTGGATCATAACCATTAGGCCCGTTAACCCGCTCCATCAAGATAAGTTAAAATAAACCAAACCATGATGGTTTATTTTAAGTTAAAACGAACCGAACCAACTTTTGGTTCATTCGTTTAAAATAAACCAAACCCTTTGGTTTATTCTTTTCCATTGGATTAGAACCAAACGATTTTGGTTCATCCATTATGTCTTCATAAGACACGTCCCATCCACGCTTCTATTGCGACTAAAACGATTTCATGCTCGCTTTATGTTTGGTCCAACCAAACCTAGTTTCTCTCGGTCTGAGAATCCCATTCTCAAGCTCGTTTTAAATCCTTTGGATTACGCTCGTTGTGCATGTGACCAAATAGGTTCTCGGTTTATGTTGGCCGTCTATAATTAACCATTAATTATAGAACGATCATGAGTGGCACCTAGTAGTACATCATGATCCCCAATTAACCGAAAAGATCAACGGTTGATCCAGAACTATTTCTGAAACCCTTCAGTAGCTCGAATGAATCGTGCCCCATTCCCTTCACTCATCTTATACCCACTTGGTTCAGGACATGGTCTATTATGTCAGTCCCCACTAGGCTGACTACGTCACACCTAGCCCAAGTATCATTTCCTCGTCCTATGGATTCTAGTTACTGCACATGTATCGAAAAGTACTTTACTCTAAACATGTAATGCTTTGGCCAAAGACTTTAGTAACAATCCGACGAGAGGCCATGGGTATACATCTCCTCGCAAGGAGTGGTGAATCCTTTATAGGCTATTCAAAAACCTTCGATCACTTCGACTTATACCCAATCATCCCGGGTCCACATCTCCTTAGAGATGTTTGCTTAAGATGTCAAAGCATAAGTCTCGATGATCAAGATGACTTGAATACCGCAAGTCAAAGGAACATCGCACTTAAGCCACAGTAAGAACTTCATTGACATATCTATATATGCATAGAACCATATGAAGTCTTACGGCTGGTCACTCCAATGAACTAGTTACCATAACTAGCATCCACGATTAACTCCGGACATCACTATGTTTCCAGCCAGTGAGAATCAGCTGCTTGGATACACCAAGGAGTATACCTCGTGCTAGTCTCGACAGAATTGATGGTGTCCTAATCCATCAATTCATCGACTAGGGATAATTCCGATACATCACAATTACACATGTAGAGATACTCACTAGTTGTGATCCAATCACAAATTCTCTCATGCTGTGAATCATATCGTGGACATTCAGTAAATGAGTTTAAGATCCAATCAAATACATAAAACATGTATACTCAAATAGTGAATCTTCATTTATCATATAAATGGTTCATACATAAGGCGATTGCCTTAGGAAATCTCTCATATATTACTAACTGACTCCCACTTGGCCTAATGTCAATCGCTACGGTATCCAATACCATAAGCTCGAACATGACCCTCAAACTTATTTTGAGGTAATGCCTTAGTCAAGGGATCCGCTAAGTTCCTTTCAGTGGGAATTTTCTCGATTTATATTTCGTTCCTACTGATGATCTTTCTGATAAGATGATAGCGGCGAAGCACATGTTTGGATCGCTGATGAGACCTTGGCTCTTTCGCCTGTGCAATTGCTCCATTGTTGTCGCAGTAGACCGATATTGCTTCAACAATGGCCGGAATCACACCAAGTTCATGAACGAACATTTTGATCCAAACCGCTTCCTTTGCTGCTTCCGAAGCTGCAATGTATTCTGCCTCAGTGGTAGAATCCGCTACAGTCTCTTGTTTGGAACTTTTCCAACTCACTGCGCCCCCATTCAAGGTGAACACATATCCAGACTGAGACGTGGAATCATCCTTGTCTGTCTAGAAGCTGGCATCCGTATACCCGCGTATCACCATGTCCCCTTCTCCATATATTAGGAACACATCCTTAGTTCTTCTCAAGTACTTAAGGATCGTCTTAACTGCCGCCCAATGATCCATTCCTGGATCGGACTGGTATCTGCTCGTGACACTCAGAGCATACGATACATCGGGCCTCGTACATAACATAGCATACATGATAGATCCTATTGCGGATGCATAGGGAATCTTACTCATGCAAATCCTCTCGTCTTCTGTGCGCGGACACATAGACTTCGAAAGGTGTACCCCATGCCTGATGGGTATGAAACCTTTCTTGGATTCCGACATGCTAAACCTCTTTAGCACTCGGTCTATATATGTAGACTGCGAAAGACCAAGCAACCGTTTCAATCTATCTCTATAGATCTTAATCCCGAGGATGTAGGTTGCTTCTCCCAGGTCTTTCATGAAGAATGTCTTGGATAACCAAACCTTCACTGACTGTAAGATTGAAACATCATTTCCTATAAGTAGTATGTCATCGACATACAATACTAGGAATACGACTGCACTCCCACTAACCTTCTTGTACACACAAGGTTCGTCTGGATTTTGTGAGAAATCAAACTTTTTGATTGTCTCATCAAAATGGATATTCCAGCTCCTGGATGCTTGCTTCAATCCATAAATGGACCGTCACAAATTGCATACCTTGGTTTTATCAACCGATGTGAAACCCTCAGGCTGTATCATATACACGTCCTCGAGCAGGTTTCCATTAAGGAAAGCTGTTTTCACATCCATCTGTCATATCTCATAATCATAATGAGCCGCTATGGCCAGGAGCATCCGAATGGATTTAAGCATAGCTACAGGCGAATAGGTTTCGTCATAATCAACACCTTGTTTTTGACGATATCCTTTCGCCACCAATCTAGCCTTATAGGTAATCACATTACCATCCATGTCGGTTTTCTTCTTGAAAACCCACTTGCACCCTATAGGCTTTATCCCTTCAGGTGGGTCAACCAAGTTCCAAACTTGGTTTTCATACATGGAATCCATTTCCGACTTCATGGCACCAAGCCACTTATCCCTTTATGAACTTGTCAGCACTTCTTCATAACTGGTAAGCTCCTCATCATCAATGAGTAACACGTCGTTCAATTTGCTTACGAGAAATCCATATCTCTCAGGAATATTGCGTGTTCTACCAAATCTATAAAGATGTGGTGTTACAATAGGTCCAGCCGATTGCTCATCACTATGAGTTGTCGACTGTTGTGCTTCACCAGGTATCTCATCAATGTCTATTTGAGTCTCTCGAGCCTCCTCAAGCTCGACGACACTCCCACTGTTTTCTTGCAAGAGAAACTCTTTCTCTAGAAACACAGCATGCCTTGAAACAAACACCTTTTGTTCCACAGGATGATAGAATTGGTAACCCCTTGTTTCCTTAGGGTATCCAATAAATAGACATTTATCAGACTTAGCATCCAATTTGTCTGACACAGTCCGCTTCACATAAGTAGGACAACCCCATATCTTCAAGTAAGATACATGAGGTTTCTTACTATTCCATATCTCATATGGAGTAGTTGAGACTACCTTGGTAGGCATTCTGTTTAACAAGTAAACAACTGTCTGAAGTGCATAGCCCCAAAAGGACTTGGGAAGAGTTGCATGATTCATCATTGACCTAACCATGTCCAACAAGGTCCGGTTACGCCTCTCAGATACACCATTATGCTGTGGTGTATAGGGCGGAGTCCATTGAGACAATATGCCATTGTCTCTTAAATAATCAAGAAACTCTTGACTTAAGTATTCACCACCTCGATCTGATCGAAGTATTTTAATACTCTTGTCATGTTGTTTCTCTACTTCATTTCTGAATTCTTTGAACCTTTCAAAGGCTTCAGACTTGTGTTTCATCAAGAACACATACCCAAACCGTGAGTGATCATCGGTGAAGGTAATGAAGTAGCTATAGCCTCCTAATGCTTGAGTTGACATAGGTCCACATACATCAGTATGTATTAGACCTAGTAACTCTCCCACTCGTTCACCCTTTCCAGTAAAAGGTAACTTAGTCATCTTGCCTTTTAGGCATGATTCGCATGTATCGTATGAATCCAATTCAAACGATTCCAGAATTCCACATCGGTGTAATTCGGACATGCGTTTCTTGATTGCATGGCCAAGACGACAATGCCACATATAGGAGTCTATTTGATTATCCTTTCGAGCACGCGTGTTGCTCGCTTCGATATTGAAAATGTCACTGGATACGTCCAACGTATAAATGCCATTACTCAAGGTTCCAGTTCCATAAAGTACGCCATTTAAAGTTATATAACAACAATTGTTACTAAACGTCAAATGGAAACCATTTCTATTTAAACAGGAAATAGAAACAATGTTCTTTATTAGAGAAGGAACATAATAGCAATTGTCCAGTTCTAAGACTAGTCCACTAGGAGCTTCAACAAATAAGTTCGAACCTTTGCTCCATTGCCAACTCGCAAATTTGACTCCCCTCTGACAAGTCTTCTTCTATTCCTTAGCCCCTGTATGTCATTACATATATGTGAGCTACACCCAGTATCCAATACCCAAGTGTCCAAGGAAATAGAATGACAATCAATAACGAAGATACCTGAAGAGGATGGGGCATCGGATGCCTTCTTCTTCTTCATGGACTCAAGATAAATCTTGCAGTTTCTTCGCCAGTGGCCTTCCTTGCCACAGTGATGGCAAGTGCCCTTTTGCGCTGGTTCCGCCTTCTTTGCCTTTTTGTTCTTTCCTTTCTTCTATTCTTTTGGATTTCTCTTAGAACCCTTCTTTGAGGAATCAACTAATAGAACCGCCTTCTCCTCATGCTTCACAGAATGCTCCACAATCTTCAGCATATTGAGGAGCTCGGGAATGGTGGATTCCAATTTGTTCATCCGATAGTTCATCACAAATTGCGAGAAACTCTTGGGCAAACAATGCATAATTAAGTCAATACTTAACTCATGATCCATCACAAAACCGAGGGTAGCTAGCCGCTCGATGTACCCATTCATCTTTAGCACAAACTGCACTACGGATGAACCTTCTTGCATATTCGTGGTGAAGAGGAGCCTAGAGACCTCGAACCTTTCGGATCTCGCTTGCTCATCGAACAACTCATGAAGATGGAAGACCATAGTATTAGCATCCATATGCTCATGCTGCTTTTGCAGCTCAGGTACCATCGCCGCTAGCATGATGCAACTCGCCAGCTCAGAATCTGCCACATGCTTCTGATAGACCAACATTTGGTCTGGAGTTGCATCGTCCTTAGGACGGTCAGGAAGAGGCTCTTCAAGGACATATGCAAGCTTTTCTGCCTTGAGAACAATTCTCAGGTTTCTAAGCCAGTCCAGGAAGTTAGGCCCAGTCAATTTGTTCGAATCCAAAATAGTGCGCAAATTCAAAGACGTCATGATCAATTTATTGACCTAGAAATACAAAACGAGCATATATGAGAAAATGATTTTAAAATGCATCAATATACATTTATAAATCCCATTCATTTTTCGAATTTCAATAACCCCAAAATCACTTCGGGAGATCGTAGGTCCATCTCCGAATGGGCTGATATCCATCATAGTTATGAACAACCTTGGAGAGAGTCCAACAAGCCATTCATAACTACGACGGTAGGTATCAACTATACCGATTGCATATCACATATATGCAACTATCACAATGTGCTATCAACTAATTGAATGTTCACACATACATCGGGTTGTTAACACATTAACAAGTATGCATCATATGCATAGCACCCAACTTCACCTCCCTTTACATCGACCTTGGAGAGAGTCCAACAAGCCGATGCTCCAGGTTAAAGCCAACCCATTAATCGGGAAATAGTTTTAATATGGTTAGAGCGCATTCAACCAATTAGCCTAGCTTGGAGAGAGTCCAACAACCAAAGCTAACGATTGACCTCTGACTCTTACCATATTAGTATTAAACTATTCCATGGTTTGAACATGTTCGGGTTTGAGCCGGGCTTGGAGAGAGTCCAACAACCCAAACAAGAAACGGAACTCTAGTTCTAACCATATTAATGGAAGGTGTAGGCTTTAATATTATTTAAGGGTTTTATGTCTCATCCTCTTTGCATGCAAATAACTATTATCTACATGGCATGGCATACATGGTATACATCTACATGTCACGACACGCATGACATTATGTTATGCATCTAATACAATTACATGACATACAATTATGTCATGTATATATTTCCTTATATGTCATAACTATTTATGGAAATAAAATATGTTTAAGATTTGATTCTCCAAATCAAATCATAATTAAATTAGGAAACAAATTTCCAAATCTAATCACATATTTTATTCATGGAATTATTTGATTAAGGAAAATCTATTTAGGAAACCAATTTCCTAAATCATTAAAACTACTTATGGAAATAAAATATTTTAAGATTTGATTCCCAAATCAAATCATGATTAAATTAGGAAACAAATTTCCAGAATCTAATCAAATATTTTATTTATGGAAAATATCAATTTCCATAAATACTTCCAACTTTCCAAAAGTGGAAGATTTCCATAAATACTTCTAGACTTTCCAAAATTGAAAAATTTCCATAAATACTTCTAAATTACCAAAATTAGAAAATTTCCAGAAATACATTATGACTATCGCAAAATGATTTTTACGATTATGTCGAAACACAACCTGGGCTCTGATACCACTGTTGGGTTTCCGGCACCGCGGCGTGTGTGTGTTCGATCATGTTTCGTAAACATGAACACAGCGGAAGCAATAAAAAATAATAAATCTACATTTATTACAACACACACAACACACGCATGCATATTACAACAAGTGTAGACATAACCGTAAATTTAAATTTGCAATAAAAGGAAATTTATCTATGTTATACCTTTCGTATGACGTGTAGCGGGAACGGCATCAACTGGAACGATCCTCGCTAGAATCGTCTCTATCCGTATCCACACCGAGTTCCTCGGGATGACTTCGCTAAGCCACGAGCTTCATCTTCGTACGGGTTACTAGCCTCGTGTTGAAGACGACGTGATCGAGAGATGATCACGATCCGAATCCAAATTCGGATCCTAATACGAGTTCTCAAAACTCGCTTCTCCGGAGAGGTATTCGTCAACCAATTGACAAATCCTTCGTCCTCCACCTCAGAGGATTACCGGAGATCGAATTCTCGGTAAGTTATCCGCTGTCGAAGCTCTAACGGCCGTCCAAATGACGCTCCGACGAGAGGAGAAGAAGCTGTCCAGAAAACTGGACAGCTTGGTGGAGGAGTAGGCGCCGGCCAAAACAAGGAAGCCAAGTGCTCACCTTTTCACCGAGGCCTAGAAGATGGAGGGTTCACCGATCAAGCTTGGATGCCGGCAAGGAGCCAGACTAAGAAGACAACCGGGCGGCAATGGAGGTTGGGCAGCACAACTAGGTTGGGCGGCAACTCCAAGCTAGGGTTTGGATTAGGGCTTAATTATCCATTAAGCCCTCTTTTATAGAGAATTAATTCTCTTAATGGTTATTGGATCATAACTATTAGGCCCGTTAACCCGCTCCATTAAGATAAGTTAAAATAAACCAAACCATGATGGTTTATTTTAAGTTAAAACGAACCGAACCAACTTTTGGTTCATTCGTTTAAAATAAACCAAACCCTTTGGTTTATTCTCCTCCATTGGATTAGAACCAAACCCTTTTGGTTCATCCATTATGTCTTCATAAGACACGGCCCATCCACGCTTCCATTGCGACTGAAACGATTTCATGCTCGCTTTATGTTTGTTCCAACCAAACCTAGTTTCTCTCGGTCTGAGAATCCCATTCTCAAGCTCGTTTTAAATCCTTTGGATTACGCTCGTTGTGCGTGTGACCAAATAGGTTCTCGGTTTATGTTGGCCGTCTATAATTAACCATTAATTATAGAACGATCATGAGTGGCACCTAGTAGTACATCATGATCCCCAATTAACCGAAAATATCAACGGTTGATCCAAAACTATTTCTGAAACCCTTCAGTAGCTCGAATGAATCGTGCCCCATTCCCTTCACTCATCTTATACCCACTTGGTTCAGGACATGGTCTATTGTGTCAGTCCCCACTAGGCTGACTACGTCACACCTAGCCAAGTATCATTTCCTCGTCCTACGGATTCTAGTTACTGCACATGTATCGAAAAGTACTTTACTCTAAACATGTAATGCTTTGGCCAAAGACTTTAGTAACAATCCGACGAGAGGCCATGGGTATACATCTCCTCGCAAGGATTGGTGAATCCTTTATAGGCTATTCAAACACCTTCGATCACTTCGACTTATACCCAATCATCCCGGGTCCACATCTCCTTAGAGATGTTTGCTTAAGATGTCAAAGCATAAGTCTCCATGATCAAGATGACTTGAATACCATAAGTCAAAGGAACATCGCACTTAAGCCACAGTAAGAACTTCATTGACATATCTATATATGCAGAGAACCATATGAAGTCTTACGGCTGGTCACTCCAATGAACTAGTTACCATAACTAGCATCCACGATTAACTCCGGACATTACTATGTCTCCAGCCAGTGAGAATCAGCTGCTTGGATACACCAAGGAGTATACCTCGTGCTAGTCTCGACAGAATTGATGGTGTCCTAATCCATCAATTCATCGACTAGGGATAATTTCGATACATCACAATTACACATGTAGAGATACTCACTAGTTGTGATCCAATCACAAATTCTCTCATGCTGTGAATCGTATCGTGGACATTCAGTAAATGAGTTTAAGATCAAATCAAATACATAAAACATGTATACTCAAATAGTGAATCTTCATTTATCATATAAATGGTTCATACATAAGGCGATTGCCTTATAACATCTCTCATATATTACTAACATAATGGTGATGCCATAGGGATGAAATTTGATGGGTTTTGTTGGTTGTTCTGTTGTTAGGATGGAGCTGCCATGACTGTAGAATGGGTTGGGGATACATTTGAAGTAAGCTGTGATGTCCAATTGATGATTGTTTGATCTATGGATGATTTGATTGTGTTGCTATAAAAGATGGGGTTGTGGTGAGGTTGATTTGAGTGTGTTTAGATCTATTTATCTTAATTGATCTTGTGGATGTCAGTAATCTATTAGGAGTTGGGTTATGATGTATAAGCGCGAGAAGTTGATAACTACATTTTCCTGTGGTTGATCTGTATAGTGTATCGGATTGGGATAATCGAGTTTAAACTCGTAGTCGACGGAAGGATACAAATATAGAACGAATTAGTGTTTGGTTCGTATAATTAGCGGAGACTTGTACTTAACCATAATTTGTTATTATTGTGCAGGTTTGGGATACGAAGCAGGTCCATGATCGTGAGGATTATTCAAGCTTCGTATCAGGTGGGTAATATCTACCTGGTCCGGTAGTTTTGATCAATTCCAGTGCATGAATTTGGATATATGTTTATACCTGTTTACCTTAAATCCACTCATGTTTAATCATATGCTTGTACTGCCTTTGACCTTTGAGATATATTGTTGTTATTTCATTGATTATCTAGCATGGATAGGAACTATAAACCCTATTATGTGTTAGCTGATAGATGTTCAGTAAGTACAGGTGGTTAGGGTTACCTGTGTGACCTCAGATTTGGGTTACTGTGTTACATCACTAGCGTTAGGTGATGGATCAGATTATGAAGTCGGTTGTTGTATCGTATACTTATTAGTTGTGCATCTATGGTGGATCTAGTTGTCTGTGCATAGATAAGTGTGTGGTTGTCAGTATGTGGCTATGGACTAGAGGGTAGTGATAGCAGGGTTGAGGGCAGAGCATTGTTGTGCGTGCCATTCTCGGCCACTATGGATGGTGGTAGCTGTAGATGCACACTTGGCCACTGAGAGTAGTGGTAGTTAGTGCACTCACCCTCTATAGACGATGGTCGTGTGATGTGCAGTTGTCCTGGGTGCGGTGCTCGTCTACTGATGGGTAGGGATGGAGCAGCTAGCAATACTGACCCCCGTGTGAGTAGCATATAGATCTATGGCGGCTAGCTACTGTTTCATACTACCCAACTCGGTCACTCGAGAGTGGTGGCGGCTGGAGTCGGGATAGTAGTCATGTTGTGTCATGCGAGCCATACTGGGGCCGTGGTTGGATGGGTCCGCAGACATGGCCATGCATATGCATTGCTGATATATATGTATGCATGTATTTGATATATGTTTACATATGCCTGTGAGATGTTGCATTTGTTTGCTGTATATGTTTGTACATCATGATACATGCCATTTGCATTTTATATACTGTGTTTGTTGAACATGATATATGTGTTGGTCCAGACTGTTGTATGCGTTTGATCAGCGTCATATCATAGTATGGTATGGACCGGCATGTTATTACATGTTATTATAGATTGTTCATATGTCTGAGTGTTGGTCAGGTATGGGATTGACTTTGAACATTATATGGGTCATGTTATTGTATATCTATTCAGGATGATATAGCATATGGTGTTGCAGACCGTCAGGTACGTTGGTACTTTACTTCATGTTCAGTTGATCAGTTTAGTATATACATTGAGTATGATTATACTGTGGTCACTTCTTATCAGATTTGGATAGGACTGTATGTCTATTGGACTCATGTTGTATACCTGTAGATCTTCACATGTATACTTGTAGATTTCTATATCCTTATATGTTATTCATGCACTTTCTACATATTACTTCTGAGTTTATACTCACCACCCTTGGACCCTGGGTTTCCTGTCGCCCAGATAATAGGTAGAAGATTCCATGGACTTTCGGAGCTCTGCTAGCTGATCCCATCTCACACCGAACAATTGGGGTTTTCCACGTATTTGTTTCCGCTGCTGTTTTGCATTATGGTCATGTATAATCAGTGTTGTATTTAGTTGTTGGTTTGTATGTTATTTTTGGTGTAGTATGTTAGAGTCGCACCGGTGCGCACCTTTGTGTTGTTATGGATGTATTGTTTAGTATTTTCCATATATATGTCATGTTGTTGTGGGCCTACGAGCCTTGTATTAACCCGATATGTTGCCACATACAAGGGAGATGTCGTCCGTTGGCTTTTCGGTACGGTATACTCTTGGGGTGTGACAATTTTATTCGTATCAGAGCCATAGGTTGCGAAGTCCATTTTCGGATTTTATTTCGTTCGAGCATCGACTTTTGCTTTACTCGGTTTTTGTTTTGTGAGTTCTGAGATCTGGCTGTTGCGGACATCTCCGAGCTACAAGGTTTAAGGTATGTTAACTGTTATTACATATCCTTCTGTTGGCTATGCATTTAGTTGCTTATAACATGGATGACTTGTAGGGTCTTGGTTAGTATTCGTAATCGTGGTTTGAGTTGACCACAGAAACGACATGTTGAGGTTATTAGACATGTACCTGCTATCGAAAAGGTAATTACCTTTGAGAGCCGACTGATACCGAGTCGGAAAGCAGGTATTTGGTAGTCACATTTCATGTGGAAATCAAAGATTACAATCTTACAAGTATTCACTAATTATACTTGTCAGATTATTACCTGAGGGGTAATGGACTAAGTGAGTATAATATTGCTGATGCACATAGTAGAAAATTAGTGGATGATATTCATAGGGATTTTAATCTCTGAGATGGTCGTTCTGGGTTGTATAACATTGGGAGTACTTTTGAGTACTTCACTCGTGTTATACGAAGATAGTAGTGTTAGTTGAATACCATTATCCGGATTTAGCCGGTACTTGGTGGAAGAGATGGAAAGTAACCTACGGGAAATAATGTATCACTTGGTCACAGTTCAGTGATGTTGTGAGTGTTGAGTTTCCGGCACCGCGGCGTGTGTATTTTTGATCACGTTTCGTAAACATGAGCACAGCGGAAGCAATAAAAATAATAAATCTACATTTATTACAACACACACATCACACGCATGCATAGTACAACAAGTGTAGACATAACCGTAAATTTAAATTTGCAATAAAAGGAAATTTAACTACGTTATACCTTTCGTATTACGTGTAGCGGGAACTGCATCAACCGGAATGATCCTCGCTAGAATCTTCTCTATCCGTATCCACGCCGAGTATCCTTAGGATGACTTCGCTAAGCCACGAGCTTCGTCTTCATACGGGTTACTAGCCTCGTGTTGAAGACGACGTGATCGAGAGATGATCACGATCTGAATCCAAATTCGGATCCAAAAACGAGTCCTCAAAACTCGCTTCTCCGGAGAGGTATTCGTCAACCGATTGACGAATCCTTTGTCCTCCACCTCAGAGGATTACCGGAGATCGAATCCCCGGTAAGTTAGCTGCTGTCGGAGCTCTAACTGTCGTCCAAACGACACTCTGACGAGAGGAGAACAAGATGTCCAGAAAACTGGACAGCTTTGGTGGAGGAGATAGGCGCCGGCCAACCAAGGGAAGATAAAGCTCACCTTGATGCCAAACCTAAAGGAGATCACCGGAGGGTCACCGGAGGATCACAGCTTGCAACGCTGCAAGGAGCCGACGGCCTGACATGGCAAGAATGGAGGTTGGCGCCAACTCTTAGAGGGGATGAAGTGGGCGACAACTATTGCTAGGGTTTTGGATTAGGGCTTAATTATCCCTTAAGCCCTCTTTTATAGAGAACTAATTCTCTTAATGATTATTGGATCATAACCATTAGGCACGTTAACCCGCTCCATTAAGATAAGTTAAAATATACCAAACCATGATGGTTTATTTTAAGTTAAAACGAACCGAATCAACTTTTGGTTCATTCGTTTAAAATAAACCAAACCCTTTGGTTTATTCTCCTCCATTGGATTAGAACCAAACCATTTTGGTCCATCCATTATGTCTTCATAAGACACGGCCCATCCACGCTTCCATTGCGACTGAAACGATTTCATGCTCGCTCCATGTTTGGTCCAACCAAACTTAGTTTTTCTCGATCTGAGAATCCCATTCTCAAGCTCGTTTTAAATCCTTCGGATTACGCTCGTTGTGTGTGTGACCAAATAGGTTCTCGGTTTATGTTGGTCGTCTATAATTAACAATTAATTATAGAACGATCATGAGTGGCACCTAGTAGTACATCATGATCCCCAATTAACCGAAAAGATCAACGGTTGATCCAGAACTATTTCTGAAACCCTTCAGTAGCTCGAATGATTCGTGCCCCATTCCCTTCACTCATCTTATACCCACTTGGTTCAGGACATGGTCTATAGTGTCAGTCCCCACTAGGCTGACTACGTCACACCTAGCCCAAGTATCATTTCCTCGTCCTACGGATTCTAGTTACTCGCACATGTATCAAGAGTACTTTACTCTAAACATGTAATGCTTTGGCCAAAGACTTTAGTAACAATCCGACGAGAGGCCATGGGTATACATCTCCTCGCAAGGAGTGGTGAATCCTTTATAGGCTATTCAAACACCTTCGATCACTTGACTTATACCCAATCATCCGGGTCCACATCTCCTTAGAGATGTTTGCTTAAGATGTCAAAGCATAAGTCTCCATGATCAAGATGACTTGAATACCGCAAGTCAAAGGAACATCGCACTTAAGCTACAAGAAAGAACTTCATTGACATATCTATATATGCAGAGAACCATATGAAGTCTTACGGCTGGTCACTCCAATGAACTAGTTACCATAACTAGCATCCACGATTAACTCCGACATCACAATGTCTCCAGCCAGTGAGAATCAGCTGCTTGGATACACCAAGGAGTATACCTCGTGCTAGTCTCGCGTAATTGATGGTGTCCAAATCCATCAATTCATCGACTAGGATAATTCGATACATCACAATTACACATGTAGAGATACTCACTAGTTGTGATCCAATCACAAATTCTCTCATGCCGTGAATCGATCGTGGACATTCAGTAAATGAGTTTAAGATCCAATCAAATACATAAAACATGTATACTCAAATAGTGAATCTTCATTTATCATATAAATGGTTCATACATAAGGCGATTGCCTTAGGACATCTCTCATATATTACTAAAAGACTCCGACTTGGCCTAATGCCAATCGCTACGGTATCCAATACCATAAGCTCTAACATGACCCTCAAACTTATTTTGAGGCAATGCCTTAGTCAAAGGATCCGCTAAGTTCCTTTCAGTGGGAATTTTCTCAATTTGTATTTAGTTCCTACTGATGATCTCTCTGATAAGATGATAGCGGCGAAGCACATGTTTGGATCGTTGATGAGACCTTGGCTCTTTCGCCTGTACAATTGCTCCATTGTTGTCGCAGTAGACCGGTATTGCTTCAACAATGGCCAGAATCACACCAAGTTCATAAACGAACTTCTTGATCCAAACCGCTTCCTTTGCCGGCGCAATGTATTTATTCGGTAGAATCCGCTCTGATGTCTTGTTTGGAACTTTTCCAACTCATCGCCCCCATTCAAGGTGAACACGTATCTGCATCGAGACTGGAATCATCCTTGTTCTGCTCGAAGCCGCATCCGTATACCCGCGTATCACCATGTCCCCTTCTCCATATATTAGGAACACATCCTTAGTTCTTCTTAAGTACTTAAGGATCGTCTTAACAGCCCCCCAATGATCCATTCCTGGATCGGACTGGTGTCTGCTCGTGACACTCAGAGCATACGATACATCGAGCCTTGTACATAACATAGCATACATGATAGATCCTATTGCGGATGCATAGAGAATCTTACTCATGCAAATCCTCTCGTCTTCTGTGCGCGGACACATAGACTTCGAAAGGTGTACCCCATGCCTGATGGGTATGAAACCTTTCTTGGATTCCGACATGCTAAACCTCTTTAGCACTCGGTCTATATATGTAGACTGTGAAAGACCAAGCAACTGTTTCGATCTATCTCTATAGATCTTAATCCCAAGGATGTAGGTTGCTTCTCCCAGGTCTTTCATGGAGAATGTCTTGGATAACCAAATCTTAACTGACTGTAAGATTGAAACATCATTTCCTATAAGTAATATGTCATCGACATACAATACTAGGAACACGACTGCACTCCCACTAACCTTCTTGTACACACAAGGTTCGTCTGGATTTTGTGAGAAATTAAACTTTTTGATTGTCTCATCAAAACGGATATTCCAGCTCCTGGATGCTTTCTTCAATCCATATATGGACCGTCGCAATTTGCATACCTTGGTTTTATCAACCAATGTGAAACCCTCAGTTGTATCATATACACGCCTCGAGGTGTTTCCTTAAGGAAAGTCGTTTTCACATCCATCCGCCATATCTCATAATCATAATGAGCCGCTATGGCCAGAGCATCCGAATGGATTTAAGCATAGCTACAGGCGAATAGGTTTCGTCATAATCAACACCTTGCTTTTGACGATATCCTTCGCCACCAATCTAGCCTTATAGGTAATCACATTACCATCCATGTCGGTTTTCTTCTTGAAAACCCACTTGCACCCTATAGGCATTTATGCCTTCAGTGGGTCAACCAAGTTCCAAACTTGGTTTTCATACATGGAATCCATACTTCATGGCACCAAGCCACTTATCCCTTTCTCAACTTGTCAGCACTTCTTCATAACTGGTAGGCTCCTCATCATCAATGAGTAACACGTCGTTCGATTCACTTACGAGAAATCCATATCTCTCAGGAATATTGCGTGTTCTGCCAGATCTACGAAGATGTGGTGTTACAATAGGTCCAGCCGATTGCTCATCACTATGAGTTGTCGGCTGTTGTGCTTCACCAGGTATCTCGTCAATGTCTATTTGAGTCTCTCGAGCCTCCTCAAGCTCGACGACACTCCCACTCTTTTCTTGCAAGAGAAACTCTTTCTCTAGAAACACAGCATGCCTTGAAACAAACACCTTTTGTTCCACAGGATGATAGAATTGGTAACCCCTTGTTTCCTTAGGGTATCCAATAAATAGACATTTATCAGACTTAGCATCCAATTTATCTGATACTGTCCGCTTCACATAAGCAGGACAACCCCATATCTTAAAGTAAGATACATGAGGTTTCTTACTATTCCATATCTCATATGGAGTAGTAGAGACTACCTTGGTAGGCATTTTGTTTAACAAGTAAACAGCTGTCTGAAGTGCATAGCCCCAAAAGGACTTGGGAAGATTCGCATGATTCATCATTGACCTGACCATGTCCAACAAGGTCCGGTTACGCCTCTCTGATACACCATTATGCTGAGTCCATTGAGACAATATACCATTGTCTCTTAGGTGATCAAGAAACTCCTAACTCAAGTATTCACCACCTCGATCCGATCGAAGTATTTTAATACTCTTGTCATGTTGTTTCTCTACTTCATTTCTAATTTCTTTGAACCTTTCAAAGGCTTCAGACTTGTGTTTCATCAAGAACACATACCCAAACCATGAGTGATCATCGGTGAAGGTAATGAAGTAGTTATAGCCTCCTAAAGCTTGAGTTGACATAGGTCCACATACATCAATATGTATTAGACCTAGTAACTCTCCCACTTGTTCACCTTTTCTAGTAAAAGGTAACTTAGTCATCTTGCCTTTTAAGCATGATTCGCATGTATCGTATGAATCCAATTCAAACGATTCCAGAATTCCATATCGGTGTAATTCGGACATGCATTTCTTGCTTACATGGCCAAGACGACAATGCCACATATAGGAGTCTAATTGATTACCCTTTCGAGCATGTGTGTTGCTCGCTTCGATATTGAAAATGTCACTGGATACGTCCAACGTATAAATGCCATTACTCAAAGTTCCAGTTCCATAAAGTACGCCATTCAAAGTTATATAACAACAATTGTTACTAAACGTCAAATGGAAACCATTTCTATTTAAACAGGAAATAGAAACAATGTTCTTTATTAGAGAAGGAACATAATAGCAATTGTCCAGTTCCAAGACTAGTCCACTAGGGAGCTTCAAAGAAATAAGTTCCGATGGCGATGCAAAGAACCTTTGCTCCATTGCCAACTCGCAAATTTGACTCTCTTACAAGTCTTCTTCTATTCCTTAGCCCCTGTATGTCATTACATATATGTGAGCCACACCCAGTATCCAATACCCAAGTGTCTAAGGAAATAGAATGACAATCAATAACGAAGATACCTGAAGAGGATGGGGCATCAGATGCCTTCTTCTTCTTCATGGACTCAAGATAAATCTTGCAGTTTCTTCGCCAGTGGCCTTCCTTGCCATAATGATGGCAAGTGCCATTTTTGAGCTGGTTCTGCCTTTTTAGCCTTTTTCTTCTTCCCCTTCTGTTGTTCCTTTGACTCCCTCTTATAACCTTTCTTCGAGGAATCAACTAACAACATCGTCCTCTGCTCATGCTTCTCAGAAGGCTCCACAGTCTTCAGCATGTTGAGCAGTACCACAGATGAACCTTCTTGCATCTCAGAGGTGAAGAGGAGCTTGGAGACTTCGAACCTTTCGAATCTCACTTGCTTATCAAACAACTTATAAAGATGAAGGACTACGATATGAGCATCCATATGCTCATGCTGCTTTCGTAGCTTGGGTTCCATCGCGGCTAGCATGATGCAACTTTTTAGTTCAGAATCAGTCACATATTTCTGATAGACCAACAATTGGTCCAGAGTTGGATCGTCACTAGGATGGGCGGGAGGAGGCGCTTCGAGAACATACACAAGCTTTTCACCTTGAGAACAATTCTCAAGTTTCTAAGCCAGTACAAGAAGTTCGGCCCAGTCAATTTATTCGAATCCAAAATGGAACGCAAATTCAAAGACATCATGATCAATTTTAGAAATACAAAACGAGCATATATGAGAAAATGATTTTAAAATGCATCATTATACATTCATAAATCCCATTCATTTTTTCGAATTTCAAAAAATCCCAAAATCACTTCGGGAGATCGTAGGTCCATCTCTGAATGGGCTGATATCCATCATAGTTATGAACAACCTTGGAGAGAGTCCAACAAGCCATTCATAACTACGACGGTAGGTATCAACTATACCGATTGCATATCACGTATATCAACTAATTGAATGTTCACACATACATCGGGTTGTTAACACATTAACAAGTATGCATCATATGCATAGCACCCAACTTCACCTCCCTTTACATCGACCTTGGAGAGAGTCCAACAAGCCGATGCTCCAGGTTAAAGCCAACCCATTAATCGAGAAATAGTTTTAATATGGTTAGAGCGCATTCAACCAATTAGCCCAGCTTGGAGAGAGTCCAACAACCAAAGCTAATGATTGACCTCTGACTCTTACCATATTAGTATTAAACTATTCCATGATTTGAACATGTTCGGGTTCGAGCCGGGCTTGGAGAGAGTCCAACAACCCAAACAAGAAACGGAACTCTGGTTCTAACCATATTAATGGAAGGTGTAGGCTTAAATATTGTTTAAGGGTTTTATGTCTCATCCTCTTTGCATGCAAATAACTATTATCTACATGGCATGACATACATGGCATACATCTACATGTCACGACATGCATGGCATAATGTTATGCATCTAATGCAATTACATGGCATACAATTATGTCATGTACATAATTTCCTTATTTGTCATAACTATTTATGGAAATAAAATATGTTTAAGATTTGATTCTCCAAATCAAATCATGATTAAATTAGGAAACAAATTTCCAAATCTAATCACATATTTTATTTGTGGAAATAGTTGATTAAGGAAAGTCAATTTAGGAAACCAATTTCCTAAATCTTCAAAACTACTTATGGAAATAAAATATTTTAAGATTTGATTTCCCAAATAAAATCAAGATTAAATTAGGAAACAAATTTCCAAAATCTAATCAAATATTTTATTTATGGAAAATATCAATTTCCATAAATACTTCCAACTTTCCAAAAGTGGAAGATTTCCATAAATACTTCTAGACTTTCCAAAATTGAAAAATTTCCATAAATACTTCTAATTTCCAAAATTAGAAAATTTCCAGAAATAACATTATGACTATCGCAAAAACATTTTTACGATTATGTCGAAACACAACCTGGCTCTGATACCACTGTTGAGTTTCCGGTACCGCGGCGTGTGTGTTTTCGATCACGTTTCGTAAACATGAGAACAGCGGAAGCAATAAAAATAATAAATCTACATTTATTACAACACACACATCACACACATGCATAGTACAACAAGTGTAGACATAACCATAAATTTAAATTTGCAATAAAAGGAAATTTAACTACGTTATACCTTTCGTATTACGTGTAGCGGGAACGGCATCAACCGGAACGATCCTCGCTAGAATCGTCTCTATCCGTATCCACGCCGAGTATCCTTAGGATGACTTTGCTAAACCACGAGCTTCGTCTTCGTACAGGTTACTAGCCTCGTGTTGAAGACGACGTGATCGAGAGATGATCACGATCCGAATCCAAATTCGGATCCAAAAATGAGTCCTCAAAACTCGCTTCTCCGGAGAGGTATTCGTCAACCGATTGACGAATCCTTCGCCCTCCACCTCAGAGGATTACCGGAGATCGAATCCTCGTAGTTAGCCGCTGTCGAGCTCTAACCGTCTGCCCAAACGACGCCCGACGAGAGAAGCTGTCCAGAAAACTGGACAGCTTTGGTGGAGGAGATAGGCGCCGCCAACCAAGGGAAGATAAAGCTCACCTTGATGCCAAACCTAAAAGGGTCGCCGAGGATCAGCTGAAGCTTGACGCAAGGAGCCGGATGGGCAGCAGACAGAGGGGGCGGCGGCAATGGAGGTTGGCGCCAACTCTTAGAGGGGATGAAGTGGGCGGCAACTATTGCTAGGGTTTTGGATTAGGCTTAATTATCCCTTAAGCCCTCTTTATAGAGAACTAATTCTCTTAATGGTTATTGGATCATAACCATTAGGCCCGTTAACCCGCCTCCATTAAGATAAGTTAAAATAAACCAAACCATGATGGTTTATTTTAAGTTAAAACGAACAACCAACTTTTGGTTCATTCGCTTAAAATAAACCAAACCCTTTGGTTTATTCTCCTCCATTGGATTAGAACCAAACCATTTTGGTCCATCCATTATGTCTTCATAAGACACGGCCCATCCACGCCTCCATTGCGATCAAACGATTTCATGCTCGCCCATGTTTGGTCCAACCAAACTTAGTTTCTCTCCCGAGAATCCCATTCTCAAGCTCGCTTTAAATCCTTCGGATTACGCTTGTGTGCGTGTGACCAAATAGGTTCTCGGTTTATGTTGGCCGCCTATAATTAACCATTAATTATAGAACGATCATGAGTGGCACCTAGTAGTACATCATGATCCCCAATTAACCAAAAGATCAACGCTGATCCGTAACTATTTCAAACCCTTCAAGAGTTGAATGATTCGTGCCCCCATTCCCTTCACTCATCTTATACCCACTTGGTTCAGGACATGGTCTATAGTGTCAGTCCCCACTAGGCTGACTACGTCACACCTAGCCCAAGTATCATTTCCTCGTCCTACGGATTCTAGTTACTCCACATGTATCAAGAGTACCTTACTCTAAACATGTAATGCTTCCAAAGACTTTAGTAATAATCCGACGAGAGGCTATGGGTATACATCTCTCGCAAGGAGTGGTGAATCTTTATAGGCTATTCAAACACCTTCGATCACTCGACTTATACCTAATCATCCTGTCCACATCTCCTTAGAGATGTTTGCTTAAGATGTCAAAGCATAAGTCTCCATGATCAAGATGACTTGAATACCAAGCAAGTCAAAGGAACATCGCACTTAAGCCACAAAGAAGAACTTCATCGATATATCTATATACGCAGAACCATATGAAGTCTTACTACCGGTAGCAATACGCAACTGTTACCATAACTAGCATCCACGATTAACTCCGGACATCACAATGTCTCCAGCCAGTGAGAATCAGCTGCTTGGATACACCAAGGAGTATACCTCGTGCTAGTCTCGACAGAATTGATGGTGTCCAAATCCATCAATTCATCGACTAGGGATAATTTCGATACATCACAATTACACATGTAGAGATACTCACTAGTTGTGATCCAATCACAAATTCTCTCATGCTGTTAATCGTATCGTGGACATTCAGTAAATGAGTTTAAGATCCAATCATATACATAAAACATGTATACTCAAATAGTGAATCTTCATTTATCATATAAATGGTTCATACATAAGGCGATTTCCTTAAGACATCTCTCATATATTACAAACAGTGAGATAGTATTTCCCCACATCATCTTCTTTGACTCATTGTCACGGAATTCTTGGGCATCTAGTAGGGTGATCGTTTGGTAACGAAGGTACCATGCAGAGTCGCTAGACTTGCGAGGGTTACAACCACCTAATAACTCAAGAATGTGATCGACATGTCTTAAGTCACCTACGGTTTATCAGTTGTCATCTTGATCAGGATGTTTGGGTCTCCTATCAGATCCTATCGGAAGGCGTTAGACCGAGTCATGTGTATAGAAATGACTCCGTAGCAAGTGTTTTAAGAGTTAGAGATTTGATAAGCAGATATTGCAAGTCAAATTATTGGAATCAGAAGTCTCCGGATGTTTGACAAAAGGAGCAAAATTGGAGAGTTTTCAGATCATAGAAGACCGACTGCAAATTGTGAGTATTTTCTCATGTTTATCATTGAAATCAGAGGAAAGACTCCGAAAGGAGAGTATGTGCATGAAGTGCGGGTCACGTCGACACCAGAGTCAGATTATCCGACGGATCATTTTATCTGTTTCTACTATAAGCAGTCGATATCTACAAGGAGAGTATGTACTTTGAAGACTCAGTTGAATACTATGGATGAAGCTTTCGAGAGGACGATTCACAACCTCGGAAGTCGAGATCATGACAGAAGATTGCGTTATCATGTCAGCAATGATCTACTACCTCATATATAGTTGGAGTTCTTTGATACTACCAGCCGAGAGAAGCGAGTTACTCAACAGTATCAGCAGAAGACATCTCAGAAGACTCAGACGTTCAAAAAACAATTGTTACCTATCCAGACGACAGCAACTGTTACCTTCCTAGACGTGGTTACGATTTGTTCATAGGAGAGAGAGGATACGACGATGGTCGTATCTATGTTGTATTCTTCAGAGGCAGCTATACCTTTCACAGAGTTGGAGCGTGCTATGATGTTGACAATTCTTCAGTATTTTACAGCCGGATGTGTACCCTTTGCCAGTACAATAGTGTTTACCATCTTCATTGTACACATTTTGAGTATTGCACCTCAGTATCAGCAGTTGACTTCAGTTCCTCCATGGTAGTCTTTTGAATATGAGCCCACCGTCTGCAATGTATGTGTGAGTTTACATGATTACGAGAAGATATGTAGACCAAGAAGTGGCCTGAGGTATTACTTTAGGTTACCCTATTAAGATCAGATACATCGTAGTTATGTAGTTAGATTAATATTTTTGATAGGATTGTATGTTTCTATCGACTTGGCCTCAAGGATGTTTTACTCCCAAAAATGTCTAAAAATTATATTTAGCTTTATAAAATATAATCGCTATACAGCAATACGTAAACTGAAACGAAGTATATAAACATATCCTTACGGATAATTAAATTGTCGAAATGACGGGATACTATGTCTCTCGGATGTGTGTATAATCCGAGGGTATTCGGATGTAGTTTTGGATGAACTCCCGGGCTTGTCACTGCATGGGTAAGTAGGAATATGTGATTGGGGTGATTTCGGGAATAGCTCCGATATTGAAGACCTCATACCGGGAGATGATTTTACGGGTATCAGTGTTGCTAAACACTATGGGAGATTTGTATGCCTCAGTGTTTCATCTTGAGAAGACTCCTAATTCTTTGTTAAAAAAAAAAGGAGACGGACCTTTGAGGTTATGCATTGATTATCGATGAATGGAATGCAGTAGTTGAGAATGAATATCCTTCATTGTGGATAGATGATATGTTTAGACCAGCTAAAGGACACCTGTATATATCCTAGGATTGATCTACGATTGGAGGGTTGATATTGTAATGACTTAGTGTCATACAATTATCATTGTCAGTGTGATGATTGAGCTATCATTAGCTTAGAGTAAAAAGAATGGAGATTTATAGAAGACGACATTTCATACTTAGTATGAATTTTACGAGTTGTTGATAATGTCGTTAGACCTATCGACGATTTAGTCATTCATGGATTGGAGGAATCAAGTACTCTTAGAGTATTTGAGATCGATTATCATCATGTCTGTGGAGGATATATTTATGGATATACCCACAATCTTAAGGGAAGTTGTGGTATCCCTAGTTTGATTTGGTATTTACCGTAGATGTGGATAGGATACGCTAGAGTTACTATACCTCTGACTTGTTGGACCAATGAAGTGATGGGAATCACTTGGTCGGAAGCTTGGGAAGCTAGGTTTCAGGGCCTAGAAGGTGGCTGCCTTTTGTGTCAATATTAGTTAATCTGTCCGATATGGATGGAAGAGTATTGTACGTAGATGCATCATTTCAGGGATTAGGAGCGATCCCGATGCAGTTAAATGAGACGTATATTATGTGTATGCTAGTTGAGAAACTAGCGAGATTAGTCATTATAGTCTTCAAGTTACTTTCAGTTCTGTGTGACAGAGTGAATTTTGGACATTAGATTAATTTCTCTTGTGAGAATAAATCTCCGTCTCTGGGAAAGATAGTGGTTCCCAGAGTTGCATTCGCTTTAGGAAGAGTTGTTTCAGGAGACTCTTCATTCGTGAGTGATGTATTCGGAGCGTATCCGAAAATAGCGAGTTTGAGACATCTTTGTTGGTGGAACGACATGTAGGACATGGTTGATTTCGTAGTTTGATGTTGGGTATGCCTACAAGCAAAGGTGGAATATTGTGATCGGTAGGGTTACGTATCGTGATGAAGTGGGAGCCTAGTGCGTTAGACTGTGTTGGGAGATTATCTAGAATTCGGAAAGGACTTGATGTGATTTGGGTAATCGATGATCGATTAGCTAGGTCCGCTCATTTTCTTCCGAGCCATAAGATGAATTTCGTTGGATCTCTTGATGGAATTATATCCCTAGAGTAACCTGGAGTATCACTTCTGATAGTGATTCACGATTCACCTTACGATTCTAGAAAAGTCTCCCATTGGTTACGGGTATAGAGCTTCACTTTGGTACAGTTATTGACCTCTTAATGGATTGACAGAGAGTGTATATAAGAGCTGGAATATAATATTCGAGCTCAGTACCCCACTTAATCACTTGAGGTGTGACTTTGCTCTGGATACTTGAGATGGTTGTTGTGACATCTAATACTCGTATATGAGTCGGAAATTTGGGGACCAAATTTTTATAAGTGGGGGAGAATGTAAAATACGGTAAATAAAAAAATTATATGGATTAACCCCTTTAATTAATTAGATTTAATTAGTGGGTTAATTTAGTCTAATTAGTGAATGGGTTTGAGGATTGGGCTATTGGGCTAAATTTATTGGGCCAAAGCTATTGGGCTAGAATGGGTCTAAACCAGTTGGGCTAAATCCAATTGGATTGCACTTGGGTTGGTCTAACCAAATTGCTCAAACGGCGTTTAAAAACCAAATGAAACCGATCGCTCCTTTTTCCTTCTCCTGACTCGCGTGATCGGCGATCTTCACCTCGTTTCCTCCGCGAGCTAGCTGCTGCCGACGCCTCCAGTGGGTGATCCAGCTGAGGGGAAAGAGGTCGACAAAGATTTGCCAAGCTTGAATCGGGTGAGGGATCGTGATTTCCTCCTCCCCTCTCGCGGCGATTTTGGCTCCTCTTCTTCCTTCGTGAGCCGACGACTGCTGCTGCTGATGGTGGAGGATCTGGCCGTTGGGGGGGGGGGGGGTGTTGTGTAGTTGGAAAAGCCGATCGGCCACCGAGATCGTTCTGCGATTTCCCCTCTCCCATTTTTGTTGCCTCCTTCTCCTCTCTGTGTGATTCCGCCACCGATCTCAGCTTATCGGCATTTCGATCAGAGCAGCTCGACAGCGCTGCTACCTTAGCTGATTTCCGACTGAAGATCAGTTGGATTCCTCACCTAGAGATCTCGTTGACTCTTTTAGCGGACCGGCGGTGTTGTCGCTGCGGCAGCAAGCTACCGATCCAGGTACTGGGGTCTGTTAGGGGTAGGTTTAATCTGTTGTTTCCTCTAGATCTAGCTGTGGATTCATCGGTTGAGTTTTGATTATTGGTTTGGCAGTGTTTTGGAGCTTTGTTTTCTCCGATGAATAGAGGTTAAAGGAGGGGTGACTGCCGGTGAAGATTTAGGGCAGGTAAGCTCGATCCATCCTTTTCTTCTCAGCTGATAATTGTTGTATTTTCATGGTGTGTCTAGGCCTATGGTATTCGATGGTTTTTCTGTCAAAGGCAGATGGATTTGAAGCTAGGTTGAGAGGGATGGTAAGATACTGCTATAGCTTAGCTTCATAGTGTTATTCGATTGTTAGCATTTATTTAGTTGATTTTGGTGGAGAGGTCAGCACGGTAAGCTCTTTTTACCCTTATTGTTCAGTGGTAATTGCTGGATTGTTTGTAGTGTTTTCTATTTGATGTTGATGCAGTGGGACTGTGAGGGTAATGGATATTGTTTTGGTGGATTGAGTTTGTAATGGTGATGCCGTAGGGATGAAATTTAATGGTTTTTGTTGGTTGTTCTGTTGTTGGGATGGAGCTGCCACGGCTGTAGGATGGGTTGGGGAGACATTTGAAGTAAGCTGTGAAGTCCAATTGATGATTGTTTGATCTGTGGATGATTTGATTGTGTTGCTATAAAAGATGGGGTTGTGGTGAGGTTGATTTGAGTGTGTTTAGATCTATTTATCTTAATTGATCTTGTGGTTGTCAGTAATCTATTAGGAGTCGGGTTATGATGTATAAGCGTGGGAAGTTGATAACTAGGTTTTCCTGTGGTTGATCTATATAGTGTATCGGATTGGGATAATCGAGTTTAAACTCGTAGTCGAGGGAAGGATACGAATATAGAACGAATTAGTGTTTAGTTCGTATAATTAGCGGAGACTTGTACTTAACCATAATTTGTTATTATTGTGCAGGTTTGGGATACGAAGCAGGTCCACGATCGTGAGGATTATTCGAGCTTTGTATCAGGTGGGTAATATCTACCTGGTCCGGTAGTTTTAATCATATGCTTGTACTGCCTTTGACCTTTGAGATATATTGCTGTCATTTCATTGATTATCTAGCATGGATAGGAACTATAAACCCTATTATGTGTTAGCTGATGGATGTTCAGTAAGTATAGGTGGTTAGGGTTACCTATGTGACCTCAGATTTGGGTTACTGTGTTACATCACTAGCGTTAGGTGATGGATCAGATTATGAAGTCGGTTGTTGTATCGTATACTTATTAGTTGTGCATCTATGGTGGATCTAGTTGTCTGTGCATAGATAAGTGTGTGGTTGTCAGTATGTGGCTATGGACTAGAGGTCTTAGCGTGATGGTATATCCATTATGGATTGTGTTCCTGTGTATGGTTATATAGACGGTCGATAGTATCTCGCTACTGACAGGTGTGTATGACTCTTTGCGCGATAGAGAGAGTCTTGTGGATTGTAGTCCTTGCATAGTTGACTTTTGGTTGACCAGGACTCCCCGTGGGATAGGGAGTGTGGTGAGGATACATGTATGGGGCTATGCATCATTACATTGCATGCATGCTGTTGACTGGGTCTCCCTTGTGGTTGAGACGGGTCGTCTGTCATCCTGCCTCCCCGGCCACTCGGGGTAGTGGTAGCAGGGTTGAGGGCAGAGCATTGTTGTGCGTGTCGTTCTCGGCCACTATGGATGGTGGTAGCTGGAGATGAAAACATTATAATAGAATAGCAGTGATTAAATTACTTGTTAAACAAAATGTTAAACATATCATGCATGGCAGTGATTAATAGACAACTGTTTACTTGTTAAACAAAATGCTTACCAAGGTAGTCTCTACTACTCCATATGAGATATAGAATAGCAGTGATTAAATTACTTAAAATCAAACATTAAGAATAAAAATTATAATAGAATTAATAATACTGTAATTAATATTATAAGAAATTAATATTTTTACGCGTACCTATCCAAATGGAAACAACGTGCGGCTAGATGAACACTTGACGAACACCTTCAATTCAAAGTAGGACAACCTATGAAAAAAATATTGTATTTAGATTACGACACACTATTATATATATATATATATATATATAAATTAAATAACATTTGAATTCATGATCGAAATCACATGACAACTATCAAGCACGCGCAAGGTGCAGCAAGTATGTACGGTGCGACGTAACCTTACGCGAGCGAGTCCTCGCATGCGACGGCCGTGAGCACGAGGACACGCGCACGGGCACGCATGCAGCGGCCGCGAGGGCATGCGCACAGCGCCAACAAAGGCAATTGTACAACGTCTACATATACACTACCGCCGGGCTAGGGCACGCGCACGATTGTCGCAACCATGCGCGGCGGCGTCGCCGCAACCACACGCGAAAGCGCCACAACAAAGATCTGGCGGCTAGCGCGGCGAAGCTCACGGCGGCGCTGCGCTCCTCGAGCGATCGGCGGCAATCGCCGCGTGTATGTGTGGCAAAGACCTTATCGCCGCCAAAGACGCGGCAGTCCGCTGCGAGCTCACGGGCAATGGGGGCGGTATCCGGCTGCGTGCTCACGGGCACGATCGCCACGAGCTCGCGGCAGATCACCGCGGCGAAGCCATGGCAGATCTCGCCGCGAGCGCCAGCGGCAGCGATGTCGTTCACGACAACGTCGGAAGGGAGGGAGAGAAAGAAGAGACGTACGGACGACGGCGGGAGGAGGACGAGCGCGATCGAGCGAAGGAAATGGAGAGATTGGGTGCATTAGGGTGGGATAATTAGGGGAAATTTAGTGACGAATATTTTTTCATCGCTAATTTCGTCGCCAATTTGACGACGAATCCTATATTCGTTGTAGAATCTGCAATGAATTTTTAATTCTGCAATGAAAAACAATTCGTTGCAGAATTCTGCAACGAAAATATTTTTTTGTCGCAAATTGGCGACCAAAAAAGATTTTCGTCGCCAATTTGCGACTAATTTTGCAACGAAAATTAAATGTTGGAAATTTTAAAATTTTTGTAACAATTTTTTTTTTGTTGGAAATTTCGTTACAAATTTGTGATGAAACATAAAATTCATCGCAAATTTCGTTGCAGATTTGCAACGAACTATTTTCGTTGTCAAAGTTCGTTGCCAATTTCATGTTTTTTTGTAGTGACTTTTGCTAGTCCTTTCACTAGTTCCAACTTGGCTATCTTGGCAATGTTCTTCATATTGATATATCCAAGCCTTCTATGTCATAGCAAACCTTCCTCTTCTTTTGACATGAGATACTTAGTAGAAATGTTAAAAGTATATGAAAGATCAACATAAAAAATATTTGATTTTTTATATCCCACTAACATGCAATCTTCTAGGCTTTTGTGTCTAATCAAATATTTTGAGGATTTAAACTCTACTTTATAGCCCGCATCACAAAGTTGACTAACACTTAGTAAATTAAACTTCATGCTTTCAACTAATAAGACTTTGTGAATGATAATTTTAGAGGATACCTCAATTGTGTCTCTACCTAAAATCTTGAGCTTCCCACTATTGCCAAAGAACACAGTTCCCTTCTTAATATACTCGATTGTGGAGAACTTACTCACATCCCCGGTCATGTGTCTTGAACAACCGCTATCCACAATCTACATACTTGCTTTACCTACCTAAACAACATGAAAAACAAACTCCTTTTGTACCCCAAATGTTTGGACCGGAAATATCAATACACAATTTCTTTGGGACCCATGTCTTCTTTACCTTACCCTTAATTGTTGTTTTTCTATTAATTAGAGAAATGTAAGAAACTTCCTTATCCTTAGGTTTGTATCCTATACCGGCCTTGTTATAAATGACCCTTTGATCTCTAAGGATCATGTCAGGATATTTTGAGCAATTAGAAAATTTTTCTAAGCATGTCCTTAGCTCAACTACTTGACTCCTCAAATGTTCATTCTCCTCTTTAAGCAAGCATGAATCACTAGATGAGGATGTCATTTTTAATTGCCTTTATTTCTACCTTCAAATCCTTAACCTTAGATTTTCATCGATCCAATGCATTCTTAAGGTAAGCAATAGTCTTATATAAAATCTCTACTTGAGGGGAGTACTTTACCTCATCGTCACTAGATGATGATTCGTCACTAGAAGAAGACTCTCCTTAACTTGAGCTCTCAGTGTCATCCTCCAAGGCCATGAATGTCATATGTCAAGTTATGTGGCAAAGCTCATCATCGTCGGTTGAGTCCTCCACGCTTTGAGTGTCCCAAGTTGCTTGAGCCACCATGGCCTCCTTCTTCTTTTCCTTCTTGTCCTTCTTCCTCTTTTCCTTTTCTTCCTTCTTCTTTAGCTCCGAGCAATTTGGCTTGATATGCCCCTTTTCGTTGCATCCATAGAAAATAATATTAGTATTAGAAATTCAATTACTACTTGATTTACCTTTTGAGGATTGAAACATCCTCTTCACATCCTTTCTTCTAAATCTTTTTGATCTTTCCATCAATTTCTTGACATAATGTGCCATTTCGGTTGTCGACATCTCTTCATCACTACTTGAGGATTCATCCTCCAATTTAGATGAAGATGATTCTTCCTTCTTCTCCTTCTTTTCTTTCTTTTCTACAAGACAAGCAAAACCTTTTTCTTTCGAAGACATGTTAGCTTGCTCATGTAACTTAAATTTACAAAACAATATATCTAACTTAACTAAAGAGAGATCTCTAGAGACCTTATAAGCATCTACCATTGATGCCCATAAGGTGCTTCTAGGAAATGATTGAAGCACATTCCTTATCAAGTCCTGGTTGTCTACTTTCTCACCTATGACATGGAGTCTGTTGACAATCTCCTTGAACCTTCCATGAACTTGAATTACCACTTTGTTGGTTTTCATGGAGAACGTTTGAAGCTAACCTATCAATAGATCTCTCTTGGCTCTCCTTCATTCCATTGACCCTTCATTATGCTCGATGAGCTTCTCCCAAAGCTCCTTTAGGGTATTGAAAGCTCCCACCATGTTAAATTGCTCCTTTTGTAACCCACATTGGTGCGTGGTTATCGCTTTGTTATTTGCTTGATCCTTCTCATACATCTCCTTTGTCCAATCCTCAATTGGGATGGGTTCTCCAAATTGATCCACCGGTTCTTCATATCCCTTGACAACCCTAACACAATTTTTAAAATCATTCATTAGAAAATACTTCATCCTACCTTTCCAATATGCAATGTTGTTGCCATGGAAGAGTGGTGGTTGCACGATTGTATGTCCCTCTCGAAAAGCCATTGTGATGCTTCGGTTGATGGTTAAATCTTACGAGTGATCATGGCTCTGATACTAGTTGTAGAGGATCCATTAGATGGCTAGAGGGGAGTGAATAACCTCTTTCGTCGATTTCTTCACAAAGTCGTTACCGAAAGCAAAAACAAAACACAAACTAGAATTGAAATCAACAAGCTAACACAATTATTTAATGTGGTTCGGAGATGACACTCCTACTCTACGACAATTCTTAAGGTGGGCCACTCCTTGTAAGCCATCACTAAGATCTCCTTTGGATGGACCCAAGGTGGAGAAACCTTTTCTTACAATGAATACTCTTCCTTTTACAAGATGATGAAGAATAAGCTTAGAAGGAAGAGATTGAGAGCTTAAGAACTTGGAAGAAGGCTTGAGGAGCTTAGAGGATGAGAGTTTCGTGTGTAGGCATTAGCCTCCTCAAGCTTCCAAGCCTCTCCTTATATAAACTTTCGAGCATTAACCCATTTCCGCCAATTGAGGGTTTCACTAGTCGATTGTTGCATAACAACAGTCGACTGGTGCCACTATTGATTGACATCCAATGGCTTTTGACGAAGTCTGATTGTGATCGTCACTACTCAACAATCACATGATCAGTCGATTGCTCATACCAGCAATCGACTGTCGCACCACTAGTTGACAACCCAGTCAACTACTAGAGCTTCTGTGTTCTGACCACTTCTGACTAGTTGATGTTGGATCGAAAGTGTCGCTAGAGGGGGGGGGTGAATAGCGATACGGTGTCGTTAAAAACTTTTGCAATAAGTAAAAAGCAAGTAGAGAATGCACAGCGGAAATATAAAGTAGACAAGATATTTTTACGTGGTTCACAATCTTTCGATTGCTAATCCACGGCCCTAGTGATCCTTGATCACGTACGGAGGGCAATTCACTAAAACCACTCCTCTTCGTTGGAAGTAGGAGCAACGATTACAAAAAGAAATCAAGGCAAAGGGACACTCCCCCTTTCCTTGTTACGATTAAAGCACAAAGACAATTTAAAGAAGTAGAACTTAAATAAATATACCGACAACTCTTATAAGTAGAGTCGGTGCACTTCGTCGTAGCAAATGTGAGTAGTAGTAGCGGCGTTACGACGGCGTGTTGAGAGCTCTTGAATTCTTGTAATTTGCTTGGCTTGAACATGTCTATTTATGGATATTGATCTATGAATTTAGACATAGGTAGTGTCCAAGGTGAGGTTCTTATCCCAACTCAAGGATGAGGTGTTTCATCCAACCACCTTGTGCCACCTCCAACCTTCTTGTGCGCCAACTCAAGGATGAGGTGTTTCATCCAACCACCTTGTGCCACCTCCAACCTTCTTGTGCGCCAACTCAAGGATGAGGTGTTTCATCCAACCACCTTGTGCCACCTCCAACCTCCTTGGGCGCCAACTTGAGGATGAGGTGTTTCATCCAACCACCTTGTGCCACCTCCAACCTCCTTGGCGCCAACTTGAGGATGAGGTGTTTCATCCAACCACCTTGTGCCACCTCCAACCTCCTTGGGCCAACTTGTTGGAGCCATTCAACTTGTGCCACATCATGGGAGCCAACCATCTTGTGCCAACTCACCTTATTTTGCCCACCACAAGGAAGCTTGGTGATGGTTTGGATGTCCACCTTGATGCCACATCACCCTTTGTACCAAAACACGAGTCAAGTCCAAATTCACCCCTTGAAATTCGAGCTCTTCTCGAGGTCGAACTTGACTAGCAGCTATAGTCAAAGGGTTTTGGATCATGCAAGTTAGCTTAAAATATAAAGTACGATGGTTCTAACCATCCGATCTCGACCTAGACCTTCCATTGGTCGGATCTACGCTTAACGACCTTGCTTCGCTTTCACACGAGCTTACCTTGTAGCCTCGCTTCCGGTCTTCACCCGAGTACCTCGGCTTCCTCCGAAGTCCCTCTGGCGTTGCCCGACCACCTCGGTTCCCACCGGGTGTCGCAGACCTTCCGCTCAACTTTAGCATTTCTGCATTTAGCATTTAATTGAGCTCGTAAGATAACAAATATACCCTTAACTATTGAGCCTTTTGCCATAATCAAAATACCGGTTCGACTTTGGTGCCCATTGCACTAACAATCTCCCCTTTGATTCATGGCAAACCGACACAAAAGTTAAGGAAAAATTAAGCATAACAGTAAGCTAGCATAATGATTAAGCATGAATGAGCTAGCATAAAGATTAAATATGAATGAGCGAGCATAATGATTAAGCATGAATGAGCTAGCATAAAGATTAAATATGAATGAGCTAGCATAAAGATTAAATATGAATGAGCTAGCATAATGATTAAATATGAATGAGCTAGCATAATGATTAAGTATGAATGAGCTAGCATAATGATTAAGCATGAGTGAGAAATATTATTGTTTCAAGTTCTCCCCTTTGAGGTAACCTCCCCCTTGACCGAAGGTTAGTTCTTGAAAAATAATTTTTACTCCCCCTTAATAGTTGCTTAAGTAAACGGAATTACTTAATATAAAAGGTAATAATTTTGTTTACTTTCTTCCTTACTTTTGTGACTTTCTCCCCCTTTTGCCTTAACTCAAAAAGTTTGTAAATATATTTTAGGGTTTGTAAGTCCAAGCAAGTTCCCAATATAAATATATTTTTTTTTTAAAATAATAATAAGCTTGAAAATATGTTCATCTAAAATGTACAACTCCGGTTGGACTTGATTGATATAGAATGATTAATAAGTCTTGAAGGAGTTGATTAATTTTAAATAATTATACTCCATGGTTCATGTCGATGCTGAATCTACGTCTGGAACCATGAGTAAGGTCCTAACATCTCACGCCCGTCTACGTGGCTAAGTACACAAACACATTAGTCCTATGTGTTGTGAGATGTGTTGGCTCCTTAAATCTATAGGTATATGATTTCTAAGGTAAGACTTAGGCTAATTTCATAAAAAGAAGCAAAAGTAGAGTACATATATAGAAAAATTTAAATCCTACTCTATTACGCACATACCTAACTTTCGTCTTAATAAACTAAATTCGCCGGGTAGTGGTTTGGTGAAGATGTCCGCTAGGTTTGATTTGGACTCAACATACTCTAGTTGTATAGTTCCATTAGTTACATGTTCCCTAATGAAGTGGTGTTTAACTTCTATATGTTTTGTCCTAGAATGACATATTGGATTTTTAGTTAAGTTAATTGAACTAATGTTATCTATGTAGGTTTTAATGTTGTTAAAGATTAAGCTAAAGTCTTGGAGAGTGTGCTTCATCCACAGGAGCTGAGAGACACACTCACCCATCGCAACGTATTCGGCTTCGGTGGTAGATAAGGCAACGCAATGCTGCTTCCTACTGCACCAACTTACTAGACTTGAGCCGAGGATTTGACAACAACCACTCGTGCTCTTTCTATCGAGTTTACTACCGGCATAGTCGAGTGAGTAGCCGATTAGATTAAACTCGGTAGATCTAGGGTACCAAATACGCTTAGCGTGCCCTTTAGATATCTAAGGATACGCTTGACTAGGGTTAGGTGAGACTCCTTGGCACAGGTTTGTAACCTTGCGCACATACTTACCGCGAATAAAATGTCGGGTCGGCTCGCGGTTAAGTATAGGAGACTTCCTATTGCGCTCCTATAGTATTTTAGGTCAACGGGTTTTCCTTCTACATCTTCGTTTATATTAAGATTAGTTGCCATAGGTGTATTGATTATTTTAGCATCTTGCATTCCAAATCGATTTATTAAGTCCTTAGTATATTTTTGTTGATGTAAATATATTCCATCTTTAGTTTGTTTAATTTGTAAACCTAAGAAGAAACTTAACTCTCCCACTAAATTCATTTCAAATTCACTTTCCATAAGTGAGATGAATTCGTTTAGCAGGATCGAGTTGGTAGTTCCAAAAATTATATCTTCTACATAGATTTGGGCTATAAAGATTTCTTTTCCTACGGTTTTAACGAATAAGGTTGGGTCGACTAAACCTTGGTTGAATCCTTTGGACTTAAGATAGATCGAAAGCCTTCGCATCAAGCTCTTGGGGCTTGTTTGAGTCCATATAGGGCTTTCTTAAGTCTAAGGACATGGTCGTTTATCTAGATTTTCAATCCGGAGGTTGACTGACGTAAACTTCTTCCTTAATGTATCCATTCAAAAATGCTGACTTGACATCCATTTGAAACAATTTAAAACCTCGATGCAAAGATATGCTAACAACATTCGGATGGACTCTAGTCCGCTACGGGCGAGGTCTCATCGTAATCTAAACCTTCGACTTGACTAAACCCTTTGCGACTAACCTAGCTTTATTTCTAACTACTTCACCTTTATCATCAAGTTTATTTCAAATACCCACCTTGTTCCAATAATTGATTTTTCTTAGGTGGTGGTACTAATTCGGACTTCATTTCTAGTGAATTGAGCTAGCTCTTCTTGCATAGCAATAATCCAGTCGGGATCAAGAAGTGTTTGTTCAATAGTTTTGGGTTCGATTTTGGAAATTAACGAGATTTGACTAAGGTTTCGATATGAAGCTCTAGTTCGAACCCCTAAATTTGGATCACCTATAACTTGATTGATAGGATGATTTGTTTGAGTCTTAGTGTGACTCGGGTTAGGGTCATCTATCACTTGGTCGATAGGATGACTTGGGTGAGTTCTAGTTTGACTTGGGTTAGAGTCATCTATCACTTGGTCGATAGGATGACTTGGGTTAGGACGAGATTCAAGTTCAAGATCAGAGTCGGGTTCACTATAAGTTGATTTGCTAGTTGGTTTTGTTAAGGATTGAACGGGTTCGTGTCCTTCGTCGAAAACTATATTAATGGTTTCTTCGACTCTAAGAGTGTCGTGATTGTATACCCTATAAGCTCTACTGGTGGTTGAGTATCCTAGAAAGGTTCCAGTAGAGGTTTTGGATTTGAATTTCCCTAGGTAATCCTTAGTGTTTAAGATATGTACCTTGCATCCAAATACCCTAAAGTACTTGATGTTCGGTATTTTATCGTGATAAATCTCGTACGAGGTCTTTTGGTGCCTCTTTACCATAAGGATCCTATTTTGGACATAGCAAGTCGTACTAACGGCCTCTGCCCAAAATCTATCGGGTAGGTTATACTGCTAACATTGTCCTAGCGGCTTCTTGTAGGGTTCTATTTTTCCGCTCGACTAACCCATTTTGTTGTGGGGTTCTAGGACATGAAAACTCATGGTGGTATCCGCTTAGGTTACGTAAATCAGAAACCTGTGGTTTCGAATTCACCACCATGATCGCTTCTAAGTCTTTTAATCTTAAGGTTCTTTTGATTTTCGATTAACCTACAAAGATTGATTAGTTGGTCTAGGTATCATTTTTATGTTTGATAAACCTAACCCAAGTAAATCTAGAATAGTCGCCAATTATGACTAAGCAAAATTGACTACCATTGAGTGACTTAGCTCCATGTGAATCAAATAGATCCATGTAGGAGCTCAAGAACACTTTTGGTTCGTTCTTGATTAGTTAATTGATGTTGTGTCCTAGATTGTTTACCTTGTTGACAAGCATTACATATTTTATTATCCAAGTTGTTTAGTTTAGGCAAACCTATAACCAAGCCACTGACTCATCTTGTGGACGAGTCTTGGGTGCAGTGTCCGAGTCTTGGTGCCATAACCAAGATTCCTCTTCTTGCTGTGTCATAAGACACTTGGTTGAGGAGTTGGGTAAATTTATTGTGTAGATGTTGCTACTCCTAGTTCCTTTAAGTATTATTTTAGATGTTGCATTTATTTTGATTACGCATTCATTTTCTAGAAATATGACCTTATAATTGTTATCACACAATTGGCTTACACTAAGTAAATTATATTGAAAGTTTTCTACTAATAAGACATTTTGAATTGTAAAGTTAGAGTTGAGCTCAATATCACCTGATCCGATGATTTTGAGCTTGCCGCTATTTCCAAGGCTACCGATCCTTGTCGCTTGAATCGTAACAAAATTTGAGTTGATCCCGGTCATGTGTCGAGTAACTAACGTCCCAACATCCATTGATCCTACACATAAGGTAGTTGGATCGGATATTGGAATTACTAAAGGGTTGTTTGTAAGTTTTAAACCTAAATCATCTCACCAATATCTACATGATCAAAACATGTTATTCCTATGTGTTATTGTGAGATGACTATCAATTTTACTTGATTAATTTTAATGAATTTAAATTAACCAACATTAGGTTAGATTCGGATTTAGTCTAAGCTCATCAAGTAATCTTTTCAAGAGATTAGCTTCCAGGTCGTGGCGAGGCACAGAGGCCTTCTTTGATCGGAACAACGACCACTTCCTTAGACAAAGCTAATTTCAAGAAATTGATAACTCGACTTACTTGAGACTACGTCTTGGTCTAACTAGTTATTTTTGAAAAGAGGCTCCCCGAGGCTCAATCTTTTCGTAGGATTTTAGTTGGTTTATTTTTGAAAAGAGGCTCCCCGAGGCTCAATCTTTTCGCAGGATTTTAGTTGGTTATGAGTCCTATCTAACCATTCTAAAAATAAAGGAAAAACTAAGCATGCAATTTCTAAGACATAACAAAAATACATTTTGTATTGGCTCCCCCTGGACCATTGAATCGAGTGGGTCTATTCACATAGTGAATTTGGTCCTTGGGAACCCAATACATGTTAGATCCTAAAGTTGAAATCAAAGTGGTCTTAGGGACCCATGCTTTGACATTTTTCTTATGTTGGTTTACTATAGACATATATGACTTATTGGTTGTATTTGAGTTAAACCCGAGTCCGGCCTTGTTGTACACGGCCCTTTGTGATCCAAGTAAGAGGTCAAGTCCCTTGGATCCCAAAGTGAACCTTTCCAACGTGTTCCTAAGGTCTTCGACTTGTGTTTTCAAATGCGAGTTATCAACTTCAAGCTTTTCAACTTGAGTTGAGTCCTCCTCTTGAATACGAGTAGTCGAAGAGGTTAGGAGACCTCATGTTTGAGAAGGTTAACCTCCTCAATTAGGGTCTCGACCTTGGACTCGGACTTAGCTAGTTTCTTATTTAAAATTTAATTGCACCATACAAAGTATTAAGTAACGACCGACTTACCCTTAATGATTCTTTTGAACCGGATACGGATCCGTGGCTTGTCTTGAATGGAAGCTCATCATCGGATTCGACTCGGACTCTTCTTGATTTCGAGTCGTGCTCGGTCGGCTTGGCCATTAGAGCTTGGATATCGCCTTCTTCCTCCGACAACTCCTCCCAAGTAGCGTTTAGCGCTTTCTTGGTCTTTGATGCATTATTCTTTAGCTTTGGGCACTGGACTTGATGTGACCGAACTCGCTGCACTCATAGCATCTAAAATTAGAAGTATTTGAATTAGGTTTAGGCTTACCTTGAGTTGTTGGTCGTTTCGTCTCTTGATCATCTTCCGAACTAGATTGACTAGTTCGGATTCTATTTCGAGTCTACTCGGACTCTTCTTCCTTCGGGGTGGCTTGCTTGCGGCTTCTTCTTCTTGGAACTCGCAACTAACGCAATACTCTTCTACCGACCACGTTAGTTTGCTCATGTAATTCAAGTTCAAAACAATTCGCCTAACCTAATTTTAGAAAGGTCTTGGAGACCTTGTAGGCATCGACCATGGATGCCCACAAGGTGGTCCTAGGAAACGAGTTAAGAGAATACCGATAAGGTCGCGATTCTCGACCTTTGTCCGATGGCATGGAGTTGGTGACGATGTCTTGGATACGAGCATGTAGTTGAGTTGCGGTCTCGCTTTTCCTCGCATTTTCAAGTTATACAATTTATTTAAAAGTAAATCTCTTTTACATACCTTCGTGTCGTCGGTGCCTTCGTGTAGTTCCACTAGCTTGGTCCATAAGTCCTTTGCACTAATGAAGGGGCCGACGCGGTTGAGCTCTTCCTTGGACAATCCACATTGCAAGATTTGAGTTGCCTTGGCATCGGCTTCTACTTGTTTTTTCATGGAATTTGACCATTGATCGTAACCCAAAGATTCACCATCTTCATTAATAGGAAGTGTGAAACCGGTTTGGATTACGATCCACATCTCGATTTGGGTTTTAAGAAAGCATTCCATCCGACCCTTCCAATAACGAAAGTCATTACCGTTGTAAAACGGGGGTCGGGCGGTGCTAAACCCTTCGAGATGGGCCATTTAAAAACAAGAAGAAGAACGCATTTAAAAGATTCTTGCAAAACACACACGAAAGAATATTCCAAGACTTTCGCCTTGGATTAGTAGGGAAGTAAAAAGATATATAAAATGTAACTTGCAAAAAGAAATAAACAATCAAATGCGAATGTCGCTGAAGTTCGAGGACAACCTTACTCGGGATCTAACCCGAAGGACAACCTTATCCGGATCCTAAAGCCTCTAATGCAATTCTATATGTAGGAGAAGATAAGCAAGTGAAATAATTATACGAAAACAGAAATAACTACAGAACAAATCTGTGAAAAAAAAGAAAAACACAGCTAGCTTGGTGGTTTCACCGAATCTTAGCGCCCCCGGCTCTGATACCAATTGTTGGATCGAAAGTGTCGCTAGAGGGGGGGGGGGTGAATAGCGATACGATGTCGTTAAAAAACTTTTGCAATAAGTAAAAAGCAAGTAGAGAGTGCACAGCGGAAATATAAAGTAGACAAGATATTTTTACGTGGTTCACAATCTTTCGATTGCTAATCCACGGCCCTAGTGATCCTTGATCACGTACGGAGGGCAATTCACTAAAACCACTCCTCTTCGTTGGAAGTAGGAGCAACGATTACAAAAAGAAATCAAGGCAAAGGGACACTCCCCCTTTCCTTGTTACGATTAAAGCACAAAGACAATTTAAATAAGTAGAACTTAAATAAATATACCGACAACTCTTATAAGTAGAAGATGTAGCTTTCGTTGTCGGCGGCACTTCGTCGTAGCAAATGTGAGTAGTAGTAGCGGCGTTACGACGGCGTGTTGAGAGCTCTTGAATTCTTGTAATTTGCTTGGCTTGAACATGTCTATTTATGGATATTGATCTATGAATTTAGACATAGGTAGTGTCCAAGGTGAGGTTCTTATCCCAACTCAAGGATGAGGTGTTTCATCCAACCACCTTGTGCCACCTCCAACCTTCTTGTGCCAACTCAAGGATGAGGTGTTTCATCCAACCACCTTGTGCCACCTCCAACCTTCTTGTGCGCTAACTCAAGGATGAGGTGTTTCATCCAACCACCTTGTGCCACCTCCAACCTCCAGGCGCCAACTTGAGGATGAGGTGTTTCATCCAACCACCTTGTGCCACCTCCAACCTCCTTGGGCGCCAACTTGAGGATGAGGTGTTTCATCCAACCACCTTGTGCCACCTCCAACCTCCTTCCAACTTGTTGGAGCCATTCAACTTGTGCCACATCATGGGAGCCAACCATCTTGTGCCAACTCACCTTATTTTGGGCGTCCACCACAAGGAAGCTTGGTGATGGTTTGGATGTCCACCTTGATGCCACATCACCCTTTGTACCAAAACACGAGTCAAGTCCAAATTCACCCCCTTGAAATTCGAGCTCTTCTCGAGGCTGGAACTTGACTAGCAGTTGACTGTAGTCAAAGGGTTTTGGACTACAGTACAAGTTAGCTTAAAATATAAAGTACGATGGTTCTAACCATCTGATCTCGACCTAGACCTTCCATTGGAGGTATTGGGTCGGATCTACGCTTAACGACCTTGCTTCGCTTTCACACGAGCTTACCTTGTAGCCTCGCTTCCGGTCTTCACCCGAGTACCTCGGCTTCCTCCGAAGTCCCTCTGGCGTTGCCCGACCACCTCGGTTCCCACCGGGTGTCGCAGACCTTCCGCTCAACTTTAGCATTTCTGCACACTTAATTGAGCTCGTAAGATAACAAATATACCCTTAACTATTGAGCCTTTTGCCATAATCAAAATACCGGTTCGACTTTGGTGCCCACTGCACCAACAGTTGACTATCCATCCACGGTAATCGACTGATCAAGGCCATCAGTTGACTGCCCATACACGACAGTAGATTTCCATTGACACACAACAACAGTCGAGTTGCAATTGACTACTGACCAGTCGACTGGATCATAACACTAGTAGTTTGCTCGAGTCAATCTGAGTTTTCAAGTGCCAACACTCGAGACTAGTCGACTTGTGCAAGAGCTAGTCGACTGGTACACTTCAAGTATGACTATTTCATACTTGAAACCAACCCTATGTTAGTGAAAGCCCTAGAGCCAATCATGTGATGATTGTTGTATGGACTTTGTTGTATCATATTCTTATTTATAAAGGCATTTCTTTATAGTTATTATACTTACTTGTATTGGTACCAAATAACTAAGTATAATAACGTCCTTGAGTAGAAGGTTCCTATCTATATCAATCGATTGGTTGAATCGATAATGAGATGATATAGAGAACACTACTCTTAATCATTCCTAGTCAAGTATTAATATTCAGGGACAATGTTAATGTGAAGAGACTAACATGTAGGTCAACTCGATGACTTAATCTCACAAGTCATGGATATGAGATATCAAGTTGACACATGGGTATGCATTGGAGAATATATACTGGATGACCCGCCATGAGAAAGTATCATGGATCGTTATATGAGTGTCATATACTTTCTCATGTGACTATTAGTATGACTATTAGTCCTTGAACCTGAAGTCACCATGGTTCCCTACATAAGGAGTTGCATACTTTGGCTTCGTCAAACATCACCAGTAAATGGGTGGACTATAAAGGCGATTACTGGGTATGTAATAAATTATGCGGAGGGATGTGAGTGATGTAGATGGGATCTATCTCTCCTATATGACGGGAGTGACATCGTTATTCTTGATAGAGTGAGACCGCTAAGTGCATGGCCATGCCCAAATGAGTCAATATGAGATATTGAGCTCATTTGATTAGAGTGAGTCTACTTGGAGTTCAAGATATAGATTGTACCAAGGATGACACGGTCTATGCCTCAATTGGTCAATCTAGATGTCAAGGATAGAGGGACATTGTCACATATTGTGAGAGTCACAAAGGTGATGTTGGATCTCAACATTCTTGTAACTTGGGTATCAATGATGTGTTGCTAGATACTACTCATTGCTTATGTTCCTAAATCGGTTTAGGAGCATTTCCAACATTACAAGAACCTATAGGGTCACACAAAAAAGGCAATTAGATGGAGATTAGGTTCATATGATGAACCATGAGGATCAGGTTCATGGGATGAAACAAATTGGATTAAGAGTAATCCAAATTAGACTAATTGAGTTAGATTCAATTTGATTCAAGTGTTGAATGAGTCTAATTTAGATTTGATTCATTGAGTTAATTTAAACTAATGAATAGAGATTCATTAAGTTAAATTGACTTGAATCAAATGGTTGGATTCGATCAACTATGGGAGATAAGAGGTCAAGTTTTACTTGACTTAAGAGGGAAGATGAATGGTCAATTTTGACTTGACCAATTGCCATGTCATGGTGACTTGGCATGGGGGCTGGCCAATGATGATGTTCCACATCATCATGGACACATCATGGAGTGCCACCTCATGAGGGAGACCAAGAGTCATGGCTCTTGGAATTACATGCATGCATGTAACTCCCTTTTTAGTGGCCGGCCAAGATTGATGGTGTATTAGTGTGAAGTCAAGTTGTAGTAACTTCATCTTCTTCCTCCTCTCTTCCCTCAAGCTTTCTCCCCCTCTATTTTTCCGTGAGCTTCTAAGGGTGCTAGCACACTCAAGGTTGCTTTTCTCCACCTATTTCTCGTGTGGATACCGATAGAGGAGTGTACACTTGACACTCTCGAGTTTCGGCAAGCCGTTTGGATGAGCAGGATAAGCGAAGGGCATCACATCAAGGGTAAAATTCTTAACATGTAGATCTAGAGTAGATATAAGGTTTTTAAACACATGCATGTAATTTTTGTTTATCTTCGCACATATCCGTAGCCGAGTTTCGGGGTTTTCGCAACGCAAAAAGCGATTTTTGCGGCTCGGATAGTCCAACAGTGGTATCAGAGCCACGTGTGAAGCATGTATGTGTTTAAGTTTTATAATTTTTTGTATTAGATATAAAAATTACAGATCTGTAAGTTTCTGTAAATTTCCTATTTTATAGATTTTTTGGGTATTTTTCTCGAAGAGTCGAAGCAACAAGTGTTGGGACACTTGTAGGCTTCAACCATTGAGAAAAACTCTCCGGAACGGCGAATTCTCGCTTTAGGTTTTTGGGACAGCGACTTAAGTCGCTGTAAGAATAAGATGGGACACTCACAAAGTTCATTTTGTGAGAAGGGGCGCTGCCCCTAACCCCACAAGGGGCATTTCCCGCGATCACGCTCGAAAATCGCTTAGCGGGACCGTTACGGAGATGTGACTCATAAAAATTGAAAAAAATAGGAAAAATTATAAAAATTTATGTAAAATAAATAATTTAGAATTATATATGATACTGTGATGGTTATGGACCAAGAACCCCAATGTGATTGGATAAATGTATTGTAATTCATAATACAGCTTGCGTGCCATTTTTTGTGGTTATGCATGTTGTATCGGGTATGCGACCTGTGCATTGTGCCTCTTCTTTTAAAATTCTAGTTCTAAATAGTTTTTAGACTCGAATATAACTCGAGTTTCATATTTGTAATGTATAAAAATGGAGCGGTGGAAGGTCCACTAGTAGACGGAGTTACGAGGAGGGTGCCGACGACACATGGCGGTCAAAGGAGGTGCTTGGAGAAGCCGCTAACCCTAGGTTGACCGTATGATCTTCTCATTGGCTTGACAAGATCGTAGTAGGGCCATGACCTCATCACAATTATATATATATATATATATATATATATATATATATATATATATACGTATATATATATATATATATATATATATATATATATATATATATATATATATATATGTATATATATATATATATATATATATACGTATATATATATATTTGTTTTTGCTTGTATGTATGTGATGCATGCTAGTACATTTTGCTTGTATGTATATGATGCATGCTAGGATATTTTGCTTGTATGTATATAATGCATGCTAGTATATTTTTGGTATGTATGTGATGTATGCAAGTGTAGGGTAATAAAGGCCTTAATGGGTATATGATACACATACATGATTAGATTAGATCTTAATCGAATTAACTCGAAAATGCCTACCAAGTTTTGATACTCATTACTACTTCGATCATTTGTTGTTGTTGAATCTACCAAAGCAGAGCAACGCATATTATCTTGGTAGGGTGCGGAGGGACAATCTTGGTCCCGCCTATCATAGCTTGGGTGAGAATAAGCTCAATTATATTGAGTAAAACTAATTAACTCAATTGGATCGAGTAAAACTATAGGCATATTTCAACCGTTGGAAAGGTAGGATAAGATTACATTTACACTAAATCTTGGGTGATTTATCCAAAGATAACTCAAGGTATTTTGTTAATGTGAATCTTGATCCTATAAGCAAGAGTTGCATAGAGATGTAATTGGTAATTTGTTACCTACTAATCATACTAAGTCTTGGGCGATTTAGCCAAAGCTAACTCAAGGCGTAGTATAATGTGGATCTAGTCGCGCGAAAATTATAGCTAATTTGTATGAATCTAGTAATGTGGTTTGACCACATCCATGACTCGATTCTACAAATGTCCTATAATTCAGTGGGAACATCATTTGATTAAAGGCCTAATTAAATGATAAATGGAATATGATATTAATTTTTTGCATTGTGTATGTTGAAGATTACCATGTTGACAAACACGAACACTCTTTCCCTGCGTTCTATCCTTGAGAAGGACAAGCTTAATGGAGCTAATTTCCTGGACTAGTACAGGAATCTGAGAATCGTTGTCACCTAAGAAAGAAAATTGTACGTTCTGGAGCAGCCCATTCTGGAGGCACCTCCTGCCACTGCCTCGTGAGCTGACTGAGATGCTTACAAGAAGCATCAAGATGATGCATTAGATGTGTCATGCCTCATGCTCGCGACCATGAACTCTGAGCTTCAGAAGCAACACGAGTTCATTAATGCTTTTGATATGGTTGAACATCTTCGTCAACTGTATCAAGGACAAGCAAGGCACGAGAGATATGAGATCTCTAAGGCACTGTTTCAGTCCAAGATGCAAGATGGGACTCCCGTAGGTCCATATGTACTCAAGATGATTGGGTACATAGAGAACCTACAGAGGTTGCGATTGCCACTTGGCCAAGAGCTGCCCACTGACTTGATCTTGCAATCTTTTCCACAAAGCTAGAATCAATTTGTCATGAATTACAACATGAATGAAATTGATAAGCCACTGCCTGAGATGCTTAGCATGTTGAGAACTGCTGAGCTCAACCTTAAGAAGGAAAAACCTAACTCCATTTTGATGGTGCAAAAGAAGAAAGGAAAGGGTAAGCCTAAAGGTAAGGGAAAGTCTCAAGCCAAGGGCAAAGGCAAGGCACTGAAACCGAAAGGAGGGGTGGCCAAGGAAGGGACTTGCTTCCACTATAAGGAAGATGGACATTGGAAGCGTAACTGCAAAGCATACCTGGAAGATCTTAAGAAGAAGAGAAGTGAGACTTCTACTTCAGGTATAAATATTATAGAAGTCAATCTATCTATTTCTTCATCATGGGTATTAGATACCGGATGTGCATCTCACATTTGTACTAATGTGCAGGCGCTGAGAAATAGCAGGGCATTGACAAAGGGCGAGGTGGACCTACGAGTAGGCAATGGAGCAAGAGTTGTTGTTGTTGATGTAGGAACTTATTTTTTATCTCTGCTCTCTGGGCTTGTACTAGAACTAGATAAATGTTGTTATGTGCCTTCTTTGACTAAGAACATAATTTCAGTTTCTTGTTTGGATAAGAAAGGCTTTTCATTTATAATAAAAAACAAATGTTGTTCAGTTTATTTAAATGATATGTACTATTGTAGTGCACCTCTAATGAACAGACTCTACATTCTAGACTTAGAGAGCCCCATCTATAACATAAGTACCAAAACGTTCAAGTCAAATGAGTTGAACTAAACCTATCCCTGGCATTATCGCTTAGGTCACATAAATGAGAGTCGCTTATCCCAGGTCCATAAGGATGGGCTGCTGGACTCATTTGATTTTGAATCATATGAGACATGCGAGTCTTGTCATCTAGGCAAGATGACCAAGACTCCCATTAGTGGACACAGCGAAAGAGCAATAGACTTGTTAGGACTTATACATAGTGATGTATGTGGCCCTTTCAATATTGCTGCTAGAGGTGGTTATAGGTACTTCATTACATTTACTGATGACTTCAATAGATATGGTTATGTGTATTTGATGACACAAGTCGGAATCCTTTGAAAAGTTCAAAGAATTCAAGAATGAAGTACAAAACCAACTTGGCAAGAGTATTAAGATACTTCGATCAGATCGAGATGGTGAATACCTTAGCCATGAGTTCCGTGACTATCTAGCTGAGTGTGGGATTCTATCCCAGCTCACTCCTCCTGGAACACCACAGTGGAATGGTGTATCCGAAAGGAGGAATCGTACCCTATTAGATATGGTACGATCTATGATGAGTCACACAAATCTTCCTATATCCTTTTGGGGATATGCTCTAGACACAACAGCCTTCACACTTAACCGTGTTCCATCCAAGCCTATGATAAAGACACCATATACGATATGGATAGGGGAAAATCCCATGATGTCTTTCAAGAGGATTTAGAGTTGTGAGGCTTAAGTTCGACGTCAAGTGTCAGACAAACTAGGACCCAAATCCGATAAGTGCTATTTTGTTGGATATCTCAAGGAAATGAAGGGATATTACTTCTACATTCCTAGTCAGCACAAAGTGTTTGTGGCAAAGACTGAGGTATTTCTAGAAAGGGATTATGTTTCTAGAAAAACTAGTGGGAGTACGTTCGATCTTGAAGAAATTCAAGATAAGGACCATAGCACTGAGGCCTTGATGGAGGTTGAACAGGAACCACAAAGTATTGTGAGTGATGAGATCTGGCAAATGGATGTCAAAACCACGTTTCTGAATGAAAACTTGCTCGAGGATGTGTACATAACACAGCCTGAGGGTTTTGTAGATCCACAACATACTGGAAAAGTATGCAAGCTGCAAAGCTCCATTTATGGGCTAAAACAAGCTTCTCGGAGCTAGAATCTTCGATTCGATGATGCGATCAAACAGTTTGGTTTCATCAAAAATGAAGATGAACCCTGTGTCTACAAGTGGGATAATGGGAACACAGTTGTCTTCCTTCTATTATATGTGGATGACATACTACTCATTGGGAATGACATCCCTTCGCTTCAGTTTGTGAAGACTTGGCTGGGGACGTGCTTCTCAATGAAGGACTTAGGTGAAGCAGCCTGTATTCTAGGCATCAAGATCTATAGAGATAGATCTAAAAGATTGCTTGGCCTAAGTCAGAGTACATATATTAACACTGTATTACTACGGTTTGCCATGCAGAATTCCAAGAAGGGACTTCTGCCGATGTCACATGGTGTGAGTCTTTCGAAGACTCAAAGTCCCTCTTCTAGAGAGGAGAGAGACCGCATGGATAAGATCCCTTATGCATCGACCATAGGATCTATCATGTATGCCATGCAATGTACTCGTCCTGATGTCTCGTATGCTTTGAGCATGACGAGTAGATACCAGTCAGATTTAGGTGAGCATTACTAGAAAGCAGTCAAGAATATTCTTAAGTATTTGAGAAGGACTAAAGAATATTTCTTGATATTTTGAGGCGATGAGAAGCTAGCTGTAAAGGTTTACAGCGATGTCAACTTCCAAACTGACCAGGATGATTATAGATCGCAGTTAGGGTTCGTGTTTTGCTTGAATGGTGGCGCTGTGAGATGGAAGAGTTCGAAGCAGGACACAATTGCTAATTCTACAATAGAGGCCGAGTATATTGTTGCATCAGAGGCAGCAAAGGAGGAAGTTTGGATCTGCAAGTTCATTACTGAGCGTGGGGTGGTTCCTAGCAAAGCAAATCCTATAGAGCTCTATTGTGACAACAATGGAGCCATTGCGCAGTCTAAAGAACCTTACTCGCACCAGCGGACCAAACATATACTACGGCGCTTTCATCTCATTCGAGAGATTATCAATAGAGAAGATGTGAAGATTTACAGAGTACCCATAGGGGCTAACGTTGCAGATCCCTTGACCAAGGCTTTGGCACAGAAAAAACATGATTGTCACACTAGGTCATTGGGTATTAGATACTACAGTGATTGACGCTAGTGCTAGTGGGAGATTGTTAGTGAAAGCCCTAGAGCCAATCATGTGAAGATTGTTATAGGGACATTGTTGTATCATATTCCTATTTATAAAGGCATTTCTTTATGGTTATTATACTTACTTGTATTGGTGCCAAATAACTAAGTATAATAATGTCCTTGAGTAGAAGGTTCCTATCTATATCAATCGATTGGTTGAATCGATAATGAGATGATATAGAGAACATTACTCTTAATCATTCCTAGTCAAGTATTAATATTCAGGGACAATGTTAATGCGAAGAGACTAGCATGTAGGTAAACTCGATGACTTGATCTCACAAGTCATGGATATGAGATATCAAGTTGACACATGGGTATGCATTGGATAATATATACTGAATAACCCGCCATGAGAAAGTATCATGGATCGTTATATGAGTGTCATATACTTTCTCATGTGACTATTAGTATGACTATTAGTCCTTGGACCTGAAGTCACCATGGTTCTCTACATAAGGAGTTGCATACTTTGGCTTCGTCAAACGTCACCCGTAAATGGGTGGACTATAAAGGCGATTACTGGGTATGTAACAAATTATGCAGACGGATGTGAGTGATGTAGATGAGATCTATCCCTCCTATATGATGGGAGTGACATCGTTATTTTTGATAAAGTGAGACCACTAAGTGAATGGTCATGCCCAAATGAGTCAATTTGAGATATTAAGCTCATTTGATTAGAGTGAGTTTACTTGGAGTTCAAGATATAGATTGTACCGAGGATGACACGGTCTATGCCTCAATTGGTCAATCTAGATGTCAAGGATAGAGGGACATTGTCACATATTGTGAGAGTCATAATTAGTAGTCACAAAGGTGATGTTAATCTCAACATTCTTGTAACTTGGGTAGCAATGATGTGTTGCTAGATACCGCTCATTGCTTATGTTTCTAAATCGATTTAGGAGCATTACCAGCATTACAAGAACCTATAGGGTCACACACAAAGGGCAATTAGATGGAGATTAGGTTCATATAATGAACCATGAGGATTAGGTTCATAGGATGAACCAAATTGGATTAAGAGTAATCCAAATTAGACTAATTGAGTTAGACTCAATTTGATTCAAGTGTTGAATGAGTCTAATTTAGATTTGATTCATTGAGTCAATTTAAACTAATGAATATAGATTCATTAAATCAAATTGACTTGAATCAAATGGTTGGATTTGATCAACCATGGGAGATAAGAGGTCAAGTTTGACTTGACTTGAGAGGGAAGATGAATAGTCAATTTTGACTTGACCAATTGCCATGTCATGGTGACTTGGCATGGGGTCGGCCAATGATGATGTTTCACATTACCATGGATACATCATGGGGTGCCACCTCATGAGGGGGACCAAGAGCGATGGCTCTTGGAATTACATGCTTGCTTGTAACCCCGTTTTTAGTGGCCGACCAAGATTGATGGTGTATTAGTGTGAAGTTAAGTTGTAGTAACTTCATCTTCTTCTTCCTCTCTTCCCTCAAGCTTTCTCCCCCTCTCCTTTGCTGTGAGATTCTAAGGGTGCTAGCACACTCTAGGTTGCTTTTCTTCACCTATTGCTCGTGTGGATACTGATAGAGGAGTGTACACTTGACACTCTCGAGTTTCGGCAAGCCGTTTGGATGAGCGGGATAAGTGAAGGGCGTCGCATCAAGGGTAAAACTCTTAACATGTAGATCTAGAGTAGATATAAGGTTTTTAAACACATAAATGTAATTTTTATTTATCTTCGCATGGATCTGTGGCCGACTTCCGGGGTTTCCGCAACGCAAAAAGCGGTTTTTGCTGCTCGGATAGTCCAACACCCTAAGCCTAGACAAAACCTTCTAGCTCCTCCATCAGCCTTGCACCTCTAGGATCCCTCTGAGTCTACGACTCCTTCATCCTTGTTCTTTCCTTCAAGAACTTCCTTCAGTTTGGTCATGCTTTGGGTTCCTCCTTTGCGAAGGTTTGCTTGGATTTTATGCCGCCAAGAATACGTTCTTGGACTTATGCTACCAAGACCTCACCCTTGGACTTCCTTGCCAAGATCCACTTTGACTTATGCCACCAAGACTACATGCTTAGACTTATGTCACCAAGTCCACATTCTTGGACTTTTCTTGCCAAGGCTTCACCCTTCAACTTTCTTTGCCAAGTCTTCTCACTTGGACTTTCTTGAAACCTGAAACTTAATCATTCATGTTAGATCACAAATATTTTCTAAATATAAATGATTATTTGATGTGTGCAAATCATATAAGATTTTAGGAGTAGTTTTAGCACATATCTCATTGCATTTTGTACTTGTTTCATACATATTCTTCCTCGTTTGATATTTATTTACTATTTCATAGTTTGGAGATCTTCTTTTGCTATTTTTATGTGTAGGATGGTGTTTCGGAGGTAAATTGACACATAATTGAAGCTCAAGGAAGGCGAGCATGCTCTAGTCATGTTCCCCAGAACACGGGCATGCTTCGTATCAAAAGATGACGATCACATGAAGCTCCAGAGGATGACACAATCGACCATGTGAATCTCACACAGTCATGCCTAACCCCGAATCCAAAACTAGAGAAAGATTTCCAATGTGCCACACGGCCGATCGTGTGTATTCCACACGATCGGGCATGTGGATTCCATACGGTCGTGTAGCGTCAGTCCAAGTTAATGCAAATCAGGGTTTCACGGGAATTTAAGGAAAGCCGAATTCGCTCCTATAAATGGAAAGGCACGACCAAACCCTAGGGAGGGGTCCAACGGCTAGGACAACAAGAAAGTGCCCTAAGAAGCACTAGAGGCTCGCAATGGAGAGAGAGAAAGCAGATCTAGGACCCGAATCAATGCTTCAATGCCTCGGAGAACGACCAAGACGCACTGACAAATCGAACAGAGAGTACTTCCATTATTCTAAACATTATTTGCATTTTAATGATTTACATTAAGATGTCTTGTGTTTATTCTACTTTATTCATGGAATATATACTTCGATTCTAGGATTAGGGAGTAGCTTGTGTATGTTGGATATGCTAGTTTAAATGTTTATTCTCTGCTCTTGAATATATATTTGCAATTTAGGCTATTGAGATCCATGAATGTTGTGTTTTGATTCTACTACTACTGCACATAGTCGATAAAGGGCAGAAAGTCATTGTATCAAAATCTAGGTGAACCAAAAAGGAACCTTACAGTAATCCTCCCTCCCATAACCATAGAAGATAGAATATGATAGAGTAGGATATAAAATATGATCCATCTCTTCATAGGAATAACTAGGGCATCCTCATACCCCAACAACCTATTCTAGCAGAAGGCCCAAAGTAGGATACATCAACTCTAGAAGGGTTGAGGGACCCCAGTGACAGGGGGCTCCCAAAGATATCAACCCCCTGAGCTCTCACGATTCGAAAGAGAAACTTGGTTATAAATAGGTAGTTTTTGGTAGAAGCAAAAGTTCATCGGGACAACTTATGATGATCCTCTCTCAAGATCATAGCTGGATATCTTAGGAGCATTAAATTGATAGCATATTCAACAACGCACAAGTGAAACCGAACCCCTAGAATCCTTTAAGGAACTTTAAGCCCACCTTCGCTTTCTCCAAGTGACACCGTAACTGAGCTAGGACTGTCGTCGACCTCACACACCTGACTCGCAAGAGATTTACTCCGAACAAATAGAATTCACTGGACAAACAGTACTCATATCATAGTCTCTGTGGGATCGATACATAAATTATTACTTGATGGCAACCGTGCACTTGCGGGCGTTGAGCGCGAGCACGCGCTTCGAATCCTTAGCGATCTCGGCTAGAGATTTGGGGGCGAGCTCACATGCATCAAGTTTTTGGTGCCATTGTCGGGGACTGTAGATTTGATATCAGATCAAAAGTGGATACTTTGGATCGGACCTAGATTAGGTTTGCTTTTTAGTTTTGCATTATTTCAGTTTTCATTATCTATATTTAGTTTAGATTAAATTTTATTAGCCATATTTCAGTTCGCCTTAATTTAGTTTTTAGATTTACTTTATTTGGTTCATTACTTTAAGTTTATTTTATCTCCTCTCAATAAGTAGCATATACACTCCTGATTGCATAGCTTGGTTCATCATATGCACAGACGCTTAAGATTAGAAAATATGCTTCAAATTGACTTAGAAATAGACAGAACCTATCATCGAAGGAGAGTCGAACAAAGGGATATGGAGGAACACGATGCTCCTTTGGCAAACATAGGTAGCTGACCTTTGCGGGATTATGTAGCTCCTAGTGCTAGAGGATATAAACCTAGTATAGCTAGACCATCAATCACAGCTAATAATTTTGAAATTAAGCCTTCACTTATCCACATGGCCTAGTAGAGCCAATTTCGAAAAGCTGCAATTGAGGACCCTAACCGACACCTAGAGACATTTTTAGAAATTTGCTCAACCTTGAAATTCAATGGAGTACTTATAGATGCCATCCGTTTAAGCCTTTTCCCATTCTCACTAAGGGACAAGGCGAAGATGTGGCTGCACTCCTTGCCTTCAGGAAGCATCACCACATGAGAGCAGTGTGAGTAGCAATTTATGAATAAATTCTTTCCACCGAGTCAGATAGCTCACATGCACCACCTGATCAATAACTTCTGCTAGAAGGAAGGAGAGTCCTTGTTTGAAGCCTGGGATCTGATGTGAACAAAACATATAGGGTTTTAGGAGTAGTTTTCACTCACATCTCTGTTAGGGCAATCTCTTGCCATGATAAGGTTTTGATGTGTGTGGAAAAGGGTTTAAGTTAGGTTGTGATTATGATTTGATATATGCGTTGGAGTCTTACAAGGCTTAGTAATTCGCACATGGAGCCTTGGTGGGTTTCACCTCTCATGACTCAGTCCTTGAGTCAGTGAAGGATGGCTTTACAAAAGTCGTGCGCTTGGAGTATCCGAGGGACCACTGGACAAGGATCTTGGAGTGAAGCCGGAGGAAGTAGACTTCAGGGCGAGACGCGAAGGATGGCGTTGCAGAGTCATGCGCTTGGCGCATCCGAGGGACGTGGCCGGACGAAGATAACTTCAAAGGCGAGGGACTCCGAGGGATGAGTGTAAGCAAATGTAACCCGGGAAGGGGTAGTAGCTCTTAGGTGAAACTTGGCCAGTTGGCTGAGTGTCAGATGGGATTTCCCGACATCAGTTGACTACCATGTTAATGGTAGTCGACTACTCTAAGTTGACGGTGACTCGACTAGTGTTCGAGTCCGGTTCAAGTGCCAACAGTCGACTGCCATGGAATGGCAGTCGACTGATGAAGGCATCAGTTGACTGGTCGCAAGGGTTTCGGGCACAGAATGGAGTCGAGCTCGCGGAGCACTCAACTGATCGAGCATCAATCAACTGATGGAAATATCAGTCGACTGATGCCAGTGCCATTGGATGAAATCAAACGTTGAAAGCACCTGTTATTGGGCAACGGCTACAGGACCAGTCGACTGATAGGGACATCAGTCGACTGCTCCTGTGTCAACGGGAAGAAACCCTCTTCCTCTATAAAGAGGAATGGTGTGGGGCTTTGGGAACCTAATGCTTCAACTCATAACATCTACCAAAGTGCTCTAAGGGTTTTTCCACTCTTCTTCTTGTGCTAATTCTCATTCAATTGTAATAAGAGTGATTGTAAAGAGGTTACCTCCACCTAGCTTGGTGCAAAGGAGAGACTTAGTGGATTTGGCAAAGGAGTGATTCACCTTGGATGAATCGAGGATCGTGGATTAGCGGCGTAGCCGTGAACCACGTTACAACTTTGTGTTAGCATTGTTTGTTTCCTTTGCTTTGTTTTTATTTGCTTAATTTGCTTGTCTTATTGTTTCCGTTGCGCTAATCTTGTTTGTAGATGAGCAAATTCCTTTATCCAACGAAAGAGGGCTATTCACCCCCCTCTAGTCGGCCGATCGATCCCCTACAAGTGGTATCAGAGCCAAGGAAAGCTTGTCAAGGACTAACCGCCACAACAAGCACATTCAAGAATGGCCGGTTCAAACATTCACCCACCAAAATTTGAAGGCGAATTCTTTTGGTGGAAAAAGAGAATGGAGGTATTCTTTGAAACCGGCTTTGAAGTTTTATTAATAATGGAAAACGGTTTCGAGATGCCTAGGAATGAAGATGGGGAGCCATTGGAGAAATCAAGGTGGAGCAAGAGGCAAAGGGAAGAATACTTGGCAAATTCAACGGCCAAGCACCACCTCTACAATGTACTCCCCCAACAAGAGGTGAATAGGATAGGGGAATGCTCTAGTGCGAAGGAGATGTGGGAGAAGCTAGTAGAGCTTCATGAAGGAACCTCGGAAGCCAAACTTGCAAGGAGAGACCTCCTCCGCTCCCAACTATCCAACATAAAATTAGAAAAGGGAGAAAAGGTAACATCATTGCATTCTAGGTTTAAGGAAATTTTGATTGGACTAACAAGTGTAGGAGAAAGGCTCTCCAACCGGGACATGCTCATGAAAGCAATTGATGCTTTTCCCCGGTCATCAAAATGGAGTTCAATGGTAGACTCCTTCTACATGTCCAAGAACATGGAAGTGAGCACCTTGGAGGAGTTCTTCTCAACAATGGAGCTCCATGAAACGAGGCTTGAAGGAATATAAGAAGAGCCAAAGTTTCAATCCTCAAGAGGAGTAGCCTTGATGGCACACAAGGGAAAGAAGAAGATAGAGATCCCCTCCTCCTCCGATGAAGCGTCCTCCTCTTCCTCCATGGATAGCACGGAAGAAGCCTATATGGTAAGGAGGGTAAGGCGTGCATTAAAAGGTTTTAGATTTAATAAATCTAATGATAGGAATAGAAGACCAAGGGGGAAAATTATTTGCTACAATTGCCAAGGAGAGGGACACATAAGGGATAATTGTCCTCTCCTAAACAAGAGCAAAGAAGAGAGGAAGAAGAAAGAAGAAAAGAAGAAGAAAAAGGGGAGCAAAAAGAAGGAAGAAGAGAAGAAGGCCAAAGAAAAAGGGAAGGCCAAGGCATTCAAAGCAAAGACATGGGATGATCATTCTTCCTCATCATCTTCATCATCATCGGAAGAGGAGAATGCTTTTGTCACAAATTTGGCATTGATGGCTTTTGACGACTTGGATTGCTCCTCCTCCTAAAATGAAGGATCAAGCTCAAGTGGAGAGAGCTCAAGTGAAGGGGGAGCCTCCTCTACATCCTCATCATCGGAAGAGAATTTGGTAAGTGAGGTAACGAATCTACCTCCTAAGCAAATAATGTCTATGATTTCTAGCCTCACTAAGGATTTATTTAGAGCTAAAAGGAAAAATAAGAGCATGCTAGATCAAATTAAGGACTTAGAAAATAAACTAGAAAAAGCATGCTTAAATGTAAATGATAATATTTCTTCTAGTCATGATGATGCATGCTCACATGAATATATGCCTTTCAATATTAATGATGCATGCATAGAAGAAAATAGGGCGTTAAAGAAAAAGGTAGACTATTTGACCAAAGCCCTAGAAAAGTTTACTATAGGTTCCAATACCCTTAACATGATAATTGGGAGCCAAAGGGCAAGTTTTAACAAGAAAGGCCTAGGTTATAAAGAAAAGAAAAATGAAAAGGCCTATAAATGCCTAATAGCTAGGGGTCAAGACAAGAAGAAGGTAATTGCTAGAAAATGGATTCCTAAGGAATTTTTAGTGAACCCAATAGGAAAGAACTTATTTTGGGTTCCAAAATCCATCCTAAAGGGTTAGGAAAACCCTAGGATAGTCAATCATATGGACTTTACCTATATCATATTTTTGGTTGACTTAGGATGGTGGGACAATATTTTTGAAATAGTGTTAGGTGATGATAATGCGCCTAAAAATAGATAAATCATGCTTTACATAATGTTTACCTTATTACCATTATGAAATACCTGATGCATGATAACAATTTGATGAATACATTTGTTTCATGATCATAATATGAAATTAACTCATATACATCTTTATGATCATGTGGAATGATAGGATTTCATGAATATAATGGTTAAGTATACACAAATACCTTTAGGATGTATCTCACACTCACTATAGGCTACTTTGATTGAAAACTTAGCATGGGTGAGATGATAGGGTGATACAAATGTCCACTAATGCCTATGGCATTTAGATGGTTATTTAAGGTATCAAAATAGCAATAATAGACCAATCATAGGGAAGGCTTATGTTTAATTCATAGACATATTGCCCAAAGATCATGGTTGGATATTTCTATGTTTTCAAAACATTTTCTTACTTTAAAATCTGTGTATTCATGTTTTGAAACAATCCAAAGCAAGACTAGGTGTTAAAATGGATACTAACATGATCAAAAACCTAGTGATTTTTAAAGCTTTTGGATTTTTGGCAAATACTTGAGAATATAATGATTTTTCATGAAAAACTATTTTTCATTGATAGATATACTTAAAAGAAATATGTTCCCCGAATTTCATGATTTTTCAAATTTTATAGATTTTCTAGTGCATTTCTGAAATTCACCCCGGAAAATCAGAATTCCTGAAATCCATGTGTCAGTCGACTGGTAGTCTGAACCAGTCGACTGGTAGCCTAATAACATGCCCAGTAATCTCGTTTATCCACTTTTAAGGCATGTTTTGGTTTTTATTTCTCTCTAGACTTGATGCCATGCTTGTATAAACATTGTTTATTATTTTTTGATGGTGTCAAAGGGGGAGAAATGTTATGTTTAAGTAAGGGAGAATAGTTTAAGTAAGGGGGAATATATCTAGGGGGAGTTTCATGTATTAAGGGGGAGAGTTGCTAATCATGTTTACTTACATGCTTTCCTTTCTTAATAGTTTTATCAAATGTTTTTACCTAACTTAAACGAATTGACACACATCAAAAAGGGGGAGATTGTTAGGGCAATCTCTTGCCATAATAAGGTTTTGATGTGTGTGGCAAAGGGTTTAAGTTAGGTTGTGATTATGATTTGATATGTGCGTTGGAGTCTTGCAGGGCTTAGTAATTCGCACATTGAGCCTTTGCGGGTTTCACCTCTCATGACTCGGTCCTTGAGTCGGTGAAGGATGGCTTTGCGGAAGTCGTGCGCTTGGAGCATCTGAGGGACCGCCGGACGAGGAGCTTGGAGTGAAGCCAGAGGAAGTAGACTTCAGGGCGAGACACAAAGGATGGCGCTGTAGAGCCGTGCGCTTGGCGCATCCGAGGGACATGGCCGGACGAAGATAACTTCAAAGGCAAGGGACTCCGAGGGATGAGTGTGAGCAAATGTAACCCGGAAAGGGGTAGTAGCTCTTAGGTGAAACTTGGCCAGTTGGCTAAGTGTCGGATGGGATTTCCCGACATCAGTTGACTACCATGTTAATGGTAGTCGACTACTCTAAGTCGACGGTGACTCGACGAGTGTTCGAGTCCGGTTCAAGTGCCAAAAGTCGACTGCCATGGAATGGCAGTCGACTGATGAAGGCATCAATCGACTGGTCGCAAGGGTTTCAGGCACAGAATGGAGTCGAGCTCGCGGAGCACTCAACTGATCGAGCATTAGTCGACTGATGGAAATATAAGTCGACTGATGCCAGTGTCGTTGGATGAAATCCAATGTGGAAAGCAGTCGTTATTGGGCAGCTCTGAGAATCCACCAAGCGATAGGGATATGATGTCAACGGAAGAAACCCTCTTCCTCTATAAAGAGGAATGGTGTGGGGCTTTGGGAACCTAATGCTTCAACTCATAACATCTCCCAAAGTGCTCTAAGGGTTTTTCCACTCTTCTTCTTGTGCTAATTCTCATTCAATTGTAAGAAGAGGGATTGTAAAGAGGTTACCTCCACCTAGCTTGGTGCAAAGGAGAGACTTAGTGGATTTGGCAAAGGAGTGATTCACCTTGGACGAATCGGGGATCGTGGATTAGCGGTGTAGCCGTGAACCACATTACGACTTTGTGTTAGCATTGTTTGTTTCCTTTGCTTTGTTTTTATTTGCTTGTCTTGTTGTTTCCGTTACGCTAATCTTATTTGTAGACGAGCAAATTCCTTTATTCAACGAAAGAGGGCTATTCACCCCCCTCTAGCTGGCCGATCGATCCCCTACAATCTCATTACATTTTATGTTAGTTTCATGTATATGTCACTTTGTTTTCAATGCATTTCCTATTTTCTGGTTCGTAGGTCTGCTCTTTGTACTTTTGCATGCAGGATAACATTTCATGGGAAAAAGTCATACTTTCGGAACAAAAGAAGGGAATTTTATAGCTAGACGCAGAAGGGGACACAACCAAGACGTGTGGCTACACACGACCGTGTCCAAGGGGTGAAATCGGCCACCCCAGGGCCACACACGACCGTGTGATGGCCCAGCAGATTGACGCGACTAGAGTTTTTTCTGGATTTCGCAGTGATCCGATGTGATGTCTATATAAGGAGAGCTCCACCCAAACCCTAGCGGCGGGAGGGGGCAAGATAGCTAGGATAGCACCCCGAAGCCCTAAAAAGCTTCGGGAACTCGCAACGGGGAGGAAGAACATTGTCATAGATCCGAGTTCTGCACTTCAATGCTAGAGAGAAGGCCACATTGGCATTGTAAATTTCTGTTCTTGCACTTTATCTTTTATTTATTCGAACATGAACATGCCTTGTGTTTCTCCTCTCCTATCTATGAAGTAGTTACTTCGATTCTAGGATTAGGGAGTAGCTTTTGTGCATATGACATGCTGCTTCAAATTTAATTCTTTTATTGAGTTTGAATTTGCAATTGGAATTTGTTTGGACCGATATCTATGTGTATTTGGTTTTCTATCTACTGTGCTTAGCCGATACGAGAGGTGACAACCCTCGTATCTAAGATTTAGGGGATTTATACAAGGAACCTAGGGTTTAGCCTCATCTCCTATAACTGTGGGTAGAAGGATGCGATAGAACTGGAAACGGTTTGTCACAGGGATTGATTCAGCATCCTCGTATCGCCTATCCAGTCCTTGTAAGGCAGAGATAGCTCTCGATAGATGTGGTACCTTATCGGGAGAGTGTATGATGTCCCTTCCACAAGACCATAGTTAGACGTTTAGACAACGCCCAGTTGATAGCATGTCTTGCGACACACAAGCAAAACCGAAGTCCTAGAATCCCTTTAAAAGATCTCACGGTAACCTCCTCTCTTCCTCCGTGTAACACTGTATTGAGTAGGACCACTGATAACTCAAGATTATGGTCAATTTTCTATGTATAACGATGCATGCTTTTACTCAAGATTATGTTCAATTTAATACTGTAAGTTTTGGTAACATTTATTGTGAGCATTATGGTGAAACATGGTATACCATTAATGATTGTCCGGATATATTCAAACCTTTACAATTTGAACAAGAAGATGTCACCTACAATTACAACCAGTGGCCACAAGATGATTCTTATTCATATAGTTATGACCCTGGGTACTTAAACCCTCAATATTGTCCGCCTAAATCCCGACTAGAGCAGATGATGGAAGATTTTATTCGAACAGAACAAGCGGCGAACACTGAATTCCAATGGCGGCATTCGCAGACAAAGACTCAATATTATTTCCCAAGTGAGAATGAGCGCTATGAATCACCACGCAAATTTTATCCAGAATCAAGTCCCCACTGGAAGCCTTGCTAGACAATTCTACTAGGGAATGCAAGGAGCATAGTCTACAATTCACGGAGATTATGCAATGGAAAGAAGAGACCAAACGACTAGAAAGTGCCTTCGATGACGGGATTACACCTAATATGGCAGAGACTCACTTTGAGCGAATGGATGAGGAAGATGTAGATGACATAGGAAGTAAAGAAGGGCAATCCATTCAATCACCACTTGAAGAAGAACTTGAGGATTATTTAATTGATACTTTAATCGAGGAGTGCATTGCTTCAATCAAAACACCTCCTAACCTCAAGGATCTAGAAGAGCCTACCTAACCCTCACTAAAACTTTAGTTACTAGTAACAAAACCCTTTTGGTGATTGATAATGGTAAAATTTCATTCGACATAATAGAATCTACTAATCAATCTTTTTGTGAGGATGTCTATAGTAAGTTAAATTATTTACAACATTTAGAATATAATGATCAAACTATTAATGATTCATTGAGACTAAGCATGTTCAACCTCGAGTCAAGGAAAGTAGTGCCCAAGTATCTTGCCCCTCCACGAGGAAGATTTAAAAGATATAGTAATGGAGGACCAAAAGGTAGGAAGCGAAAGGTGAGAAAGTATTTGGCCCCTCCACAAGCAAGATTTAAGGGATATAGCAATGGAAGACCACCAGGCAAGAGGCATAAAGTGAGCAAGTATCTTGCTCCCCCACGAGCAAGATTCAAACACATCAGGGGAGGGAGGAAGATCTCCTTTGGCCATCAAAGCCAAGCTGAAGCATAACGGTACGGTCGAGCTAAAGACCTTAAACAAGTGCTTCTTTGGAGGCAACCCAAGTTTAGACTTTGTGTTTATTTCTTATTAGTTTGTTGCATTCGTTTATTTTGAACTTTGATTTATATTCATTTAGTGTTTTGCATTTGAATTAGGACTAGAAAGAACTTTCTAGGTAGAAACAAAAATCATTTTGAACCTAACGACTGAGCGTGTAAGGAGAATTTAGACCATTGTGCACCATAAGAGAGAAACAGGGGGCACATGGCTTGGCCATGTGTTTTCACATGGTTGTGCCTCACATTCCAACAGCGCACACGACCTGGTCATGTGTTTTCACACGGCCATGTTGCGCAAGGGATAAAGGGCACTGCACCGTGCGTTTCTCCCCTATACATCACTCTCCAGTCCACGCATGTATAGGAGCCCACCTTGTCCATATTGACATGAGCTTGCACCTTCACCACCACCTTCTTCTACTTTTGAGCAAGATGCAGGTACATCTGCCCATGATTTTTTGGAGTTTCGATCGTGCCACGATGACATATATGTCGAGAAACAGACGTAGAGACATCAATGGGAGGAGTAGAGCGCTTACACACAGGCAGAGTTTCAGGGCTTTCGGGAGCACTTCCAGCGGGCTGAGGAGTTCTACGACGAGGCCCGTGCCTACTTCCAGGAGGAGGCTGCCCATCTCCAGGATGAGGCCACCTACCGCCAGGAGATGTGGTAGCACATGCATGCCCAGCAAGCACAGTGGGCCTGGGAGGAGGAGCACAGAGTGATCGCTACATCCACCAGCTCTCAGATCAACCACATGTACATGTGGCATCAGTGACTGAGCACTAAGTTTTCCCAGGAGCCTAACATGCCGAGACTGTCGGACTTCCCACATCGGCCACCATATCAGCGGTACAGTCTCATATAAGTTTGGGGGGGACCCCAAGTTTTGATTTATTTTGTTTCTAGCAATAGTTTCTTTCTTGATATTTGCATTTTAGTTTTAGTTAGCATTCATTTATTCATGCATAGTGTGTTTAGTTTCTTTCTGCACTTAGTCTTTGTTATCTTTAAGCTGCCTCAGTAGTATTTTTAAAGTTATTTTCATGAGTTGTTCCCATAGGTAACTTAACTTTATTTATCTCGTGGTATTTTATTTTAGTTGCTCTTATGAATGTTCTAGACTTATACTGGTTAGTTTTTATTACACCTACAAATGACAAACATTCTGAAAGGAAAAATCTAGTATGTACCTAGTTATGATTCATCTCAGTAGTATAGTACTTTAGAATACATAGGTGACTCTAGATTTAATATTTTAGTTACTGGAGATGCTCGGATTGTGGAAGCCCATTCGGAAAAATCAAAATCCCAAGAGAGAGAAGAAAAAAATTGGATTAAGAAAAGAAAAAAAAAAGAGAAAGAAGAAAAAAAAAAGAGAGTAAAAATAAATTGAGGGATAAAAAAAATAGTTGTTGTGGGTGGAAATGGTTAGGTGCCTCTTTGAGACCGAGTTAGGTTACTGGGGAAACACCTACCAATTTCTCTCAATACCGAGCATGCCTTTGAGACTTTGTCCTAGATCTAGGGAACGACCCTCGCTTTGAGCAGGTAAGTGCCTAAGAGTCGGAGACTTTAGGAAAGCTATAGGATGACAATTTGACTTACCATGGAACGAGTATCCCCTAAGAAGATTCGCTTAGCACAAGCACGAGGAGCTAACTTAGTGAATTTCTAGAACATATCTATTTTGCTTTGATTGCAAATACCACTTGATAAATTTAGTTAACATGCTAAGTATGGAACAATATCTTCTTAAAATTTCATGACATTGAGGTTTGCTTGAGGACAACCAAAGACTTAAGTCTGGGGGAATTGATGTGAGCAAAACATATAGGGTTTTAGGAGTAGTTTTCGCTCACATCTCATTACATTTTATGTTAGTTTCATGCATATGTCACTTTGTTTTGCATGTATTTCCTATTTTCTGGTTCGGAGGTCTGCTCTTTGTACTTTTGCATGCAGGACAACATTTCATGGGAAAAGGTGCACTTTCAGAGAAAAAGAAGGGCATTTTGCAGCTAGACGCAGAAGGGGACATGGCCAGAGCGTGTGGCTACACACGACCATGTCCAAGGGGCAAAATCGGCCACCCCAGGGCCACACATGGCCTGGCCTTGTGGAAACACATGGGCGTGTGGCGACCTAGAAGATTGACGCGACTAGGGGTTTTTTCGGATTTCGCAGCGATCCGATGTGATGTCTATATAAGGAGAGCTCCGCCCAAACCCTAGTGGGGGGTGGGGGGCAAGACAGCTGGGATGGCACCCCGAAGCCCTAAAAAGCTTCGAGAACTCGCAATGGGGAGGAAGAACACCGTCGAAGATCCGAGTTCTGCACTTTAACTTCAGAGAGAAGGCCACATTGGCATTATAAATTTCTGTTCTTGCGCTTTATCTTTTATTTATTCGAACATGAACATGCCTTGTGTTTCTCCACTCTTATCTATGAAGTAGTTACTTCAATTCTAGGATTATGGAGTAGCTTGTGTGCGGATGACATGCTACTTCAAAATGAATTCTGTTATTGAGTTTGAATTTGCAATTGGAATTTGTTTAGATCGATATCTATGTGTATTTGGTTTTCTATCTACTGTACTTAACCGATACGAGGGGTGACAGCCCTCGTATCTAAGATTTAGGGGATTTATACGAGGAACCTAGGGGTTAGCCTCATCTCCTATAACCGTGGGTAGAAGGATGCAATAGAATTGGAAACGGTTCGTCGCAGGGATTGATTTGGCATCCTTGTATCACCTATCCAGTCCTTGTAAGGAAGAGAAAGCTCCTGATAGATGCGGCGGCTCATCAGGAGAGTGTATGATGTCCCTTCCACAAGACCGTAGTTAGATGTTTAGACAATGCCCAGTTGATAGCATATCTTGGGACACACAAGCGAAACCGAAGTCGTAGAATCCCTTTAAAAGATCTCGCGGCAACCTCCTCTCTTCCTCCGTGTGACACCGTATTGAGTAGGACCACCGATAACCCTCATATTCACAACCCCTTAGAGTCTAGTCCCGAACAATTACACCCACCGAACAAATCGGTACTCGAATCTCAGTCCCTGTGGGATCGATAATCTTTTTATTACTTGACGACATCCGTGCACTTGCGAGCGTTGAGCGCGAGCGCGCGCTTCGAGTCCTTGACGATCTCATCACGAGATTTGAAGTCACGTTTGTGTGCATCAGGATCACTACAAGGGGTTACTATATCAGTGTCCCCACCACAGTCTCGAGCGATGGCTGATGATCCACATATTCTATAATGAGATCACATACACTACAAAGGTTTCCCTAGATTCTGCTATAGAAGGAGCTTTGATGAACAAGACTATCGAGGAAGCAGAAGAACTGATTGAGGAGGTGGCCTAGAACCACCACCAATAGGCATCCGAAAATAGTCACCCAACACCTATAGCCGGAAGATATGTCGTTAACTCCATTGATCATCTAGCAGCGAAAATGGATGCATTGAGCAAATGGTTTGACTCCCTAACCCCTCCTTCTGTATGTGTGGCCAATTCCTTTAGTGATGGAGTAACGGCATACCAGGGAGATTACTATGAAGGGTAGAGCAGATCTGAAGAGCAAGTTGAGCATGTTGATGCGGAGGGCGAGTATAATCAGAGGCCCAACAATCCATATTCTAGCACGTACAATCCCGGATGGATGAACCACCCGAACTTTTCATATAAGAATAATTTGGGAAATTTCCAATAGTCTGGAGGGACTGGACAACAAGGCAGTGGGCAACATCAATAACCTAAATCCTGACTTGAACAGATGGTAGAAAACTTCATTCAAATGCAGCAAGAGGCGAACATTGAAATCCAACGGTGGCATTCGCAGACAGAAATGATACTAGAAGAATTAAAATCACCTATGAATGACCTCACTAATTGACAAAAGACATTGAAGATTCAGATAGCACAGATCGCTAGCCAGTCTGCTAGAACACCGGGCCGATTACCAAAAAAATCTGAAGATAATCTAGTGGAGCAGTGCAAGGCGGTGACATTACGGAGCAGGAGGATTATGAAGGGATTTCTGAGCTGATTAGTTTTCGAGTCAAAACAAGGCTCTGAGGAAAAAGAACCTCCTGAGGAGACCATAGGGGAAGGAGCCAAAAATATGGTGCATGAACCTTCCACAGGGATTCAACCACCCGTGATAGTACTATTTCCATAGCAGTTAACCAACACAAAGAGAGATACTGAGTTCAAAAAATTCTTGAACATGTTAAAATCGATCTCATTGGAGGTACTGATACTTGAAGCTTTGTACCAAATGCCTCAATTTGCAAAGTTTATGAAAGATATTTTGGCACACCGAAGAAAGGTCGAGTGGTCAGAGACAGTGGCCCTTACAGAGGAATCTAATGCTTATCTTCAAAATGGAACCACTCTGAAACTAAAAGATCCAGGGAGTTTCTATATTCTATTTCATATAGGAACAACCATAATTAGTAAGGCGTTCTGTGACTTAGGTGCCAATGTGAGCTTGATGCCATACACACTATGCAAAAAATTAGGGCTAAGGAATTTAAAGTTGACCACTATGACGTTATAGCTTGCTGACCACTCATGCCGATACCCACTGGGGATTCTGGAATATGTTCCTATCAGGGTGGGGGATTTTACACTTCCCACAGATTTTGTAGTCTTGGAAATGGAAGAAGACCCAAAAATCCCTGTAATTCTTGGATGACCATTTTTGCCACTGAAGGAATGGTCATCGATGCAAAGAATCATAAGCTAACTTTGATAGTGGGAGACAATAGTTTAGAGTTCAAGCTTGCTAGCACGACAAGCCTGGAACCCGCATTGGGTAAGTATATTATACATGCAAGGGCTAAGGCACAGAGCGAAATTAAAAATTCTGACAAGGATGAATGGAGGTTCATGGAACCACTAAAGCCATGCTGAAGTGTGGGAGTATGGTCGAGCTAAAGACCTTAAACAAGCGCTCCTTGGGAGGCAACTCAAGTTTAACTTTCTTGGTCTTTACATTCATGCATGCTAGGTTTAGGTATAAATTTGTGTCCATTAGAATCCTTACAAGTGGTTTAGGGTTATGATGAACTTGCTAGGTAGAAAGGAGATTCCTTTTTAGAACCCTAGAAGGAAGCACAGGCGGTCGCGTGGATTCCACGCGACCGTGCCCTACGGGCAGAAGAGAACACGGCAGAGCGTGTGGTATGTCTCGGATCATGTGGAACTCCAAGAGAAATTCAGAGTCGTACATGGTCGACCGTGTGAATTTCACACGACTGTGCCAAATTCCAAACTTTTTTCAAGTGCACAGGTCAGAGCCTAACACGGTCGACCGTGTGGATTCCACACGGTCAGCCATATGGATTCCACATGGTCGTGACGCATCTCGATAAAAGGGCATGAGTCGTGCGATTTGCCCTAAATCAGTCATGCGATTCAAATCTCCTACCCTAGTCCGTGCGAAATCGTCTTCTCCAACCTTCAAGGACCCTCTCCAACCTCCAAGAAACTTTCAAGAATCAAGGATGAGGAGGACAAAGCATTTGACAACAAAGGCTACCTCATTAAGGCCAAGGACAAGAGGAATGAGTAACCAACAAGCTCCGGAACAAGGTAATGCTTCCTCTAACATTATATTTCGAGATGATACTCATAGGGATAGATTTAACATACTTTCTACTTGGAAAATAACTGCTACCCGTTATCTAGACACTGATCTTTTAGAAACCCTAGGTATGATGGGAGATGTTCAATGGTTATACGCCAAGGTAGATTGGGAGGAGATAATGGAGTTAGATGTCCAACCTACCCTAGGATAGTTTTGGAGTTTTTAAGTTTAGTAGATGCGGAGATCTTGACGGGTAGAGATCATGAAGAAGGTAAGATTACCTTTAGATTGTTTAAGATAGAGTATGAGTGGACCCTTAATCAATGGAACCTTTTCTTTGGGTTGCCTAGTGGGGGAGAGAGAAGGACACCTATTGAGTTTAATTCAAGATTATTTTTGTCAGAGTTAATAGGAGAAACCTCCTGATGGTGTTAACTTCTTCGACCTACTGAGATCTCCCTCCCCCTTCTTGTAGATTTCTAGATCTGATAACAAAGAAGGTTAGAAATGAGGTAAAGAGAGATCTACTCCTGGAATCACCTTGAATATTGGAAGTAGAGTTAGATATGGTACTCGAAGAAGGAATCGTAAGATATGGACCGGTTTCCCGGCACTGCCACTCCGACGCTTAAGTCAGTAAGAGTATGAAGAAAACAACAACACAAATGAAATGTAGAAGAAGAAGTGAGAAGGGCATCTTTGAGGTACCAAATAATGAAGAAACAACCATCCCCTGCTTCTTCCTCCTCTATCCCATTTTATAGATGGATCAACCACCTTCTCCTTGAAGTAATTTTGCTTTAATGCCCTTTGCCAAGCTATCTTCGTAACCGTTTTTGCCGCTCCCATTCAAAATATCTCCTTCCGCATATATAATTTAAATAAAATACAAGAATAAATGTGGTTATATTAAACTAACCACCCTCAACTTCCCCTTATTTCACTGTATTCAGAAGAAAATCCTAACATCCGAAAATAACTCAGGAAATGAACATACTACTCGAGAAAGGAACATATTGCTCTAGAAATGAACATACTTCTCGGGGAATAAACATACCGCTCTGGAAATGACTTAACTGCTCAGGACATTATATAAATTGCTTCGTTAGCACTATAATTAATCACTGAATCACACTACCCTATTCATCCCTTTCATGCTTAGGAATCATACATACCACCCTCGAAATATACATATTGCTCGGGAAATACACATACTAATCTGAAACTGAACATACTGCTCTGGAAATAAATACACAGCTTTGTCAATCCTGATACTTAGTCACTAAACCCCTTTGCATTGTTCTTCCTCTCTAAGATCAGGGATAACATACGCTGCCTAACAATTATCTAAACTGCCCAGGAAACACAAAAATGTTGGTGCAATCGGCCCAGGTCACGATTGACCAGGACTCGAGTGATGTTTTGATGTTTCGACAAAAACATATGACAATGTAATTGTCATGGGAAAGTCCAAGTGGAACACTTGGCATTTGGTAAAGTCCAAGTCTTGAGTACTTGGCATGAAAAGTCCAAGTGGGACACTTGGCACATGAAAAGTCCAAGCATGGGTCTTGGCAATGTAAAAGTCCAAACATGGGTCTTGGCAATGAAAAGTCCAACATGGGTTGGCAAGGAAAGTCCAAGCATGGTCTTGGCATGGAAAGTTCAACATGGGTTGGCAAGGAAAGTCCAAGCATGGTCTTGGCATGGAAAGTTCAACATGGGTTGGCAAGGGAAAGTCCAAGCTTGCGTCTTGGCATTTGGAAAGTCCAAGGGGATTGATATTGGCGGCGTAAAGTCCAAGCGGAGTCTTGGCGGTGTAAGTCCAATGTGCCTTGGCGGTGTAGACACCGTTAGCATGACATAGCCGAGGGAAGCACCTGGAGGCTAGCCCGATGGATGAACAAGTCATGGATGACTTGGAGGGATCCGAGAGGCGTGAGGCTGATGGAGGTGGCTAAATGGCTTAGGTCTAGGCTAAGGGTGGTCTAGCAAGTATGAAGGCACAATACTTGGGTTAAAATCTCATCCTTGAGGTTGGCAGTCGACTAGCATTATGGCTGGTTCGACTGCCGTGAGTCGACTTGAGTTCGACTGCCGTTTAAGAGCCGAATCGCTGCTCGCGGTCAGCATCGAAGCGATCGGCGATGTCTCTGAAGTCGCGCGCAAACGTCGGTGATCGACTTTAGTTCACCGCTGAGCCGAGAATGCTCAGTGAGCCTCGACTACTACGCGGTAGCGATCGCCAATGTTGGCAGTCGACTGCCAAGAGTCCCGTTGGAATTTGTCCAACGTGGATTGAGCCATTGTCTCACGACAACAGTGGCATCAGTCGACTGGGGACTTATGGCAGTCGACTGATATGTGGAAATCTAGCCCGACGCAGGATAAAAGGGAGTTGTTCATGGAGATTGTGGCATCAGATTTTTGGGAGCTTTGGTGAGGCGATTTGAAGGCGATTTATAGGTGCATTTTAGGGTCCTTCAAGCTCATCCAAGCAACCAACAAGCAAGCGCTCAAAACCCTAGTTTGTAAAGTGTTCTTTACATTTCCTTTGTATTTGCTTGTATTTCTTTCGTTTATTGTTGTAAACGTTTGTACGAGGTTTCTTTGCCTCCGACTTGTTGTCGAGAAGGAGTTTATTGATTAGTGATTGCATTGGCATCGCTAGAGCTCGTTAGAGCTCGATCCGTGGAGTAGGAACCGTGTGGTTCCGAACCACGTTATATCTCTGTGTTCGTGATTGTTGTATTTCGCTATTGCTTTCATTTCTATATTCCGCTGCGTTAACGAAATTGTAGACACGATCACGATTGAATTCCATCTTCGTACGGTCACAACGCTATTCACCCCCCCCCTCTAGCGGCATCAAATCCCCAACAATTGGTATCAGAGCCCGAGGCTCTTCTATGGATTAACAACCCAGAGTCAAGACGCTAGAGGAAAAGATGGAAGTTCAAGGACAATTGGGATGGGACATCAACACCCCAATTCCCTATTCCTTCTATGGATGAGAAGGTTTCAATTCTTGGAAGGCGAGAATTGAAGATTTTTTGATGATGAGAGACCTTGAGGAGTGGTCCGCGTTGATGGAAGGATTTGAATATCCTAAGGGACCAAAGGGAGGGTTTCTCAAGAAGAAGAAGTGGAGTGAGGAGTAACTCCAACAATTTGATAAAAACAAGAAGGTAATAAAATTCATTTTTGATTTAATTCCTAATGACCTCTTGTGTAGTCTAGGTGACTATGTGGATGCCAAGAAGCTATGGAGCGATTTGGCCAAGCTCCATGAAAGTCTATCATCGGTCCAAGAAGAAGGACCATCATCCTCTCAAGCTCAAGAAGAAACAACCAAAGAGCTAGAGGATTCGGAGGTTGATAGGGAATCAACATCTGGATCTGAAGAGGCAGAAGCAGTGGAAGAAGTGGAGGAGGCATCCACCTCTAGGTTTGAGGGGGAGAGACCATCCACACCGGAGCCGGAACCAATTCAAGAAGAAGCCTCAATCTCCGGAAGGAATGAAGAATCCGCTCTGACACCCACCACAAATACCCTAGGTAACTCAAGCAATTTAGGTTTAAATAAAAATCACATAACTTGCTTTGAGTGTAGGGAAAGTGGGCATTACAAGAGCAAATGCCCAAAGAGAGTAAGAAAAGCTCCTCCGGCGTCTAAAAGTCAACAAAAGTCAAAGGATGTCGGTGCCTCAAGTCAAAAGAGCAAGAAGCATATCATATGCTTCAAGTGCAAATCAAAGGGGCACTATAGAAGTCAATGCCCTAGGGGGAAGAAGAAGGGGAAAGGAGGAGCATTACAAGTAGGGGGAGCTTCTATAGCTAACCCTAAGGTATATTTAAATAATGCACCTTCTAAATTTAAAAGTCAAAAGCATGCTAGAAATTTTAATTCTCTTGCAATTGATAAAGAGCATGCTAGAAGTAAGGAATTTTGCTTAGGTGCTAAAAATGTTTACCTTGGGAGTAAGGAGAAATTTGGGACTAATGTCCCTAAAAATATTTTACCTAAGGGCAAACCTAGGTCAAATAACTCAAGATCAATTTTACCTAGGGAGACAATTAGAAAGGTGCAAGAGCACCTAGGTCTAAACCCTAAATGGACTAGGCATATGCCTAGAAAGTCCCATGCCCAAGATTTAAATCAAAATTCTAAAATCGGGCAATTAGAAAAGGAAAATCAAGTCTTGAGGTCAAGGCTTGAAAAACTTGAAAAGACCCTTAGGAATATACAAAACCAATTTAAAGGGTCAAATGGTCAAAGTCAAAGGTCCAAAAGTCAAAGTCAACACCAAGGACCTAAGAGTCAAAAGTCAACCAAAGGCAAGCAAGGTTTGGGTCACAAACCTAAGCCTAAGGTAGCTTACCATAGTGTTCCATTTGACTATGGAACACAAACTAGGTCTAGGAAGACCAAGGTCAATAGGGAAGTCATCCCTAGAATTGACCAAAGGGAGTGCCTAGTGGCTAGGGTTTCAAGGAAACCTAGGGTGGCCACTAAGAAGGTTGCAAGGGGAGTTACCCCTAGAGTCAACCTAGGTAAGACCCAAATGACCAAGGCTAACAAGCCTAGGAGGGTCATTAGGAAGGTATCTAGAGAGGTTATCCCTAAGGAATACCTAATTAACCCTAGGAGCTCAAATCGGTTTTGGATTCCTAAGAGCGTGATTGATTCACGCTAGATGGGTTAGGGTGTGCCAACCTTAAATGGATGGGTAGTTAACTCAACCATGGCAAAGGTGGCACTTTAGGTTATTTTCAAGGTTATGGATACCTTGGAAATAGATTTGAATTATCATCCTAAAAGATTTTAGGGTGTGCCAATATTATTTGAGAAGCTTGATAAAATGGTCATTTTGGCACAATTTAGGTTTAGAGGTTAGTGTGCCATTTTGGGTTTTTGGCACACTTGGGAAAATTTAGGTTAATATGGCAAAATATACTTAATTATGTCAAATGGCAATTAATATTAAAATTTAGGTATTACTATACCTATATATTTTATATGTCATGCTTTGTTTGCCATATAACATGCCATGACATCATGCTTATTTTTAATCATTCTATATGTCATGTACATGTTTAGGATTAAGGATTAAATGTCATGTGCTTTTAGATTTCATATTATGTCATGACATCATGATTATGAGCATGTGTTTATCTATATCATCTCTAATGGCATAATCACTCATGCATTTAAGATAATTTGATTGAAATTGATTTAAGGACAATGGCATGACTTGGAGTCCCATTTATAAGGGAATCAAGTAGGGTTGCCTTAGAAAAATGCATGAAACCCTAGTTTAGGGAGAACAAAACCCACATCTCACATCCAATTGACATGTATGTGTATTTATACACCCTAGATACATGTGAGATGCTAGGATATGAGTTGAGTTCAAGGTGCATAGTTTTTGCATCTAGTTGAACCAAAACTCATCTAATTTTATTAGTGGATCATTAGGAAAGCATGTGTACAAGTCATGTACATAGAGCCCAAGGAATATGATCCAAAATAAGGTTTTGAAAACATTTTAAAATCATTTTGAAAAACCTTGGTGAAGTCTATCTTTTGATAGCAATCACCATTGATAGAGTTGATACAAAATAGGGCCAAAACATTGAAAATTTCAATGGTTTTGAGTTTTGTATCAAACTCACTATTTTATGGGTAAAATAATTTTTCAAATATTTTTCACCCATTGTGTGTGTCATAAGTATTATACGTATGAATTTTCACGATTTTTTGAATTACGTATAATTATTTATAAATTTTTAAAATTTATTTCTGATAGCTGAAAATCGAGATTTTGATTATCGATCAGTCAGGCCAATGATGGATCGTGAGTGATAGTAACGATCAGTCGATTCTGTCGAGTCATTGCAGTCTGATTCGGGTTAACAAGGTTTGTTTAGCTCGTGTTCAGCTATGGAAAAGGTTCCTAATCACTCCTAACCCTAGGATATGCTTTAAAAAGCATTATAAAGGGTGAAAATCCATTGGATATGGATTAGGAGATGTGTTAGGTCAAAGTATCAAATTTAGGGTGAGTGAAAGTTCTATGTTGAACTTAGAACCTTAATTTTGATGGTTTAGAGTTCCTATTAGCTTAGGGGCTTCCCAAGGACATTGTTGGTGCAATGGTCAAGGGGGAGCAAGCCTTTAGGGGGAGTTTTCCATCTTGGGATGATAGATGTGTTTTTCTCCTTGGAGAGGAGAAGTTATTGGGAGAGTATCATCAATTGGGAAAATTGATGGGTTTTTGATACCCAATTTGGAAATTGGGAGAGATTATAGGATTGCCTCTCTTGAGTGATATGGGACTTATCACTAGGACGATGGTAGGCATCCTAGATATTTTTTGGTCAAAAAGGGGGAGATTGTAAGATCTCATTGGGACATGAGACATTGACCTCCTTGGAGAGATAACCTTTTTGATCTTAGTCAAAAAGGGGGAGAATGTTTGGGGGAGAACATTTGGAGAGTGTTTACCAATTTGGGATAATTGGTAAGGGATTTGAGTTAGTGGTCTAACTCAAATGATTTGTTTGGTTTTTGTCAAACATCAAAAATGGGGAGATTGTTGGTGCAATCGGCCCAGGTCACGATTGACCAGGACTCGAGTTTGACTCGAGTGATGTTTTGATGTTTCGACAAAAACATATGACAATGTAATTGTCATGGGAAAGTCCAAGTGGAACACTTGGCCTTTGGTAAAGTCCAAGTCTTGAGTACTTGGCATGAAAAGTCCAAGTGGGACACTTGGCACATGAAAAGTCCAAGCATGGGTCTTGGCAATGTAAAAGTCCAAACATGGGTCTTGGCAATGAAAAGTCCAACATGGGTTGGCAAGGAAAGTCCAAGCATGGTCTTGGCATGGAAAGTCCAACATGGGTTGGCAAGGGAAAGTCCAAGCTTGAGTCTTGGCATTTGGAAAGTCCAAGGGGATTGATATTGGCGGCATAAAGTCCAAGCGGGAGTCTTGGCAGCATAAGACCAATGGTTGGCGGCGTAAAGTCCAAGCGGAGTCTTGGCGGCGTAAGTCCAATGTGCCTTGGCGGTGTAGACACCGTTAGCATGACATAGCCGAGGGAAGCACCTGGAGGCTAGCGCGATGGATGAACAAGTCATGGATGACTTGGAGGGATCCGAGAGGCGTGAGGCTGATGGAGGTGGCTAGAAGGCTTAGGTCTAGGCTAAGGGTGGTCTAGCAAGTATGGGGGCACCATACTTGGGTTAAAACCTCATCCTTGAGGTTGGCAGTCGACTGGCATTATGGCCGGTTCGACTGCCGTGAGTCGACTTGAGTTCGACTGCCGTTTAAGAGCTGAATCGCTGCGCGTGCTCATTGGAGCAAATAATCGATGCTGGTCGATCGCCAAACGTCGGCAGCCGATCGCTAGTTCACCGCGAGCACGTATGCTCCGTGTAGCCGACCGGGCGCCGATTACGCTACCGGGTAGCGATCGCCAATGTTGGCGCCGATCGCAAGAGTCCCGTTGGAATTTGTCCAACGTGGATTGAGCCGTTGTCTCACGACAACAGTGGCATCAGTCGACTGGGGAGTTATGGTAGTCGACTGATAGGCGGAAATCCAGCCCGACGCAGGATAAAAGGGAGCTGTTCATGGAGATTGCAGCATCAGATTTTTGGGAGCTTTGGTGAGGTGATTTGAAGGCTATTTGTAGGTGCATTTCAGGGTCCTTCAAGCTCATCCAAGCAACCAACAAGCAAGCACTCAAAACCCTAGTTTGTAAAGTGTTCTTTACATTTCCTTTGTATTTGCTTGTATTTCTTTCGTTTATTGTTGTAAACGTTTGTACGAGGTTTCTCCGCCTCCGACTTGTTGTCGAGGAGTTTATTGATTAGTGATTGCATTGGCGTCGCTAGAGCTCATTAGAGCTCGATCCGTGGAGTAGGAACCGTGTGGTTCTGAACCACGTTATATCTCTGTGTTCGTGATTGTTGTATTTCGTTGTTGCTTTTATTTCTATATTCCGCTGCGCTAACGAAATTGTAGACACGGTCACGATTGAATTCCATCTTCGTACGGTCACAATGCTATTCACCCCCCCTCTAGCGGCGTCAAATCCCCAACAACCCCTTTGCATTGTTCTTCCTCTCTAAGATCAGGGATCACATACGCTACCTAACAATTATCTAAACTGCCCAGGAAACACAAAAACACCTCGGAAAACCTTCTAACCGCTCTGAAAACTCCAACCCCATCATAAGTTTGTTAGGGCAATTGGTTTTAATGTGTGTAGCAAAGGGTTTAAGTTAGGTTGATTATGGATTTGATATGTGTATTAAAGTCGTGCAGGACTTAGTAATTCACACATGGAGAAAGAATTGGCAAGTCACCATCTCATGACTCGGTCCTTGAGTCGGTGAAGGATAGCATTGTAGAAGTCGTACGCTTGGTGTATTTGAGGGACCGTCGGATGAAGAGCATTGGAGTGAAGCCGAAGGAAGTAGATTTCAGGGCGAGACACAAAGGATGGCGCTGCGAAGCCGTGCGCTTGGCGCATCCGAGGGATGTGGCTGGATGAAGAGAACTTCAAGGCTAGGGACTCCAAGGGAAGATGAGAGTGAGCGATTGTAACCCGGGATGGGATAGCTTTTAGATGAACTTGGCCAAATGGCTAAGTGTCGGATGGGTTTTCCCGACATCAGTCAATTGCCATGATATGGCAGTCGACTAAGACTCGACTGGTGTTCGAATTTGGTTTCTAGCTAAACAGTCAACTGCCAAGGGATGGCAGTCGACTGATCTCACCATCATTCAACTGCTAAGGATGGCAGTCGACTGCTCACGAGGGTTTCGGGCACAGAAGGTTGGATAGTCGACTGATCGGCCTGATCACTCGACTGTCGGCTCCATCAGTCAACTGATGGGATGACCAATCGACTGATGTAGGAGCCATTTGTTGGAATCCATCGTGGAAGGAGCCGTTGCGAGGCAACGACCACAGCAGTAGTTGATTGATGGCTTCATCAGTTGACTGCTCGAGGCCCAACGAGAAGAATGACTTCTTCCCTATAAGAAGGGGCCTTGGGTGACTTGGGAGGGTTAATGCTTCTAGTCTAAAGTTCTTCCAAAGTGCCCAAATGATTTTACTCCTCTTTCTTGCTATTATTTCAATCATATTGTAAAGAGGGAGTGTTCTTGTAAGAAAAGGTTTACCTCCACCTTGCTTGGTTCAAAGGAGAGAATAGTGAAGGTTTAGGCGTGATTCACCTGGAATGAATCGGGTCGTGGATTAGCGGCAAGGGTCGTGAACCACATTACATCTTCGTGTTTGCGTTTGCCTTCTTTTGTCTTGTGCATTTGCTTAATTGTTTTAGTATTTCCATTGCGCTAACTCTAATTGTAGTCGATTAAGCAAGCGAACTCCGTCATCTATGATCAAGGTCTATTCAGCCCCCTCTAGCCGGGCACTGATCTCCAACAAGTGGTATCAGAGCAAGGAGATTGTCGAGGACTAACCACCAACACAATCAACGACAATGGTCGATTCCAACATTCATCCACCGAGATTTGAAGGTGAATTCTCTTGGTGGAAGAAGAGAATGGAGGTATTCTTTGAAACCGATTTCGATATTATGCTTATAATGGAAAACGGTTTCGAGTTGCCTAGGGATGAGGAAGGGGAGCTACTAGAGAAATCGAGATGGACAAAGAAGCAAAGAGAGGAGTACTTGGCGAATTCAAAGGCTGCACACTTGGACTTTACCATCACCAAGCCCTATGCTTGGATTTTCCCAACACCAAGCCCCATGCTTTGACTTTTCACCACCAAGGCTACACACTTGGATTTACGTGGCCAATCCATGTTGGACTTCCCATGACAATCTCATGTCATACGTTTTATCTAACATCAAAATACAGTTCAAGTCAATCTCGAGTCCTGGGCTGATTGCACCAAAAATCTTCCCCTTTTTGATGTTTGACAAAACCTCAAACTCAAGTCTACCAATTATCCCCAAATGGCAATTCTCACATCCCAATGAGAATTCCAACTATCTCAATTGGTAACTTCTCTCCCTTTTTGACATACATCAAAAAGGTCCTCCCCAAGGGTATGAACGTCTCATATCCTAATGGGATCTTACAATCTCTCCCTTGGAGGAACACATGCCTACAATCTTTCTAGTGATAAGTCTCATATCACTTAAGAGAGACAATCTCCCAATTTTCCTCCCATGAGGAAAAAGACACATCCATCTTCCCATGATGGATACCTCTCCCTAAAGGCTTGCTCCCCCTTGACCATTGCACCAACAATGTCCTTGGAGAGTCCCTAAGCCAATAGGAACATTTAAACAATCAAAATTAAGGCAAAGTTAAACAATGAACTCTCATCCACCTTAAAATTGATACTCACCCTAAATACTTCTCTTAATCTATATCCAATGGATTTCCACCCTTTCTAATGCTCTCCATAGCATGTCCTAGGGTTAGGAGTGGTTAGGGGACCAAAACATAGCTGAACGTGGGCCTAACAATCAAGGTTTACCCAAAATCAACATTATCAGTCGACTCCTTCCCACATCAGTCGACTGACATCCATGGCAGTCGACTGATAACTGCAAAGTGCAGTTTTTAATTTTTCAGAAATGAATTTCTAAAATTTGTAAGTAAATATACATAAGGTGAAAAATCATGAAATTTTGTATGTATATTACTTATACCAATCATTATGGGTGAAAAATATTAGAAAATTATTTTACTCAAAAAATAGTGAGATTGATACAAAGTTTAAAAATTAAGAAAAGCTTCAATATTGAGCCCTCTTTGTATCACCTCATTCAATGGTGATTGCTATCAAAAGATAGACTTCACTAAGGTTTTTCAAAATATTTTTGAAATGTTTTTAAATTCTTTAATTTCTTTTTCCTAAACATCTCACTTGTATCTAAATGTGTAAAATACATACAAGTCAAGTATTAGTGAGATGTGAGGTCTTTGTTATTTAGGATTTCATGCATATCTCTAGGCAACACTATTTGATTTCCTTCAAATCATATCATAGTCCTTAAATCCATTTTATTTATGCATGAATGATGATTATGGAAAAATTAATACAAAGATAAGAGCATGTGCCAAAATCATGATGTCATGGCTTGTGAATGAAATCTAAGCATACATGACATATGGACATAACCCTAAATATGATCATGACATTTTATATGATAAAAATAAATATGATGTCATGTCATGGCAAGGAAAACAAAGCATGGCAATTATAAAATGCTAAGGTATGAAATACCTAAGTGTTAAATTCAAATTGTCATTTCTTAGAATTAAATTCATTTTGCCTTACTTCCATTTATCCCCCTAGTGTGCCAAAAATCCAAAATGGCACACCATTACTCCTAAGACCTAATTGTGTCAATTTAATCATTTTTCATCTTCTCAAACCACATTGGCACATCCTAATATGTCAACTCTACCATGCTAGGTTAACTACCCATCTACTTAGGGTTGACACACCCTAACCCATCTAGCGTGAATCGATCACGCTCCTAGGAACCCAATACCTATTGGAGCTCCTTGGGTTAACAAGGTATTCATTAGGGATAACTTCCCTAAATACCTTCCTAATGACCCTTTTTGATTTTGACGCCTTAGTCAAATGAGTCTTTCCTAAGTCAAACCTAGGGGTAACTCCCCTTTTGACCTTCTTAGTGGCTACTTTAGTTTTTCTTGAGTCCTTAGCCACTAAACAAACACCATGGCTAGTCTTAGGGATGACTTCCCTACTAACCTTGGTTTTCCTAGACCTAGAAATAGTTCCATAATTGAATGAAACCTTATGGTCGGACATAGGTTTGTGACCCAAATCTTTCTCTCCCTTAGACATTTCTTGTTTCCTAGATATTAGATTTTGAACATTTGACCCTTTAATTGAATTTGTGATTCTTGCTAGGGTCTTCTCAAGTTTCTCAAGCCTTGACCTCAAGGCTTAGTTTTCCACCTCTAGTCTTCCCAATTTTGATTTTTCATTAATATTTTGGGAATTTTTTTTCTTCTTAGGCATATGCCTAGATTTCTTGGGGTTAATGCCCAAGTTTTCTTCTATTATCCTTATAGACTCCCTAGGTAGGATTGGTCTAGAGTTATGATGTCTAGGTTTGTCCTTAGGTAAACTAACATGATTGGCACCTAGACAAAAATATTTATTCCTATTACCATGCTTTTCATTAATAATAGCAAGTGAACTAAAATAATTTTTAGCATGCTTCTTAGCCTTAGGAATTGAAGGTGTATTAATTAAATTTACCTTAGGGTTAGCTTTGGAAGCTCCCCCTACATGTGATACACCTTCTTGCCCTTTCTTCCTCCCCCTAGGGCATTGACTTCTATAATGTCCCCTTTGGTTGCATTTGAAGCACACAATGTGCTCCTTGCTTCTAATTGAGGGAACTCTGGCATCTTTCACTTTTGGTACCGGTTGAGCTTTCTTCACCTTCTTAGGACACTTACTTTTATAGTGTCCTTGCTCCCTACACTCAAAGCATATTTTTTTATTTTTATTTTTAATTATAATGCATGAGTTACCTAAGGAGGTGGAAGCCTCTTGATCTTCACTTCTCTCGGATGTTGATACTTCTTCTCTTTCTTGTTCCAGGATGGAAGGCCTCTCCTCCCCCTCAATGCTAGAGGTGGAGGTCTCCACCAAATCATCCACATCGTTGAATGTAGATGGTGATTCTTCAACATCCTTGGATCCGAATGTTGATGGACGTTCTTCCTCGGCCTCCTTCTCCAATTGAGCCGGTTCGGGATGTTCATGGAATTTGACTAATTTGTCCCATAAATCTTTGGCATTCCGGTATTCACCTAGCTTGCACAAAATTTGGTTAGGTATTAAATCTAATAACATTTTTGTTTCCTTAACCATTGTCTTGAATTCTTGCCGTTGATCTTGTGTCCATTTAGATTTTTCAATCAACTTTCCCTCTTCGTCCCTAGGCACTTCAAAACTGCTTTCCATGATTAGCATAATATCGAAATCGATTTCAAAGTATACCTCCATCCTTTTCTTCCACCAAGAAAAGTCTCCATTGAATTTCTGTGGATGGATGTTGTAGCCGACCATCTTGTCGTACTTGTGTTGGCAGTTAGTCCTCGACAAGCTCCTTGCCTATGATACCACTTGTTGGAGGATCGGTGGCCGGCTAGAGGGGGGTGAATAGCCCCAATTGCATGTAGGGTGGAATTCGATCATTCTTGCATCTACAATCTTATTAGCGCAGTGGAATAAAAATAATAATACTAACAAGATATACAAATACGCACAACCACACAAGAGACAACACACGATATGCCCATCAGTCGACTGGTAACCCCATCAGTCGGGTAAACCCTCAAACACCAAGTCGTTTGAACATTCGATCGCCGGGTAAACCCTCAAACACCATGTTTGAGCATCCGACACTCAATCTTAGCCACTTAGCCAAGTCCACCTCATCCTCTCATGGAGTTCCCCATCGAATCTCTCTTCCCTTAGCCTACGTCCCTCGGATGCACCAAGCGCATGACTTCGCAATGCCATCCTTCATGTCTCTTGCCCTCAAAGTATGCTTCCCTTGGGCCTCACTCCATTCGCTCCTCGTTCGGTGGTCCCTCGGATGCACCAAGCGCACGGCTTCGCAATGCCATCCTTCACCGACTCAAGGACCCTGAGCCTAGTGAACTTTCCAAGTCCTCAAGACTTCCCACAACAAGCCTCATGCTTGGATTTTCCATGTCAAGCCCCATGCTTGGACTTTCACCGCCAAGGCTACACACTTGGACTTACGTAGCCAACCCATGTTGGACTTTCCAACACCAAGCCCTATGCTTGGATTTTCCCAACACCAAGCCCCATGCTTGGACTTTTCACCACCAAGGCTACACACTTGGATTTACGTGGCCAACCCATGTTGGACTTCCCATGACAATCCCATGTCATACGTTTTGTCTAACATCAAAATACAGTTCGAGTCAAACTCGAGTCCTGGGTCGATTACACCAACAAGAAGAAGATGCCTTCACCTTCCTCATCGGATGAAGATTCCTCCTCCTCCATGGATAGCAATGAGGAGGCCTACATGGTAAGAAAGGTGAGACATACACTTAAGAATTTTAAATTTAATAAATCTCATAATAGGGGAAGAAGGCCAAGGAGGAAGATCATATGCTATAATTGTCAAGGAGAGGGACACATAAGGGATGATTGTCCCCTCTTGAACAAAAGAAAGGAGGAAAGGAGAAAGGAAAAAGAAAAGAATAAGGGGAGAAAGAAAAAGGAGGAAGAGAAGAAAACTAAAGAAAAAGGAAAGGCCAATGCACACAAGGCAACATGGGATGATCCTTCATCATCATCCGAAGAAGAAGAAGCCTTCACAAGCTTCGCATTAATGGGGATAGATGACTTGGACTCCACCTCATCCTCCGAACAAGAAGCAAGCACAAGTGAGGAGGAGAGCTCAAGTGTAGGGGGAGCTTCATCTTCATCCTCATCGGAATCGGAGGAAGAAGACATGGAAACTATGGTAACAAATCTTTCCCCTAAAAAGATTATTTCTATGATTTCTAGCCTTACTAGGGATTTATTTAAGGCTAAAAATAAAAATAAATGCATGCTTGATTATATAAGAAAATTAGAAGAAAAGCTAGAAAATGCATGCTTAAATGTTAATGCTTATATTCCTCGATGTTAATGATGCATGTATTGAGGAAAATAAGGCCCTAAGGGAAAAGGTAGATCATTTAACAAAGGCCTTAGAAAAATTCACAATTGGCTCCAACACCCTAAACATGATTATTGGGAGCCAAAGGGCAAGTTTTAATAAGAAAGGCCTAGGTTATAAGGGAACCAAAAATGAAAAGACCTATCATTGTTTAATTGCTAGGGGTCAATCTAAAACAACCATGATAGCTAGGAAATGGATCCCAAAGGAGTACTTAGTGAACCCTATTGGAACGAATCTATATTGGGTTCCCAAGTCCATCCTTAAGGGTTAGGAAAACCCTAGGATAGTCAACCATGAGTGGACTTATTTTATATCATGTAAAATGGTTGACTTGTAAGGATGTGGATGATAGTTTTTGAATTAAGTGTTGGGTGATGATAATGTGATCATAATATGGAATCATAATAATATTTGATCATGATATGCAATTATTGATAACATTTGATCATGATTGATAATACATGTTTTTATGATCATGTTGGGTGGCTTTAGGATGCATGACACTTAACCATGGGTAGAATTGCATGAAATTTTGGTTAAGTATAAATACCTTTAGGTACATCTCACACTGACCATAGGCTACTTTGATTGAAAACATAGCATGAATGAGATGTTAGGATGATATAAATGACTCACTTATGATCATAACATTTTGATGAGTCATTTACATGTATCATGTCATATTAATCATAGACCAACTATTGGAAAAGTAAATATTTAATCAATGGACATATTGCCATAGATCATAGTTGGATATTTTAAATGATTTAAAAACATTTCATGTTTCATAAACAGTGAGTTCATGTTTTGAAAAGTTTCAAGGCAAAACTAGGCTTTAAAGATGATAAAAACTTTAGATATTTTACAACTTTTGAGTTTTTTGTCTAATTTTCGAAAATGCAATGAATTTTCATGAAAAACTAATTTTCAATGATAGAGGAACTCATTTGAAATATGTTCTCCAAATTTCATGATTTTTTAAATTTTCTATAATTTATGGCGCATTTCTAAAGTTCATTCAAAAAATCAGAAAATTCTAAAAATTAGGTGCCAATCGACTGATGCTCTGATTCAGTCGACTGATGTACTGTGCACGAGCATAGTAACTTGTTTTATCAGGTTTTTGAGTTGATTTTTGGTATTTTCTTCCATTAGACTTGATGTCATGCTTGTATAACATTTGTATAATGTTTTTGATGGTGTCAAAGGGGGAGAATGTTAATGGTTTAAGTGAATCATGCTAAGGGGAAAATTAGCATGTCTTAAGGGGGAGTTACATATTTAAGGGGGATTTTTGATACTCATGTTTACTTACATGCTTTCTTGCCTTATGTTTTTATGCTATTGTTTTACCTAACTTAAACGGATTGCCACACATCAAAAAGGGGAAGATTGTTAGGGCAATCAGTTTTGATGTGTGTGGCAAAGGGTTTAAGTTAGGTTGATTATGGATTTGATATGTGTGTTGAAGTCATGCAGGACTTAGTAATTCACACATGGCGAAAGCATTGGCAAGTCACCATCTCATGACTCGGTCCTTGAGTCAGTGAAGGATAGCTTTGCGAAAGCCGTGCGCTTGGTGCATCCGAGGGACCATCGGACGAGAAACATTGGAGTGAAGCTGAAGGAAGTAGACTTTAGGGAGAGACATGAAAGATGGCGCTGCGAAGCCGTGCACTTGGCGCATCTGAGGGACGTGGTCGGACGAAGAGAACTTCAAGGTGAGGGACTCCAAGGAAAGATGAGAGTGAGCGATTGTAACCCGGGATGGGGTAGCTATTAGGTGAACTTAGCCAAATGGCTAAGTGTCGGATGGGTTTTCCCAACATCAGTCGACTGCCATGATATGGCAATCGACTACTCCAAGTCGACTGAAGACTCGACTGGTGTTCGAGTCTTATTTCTGGCCGAACAGTCGACTGCCAAGGGATGATAGTCGACTGATCTCACTATCAGTCAACTGCCAAGGATGGCAGTCGACTGATCTCACCATCAGTCGATTGCCAAGGATGGAAGTCGACTGCTCGCAAGGGTTTCGGGCATAGAAGGTTGGATTGTTGATTGATCGGCCTGATCACTCGACTGTTGGCTCCATTAGTCGACTGATGGGATGACTAGTCAACTGATGTGGGAGTCATTGGTTGGAATCCAACGTGGAAGGAGTCGTTGCGAGGCAATAGCCACAACAACAGTCGACTGATGACTTCATCAGTCGACTGCTCGAGGCCCAACAGGAAGAATGGCTTCTTCCCTATAAGAAGGGGCCTTGGGTGACTTGGGAGGGTTAATGCTTCTACTCTAAAGTTCTCCCAAAGTGCCCAAACGATTTTACTTCTCTTTATTGCTATTATTTCAATCATATTGTAAAGAGGGAGTGTTCTTGTAAGAAAAAGTTGTTGGGTTTCCGGCACCGCGGCGAGTGTGTGTTCGAACATGTTTCGTAAATATGTGCACAGCGGAAGGAATAAAATAATAAATCTAATTTATTACAACACACACATCACACGCATGCATAGTACAATATGTGTAGACATAACCGTAAATTCAAATTTTACAATAAAAGAAAATTTATACTACGTATACCTGACATATCACGTGTAGCGGGAAAGGCATCAACCGGAACGATTCTCGCTAGAATCGTCTCTATCCGTATCCACGCCGAGTATCTTCTGGACGACTTCACAGAGTCACGAGCCTCGTCTTCATACGGGTTACTAGCCTCGTGTTGAAGACGATGTGATCGAGAGAAGATCACGATCCGAATCAAAATTCGGATCCAAAATGAGTCCTCAAAAACTCGCTTCTCCGGAGAGGTATTCGTCAACCATTTGACGAATCCTTCATCCTCCACCTATGAGGATTACCGAAGATCGAATCCCCAGTAAGGAAGGCACTGTCGGAGCTCCAAACGTCGTCCAAACGACGCTCCGACAAGAAGGAAACAAGCTGTCCAGAAAACTGGACAGCTTTGGTGGAGACCTTGCGCCGGCCAAATAAGGAAAGCAATATGCTCACCTTGTCGCCGGAGCCAAGGAAGATCACCGGAGCTCCTCCAGCAACAGCTAGACGCCGGCAAGTGGGGAAGACGCCAGCTGCTGGATGCCGGTTGGAGGAGCTTGGGTGGCGGCAAGGAGTTGGGCACTGACCACTGTGAGAAGAGGGAGAGGGTGGGCAGCAACTTTAGGGTTGCAAGGATTAGGGCTTAACAAAAACCCTTAAGCCCTATTTTATAGAGAACAAATTCTCTTAATGGTTATCAGATCATAACCAAAAGCCCGTTAACCCGCTCCATTAATTAAAGTTAAAATAAACCAAACCATGATGGTTTATTTTAAGTTAAAACGAACCGAACCAACTTTGGTTCATTCGTTTAAAACAAACCAAACCCCTTTGGTTTATTCTCTTCCATTGGATTAGAACCAAACCAATTTGGTTCATCCATCATGTCTTCATTAGACACGGCCCATCCACGCTTCCATTGCGACTGAAACGATTTCATGCTCGCTCCATGTTTGGTCCAACCAAACCTAGTTTCTCTCGGTCTAAGAATCTCATTCTCAAGCTCGTTTTAAATCCTTCGGATTACGCTCGTTGTACGTGTGACCAAATAGGTTTTCGGTTTATGTTGGCTGTCTATAATTAACCATTAATTATAGAACGATCATGAGTGGCACCTAGTAGTACATCATGATCCCCAATTAACCGAAAAGATCAACAGTTGATCCAGAACTATTTCTGAAACCCTTGGGCTCGAATGAATGTGCCCCATTCCCTTCACTCATCTTATACCCACTTGGTTGGGACATGGTCTATAGTGTCGATCCCCACTAGGTTGACTCGTCACACCTAGCCCAAGTATCATTTCCTCGTCCTCACAGTTCTAGTTCTTGCACATGTATCGAAGAGTACCTTACTCTAAACATGTAATGCTTTGGCGAAGACTTTAGTAACAATCCGGCGAGAGGCCATGGGTATACATCTCCTCAAGGAGTGGTGAATCCTTTATAGGCTATTCAAACACCTTGATCACTTCGACTTATACCCAATCATCCCGGGTCCACATCTCCTCAGAGATGCTTGCTTAAGATGTCAAAGCATAAGTCTTTATGATCAAGATGACTTGAATACCGCAAGTCAAAGGAACATCGCACTTAAGCTGCAGTAAGAACTTCATTGACATATCTATATATGCAGAGAACCATATGAAGTCTTACGGCTGGTCACTCCAATGAACTAGTTTCCATAACTAGCATCCATGATTAACTCCGGACATCACAATGTCTCTAGCCAGTGAGAATCAGCTGCTTGGATACACCAAGGAGTATACCTCGTGCTAGTCTCAACAGAATCAATGGTGTCCAAATCCATCAATTCATCGACTAGGGATAATTCTGATACATCACAATTACACATATAGAGATACTCACTAGTTGTGTTCCAATCACAAATTCTCTCATGCTGTGAATCGTATCGTGGACATTCAGTAAATGAGTTTAAGATCTAATCAAATACATAAAAACATGTATACTCAAATAGTGAATCTTCATTTATCATATAAATGGTTCAAACATAAGGTGATTGTCTTAGGACATCTCTCATATATTACTAACAAAAGTTTACCTCCACCTTGCTTGGTGCAAAGGAGAGAATAGTGGAGGTTTAGGCGTGATTCACTTGGAACGAATTAGGTCGTGGATTAGAGGCAAGGGCCATGAACCACATTAGGTCTTCGTGTTTGCATTTGCCTTCTTTTGTCTTGTGCATTTGCTTAATTGTTTTAGTATTTCCGTTGCGCTAACTCTAATTGTATACGATTAAGCAAGCGAACTCCATCATCTACGATCAAGGCCTATTAACCCCCACCTAGTCGGCCACCGATCTCCAACAAAGTTCCCCCTCTTTAGTAAAACTGAAGAGCAAAATCTAGTGAAGTTTTACAAGTGTTTTCAACAAAAATATTTTCTGCCTTAGTAGAAAAAGGCCCCCACACCCATCATAAGTTTCCCCTCTTTAGTAAAACTGAAGAGCGAAGTCGAGTGAAGTTTTACAAGTGTTCATGAGCGCGCAAACACTTATCATATCAACCTCCAATACCCACATCTATCATACTATTATACTAGGCACTATTTCATGCATATTTCATCTTGAACACTGTATGAGTCACTGAACCTTGACACTGTATGAGATGTTTATGCCCAAAATATTGCATGAGGCGTTTTATGCCTTAAAATGTTGTTATGAGGCATTTATGCCTTAGAATGCTATAAGAGGCATTTATGACTTAGAATACAATAGGAGGTGTTTTGCTATGAGGCGTTTATGCCTTAGAATGCTATAAGAGGTGTTTATGCCTTAGAATACTGTAGGAGCCGTTAATGCCTTACAATACTGTAAAAGATATTTATGCCTTAAAATACTAGAGGCGTTGAGCCTTGTTAGCATGTTACCTACCCATTATAGTTTCCGTTATAGTTCCCCATGGGGGAAAATAGCTATCTAGCCCTTAGGCTTTTATAAGAGAATCGTGAGAACATTTTACCTATGTCATATAGAGGCGTTATAGTCCCCCATGGGGGAATAAAGTTATCTAGCCCTTAGACTGTTATAGCATGCACAGAGCCATGAAGATTTACATATGTCATATAGAGGCGTTATTGTTCCCCATGGGGGAATAAAGCTATCTAGCCCTTAGCTGTTATAGTAGGCGCAGAGCCTAAGTTAGTTTTCAACACTTAAAAGAAATAGCACCTAACTTACCATACCTTAGAAAGAATACCATTGAAATAAGAAAGAAGAAATTCCGATCAAGCATAATAACCCTCAGCATTAATGCCATTAATAACTGCCAAAGATAATATGAATATATACAAAAAAATACCAATGGCTCTTTGTATAAGAATGTAACATAATCCCACTTTATACTAGGCATATAATGCCTTAGAAAAAACCATATAACTTTCTGCCACAAACCCTCAGATAGCCTGCAACCCCTTAGAAAAATTGACAACCCTCGTAAGAACATCTTCATTAGCCCTTAGACTTTGTAATAGGCACAAAATGCCTTAGAATTTTTGAAAACCCCGCTTCCATATAATATTAATTTGATTTCTAAACCATACATTAGACATAAAAAATGTCATAGAAAATATCATTACTCCCCTTTCAAAAGAGCACTAACTTGACCTCCAAACTTTGCACCAAGCGCAAGAATGCCTTAAAAAGAATTTTGAAATACCTCTGCAAGGAAAATAATTCTCAAGAAAACATTAGAGATAATAAAAAATGCCTTAACTTCATCTTTTATTTTTACTGCTAACCATACTTAGTCATTATAACCCCCTTTTAAAGATCCCTGCCTCCGTTAACACCTTAACATTCGACTATAATTCTCACCGCAAACCCTAGCTCCCTTCTCCGCCATCTTCAATCCCTCTCCAATCCCTTCTTCTCAATGGCTTCATCTTCTTCCACCACCCCCTAGAATGAAACCACGCCCAGCCAACTAACCCTCAACCATTCCTTCTTTAACCATGAACCAAAATACCTCTCCGAGGAATTCCCTGTCATCATCCCTACTCACTCCCAACACCCCCATCTTCCTCCACCCGACACCAGCACCCTTTTTATGGGGCAGTTAGAAGGAGACCTCTATCTCCCCCTCCCGAAACCTCTCTTCTATATCCTTACCTACTACGGCATCCCAATCAACCAACTAACCCCAAACTCTATCCGCATCCTTATCGGCACCCTCATCGTCTTCCACCACCTCAACATCCCACAAATCCCCCCACATATTCCACTGCCTTTATCAATTGAAGATGGACTACTCCGGCATCTTCTATTTCATGGCCCACCAAGGCTATCAGTTCCTGACTGATATGCCCACCTCCAATAAAGGCTAGAAAGATCTCTACTTCTTTGTCACCATGTATCCCCCCTTCCATTTTCTTCTTGCTAGAGAACCGCCATTGAAAATCTCCTTGACCTGAAACTCGCCAAGGTTGTCGTCGACTTCCCCTCCATCGAGGCCAAGCTGAAGAATAAATATTTCAGCATAAACGAACTTCTTCAAGAGCCCATCCTGTCTTATTATGGGTTATCCCCTATATAAACATCGAATGCACATCCCATTGGTAAGATTTTTACTATAACCACTTTTACACAAATATCAAAACTGCCTCTAATCCTTTAACCTGCCCATTAACACCCTATCCTATTTACATACTGTACCAATCCAAAATGTCTGATTCTACAAACCATTAACCATCATATCGGCATAAACTCTGCATTGACACTATCACCCCATGCCAAACACTGAACTGATACTGTCTCAATTTCTTCTTTATCGTATATATCATTATGAAGCTGTATATATCCACCAATTTCACTCTAAAATACTTAGCAACATTCTATTTTGCAAAGGATATGATGAGTGTGGCCATTGCTAGGACTTTGGCTAAATAATAAAAGAAGCAAAAAAGAACAGAGACAACTACTTCCTCATCCATCCCCGAGCAACAAACTTCAGTAAATAACCCCTACTCCTCCTTTACTGCTTATACTGAATTTCTTGATACAATTCCTAACAAAATCATTTATACTTCTTTGCAACAGGTTCCCCTCAAAATCCCAAAAGTCCTTGTTATTACACTAGCTGAGCCAGACCATCCCCCACTTACTTTTGTCAACCTCCCCCTTCTTCCTCCTCAATCAAAACAAATCCCCAATCTATTCCCATTCCTTTTTCTCGCATCAACTTCAGAACCTTCTTCCTCAATTCCTCTTTCAGAATCTCTTGCCTCATCTAATTCTCCTATCCACAGCCCACCTTCTAATACCCTTAGAGGACCCATCAATCTTTCTTCTTCACCTTCCCCCTCCTCCTCCGTGGATGATCTTCCTTTATCCTCCTTATTTCCCCATATACATTAAAAATCATACCTCCTTCCAGTCCCCCAACACCAGAATTTACCACATCTTCACTGTTGGACCTGCTAGTACAAGCAGTGTCTGATACTTATCCTAGCCATCTCCTCTACTCTCTTCCTATTATGCCAATACCCCCTTCTACTTCAGCTTCTCCTATACTTCCTTCAATTGCCCCTTCTTCTACTATCCCTCCTCCAATAACAGATTCCTCCCTACCATAAATCCCTTCCTTCCCCTCTTCCTCCCATACTCCATCAATTTTCCAAGAACTAACAAAGAGCCTCCGGACAGTAAGTTCCTTACTTAATACCTTAACTTTCATGTTATTTTTTAACTTTCAAAGCACTTTGAAGCTCCAGTCCTTTGAACAATGGAATACTGAACATCATAGTTAGTTTTGTAAGCCCTCCACCTCTTCCACAGACCCACCACCACCCTTGACAATACCAACCGTACCCTCCACTTCTTCTAAGGGCATACAAGATGATTCTAAAGAAATTACAAATAATATGGGCATACAGACTTGTCACGCCAGCCCCTTCCCAAGGGGTCCAGAGGGGCGGCGCGTGACGCGATCGTACATACATACATTACAGCGGAAGACTACATATATCATACTTCTTATAGCGGAAGACTTTAAACTTTTTTTTTCTTTTAAACATAAACATGCATCGTCATTTCATAAATGCTTCTTCTTAACATAGAACATGCATCATTATTTCATAGATACTTCTTCTTAAACATAGGGCATGCATCGTCAGTTCATAAGTACTTAGTTCAAATTCATAAACTAAATCATCTTAGGGAAAACATGCACAAAGAACATAACAGATCTCCTCCACCATGCCACTACCACACACACTTTGCCCCTCCTGCTGCTCCCTTTAGTTTAGCCACCCTTTACCCTTATCTCAAGTGATAAGGAACATAAACTATAAGCACATAGGCTTAGTAAGATCATGTCCTACTCACAAAAACCATACGTAAGAATAACATGTAAACATACAAAGACATAAGCAGGCATAACTTGAATATAACATCATAGACATAAGCAAGCATAACATGAATATAACATCATAGACATAAGCAGGCATAACATAAACATAGCATCATAGATATAAGCAAGCATACCATGAATATAACATCATAGACATAAACAAGCATAACATGAATATAACATACAAGAACATAGGTAGGCATATCATGAACATAGTAAGAGCATAAGCAGGCATAACATAAAGGCATATGCAGAATGTTCTTCGAAAACATATATTATAGGTATTTGAACATAAATCTCAACATATTGGGCTCGGCATTGTACCACATCATCATCATCATAGCGTGCATCCCTAAATAGACCTGAGGTAGCAAGTCTCAAACCTACTAGGTTACTAGGCCCGTACTATGTCCGTCGACCTAGGGGCCATCATCATAACATAGAAGCCCATCCTAGGCCCGTACTTATGACCGTCGGCCTAGGGGAAATCATAACATAGAAGCCCATCCTAGGCCCGTACTAAGTCCATCGGCCTAGGCCATCTTAGGAGCCCATCCCTTTGGACCTTGTTAGGGTCCTGGTACAAGCCATGCAGAAAGTAAAATACATACATGCTTCTTATCATAACATATCATATTTCATTTCATAAACATATCATGTTCCTTATCATGGCATATCATATTTTTCTTCTTCATATCATAACATATTTCTTCTTCATAACATATCATATGGCTTTCATAACATATTTCTTCTTCATAACATATCATATGGCTTTCATGACATATTTCTTCTTCATAACATATCATATGGCTTTCATAACATATTTCTTCTTCATAACATATCATATGGCTTTCATAACATATTTCTTCTTCATATCATATCATGTTTCTTTTCATGCACATCATGTTCCTTCCTTATAACACATCATACATTCATATAATCACAAGGTAATGAGCATAACATGATCACAACATCACACACATATAAGCATGGCATAAGGCATAAACATCATGAACAAGTATACATGGAATGACCTAAACTTCGTGGAGTTCTAACAAGTTTTTAACACCAACAACTTATATATGGTCTAACTAACCACGGGTTAATTCTTTAACATATAAAGCATGGCATGGGAGGCACTTAGGGTTTTTAATTAAGCCTTGGCCGAGAGTTCCAAGACAACCTAAGGTCCATTTCTTAAGTCTAGCTTAGCTTTCACATGTTGCCTATATCTACATTCAAAATATAACATGGTAATTTATAGATCATAGCATGTTAGGCTTAAATGGGTCTTGGCCGAATGATATTAAAGGACATAAGGCTCAACCACTCAACTCTAGGTTAGCCAACAACATATTACCTTCATCTACCATCAAAACATAGAATGAACCTATCTCTAACATAGCATAGAACATGTTACCTTCTTCTAACATCAAACATGGCATGGACTCATTTAAAACCTAGCATAGAACATGTTATCTTCATCTAGCCTCAAAACTTAGCCTAAGCTCATCTAAACATGGCATAAAAAAAACATATAGAGGTCTAAAGTGGCTTGGCCGAATGGTCCAAGGCTTAGAAGTTCATCCACTTAATCTAGGTTAATCAAACATCATGTTATCTTCTTTTACTATCAAAACATAGCATGAACTTGGCTATAGCATGGCATAAAAAAAAACATATAGGGGTCTAAAATGGCTTGGCCGAATGGTCCAAGGCTTAGAAGTTCATCCACTTAATCTAGGTCAACCAAACATCATGTTATCTTCTTTTACTATCAAACATAGCATGAACTTGGCTATAGCATGGCATAAAAAAAACATATAGGGGTCTAAAGTGGCTTGGCCGAATGGTCCAAGGCTTAGAAGTTCATCCACTTAATCTAGGTTAACCAAACATCTTGTTATCTTCTTTTACTATCAAAACATAGCATGAACTTGGCTATAGCATGGCATAAAAAAACATATAGGGGTCTAAATTGGCTTGGCCAAATGGTCCAAGGCTTAGAAGTTTATCCACTTAAATCTAATCCATCTAACATCCCTTCTTCATCATGTTCATACAAGATATGACATGGATCTTCATGGATAACTCAACCAAGGTCTTGGCCGAATGGTTTCAAGAGGATTAACACAAATACATCAATCGAAAACTACTTGTACACAGGTGAGGGGGGATACTTACATCCTTCACTTTGCTTTTAGTTGGAAGATAACCTAAGGGATGCCAACTTAGCCTTCTTCTTGCTTGGATAGGTTTCGGAAAAAATGGAGAGGGAGAGGAATAGATTTCGGTGAGGAAGAAGAAGAGAAGAGGGAGAAGTGGAGAAGTGGCTTTTCTCTTGTCCCTTCATTCCCTATTTATTCTCTTGAAGTGTCCCTTAGCCTCCCTTACCCTTAACTATCATTTCCCATATTCCTCTAATAGCACAACCCTGCTGGGCTTCTGGTTATTGGATGCATCTTTAGGGCTTAGGTTTCTACTAGAGGTTTGGGGTTCAATTCCTAGGCCATGCATCCTTTTGGCTCCATTTCTTTTATTTTTGAAAGAGCCCACATAAAGACCATCATAATCATGCCAAAAATTCTTGTAAAATTACTAGAAATTTTACCGGCATTACAAGACTGACCTTCCTACTTCCCCAGACCAAGCAGCAAAAGAAGACGAGCTTCAGAAAAAACTACACTAGGTGCAACTTCAGGTTGAAACTTACTCTACCAACCGAGAACTAATATTAGCATAACAAAAAGACCTCTCCCTTAAGGATGCACATATAAGGCGGCAACAAGAGAAAGTTAAAACATTAGAGAAAACTATAGCCCTCCAACAATCTGAACTCCACAAGTTGAAACAAAAAGAATGCTATTGACACCTTCACACAGGTGAATTATTCCAATCCATGGAGGATGTCATAGACGCCCACACTACTCTAAAAGAGACCACCCTCGGCGGCCTAGATGAGTTCCACTTTCACTTTAATATACTACAACAACATTTTAGTATGTTGGCCAACACTGCTCACAAACAAACTACCCGAGCCAACAAACTGAACCAAGAACTGTCTCAATTAAAAGAGACAAAAGTTGAGAGATGAGTTACAGAACAAACAAAGATCCTAAATAGAACAACTAAGCAGCTCAATAAACATTTTCAGAGGGGATTCGAGGGTGCCCTACATACAGCTGATGAAAAAAATACCTTATACCCGACGCACCCCTCCACGAACTCAATATTGAAGAAACCTAGACAAAATTTCATTTGGAGGCCTTTAATACTGACTCTGATACTGACTCAAAGTAATAAATTTTAAGTTTGATACTTGTAATTTCTAAACAGTTGTATCATAAATGCTTAATCTATGTACCACTTATCTATATTTAAACATTCTTGCAATGAATGCATGATCTTTCAAACTGTGTTTACTTCTGTATTACTTTGTATTGCCCTGCACAGCTCCACTATTCCCTTTGTAAGAAATACACTCTCTATACCACCTATACTGTCAATCCATGTATAAAAAGAAGCATTTTCTACATATGCACCCCAAATGTTGTATGTGAACATTCTGTGGTCATGTTAACAGACTTTCCTTGAGCAATAAGCACAAGGTACTATCTTTTTGTTATAAAATTTAATTAATTTCCATTTACCCCCCCCCCCTTTTATTATTCAAAGTAGCATCCTTCAGGAATTAAGTCTAGCTGATATTATTACCACTCAGGGAATTAGCTGATAGATGTTCCCGTCTATATTTCCAGTTGATTTTTATAAAGAACCATGCATCCTCCTTTTATCCATGCTAAGTGTTATACATTACACCATGACAAAGAAATTCTTAAAAAAAATACTCATAGAATTTCTGAACCAAAGCAATAACCGTATAAGCCGACATTGCATAATGCCATCCATTTATCCGCAAACAACTCAAAATCCCCAAAAGAATAAACAATCATGAATTCCCTGAAGTCATTGATGAAGTGATTTGATACATTCAGAAAAAGATAAGATCTCTTCCCCTTTTCCTGACCAAACAGTAAAGTTAAAGAGCCAACAGCCTACCCCCTTCTAAAATATCAAAGTTTTTTGAAAGGGAATCACCATCAATATAACATTTGATGGTCTTCCCAAAGATATCACAAAATAATCCTGGTACCACCTTTTAATTAAAGAAACCCTTTCTTGCGAGAACTATACTCATCCCTTTTCTCCTGAATGATGTATAGCATATCCTCACTTTGATTAAATCTCTGAAAAGCCTTATCAATGGGAAGCCTTGACTGATTCCTCCCACCATAATTCTCTGTAGCTCAAAGTCTAACTACTAACAATTCTGAGTATTATGCCCATATTCCTGATGATAAGCACAGAAAGTAGGAGTCGGTAATCTTTTAGGCCCTGTGTCAGCTATAAAAGGTCTTCTTAATAACTGTTGTTCTATACAAATATCCATAGCTCTCTCCTTAGAAAATGGAAATTGAGGAGCATATAAAGATATGTCCTCTAAAGGCCGAACATGTCTTACCCATTCAATCCTCCTTTCTGGCATTTCTACTAGTCTAAAATCCTGAGAGGTTTGTCGAGACCTCTGAGCATCTTCTAGATTAACAAACTTTTCAACCATGGATAATAGATCATCAAAGCTTATAGGAGGCTTTTTAGACAATGATTTAAAGAAATCCCCTTCTCTGAGCCCCTGAGTAAAAGCTCCCACCATCATACCAGGCTCTATGGCAGAAATTTCCTAGGTAGACTGTAAATCACTGCACATATTATCATAAACTTTTCTGTTCTCTCTGCTTAAGATCAAAAAGACTTAGTGGTTGAGGAAAATACTTTTTAGAACTAGAAAAATGCCTTAAAAATAATACTAAAAAATCCTTGAATGATGCAATACTATGTGGCTTTAAATTGCTAAACCACTGTTGTGCCGGTCCTACTAAGGTAGTAAGGAATACTCGACACTTAATCCCATTAGTATAATGATACAATAAGGCGAAGTTCTCAAATCTACTTAAATGATTCTTAGGATCAGAAAAACTGGTATATTCAGGCATCTGAGGCATTCGAAAATGTCGAGATAATTCTTCATTTAATATACCCTCAATAACGGGATTCTAGTCTCCTATCTTCACAAGGGTGCTTACAACAGGTACATCCCCTCCAGGGTATATATTCTCGAGGAGAGCAACACACTTCCCTTTACCTTTGACTTTCTTATAGACACGGGAGGAGGCTTTCTTTGCTAAAGAAATTTTAACTACCTTTTCCTCAGAATCGTCACTAGATACATCATTTTCCTTAATTTTCTTTAGGGTGGCTCTCTGTGACATTTGATCCATCATTTCGGCCATTGCTGCATAAGATCCTCCCTATACAAGGGCTTGGGACACCTTTTGCTAGTGCCTCCCTTAGAAGTGTTGGAGACAAATTTCTCCTCCTCTATCGGATCTTTTTTCATCCTCCTAGTGTTTACCATCATGATTTTTTGTTCAGTTTCCTACACACAGTGCCAATTTGATGGTGGTAACTTCTTCGGCCTACTGAGATCTCCCTCCCCCTTCTTGTAGTTTGCTAGATCTGATACCAAAGAAGGTTAGAAATGAGGTAAAGAGAGATCTACTCTTGGAATCACCTTGAATCTTGGAAGTAGAGTTAGATCTACTGCTCGAAGAAGGATTTAATGAGATATGGACTGGCTGCTCAGCACTGTCACTCCGATGCTCAAGTCAGTAAGAGTATGAAGAAAATAACAACACAAATGGAATGTAGAAGAAAAAGTGAGAAGGAGATGGATCAATCGCCTCCTCTTTGAGATGAATTTACTTTAATGCCCTTTGCCAAGCTATCCTTGTAATCGTTTTTTCTGCTTCAATTCAAAATATCTACTTATATTTCCCTGCCACATATTAATACAAAAATAAATGCAGTTATATTAAACTAACCATCCTCAACTTCCCCCTACTACTTCCCATCCTCCGGCATACCCCCTTCCTCCTTATTCCACCATATTCAGAAAGAAACCCTAAAATCCATAAGTGGCTCAGGAAATGAACATACCACTCGGGAAATGGATATACTGCTCGGGAAATGAACATGCTGCTCAGGAAATGGATACACTGCTCGGGAAATGAACATACTGCTCGAGACTTCATAAGGGTTGCTCTGTTAGCATTATACTTAGTCATTGAACTAGATTGCCCCCACTCACCCCTATCGTGCTTGGAAATCATACATACCGCTTAGAAAATACACCGACTGCCTAGGAAACACATAGACTACTCTACCAATGCTGATACTTAAACAACTCTGCACTGCTCTTCCTTTATGAGATCGGGAATCACATACACTGCTCGGGAAATACACTAACTTCCTGGGAAACACATAGACTGCTCTACCAATGTTGATACTTAAACAACTCTGCATTGCTCTTCCTTTCTTAGATCGAGAATCACACACACTACTCGAGAAATACACTAACTGCCCGAGAAATACATAGACTGCTGATGTGAGAAAAACATATAGGGTTTTAGGAGTAGTTTTCACTCACATCTCATTACATTTTATGTTAGTTTCATGCATATGTCACTCTATTTTAAATGTATTTCGTATTTTCTGATTCAGAGGTCTGCTCTTTGTACTTTTGTATGTAGGATAGCATTTCATGGGAAAACAGCGCATTTTTGGAGCAAAAATAGAGTAATTTGTGGAGCACAGACCTTAGGGAACTTGCACTGGCCATGTCCCAAGACTTGGGCATGTTTCCAAAGCAAAACAGATCAAAACAGAGGCTTCAGAAAAACACACGGCCAGGTCGTGTGAAAACACACGACCGTGCCTTTTTTCAAGCTCAATTTCCAGTCGAGATTTCACCTGTTTTCTAGCCTTGCACACCGCCAGGCCATGTGAAATTCACACGGTCGTGTGGCGGCACCGCAAATTCAAAGAAATAGGGTTTTTCAAGTATTTATGGAACGCCGGAGCTACCTCTATATATAGGAAACTCATCCAAGAGGCGAGGGATCACGAGGGAGCCGCCCTAGGGCTCCCAAACCCTAGCAGGAGGCACGACGGCTAGGATGGTACGTCGAAGCCCTAAAAAGCTTCGGTAACTCACAGCGGGGAGGAGGAATGCCACCGAAGGTCCACAACTTACAATACAACGCCGGAGAGAAGATCACGAAGCATCGTATATCTCTATTTCTGTGGTTTATTTATATTGTATTCGAACTTAAACATGTTTTGTGATTCTTCCTTCATATTAATGGAGTAGTACTTTCAATTCTAGGATTAGGGAGTAGCTTGTGTACATAAACAATGTTGGTTCATATTAAATTCTGGCCAAAAGTTTGATTTGACAATTGGTAGTTCTCTCAATTATATTTACGTGTGTTTGGCTTTCTTTCCGCTATGCTTAGGTGATACAAGGTGGTGACATCCCTCGCAATCTAAATTTAGGAGGTTTGATCCAAGGAACCTAGGGGTAAACCTGACCTCCTGTAACTGCGGGGAGAAGGGAGTGGTGGAGTCGAAAACGGTCCACCGCAAGGATTGATTTGGCATCCTCGTACCCTCTATCCCGTCCTTTTGGGTGGAGATAGGTCCCGGTGAATGCAGCAGCTCTACGAGAGAGTGTATGATGTCCCTTCCCCAAAACCGTAGGTAGATGTTTAGACGATGCCAATTGACAACATTGTTCTATGATACACAAGCGAAACCGAAGTCTTAGAATCGCCTTTTAAGACCCCGGCATACTCTTTTCCTCCTCCATGTGACACCGTACAGAGTAGGGTCCACCGATAGTCCTCACCAACCGACTCTCTCAGAGATTACGTCCGAACTATCGCAACCACTTAGTGTATTGGTATTCGAATCCCAGTCCATGTGGGATCGATAAATCTTTATTACTTGACAACATCCATGCACTTGCGGGCATTGAGCATGAGCGTTCATTTTGAGTCCTCAACGGTATTCATCACGAGATTCGAGGTCACGTCCATGCGCATCAACTGCTCTGTCAATGTTGATACTTAAATAACTTTGCACTGTTCTTCCTTTATGAGATTGGGAATCACATAAACTGCTCAGAAAATACACTAACTGCCCAGGAAACACATAGACCACTCTGCCAATGCCATACTTAGTCACTGAACAATGTTGCACTGTTCTTCCTTTCTGAGACCAAGGATCCCATACACTGCTCGTCAACCACCCAAACTGCCTGGGAAATGAACATACTTCTCAAGAAAAAGCTCACCCTGATTAGACAAAACCCAAACCCTATCATAATTGATTGTATCGATCATTGTAGAGGGTAATTCATCCTAATCAATGTAAGTGATGATTTGGTGAGTAGTTGGTTCAAATTGAATTATTCTTACGCTAATAGCTAATAATCATAGTAATATATGAGAGATGTCCTAAGGCAATCGCCTTATGTATGAACCATTTATATGATAAATGAAAATTCACTATTTGAGTATACATGTTTTTATGTATTTGATTGGATCTTAAACTCATTTACTGAATGTCCACGATACGATTCACAGCATGAGAGAATTTGTGATTGGATCACAACTAGTGAGTATCTCTACATGTGTAATTGTGATGTATCGGAATTATCCCTAGTCGATGAATTGATGGATTTGGACACCATCAATTCTGTCGAGACTAGCACGAGGTATACTCCTTGGTGTATCCAAGCAACTGATTCTCACTGGCTGGAGACATAGTGATGTCCGGAGTTAATCGTGGATGCTAGTTATGTTAGTGTTATCGGATGACCGGCTAGAGGGGGGTGAATAGCCCTCGTTCGCTGGATGTCGTATTTTGCTCGTCTACGAAAACGTTAGCGCAAGCGGAAGCAATAAACTAAGACAAGCAAATAGAAGTAAAACAAAGACAATACAAACACGGAGATATAAGCGTGGTTCACGGCTACCGCTAATCCACGGTCCGATTCGTCACGGTGAATCACTCAAACCCAATCACTATTGGTCTCTCCTTTGCACCAAGCTAGGTGGAGGTAACCTTTACAAACACTCCTCTTACAAATAGAATGGAAATAAGCTTGAGTAAGAGGATGGAAAGCTTTAGGGATCTTTGGGAGAGTATTAGAGCATAAGCATTTTGCTCCCAAACCCTTACCCCCTTCCTTTTTATAGAGGAAGAGGGTTTCTTCCCGTTGACACAGGATCAGTCGGTGATGCCTCGATCGATCGGTGATCAGAGCCGTGCCCAATAACGGCTGCTTTCCACGTTGGGTTCCATCCAACGGTATTGGCAGCCGTCGACTGATGGGACCCTCAGTCGACTGATGCTCGATCAATCGAGTGCTCAGTCGAGTCGACTCCATTCTGCACTGTACTCCATCATCGATCGCCTTCCCCGGCGATCGGCTGCGACATCGCCGATCGATCATTGCGGTTCCATGGCGATCGACCGCCGCCCTAAACCGGTCTTATACCAGTCGATCAACCCATCGACTCAGAGCAGTCGACTGCCATGACATGGCAGTCGACTGGTGTCGGGAAAACCCATCCGACACTTGGCCAAATGGCCAAGTTTCACCTAAGAGCTACCCTTCCCTGGGTTACAATCGCTCACTCTCATTTCTCGGAGTCCCTCGCCTTTGAAGTTCTCTTCGTTCTCGGCCACGTCCCTCGGCAGCATCAGGCGCACGGCTCTGCAATGCTCCTTCGCGTCTCTTGCCTTGAAGTCTACTTCCTCCGGCTTCACTCCAAGCTTCTCGTCCGGCGGTCCCTCGGATGCTCCAAGCGCACGGCTTCCGCAAAGCTATCCTTCACCGACTCAAGGCACGAGTCATGAGATGTGAAACTCGCCACGGCTCCATGTGCGAATTACTAAGTCCTGCATGACTTCAACGCACATATCAAATCAACATAACCAACTAACTTAAACCCTTTGCCACACACATCAAAACCTTATCATGGCAAGAGATTGCCCTAACAATCTCCCCCTTTTTGATGTGTGGCAATCCGTTTAAGTTAGGTAAACATTTGATAAAAATTTCTAAGGTAAGAAAAGCATGTAAGTATAAACATGACATAGCAACATGCAACTCCCCCTTAATCAATGAAACTTTCTACACAAATTTTCTCCCCCTATCATATATTTCTCCCCCTAAAATAATTAACTTAAACATAATTATTTCTCCCACTTTGACAACATCACACAGATAAAGACTAAGATATAAAACCCATGGCATCAAGTATAGAATTGAAATATCACAAATTGAATTAAAAACTGAATTCGGCCTTCACTGCTCGATTTTGGCCATCGATCACGATCGTTCGATACATGACCGCACATGATTTTCGGGATGTCCGATTTTTTTAAATAATTTCAGAAATGCGTTAAAAATTCCAAAAAATTCGAAAAATCATAAAATTTGGGGAACACATTTCTTTAAAGTATTTCTATCAGTGAAAAAATATATTTTCATGAAAAGTCATTATATTTTCTGATATTTACCAAAAATCCAAAAACTTTAAAAACTACTAGGTTTTTGATCATGAAAGTATCAAGTTTGACACCTAGTTTTGCATCCAATTGTTTCAAAACATGAATACATGTATTTTAAGGTAAGAAATTGTTTTGAAAAACATATGAAATATCCAACCATGATCTTTGGGCAATATGTCTATTAATTAAACATAAGCCTTCCCCATGATTGGTCTATTATTGTTAAATTGATACATTAAATGACCATCTAAATGCCATAAGCATTAGTGGACATTTGTATCATCCTAACATCTCACCCATGCTAAGTTTGCAATCAAGTTAGCCTATAGTGAGTGTCAGATGCATCCTAGGGGGTATTTATATATACTTAACCAATATATTCATACAATTCTATCATGGTTAAGTATCAACCTAACAACCTACATGATCATAATGACATATATGATTTAATTTCACATTATGACCATAAAATACATGTTTTCAACAAATAATAATCATGCATTAGGTATTATATGATGATAATTAGCAAATTATCACCTAAAGCATGATTTAAACCTATTTCTAGTGATAACGTGCCAAATTTCAAAATTATAAATCATGATTTAAAACATACATAGGAATTACATCAATCATCATGATTTAAGCATTATTACCTATTTATGGGTACGTTATCATCACCCAACACTATCTAAAAAAAAAAATGTTGTCCCGTCATCCTAAGTCAACCAAAATATAATATAGGTCAAGTTCATATGGTTGACTACCCTAGGCGTTTTCTAACCCTTAAGGATGGATTTTGGAACGCAAAATAGATTTTTGCCTATGGGGTTCACTAGAAATTCCTTGGGGATCCATTTCTTAGCTATTACTTTGTTTTTGTCTTGTCCCCTAGCTATTAGGCATCTATAGGCCTTCTCATTTTTCTTCTCTTTATATCCTAGGCCCTTCTTGTTAAAACTTGCCCTTTGGCTCCCTATGATCATATTCAAAGTGTTGGAGCCAATTGTGAATTTTCCTAGGGCTTTGGTTAAATAATCTACCTTTTCCCTTAATGCCCTATTTTCCTCTATGCATGCATCACTAACATCTAAAGGCACATAATTATCATGTGAGCATGCATCATCATGGCAAGAAGAAGTATCATTATTATTTAAGCATGCATTTTCTAACTTTTGCTCTAATTCCTTAATTTGATTAAGCATGCTTTTGTTTTTCTTTTTCATGCCAAATAAGTCCTTAGTTAAACTAGAAATTATGGAAACTATTTTCTTAGGAGAGGCTTTCGTTACCATAGTTTCCATATCCTCTTCTTTTTCTTCGGATGAGGAGGTAGATGAAGCTCCCCCTTCATTTGAGCTCTCCTCGCTTGTGCTTGATTCTTCATATGAGGAGGAGGAGGAGCTATCCGAGTCATGAAGAGCCATTAGTGCTAGGTTGGAGTAAACATGCTCTTCTTCATCGGATGAGGAGGAGGAGGCAAGGTCATCCCATGTCTTGGCTTTGAGAGCCATGGACTTTCCTTTTTCCTTGGCCTTCTTCTCCTCTTTCTTCTTGCTCCCCTTCTTCTTCTTCTTTTCTTCCTTCTTTTTCTTCTCTTCCTTGCTCTTGTTTAGGAGGGGACAATTGTCCCTTATGTGCCCTTCTCCTTGACAATTGTAGCATATGACCTTCCCCCTTGGTCTCCTTCCCCTATCATTAGATTTATGAAATCTAACATTCTTAAATGCATGCCTTACCCTCCTTACCATATAGGCCTCTTCGGTGCTATCCATGGAGGAGGATGAGGCTTCGTCATCATCGAGGAGGAATTTCCATCTTCTTCTTTCCCTTATTTGCTATCAAGGCCACTCCTCTTGAAGGTTGAATTCTTGGTTCTTCTTGTATTCCTTCAAGTCTTGTTTCATGGAGCTCCATTGTTGAGAAGAACTCCTCCAAGGTACTTACTTCCAAGTTCTTGGAGATGTAGAATGAATCCACCATGGAGCTCCATCTTGAGGACCGGGGAAAGGCGTCTATGGCCTTCATTACCATGTCCCGGTTGGATAACTTCTCTCCTACACTTGTTAGTCCAAGCAAAATCTCTTTAAACCTAGAATGCAATGAAGTTACCTTTTCTCCTTTTTCTAATTTGATGTTTGATAGTTGGGAGCGGAGGAGGTCTCTTCTTGCTAGCTTTGCCTCCGAGGTACCTTCATGAAGCTCTACTAGCTTCTCCCACATCTCCTTGGCACTAGAGCACTCCCCAATTCGGTTTATCTCTTGTTGGGGAAGTACATTGAGGAGATGATGCTTAGCCCTTGAATTGGCAATGTGTTCCTCTCTTTGCTTCTTAGTCCACCTTGTCTTCTCTATTGGTTCACCCCTTTCATCCCTAGGCAACTCGAAACCATTTTCCATTATAAGCATAACATCAAAATCGGTCTCGAAGAATACCTCCATTCGCTTCTTCCACCAAGCGAATTCGCCGTCGAACTTCGGCGGGTAGATGTTGGAGCCGGCCATCTTTTAATGAAGTGTTTGTCGTGGCGGTTAGTCCTTGACAAACAACCTGGCTCTGATACCACTTGTTGGTGTTATCGGATGACCGACTAGAGGGGGGTGAATAGCCCTCGTTCGCTGGATGTCGTATTTTGCTCGTCTACGAAAACGTTAGCGCAAGCGGAAGCAATAAACTAAGACAAGCAAATAGAAGTAAAACAAAGACAATACAAACACGGAGATATAACGTGGTTCACGGCTACGCCGCTAATCCACGGTCCGATTCGTCCACGGTGAATCACTCCGAAACCCAATCACTATTGGTCTCTCCTTTGCACCAAGCTAGGTGGAGGTAACCTTTACAAACACTCCTCTTACAAATAGAATGGAAATAAGCTTGAGTAAGAGGATGGAAAGCTTTAGGGATCTTTGGGAGAGTATTAGAGCATAAGCATTTTGGTCCCAAACCCTTACCCCCTTCCTTTTTATAGAGGAAGAGGGTTTCTTCCCGTTGACACAGGATCGATCGGTGATGCCCTCGATCGATCGGTGATCTCGTAGCCGCGTGCCCAATAACGGTGCTTTCCACGCGTTGGATTCCATCCAGCGGTATTGCATCATCGATCGGTGATGGGACCATCGATCGGTGATGCTCGATCGATCAGTGCTCGGTCAGTCGACTCCATTACTGCCCGTGCAGTTCCATCGATCGCCGATCGCCTTCCTGGCGATCGGCTTCTCATCGACATCGATCATTGCCGATTCATGGCGATCACCGCCAGCCCTAAACGGTCTTATACCGATCGATCAACCCATCGACTTCAGGCGATCGCCATGACATGGCGGTCGGCGTGTCGAAAACCCATCCGACACTTGGCCAAATGGCCAAGTTTCACCTAAGAGCTACCCTTCCCGGGTTACAATCGCTCACTCTCATTTCGGAGTCCCTCGCCTTTGAAGTTCTCTTCGTTCTCGGCCGCGTCCTCGGCGGCATCGGTATCCGCGGCTCTGCAATGCTCCTTCGCGTCTCTTGCCTTGAAGTCTACTTCCTCCGGCTTCACTCCAAGCTTCTCGTCCGGCGGTCCCTCGGATGCTCCAAGCGCACGGCTTCCGCAAAGCTATCCTTCACCGACTCAAGGCACGAGTCATGAGATGTGAAACTCGCCACGGCTCCATGTGCGAATTACTAAGTCCTGCATGACTTCAATGCACATATCAAATCAACATAACCAACTAACTTAAACCCTTTGCCACACACATCAAAACCTTATCATGGCAAGAGATTGCCCTAACAAGTTATGGTAACTAGTTCATTGGAGTGACCAGCCGTAAGACTTCATATGGTTCTCTGCATATATAGATATGTCAATGAAGTTCTTACTGTGGCTTAAGTGCGATGTTCCTTTGACTTGCGGTATTCAAGTCATCTTGATCATGGAGACTTATGCTTTGACATCTTAAGCAAACATCTCAGGAGATGTGGACCGGGATGATTGGGTATAAGTCGAGTGATCGAAGGTGTTTGAATAGCCTATAAAGGATTCACCACTCCTTGCGAGGAGATGTATACCCATGGCCTCTCGTCGGATTGTTACTAAAGTCTTTGGCCAAAGCATTACATGTTTAGAGTAAAGTACTCTTCGATACATGTGGAGTAACTAGAATCCGTAGGACGAGGAAATGATACTTGGGCTAGGTGTGACGTAGTCAGCCTAGTGGGGACTGACACAATAGACCATGTCCTGAACCAAGTGGGTATAAGATGAGTGAAGGGAATGGGGCACGATTCATTCGAGCTTGAAGGGTTTGAAATAGTTACGGATCAACCGTTGATCTTTTGGTTAATTGGGGATCATGATGTACTACTAGGTGCCACTCATGATCGTTCTATAATTAATGGTTAATTATAGGCGACCAACATAAACCGAGAACCTATTTGGTCACACGCTGCGAGTGTAATCCAAAGGATTTAAGCGAGCTTGAGAATGGGATTCTCGAGAGAAACTATGTTTGGTTGGACCAAACATAAAGCGAGCATGAAATTGTTTGATCGCAATGGAAGCGTGGATGGGCGTGTCTTATGAAGACATAATGGATGGACCAAAATGGTTTGGTTCTAATCCAATGGATGAGAATAAACCAAAGGGTTTGGTTTATATTAAACGAATGAACCAAAGGTTGGTTCGGTTCGTTTTAACTTAAAATAAACCATCATGGTTTGGTTTATTTTAACTTATCTTAATGGAGCGGGTTAACGGGTTTTATGGATATGATCCATTAACCATTAAGAGAATTAGTTCTCTATAAAAGAGGGCTTAAGGGATTGTTAAACCCTAATCATCCAAAACCCTAGCTTGACGTTGCCGCCCACCCTTGGAGGAATTTTGGCGCCCAACTACAAGCTGCCGCCGCCCAGCTTTGTGCCGCCGTCCAAGACCCTTGCCGGCGTCCAAGCTCCAGCCGGTGAACCTCCGGCGACCCTCCGGTGATCTCCTATAGGTTCGGCATCAAGGTGAGCCTTTTCTCTCCTTGTTTTGGCCGGCGCCTACTCCTCCACCAAGCTGTCCAGTTTTCTGGACAGCTTCTTCTCCTCTCGTCGGAGCGTCGTTTGGACGACGGTTAGTGATCCGACAGCGGCTAACAGACCGGGGATTTGATCTCCGGTAATCCTCTGAGGTGGAGGACGAAGGATTCGTCAATCGGTTGACGAATACCTCTCCGGAGAAGCGAGTCTTGAGGACTTGTTTTTAGGTCCGAATTTGGATTCGGATAGTGATCATCTCTCGATCACGTCGTCTTCAACACGAGGCTAGTAACCCGTACGAAGACGAAGCTCGTGGCTTTGCGAAGTCATTCCAAGGAGCTCGGCGTGGATACGGATAGAGACGATTCTTACGAGGATCGTTCCGGTTGATGCCGTTCCCGCTACACGTCATACGAAAGGTATAACGTAGTTTAATTTCCTTTTATTGCTAATTTTAATTTACGGTTATGTCTACACTTGTTGTAATATGCATGCGTGTGTTGTGTGTGTTGTAATAAATATAGATTTATTATTTTTAATTGCTTCCGCTGTGCTCATGTTTACGAAACATGATCGAACACACACACGCCGCGGTGCCGGAAACCCAACAGTGGTATCAGAGCCCAGGTTGTGTTTTGACATAATCGTAAAATGGTTTTGCGATAGTCATAATGTATTTCTAGAAATTTTCTAAATTTTGGAAATTTAGAAGTATTTATGGAAATTTTTCAATTTTGGAAAGTCTAGAAGTATTTATGGAAATCTTCCACTTTTGGAAAGTTGGAAGTATTTATGGAAATTGATATTTTCCATAAATAAAATATTTGATTAGATTCTGGAAATTTGTTTGCTAATTTAATCATGATTTGATTTGGGAAATCAAATCTTAAAATATTTTATTTCCATAAGTAGTTTTAAAGATTTAGGAAATTGGTTTCCTAAATAGATTTTCCTTAATCAAATAATTCCATGAATAAAATATGTGATTAGATTTGGAAAGTTGTTTCCTAATTTAATTATGATTTGATTTGGAGAATCAAATCTTAAACATATTTTATTTCCATAAATAGTTATGACATATAAGGAAATTATAAACATGACATAATTGTATGCCATGTAATTGCATTAGATGCATAACATTATGCCATGCGTGTCGTGACATGTAGATGTATGCCATGTATGCCATGCCATGTAGATAATAGTTATTTGCATGCAAAGAGGATGAGACATAAAAACCCTTAATCAATATTAAAGCCTACACCTTCCATTAATATGGTTAGAACCAGAGTTCTGTTTCTTGTTTGGGTTGTTGGACTCTCTCCAAGCCCGGCTCGAACCTGAATATGTTCAAACCATGGAATAATTTAATACTAATATGGTAAGAGTCAGAGGTCAATCGTTAGCTTTGGTTGTTGGACTCTCTCCAAGCTGGGCTAATTGGTTGAATGCGCTCTAACCATATTAAAACTATGTCCCGATTAATGGGTTGGCTTTAACTTGGAGCATCGGCTTGTTGGACTCTCTCCAAGGTCGATGTAAAGGGAGGTGAAGTTGGGTGCTATGCATATGATGCATACTTGTTAATGTGTTAACAACCCGATGTATGTGTGAACATTCAATTAGTTGATAGCACATTGTGATAGTTGCATATACGTGATATGCAATCGGTATAGTTGATACCTACCGTCGTAGTTATGAATGGCTTGTTGGACTCTCTCCAAGGTTGTTCATAACTATGATGGATATCAGCCCATTCGGAGATGGACCTACGATCTCGAAGTGATTTTGGGGTTTTGAAATTCGAAAAATGAATGGGATTATAAATGTATATTGATGCATTTTAAAATCATCTTTCTCATATATGCTCGTTTTGTATTTCTAGGTCAATAAATTGATCATAGCGTCTTTGAATTTGCGCACTATTTTGGATTGAACAAGTATTGTAGGCCTAACTTCTGGGTGGCTTAGAAACAGAATTGTTCTCAAGCGGAAAAGCTTGCATATGTCCTTGAAGAGCCTCTTCTGACCGTCCTAAGGGCGATGCAACTCAGACCAAATGTTGGTCTATCGAAACATGGCGTGTGGCGGTTGCATCATGCTAGCGGCGATGGTACGAGCGAAGCGGCATGAGCATATGGATGCTAACACTATGGTCTTCCATCTTCATGAGTTGTTCGATGAGCAAGCGAGATCCAAAGGTTCGAGGTCTCTAGGCTCCTCTTCACCGCGAAGATGCAAGAAGGTTAAATGCGTAGTGCGATTTGTGCTAAAGATGAGCGGGTACATCAGCGGCTAGCTACCCTCGGTTTTGTGATGGATCATGAGTTAAGTATTGACTTAATTGCATTGTTTGCCCAAGAGTTTCGCAATTTGTGATGAACTATCGGATGAACAAATTGGAATCCACCATTCGAGCTCCTCGATATCTTTGAAAGTGTGGAGCCTTACATGAAGCATGAGGAGAAAGGCGGTTACATTAGTTGATTCCTCAAAGAAAGGTTCTAAGAGGAAGGCAAAAGAAACGAAGAAAGGAAAGAAAAAGGCAAAGAAGGCGGAACCGGCAAGGGCACTTGCCATCCTTTGTGGCAAGGAAGGCCCTTGGCGAAGAAACTGCAAGATTTATCTTGAGTCCATGAAGAAGAAGGCATCCGATGCCCCATCCTCTTCAGGTATCTTCGTTATTGATTGTGATTCTATTTCCTTAGACACTTGGGTATTGGATACTGGGTGTGGCTCACATATATGTAATGACATACAGGGGCTAAGGAATAGAAGAAGACTTGTCGAGGGGAGTCAAATTTATGAGCCGGGCAATGGAGCAAAGGTTGTGCTGGCCGCCATCGAACTTATTTGGTCAAGCTCCCTAGTGGACTAGTCTTGAACTCGACAATTGCTATTATGTTCCTTCTCTAATAAAGAACATTGTTTCTATTTCCGCTTAAATAGAAATGGTTTCCATTTAACGCTTAGTAACAATTGTTGTTATATAACTTTGAATGGCGATTTTTATGGAACCGAACTTTGAGTAATGGCATTTATACGCTGGACGATCCAAAGGACATTTTCAATATCGGCGAGCAACACGCGTGCTCGAAAGGATAATCACATAGACTTATATGTGGCATTGTCGTTTTGGCCATATAAGCAAGAAACGCATGTCCTAATTACACCGATGTGGAATTCTCGAATCGCTTGAATTGATTCATACGATACATGCGTAATCATGCTTAAAAGGCAAGATGACTAAGTTACCTTTACCGAAAAGGTGAACGAGTGGAGAGAGTTACTAGGTCTAGTACATACCGATGTATGTGGACCTATGTCAACTCAAGCATTAGGAGGCTATACTACTTCATTACTCACCGATGATCACTCACGGTTTGGGTATGTGTTCTTGATGAAACACAAGTCCAAGCCTTTGAAAGGTTCAAAGAATTCAGAATGAAGTAGAGAAACAACATGACAAGAGTATTAAAATACTGATCGGATCGAGGTGGTGAATACTTAAGTCAAGAGTTTCTTGATTATCTAAGAGACAATGGCATATTGTCTCAATGGACTTATACACCACAAAGATAATGGTGTATCCGAGAGGCGAATCGACCTTGTTGGACATGGTCGTCAATGATGAATCATGCAACTCTTCCCAAGTCCTTTTGGGGTTATGCACTTCGCATATTGCTTACTTTGTTAAATGTAATGCCTACTACCAAGGTAGTCTCAACTACTCCATATGAGATATGGAATGGTAAGAAACCTCATGTATCTTACTTGAAGATATGGGGTTGTCCTCGCTATGTGAAGCTGGATCAGACGTATAAACCGGATGCTAAGTCCGATAAATGTCTATTTATTGGATACCCTAAGGAAACAAGGGGTTACTAATTCTATCATCCTCGGAACAAAAGGTGTTTGTTTCAAGGCATGCCGTGTTTCTAGAGAAAGAGTTTCTCTGCAAGAAAACAAAGTGGGAGTGTCGCCGAGCTTGAGGAGGCTCGAGAGACTCAAATAGACATTAATGAGATACCCGGTGAGCAACAAACACAACTCATAGTGATGAGCAATCTACCGACTTATCAGAACACCACATCTTCAGAGATCCGCAGAACACGCAATATTCCCGAGAGATATGGATTTCTCGTAAGTGAATCGAACGACGGTTACTCATTGATGATGAGGAGCCTACCAGCATGAAGAAGCGCCGACAAGTTCGAAAGGGATAAGTGGCTTGGTGCCATGAAGTCGAAATGGATTCCATGTATGAAAACCAAGTTTGGAACTTGGTTGACCCACCTGAAGGCATAAAGCCTATAGGGTGCAAGTGGGTTTTCAAGAAGAAAACCGACATGGATGGTAATGTGATTACCTATAAGGCTAGATAGGTGGCGAAAGGATATCGTCAAAAGCAAGGTGTTGATTATGACGAAACCTATTCGCCTGTAGCTATGCTTAAATCCATTCGGATGCTCCTGGCCATAGCGGCTCATTATGATTATGAGATATGGCAGATGGATGTGAAAACAGCTATCCTTAATGGAAACCTGCTCGAGGACGTGTATATCACACAGCCTGAGGGTTTCACATCGGTTGATAAAACCAAGGTATGCAAATTGATTTATCCATTTATGGATTGAAGCAAGCATCCAGAGTCGAATATCCGCTTTGATGAGACGATCAAAAAGTTTGATTTCTCACAAAATCTGCATTTAACCTTGTGTGTACAAGAAGGTTAGTGGGAGTGCAGTCGTGTTCCTAGTATTGTATGTCGATGACATATTACTTATAGGAAACGATGTGTCAATCTTATAGTCAGTTAAGGTTTGGTTATCCAAGACATTCTCCATGAAAGACCTGGGAGAAGCAACCTACATCCTTGGGATTAAGATCTATAGAGATAGATCGAAACGGTTGCTTGGTCTTTCGCAGTCTACATATATAGACCGAGTGCTAAAGAGGTTTATCATGTCGGAATCCAAGAAAGGTTATCTGCCCATCAGGCATGGGGTACACCTTTCGAAGTCTATGTGTCCGCGCACAGAAGACGAGAGGATTTGCATGAGTAAGATTCCCTATGCATCCGCAATAGGATCTATCATGTATGCTATGTTATGTACGAGGCCCGATGTATCGTACGCTCTGAGTGTCATGAGCAGATACCAATCCGATCCAGGAATGGATCATTGGGCGGCTGTTAAGACGATCCTTAAGTACTTGAGAAGAACTAAGGATGTGTTCCTAATATATGGAGAAGGGTACATGGTGATACGAGGGTATACGGATGCCAGCTCCAGACAGACAAGGATGATTCCAGGTCTCAGTCTGGATACGTGTTCACCTTGAATGGGGGCGCAGTGAGTTGGAAAAGTTCCAAACAAGAGACTGTAGCGGATTCTACCACTGAGGCAGAATATATTGCGGCTTCGGAAGCAGCAAAGGAAGCGGTTTGGATCAAGAAGTTCGTTCATGAACTTGGTGTGATTTCGGCCATTGTTGAAGCAATACCGGTCTACTGCGACAACAATGGAGCAATTGCACAGGCGAAAGAGCCAAGGTCTCATCAACGATCCAAACATGTGCTTCGCCGCTATCATCTTATCAGAGAGATCATCAGTAGGAACGAAATATAAATCGAGAAAATTCCCACTGAAAGGAACTTAGCGGATCCTTTGACTAAAGCATTACCTCAAAGTAAGTTTGAGGGTCATGTTAGAGCTTATGGTATTGGATACCGTAGCGATTGGCATTAGGCCAAGTGGGAGTCTGTTAGTAATATATGAGAGATGTCCTAAGGCAATCACCTTATGTATGAACCATTTATATGATAAATGAAGATTCACTATTTGAGTATACATGTTTTTATGTATTTGATTGGATCTTAAACTCATTTACTGAATGTCCACGATACGATTCACAGCATGAGAGAATTTGTGATTGGATCACAACTAGTGAGTATCTCTACATGTGTAATTGTGATGTATCTAATTATCCCTAGTCGATGAATTGATGGATTTGGACACCATCAATTCGCCGAGACTAGCACGAGGTATACTCCTTGGTGTATCCAAGCAAATGATTCTCACCGGCCGAGACATAGTGATGTCCGAGTTAATCGTGGATGCTAGTTATGGTAACTAGTTCATTGGAGTGACCACCGTAAGACTTCATATGGTTCTCGCATATATAGATATGTCAATGAAGTTCTTACTGTGGCTTAAGTGCGATGTTCCTTTGACTTGCGGTATTCAAGTCATCTTGATCATGGAGACTTATGCTTTGACATCTTAAGCAAACATCTCTAAGGAGATGTGGACCCGGGATGATTGGGTATAAGTCGAAGTGATCAAGGTGTTTGAATAGCCTATAAAGGATTCACCACTCATGCAGGAGATGTATACCCATGGCCTCTCTGGATTGTTACTAAAGTCTTTGGCCAAAGCATTACATGTTTAGAGTAAAGTACTCTTCGATACATGTGGAGTAACTAGAACTGTAGGACGAGGAAATGATACTTGGGCTAGGTGTGACGAGTCACCTAGTGGGACCGGCACAATAGACCATGTCCCGAACCAAGTGGGTATAAGATGAGTGAAGGGAATGGGGCACGATTCATTCGAGCATCAAGGGTTTCGTAAATAGTTCGATCAACCGTGCTGATCTTTTCGGTTAATTGGGGATCATGATGTACTACTAGGTGCCACTCATGATCGCTCTATAATTAATGGTTAATTATAGACGGCCAACATAAACCGAGAACCTATTTGGTCACACGACAACGAGTGTAATCCAAAGGATTTAAAACGAGCTTGAGAATGGGATTCTCGCATCGAGAGAAACTATGTTTGGTTGACCAAACATAAAGCGAGCATGAAATTGTTTCATGCAATGGAAGCGTAGATGGGCGGGTCTTATGAAGACATAATGGATGGACCAAAATGGTTTGGTTCTAATCCAATGGATGAGAATAAACCAAAGGGTTTGGTTTATATTAAACGAATGAACCAAAGGTTGGTTCGGTTCGTTTTAACTTAAAATAAACCATCATGGTTTGGTTTATTTTAACTTATCCTAATGGAGCGGGTTAACGGGCTTTATGGATATGATCCATTAACCATTAAGAGAATTAGTTCTCTATAAAAGAGGGCTTAAGGGATTGTTAAACCCTAATCATCCAAAACCCTAGCTTGAGGCGCCAATGCCGCCAACTTTGTGCCGCCATCCAAGACCCTTGCCGGCATCCAAGCTCCAGCCGGTGAACCTCCGGCGACCCTCCGGTGATCTCCTATAGGTTCGGCATCAAGGTGAGCCTTTTCTCTCCTTGTTTTGGCCGGCGCCTACTCCTCCACCAAGCTGTCCAGTTTTCTGACAGCTTTTTCCTCTCGCCGGAGCGCTGCTTTGGACGACGGTTAGTGATCCGACAGCGGCTAACATACCGGGGATTTGATCTCCGGTAATCCTCTGAGGTGGAGGACGAAGGATTCGTCAATCGGTTGACGAATACCTCTCCGGAGAAGCGAGTCTTGAGGACTTGTTTTTAGGTCCGAATTTAGATTCGGATAGTGATCATCTCTCGATCACGTCGTCTTCAACACGAGGCTAGTAATCCGTACGAAGACGAAGCTCGTGGCTTGGCGAAGTCATCCCGAGGAGCTCGGCGTGGATACGGATAGAGACGATTCTTACGAGGATCGTTCCGGTTGATGCCGTTCCCGCTACACGTCATACGAAAGGTATAACGTAGTTTAATTTCTTTTTATTGCTAATTTTAATTTAGGGTTATGTCTACACTTGTTGTAATATGCATGCGTGTGTTGTGTGTGTTGTAATAAATATAGATTTATTATTTTTAATTGCTTCCGCTGTGCTCATGTTTACGAAACATGATCGAACACACACACGCCGCGGTGCCGGAAACCCAACAATAACAAGGTAATCAATTGATAATTAGGATTATCTTAGTAATGACCTAGGGAAGGATGAGGTGGGAGAGTAGTTAGCCAAATGGATGGAAAAGGAAATGGAGATGAAGAATGCACAAAGAAGTAGTGTTCTTTCCATCCCTTGTGTGAAGAAGGAATGTCAGTCAAAAATTGAAAATCTGAGCAGCCCTGAAAATAGAAGATGCTTATTTCTAATGATTTTATTTGAAAAAAAAAGTGAAATAAGAAGGTTGATGGGGTAATCGATAGATATGCTGCGATAAGATAAAAACCTAATATAAAGCGGAAAGAGTTAGGGCTTAGTTGATTTAATAGAAAAATACTCAGATATTTTTAAAAAGAAAGGGTGGAGAGGGAAGTATAGGTCAGCTTCTATTTGCTCCAAGAAGAAGGGTTTTGTTCGTCCAGGAGGTGAATGAGGGCACACAGTAGAGGTGGTTGCGATTATGTGAAAACTAGGAGGAAGCTATAATCAGAAGGATATGGATCGACATTGTTCTCCTATCACTTTGGAGCGAGTTGATGTGAACTAGGGATGGGGGATTTGGGAAAAAGGATGCATCTTCTTGAAAGTTGTAGAGTGAAGAAAAGTAGTGAGGATTACTTCTGTATATATAGTGAAGAAAGGGAAAGAAAAAGGAGGGAAATAATAGCTTTTCCCACTTGTTCTTGAAAGTTGTTGTCTGGTGGGCAAGAGGGAAGCCAAAGGAAGATTGTCAGCAGATGAAGTTGGAGAAGGAGATGATGAAAGGTCAATAGGGGTATTTGAGGGATCTAGGAGTGGAGTAGGTGTTGTAGTAAGAGGCAGTGATTCCTAAAGAGGAAATGAAGAGGATGTTTCTACGGGGAGAATTAGGTTGAAAGGGGGAAAAGGATTCTGAATGGGTTTGGTTGGAGGAGGAATCAAGTCCGGGTCCATTAAGGTGAGGAAGAGTTGTCCTGGTTCTGCAAGTGTTATGGTAGGGTTGTGGGGAAGTTCGGAAGGGACCTATGATGCAAAGGTGTAAATAACTCTTTCTGAAGTATTTTCAAGAACTGAATAAAGATAATTAAAGTAGGTAGTAGTGGGAAAATGAGCAATTACTGATGAGGAGGATCCTTGGTTGGAAGTAGAGGTAAAAGTTGTCTGAATTTTTCTTGTTTTCTGCTACTTTTTTGCCAAGGTTCTGGCAACAGTTGTTGGTGCAATCGACTCGAGTTTGACTCGAGTAGTATTTTGATGTTTGAAAAAATGTATGACAATATAATTGTCAAGGGAAGTCCAAGTCTTGTGTACTTGGTATTGGGAAGTCCAAGTGTGTAGCCTTGGCAATATAAGTCCAAGTGTATAGCCTTGGCGATGAAAGTCCAAGCATGGGGCTTGGCAATTGGAAAGTCCAACATGGAGTTGGCAAGGGAAGTCCAAGTGTGTAGTCTTGGCATGAAAAGTCCAACATAGAGTCCAAGGATGTGCCTTGGCAGTATAGACCCGGTTAGAATGACAATAGCTGAAGGAAGCACCTCGAGGCTAGCATATGGATGAACAAGTCATGGATGACTTGGAGGGATACGCGCATGGATAAACAAATCATGGATGACTTGGAGGGATCCGATAGGCGCGAGGCTAGTGGAGGTGTCTAGAAGGCTTAGGTCTAGGCTAAAGGTGGTCTACTGGGTTAAACCTCATGGATGAGGTGTATCAGTTGACTGGTATTCTTACCAGTCGAACTGTTGTGAGTTGATTGGCGATCGATAGTGGCTGCATGGCCTTGGCAGTCGACTGCCAGCTTTGGACAGTCGACTACCATGGAGGGCAGTCGACTGATGGTCTTGGTCGTGAGCACAATACTCTCAGTAGCTAACTTATCAGTTGGCTACAAGGTTAGCAGTCGATTGCCAGTGTATCCGTTGATTGGGATGCCAATGTGGATTAAGCTGTTGTGAGACAATGGCTACAGGGGTAGTCGACTGCCAGGTGCAAAATTAGCTCGATGCAAGTTATAAAAGGAGCTCAAGTTGGAGGATTTTGCAACAACTTTTGGGGAGATTTTGAAGGGGAATTGGTGCTGCATTCCAGACCTTCAAGAGCAAATCAAAGCAAGCAACAAGCAAGAGTTCAAAGCATGTGTTGTAAAGTTTTCTTTATGTATTTCATTATTGTTTTGTATTTACTTGTACTTTTTGTATTACGTTTGTAATTGTTTGTATGAGGTTTCTCCACCTCCGATGTGTTGTCGAGAAGGAGTTTTAGTAGTGGTGTGTGCATCACTAGAGCTCATTGAGCTCGCCCAATGGAGTAGGAACTCTAAGGTTCCGAACCACGTTATATTCGCGTGTTGTGATTGTGTATTTGTATTCATATTTGTATTCCGCTGTGCTAACAAAATTGTAGAGACAAACGAACGAATTCCATCGAACAACGCACACGAGATATTCAACCCCCCTTCTAGGCAGGCCACGATTGCCCAACAAGTGATATCAGAGAAAGGCTCTTATCATCGAACTCATCGTCGAGATAAGCACAACAATGGCCCGCATAAACATCCACCCACCAAAATTTGAAGGAGATTTTTCGTGGTGGAAGAAAAGGATGGAGGTATATTTCAAAACCAATTTTGATATTATGATTATAATGGAAAATGGTTTTGAGGTGCCTAGGGATGAATAAGGCAAGCTAATTGAAAAATCAAGATGGACCGAGGAGCAACGACAACAATTCAAGATAACCGTTAAGGTAACAAAAATGTTAATAAAATTGATACATTACAATATTTTGTTCATGCTTGGTGAATATGGGGATGGTAAGGAGTTGTGGGATAAGTTGGTCAAATACCACGAAAATCTCGAACCAGAACAAATAGAGAAGGAAGCCGAAGAAGAGGAGTGCTCATCCTCTCAAGCTCAAGAAGAAGAAAGCACATCATCGTCCCAAGAGTTTGAGGATTCGGAAGTTGAGAGATGCTCAACATCTAGATCGGAAGAGAAAGAATTGGAAGAAACCTCCACCTCCGGAAGAAGTGAAGAACCACCCCATATCGCCTCTACCAACCTAGGTAACTCATCCATTTTAATTAAGAATAAAAATCACATTATATGCTTTGAGTTTAGGGAAATTGAGAATTACAAGAGTAAGTGTCCTAAAAGAGTCAAGAAGACTCAACTAGCGCCAAAAGTTCAAGAAAAGACCAATGAAGTCGGAGCCCCGATTAGAAAGAGCAAGGAGCACATGGTGTGCTTGAAGTGCCATGAAAAGGGGCATTATAAAAGTCAATGCCCTAGGGGGAGGAAGAAAACTCATGAAGGAGCATCACATGTAGGGGGAGCTTCTAAAGCAAACCCCAAGGAGTATCGTTTGTTAATGCACCTTCAAGTTCTAAGGTTAAAAGGCATGCTAGAAATTATTTTAGTTCACTTGCTATTGTCATGAACAAAAGCATGCTAGTAGGAATAGATATTTTTTCTTAGGAGCTAAATCCTATGAACTTACATCTAAGGACAAACCTAGAACCAATAACTCTAGTCCCATTCTATCTAGGGATAGTATTAGAAAGATAGAAGAAAATTTAGGCATTAACCCTAAGTGTTAGTAATATATGAGAGATGTCCTAAGGCAATCGCCTTATGTATAAACTATTTATATGATAAATGAAGATTCACTATTTGAGTATACATGTTTTATGTATTTGATTGGATCTTAAACTCATTTACTGAATGTCCACGATACGATTCACAGCATGAGAGAATTTGTGATTGGATCACAACTAGTGAGTATCTCTACATGTGTAATTGTGATGTATCGGAATTATCCTTAGTCGATGAATTGATGGATTTGGACACCATCAATTCTGTCGAGACTAGCACGAGGTATACTCCTTGGTGTATCAAAGCAGCTGATTCTCACTGGCTGGAGACATTGTGATGTCCGGAGTTAATCGTGGATGCTAGTTATGGTAACTAGTTCATTGGAGTGACCAGCCGTAAGACTTCATATGGGTCTCTGCATATATAGATATGTCAATGAAGTTCTTACTGTGGCTTAAGTGCGATGTTCCTTTGACTTGCGGTATTCAAGTCATCTTGATCATGGAGACTTATGCTTTGACATCTTAAGCAAACATCTCCGAGGAGATGTGGACCCGGGATGATTGGGTATAAGTCAAGTGATCAAGGTGTTTGAATAGCCTATAAAGGATTCACCACTCCTTGCGAGGAGATGTATACCCATGGCCTCTCGTCGGATTGTTACTAAAGTCTTTGGCCAAAGCATTACATGTTTAGAGTAAAGTACTCTTCGATACATGTGGAGTAACTAGAATCAGAAGACGATGAGGAAATGATACTGGGCTAGGTGTGACGAGTCACCTAGTGGGGATCGGCACACAATAGACCATGTCCCAACCAAGTGGGTATAAGATGAGTGAAGGGAATGGGGCACGATTCATTCGAGCCATCAAGGGTTTCGTAAATAGTTCTCGATCAACTGCTGATCTTTTCGGTTAATTGGGGATCATGATGTACTACTAGGTGCCACTCATGATCGCTCTATAATTAATGGTTAATTATAGACGGCCAACATAAACCGAGAACCTATTTGGTCACACGCACAACGAGTGTAATCCAAAGGATTTAAAACGAGCTTGAGAATGAGATTCTCAGACCGAGAGAAACTATGTTTGGTTGGACCAAACATAAAGCGAGCATGAAATTGTTTCAGTCACAATGGAAGCGTGGATGGGCCGCGTCTTATGAAGACGTAATGGATGGACCAAAATGGTTTGGTTCTAATCCAATGGATAAGAATAAACCAAAGGGTTTGGTTTATTTTAAACGAATGAACCAAAAGTTGGTTCGGTTCGTTTTAACTTAAAATAAACCATTATGGTTTGGTTTATTTTAACTTATCTTAATGGAGCGAGTTAACGGGCTTTATGGATATGATCCATTAACCATTAAGAGAATTAGTTCTCTATAAAAGTGGGCTTAAGGAATTGTTAAACCCTAATCCAAAATCAAAACCCTAGCCTCCAAGGAGTTGCCGCCCAACCTGGTTGTGCCGGCCAAGCTCCTTGCCGCCATTTGATTGTGCTGCCGCCCAAGACCCTTGCCGGCGCCAAGCTCCAGCCGGTGAACCTCCGGCGACCCTCCGTGATCTCCTAGGTTCGGCATCAAGGTGAGCTTTTGTCTCCTTGTTTTGGCCGGCGCCTACTCCTCCACCAAGCTGTCCAGTTTTCTGGACAGCTTCTTCTCCTCTCGTCGGAGCGTCGTTTGGACGACGGTTAGTGATCCGACAGCGGCTAACATACCGGGGATTTGATCTCCGGTAATCCTCTGAGGTGGAGGACGAAGGATTCGTCAAACGGTTGACGAACACCTCTCCGGAGAAGTGAGTTTTGAGAACTCGTTTTGGATCCGAATTTGGATTCGGATCGTGATCATCTCTCGATCACGTCGTCTTCAACACGAGGCTAGTAACCCGTACGAAGACGAAGCTCGTGACTTAGCGAAGTCATCCCGAGGAGCTCGGGCGTGATACGGATAGAGACGATTCTACGAGGATCGCCCGGTTGATGCCGTTCCCGCTACACGTCATACGGAAGGTATAACGTAGTTTAATTTCCTTTTATTGCAAATTTTAATTTACGGTTATGTCTACACTTGTTGTAATAGCATGCGTGTGTTGTGTGTGTTGTAATAAATATGAGTATTTATTATTTTCATTGCTTCCGCTGTGTTCATGTTTACGAAACGTGATCGAACACACACACGCCGCGGTGCAGGAAACCCAACAGTGGTATCAGAGCCCAGGTTGTGTTTCGACATAATCGTAAAATGGTTTTGCGATAGTCATAATGTATTTCTGGAAATTTTCTAAATTTTGGAAATTTAGAAGTATTTATGGAAATTTTTCAATTTTGGAAAGTCTAGAAGTATTTATGGAAATCTTCCACTTTTGGAAAGTTGAAAGTATTTATGGAAATTGATATTTTCCATAAATAAAATATTTGATTAGATTCTGGAAATTTGTTTCCTAATTTAATCATGATTTGATTTGGGAAATCAAATCTTAAAATATTTTATTTCCATAAGTAGTTTTAATGATTTAGGAAATTGGTTTCCTAAATAGATTTTCCTTAATCAAATAATTCCATGAATAAAATATGTGATTAGATTTGGAAATTTGTTTCCTAATTTAATTATGATTTGATTTGGAGAATCAAATCTTAAACATATTTTATTTCCATAAATAGTTATGACATATAAGGAAATATAGACATGACATAATTGTATGCCATGTAATTGCATTAGATGCATAACATTATGCCATGCGTGTCGTGACATGTAGATGTATGCCATGTATGCCATGCCATGTAGATAATAGTTATTTGCATGCAAAGAGGATGAGACATAAAACCCTTAATCAATATTAAAGCCTACACCTTCCATTAATATGGTTAGAACCAGAGTTCTGCTTTGTTTGGGTTGTTGGACTTCTCTCCAAGCCCTACCAACTCAATATGTTCAAACCATGGAATAGTTTAATACTAATATGGTAAGAGAGGTCAATCGTTAGCTTTGGTTGTTGGACTCTCTCCAAGCCGGGCTAATTGGTTGAATGCGCCTAACCATATTAAAACTATGTCGATTAATGGGTTGGCTTTAACCTGGAGCATCAGTTTGTTGGACTCTCTCCAAGGTCGATGTAAAGGGAGGTGAAGTTGGGTGCTATGCATATGATGCATACTTGTTAATGTGTTAACAACCCGATGTATGTGTGAACATTCAATTAGTTGATAGCACATTGTGATAGTTGCATATACGGATATGCAATCGTATAGATGATACCTACCGTCGTAGTTATGAATGGCTTGTTGGACTCTCTCCAAGGTTGTTCATAACTATGATGGATATCAGCCCATTCGAGATGGACCTACGATCTCCAAGTGATTTTGGGGTTTTGAAATTCAAAAATGAATGGGATTTATAAATGTATATTGATGCATTTTAAAATCATCTTTCTCATATATGCTCGCTTTGTATTTCTAAAATTGATCATGTCTTTTAATTTATGCTCCATTTTGGATTCAAATAAATTGACTGGGCCGAACTTCTTGGACTAGCTTAGAAACTTGAGAATTGTTCTCAAGGTGGAAAAGCTTGCAAATGTCCTCGAAGCGCCTCTTCCCGCGCCCTAGTGACGATGCAACTCGACCAATTGTTGGCCTATCGTAAACATGTGAGTGATTCTCGAACAAATGAGTTGCATCATGCTAGCCATGATGGAACCCAAGCTTACGAAGCAAAGATGAGCATATGGATGCTCATATCGTAGTCCTTCATATTTGTGAGTTGGTTGATGAGCAAGTGAGATTCAAAGGTTCAAGTCTCCAAGCTCCTCTTCACCTCCGAGATGCAAGAAGGTTCATCTGTGGTACCGCCAACATGTCAAGATTGTGGAGTCTTCTCGAGAAGCATGAGCAGGGACGTGATTAGTTGATTCCTCAAGAAAGGTTCTAAGAGGAAGTCAAAAGAACATGTAAGGGAAAGAAGAGAAGGGCTAAGAAGGTAGAACTAGCACAAAAGGAAACGTGCCATCATTATGGCAAGGAGAGCCATTTCAGAAGAAAGTGCAAGATTTATCTTGAGTCCGTGAAGAAGGATAAGGCATCGGATGCCCCATCTTCTTCAGAAATCTTCTTATTGATTGTCATTCTATTTCCTCAAACACTTGGGTATTGGATACTCGGGTGTGGCTCATATATGTAATGACATACATGGGCTAAGGAATAGAAGAAGACTCCAAGGAGAGTCAAATTTACGTGTTGGGAATGGAGCAAAGGTTGCTGCACTCGCCATCGGAACGTATTTGTTGATACTCCCTACAGGACTTGTCTTAGAACTGGACAATTGCTTTTATGTTCCTTCGTTGATAAAGAACATCATTTCTATTTCTTGTTTAAATAGAAATGGGTACCATTTGACTTTTAGTAACAATTGTTGTTACATAACTTTGAATGAAGTTCTTTATGGGATTGGAACTTTAAGCAATGGTGTTTATACGTTGGACGTATCCAGTGAAGATTTCAATATCGAAGCGAGCAACACGCATGCTCGAAAGGATAATCAAATAGACTCCTATATGTGGCATTGTCGTCTTGGCCATATAAGCAAGAAACGCATGTCCGAATTACACCGATGTGGAATTCTGGAATCGTTTAAATTGGATTCATACGATACATGCGAATCATGCTTAAAAGGCAAGATGACTAAGTTACCTTTTACGGGGAAAGGTGAACGAGTGGGAGAGTTACTAGGTCTAATACATACTGATGTATGTGGACCTATGTCAACTCAAGCTTTAGGAGGCTATAGCTACTTCATTACCTTCACCGATGATCACTCACGGTTTGGGTATGTGTTCTTGATGAAACACAAGTCTGAAGCCTTTGAAAGGTTCAAAGAATTCAGAAATGAAGTAGAGAAACAACATGACAAGAGTATTAAAATACTTCGATCGGATCGAGGTGGTGAATACTTAAGTCAAGAGTTTCTTGATTATCTAAGAGACAATGGCATATTGTCTCAATGGACTCCGCCCTATATACACCACAAAGATAATGGTGTATCCGAGAGGCGAATCGACTTGTTGGACATGGTCAGTCAATGATGAATCATGCACTCTTCCCAAGTCCTTTTGGGGTTATGACTTCGCATATTGCTTACTTTGTTAAATGTAATGCCTACCAAGGTAGTCTCAACTACTCCATATGAGATATGGAATGGTAAGAAACCTCATGTATCTTACTTGAAGATATGGGGTTGTCCTCGCTTATGTGAAGTGATCAGACGCATAAATTGATGCTAAGTCCGATAAATGTCTATTTATTGATACCCTAAGGAAACAAGGGGTTACTAATTCTATCATCCCGTGGAACAAAAGGTGTTTGTTTCAAGGCATGCTGTTTCTAGAGAAAGAGTTTCTTGCAAGAAAATAGTGGGAGTGTCGCCGAGCTTGAGGAGGCTCGAGAGACTCAAATAGACATTGATGAGATACTGGTGAGCACAACATGAACAACTCATAGTGATGAGCAATCTACGAGACCTATTGTAACACCACATCTTCGTAGATCCGCAGAACACGCAATATTCCCGAGAGATATGGATTTCGTAAGTGAATCGAACGACGTGTTACTCATTGATGATGAGGAGCCTACCGCTATGAAGAAGTGCCGATAAGTTCAGAAGGGATAAGTGGCTTGGTGCCATGAAGTCGAAATGGATTCCATGTATGAAAACCAAGTTTGAACTCGTCGACCCACCAAGGCATAAAGCCTATAGGGTGCAAGTGGGTTTTCAAGAAGAAAACCGACATGGATGGTAATGTGATTACCTATAAGGCTAGATTGGTGGCGAAAGGATATCGCCAAAAGCAAGGTGTTGATTATGACAAACCTATTCACCCTCAGTAGCTATGCTTAAATCCATTCGGATGCTCCCGGCCATAGGCTCATTATGATTATGAGATATGGCAGATGGATGTGAAAACAAATTTTCCTTAATGGAAACCCGCCGAGGACGTGTATATGATACACCGAGAGTTTCACATCGCTGATAAAACCAAGGTATGCAAATTGGCGACGGTCCATTTATGGATTGAAGCAAGCATCCAGAGTCGGAATATCCGCTTTGATGAGACAATCAAAAAGTTTGATTTCTCACAAAATCCAGACGAACCTTGTGTGTACAAGAAGGTTAGTGGGAGTGCAGTCGTGTTCCTAGTATTGTATGTCGATGACATATTACTTATAGGAAACGATGTGTCAATCTTACAGTCAGTGAAGGTTTGGTTATCCAAGACATTCTCCATGAAAGACCTGGGAGAAGCAACCTACATCCTTGGGATTAAGATCTATAGAGATAGATCGAACGCTGTTTGGTCTTCGCCTACATATATATAGACCGAAAAGTGCAAAGAGGTTTAGCATGTCAATCCAAGAAAGGTTATACCCATCGTGCATGGGGTACACCTTTCGAAGTCTATGTGTCCGCGCACAGAAGACGAGAGGATTTGCATGAGTAAGATTCCCTATACATCCGCAATAGGATCTATCATGTATGCTATGTTATGTACGAGGCCCGATGTATCGTATGCTCTGAGTGTCATGAGCAGATACCAGTCTGATCCAGGAATGGATCATTGGGCGGCTGTTAAGACGATCCTTAAGTACTTGAGAAGAACTAAGGATGTGTTCCTAATATATGGAGAAGGGTACATGGTGATACGTGGGTATACGGATGTCAGCTCCAGACAGACAAGGATGATTCCATGTCTCAGTCTGGGTATGTATTCACCTAGAATGGAGGCGCAATAAGTTGGAAAGGTTCCAAGCTTGACACTATAGCGGATTCTGCCACTAAGGCAGAATACGATGCAGCTTTGGAAGCAGCAAAGGAAGCGGTTTGGATCAAGAAGTTCATCTCTGAACTTGATGTGGTCTCATCAATGATCCAAACATGTGCTTCACCGCTATCATCTTATCAGAGAGATCATCAGTAGGAACGAAATACAAATCGAGAAAATTCTCACTGAAAGGAACTTAGCGGATCCTTTGACTAAAGCATTACCTCAAAGTAAGTTTGAGGGTCATGTTAGAGCTTATGGTATTGGATACCGTAGCGATTGGCATTAGGCCAAGTGGGAGTCTGTTAGTAATATATGAGAGATGTCCTAAGGCAATCGCCTTATGTATAAACTATTTATATGATAAATGAAGATTCACTATTTGAGTATACATGTTTTATGTATTTGATTGGATCTTAAACTCATTTACTGAATGTCCACGATACGATTCACAGCATGAGAGAATTTGTGATTGGATCACAACTAGTGAGTATCTCTACATGTGTAATTGTGATGTATCGAATTATCCTAGTCGATGAATTGATGGATTTGGACACCATCAATTCGCCGAGACTAGCACGAGGTATACTCCTTGGTGTATCCAAGTACCGATTCTCACCGGGCCGGAGACATTGTGATGTCCGAGTTAATCGTGGATGCTAGTTATGGTAACTAGTTCATCGAGTGACCAGTAGTAAGACTTCATATGGTTCTCTGCATATATAGATATGTCAATGAAGTTCTTATCGTGGCTTAAGTGCGATGTTCCTTTGACTTGCGGTATTCAAGTCATCTTGATCATGGAGACTTATGCTTTGACATCTTAAGCAAACATCTCAGGAGATGTGGACCCGGATGATTGGGTATAAGTCAAGTGATCAAGGTGTTTGAATAGCCTATAAAGGATTCACCACTCCTTGCGAGGAGATGTATACCAATGGCCTCTCGCCGGATTGTTACTAAAGTCTTTGGCCAAAGCATTACATGTTTAGAGTAAAGTACTCTTCGATACATGTGGAGTAACTAGAATCCGTAGGACGAGGAAATGATACTTGGGCTAGGTGTGACGAGTCACTTAGTGGGGATGACACAATAGACCATGTCCTCAACCAAGTGGGTATAAGATGAGTGAAGGGAATGGGGCACGATTCATTCGAGCCATCAAGGGTTTCGTAAATAGTTCGATCAACCGTTGATCTTTTCGGTTAATTGGGGATCATGATGTACTACTAGGTGCCACTCATGATCGCTCTATAATTAATGGTTAATTATAGACGGCCAACATAAACCGAGAACCTATTTGGTCACACGCACAACGCAGTGTAATCCAAAGGATTTAAAACGAGCTTGAGAATGAGATTCTCAGACCGAGAGAAACTATGTTTGGTTGGACCAAACATAAAGCGAGCATGAAATTGTTTCAGTCGCAATGGAAGCGTGGATGGGCTGCGTCTTATGAAGACGTAATGGATGGACCAAAATGGTTTGGTTCTAATCCAATGGATAAGAATAAACCAAAGGGTTTGGTTTATTTTAAACGAATGAACCAAAAGTTGGTTCGGTTCGTTTTAACTTAAAATAAACCATTATGGTTTGGTTTATTTTAACTTATCTTAATGGAGCGGGTTAACGGGCTTTATGGATATGATCCATTAACCATTAAGAGAATTAGTTCTCTATAAAAGTGGGCTTAAGGAATTGTTAAACCCTAATCCAAAATCAAAACCCTAGCCTCCAAGGAGTTGCCGCCCAACCTGGTTGTGCCGCCCAAGTGATGTATTATTTTCCGCAAGTGCACGGTTGTCGTCAAGTAATAAAAATATCGATCCCACAGGGATTGGAACAATTACCGAATGATCGTGATACCAAGTTATCTAGTAAATCAATGTATGGTTTAAGCAAATAAACTGAGCAGTCAATAACAACGAATGAGAAGAACGAGCTAAAAGTCGATAGTTGAGGAGAATCTCAGGATATGGGTTTCACCACGTCGATGATTTATAAGGTGATTTAATTCTTTCCTACCCCTATTAGAGTTTGTTTTGATGGAACCTATCCTAAGGTAAATCAACGGCCCCTTTCGAGGTCTACGCTAACTGCCTATCAAATTCAATTTACACGTGTTCGAGCATAGGGGATCATAATCACTAAGGGGACCTCACACGAGACCCCGCAAAACCTCCCTATTCTTACCTCCGTTACTAGGTAGAAACTGGATTTGATAGATCCATTAAGTCCATAAGAGTTCCTCTAGAGTCAAATTTCCATTTTCACGGTAGGTTTGCACACGGGACCATAATCAGCTAAGGGGACCTGTCACGAGACCCCCGCAAGCCCTCGTAGATACACTACCGCTACTTGACAGGAGTTTATCCCTAGTTGGTTCGGGGTTTCGGGAACTTGGGTTCACTGTTAGGTACTTCCCCTTAGCTCCTTAGGTTTGTCAATAAGAATCCAAAAGAACCAAATCAACACAAACAATAATTTAAGTAGTATAGATTATATCATCATCAGAATCACAAAGGGCTACTCCCCATCCTAAGATTACAGGACACTACTCCATAGTCTGACAAGAATTTCTAGAGAAAGAAATTACGATACTGGATGCCATCTGCTTCCTCCGCCGAATTTCTCTCTTTGCCTCTTCTATTGTCGATCCTTTGTCGCCTTCTATCCTCCTGACCATCCGCCGCCCTCCTTTAGGTTAGAATATCTTCTCTTTATAGCCTTGCCTCCTCTTCAATTTAAGGCAATAGATTCCCTTTCTAATTGAGGCGAAGATCGATTGCTCGAAAGGAAGGCTGAAATCGCCACGCCCATGCCACATGAGGGCACCGGCGTGTCGCGGAGTTTCGCTGGCGTACGGTTTGAACTGGGGCGTGTCGCGGCTGCATAGGGCGTGTTGGCTGCTGGAATCACCGGCACGGGCGTGTTGCTCTTTGAACTCGGGCGTGTTGTCCGCTGGCTCTCATGACACAGGCGTGTCGATTCCCAACACGCCTGTGTTGTTTTGATACGCCCTTCTTCTTCGCCCTGTTAACACAAAAACACCCTGACAGCAGTCTCTTCCTCCAAAATATGCTAAACTTAACTGAATCATGATAAAATACATGTCTAGGATATGAAATGAGATAAAATGCACATATATAAAGTAGTGAAAACATAGCATGATTTACCCACATCAAAATCCCCTAGTCTTAAACTTTTGCTTGTCCTCAAGCAAAGAAAACTCAAAAGACAACTTATTTGTGGAAATACTAGTCATCATCTAGGGGTATACAGTCTGATCTTAATCTTTTCAAATCATTCCTAGTTGTCAAGTTGAAAGATCCCTATATAGTGCACGTGAAATGGTGGACTAAAGTCATTGGACACCAACTGACTTGACATCCCTTCTATCGTAGAATATTCTTATTTCCGGCATAGAGGCACTTACCTGCCTTAATGCATGGATCATTCTTACCTATCATCAAAAGGTCTCAAAGGAGCACTTTCCAAGAAGAGAGAAGGAAAGGAATTATAGAGAGCATTTCCCCAGTAACTAGTTAGTCTCAAAGGGGCACCTTTTAGGTGTTTCCCCAGTAACTACTTGGTCTCAAAGGGGTGCTTGAAAACAATTCCCATAACCTTTTTTTTTTTTTTTTTTTTTTAATTTTATTTTAAAGTGTTTCTCCAGTAACCAAGTTGCGCAAGTAAGTCTCCAATGGAAAATCGAGTACTCGTCTGATATGGGGGATTTAAATCTTTTCATTGGATACCTCAGACCTATAGACCGTGTTCGAAGTGAAATAGGGTTCTTATCAAATAGGCAAAAAGGAATTTCATGATCCGACCAATGTTCAGTTGTATTACGCTGGATGATATATAAAAAATGCACTGTTATGATATATGAAAAGATGCAAATAAAATAGCAATAACCAAAAAAATTCTAAGTAGAGATAAGCAAAGATAAAGGATGTGCATCAAACTCACAAAATAGTTCAAGGTGGTCAATGGTCATCGCCTTCGCTTACTAGCATCCTCCTCCGCCCACCTACGCCGCCGCTCCCGTAAAACTCCCGGGACTCTTGTCGAAATCTATCATTATCTTCCCTCCGGGCGGACTCAGCAGTGAAAAATTCATCAGCTCTCCTGTAAAAATCAGCTGCCCTCTCCAAATGCTGTGTCACCATGCGAGGGTGCTCCTCTGTAGCTTGGGCAGACCGATCCCACACACCAATGTGCGAGGTATGCTCGACCCTAAATGCTTCAATGATGATCGGAATCTCAAAAATCAAAAGAAGAGTACCTCGTAAACATTGTCGTGAGGGAAACCGTGGGGTTCGTGAGTCGAATGTGATGGCTCTGGGCTATGTGAGATGGCTCCCTAGGAGGGGTGATGGAGCATGGGCAAAGTGGGGTAGGAAAGGGTTCCTGAACATCTCTAAAAAGCCAATTGGAATGAATATCCGCCTGTGGTTCTAAGAGGGATTTTAATTCCATTTCTTAACACCAAACGATATCCTCGTCACATGCCTCAATCATCTTCATATTTATACAAGCATCCAAATCCAATCTAGGGCTAGCAGACAATATTCAAGGTCATCCAAATCACATCCTAAGGCTACAACAATCCTAGTGATAATACCCCCTATGACTATGACTCCGGATGGGCTATTACTAACCTTAACTAAATGCCTAACCATATGGGCTCCAGAATCAATCTTAACTTCATTTAGCATGGCCCATAAATTGTAACTCACTCTGCCTAGCCACCCCTGCACTATCATATCTCCCTGAGATTGTATTAGCCATGAATCTAAGGAGATAACGGAAAGTAGGATTAGGGATGTTAAATGATTTAGATCTAGATGCATCGTAAGGGCGAGGGTCATCAGAAATTAATCTCCAAAATTGATGATCAATAAAATGTCTATGAATTTGCCTCTCAACTCCGCTTAGGAAAATCAAAGATCGTATTAACATCACCTAAAGACAGTGTAAACTCCTGGTTCATTAATCTACATTTTATTTTTCATTCCTCACAATCCTTTTCCTTGCAGTATTTCAGCGGACAGGGAGCTAAGGAATTCAAGAGTGATACTAGGGTAAGTAAGGTGATGGTGTGTGATAAACTCTGTCCAGCCTATCCTATTTGTTAACCAAGTTATGTCATCTCTTAACCCTAAGGTGGTCAACGTGTAGAAGTCTATAGTTCTCGTAGATACTAACTTCCTTTTTTCAAGCTTACTGAATTTAGTCTTCATAATATCATCCCTAAAAACAATTCCATAAGGATGGCTAGAGGTCGGAGGAGGTTCGTTACCCAAATCCTGAGCTTTTCTTTTCCCTTGTCCTTTGCCGTAGAGGAAGAAGCTCCTCCTCTAGTCTTCACTCGCTTGCTCATGGCGTTGGGAATGGAGAGACAGCAGGTTTGCTCTCGCCGCTTGAGAGACCATGGGCTTGCTTCAACCTTGTATCGCGAGTGGAAGATTAGGCGTGCTCGGGCTGGTTTTAGAGGGTTATCCGCAAGATAGGCGTGTCGGGCTTGTTCTTACGCAAATACCCGACCCGCTTAGGTGCGACATGGGCGTGTTCGTCGCCCCCGTGCGCGTGTCGCATCCGGCCCAGCGTGTTTAGGTTGAGAAGTGCGACACGCATGCTAGTCAAGACGCCTCTATGTTGTCTTCGGTACCAATAACACGCGTGTCATTAAGACAAAGTGGTCGTGGTCAACTTGGCACGCAGTGGCACATATCCTGAAAACCTGAAAAAAATAAAAATAAAAAAAAATAAAAATAAAAATAAAAATAAAAATAGAATAAAGAATAAAATAAAATAAAATAAAATGACTAAAAAAAAATGAAAATAGCATGGGTTGCCTCCCAAGAAGCGCTTGTTTAAGGTCGTTAGCTTGACCCTCGCTTACTCCTTAGTTTTGGGGATATGGCTGAGTATGCTCTCGCCTCCTCATCTCCAATTAGCTCAATGTAATTATTTGAAGTATCTCTTAAGTCTTTGACCATTTACTTTGAAAATTCTGGTAGACTCACTAGATATATCAATAGCTCCATGAGGATAAACCTTTTCAATCATGGCCACCATCCGGATTTCACTTTCAGAAAGAGTTTCAATGGAGTTGAATAGTAATACCAAGTCTCCTTGATGGAATTCGCGCATGATATTCTTGTCATGCCACCTCTTCGCTTTCTCCTTGTAAGACCTCGCATGTTCATAAGCATCAAGGCGTAGTTCTTCAAGTTCATTTAGCCATAGCTTTTCTTTTCTCTCCGCTTTCTTCAGTCAAAATTAAGCCATTTAATTGCCCAATATGCCCTATGCTCTATTTCAACTGGAAGATGACATGGTTTTCCATAAACTAATCAAACGGAGTCATTCCAATGGGTGTCTTATAGGCGCTCGATAGGCCCATAGAGCATCATCAAGTCTTAAAGACCAATCCTTCCTTGATCTTGATATCGCTTTTCCAAGATAGTCTTGATTTCCCTATTCAAACTTCTACTTGCCCACTCGCTTGTGGATGATATGGTGAGGCTAGTTTATGGGTTACTCCATACTTCTTGAGAAGACTTTCAAATTGTCTTTCGATAAAGTGTGAGCCCATCACTACTTATTCACGCTTGCTCTATTCCAAATCTTGGAAATATTATACTCTTAAAGAGCTTAATGACTGCTTTTGCATCACAAGAGGGGATGGTAGAGCCTCAACCCATTTAGACACATAGTCCACTGCTACCAAGATATAGGTGTTTTTATAGGAAGTAGGGAAGGGTCCCATATAGTCAATTCCCATACGCCGAACAATTCGACTTCCAATATCGAATTTTGAGGCATCTCATGTCTCCTTGATATGTTCCTGGTCCTTTGTAGGTCACAAGTCGTCACATAATTCCGAGAGTCTCTAAAATGTGAGGCCAATAAAATCCGCTTGCAAAACCTTTGCGCAGTCTTGTCTGCTCGCATGACCTCCATATGCAAAAGAATGACAAGGGTACAATATATCCTCAATCTCTTCTTGGATCACGCATCTTCGATATATAGCATCCGCCTTGCTTGAAAAGGAATGGTTCGTCCCACACATAATGCTTTACATCCGAAAGAAACTTCTTCCTCCGATGATAACTCATGTTAGAAGGTATTATCCCAAGCTAGGTAGTTGGCAAAATCGATACCACGTGCCTTGATTATTCGACCGCTAGTAGCCGCTCATCCGGAAAGAAATCGCTTTATAGCAAGATCGCGGCTCTTCCCACATTTGGTTCTAGATGAAGCCTCGATAGATGGTCTGCAACTACGTTCTCCGCTTCCTTGCTTGTCTCGAATTTCTAAGTCAAACTCTTGTAGGAGAAGTATCCACCGGATAAGTCTTGGCTTAGATTCTTTTACTCAAGAAGTATCTTATGGTCGCATGATCTGTATAAACTATCACCTTGGTCCCTATGATATAAGATCCGAACTTGTCAAAAGCAAATACTATAGCCAAGAGTTCCTTCGTGGTAGCATAATTCATTTGTGCTTCATCCAATGTCTTACTAGCGTAGTAGATTGCATATACCTTGCGATCCTTTCTTTGTACTAACACTGAACACACATCGAAATCACTTGCATCACACATAATTTCAAAGGGGAGACTACAATCTGGAGGTTGCATTATTAGGCGGTTGTTAATGCTTCCTTTAACTCGGAAAATGCATCAAGACAAGGGTTATCAAAGTGAAACACAACATCTTTAGCAAGCAAATTAGTTAATGGCCTTGAAATTTTTGAGAAGTCCTTGATGAACCGTCAGTAGAACCCTCGCATGTCCTAAGAAACTACGCACTCCCTTGACATCAGTTGGAGGTGGCAACCTCTTGATCACTTCAGTTTTAGCAATATCCACCTCGATACCACGGTGTGAAATTAGGTGTCCAAGTACTATGCCTTCTCGCACCATGAAGTGACACTTCTCCCAATTAAGCATTAAATTCATTTCCTCGCATCTCGCAATACCTTGACCAAATTAGATAAACATATATCAAAATCTGCACCATATACGTAAAAATCATCCATGAATACTTCCATTATATTCTCGATCATATCGAAAAAATTGAAGTCATACACCTCAAAAGTGGCGGGTGCATTGCATAACCCAAAAGGCATTCTCAAGGCAAAGGTACCATAGGGCAGGTGAAAGTTGTTTTCTTTTGGTTATTAGGAGAGATAGGGATTTGATAGAAACCTGAGTATCCATCTAAGTAACAGAAATGCGAGTGTTTTGCCAACCGGTCTAACATTTGGTCAATAAATGGGATGGGAAAATGGTCCTTTCTAGTTTCCTTATTCAATTTCCTATAGTCAATACACATTCTCCATCCCAGAATACTCTAGTGGGGATTAACTCATTCGTAGCATTCCTTATTACCGTTATCCCCTTTCTTTGGCACAACATGGACAAGACTTACCCATTCGCCATCGGATATTGATAGATAATTCTGCATCTAGCAATTTCATAACCTCTTTCTTGACTATCTCTTTCATGGTCGGGTTCAATCTTCTTTGATGCTCTATAGAGGTTTTAAAATTTTCTTCTAATAAAAATCTGTGCATGCAAACCGATGGACTAATTCCTCTAATGTCATCAATCTTGTATCCAATGACATTCTTATATATTTTCAATACCTCAATCAGTTTTTCGGTCTCTGCATTACTCAGATTAGCATTAATGATCACAGGGTAAGTAGAATTTTCGCCAAGAAACTCGTACCTGAGTGTCGATGGAAGAGGCTTAAGTTCTACCTGTGGCGGGAGATTGGAATCGGAAATCTCTGGTTCTTTATTCTCAAAATCCCCTCCGAGCTTATTAAGATGAGTTTGTTCTGGTGCTCCTTTTAGTGTTGTTGACTGGAAACTATCAATCCTACAACAAACATCAAAAACAGATGGTTGTTTAACAGCTTTTGAAAGGTCAAATTCAATTTTTCGTCTCCAAATGCAAGTGAAAGTTTGTGGTTTTTGACATCTATCATTGCTCCTGCAGTAGCCAAGAAAGGTCTCCCCAAAATGAGTGGAATACATGGGTCTTCATCCATATCTAGCACTACAAAATTTGCAGGAATACTAAAATTTCCCACCTGCACTGGTACATCTTCTAAGATTCCCAAAGGATATCTAATGGAGCGATCGGCTAACTGCAAGGCCATAGTAGTTAGTTTCATTTCTCCCAAATCCAATTTCTTGCATATGGAAAGAGGTATCAGATTTACACTGGCGCCCAAATCGCAAAAAGCCTTATCAAAATTTGAGTTATTAATTATGCAAGGGATAGAAAAACTACCCGGATCATTCAGTTTGGGAGGTACCATGTTCTTAATTAAAGCCTTTGCACTCCTCAAGAAGAGCCACCGCTTACATGCTCTCGACTTTTCTTTTATTGGTTAAGATGTCCTTCAAGAACTTAGAGTATGTAGGCATTTGTTCAAGAGCTTCAGAAAAGGTATATTGATATACAACTTCCTAATTACCTCAAGGAACTTACCAAATTGTTCATCCAATTTTTCCTTAATCGCCTTTGAGGAACGGATAGGGGCTTGTATGTTCTTGGTTCCCTATTCGACACGCCTATGTTGTTTGGCACAGCCTGGGCGTGTTGTCTGCTGGAATGACCCGACACGGGTGTGTCGGCTGACACGCGCTCGTGGGCCTCAGGCGTGTTGAACAACACGCTCGGGTCAGGTGTGCGCCTGTTCATTGCTCAACCCAGCGCCGGTCGTTCTTCCAACTCCGACACGCCGTGTCGAGGTCGCTTGTTTAGCTCTGTCCTTCTAAAATCCTTCCACTTCTCAAACTTATAGAATTACAATGCTCACTGGTTTATCAATTTCAGAAATCGCATCCTTGATGCTGAGCTGGCAATTTGGGAAATTTGATTTTCCAGCATTCTTGTGTGATTAGTCAAATTATCAACCTTGCTTCCCAATTGCTTGATTGCCTCGGTATTATTTTGATGTTGCCTATTTGATTCTACAATATGCTGCCGAAATTCATCATTTATCTTCCCCTGACACGTGATAAAATTTTCCATCATCTTTTCTAAGCTCGACTTGGGTCTGGTGAAATCCCGAAGGTGCTCCAAAGTTGTTCTGTCCAGAAGAATTTTGATGGGCTCTATACGAAAAGTTGGGATGATTTCTCCAACCGGGATTGTACGTGTTTGAGTAAGGGTTGCCACCATTAGGCTTCTGATTAAAATTATTCAACGCATCAACTTGCTCAATCCCACCCGGATGGTGCGTGTAGGATTTGACAGTTCATCGCTACGTGTCCTGTTACACCACAGATCTCGCAAGTGACATTAGATGAGTTTACAGCTGATACATTAAAATGTTCGAGCTTTTGAGTTAATGCATCGACTTTTGCACTGAGTAGATCAATGGTACTTACCTCAAACTTACCTGGCATTTTAGTTTGATATCCTCGCTCAGAGCCCATTGGTGAGAATTCATTGCCACATTCTCGATGATCTCAAAAGCTTCATCCAATGTTTTGTTCATAAGAGCTCCTCCTGCAGAATCAAGAGAAACCTTAGTAGCATACGAGATTCCATTGTAGAAAGTATGAACAATGAGCCACTTCTCCAGCCCATGATGAGGGCATTGCTGTAGTAATCCCTTAAATCTGTCCCAGGCTTCAAATAATGTTTCTCCATCCTTTTGTGCAAAATTAGTGATTTGATGGCGAAGACTTGCAGTTTTGCTGGGTGGAAAATACTTGTCTAAAAATCTTTGCTCCATTGATCCTGTAGTTATACAATCACTGGAAGAGAGTGTAGCCAAGCTCGGCTTTGTCCCGCAATGAGAAAGGAAACAAGCGCAATCTAATAGCATCACCGAGGCTCCATTCTTTTAAAGTCTCAAAATTCCAAAAATACTTCCAAGTGCAGATTTGGATCTTCAGTAGGTGCTCCTCCGAATTGATGCTGTTGGACCATAGATAGTAGCGCCGGTTTTAATTCGAAATTGTTTGCTTCAATAGGGGGTCTTCTAATACTCGATCTCAATCCCCTTGTACTAGGTGCCGATAATCCCTTAAAGGTTTATTCTCATTCCGTCACCATGTCGAGGTCGATTGTTTTCCGAGGTTGCTGAAATCGTTTTCTAGCAAGGAAAGTTCTTCTATCTCAGATCAATATCGAGAATTTCCCTATTAAGTCCTGTGCATGCAACAACAGAGAGGCTCCCAAAACAAAATTGAGAATAGATGCAAAAGAAAAATAGGAACAATCAATATTGAACAAGAATTGAGCAATCTAGATTAACTAAATCACGCTCAATTCAATATTGAGTGCCAATCCCGACAGCGGCGCCAAAAACTTGATGCATTATTTTCACGCGAGTGCACGGTTGTCGTCAAGTAATAAAAATATCGATCCACGAGATTGGAACAATTAGAATGATCTTGATACCAAGTTATCTAGTAAATCAATGTATGGTTTAAGCGAAGAAGCGAGCGTCAATAACAGCGAATGAGAAGAACGAGCTAAAAGTCGATAGTTGAGGAGAATCTCAGGATATGGGTTTCACCACGTCGATGATTTATAAGGTGATTTAATTCTTTCCTACCCCTATTAGAGTTTGTTTTGATGGAACCTATCCTAAGGTAAATCAGCGGCCCCTTTCAAGGTCTACTTGCTGTACCTATCAAATTCAATTTACATCACGGTGTTCGAGCATAGGGGATCATAATCACTAAGGGGACACTGTCACGAGACACCCATAAACCTCCCTATTCTTACCTCTGTTACTAGGTAGAAAGCTGGATTTGATAGATCCATTAAGTCCATAAGAGTTCCTCTAGAGTCAAATTTCCTTTTCACGGTAGGTTTGCTGCACGGGACCATAATCGACTAAGGGGACTGTCACGAGACCCCATGACCCTCATAGATACACTACCGCTACTTGTGAGAGTTTATCCCTAGTTGGTTGGAGTTTGAACTTGGGTTCAACTGTTAGGTACTTCCCCTTAGCTCCTTAGGTTTGTCAATAAGAATCCAGAAAACCAAATCAACACAAACAATAATTTAAGTAGTATAGATTATATCATCATAAATCGTCAAAGGGCTACTCCCCATCCTAAGATTACGGACACTACTCCATAGTCGACAAGAGTTGCTAGAGAAAGAAAATACAATCTTGGATGCCATCTGCGTTCCTCTGCCGACTCCTTCTCTTTTGCCTCTTCTGTTGTCGATCCCTTTGCCATCTTCTATCCTCCTTTTTGACCATCCGCTGTCCTCCTTTTAGGGTTATAATATCTTCTCTTTTATAGCCTTGCCTCCTCTTCAATTTAAGGCAATAGATTCCCTTTCTAATTGAGGCGAAGATCACGATTGCTCGCGAAAGGAAGGTGAAATCGAGCCAACACGCCCATGCCACATGAGGCACCGGCGTGTCGCGGGTTTCCAGAGGCGTATTACGGTTTGAGCGGGCGTGTCGCGGTGCATAGGCGTGTTAGCTGCTTTGGAATCACCGGCAGGCGTGTTGCTCTTTGAACTTCGGGCGTGTTGTCGCTCTCATGACCGCAGTGCGTGTCGATTCCCAACACGCCTGTGGTGTTTTGATACGCCCTTCTTCTTCGCCCTGTTAACACAAAAACACCCTGACAGCAGTCTCTTCCTCCAAAATATGCTAAACTTAACTGAATCATGATAAAATACATGTCTAGGATATGAAATGAGATAAAATGCACATATATAAAGTAGTGAAAACATAGCATGATTTACCCACATCACCAAGCTCCTTGTCGCCCAGCTTGATTGTGCTGCCGTCAAGACCCTTGCCGGCGTCCAAGCTCCAGCCGGTGAACCTCCGGCGACCCTCCGGTGATCCTCTAAAAGGTTCGGCATCAAGGTGAGCTTTTGTCTCCATGTTTTGGCCGGCGCCTATCTCCTCCACCAAGCTGTCCAGTTTTCTGGACAGCTTCTTCTCCCGTCGTTTGGAGCGGCGGTTGGAGCTCGACAGCGGCTAACGCCTTTCGAGGATTTGATCTCCGGTAATCCTCTAGGTGGAGGGCGAAGGATTCGTCAAGCGGTTGTGAACACCTCTCGGAAGCGAGTTTTGAGGACTCGTTTTGGATCCGAATTTGGATTCGGATCGTGATCATCTCTCGATCACGTCGTCTTCAACACGAGGCTAGTAACCCGTACGAAGACGAAGCTCGTGACTTAGCGAAGTCATCCCGAGGAGCTCGGCGTGGATACGGATAGAGACGATTCTTACGAGGATCGTTCCGGTTGATGTCGTTCCCGCTACACGTCATACGGAAGGTATAACGTAGTTTAATTTCCTTTTATTGCAAATTTTAATTTACGGTTATGTCTACACTTGTTGTAATAGCATGCGTGTGTTGTGTGTGTTGTAATAAATATAGATTTATTATTTTTAATTGCTTCCGCTGTGCTCATGTTTACGAAACATGATCGAACACACACATGCCGCGGTGCCGGAAACCCAACACTAAGAAGGGTAGGCATGTGCCTAAGAAGAAAAACATTTCCCAAAAGGTCAATGATAAATCAAAATTGAATAAATTAGAATTAGAAAACCAAGCCTTGAGGTCAATTCTTGCAAAATTGAAAAAGACCCTAGCAAAAATGACAAACTCATTTAAGGGGTCAAATGATCAAAATCTAGATCCTATGAGACAAGAACCATCTAGGGGCAAGAAAGGTTTGGGTCACAAACCTAACCCCAAAAAGACCTTTCACAATGTTCTATTCGATTATGGAACCATTTATAGGTCTAGGAAAACCAAGGTTACTAGGGAGGTCATCTAAGGCAACCATGTGTCTATTGGCCAAGGGTTCTATAAAACCTAGGAAAGCCACTAAGAAGGTTACTAGGAGGCAATCCCTGGTTAACTTGACAAGACCACAATGACCAAGACTTCTAAGCCTAGGAGGGTCATTAGGGTATCTAGGAAGTTATCTAGTGAATACCTTAGAGCTCTAATAGGTATTGTGTTCCTAGGAGCGTGATCGATTCACACTAGATGGGTTAGGGTGTGTCAATCCTAAGTGGATGGATAGTTAACCTAACCATGGTAGAGTTGACACTTTAGCATGTGCCAAAAAATTTGAGAAGTTTGAAAAATTGATCTAATTGGCACAATTTAGGTCTTAGAGGTCATGGTGTGTCATTTTGGGTTTTGGCACATTTGGAAGATAAATGGTAATAAGGCAAAAATGAATGTAATCATAACAAATGGCAATTAATACTAAATTTAGGATTTTTATACCTTTACCTTTTATTTGTCATACCTTGTTTGCCATTGTCATGTCATGACATCATATTCATTTTAATCATATAAAATGTCATGATCATGCTTAGGTTAATTTTTAATGTCATATTGTTAGGTTTATGTTATATGTCATGACATCATGATTATTGGCACATGTCTTATTTATGTTATCATTTATGTCATAATCATTATTCATGCATTAAATAAAATTGAGTTAAGGACAATGGTATGATTTGAAGTCCATGTAAAGGGAATCAAATAGAGTTGCTTTAAAATGCATGAAACCCTAAATAACCAAAACCCACATCTCACAAACACTTGACTTGTATGTCTTCATACACCTTAGATACAAGTGAGATGTTAGGAAATGATTAAGGTTTTAAAATCATTTCAAACCATTTTGAAAAATCTTAGTGAAGTCTATCTTTTGATAGAATCATCATTGAAGGAGATGATACAAAGTGGGTCAAAAATTGTACTTTTCAATAATTTTGAACTTTGTATCAATCTCATTATTTTATGGGTATTTTATTTTCAAATATTTTCCACCATAATGATTGACTTAAGTATTATACATATGAATTTTCATGATTTTTGATTTATGTATAATTACTTATAAATTTCTAAAATTCATGAATTGATACAATCTAAAATCGATTCATGGATGGCAATCGACTTGCCTAAGCGATGAAGCCACATAGTTACCAATGTTGATTTCAAACAAGATATCTTTAGCCCATGTTCAGCTATTTTCTAAGTTCCTAACTATTCCTAATGCTCAATATGCTTTTAAAAGCATTGGAAGGGTGAAAATCCATTGGATATGGATTAGGAGAATTGTTTAAGGTGTGTATCAATTTAAGGAGGTGAAAGTTCAATGTTGAATCTTGCCCTTAAATTCAATTGTTAGTGTTCTTATAGGCTTAGGGACTCTCAAGGGCATTGTTAGTAATCAAGGGGAGCAAGCCTTTAGGGGAGGTTATTCATCATGGGATGATGGATGTATTTTTCCTCATGAGGGGAGAATGAGGATTTCTCTCATTTAGTGATATGGGACTTATCACTAGGAAAATGAAGGCATCCTAGATGTTTTTGGACCAAGGGGAGATTGTAAGATCTCATTCGATATGAGACATCGACTAGTTTTTTGATGTACCAAAAAGGAGAGATTATTGTGAGACCAATTTGGGAAATTGGTTTGAGTAGTGGCCTAACTCAAAGTGGTTTTGTCAAACATCAAAAGGGATTGTGGCAATTGACTCAGTTTGACTTAGCATATTTTGATGTTTGACAAAACGTATAACAATGTAATTGTCATGGGAAGTGAAAGTCTTGTGTACTTGGGAAGTCCATGTAGCCTTGGCCACGTAAGTCAAGTGTAGCCTTATGAAAGTCAAGCATGAGGCTTCATTAGAAAGTCCAACATGGAGTTGGGGAAGTCCAAGTATATAGCCTTGGCATGGAAAGTCCAACATGGAGTTGGAATGAAAGTCACATGGGCTTGGCATTTGGGAAGTCCAAGGATGTGCCTTCGATGTAGACCAGTATTGACAATAGCGAAAGAAGCACCATACGTTATGGATGAACAAGTCATCGATGACTTAGAGGATCCAAAGGGTGAACAAGTCATGGATGACTTGGAGGATCCAGAAGCGAGGCTAGTGGAGGTGGCTAGAAGGCTCTAGGCTAAGGGTGGTCTATTGGGTTAAACCTCATGGATGAGGTGTATCGAGTATTCTTTCCAATGAATTGTTGTAGTCGATTACGATCGATCAAATATTTGCGTAAGCTTTCGACATTTAGCATGATCCATGAAGGGATGTCGACCGATGGTCTTGGTCTGTGAGCAATGAACCTCGATTGATCGATCACCACGAGGTTTATCATCAATGTATTCCATATGTCATGGATTAAGCCATTGTGAGAAACGGCTACAACCATCACCTTATGGCAATGAAAAGCACAAAATTATGGTTATAAAAGAAGCTTGTTGAGGATGTTGGATCTTTGGGGAGATTTTGAAGAATTCTGCATTGATTCAAGAGCAAAACCAAAGCAAGCAACAAGCAAGAGTTCAAAGCATGTGTTGTAAAGTTTCCTTACGTATTCCATTATTGTATTTATATTTTCTTGTACTTTTGTATTACATTTTTGCTTGTAAGCTTTCTCCACGACATGTTGTCGAGAAGGAGTTTTAGTAGTGGTGTCACTAGAGCTCGTGAGCTCGCCAAAGAGTAGGAACTCTAAGGTTTTGAACCACATTATATTCGGTGTTGAGATTGTATATTCATATTAATTTTTATTCCACTAATAAAATTGTAGAGCTAATCAACTATTCCATTAAACAAAGCATGAGCTATTCAACCCCTTCTAGCGCCACGATCACCCAACAAGTGGTATCGAGCAAGGCTCTTATCTACTCATCGCCGGGATAAGCACAACAATGGTGGTATAACATCCACCCACAAAAATTCAAGGAGATTTTCGTGGAAGAAAAGGATGGAGGTATATTTCAAATCAATTTTGATATTATGATTATAATGGAAAATGGTTTTGAGGTGCCTAGGATGAAGAAGGCAAGCTAATTGAAAATCAAGACGGGAGGTAACTACAACAATTTAAGACAACTATTAAGGTAATGAAAATGTTAATAAAATTGATACCGTATGATATTTTGTGCAAGCTAGGTGAATATGGGGATGCTAAGGAGTTGTGGGATAAATTGGGCAAATACCACAAAAATTCCGAACCGACACAAGCAGAGAAGGAATCCGAAGAAGAGGAGTGCTCATCCTCTCAAGCTCAAGAAGAAGAAAGCACATCATCATTTCAAGAGTTTGAGGATTTGGAAGTTGAGAAATGCTCAACATCCGGATCAGAAGAGGAAGAATTGGAAGAAGCTACCTCGAAGAGTGAAGAACCCCGCCTCCATATTGTTGGAGATTTGAGGCCGCTAGAGGGGGGGTGAATAGCGTCGATCGTACGAAGATGGAAATCGATCGCGTTCGTGTCTACAATTACGTTAGTGCACAGCGGAATATATATAATAAAAGCAATAACGAAAAGCAATCACACGAACACAAACATATAACGTGGTTCGGAACCGAATGGTTCCTACTCCACGGGTCGAGCTCTAAAGAGCCCTAGTGATGCACACGCACTCACTAATCACAAATACTCCTTCTCGACACAAGTCGGAGGTGGAGAAACCTCGTACAAAAGATTACAACAATAATCTACAAGATGCAAGCAAATACAAGTAAGAAATACAATGCAAGTAAAGGAAAAACAACTTTACAAGAACTTTGGATTGCTTGATCTTTGATTGCCTTGAATTCTCTAATTCTAATTGCATATGCCTCTAATTCTAATTCTAATTCTAATTACAAGAACTTTACAAGAAATACAATGCAAGTAAAGGAACAACAACTTTACAAGACTTGATTCTCTAATTCTAATTGCCCAATTTTTGAATTTTGATTTAAATCATGGGCATGGAACTTTCTAGGCATATGCCTAGTCCACTTAGGATTGAAACCTAGGTGCTCTTGCACCTTTCTAATGGTCTCCCTAGGTAAAATTGGTCTAGTGTTATTTGACCTAGGTTTATCCTTAGATAAATTATTTTTAGGGACATTAGTCCCAAATTTCTTCCTATTATCTAAGTGAATACTTTTAGCTCCTAAGCAATATTCTCTATTTCTAGCATGCTCTTTTTGATAAATAGCAAGATTGCTAAAATTATTTCTAGCATGCTTTTGAATATAAGAAGTAGAAAGAGCATTATTAAAATATACCTTAGGGTTAGCCTTAGCTCCCCCTACATGTGAAGCTCCATTTGCCCTTCTTTCTCCCCCTTTGGGCATTGACTCTATAGTGCTTGATGGCACTTGAAGCAAATGATGTGCTCTTGCTTTGACTAACCGATTTCTTGATTTTTTATGTGAGTCTTCTTAACCGTAGGACACTTACTCTTATAATGTCCTTGCTTACACTCAAGCAGATAATATGAATTTTATCATTATTTGAAATGCTCGAGTTACCTAGATCCGTGATAGGTGCGGAGTTGAATTTTGGGCTTCTTCATCTTGAGGAAAGCTTCCTCCTTATTTTGTTCGCCCGGTGTGGATGGTCTAACTTCCTCCTCTATCCTAGAGGTTGATTTGTCTTAACTCTACCTCTTCCACCACTTCTTCCTCCTCGATTATAGAAGTGGATGCTTCTTCCACTTCCTCCACCAATCCAAGTTGATTCCCTATCAACGGACTCCTCAAGCTCTTTAGATGGAGATGTGCTTGCTTGAGCTTGAGAGTGTGCACTCTTCTTCTTCTTCTTCTTCTTGTTGGATTGATGAGTTTTCATGGAGCTTTGCCACTTGGCTCCATAGTTTGGCATCTATATAATTACTAACATACACAAGATATTGTTAGGTATTAACTCAACCAAAAAATTTATTACCTTGGTGTTTTCTCAAGGCTTGGACTTGCTCTTGTCCATCTCTTCTTTTGAAACCACCTTTTCTGAATAAAGCCTTCCATTAAGATAGCCCATTCCTCAATGTCCTCAAATTAGAAGTCTTCAATTCTTGACTTCCATTTAAACCCTTCTTGTCCATAGAAGGTATAGATAGGTGTGTTGATATCCCATCCAAGCTTGTCTTGAGTTCCATCTTCCCTCTAGCCTTTTAGCTCTCTTAGTCATAGAAGAGTGTGCTGATACCACTTGTGGAGATTTGAGGCGCTAGTGAACCAATCGTTAAGATGGAAATCGATTTTTATCTACAATTACGTAGTGCAGCGGAATATATATAATAAAAGCAATAATAAAAGCAATCACACTAACTTAAACATATATCGTGGTTCGAACCGAATGGTTACTCAGTCGAGCTCTAAAGACTAGTGATGCACACGCACTCACTAATCACAAATACTCCTTCTCGATACAAGTAGGTGGAGAAACCTACAAAAGATTACAACAATAATCTACAAGATGCAAACATAAAGTAAGAATACAATGCAAGTAAAGGAAAACAACTTTACAAGAACTTTGGATTGCTTGATCTTTGATTGCCTTGAACTAGCTTTGAAGGAAGCACCAACTTCCCTTCAATTGCCAAGAAAATCGCTAAATCCTCTTAGGCTTTTATAATGCTTGCCGGATTTTCGATCTGCCGCCATAAGTCGATCGATGCCATCTTGTTCATGAGACAATGATCCAGGAAAAAATTCTTCGATGAACATTCACTAACGCCATGATGTAAATCCATTTGAGCGTTTGTCTTATAATCAGATCACATTCATGGTGCCATCAATACCAATCGCTTCCTGAGAGCGACCGCGAGCATCCGGCTTAACGAAATAACTGTCGACTGTAGGAAGGCCATAATGCTAGATCGCAACCTCAAGAATGAGGTTTTAACCCAAATATGGTCTACTTTCTAGACCACTTTAGCCTGATAAGCCTTCTAGCCACCTCCATGTCTACGCCTTGGATCCCTAAGTCATCCATGACTTGTTCATCCATCGCGCTAGCTTCTGCTTCCACGGCTATGTCATGCTAATCTGTGTTCACCGCAGGCACATTAGACTTATAAGACTCCGCTTGGACTTACGAATATCAATCCCTTGACTGCGAAGACTCAAGCTTGACTTCTCCAACACATGTTGACTTAATCCAAGACCCATGCTTGGACTTTCCTCCAACTCATGTTGGACTTTTCCAAATGCCAAGTGTCCCACTTGGACTTTCAATGCCAAGTACCCATGACTTGGACTTTCCATTGCCAAGTACCCATGACTTGGACTTTACCTTGCCAAGACCCATGCTTGGACTTTCCCATAATCACATGGTCAACCCTGGTCAACCATCAAGTCAATTATAACTGGTCGATTGTATAAATAATCTCCCAACATATTAACCGACATTAATGTCAAACATCAATGCCAATCTAGTCAAACATACTTTGTCAAACATCAAAACATCACTCGATAAATCTAGTCTGTCAATCGTGAGGGCAAGCACCAACACAGCTCAGACTAGGTAACTCATCCATTTTAATTAGAATAAAAATCACTTATATGCTTTGAGTGTGAAGTTCATTGTTGGGATCGAATCCACGGCTAGAGGGTGAATAGCCCTCGATGGATGTCGTAAATTGCCTGCCTACAAAAGATTAGCGCAAGAATATACAAATACAAATAGACAAAGCAAAAGATAAACAAACAATGCTAACAAGGATGTAACGTGGTTCACGCCACGCCGCTAATCCACGATCCGATTCGTCCGAGGTGAATCACTCCGCCAAAAACCAATCCACTATTGGTCTCTCCTTTGCACCAAGCTAGGTGGAGGTAACCTTTACAATCAAGATCACTCTTCTACAATAGAATGAAGATTAGAAGTAGAAGAGTGGAAACTGGGAGATCAGAGCTCAGCATTAGCCTCCCAAAGCCCCATCCCCTTCCTTTTATAGAGGAAGAGGGTTTCTTCCGACGAGCGATCGATGCCTTCGATCACCGATCGTCATGTAGTCGCTGCCAATAACTCTTTCCACGTTGGATTCCATCAACGATTGGCATCCGATCGATGGCATCGTGACCGATGTCAACCGAGTGCCCACGATCGATCGACCTGCCTGCGCTGTCATCACCGACCGTCGCTCGCGATCGATCCCAATGATCGCCATGGATCGACCGATCAACTTGATTCAACCATATTAACACCAACCATCGATTTCAGATCGCCGATGTCATGACATGGCAATGATCGAAAACTCATCCGACACTTGGCCAAATGGCCAAGTTTCACCTAAGAGCTACCCTTCCCGGGTTACATTCTCACTCATCCTCGAGTCCTCGCCTCGAAGTTCTCTTCGTTCGTGCCACGCCCCTCCAGCATCGGGCTCGCAATGCTCCTTGATGTCTCTTGCCTCAAGTCTACTTCCTCCGGCTTCACTCCAAGCTCTCGTCCGCATTCCCTCGGATGCTCCAAGCGCATGGCTTCAAAGCAATCCTTCACCGACTCAAGGACCGAGTCATGAGATGTGAAACTGACTCCATGTGCGAATTACTAAGTCACGACTTCAACGCACATATCAAATCAACATAACAAACTAACTTAAACCCTTTGCCACACACATCAAAACCTAATCATGGCAAAAGATGCTAACAATCTCCCCTTTTGATGTGTGGCAATCCGCTTAAGTTAGGTAAAACATTTGATAAAAATTAAATTTCTAAGGTAAGAAAGCATGTAAACATAAACATGATATAGCAACATGCAACTCCCCTTAATCCATGAAACTCTCTCTACAAATTCTCCCCTATCATAATTACTTAAACATAATATTCTCCCCTTCACCATCAAAAAGATTAATACTAAGTTATAAACTGGCATCAAGTCTAATAGAAGGAAAATACCAAAAATTATTTAAAACCTGAAATCAGCCTTTACTATTCGAATATCAGGTCACCGACTGTTCGACTACTACGCACTGATTGAATTACGATTTTTGAGAAATTAAATGCATTAAAAATTCCAAAAAATTCAAAAATCATGAAATTTGGGAACATATTTCTTGTAAGTATATCTATCAATGAAAAATAGTTTTTCATGAAAAATCATTATATTTTCGATATTTGCCAAAAATCCAAAAGCTTTAAAACCACTAGGTTTTTGATCATGTAGTATCAAGTTTAACACCTAGTTTTGGTTCCAATTGTTTCAAAACATGAATACATAGATTTTAGATTAAGAAATTGTTTTGAAAACATATGAAATATCCAACCATGATCTTGGGCAATATGTCTATGAATTAAACATAAGCCTTCCCCATGATTTGTCTATTATTGCTATTTTGATACTTTAAATTACAATCTAAATTCAATAGGCATTAGTGGACATTTGTATCATCATAACATCTCACCCATGCTAAGTTTTCAATCAAGGTAGCCTATTGTGAGTGTGAGATGTATCCTAGAGGGTATTTGTATATACTTAACCATTATATTCATGCAATTTATCAAGGTTAAGTATCAACCTAACAATCCTCATGATCATAAGGCATATATCAATTAATTCTACATTATGATCATGAAACACATGTATTCATCAAATTAATAATCATGCATTAGGTATTATATCATGATAATAAGCAAAGTATCACCTAAAGCATGATTTAACCCTATTTCTCATGATGATGTAAAAATATCAAAATCATAAATCATGATTGCAAACATACATAGCAATTACATTAATCATCATGATTTAAGCATTATTAACTATTTATAGGCACGTTATCATCACCTAACACTATTTAAAAATGTTGTCCCGCCATCCTAAGTCAACCAAAATATTATATAGGTCAATTGCATATGGTTGACTACCCTAGGGGTTTTCTAACCCTTAAGGATGGATTTTGGAACCCAAAATAGGTTCTTTCCTATGGGGTTCACTAGATACTCCTTAGGAATCCATTTCTAGCAATTACTTTCTTCTTATCTTGTCCCTAGCAATTAGGCATTTGTAGGCCTTTTCATTTTTCTTTTCTTTGTATCCTAGGCCTTTTTTATTAAAGCTTGCTCTTTGGCTCCCTATAATCATGTTCAATGGTGATTTATAGTGAATTTTTCTAGGGCTTTTTAAATAATCTACCTTTTCCTTAAAGCCCTATTTTCATCCATACATGCATCACTAACATTAAATGGCATATATTCATGTGAGCATGCATCATCATGGCAAGAAGAAATATTTTCATTTTCATTTAAGCATGCTTTTCTAGTTTATTTTCTAAGTCCTTAATTTGATCTAGCATGCTTTTGTTCTTCTTTGCTCTAAATAAATCCTTAGTTAAGCTAGAAACCATGGATAATTTTCTTAGGGTAGATTTGTTACCATACCATGTCCTCTTCTTCTTGGATGAGGATGTAGAGGCTCCCTTCACTTGAGCCTCTCCACTTGAGCTTGATTCTTCATTTTTGAGGAGGAGGAGCAATCCAAGTCATCGAAAGCCATCAATGCAAGGTTGAGTAGACATGCCTTCTTCTTCATCGGATGAGGAAGAGGAAGCAAGGTCATCCCATGTCTTTGCTTTGAATGCCATGGCCTTCCCTTTTTCTTTTGCCTTCTTTTCTTCTTCCTTTCTCTTGCTCCCCTTCTTCTTCCTCTTTTCTTCTTTCTTTTTCTTCTCTTCCTTGCTCTTGTTTAGGAGGGAACAATTGTCCCTTATGTGTCCCTCTCCTTGGCAATTGTAGCAAATGATTTTCCCCCTTGGTCTTCTATTCCTATCATTAGATTTATTAAATCTAAAACCTTTTAAAGCACGTCTTACCCTCCTTACCATATATGCTTCTTCCGTGCTATCCATGGAGAAGGATGAGGATGCTTCATCATCGGAGGAGGAGGGGACTTCCATCTTCTTCTTCCCCGTGTTTGCCAACAATGCTACTCCCCTTGAAGGTTGGATTCTAGGCTCTTCTTGTATACCTTCAAGCCTAGATTCATGTAATTCCATAGTGGAGAAAAATTCATCTAGAGTACTTACCTCTAGATTCTTTGAAATATAAAATGAGTCCACCATTGAACTCCACTTGGATGATCGGGGAAAAGCATCTATGGCTTTCATTATCATATCTCGGTTGGAGAGATTTTCACCTACACTTGTTAGCCCAATTAAAATCTCTTTAAACCTAGAATGCAATGAAGTTACCTTTTCTCCCTTTTCTAATTTTATGTTGGATAATTGGGAGCGGAGGAGATCTCTCCTTGCAAGTTTATCCTCCGAAGTGCCTTCATGAAGTTCAACCAATCTCTCCCACATCTCCTTGGCACTTGAGCATTCCCCAATTCGGTTGATCTCTTGTTGGGGGAGCACATTGAAGAGGTGGTGCTTGGCTTTTAAGTTTGCAAGGTGCTCTTCCCTTTGCTTTTTGGTCCACCTAGATTTCTCTATTGGCTTCCCTTCTTCATCCATAGGCAAAACGAAACCGGATTCCATTGTAATCATAATATCAAAATCCATTTCAAAAAATACCTCCATTCTCTTTTTCCACCAAGAGAATTCACCGTCGAACTTTGGTGGGTGGATGTTGGAGCCGGCCATTTTGAATGTTGCTTGTTGTGGCGGTTAGTCCTCGACAAGCGACTTGGCTCTGATACCACTTGTTGGGGATCAAATCGGCCGGCTAGAAAGGGGTGAATAGCCCTTGTACGATGGATGTCGTAAATTGCTCGTCTACAAAAGATTAGCACAAGCAGAATATACAAATACAAATAGACAAAGCAAAAGATAAACAAACAATGCTAACAAGGATGTAACGTGGTTCACGGCTACGCCGCTAATCCACGATCCGATTCATCCTCGGTGAATCACTCCGCCAAAACCAATCCACTATTGGTCTCTCCTTTGCACCAAGCTAGGTGGAGGTAACCTTTACAATCAAGATCACTCTTCTACAATAGAATGAAGATTAGAGCAAGTAGAAGAGTGGAAAACCGTTTAGGGCACTTTGGGAGTAGTTGGGCATTCAAGCATTAGCCTCCCAAAGCCCCATCCCCTTTCTTTTTATAGAGGAAGAGGGTTTCTTCCCGTTGACACGAGAAGCGATCGGTGATGCCTTGATCGATCGGTGGTTACTGTAGATGCCAATAACGACCGCTTTCCACATTGGATTCCATCCAACGGCATTGGCATCAGTCGACTGATGGCACCCATCATTCGACTGATGTCAATCAGTCGAGTGCTCCGCGAGATCGACTCCATTTTGTGCCCGTGCACAGTGTCATCGATCAGCTATGCGTCCCTTAGCGATCGGTGATCAAGCCATCGATCATTGCCCATGCCGCGATCGGTGATCAACTTGATTCAGCCATATTAGACCAGTCGATCGAACCATCGACTCAGATCAGTCGACTGCCATGACATGGCAGTCGACTAGTGTCGGGAAAACTCATCCGACACTTAGCCAAATGGCCAAGTTTCACCTACGAGCTACTACCCCTTCCCAGGTTACATTCACTAACTCTCATCCCTCGGAGTCCCTCGCCTTCGAAGTTCTCTTCGTTCGCGGTCACGTCCCTCGGCAGCATCAGGCGCACGACTCTGCAATGCTCTTTCGCGTCTCTTGCCTCAAAGTCTACTTCCTCCGGCTTCACTCCAAGCTTCTCGTCCGGCGGTCCCTCGGATGCTCCAAGCGCACGACTTCCGCAAAGCAATCCTTCACCGACTCAAGAACCGAGTCATGAGATGTGAAACTCGTCATGGCTCCATGTGCGAATTACTAAGTCCTGCATGACTTCAACGCACATATCAAATCAACATAACAAACTAACTTAAACCCTTTGCCACACATCAAAATCTAATCATGGCAAAAGATTGCACTAACAGGCATTACAAGAGTAAGTGCCCTAAAAGAGTCAAGAAGACTCAACTGGTTAAAGAGAACTGAAGAACAAGGTTTAAAGGGACATAGAAGTACAGATCTTTCCAACTCTTATGGGATGTAGGCATGTCAGTGAGAAATTAGTAATCTTTGTTGGGGATCGATATGGCCGGCTAGAGGGGGGTGAATAACCCTCTTACGATGGATGTCGTAAATTGCTCGTCTACAAAAGATTAGCGCAAGCGGAATATACAAATACAAATAGACAAAGAAAAAGATAAACAATAAAACAAACGCTAACATGATGGTATAACGTGGTTCACGGCTACGCCGCTAATCCACGGTCCGATTCGTCCAAGGTGAATCACTCCTTCAAAGCCAATCACTATTGGTCTCTCCTTTGCACCAAGCTAGGTGGAGGTAACCTTTACAAACAAGATCACTCTTCTTACAATAAGAATGGAGTAAAAGCAAGTAAGAAGAGTTTAGAGCTTGTGGGGCACTTGGATGGTCATTTTGGAGTAAGAGCATTAACCCCTCAAAGCTCCATACCCTCTCTTTTTATAGAGAGGAGGCTTTTCTTCCGTTAGCGCCACCCGACGATCATTGCTACCCTTGGCGGTCGCCGCCTACAATGGTCTCCGAACACGTCGGATCCGACCGTTGTAGTCCAGCGGAACACTTGGCGATCGGTGATGGACCTCATCGGCCGATCGCCTCCGTAATCGATCGGCTCGATCGGCTACGGCCGGTTCTGGCGAAAACCTTTCTACGATCATTGCGCGCGCGGTGATCGATGTCTTCGGCGCCCACATATGGCGGTCGGCTGGCCTCAAATAGCGATCAAATACCGGTCGAACTACATTCGACTCGGGCGATCATTGCCATTGGCCGTCGGCCCGATCAGTGAAACTCAAACTTAACATAAGTTTGAGCTTCCGTGATCGGGTAAACCTTAACCCTTGCGGTCAAGTCTCCGACACTCAGCCATTCGGCCAAGTTCACCTAATGAGCTACTTACATTTCACTCATTCTCTCATCTCACTCGAAGTCCCTCGCCGAAGCTCTCTTCGTTCGTGGCCACGTCCCTCGGCAGCATCAGGCGCATGACTCTGCAATGCTCCTTCGCGTCTCTTGCCTCCGAAGTCTGCTTCCTTGGCTTCACTTCAAGTCATCTCGTCCGACGGTCCCTCGGCAGCATCAAGCGCACGACTCTACAATGCTCCTTCTCCAACTCAGGCATGAGGTTGTGAGGGTGAACTCGCCAAGGCTCCATGTGCGAATTACTAAGTCCTGCAAGACTCCAACGCACATATCAAATAACAATACCAACCTAACTTAAACCCTTTGCCACACACATCAAAACCTTACCATGGCAAGAGATTGCCCTAACAATCTTGGCATGCCATGAAGTAAAACACGTCGGTATCAACCATTTTGAGTTGATAGAAGGAATGGAAGACATGGGGAGTTTGGGGGATGTTGAGATGTTTGAAAACAATTAGGGTTTCGGCGAGGATATGTATGGAGTTGGGGGGCAATTGGTTGATGGGGAGACCATAGAATGCTAAGATGTCGAAAAGTGGTTTTAAGACAGGAAGGCTAAGGCCTCATTTGAGTTGGCCTATGAATAGGGTGAAGGTTTTGGAATCGAAGCTCTGATACCACTTGAAGGTAGGAAACTTCGCTTCCCACTTCAACTCGGTCGCTTGTTCATGGCGATCCCATCGACGTCCCCGGATTAAAAAAAATTAATCCTAGACAAAAGGGATCACCCAAGCAACTGTTTCATTGTCGTGCTATTCGATTAGAGTAGTCACTTGAACAAACTTATTGTTCAAGCCACCAACCTCTATTCTACGAATAGCCACGAAATAGATGATGTACGGATCGCCGGCTTTTGTATTTATGTTCGGGGTCCAAGTTATATTAGCCACAAAACAGAATATATATCATTAATATAACTGAAGAACAAATATAGACAAGTTACAAAAGAAAATAGACAATCGATATACCTCTCGATCTTCTATTGTATGACCTTCCCCCTCTTGGACGTCGTGTGGGCGACGATCTACCAAAAGTCAAAGCTCCTAGATCACCAATATTTCTTCCTTGCTCGCTCCAAGCAAGAGGAAGAATAAGAAACAAAACCCTTCTCCTTCCTTTAGCTAATTCACAAACACCAACCTAGGTGCTTGCCGCCGACCAACAAGGAGAAGATGATGGAGATAGTTGTCGGCCAAGAGCTCCAAGGGAAGACCCTAAGCCTTGTTTCCACTGGCCAAGGAGAGGAGAAGGAGTAGGTTTGGACGCCGGCTAAGGGAGGGAAGGGCTTGTATGGGCGCCGGCCACCAAGGAAGAAGAAGAAGAAAAGGAAAACCTTTCCTTATTTGGTGCCGCCAACACCCAAACCCTAATCCCCAATGCTTGCCGGCCCTTACCCTAATCCTATCTCTATTGGAATTATTCTTGCCGCCCACCCCATGCTCTCCTTTTATAGAGTTAGGGATATGCCTTATTTTAATCTCCACCATTGGTTCTAGGGATTTAATCTCAACCGTCGGATCTAGAGATTTAATCTCAACCGTCAGATCTAGGCTTCATGAGGTTTTAATAGGCTACAATAGGGACCATGAGGAGGAGTTGGATCTTGGCCACCCAATGAATCAAGCCCACATAAAGTCTGATCCATTAATGATAATATAATCCACTAAAGTTATCATTGATCTACCTCACCAACCCCATAAGTTAATATGGGCTCCATATATTATTTGTACATTTTTCTCCCGTGTTTAAGATCTCGAATGTTAAATCGATTAATTATTTCTTGACCATTAATTAATCAACATCTAACTCCATGGCTTGATGCCACTCAACCTTTTCATCATGTCAGACTAAGTCCTCCTGCAAGGTTTACATGATGAATCTTATGAACTCCTCAAGGGGACATCATCATCCTAATATATAGGACATGGTTTCCTCCTATAATCAATGGCACACCATATAAATAATATCATTTCCCAACTTACCGAGTCTATCGATTTAATCTATAAATCTCGCCCATTGGTAAATTGTCCGTTATTATATCGGGATTAAGAGTATGTACAATATAATATCTGAGGTCCGATTCGATTATGTAGTCAGTAATAAATTGAATCACCTCTAAGTCAGTCCTGCTCAATACACACAAAGTGTACTAGTGTGATTCTATGGTCAAGACAAACCAATACCAAATCACACTACAACCATACCAATGGTTTGTCCAAAGCCATCTCTGTTGTGGGCCTATACTTCTACAATGTAATGTATTAGACAATATGCATCACCATAAATATGCAAACAATGATCATGTGATTCTTATTTCAAAATAAAGATGTTCATACAAAAGATAGACTTTTCAGTATACATCCCAATAATCTCCCACTTATACTAAAAGACTATGTTGTCCTCAAACTGCTATACATCTGATTCTCATTCCCTCCACATGCCTATCAAAATCTCTCGCCAGAAGGGCCTTAGTGAAAGGATCTACCAGGTTATCCTCTAATGCAATCTTGGCCACAACAACTTCTCCTCTCTTTACGATTTCTCGTATCAGGTGGTACTTGCGCTCTATGTGTTTACTTGCCTTATGGGCTCGTGGTTCCTTCGAGTTTTCAACTGCACCACTATTATCATAATAAATTGTGATAGTTTTGGGCAAACCAGGAATCACATCCAAGTCCATCAGGAAGTTCCTGAGCCACACAGCTTCTTTGGCTGCCTCAGAGGCTGCCACATACTCAGCTTCTATGGTAGAGTCCGCCACGCATTTCTGCTTGACACTCCTCCATACAATGGCTCCACCTCCCAAAGTAAACACAAAACCTGAGGTAGACTTACTGTTATCCCTATCTGATTGGAAGTCGGAATATGTATAACCCACAGGGAGTAATTGGTCTGCCTGGTAAACTAGCATATAATCCCTAGTCCTTCTCAGGTACTTTAATATATATTTTACCGCAGTCCAATATCCCTGTCCTGGATTACTCTGATATCTGCTAACCATGCCCATGACAAAGTAGATATCTGGTCTCGTACATAGCATCGCATACATGAGGCTTCCTACTGCCGAAGCATAAGGAACCGCCTTCATCTCCTCTATCTCCTCAGATGTTCTAGGACACATCTCCTTAGATAAAGGAACTCCATGCCTGAAAGATAGAAAACATTTCTTGGAGTTTTGCATGCTAAAACGATCCATAATAGTGTCTATGTATGAAGCTTGAGATAAGCACAACATCCTTTTCCTGCGATCCCTTATAACCTTGATCCCAAGGATGTGTCCCACTTCACCCAAGTCCTTTATATCAAACTGTTTGGACAACTATACCCTTACGTCCGATAACACCTTGACATTGTTGCCAATTAACAAAATGTCATCTACGTATAGTACAAGAAATACCACTATATTTCCGTCACATCTCTTTTATACACAAGACTCATCCGGACTTTGAATAAATCCATAAGACTGGATTACCTCATCAAAGCGGATGTTCCAAGACCTTGAAGCTTGCTTCAATCCATAAATGGACCGATTAAGCTTACATACAAGATGCTCTTTGCCCTTTGCAATGAATCCCTCTGGTTGCTTCATATAGATGTTTTCCTCAAGACTTCCATTAAGGAAAGCTGTCTTGACATCCATCTGCCACACCTCATAATCCATATGAGCTACAATGCATAAGAGAATCCGGATAGACTTAAGCATGGCCACCGGCGAAAAGGTCTCCTCATAATCGATACCCTCTTTCTGAGTATACCCCTTCGCAACAAGCCTCGCTTTAAAGGTCTCAACCTTCCCATCTATTCCTCTCTTTCTTTTGTAGATCCACTTGCAACCAATGGTTTTTACACCATCGGGTGGTTCTACTAGCTCCCAGACCTGATTTGAATCCATAGATTCAATCTCAGTATTCATTGCACTTTGCCAAGATACCGCATATTTATCATGGATTGCCTCGTCATATGTCCAGGGGTCTGGTTCATGTTCGCCAAGGACCAAATCAAAAGATTCTCCCAAGAACATGAATCTATCAGGCTGTCTAACAACCCTCCCACTACGATGAGGTATCACCTGTGTATCCTCTGTGACACGCAGTGCAGTGACTTGTGGTATATCCTCTTGTACCGGTGGTACTGAAGAAGTGACTTCCCCTTTTAATTCCTCCAGAACAAATCTTACTCATGGGCTTGTGGTTCATCACATTGTCTTCCTCTAGAAATCTGCCGTTCGTGCCAACGATCACCCTCTGATCTCTAGGAATATAAAACAAACCACCTTTCGTTCCCCTAGGATAGCCAACGAACATGCGCATGCAGACGCACGAGGTTCCAACTTATCGATTTGCCTTCAGACACGTGTCTTTGGACTCCCCCAAATTTGAATATGCCTTAGACTAGGCTTTCACCCACCCACAATTATGTGGGAGTAAAAGGCACCGATTTAGATGGAACCAAGTTCGTAATGTACACCGTCAGATCTAGAGCATATCCCCGTAACGAACTGCAACTCAGAATTACTCATCATCGATCTAACCATCTCCATAAGAGTCATATTCTTTCGCTCAGCTACACCATTCTACTGGGGTGTGCCAGGTACAGACAATTGGGATTGAATCCCAGCCTCTGATAAGTAATTCCTAAACTCTCCCAAGAGGTACTCATCACCATGATCAGATCATAGTATCTTGATACTTTTACCTTGACATTTCTCCACATCAGCCTTGAATTCTTTAAACTTGTCAAAGCATTCAGACTTGTGGCGCATTAAGTAAATGTATCCATATCTCGAATAATCATCTATAAAAGAGACGAAATACTCAAAACCACCTCTAGATAGGATAGACATAGGACCACACAAATCAGAATGAACCAATTCTAACACATCTTTGACTCTATACCCCTTGGCCTTAAAAGGCCTCTTGGTCATTTTACCCTCCAAGCAAGATTCGCAGGTTGGGAAATCTTCCACGACTAATGAACCCAGAGGTCCATCAGCTATCAACCTTTGAATTCTTCTTAGGTTAATATGACCAAACCTAAGATGCCAAAGATATGTTTGGTTCATCTTCAAAGGTTCTTTTCTCTTATTGGAATTAGAAGATGAGTTATTAGCTTCTATTTGCATCGTGGGAGCTTTTGGTTCAAGTGTGTATAAATTTCCTATCAATGCACCCGAACAGATAATGTCTCTATTCCTTTTTATAACAACTCTGTCATTAAAAGAAATAAAATATCCATCCATAAATAATTTAGAAACTGAAATTAAATTCTTTCTAAATAAAGATACATAAAGGAAATTCTTAAGAACCAAAACTTTATTTTTCTCAAAAGATAAATAAACATCTCCCACTGCAATAGCCGCCACCTTCATGGCATCGCCAAGGTATATGGTAATCTTCCCTTCAGCCAGTCGTCTGGTTTCCTGGAACCCCTTTGTTCTGCTTGCGGTTGGGGCAGTCCTTCTTCCAGTGTCCAGTGTAAAATACGGAAAAAAAAAATTATATATATGGATTAAACCCTTTAATTAATTGGGATTAATTAGGGGATTAATTGGGCTTAATTAGTGGGCTAATGGGTTAGTTATCTAGTTGGGTTAAATCTATTGAGCTTGGGTTTAAATTGGGTCAAGGGTTATCAATAACTGCTGGGCCAAATTATTGGACTGGAATGTGTCTGAACCGATTGGGCTAAATCCAATTGGTTTGAGCTTGGGTTGGCTTGAACGGGTTGAACTTGCGTTGGTCTAACCGGGTCGCTTAAACGGCGTTTAAAAAGGGGTCAGAAACTCGCGATCGACCTTATTCCTTCTTCCGCGATCTCTCCGTTTCTCTTCTCCGACGCGATGCCTTTCCCGATCACCGCCTTCTCCGTCGCAAGCAATGATCTCGCTGCCGCCACCGGATCACCAGAGGTCGTTGGAGGTCGCCTCGAGCAGAAGACCATCAATTGTTGACCACACCGATACGGCCAATGCGAGCTCAGTGGTTTTCGACCGTCATCTCTTCTGATTTCGTCTTCATCGCCGCTGCCACCTGAGCTCGACTGGTCACCGCAGCCCATCCTTTTTCTGTGCCTTGTGGCATTATCGTCGTCTTTGAGTTCTCGTCGTGAGCTCGATCACAGCGAGCTCACCCTCGTCGAGAGTTGGATCGAGGGTGACCTCACTTCCCTTTGATCCTGATCTGCCATTTCTAGATCTTCGCCGCCGCAGCTGATCTCATCCGCAGTTGATTTTGGATCTGCAGTCTCCTTTGGATCGCTGCGAGCTTGGCTTCATGAAGCGTCGGCGGGGCAGATCCCCTCTCTTCCGCCTTCAGCCGCTTCGAGTTCAATCCACTGTCGACCCCCCCATCTGCCATCGTCGACTGTTTATTCGAGAGGCTAGCTCGACGACGTTTTCACTGTTGAAGCTCAGATCGTTGTCGACCCGATTGGAGTTTCTCGTCGTCACCGTCGCTCGAGCTCAGATCTGCCACAAGTGACACTCAAGCTCAGCTCATCGTCGCCTCTGCTCTTCTGTTGTTCATCATCGGCACAGTTTGGGGAATCTGGAATTGAAGCTATACTAGTTGGATGTGTTGTAATTATGCATTGGATTTTTTTTGGATGGGTTATGCAAGCTGAACAGTTGAGGTAAGATTTGAATTGATCTAGGGTTCAGTCGTTTGGACAGAAGTTTATGCTTCAAGATAGGCTGTGGACAATGGTAATATCACGAGGTAAGCTTGGATTTTAGTGTTATTGAATTGGCATTAGAATTATAGTTGGTTGAAGAATTATACAGGGCTAAGTTACCATGGATCCAGAAGCTGCTTAACGGATGCTAGGCTAGGTGAGATGGATCCGGAGCTTGGACTTTCCAGCAACAATTGGGGTCACTGAGAGGTTTTTCCTATGGTACGATCCGATCGATGTGTGATGGATGGTAAGCTCGCTATAGCTTAGATTTAGTATTACTCGATTGTTAATATTGATTTAGTTGATCGAGATACTAGGATGATGTAGGATTTGATTCGATCATTAAATGTGTGATGATACTTAACTGTAACCTATTGTTACAGGACTTTAATTGTCATAAATACATGGACATGGAGATGGATAGCACGGATTGCATATCAGGTGGGTAATATCTACCTGGTCCGGTAGTTTTGATCAAATTCTAGTGCATGATCTTGGATTTATGTTTATACCTATTTACCTTAAATCCACTCTTATTTAATCATATGCTTGTATTGCCTTGACCTTTGAGATATATACTCATTACTCATTGATTTTCTAGCATGGATAGGAATTATAAACCCTATTATGTATTAGCTGATGGATGTTCAGTAAGTACAAGTGGTTAGGTTTATCTTTGTGACTTTAGATTGGGTTACTGTATTACATCACTAGGGTTAGGTGATGGTTTGGATTATGGAGTCGATTGTTATATCATATCCGTTTTAGTGGTGCATTTATGGTGGATCTAGTTGTCTGTGCATAGATAAGTGTATGGGTGTCAGTATGTAACCACGGACTAGAGGTCCTAGCATGATGGTATATCCATTATGGATTGTGTGCCTGAGTATGATTATATGGACGGTCGATGGTATCTCGCTACTGACTAGAGGTCTTAGCATGGTTGACTGTCTGGTGTGTATGACTCTTTATGTGATAGAGAGAGTCTTATGGATTATAGTCCTTGTATGGTTGACTTTTGGTTGACTAGGTCTCCCCGTGAGTTAGGGAGTGTTGCGAGGATTTGTGTGTGAGCTATGCATCATTACATTTCATGCATCGACGGAGTGCCTTGTGGTAGAGACGGGTCATCAGTCATCCTGCCTCCCCGACCACTCGGGGTAGTGGTTGCAGGGTTGAGGGAAGAGCATTGTTGTGCGTGCCGTTCTCGGCCACTATGGATGGTGGTAGCTGGAGATGCGCACTTGGCCACTGTGCGGAGTGGTAGTTAGCGCACTCACCCACTATAGGCGATGGTCGTAGTGTGATGTCTGCTTGTCCCTGGGTGCGGTGCTCGTCTACTTATGGGTAGGGACGGAGCAGCTAGCAGCAGGGACCCCCGTGTGGGTAGCATATAGTTCTATGGCGGGCTAGCTACTGTTTCATACTACCCAACTCGGTCACTCGAGTGTGGTGGCGGCTGGAGTCGGGATAGTTGTCATGTCCTGCCACCTAGGCCACACTGGGGTCGTGGTAGCGAGTTGGGTGCGCAGGCATGACCATGCATATGCATTGCAGATATATATATGTATGCATGTATTTGATATATGTTTTACATATGCCTGTGAGATGCTGCATTTGATTGAGCTATGATTGTTGCACATGCTTGTTCATCATGATACATGTCATTTGCATTTTATATACTGCTATGTGTTGAGCATGATACATGCGTTGATTCAGACTGTTATATGCATTTGATTAGCATCATGTCATTGTGTGGTACGGACCGGATTGTTATTACAGGTGATCATATATTGTTCATATGTTGGAGTATTGGTCAGGTATGGGATTGATTTAGTACGTTATATGAGTTATGTTATTGTAAATCTGTTCAGGATGATCTAGCATCTGGTGTTACAGACCGTCAGGTACGTTGGTACATTACTTTATGTTCAGTTGATTAGTTTAGTATATACACTGAGTATGACTTTACTGTAGTCTACTTGTTATTAGATTTGGATATGACTGTATGTCTATTGGACTCATGCTGTATACCTGTAGATCTTCACATGTATACTTGTAGATCTATCCTTATATGTTGTTCATGCACTTTCTATATATTACCCCTGAGTTTATACTCACCACCCCGGGACCCTGGGCTTCCTGTCGCCCAGATAACAGGTAGAAGATTCCTTGGACGTTCCTCCCATCATCCATGCCGGACGGATGGATATTTAATCCGCATTGTGGTATTTGTGTGGATTGTCGTTTTGTGGTTTTAGCCGTATTGTTTCCGTATCTGTGATATACGGACGTGTTGTATATATTTGGCTTTCGATGTGACTTCTATTATGTTTCTTGTTGTGTCAAGTCACTCCGGAGTGCACAGTTGGGTCATTGTATATTGTTTTATCTGTTGTATGTTTCCGCTGCGTTTGATATGTTGATATCTGTGTATATCATATTGTTGTTGTGGGCCTACGGGCCTTGTATTAACCCGATATGTTGCCACGTATAGGGGAGATGCTTTCCGTTTGCTTTTCGGCATGGCATACTCTCGGGGCGTGACATCCAGTCTGCTTACAAGTGAAGCACTTGCCTTTCGGCTTCTTCACTCCTCCTTGAGTTCCTCCCACCACCTTTTCCCCAATTTGTTTCTTCTTCTTCTTGCCTTTCGGCTTAGAAGTAGAAACCTTTTGGGTAACCATAGCATGCACCTTAGCACTCTGACGAAATAGCCCCTCTGCCGCCTGGAGTTCTGTCAAAAGCTCCGCCAACGAATACAACCTCTTGTTCATGTTGTAATTCAGAAGAAACTGCTCAAAACTCCTAGGTAGAGACTGGAGAATGATATCGACCTGGGTTTCCCCATCGATCTCAGCTCCGAGGACTTCCAACTCATTCAAATGAGCCATCATCTTGAGAACATGATCCCTCACAGGTGTTCCCTCGATCATGGTGGTCGTCATCAAGTTCCTCATGGCTTCCTGCCTTGCAGCCCGATTCTGGTGTCCAAAAAGCTCTTTGAGATTGAGCATCATGTCATAAGCAGTGGGCATGGCATGATGCTGATGTTGCAGTACATTTGACATAGATGCCAAAATGTAACACCGCGCCATCTCATCGACCTTAATTCACTTCTTATAACTCTCTTTCTCCTTTTCCCCAGAATCATCCACGAGCTTAGGAGGGCACTCTTCGAGGAGTACATATTTGTATTCCTCAGCAGTCAAGACAATGTCAAGATTCCTCTTCCAATCAACATAGTTGGGTCAAGTAAGTTTATTCTCTTTCAGTATCACAGCAAGTGGATTGAAAGTCATTTTGAAAGAAAACCTAAGAATCACATAGATCAAAACATTATATTTCAAAAAATTATTGATTCCTCAAACAATAAAATTTTAAAATCAACCAACATCTCAAAACACCGAGAATATCGTATGCCACGATAGTGTGGACATATACGAATTCTACATTTGTAAGAGGAGGTTTTGCCCATTAATTTTACTATCTTGTCAACCTAACTTTTTGACAAGTAAAATTAATAGTTGGTTCCAATTTGGCCCTACAAATAAAAGCAGTGACTCCGATGGGGAGGATACTTATATTTGTATCTAAGTGTTCACCATTACTCGGTACCAAGGTAATTATCTCGGGTTATGTGCCTTCCGATGGGGAAGTACACACGCTCCTTAATAATTTCCTATAACCATATTTGACCTTGTGAACCACAGACAAACTCATCCGATGGGGAGGAAGGCACTCAGAGCCGACGCGCAAGTTTGTTTGCATCACATGTCAAATCGTAATGGAGGCCGTGGGAATTTATAAAAATATCCCTCACCCACTTAGTAATTTGAAATTGAGAAATTTTCTAGTCTACGACATGCATATCAAAAAATAAGCAATAAATATGAAAAATAAAAAGATTTCCAACTATTATGGCTTTTGTCTTCAATATGTCTCCCGTCGTATCGCCATCTCGTCCGCTCCTCCCTACGCCATGTACAAGCCATCCGGAGATCCGAGCCGAGAAAAAATATTTTAATTTACATCCATCGATCCTATACTCCATAAGGGAGTGTACATGAGATCTAGATCGAAAGTAAACTAAAATAAAAAGAGTGGCTAAACAATGCCGTATCTAATTACAAAAATTAAATACTAGCCTCGTCAACCCCGAGGATTCAACAAATATACAATTAGACACATACAATCACATACACACATATGGCCATAATAGTTGGATCCTATGCCTGCAACCAAAAAGTTAACCTACGCATATCCTACTATTATCCGGCACATATAATATATGAAAAGTGCATAAAAGTAATTGATTCCTAAACACACAAAATCAGAAACCGTGGCTCTGATACCACTTGAAGGTTTTGGAACCGAAGCTCTGATACCACTTGAAGGTAGGAAACTTCGCTTCCCACTTCAACTCGGTCGCTTGTTCATGGCGATCCCATCGACGTCCCCGGATTAAAAAAATTTAATCTTAGACAAAAGGGATCACCCAAGCAACCATTTCATCATCCTGCTATTCGATTAGAGTAGTCACTTGAACAAACTTGTTGTTCAAGCCACCAACCTCTATTCTACGAATAGCCACGGAATAGACGATGTACGGATCGCCGGCTTTTGTGTTTATGTTCGGGGTCCAAGTTATATTAGCGACAAAATAGAATATATATCATTCATATAATTGAAGAACAAATATAGACAAGTTACAAAAGAAAATAGACAATCAATATACCTCTCGATCTTCTATTGTATAACCTTCCTCCTCTTGGACGTCGTGTGGGCGACGATCCACCAAAAGTCGAAGCTCCTAGATCACCAATATTCCTTCCTTGCTCGCTCCGAACAAGAGGAAGAATAAGAAACAAAACCGTTCTCCTTCCTTTAGCCAACTCACAAACACCAACCTAGGTGCTTGCCGCCGGCCAACAAGGAGAAGATGATGGAGATAGTTGCCGGCCAAGAGCTCCAAGCGAAGACCCTATGCCTTGTTTCCACCGACCAAGGAGAGGAGAAGGAGTAGGTTTGGACGCCAGCCAAGGGAGGGAAGGGCTTGTATGGGTGCCGGCCACCAAGGAAGAAGAAGAAGAAAAGGAAAACCTTTCCTTATTTGGTGCCGCCAACACCCAAACCCTAATCCCCAATGCTTGCCGCCCCTTACCCTAATCCTATCTCTATTGGAATTATTCTTGCTGCCCATTCCATGCTCTCCTTTTATAGAGTTAGGTATATGCCTTGTTTTAATCTCCACCATTGGTTCTAGGGATTTAATCTCAACCGTCGAATCTAGAGATTTAATCTCAACCGTCGGATCTAGAGATTTAATCTCTACTTTTGGATGTAGAGTTTTGTTTTCAACCATTGGATCTAGGCTTCATGAGGTTTTAATAGGCTACAATAGGAACCATGAGGAGGAGTTGGATCTTGGCCACCCAATGGATCAAGCCCACATAAAGTCCGATCTATTAATGATAATCCAATCCACTAAAGGATTATCATTGATCTACCTCACCAACCCCCATAAGTTAATATGGGCTCCATATATTATTTTTACATTTTTCTCCCCGTGGTTAAGATCTCAAATGTTCGTCGATTAATTAATTTACTGACCATTAATTAATCAACATCTAACTCCATGAGTAGTACCACTCAACCTTTTCATCACGTCGGACCAAGTCCACTTGCAGGGTTTACAAGATGAACCTTATGAGCTCCTCAAGGGGACATCATCATCCTAATATATAGGACACAGTTTCCTCCTATAATCAACGGCACACCATATAAATAATATCATTTCCCAACTTACCGAGCCTATCGATTTAATCTATAAATCTCGCCCATTGGTAAATCAAAGAAATGAATACTAAGTATATGTGCCTGTTATTATATCGGGATTAAGAGTATGTACAATATAATATCTAAGGTCCGATTCGATTATGTAGTCAGCAATAAATCAAATCACCTCTAAGTCGGTCCTGCTCAATACACACAAAGTGTACTAGTGTGATTCTATGGTCAAGACAAACCAATACCAAATCACACTACAACCATACCAATGGTTTGTCCAAAGCCATCTCGGTTGTGAGCCTATATTTATACTTTATAAGGAGCTGATAACATGATCTCCCGTGTGACACCACACACCATGTTATCTACAATGTAATGTATTAGACAATATGCATCACCATAAATATGCAAACAATGATCATGTGATTCTTATTTCAAAATAAAGATGTTCATACAAAAGATAGACTTTTCAGTATACATCCCAACATAGGGTACTGGTGCCAGCCGGAGGTTGGTGAGGTCATTGATGGGGGGCAGGGATGATGGTGGTGAAGCCCTCGGGGATGTATTTGGGTTCATGGAGGAAAAAGGATGGTTGAGGGTTAGTCGACTGGGGGTAGTTTCATACTAGGGAATGGTGGTGGAAGAAGAAGCCATGGAAAAAAAGCTGTTGCAGAAGGGTTAAAGGCGTCGGGGACAAAGGAAGCTAGGATTTTTGGGAAAAGCGAAGCTTAAGTTAAGTGTTAAACAAAGCGAGGCTCTTTAAAAGGGAAAAAAGAAAAAATGAAGTAAATATGATGGATATAGAAAAAAAATGAAGTTAAGAGGGAATTTTTGTATTTTTTTTTCTCAACTCTTATATTTTCTCTAGAAATATTCTTTTGTCGGATCAGTAATTTTTTCTAAGCCTTTTGTGCCTAATATGAGAGCCTAAGGGCTAAATAACTTTATTTCTTTTGTAGGGATCTGGAGATAAAAATTCTAAGGATTTTACACCTAATATAATTGCCTATGGGCTAGGTAATTACATTCCCCCAGCGGGACTATAACAGCTTGTTATAGGTGCTAAGTAAAATTTTCTCAAGGCTCTATGCCTAATATAACATCCTATGGGCTAGGTAATTACATTCCCCCAACAGGACTATAATAGCTCACTATAGTGGCTAGTAAAAATTTCTCAAGGCTCTCATGCCTAATATAACAACCTATGGGTTAGGTAATTACATTACCCAATGGGACTATAATACCAGCTATAATGGTCAAGTAAATTGCTAACATAACAATTTGAGTCCCTGCGCCTAGTATGACAATTTAAGGCTCTGTGCCTATTATGATAGCTTCAATATCTATGTTGAATATGATATCTTGTGGTTCTATGTTTGATATGACAAGGTCTTTACATATCAGTGAGTACTTGTAAAACTTCACAGGACTTTGCTCTTCAATTTTACTAAAGAGGGGGAACTTATGATGGGTGTAGGGTTTTTGGCTAAGGCAAAAAAAAATATTTTTTCAGTAAGGACAATTTCAATAATAATACTTGTAAAATTTCACTCGATTTCACTCTTCAGTTTTACTAAAGGGGGAAAACTTATGATGGGGTCGGGGTTTTCAATCAGGATACTTAGTATATTTTCAAAAGGTATCAAGCATAATTTTTAACCAGTTAGAATATTTCTCGAGCTATGAATATGATTCTGGGGTAGTTAGTGCATTTGTCGAATGATCATTGTATTCCTCGAGCAGGTTATGCAACTCCCGAGTATTATATGCGATGCCTGAACCAAGTAGGGGTGAGCGAAGTAGTGGTGTTCAGAGCTAAGTGTGTTGTGTTGACAGAGCAGTTTGTGTGTTTCCAAAGTAGTATATGCATTTCCCAATTGATATATGTAATTCTCGGGCAATATATGTAATTGTCGAGCCAAGTATAGGTGAGCAGTGTAATTGCATTCAAAGCTAAGTGGTGTGTTGACAGAGCAGTATATGTGTTTCCCGACTGATATATGTGATTCCCGAGTAATATATGTAATTCTCGAGCCATGAATATGATTCTGGATCAGTCAGTATGTTTTCTGAATGATTAGTATAATTCCCGAGTCGTGTATGCAATTCCCTAATCATATATGTATTTCCCGAGTTGAGTAGGGGCAGTAGAGTAGTTGATTCAGAGTTAAGTGTTGTATTGACAGAGTAGTTTGCGTGTTTCCAAAGTAGTATGAGCATTTCCCAATTGATACATGTAATTCTCGAGTCGTGTATGCAATTCTCGAGAGACATATATAATTCCCGAGCTCAGTAGGGGTGAGCAAAGTAGTTAGTTCAGAGTGGTAAAGTCAAAGCAGTGTATGTGTTTCCAGAGCGGTATTAGCATTTCCCGATTGATACATGTAATTCTCGAGTCGTGTATGCAATTCTCGAGCGACATATAAAATTCTCGAGCTCAGTAGGGGCGAGTAAAGTAGTTGGTTTAGAGTGGTGAAGTCAGAACAGTGTATGTGTTTCCTGAGCAGTTAGTGTATTTTCCGAGTGGTTAGTATATTTCCCGAGTAGTATGTTCATTTCCTGAGTGATGTATATATATGCCTTGGGTGTTTTCTGAATTAGGTGAAGAAGGGGATATGGGTATTCTTGTGTACAGGAAGTGACGGGAAATTTCTTGAATAGGGAATATTGTTGACATAAGATATTTTATTTATTTATTTATTTGATTAACAATTGGCAGGAAAGATGGGAGATGTGTGGAGAGCATAGAGGAAGCTACTTTTGAAAAGGAGCAGAAAAAACTGTTATACATTGACAGGTTGGCAAGGGTATTAACGTAAATCTACCTTCAATGGAGGCGGTATGGATATCCTATAAAAGAGGCAAAGGTGGAAGGAGAAAGAGATGGTTCTTTCTTCTCTATTCGGTACCTTAAAGATCTCTTCTCACTTATTTTTCTACATTCTACTTTTTCATTCTTCTATTTCTAACTTAAGCATCGGAGGTGCAGTGCCAGGAAGTCGGCCACCCTTAACATTCTTTTTTAAGTGACAGATCTAACTTCCAGTTGAAGGATCCAAGGTGATCAGAGGGAATCCTTGGGAAGGGAGAAGAAAATATAAGAAGGCCGAAGAAGAGGACACCATCAGTATCCATAGAATATAATTGCAGTGACAGCTCTATAAATCATAGTAGAGATCTTTCCCCAAGTAGAATAGCATGGTGTAGTCTCTTGTCCTCCGCATTGCGATCCTATGCTATAGAAGATTCTAGTAGGCTCGCCTGCAAGTTCATGAGATCTCCAAAGACTACTAGTTGCATCAAGAAATGCTTTGAACTGTGAAGCCATCGTGCTATGTTTGATAGGAAAAAAAAAATAAAAGACCACCTACCTAAGCTAGTTGATTTGGTGAAATAATTAGCACTTCACTCTTTGGATATGCACTCATTTTGACAAAAACTTCATCTGGGAGAGTTTCTAGAACTTGCAAGAGTTTGGCTTACACACCTTCAATAGACAAGGCACCTTCCTTTATCTTCCCAACAAGCTTCTCCACGTGCCCATGTTGGAGGATCAGTGGCCGGCTAGAGGGGGTGAATAGCCCTTTTGCGTAGACGATGGAAATCGTTCGTTCATCGCATGGTTGTCTGCAATATTTGTTAATACGTAGCGGAAATAATAGTAATACGAATACAAGACACACAAGCACAAATACAATACGATATACGTGGTTCAGAACCTTAGGGTTCCTACTCCACGGGATGAGCTCAACGAGCTCGTGTTATGCGAACGACACCAAGAAAAACTCCTTCTTGACATCAAGTCGGAGGTGGAGAAACCTCGTACAAGCAATTACAAGGTAATACAAAAGTACAAGCAAATACAAAGACAATACGAAAGAAAACTTTACACAAATGGCTTTGATCACTTTTGCTTGTTGCTTTCTTTGGTTTGGCTCTTGAAGGACTGGAATGCAGCAGTAATTCCCCTCAAAAATTGCCCCAAAAATTGTTGCAAAATCTTCCATCTCGAGCTCCATTTATAACCTGCATCGAGCTGATTTTGCACCAATCAGTGGACTGACCGTGACCATCAGTCGACTGCTCCTATAGTCGTTGTCTGAAAATGACTCGATCCACGCTAGACAAGTTCCAACGGATCCATCATCAGTCGACTGACCATGCCCATCAGTCAACTGGCCAAGCCACTAGTCGAGTGCTCGATGTGATCACTCGATTGGAAAACCTTCTGTGCTTGAATTCACCTTGATCAGTCGACTTCCATCCCTTGGCAGTCGATTGATGGTGTCGGTAGTCGACTGCCAACCCTTGGCAGTCGACTGTTCGGCAAGAAGCACATAAGTCAAAGACCAATCGATTGCTATCGACTTAGAGCAGTCAACTGGCACCTATGTCAGTCGACTGATGTCGGGTAAAACCTCAAACACCAAGTTGTTTGTGTTGGATCGATATGAGCGCTAGAGGGGGGGTGAATAGCGTTCGTAAAAAATTTTCTTTTTCGATGATTAAAACCAAGTACACAATGGAAAACTAAAAGACAAACACAAGAAAGACACAAAGCTTTTTTACTTGGTTCACAGCCCACCGGCTGCTAATCCAAGGCCCTGCGATCCTTGATCGCTTCCGAAGGGCAATCACTAAAAGTTTCTTCCTCGTTGGAGGTAAGAGACAAGACGATTACAATGATTATAAGGCCGGTAACAACCTTACTGGTCCTTTTACAAATTAAGTACAGAAAGATAATAATAATACCGACAATTAATTAGAAGATGGTGCACGGTCGGAGTAGCGTTGTAGAGAGCACGAGCACTTGGGAGATTGTTGAATTTGGGTGTGAGTCCTCCCCTCCTTTTATAGATTTGAGCCTTGGAATTTGTCCCGATCCAGATCCAAAACTCGTGGATCTTATCTTGAGGTGGCGGCTTATCTTATCCTGAGGTGGTGGCATCAATCTCTATCTCTTTGACCTTGTGCACTGGGTTGATTAAAATCATCGATGATCCTCTTAGCGATTAGCGCCTTGATCGACTCGACATCTCCAATTATCGCTTCACTTGAGAATTCCTGCAATATAAGATTAGCACAATAGATGCATAATGCCATGCGGTAGCAGATCCTTGATCGTCTGATCTCGACAAGATTCCTCCGGAAGCCTTAGTCGGATCGACGCCTAGGATTGCCCTCTAACCGAGGGTGCGTCCTTACCACCTCTCCACACACGGAGCTTACCTTTGGTCCTCTTGACCTGTCGCTTAGCTTTCGGTCACCAATGAGGTTCCTCGACTCCCCGAGGTTCTCCTGGTGTCGCCCGACCACCACGGTTTCTCAACTTGAGATTCTCCGGATGTCGCTCGACCTTTGGCTTAGCTTAAACACTTCCTGCACACTTAGCATATCACATGAGATAACAAAATAACTTAACTTTGAATCTTTGCCATCATCAAAACCAAGGTTCGATTATCTAGTGCCCCTTCACGAACAATCTCCCCCTTTTTGATCTATGGCAAACCAATTTAAAGTTAAGAGAAAATAAGCAGTAAGCATTGAACAATCATTTTTCAAAACCTCCCCCTTAAGGGTACCTCCCCCTTAACCCTAGGTGAGTTTTGAAAAACAATTACTTTTTGGGAAAGAAAAAGTAAGTAACCTCTTAACTTTATTCTCTCTCCCCCTTTGACATATATCAAAAATAACTTTATATTGGGTACATTGCCAAGAAATAGAATTTTTAAACATGCTAATCAAGTTGATTTAATATGTTCAACTCCCTTTAATACTTAAGAGTTTAGGAGTTTAGGTTTCTAGATCCTGCACCAACAATGTATATCCTAGGTTAGAATGTGACCCTCTAACCTTTAACATTGTTATAAAATTTTGAGAAAGAATTAAAAAAAACATTTTAAAGGCTCATGTCTATTGGTTTTTATGCCAAACTGGAGGTAGATAGATACTAAGTTTGTCCAACTTAAGTCTTCTCTCTCCCTTGGCATATTATCAAAAGAAGGATTTAAATTTAGAAAGTATTGGTGATTTTTTTAAACAAAATATTTTTTAACAACTTCTATGATGATTATCCAATTAGAACCTCCCCCTTAACCTAACATCCTTGTTAGCCACAAGGAAGGCATATCTAGAGGGTCTCCCCTTTTGTCTGACAAACTCTTAGGACATCCTTGTTGGCCATAAGGAAGGTTCACCTAAGTGTCCAGAGGGTCTAGGTATCTAAAGTTGACCTAAGGATTTATAATGCTCAAGATTGGTCAACTAACCATCATTTTAAGAAGCATAGTTGTTTTGAAAACTACGTATAACTACACACAATAATCATGGCAACCAATAAAAATAGTTTTAAGAATCTATTTATGTGTATATAAATTTTGAAATCGTTTTCAAAATCATTTTTAATTTGTTGTCCTTACCATCTCACCCATTCTACATGATCAACCAAGTTATTCTTATAGGTATTGTGAGATGAATTTAATTTAATGCCTTAGAAATTAATTAATCTTGGGTTAGATTCGGATTTCACCTTTAGTTAGTTAAGTGAACATTTCAAAAGAGAGCTTCCAGGTCGTGGCGAGGCACAGGGGCCTTCTTTGATCGGAACAACGACCACTTCCTTAGACAAAGCCAACTTAGGAAATTACACACTTAATTCACTTAGGATTACGTCCTAGTCTAACTAGTTTAGGATGTGGTGAGGTAGCTTCAGTTAGTTCCACTTAGTTAAATGCACCAAGCTAGATACTCCTTATCCAACTCGGATACACTTGACTTCGTTTCATTAACGTACTATCATCTCACCGCATCCTGATACTATGTTGTCAAGATTAATTAATTATTTCCTATCTAACCATTCTATGAGAGTGAATTTAAAACTAGTATGTATGACATGACAAAATAAGCATGATAATGATATGTATGCATGAGCAAGCTACATTCAATCAATTTAAAGAAATGGTTGTTTTCTTGGGTAGACTTTTATTTGTTCTATAGTTATAAGATACTTTATTATAATTAGGTTTACAAATTTTAGTGTCTTGATTTTTGGTTAGCTTAGACTTGTAACCCAAGTCTACATATTTATTAGTTGAATTTTTAAAAGTTGAAGGTTTAATTACTAGATTATTAATTTGTGTATAATCAAATGGTACTCTATTATAATTAATTTTATTGGTTTGATTATCTAATTTTGAATTTTTAATTAAGTTAGATTGTGAATTATTTAAAATAGGATTATTAGAATTTTTTAAAATAATATTATTAGACTTTTTCAAGATAAGATTATTAGACTTTTTAAAGGTAGAATTATTATTAGAATTATTTAAGATAAGATTGTTAGAATTTTTAAAGGTAGAATTATTATTAGAATTATTTAAGATAAGATTGTTAGAGTTTTTAAAGGTAGAATTATTATTAGAATTATTTAAGATAAAATTGTTAGAGTTTTTAAAGGTAGAATTATTATTAGAATTATTTAGATTATCTTTGGAATTTTTTAAAGTTAATTTCGATTTTTTCATGGTTGAATTTTTCAAAACAGAATTTTTTAATTCGGAATTATCTAAATTAATCAGATCCATGATTTGATGATTCTGTCCTATGTTTTGATTATTCTAATCAAGGGTTTGATTATTCTGATTAAGTCCTAGGTTGGTTTTATCTTTGACTTGATCTAGATCTATGTTGATTAAACTAAATATTTGATTAATCTCTTTGTTAATTTTATCAAATTTTAGATTAATTTGATCATTTTCTTCCATGATATTATTATTATTATTATTTAAACTAATTAAATCTGAATTAATTAATTTTTTATTAGTTGAATTATTAATTGTATTAATTAATTGACAACAATTGCATAATTTATCTAAATTATCAACTATTCTAAAACTCAACTTTTCAAAATTATTAACTTTACTAACCTTTTTTTTCGGACACCGATTCTTGTAGTGACCGAATCTTCCGCACCCGAAGCACTTGATGTGCTCCTTGTTCTTCCGGATTCCTAGCAATGGTGTCTCCTTTGCCGTCGGTTGCGTCGTTCGAGTCTTACGAGTAGGACATTTATTTTTATAGTGTCCTCTCTCCCTGCACTTAAAGAAAATAATATGAAATTTAAAATTTAAATTGACATTGTTACCTTTATGCCTTGTGGGAGACTCTTCCATGGTTGGCTCGGTCAACGATTTTCTAAAACTCACAAAAAAACACAAACCAAAAAGTCCCAAGACTTGGTCTTGGATTAGTAGTGCGGGAGATATTTAAAAATAAAAATAAAAATAATGAAAAGAAAATGCTCGACCGGTGGTTGCACTGACCGAGCGCCCGCCTGATACCAATTGTTGGATCGATATGAGCGCTAGAGGGGGGGTGAATAGCGTTCGTAAAAACTTTTCTTTTTCGACGATTAAAACCAAGTACACAGCGGAAAACTAAAAGACAAACACAAGAAAGACACAAAGCTTTTTTACTTGGTTCATAGCCCACCGGCTGCTAATCCAAGGCCCTGCGATCCTTGATCGCTTCCAAAGGGAAATCACTAAAAGTCTCTTCCTCGTTGGAGGTAAGAGACAAGACGATTACAATGATTATAAGGTCGGTAACAACCTTACCGGTCCTTATACAAATTAATTATAGAAAGATAATAATAATACCGACAATTAATTAGAAGATGGCGCACGGTCGGAGTAGCGTTGTAGAGAGCACGAGCACTTGGGAGATTCTTGAATTTGGGTGTGAGTCCTCCCCTCCTTTTATAGATTTGAGCCTTGGAATTTGTCCCGATCCAGATCCAAAACTCGTGGATCTTATCTTGAGGTGGCGGCTTATCTTATCCTGAGGTGGCGGCTTATCTTATCCTGAGGTGGTGGTATCAATCTCTATCTCTTTGACCTTGTGCACTGGACTGATTCGTCGACATCGCCGATCCTCTTAGTAGTTGCACGCCTTGATCGACTACTACGACATCTCGATTATGCACGCCGAGAATTTCTGCAATATAAGATTAGCACAATAGATGCATAATGCCATGCAGTGTGACAGTCCTTTGATTGTCCGATCTCGATTTCAGCATTCCTCCGGAAGCCTTAGTCGGATCGACGCCTAGGATTGCCCTCTAACCGAGGGTGCGTCCTTACCACCTCTCCACACACGGAGCTTACCTTTGGTCCTCTTGACCTGTCGCTTAGCTTTCAGTCACCACTGAGGTTCCTCGACTCCCCGAGGTTCTCCTGGTGTCGCCCGACCACCACGGTTTCTCAACTTGAGATTCTCCGGATGTCGCTCGACCTTTGACTTAGCTTAAACACTTCCTGCACACTTAGCATATCACATGAGATAACAAAATAATTTAACTTTGAGTCTTTGCCATCATCAAAACCAAGGTTCGATTATCTAGTGCCCCTGCACCAACAGTTTGAGCATCCGACCGTCGGGTAAAATCTCAAACACCATGTTTGAGCATCCGACACTCAATCTTAGCCACTTGGCGAAGTCCACCTCATCCTCTCATGGAGTTCCCCACCGAAGCTCTCTTCCCTTGGCCTACGTCCCTCGAATGCATCAAGCGCACGGCTTCGCAATGCCATCCTTTGCATCTCTTGCACTCGAAGTCTGCTTCCATTGGGCCTCACTCCATTCGCTCCCCTTTCAGTGGTCCCTCATATGCACCAAGTGCACGGCTTCACAATGCCATCCTTCACCGACTCAAGGACCCTGAGCCTACGAGACTAGTGAACTTGGCAAGTCCTCAAGACTTCTCATTGGCAAGGCTACACACTTGGACTTTACCATCACCAAGCCCTATGCTTGGATTTTCCCAACACCAATCCCCATGCTTGGACTTTTCACCACCAAGGCTACACACTTGGATTTACGTGGCCAACCCATGTTGGACTTCCCATGACAATCCCATGTCATACGTTTTGTCTAACATCAAAACACTACTCGATTCAAACTCAAGTCCGGTCAATCGTGACCTGGGTCGATTGCACCAACAATCTCCCCCTTTTTGATGTTTGACAAAACCTCAAACTCAAGTCTACCAATTATCCCCAATTGGCAATTCTCACATCCCAATGAGAATTCCAACTAACCCCAATTGGTAACTTCTCTCCCTTTTTGACATACATCAAAAAGGTCCTCCCCAGGGGTATGAATGTCTCATATTCCAATGAGATCTTACAATCTCTCCCTTGGAGGAAAACACATGCCTTCAATCTTTCTAGTGATAAGTCACATATCACTTAAGAGAGGCACTCTCCCAATTTTCTTCCTATGAGGAAAAATACACATCCATCTTCCCATGATGAATACCTCCTCCTAAAGGCTTGATCTCCCTTGACCATTGCACCAACAATGTCCTTGGAGAGTTCCTAAGCCAATAGGAATACTTAAATAATCAAAATTAAGGCACAAGTTCAACATTGAACTTCCATACACCTTAAAATTAATACTCACCCTAACCACTTCTCATAATCCATATCCAATGGATTTCCACCCTTTCTAATGTTCTCCAAAGCATATCCTAGGGTTAGGAGTAGTTAGGGAACCAAAACATAGCTGAACATGGGCCTAACAAACATTGGTTATCCGAAATCAGCCTAGCAGCCAATTCTGACAGTAATGAGTCGACTGCCAACAATGGCAGTCGATTGATAACTGCAAATGCATAGATTAGGTTTTCAGAAATGAATTTCCAAAAATCATAAGTAATTATACATAAGGTGAAAAATCATGAAAATTCATATGCATAATACTTATAACAATCAATATAGGTGAAAATTGTTTGAAAAATATTTTACCCACAAAATAGTGAGATTGATACAAATTTCAAAAGATGAGAAAAGCTTCAATATTTGAGCCATCTTTATATCACCTCATTCAATGGTGTTTGCTATCAAAAGATAAACTTCACCAAGGTTTTTAAAAATGTTTTTAAAATATTTAAATTTATTTTCCTAAACATCTCACTTGTATCTAAATGTGTGAAACACATACAAGTCAAGTATTCTAGTGAGATGTGGGCTTTGTTCATTTAGGGTCTCATGCATTTTTCTAGGCACCCCTATTTGATTCCCTTATGCATGGGACTTCAAATCATGTCATAGTCCTTAAATCAATTTTAAATCATGCATGAGTAATGATTATGACATAAATGATAATATAAGCAAGCATGTGCCAATAATCATGATGTCATGGCATGTGAATGAAATCTAAGCATACATGACATATAAAAATAACCCTAAATATGATCATGACATTTTCAATGATAAAGATGAATATGATGTCATGACATGGTGTATGACAAACAAATATGGTAAGTAAAAGATAAAGATATAAAATACCTAGATTTTAGCATTAATTTCCATTTGTTATAATTAAATCCATTTTTCCATATGACCATCCATTTTCCTAGTGTGCCAAAAACCCAAAATGACACAGCATGACTTCTAAGACTCACTTGTGCCAATTTAATCAATTTTTAACTTCTCAAAAACCTATTGGCACATCCTAAAGTGTCAACTCTACCATGGCTAGGTTAACTACCCATCCACTTAGGGTTGACACACCCTAAACCATCTAGCATGAATCGATCACACTTCTAGGAACCTAGCTCCTTGGGTTAACTAGGTATTCGCTATGGATAACCTCCCTAGATACCTTCCTAATGACCCTTTTTGGCTTTGAAGCCTTAGCCAAATAGGTCTTTCCTAGGTCAACTCTAGAGGTAACTCCCCCTTTGACCTTCTTAGTGGCTACCTTAGATTTTCTTGAATTTTGAGCCACTAGACACTTACCATGGTTAGTCTTAGGGATGACTTCCCTATTAACCTTGGTTTTGCTAGACCTAGATTTAGTTCCGTAATCAAATGGAACATGGTGATAGGACTTAGGTTTGTGACCCAAACCATTCTTGCCCTTTACCGGTTCTTGCCTCCTAGGTCTTAGATTTTGATCCTTTGAGCCCATAATTGAGTTTGTCATAATTTTGAGGGTCTTTTCTAATTTTTCAAGCCTTGACCTCAAGGCTCGATTTTCTAATTCTAATTTTCTCAATTTTGATTTTTCATTTATCTTTTGGGAATGACTCTTCCTAGGCATATGTCTATGATTTTTGGGATTAATGCCTAGGTGATTTTCTACCTTCCTAATGGACTCTCTAGGTAACATAGGTCTAGTGTTATTAGTCCTAGGTTTGTCCTTAGGTAAATTTACATGCTTGGCACCTAAACAATAGTATTTATTCCTACTAGCATGCTTTTTATTAACAATAGCAATAGAACTAAAATAATTTCTAGCATGCTTGTTACCCTTACCAATTGAAGGTGCATTAAATTTTACCTTAGGGTTTGCTTTAAAAGCTCTCCCTACTTGTGTAGCTCCTTCTTGCCCCTTCTTCCTCCCCCTAGGGCATTGGCTCCTATAATGTCCCTTTTGATGACATTTGAAGTACACCACGTGCTCTTTGCTTCTAATTGTGGGGACACCGACATCTTTCACCTTTGGCACTGGTTGAGCCTTCTTAATCTTCTTGGGACACTTGCTTTTATAGTGTCCTTTCTCCCTACACTCAAAGCATATGATGTGACTTTTATTTTTAAGTACAATGCATGAGTTACCTAGGGAGGTGGAAGCCACTTTGTTCTTCACTTCTCCCGGATGTAGATGCTTCTTCTCGTTCTTGTTCCGGGATGGAAGACCTCTCCTCCCCCTCAATGCTAGAGGTGGAGGTTTCCTCCAATTCTTCAACATCCTCAGATCCAGATGTTCATGGACATTCTACTTCGGCTTCCTTCTCTACTTGTGCCGGTTCAGAATTTTCATGAAAATTGACCACCTTATCCCATAATTCCTTGGCATCCCCATATTCACCTATCTTGCACAAGATATGGTTAGGTATTAATTTAATTAACATTTTTGTTATCTTAACCGTTGTCTTGAATTGTTGTCTTTGCTCATCGGTCCACTTTGATTTTACCAACGGCTTGTTGTCTTCACCCCTAGGTACTTCAAAACCATTTTCAATTGTTAGCATCATATTGAAATTGATTTTGAAATATACCTCCATCCTTTTCTTCCACCAAGAAAAATCTCCTTCGAATTTTGGTGGATGGATGTTGATGCCGACCATCTTGTTGTGCTTGTGTTGGCGATGAGTATGCAATAAGCTCCTCGCTCTGATACCACTTGGTGGAGGATCAGTGGCTAGCTAGAGGGGTGAATAGCCCTTTTGCATAGACGATGGAAATCGTTCGTTCGTCGCGTGCTTGTCTACAATATTCGTTAATACATAGCAGAAATAATAGTAAAACGAATACAAGACACACAAGCACAAATACAACATGATATACGTGGTTTGGAACCTTAGGGTTCCTACTCCATGGGGTGAGCTCAATGAGCTCATGTTATGCGCACGACACTAATAAAAACTCCTTCTCGACAATAAGTCAGAGGTGGAGAAACCTCGTACAAGCAATTACAAGGTAATACAAAAGTACCAGCAAATACAAAGACAATATGAAAGAAAACTTTACACAAATGGCTTTGATCACTTTTGCTTGTTGCTTGCTTTGATTTGGCTCTTGAAGGACTGGAATGCAGTAGAAATTCCCCTCCAAAATCATCCCAAAAACTATTGCAAAATCTTCCATCTCGAGCTCCATTTATAACCTACATCGAGCTGATTTTGCGCCAATGAATTGACTGATCATGACCATCAGTCGACTGCTCCTGTAGTCATTGTCTCACAACGAATCGATCCATGCTGGACAAGTTCCAACGGATCCATCATCAGTCAATTGATCATGCCCATCAGTCGACTAGTCAAGCCACCAGTCGAGTGCTCGACGTGATCACTCGACTGGAAAACCTTCTGTGCCCGAATTCACCTTGATCAGTCGACTGATGGTGTCGACAGTCAACTTTTCAACCAAAAGCACATCAGTCGAACACCAGTCGATTGCTATCGACTTGGAGCAGTTGACTACACCTATGCTAGTTGACTGATGTTGTGTAAAACCTCAAACACCAAGTTGTTTGAGCATCCGACCGTCGAATAAAACTTCAAACACCATGTTTGAGCATCCGACACTTAGTCTTAGCCACTTGGCCAAGTCCATCTCATCCTCTCATGGAGTTCCCCACCGAAGCTCTCTTCCCTCAGCCTACGTCCCTCGGATGCACCAAGTGCACGGCTTCTCAATGCCATCCTTTGCATCTCTTTCCCTCGAAGTCTTCTTCCATTCGGCCTCACTTTATTCGTTTCCCGTCTGATGGTCCCTCAGATGCACCAAGCGCATGACTTCGCAATGCCATCCTTCACCGACTCAAGGACCCTAAGTCTACGAGACTAGTGAACTTGCCAAGTCCTCAAGACTTCACATTGGCAAGGCTACACACTTGGACTTTACCATCACCAAGCCCTATGCTTGGATTTTCCCAACACCAAGCCCCATTCTTGGACTTTTCACCACCAAGGCTACACACTTGGATTTACGTGGTCAACCCATGTTGGACTTCCCATGACAATCCCATGTCATACATTTTTTCTAACATCAAAATATAGTTCGAGTCAAACTCGAGTCCAGTCAATCATGACTTAGGCCGATTGCACCAACAGCCCATGCATGGAATAGTATATGATATAGACTTTTGTGGCCATCAATGGCGAAGCATGAACCCAATCTCAGGGAATCGAAGTCTGATGGAGGAGTGATTTGGGGCAGTGGAGGAACTATCTGATATCACTCATAGGGATGACGTGTATGGATTAAATCCGGCGAGTGAAGGCCCAGCAATCGATGAGATTCTAAGCATTTGAAGAAGAGATCAAGTTGCTTCCTCCCTTAACTTTCGTTCACTGCAAATGATCAATAGGAATCAAAGGGCTACTGCTTCAGACAGAAAGGTCCAATGATTTGCTTGCCCCCATTGAGAAAAAAGAGCATCCTCCCCAACCACAGACCCCCCCTCCCCCGGTAAGAGAAATAGGACACCTCCCTTTTCTTCCTAATGGGTTGTACCCTTACTCTGAAGATATAGGTTGATCGTCTCGCGATCATAAGTAACCCCCATAAATAGCCAGACGAGTCACTCTTATGAGTATAACTTCAGCTTTATCACTCCGTCGCCTAAATTCAGATCATATCTCTGCTCCCTGTTGCTCTATTCGAGGACATCATACTTATCCATAATAATACATCTGCAAATAGTAAGAAGGTCAGCTTGAGGGCTTACGAATTGTCTCAACTAAATAAGGAAGTTGACACGAGGTCTTATGAGCGCCTCGATCGAATGAAGAAAAGGTTGGTTCGAGGGCTTACGAACTGCCTCGGATGTATAATGAGATGATTAATTTAAGGGCTTATGAATGACCTCAGATGGATTTAATAAGATGACTAACTTGAAAGCTTACAAATGACCTCGTTCGGTTAAATAGAAAGTCAACAAAAGGGCTTATGATATGCCTCGACCGAATAAATAGAAAGTCGGCATGAGGGCTTACAATCTACTTCGGTCGAATAAAAAGAAAGTCAGCACGAGGGCTTATGAACTACCTCGGTCAAATAAAAAGAAGATCAGTACGAGGGCTTATGAACTGTCTCAAACGAATAAGGAAGAAGGTCTGTCAAGGGCTTACGAACTGCCTCGGCCGAATAAAAATATAGTCACTACGAGGACTTATGAACTCCCTCGTCTAAATAGAAAGGAAGTTGGCTCGAGGGATTACGAACTACCTCAGTCGAATACTAAGGAAGTTGACTCGAGGGCTTACAAATTGCCTCGGTCAACCATGATAAATACTCTATTGTCCATCAATAATAATTCTACCTTAAACCCTACTCCTCCCATCCACCACTGTAGGGGGAATGTGGAGTTGCGACGGATATGAGGGCTTACGAATTTCCTTGGCCTGCCAAGCTGAATAAGAATGAAGACTGACTTGAGGGCTTACGAACATCATCAGGAATTTGTGATGAATACTCTGTCATTCTTCCATAATAATTCTACTATAAACCCTACTCCTCTCATCCACCGTCGTAGGGGGAATGTGGGGTTGCGCCGGACAGGAGGGTTTACGAATTGCCTTGACCCGTCGAGCCAAATAAGAATGATGACTGAATCGAGGGTTTACTAATTGCCTCAGCCAGCCGTGATGAATTTGTTGGCGCAATTGGCCCAGGTCACGATTGACCAGACTTGAGTGGAACTCGAGTAGTATTTTGATGTTTGCCAATATGGTATGACCATATGTTGACCATATGACTAGTGGATGATTAAGATATCCAAGGTCATATGGGGGAGATTGTTTGAGCAATCTGCCTTAGGTCAAGGTTGACCAAGATCGAGTGAGACTCGAGTAGAAGTCTAAGTATGGATACTTTGCATGGGACCGAAATGGTTGCACTAGAAGAGGGGTGAATATAAATTCATCAATTTCGTCATTTCGATCGTGTTTGTGCTTGTCTACATTCGTTAGCATAGCAGAATATAGAAAATAGCAAAAAAAAAAAAAAAAGACAAAACACAATCACAAGACAAGAAGATTTAACATGGTTCGGAATCTTAGTTCCTACTCAACAGGTCAAGCTCTAGTGATGCACACCACAATATCAAACTTCTCCTTCTCGAAAAATACTTCAGAGGTGGAGAAACCTCTTACAACAAGATTACAAAAGTAATACACCAAGCAATACAAGAATATAAATGAAATGTAAATATAATTTTACAAGAGTGATTTTGATTGCTTGCTTTGGATTGCTCTTGAAGATCTGGAATGCAACAACACTGATGTGAGAAAAATATATAGGGTTTTAGGAGTAGTTTTTTCTCACATCTCATTACATTTTATACTTGTTTCATGCATATTCTACTTTGTTTTGCATGCATTTCCTATTTTCTGGTTTGGAGATATGCTCTTGTTGATTTTGTGTGCAAGGCGGAATTTTATAAGAAAAATGGCACACTTTTAGAGCAAAAGGAAGACATTCAGCGGGTAGAACAGAGGCAGACACAACCATCCATGTCCAACCCACGAAGACAATCAAGCCCAGTGCCACACATGGTCGATCGTGTGGATTCCACACTGTCGTGTGGCGTTGGGCTGTTTCGATGTGACTAAAGTTTTTCGTGGGATTTTTGAGGAGCTGAATTCACATCTATAAATAGGATGGCACACCCAAACCCTAGTGGGAGGCCCGACGGCTAGGACAACAAGACGATGCCTTAAAAAGCATCGGAGACTCGCACCGGGGAGGAAAGAAGTGGCTCGAGGACCGAAATATGTGCTCCAATGCCAAGGAGAACGACCAAGAGTATTGTAATTTCATTTTTAGATATCTTTACATTGTAATGATTCATTCTATGATACCTTGTGTATATTCTCTTTTACCTATGGAGTAGATACTTCGATTCTAGGATTAGGGAGTAGCTTGTGTACATTGGACATGCTAGTTCGAATACGATTTCTGTTCTTGAGGTTATATTTACAATTGATGATTTCTGGATCAATGAAAATTATGTTTTGATTTTATATCTAGTGTGCATAGCCGATACAAAGGGTGATAGCCTTTGTATCAAAGATCTAGGTGAAACAAGGAGGAACTTTGCGAGAATCCTCCTTCCGATAACCGTAGATAGTAGAATATGATAGATTAGGAGATTAAATACGTTCTGACTCTTCATAGGGATTATTAGGACATCCTCGTACCCAATAGCCTATCTTAGCAAAATGGCCAAAGTAAGAGAAATTAACTCTAGAAGAGTTTAGGGACCTTAGTGACAAGGGGCTCCCAACGGTACCAACCCCTTGAGCTCTGATGATCCGAAATGTTAGCTTGGTTAGGAATAGGTAGTTCCCGGTAGAAGCAAAAGGTCACCGGGCAAATGTATAATGATCCTCCCGCAATATCGTAATTAGAGATTTAGGAAGCATTTAATTGATAGCATGTTCCAATAACACACAAGTGAAACCGAAGTCCTAGAATCCTCTTAGGGAATTTTGAACCTTCCTTCGCTTCCTCTGAGTGACACCGTACTAAAGTTAGGACTGTCATCAACCTCATAACCCTCATCTTTAGGACATTCACTCCGAACAACAAGATCCACTAGACAAACGGTACTCGAATCTCAGTCTCTATGGGATCAATAATCTTTTATTACTTGACGACATCTGTGAACTTGCGAGCGTTGAGCGCAAGTGCGCACTTCGAGTCCTCGATACTTCCCGTCAGAGATTAGAGGTCATGCTCGTGTGAATCAAGTTTTCGAGGGTTGTTGATTCGATATTGAATTGAAAGTGGATAGTTTGGATCGGATCTAGGCTAGATTTGTTCTCTTATTTTATTTTATTCAGTTTTAGACTTTTTCCATTTAAATTCAGTTTAGCTTAATCTGAGTAGTCACATTGCATCTTTCTTTGATTCAACCCCTAGGTTGATTTCATTTGTTATGTCTGATTATCTAATGCCCCCCCTCAAGGAGAAGCACTGTCATGCTAATATAGCACACTCGACCCTTGAGAGATTACATAGTGCCTAGATGGAAAGCATGGAACTCAAGCGTAATTATTCTGTGAATCCAGGCTACAAGCTGGGAGATAAACCCTACATTAATCGGCTTTATTCAAAAGATGCAATTCGGATGGACTTAGATTGAGAAGCCTTATCAACACCTTGAAGAGTTCCTGGCGTACTGTGGCACGGTACAATATGAAGGGGTCCCAGCAGACGCCATTAAGCTTATTACGTTCCCATTCTCTCTCAAAGGGGAGGCTAGGCAGTGGATACGCACCTTGCCGGAAGGGAGTATGACAACGTGGGAACAAATGGAATGTGCTTTTCTAGCTAAATGCTTCCCGCCCAGCAAAACAACCTACCTTAGGAATAGAATCCTTTCGTTTAAGCAAGGTCACGAAGAGACTCTGGCCGAAGCATCGAAAAGACTCCAAGAGTTGATTCTTCGATGCCCACATCATGGATTACAGGATTGGTTACTCATCCATATTTTTTACTCCGGAATCTCCAGCTCATCCAAGGAACTCTTGGACACAGCCGCGGGAGGGGTATTAATGAAAAAAAACATGGACGAAGCCTATCACATTATAGAAACAGTGGTATAGACCCTTCAAATGTGGGCAGATAGCGAACAAGATTTTCAAGAGTCTTCCCCCACAAAGGAGCTAGGCAAGATTGAGGTGGCCTGCCAAGCACAGGGCGAAAGTGAGGAGAGAGAGTATCGGGTAGAGGAAGCTTCCCTGTCCTCGGGATTCGAAGAAGAAGAAGAATTAGAGTATGTAGAGATAGATAAACACCCAAGGCCCGAGATGAAACCACTTCCCCCGAATCTCATGTATGAATTTTTAGGCTTAGCTTCAACTTACCCGGTGATTATAAATGCAATTTTGAGTGAAGCAGAGACAAGGAAGTTGCTAGAGGTGCACAAAACATACAAAAAGGTGCTGGGCTATACCATCGATGACATCAAGGGGATAAGCCTATCTCTCTGGATGCACAGAATAATACTCGAGGACAGGTATAAGTCAATCGTGGAGCATCAGAGGCGACTTAACCTCAACCTGTAGGAGGTTGTTAAGAAAGAAGTGCTTAAACTATTAGATGCTGAAATAATCTATCCAATTTAAGATAGTGAGTGGGTAAGTCCGGTGCATGTAGTCCCAAAGAAGGGCGGAACTACGGTAGTCAAAAACGAATAAAATGAGCTAATCCCTATTCGAACGGTAACAGGATGGAGAATGTGTATAGACTATCATAAACTAAACAAGACAACAAAGAAAGATCACTTTCGCCTTCCATTCATCGATCAAATGTTGGAGCGTCTTGCTAAACACTCCCATTTCTGCTACCTTGATGGGTACTTAGGTATTTTTCAAATCCCTATTCACCCCAATGACCAGGAGAAGACTACCTTCACTTGCCCTTATGGAACCTTTGCATATAGAAGAATGCCCTTTGGCCTATACAATGCCCCGACCACTTTTCAACGCTGTATGATAGTTATTTTTTCAGATATGATAGAACAAATTATGGAAGTATTCATGGATGATTTTTCAGTCTATGAGACAAGTTTTGATGCATGTCTAAACAACCTGACAAAGGTCCTATAGAGGTGTGAAGAGAATAACTTGGTTTTGAATTGGGGAAAATGTCAATTCATGGTCACTAAAGGGATAGTTCTGGAAAATAAGATATCAGGGAGTGGTATCGAAGTAGACAAGGTGAAGGTCGAAGTAATTAAGAAGTTGCCACCCCCCAGGGACGTAAAGGGGGTCCGGAGTTTTCTTGGGCATGCAAGTTTTTATCGAAGGTTCATAAAGAATTTTTCTCAGATAACTAAACCCCTAAAAAATCTACTGCTAAGGAGATGGATTTTATTTTCGACTAGCAATGTTTAGTAGCATTTGAAGAAATAAAAAGAGCCTTAGTAACTGCCCCAATAATTCAACCTCATGACTGGAGCCTACCATTTGAGGTTATGTGTGACACTAGTAATTATGTAGTAGGAGCAGTGTTAGGGCAACGGAAGGATAAGAAGTTGCACGCTATTCACTACGCCAGTAAGACACTGGACAGAGCATAGATCAACTATGCCACGACTCAGAAAGAATTTCTAGCGGTCATTTTCGTGTTTGACAAGTTTAGACCATACCTAGTAGGGTTGAAGGTGATAATTTACACTGACCATACAGTAGTTCGCTATCTACTGAGTAATAAGGAGGCTAAACCCCACCTTATTCGCTGGATCCTACTATTACAAGAATTCGATATAGAAATCAGGGATAAAAAAGGCTTAGAAAATGTCGTTGCATATCACTTATCATGTATGTCAATAGAAGGCGGAGTAGAAGGGGGTGACAATGCCCGAATAGACGACACCCTACGGAATGATACTCTCATGGCAATTACTAAGGTTACCACCCCCTGGTATGCAAACTTGGTAAATTTTTTGGCAGGGAGGGTGATCCCGCCAGAGTACACAGCCCAACAAAGAAAAAGATTCTTTGTAGAGGTTAGGCAATATGTATGGGATGATCCCTTCCTATTTAAAAAATGTGTGGATAGCGTATATCGAAGATGTGTACCAGAAGAGGAAGTGGGTAGCATTCTTTTTCATTGTCATTCCTTAGCGTATAGAGGACATGCCGGAATCTCAAAAATAGCTGCAAAGGTTTTTTAGGCAGGGTTCTACTGGCCTAGTTTGTTTAAGGACATGCGTAACTACGTAGTCTCCTGCGATCGATGCCAGAGAACTGGAAATATAAGCAGGAGGCATGAGATGCTGGCAATCACCATATTAGAAGTAGAGCTCTTTGACGTGTGGGGGATAAATTTCATGGGAACCTTTCCTACTTCTGGCACAAACAGATATATCCTGGTAGCTGTGGATTACGTCTCCAAATGGGTGGAGGTTGTAGCATCATCTCACTGCGATGCTAGGACTGTTATAAAAATGTTCAAAAGAAATATATTCCCTAGACTCGAGGTTCCCCGAGCCGTAATCAGTGATGGGGGATCTCACTTCATTGAAAAGCAATTTAAAAAATTGCTACACAAATACCGGGTAATCCATAAAGTCTCGACAGCGTACACCCACAAATGAGCGAACAAGTGGAAGTTTCGAATCGGGATATTAAAAGCATTCTAGAGAAGACGATTATGGCATCAAGGAAAGATTGGTCACTAAAACTGGATGATGCTCTTTGGGCTTACTGCACAGCCTACAAGACCTTGATAGGCATGACACCGTTTCGCTTAGTTTACGGGAAGCCTTGTCACCTCCCCGTTGAATTAGAACACAAGGCCTATTGGGCCATCAAGAAGCTTAATTTGGACTTATGTGCAGAGGGAGAAAAAAGGAAACTATAGATAAGTGAGTTAGATGAAATTCGAAGAGAGGCTTATGAACACGCTAAGGCATATAAGGAGAGAATGAAAAAATGGCATGACCAACGTATCTTGAGAAGGGAATTGATGGAAGGATACTTAGTTCTTCCATATAATTCCAGACTAAAACTTTTCCCAGGGAAGCTGAAGTCAAGATGGTCAAGATCATTCCAAATAAAAAAGGTATACCCATATGGTACAGTGGATATATGGAGTAAAGTATCAGGGATATCAAAGTAAATGGGCAACGACTAAAGAAATATTTAGGGAAGGATCCATATTTCGACAAGGATGAATGGAGGTTCATGGAGCCACCAAAGCCAAATTGAAGCAAAGGAGTGCAGTCGAGCTAAAGACCTTAAACAAAGCGCTTATTGGGGGGCAACCCAAGTTTAATTTTATATGTCTTTACTTTTCTAGCATGCATGTATATAATTTAGACTTTACTTTATGGACATCAACATCTTTGCAAATAGTTTAGGGTCAGAAAGAACTTGCTAGGTAGAAACATCAATCCTTTTTGAACCCTTAGAAAAAGGCATGGACGGTCGTGTGAATTCCACACGGTCGTGCCCAATGATTAGAAGTGCACATTACAGGGCGGGTGGAAAGTCTCGAACAGTGTTACACTCTGGGAGAGATCTAGAGTCGTACACGGCCGACCATGTGAATTTCACACGGTCGTGCCCAATCCAAAACTTTTTCCAAGGAGTCCCCCTAGTCCATGACGTGAGCCTACACCTGCACCCCCTTCTTTTTCGACTTTTGAGTAGGATGTAGGTACGTCTGCCTATGACTTCTCCGAGTTCCGATCGCGTCTCGATGATATTTATACTGAGTAGCAGATGTAGGGGCAACGATGGGAGGAGCACAGGACCAACACTCAGGCAAAGTTCTTGGGCCTCCGATATCACTTCCAGCAGGCCGAGGATTTCTCTGACCAGGCCCATCACTATTTCCAAGAGGAGGCCATCTACCAGCAGGAGGTCAAGAAGTTCATGAGGGACACTCAATCATAGTGGGCTAGGGAGGAGAAGCACAGAGTCGCCACTTCATCCACTAGTTCTCAGATAGATCACATATACATGTGGCACCAGTGGCTGAGCATCAGATTTTTCCAGGAACTCGACATGCTGAGATTGCTAGACTTCCCACCTCGGCCTCCATATTAGAGGTTTTGTTTCACTTAAGTCTGGGGGAGGACCCTAAATGTTGATATGTTTTGTTTCTAGCAGTAGTTTTTTTCTCGACATTTAAGTTTAGTTTTAGTTTGCATTCATTTGTCCATGCATAGAGTGTTTAAGTTTCCTTTTAGCACTTAGTTTTTACCATCTTTAAGCTGCGTCAGTAATAGTTTTAATATTTCTTCACGAATTGTTTTCATAGATAGATTAACTACATTTATCTTTTGGTATTTTTTTTAGTTGCTTTAATGAATATTCTAGACTTGCACTGGTTAGTTTTTATATTTCACTCACACTTGATGAATATTCTGAAAAGGAAAATCTATTACATACATAGTTAAAATTCATCCCAGTAGTCTAGTACTTTAGAATCCATAGGTGACTCTAGATTTAGCATTTTAGTTACTGAAGATGCTCGGATTGTGTAAGCTCATTTGAAAAATCAAAATCCTTATAAGCAGGAGAAGAAAAAAAAAGGGCTCTTTGAGAAAAAAATAAGAAGAGAGAGACAAAGAGAAAATAAAAAAAATTATGAGGGATAAAAAAATAGTTGTCGTGGGTGGAAATGGCTAGGTACCCCTTTGAGACCGAGTTAGGTTATTGGGGAAACACCTACCTATTTCTCTCAATACGAGCATGCCTTTAAGACATTGTGCTAGATCTAGGGAACGACCCTTGTTTAAAGTAGGTAAGTGCCTAAAAGCCAAAAACCTTAGGAAATCTATAAGATGACGACTTAACTCAATGTGGAACAAGGATCCCATAGAAAAATTCACTCAGTACATGCACGAAAAGCTAACTTAGTGAACTTTTAGAACATATCGATTTTACTTTGATTGAAAATACCACTTGATAAATCTAGTTAACATGCTAAGTATGGAATAGTGCTTTTTAAAATTTCATAGCACTGAGGTTTGCTTGAGGATAAGCAAAGATCTAAATCTGGGAGGATTGATATGAGCAAAACATATAAGATTTTAGGAGTAGTTTTCGCTCACATCTTATTACATTTTATACTTGTTTCATGCATATTCTACTTTGTTTTGCATGTATTTCCTATTTTCTGGTTCGTAGATCTACTCTTGTAGCTTTTGTGTGCAGGGCGACATTTTATAGGAAAAACGGCACACTTTTGGAGCAAAAGGAAGACATTCAACAGGTAGAACAGAGGTAGACATGGCTAGTCATGTGAATTCCACACGGCCATATCCAAACCACGAAGATGGCCAAGCCCAGTGCCACACACGACCGGCTACGTGGAATCCACACGGTCGTGTGGCGCTGGGCTATTTTGATGTGACTAGGGTTTTTCGTGGGATTTCTGAGGAGATGGCTTCAGATCTATAAATAGAAAGTCATGCCCAAATCCTAGGGGGAGGCCTGATAGCTATGATGATAAGACGGTGCCCTATAAAGCACCGAAGACTCGCACCGGGGAGGAAAGAAGCGGCTCAAGGACCAAAATCTATGCTCCAATGCCAAGGAGAACGACCAAGAGTATTGTAATTTCATTCTTAGATATCTTTACATTGTAATGATTCATTCTATGATACCTTGTGTCTGTTCTCTTTTACCTATGGAGTAGATACTTCGATTCTAGGATTAGGGAGTAGCTTGTGTACATTGGACATGCTAGTTTGAATATAATTTATGTTCTTGAGTTTATATTTGCAATTGATGTTTTCTGAATCGATGAAAATTATGTTTTGATTCTATATCTAGTGTGAATAGCCGATACAAAGGGTGACAGTCTTTGTATTAAAGATCTAGGAGAAACAAGGAGGAACTTTGCGGGCGTCCTCCCTCCGATAACCGTAGATAGTAGAATATGATAGATTAGGAGATGAAATATGTTCCGACTCTTCATAGGAATTATTAGGACATTCTCATACCCAATAGCCTATCTTAGCAGAAGGGCCAAAGTAGTAGAAATTAACTCTAGAAGGGTTGAGGGACCTTAGTGACAGAGGGCTCCCAATGGTACCAACCCCCTAAGCTTTGATGATCTGAAAGGTCAGCTTGGTTAGGAATAGGTAGTTCACAGAAGAAGCAAAAGTTTATCGAGCAAATGTATGATGATCCTCCCACAAGATCGTAATTTGAGATTTAGAAAGCATTTAATTGATAGCATGTTCCAATAACATACAAGTGAAACTGAAGTCCTAGAATCCTCTTAGAGAACTTTAAACCTTCTTTCTCTTCCTCCGAGTGACACTGTATTAGAGTTATGACTGCCATCAACCTCGCAACCCTCGTCTTTAGGACATTCACTCCGAACAACAAGATCCACTGGACAAACGGAACTCAAATCTCAGTCTCTGTGGGATCGATAATATTTTATTACTTGACGACATCCATGTACTTGTAAGCGTTGAGCACGAGCACGCGCTTCGAGTCCTTGACACTTCCCGTCGAAGATTAGAGGTCATGCTCGTGGGCATCAAACACCTCCCCTTCAAAATCGCCCTAAAAATTGTTGTAGGAATCCTTCCCATCAACCTCCATTTATGTCTCTGCTTGGGTTGGGTTTTCGCCTTGTAGTCGACTGGACTTACCCCAGTCCACTGCCCATGTATTTATTGTCTCACAAAGAACTAATCCATGTAAGATTATGACACAGGTGGATAGCGGAATGGGCGATAATTGTGTGTAGTTAGAAAAGAGGGAGAGCGAAAGAGTCATAAGAGGAGTTTTGCTAACAAAGAGAGACACCTCTTAGTTTAAATGAAAAGAAATATTATTAATCAAAAATTGAATGTCTTACAAGAGCATAAACCTATGTTTAAATAGACTTAGAGAAAGAGAAAGTTTCTTAAAAATAAAATAAAATAAATTTAATAGAAATTTCTTAACAAGCAAGAAAATAAAAAATAAATAAAAATAAATAAAAAATTAACTTTAATAGAAAAAGTCAAAACCCTATCTAGATTGAATAATAAAAAAATAAACAAACTTCAATAGAAAAAGTCAAAACCCTATCTAGATCGAATAATAAAAAAATAAACAAACTTTAATAAAAAAAGTCAAAACCCTATCTAGATCGAAAAGTAAATAAACTTTAATAGAAAAAGTCAAAATCCTATTTTAGTGCATTTAGATCACGTTTACTGTTAGATGCCCCTGCATCAGGCGCCCTGAGTTGAGAAGAACTCGACCTCGAGTTCAAAGTGGACTTTCTCTTTCTTTTGCATAAGGGCTAAAATATTTGGCATTGAATACATCTGATGTCTTCATGTGGCTAAGGAGGCATAACCGATAAGTATTGTCATTGATTTTTTGTAGGATTTCACAAGGACCCACCTTTCGCTCTTTAAGCTTGTCGTATTCTACAATAGGGAAGCGATCACGAGTTAAAACAACCTAAACCAAATCTCCAACATCGAAAAGTACCTGACGACGATGATGATCCACTTACTCCTTTTATTTAGCGTTACTTTTATTGAGGGCTTGCTTTACTTGTTCTTGGATATTTTGTGTTGGATCGAGAAGCGTCGCTAGAGGGGGGGGTGAATAGCGAGCATAAAACTTTTCATCTTTTCGTTTGATTAAACTTAAATACAGCGGAAAGTAAAAGAACAAAAAATAAATAGACACTTTATTTTTACTTGGTTCACAACCCAGCGGTTGCTACTCCAAGGCCCCGTGATCCTTGACCGTGTATGAAGGGGCAATCCACTATAAAGTCTCCTCCTAGTTAGAGGTAGGAGACAACGATCACAAAAACGAAAGCACAAGGATGAGGCAACAAGCCTACCTCACCTCGTTACGATTAAAACTATGAATACAGTAAATGAAAACAATACTTGCTACTGACAAAGAGATTCTGAACTTGGTATTGCATCGGCGTTACAACATTTAGAGCTTTGGCGTTGCGGGAGCACTTTGAGAGAAAGATGGATGATCTTTGGATTGGAGTCCTCCCTCCTTTTATAGATTTTTGCCTTGGAATAAGTCTTGATAGAAATCCTCAACTTTTGGAACTGATCACGAGGTGACACCTTATCTTATCATGAAGTGGTCGCGTCAAACATTATCCATTTTGACCTAGTGCAAAAGGTTGATTCATCGTCATCAGTCAACTGATGTCTTCCATCAGTCGACTGATGTGCATTAGTCGACTGTCCAATGACCAATAGTCGACTGCCAGCCTGGTCACTTCCTTGCAATAAGAGGTTAGCACGGAAAATGGTAAATATGACGATTCCTTACCGTCCGATCTCGACCTAGACCTTCCACTGGAAGTCTTAGTCGGATCGCCGCCTACAGTCGTCCCCATACAGAGGACACGACCTTACCATCTCTCTTCGCACTCATACTTACCTCTGGTCCTTTATGACCTATCGCTTTGCTTCCGGTCTTCCACCTAGGTTCTTCGACTCCCACGAAGTTCCCCCGGTGTTGCCCGACCACCACGGTTTCCCGACTCAGGATTCTCCAAGTGTCGCTGACCTTTGGCTTAGCTTAACCATTTCCTGCACACTTAATTCAACTCATGAGATAATAATATGACCTTAACTTTGAATTTTTGCCATAATCAAAACCTAGGTTCGATTATCTAGTGCCCCTGCACCAACATTTTGAAGGTGCTTAGTCATCTCTTCTGCTTTATGGTTATGTTGATTGATGTGAGGGATGGGAGCTAAGTCTAATATGCCAAATGAATTCCTCCCATAAACTATCTCAAAAGGGGTAAATATGGTAGTTCTGTTCTTTGATCGGTTATAGGCAAACTCTGTTTGAGGTAGCATCATATCCCACTATTTTAGCTTAGATCCCACTAGGCACCTCAATAGGTTGCCTAGACTTCAATTGACAACCTCTGTCTATCCATCTGTCTGTGGGTGATAAACGCTACTGAAATTAAGCCTAATCCCCATTTTACTCCATAAGTACTTCCAAAATTGACTGATGAACTTGGTGTCTTGATCTGAGGTAATAGAATGGCGAATGTCGTGTAGTCAAACCACATCTCTGAAATATAGGTGAGCAATTCGTGTTGCATCCATAGTTTTCCTACAAGCCAAAAAGTGAACCATCTTGGAGAACTTGTCAACCACTACCAAAATAGAATATGATGCCCTCTGAGTGTGGGGAAGTCCAAGTATAAAATCCATGTTGACGTCCATCCATGAAGCTTTGGGAATACGTAGGGGAGTATATAAACCAGCATTAGTGGGAGTTCCCTCAGCTCGTTGACATATATAACATCATGCCACAAAATGTGTTATGTCACTTCTCAATTTTGTCCAATAAAAATTCGATGATATGAGGGATAATGTTTTATCATGACCAAAATGACCCTCATTATGTAATGTTAGTTATAGCCTTAGAACCAATCATGTGATGGTTGAATAGGGAACATTTTGTATCATATTCTATAAAGGCAAAGGATTGGTTATTATATTTACGTCTTGCTTGTGCCAGCTAAATTAAATATAATAATGCCCTAGAAAAGTAGGTTCTTATCTACAGCACATCAATTGGCAGAATTGATTATGAGAGGCTGTAGAGAACACTTTCCTAAATGTTCCTAGTCAAGTATTAATATGCAAGGGCAATATTAATACATAAAGACTAGCATGTAGGTCAATTGATGACTTGATCTCACAAGTCATGGATATATGATATCAAGTTGACACATGGGTATATATTAGAGAATATATACTGAACTGACCCGCCATGAGAAAGTTTCATGGATCGTCATATGAGTGTCATAAACTTTCTCATGTGACTATTGGTATGAATAGTCCTCAAACCTGAAGTCACTACGGTTCCCTACATAAGGAGTTATGTACTTTAGTATCGTCAAACGTCACCCGTAACAGGGTGGACCATAAAGGCGATTACTGGGTATATAACAAATTATACGAAGGGATGTGAGTGATGTAGATGGGATCTATCCCTCCCATATGACGGGAGTGATATCTGTGGGCCCCTTGATTGAGTATGTAACGCCCGCAAAATTCTAAACTAGGCAAAGTAATTATATAGGTTTTAAGACCATAAAATGGTTAAAAATAAAATAAATAAAAGATGGTTATAGGTATGATTTGAACCATGAACCTCCTAATAGGGAGGTAGCCTTGACACCACTAGACCCTAGGATAATTTATGGATAAGATATATAAAGAATATACAAAGAATATAGATGGGTGTTCATTCCCTAGGTATTAAAGAGGAGAATTAAGAGAAGAGTGGAAGTAAAACCCCACTTTCCTTCTTCATCCTCCTTCTTCCTCATCCTTGGCCGAATTCCCCATTTCCCTTTCCTCCCTTTTCATCCCAAGCTCTAGAAATTTTATAATAATTTTTGTATAGAATTTAATTTCATGTCTAGGAGATTATATATGGAATCTTGGAAAAAAAAATGATGATAAAAGAATAAAAGTGGAGAGGTGAGGTTTGAACCTTAAACCTCTTGGTGAGAGTTAACTCTTACCATGCATGTGATGACCAAGTGCTTAGCAATAGCTTACTATTAGAGGAAGAGGAATTATAGATAAGTGTGATAAGAGTAAATGAAGAGGCATGACAAAGAGAAGAGAAACTTCTCTTCCTCCCTTTATAAAGAAGAGAAGTTCCACTTGGCCACTTCTTTCTTCCTTCTTCCTCTCCTCTTCATCCTCCACCAAAACCCTAAGCCTTCTTCCTTGAAGTTTGGCCAAAACAAAATAGGGTGTCACCCTAGAGAGTTAGGCAAAGGAAGGGTTCATCTAAGGGGCTAATAACCATCTAAGGGTCAAGAGCACCAAGAAGGGTACTATGGCAAGATTATTTCTTGTCTCCTCTCCTTCTTCTTCTTCCTTTGGCCGAGAGCCCCATTCAAGCTAGGAGAAAGCTAGGTGACTTCTTTAGGTCATCTTCTCACCCAAAACAAAGCTGAAGGAAGTAAGTATCCCTCACCTGCATACGAGTAGTTGCGGTTGAATGTTTGAACAACCTGTCTGTTATATTAGGCCAAGGATGGTTTAGTTTACCAATGAAGTTGTAATCTATGTTTAGGACGGATATGATGATGATAAGATGGGAAAAGAGGGTTGGTTACAAAGCTAACCCTAGTTGAGCCCTTATGTGTTTCGGCCACCCTAGGAAATTAGGGTTAGGGTTTCATGAATGCCATGTTTTTAATTGCTATATGATGTAGTTAGGGTTAAAAAGGGATTAGGTCAAAAGTTAACCCTAGGAAACCCTATGGACCATTCGGCCAACATGGGTTTTTGGTGTTTTTGTTGAAGTTTATATCTTGCTTTACTTGCAAATGATGATGATAACATGTTAAAAGGGATTAGGATAAAGATCTAACCTCAAAGGTCTCCATGAACCATTCGGCCAAGTCATGGACTAGGGTCTAAATGAAGCTCCATGTTATGTTTATGCTATGTTCTATAACTAGATGATGATGTTAGGGGTTAAAGTGGATTAGGACAAAAGCTAACCCTAATGAACCCTAAGAACCATTCGGCCAAGTCATGGACTAGGGTCTAAAAGAAGCTCCATGTTATGTTTATACTATGTTCTATAACTAGATGATGATGTTAGGGGTTAAAGTGGATTAGGACAAAAGCTAACCCTAATGAACCCTAAGAACCATTCGGCCACCTTTGAGTTTTTAGGTTACAATGAAGTTCATACCATGAATTTTATGGAATTTGTATGCATATGTATGTTACTTGAATTAGGTTAAAGGTCTAAACCCTAAAAAGCCTATAAGGGCCATTCGGCCACCTTTGACCTCTTTAGGTTACAATGAAGTTCATACCATGAAGTATGCTATGCTATGTTAATGAAATAAGCTAAGTTGTTATGAAATGAAGTATGCTATGCTATGTGAATGAAATGAAGCATGATGTGTATGAAATGAAGTACGCTATGCTATGTTAATGAAATAAGCTAAGATGTTATGACATGAAGTATGCTATGCTATGTGAATGAAATGAAGCATGATGTGTATGAAATGAAGTATGCTATGCTATGTTAAAGAAATAAGCTATGTTGTAAAATAAGCATATAAGTATTTTACTTTCTGCATGGCTTGTACCAAGACCTTAACAAGGTCCAAAGAATGGATGGGCTCCTAAGATGCCCTAGGTCGATGGAATAAGACTCGGGCCTAGGATGGGCTTCTATGTATGATTGCCCCTAGGTCGATGGAATAAGATTCGGGCCTAGTACGGGATGGGCTCCAAGATGCCTTAGGTCGATGGAGTAAGACTCGGGCCTAGGATGGGCTTCTACGCTATGACGATTGCCCCTAGGTCGATGGAATAAGACTCGGGCCTAGGAACCTATTAGGTTCGAGACTTGCTACCTCGGGCCTATTTAGGGATGCGCGCTATGATAATGAAGAAGTGGTACAATGCCGGGCCCAAATATGTTGAGATCTATATTTACGTACCTAACATATATGTTTTCAAAAGCATCTTGCATATGTATGCCATGATTGTTTAAGTTACATGTTATGTTAGATGATATGCCATGATTGTTTACGTTACATGTTATGTTAGATGATATGCCATGATTGTTTAAGTTACATGTTATGTTAGATGATATGCCATGATTGTTTAAGTTACATGTTATGTTAGATGATATGCCATGATTGTTTAAGTTACATGTTATGTTAGATGATATGCCATGATTGTTTAAGTTACATGTTATGTTAGATGATATGCCATGATTGTTTACGTTACATGTTATGTTAGATGATATGCCATGATTGTTTACGTTACATGTTATGTTAGATGATATGCCATGATTGTGTAAGTTACATGTTATGTTAGATGATATGCCATGATTGTTAAGTTACATGTTATGTTAGATGATACGCCCTAATGTTAAGTTACAAGTTATGTTAGATGATATGCCATGATGTTAAGTTACATGTTACGTTAAATGATATGCCATGATTGTTTACGTTACATGTTATGTTAGATGATATGCCATAATGTTTAAGTTACCTGTTATGTTAGATGATATGTCATGATGTATAAGTTACATGTTATGTTCGATGGCACGCTATGATGTTAGGTTACTAAGTTACATATGATGCCATGTATGTTATGTTTATGTTACTTAAGCTACAAGTTAAGTTGAAGATGCCATGTATGTTACATGATATATTGACTATATGTTATAAATGCTACAAGTCATGATTAATGATGATGTATGGTTTTTGTGAGTAGGACAGGATCTTACTAAGCCTATGTGCTTATAGTTTATTTTCCCTCGTACTGCAGATAAGGGTAAGGGGTGGATAAACTAAAGGGAGCAGCAGGAGGGGTCAATGTGTGTGGTAGTGGCATGGTGGAGAAGATCCGTTAAGTCTACTTATACATGTATTACCTATAATGATGATGTCTATGGATGTCTTTACTTATGTCTCCCTAAGACAATGATGTTATGAACCCACTAAGCCTTAAGTATCTATATATATATATGATGCATGCTTTATGTTGATAAGAAGAAGTAAAGAAGAAGTAAGAAGAAGTATTTATGCATGCTATGCTATGAAACATACTCTATGTTAAGAAGAAGTGTTAATGCATGTTTATGTTTAAAAGAAAAAAAAAAGTATTTAGGTCTCAAATCTTCCGCTGTAAGAAATAAGAAGTATATATATAAAGTCTTCCGCTGTATGAAATGTATGGTGTCACATGCGCCTCTCCGACATTTAGGGTCCGGAAAGGGAGTGATGATAGTAGAACTACTAAAACGCATGGCCATGCTCGAATGAGTCAATATGAGATATTGAGCTCATTTGTTTGAGTTAGTTTACTCAGGGATCAAGAAACACATAGATTGATCGAGGATGACACGGTCTATGCCTCATTGGTCAATCTGATATCAAGGATAGAAGGACACGGTCATACATTATAGTAGTCACAGAAAGGTTAGTCGGATCTTGACTTATTTCGTAACTTGGGTAGCAATGATGTATTGCTACATGCCGCTCATTGCTTGTGTACCTAAAAGAGTTTAGGTCCACTGCCAACGTTATGAGAGCCTATAGGGTCACACACAAAGAGCATGATGATTAGAAGAATTAGTGCATTCTAGTTTGACTAGAATAATTTGGGAATAAGCTTAAGTACAAAATGGTTTTTGGACTTTAAGCTTAATGAGAATTTTAGCTTGTTGATTTAATGAGATTAATTCAATATGCTAAGCTTAATTGATTTAATAAGATTAATTCAATATGTTACCTTATTGATTTAATGAGATTAATTCAATATGATAACATAAGCTTATTGAATTAATAAGATTAATTCAACATGCATGAATGCCACATAAGCATGCCACCTAAGCTTGATGAGGTGGAAGGAGACAAAGGGTTTTGACCTTTGGACTTTCTCCACATGTGGCCGGCCAAACAAGGTGTAATTCCTTGTTTGATTATTTTTCAATGCAATTGATTGCATTGAATGTGATAGGAGGTGAAAGGTTTTTTCAATCCTATAAAACACTCCATGGGGTGGTCAGCCAAAGTGGTGGAAGCTTGAGGCTTGGAGAGAGCTTGGTGGTGAGAGGCTTTGGTTGTGTGGCTTTTGTGAGTGTAGGCTAGCAAGAAGAGTGGTCTTCTTCTTCCTTTCTCTTTTTCCCTACCTTCCTCTCCTTTAGGGACTTCTCTAGCAAGAAGTAAAGGAGAGCTCTTCTAGTTTCTTTTGTGAGACAAGAGCTTGCTCGTGTGGATACATATAGAGGCACGGACATTTGAACGTGCTAAAAGATCCAACAAACCCAAGGAGAAGCGGGATTAAAAAGGGCACGCAACAAAGGTAATATTCTCCTATAAGATAAGTTTTTTTTCTTTTAGAGAAATTTATTTTTTTGTACGAGGTTTTCTTTCGCAAGGATCACTTGGAAGGGATCCTATTTTTCTGTTGCGCATATGCTATTTTGCATAAAAAAAAAATCCCTACAGTGGTATCAGAGCCACTTGCGAAAGATCGTATAAAAAAAAATAGGTTTTCTCTATTTTATATATGATATAGAAGTAGGATAAATTTTATTATGAGTTGATAATTGCATTAGCAATTTTTCAAACATAATAAAATATCCGATGTCTTTTAAAAGTTAAAATTGACATGGTGCATGGTTATGGCCTAGTCCCAAAAAGTTTGTGAATGTGTGTGTTGTAATTCTTAATACGGCCTGCGTGTCATGCCTTTCTCCTAAAATTCTTGTTGTAAAAATTATTGTAGGGGATCGATATGGCCGGCTAGAGGGGGGTGAATAGCCCTCGTACGTTGGACGTCGTAAATTGCTCGTCTACAAAAGATTAGCGCAAGCGGAATATACAAATACAAAGCAAAAGACAAACAATAAAACAAACGCTAACACGATGGTATAACGTGGTTCACGGCTACGCCGCTAATCCACGGTCCCCGATTCGTCCTCGGTGAATCACTCCGTTAAAACCAATCACTATCGGTCTCTCCTTTGCACAAAGCTAGGTGGAGGTAGCCTTTACAACCAAGATCACTCTTCTTACAATAGGATTGAAGTGAAGACAAGTAAGAAGAGTTTTGAGCTTGTGGGGCACTAGGAAGATTGTTTGGAACTTAAGCATAAGCCTCTCAAAGGCTCACACCCTCTCTTTTTATAGAGAGGGCTAACTTCTTCCGCTTGCGCCATCACCGATCCCGCCTCTTGGATCGATCATTACTACAACGGCCTCCGAACACGCCGGATCCCGACCGCTAGTCCAACGGAACTCTTGGCGACCGATGGACCTCATCACGATCGATGCCTCCGTAGTCGACCGCCTACCGGCTACGAACGGTTCTGCGGTCAACCCTTATTGACTACCGATCGCCGCCGCCAGCCGATCGATGGTCTTGGCGCCGACCGCCACGAGGGCGCCGATCACGCCACAATCCGGGCCACAGATACCGGGCCGAACTCACTGATTAGAGCGCCGACCGCCATGACATGGCAATCGACCGTGTCGGAAACCCATCCGACACTTGGCCAAATGGGCCAAGTTTCACCTAAGAGCTACCCTTCCCGGGTTACAATCGCCACTCATTTCTGAGTCCTCGCCGGTTCTCTTCGCTCGCCACGCCCCTACAAAGATCAGCGACGGCTCGCAATGCTCCTTCGCGCCTCTTACCTCAAGTCTACTTCCTCCGGCTTCACTCCAAGCTTCTCGTCCGGCGGTCCTCTGATGCTCCAAGCGCACGGCTCGCAGCTATCCTTCACCGACTCAAGGCACGAGTCATGAGATGTGAAACTCGCCACGGCTCCATGTGCGAATTACTAAGTCCTGCACGACTTCAACGCACATATCACATCAACATATCAAACTAACTTAAACCCTTTGCCACACCATCAAAACCATATTATGGCAAGAGATTGCCCTAACAATCTCCCCCTTTTTGATGTGTGGCAATCCGTTTAAGTTAGGTAAAAACATTTGATATAAATTCTAAGGTAAGAAAGCATGTAAAGATAAACATGATATAGCAACATGCAACTCCCCCTTAATCCATGAAACTCTCCATGCAGATTTTCTCCCCCTATCATATATTTCTCCCCCTAAAATATATTTCTCCCCCTAAAGTGATTAACTTAAACATACTTATTTCTCCCCCTTTGACACCATCAAAAAGATTAACACTAAGTTATAAGCTCATGGCATCAAGTATAATGGAGGGAAAATATGACAAGTTGATTTAAAATTGGGTATCACTTGTTGGTTCACAAACTGTATTCGGCCTTCAATGTTCTGATTTATAGCCACCAGATCGCTATCGATGGCAATGACCGCATAAAGGAATCCATATTTCTGATTTTCTGGATGAATTTCAGAAATGCATTATAAATTCCAAAAAATTTGAAAAATCATGAAATTTGGGGAACTAATTACTTTTAAGTATATCTATCAATGAAAAATAGTTTTTCATGAAAACTCATTATATTTTCTTGTTTTTGCCAAAAATCCAAAAGCTCTAAAAACCACTAGGTTTTTGATCATTCTAGTATCAAGTTAGCTACCTAGTTTTGCATCCAATTGTTTCAAAACATGAATACATGTATTTTAAGGTAAGAAATTGTTTTGAAAACATATGAAATATCCAACCATGATCTTTGGGCAATATGTCTATGAATTAAACATAAGCCTTCCCCATGATTGGTCTATTATTGCTATTTTGATACTTTAAATGACCATCTAAATGCCATAGGCATTAGTGGACATTTGTATCATCCTAACATCTCGCCCATGCTAAGTTTGCAATCAAGTTAGCCTATAGTGAGTGTGAGATGTATCCTAGGGGGTATTTGTATATACTTAACCCATATATTCATGCAATTCTATCATGGTTAAGTATCAACCTAACATTCTACATGATCATAATGACATATATCAATCAATTCTACATTATGATCATGAAACTCATGTTTTCATCAAATTATAACCATGCATTAGGTATTATACGATGATAATAAACAAATTATCACCTAAAGCATGATTTAACCCTATTTCTCATGATAACATGCCAAATATCAAAAACATAAATCATGATTTAAGACATACATAAGAATTACATCAATCATCATGATTTAAGCATTATTACCTATTTATGGGTACGTTATCATCACCCAACACTATCTAAAAAATATTGTCCCGTCATCCTAAGTCAACCAAAATATGATATAGGTCAAGTTCATATGGTTGACTACCCTAGGGTTATTCTAACCCTTAAGGATGGATTTTGGAACCCAAAATAGATTCTTTCCTATTGGGTTCACTAAATATTCCTTGGGGATCCATTTTCTTGCTATTGCTTTCTTTTTATCTTGTCCCCTAGCTATTAGGCATTTATAGGCCTTTTCATTTTTCTTTTCTTTGTATCCTAGGCCTTTCTTGTTGAAACTAGCTCTTTGGCTCCCTAAGATCATGTTCAATGTGTTGGAGCCAATTGTGAATTTTTCTAGGGCTTTTGTTAAATAATCTACCTTTTCCCTTAAAGCCCTATTTTCATTTATACATGCATCACTAACATCCAAAGGCATATAAAGGTCATGTGAGCATGCATCATCTAAGCTAGAAGAAATATTATCATTTAAGCATGCTTTTTCTAATTTTTGTTCTAGGTCCTTAATTTGATCTAGCATGCTTTTGTTCTTCTTCTTAGCTCTAAATAAATCTCTAGTTAAGCTAGAAATCATAGAAACTATTTTACTAGGTGAGAGATTGGTTACCATAGTTTCCATGTCCTCTTCTTCTTCGGATGATGAGGATGTGGAAGCTCCCCCTTCATTTGAGCTCTCCCCATTTGAGCTTGATTCTTCATTTTCGGATGAAGAGCAATCCAAGTCATCAAAGGCCATCAAGGCCAAATTGGTGACAAAGGCATTCTCCTCATCCGATGATGATGAGGACGATGAGGATGGGTCATCCCAAGTCCTTGCCTTTAGAGCTTTGGTCTTCCCCTTTTCTTTTGCCTTCTTCTCCTCTTCCTTCTTTTTCTTGCTCCCCTTTTTCTTCTTCTTTTATTCTTTCTTTTTCCTTTCTTCCTTGCTCTTGTTTAGGAGAGGACAATTGTCCCTTATGTGCCCTTCTCCTTGGCAATTGTAGCATATGACCTTCCCCCTTGGTCTTCTCATCCTATCATTAGATTTATCAAATCTAAAATTCTTAAATGCACGTCTTACCCTCCTGACCATGTAGGCTTCTTCGGTGCTATCCATGGAGGTGGAGGAAGATGCTTCGTCATCGGAGGAGGAGGTGATTTCCATCTTCTTCTTCCCCTTACTTGCCAATAATGCTACTCCTCTTGAGGGTTGAATTTTAGGCTCCTCTTGTATTCCCTCAAGCCTAGTTTCGTGGAGTTCCATTGTTGAGAAGAACTCCTCCAAGGTGCTCACTTCTAAATTCTTTGAGATATAGAATGAGTCCACCATGGAGCTCCACTTTGAGGACCGGGGAAAGGCATCTATGGCCTTCATTACCATATCCTGGTTTGATAGCTTCTCACCTACACTTGTTAGTCCATTTAAAATTTCTTTGAATCTAGAATGCAAAGAAATTACCTTTTCTCCCTTTTCTAATTTGATGTTGGATAGTTGGGAGCGGAGGAGATCTCTCCTTGCTAGCTTTGCCTCGGATGTGCCTTCATGAAGCTTAATTAGCTTCTCCCACATCTCCTTGGCGCTTAGGCATTCTCCTATTCGGTTGATCTCTTGTTGAGGGAGCACATTGTAGAGATGGTGCTTGGCTTTGGAGTTTGCAAGGTGCTCCTCTCTTTGCCTCTTGGTCCACCTAGATTTCTCTATTGGCTTCCCCTCTTCATCCCTAGGCAAAACGAAACCGGATTCCATTGTAATCATTATATCGAAATCCGTTTCGAAAAATACCTCCATTCGCTTCTTCCACCAAGCGAATTCTCCTTCAAACTTCGGAGGATGGATGTTGGAGCCGGCCATTTTTGATGTAGGGCTTGTTGCGGCGGTTAGTCCGGGGACAAGCAACCTCGGCTCTGATACCACTTGTAGGGGATCGATATGGCCGGCTAGAGGGGGGTGAATACCCCTCGTACGTTGGACGTCGTAAATTGCTCGTATACAAAAGATTAGCGCAAGCGGAATATACAAATACAAAGCAAAAGACAAACAAACGCTAACACGATGGTATAACGTGGTTCACGGCTACGCCGCTAATCCACGGTCCCCGATTCGTCCTCGGTGAATCACTCCGTTAAAACCAATCACTATCGGTCTCTCCTTTGCACAAAGCTAGGTGGAGGTAACCTTTACAACCAAGATCACTCTTCTTACAATAGGATTGAAGTGAAGACAAGTAAGAAGAGTTTTGAGCTTGTGGGGCACTAGGAAGATTGTTTGGAACTTAAGCATAAGCCTCTCAAAGGCTCACACCCTCTCTTTTTATAGAGAGGGCTAACTTCTTCCCGTTTGCCGCCATCGACGCCGCCTTGGCGATCATTGCCGTCACGGCCTCCGAACACGTCGGATCGGCCGTTGTAGTCAGCGGAACTCTTGGTAGTCGTGATGGACCTCATCCGATCGATCTCCGTAGTCGCCCGATCGGCTCGACGGTTCTGCGAACCCTTATTGACGATCGCGCCGCTCGGATGGTCTTCGCGATCGGCCCGATGATCATCGGCCGCAATCGATCGATCGTATACGGTCGAACTCACTGGAAAGCGATCGGCCGGCTGACATGCGATCGGTGTCGAAAAACCCAACCGACACGTGGCCAAATGGCCAAGTTTCACCTAAGAGCTACCCTTCCCCGGGTTACAATCGCTCACTCTCATTTCTCGGAGTCCCTCGCCTTCGAAGTTCTCTTCGTTCTCGGCCACGTCCCTCGGCAGCATCAGGCGCACGGCTCTGCAATGCTCCTTCGCGTCTCTTGCCTCGAAGTCTACTTCCTCCGGCTTCACTCCAAGCTTCTCGTCCGGCAGTCCCTCGGATGCTCCAAGCGCACGGCTTCCGTAAAGCTATCCTTCACCGACTCAAGGCACGAGTCATGAGATGTGAAACTCGCCACGGCTCCATGTGCGAATTACTAAGTCCTGCACGACTTCAACGCACATATCACATCAACATATCAAACTAACTTAAACCCTTTGCCACACCATCAAAACCATATTACGGCAAGAGATTGCCCTAACAAAAATTAGTTTTAGACTCGAATGTAACTCGAGTATTTCTCCTTTTGTAATATACAAAATAAAGATGGAGGGTCCATTGGAAGATGATGTTACAAGGAGGAAGTCAACAACACAAGACAACCAAAAGGAAGCACTTAGGAGAAGATGCTATCCCTAGGTTGACCAATCAATCTTTTCATTGGCTTGAGAAGATTGTAGAATAAGGGCCATAACCATGACATGCTTAGTTTAATATGTATGTGATGCATGTTAATTTAGCTTATATGTGATGTATGCTAATATGTATGTGATGCATGTTTAAGTTTATTTCTTAATAAGTCAAAAACGATATGCCTACCAAAGTTTGGTACTCACTACTTCCTCGATCATTTGTTGTTGGGTTTGCCAAAGCAAAGCAATGCATTTTATCTTGGAAGAGTGCGAGTGGACAATCGTGATGTCCCGCTATCAAACTTGGTTAAGACTTAATTAAGTTTTTCTTAATTAATTAAGAAAGTAGAGGCATATATTAGGTTTGAACATAAGTTTTAAAAATTAGTTTTTGTGTGATTTCCGAACATCAGCTTTGTCTTAGAAAGTGGTCGTTGCTCCGATATCAAAGAAGGCCTCTGTGCCTCGCCACGGCCTGGAAGTTGGTTTAGGAATAAGCACTAAACTAATCTAAACTTAACCAAAGATATTAAAGAGTTACATCAGATGTAATTGGCAAAAGATTGCCTACCTAATCATACTACGTCTTGGGCGATTAGCCAAAGCTAACTCAAGATGAAGTATGATGTGGATCTTTATCACATATAAATTTATAGCTAAATAGAAGCTAATGATGTAAGAAAAATGTGTTTGCCTACATCAATGATTAGCTCATATCAAAGCTATGAGAATTTAGTGGGAGCCTTATTTAATTAAAGGCCTAATTAAATGACTTAGGTATGATACTTAATTTTGCATTTTAATGTTGTAGATCACCATGTCATCTAACACGACATACCCCCTCAACTTGCGATCTGTCCTTGAGAAAGACAAGCTCAATGGAGCTAACTTTCTAGACTGGTATAGAAACTTGAGGATTATCCTCAAGAAAGAACGAAATCAGATGTCCTAGAGCATCTATCCCTCAAACACCCGCCACTGTGGCCACTGTCAAAAAGGATGCTTATAAGAAGCATCAAGATGACGCATTAGATGTGTCATGTCTTATGCTTGCCACCATGAACTCTGAGCTTCAGAAGCAACATGAGAACATGGATGCCTATGGTATGGTTGAGCATTTAAAACAACTATATCAAGGACAAGCTAGGCACGAGCGTTTTGAAGTGTCTAAGGCTCTTTTTGCATGCAAGATGCAAGAAGGAACACCTGTAGGAACTCATGTACTTAAAATGATAGGGTACGTTGAGAACCTTGAAAGACTAGGTTTTCCACTGAGCCAAGAATTGGCAACCGATGTTATCCTACAATCATTGCCGGAAGCATATAATCAATTCGTCATGAATTATAACATGAATGAAATTGATAAGCCTTTGCCTGAGATTCTCAGCATGTTAAGAACTGCTGAACCGAATCTCAAGAAGAAAGTTAGTAACGTACTAATGGTCAAGAAGGGCAAAGGTAAGCGCAAAGGCAAGGGTAAGACCCAAGCCAAAGGCAAGGCCAATTCATCCACTTCAAAGGGTAAAGGTAAAGTACCTAAGGAAGGGGATTGTTTCCATTGCGGTGAGACTGGACACTGGAAGCGGAACTGCAAAGTCTACCTTGAGGAAGTAAAGAAGAAAAGAAGTGGGACTTCTGCCTCAGGTATACACGTTATAGAAGTTAATCTATCTATTTCTTCTACATGGGTATTAGATATCGGATGTGCATCTCACATTTGTACTAATGTGCAGGGACTGAGAAATAGTAGACTAATGGCAAAGGGCGAAGTGGACCTACGAGTAGGCAATGGCGCAAAAGTTGATGTTGTAGATGTAGGAACATATTCTTTGTCTTTGCCCACTGGGCTTATCTTAGAACTAGAGGAGTGCTTTTATGTACCTGCATTAACGAAGAACATAATTTCTGTATCTTGTTTAGACAAGAAAAACTTTTCTTTTATAATAAAGGACAAATGTTGTTCCATTTATTTGAATGAAATGTTCTATTGTAATGCACCACTTATGAATGGTCTCTATGTTCTAGATTTAGAAAACCCAATTTATAACGTAAATACCAAACGGTTCAAATCGAATAATTTGAACCAGCCTTTATCACCTAGGTCACATAAATGAAAAACGCATATCCCAACTCCATAAAGATGGATTATTGGACTCATTTGATTTTGAATCATATGAGGTATGTGAATCTTGTCTTTTAGGAAAGATGACTAAAACTCCATTTAGTGGACATGGCGAGAGAGCGACGGACTTGTTAGGACTCATACATACTGATGTATGTGGCCCTTTCAATGTCGAAGCCAGAGGAGGCTATAAGTACTTTATTACTTTCACTGATGATATGAGTAGATTTGGCTACTTATATTTGATGAGACATAAGTCAGAATCCTTTGAAAAGTTCAAAGAATTCAAGAATGAAGTACAAAACCAACTTGGTAAGCGTATTAAGCTACTTCGATCAGATCGAGGTGGTGAATACCTTAGTCAAGAGTTTCGTGATCACTTGGCTGAGTGTGGGATAATATCCCAACTCACTCCACCTGGAACACCACAATGGAATGGTGTATCCGAGAGGAGAAATCGTGACTCTATTAGATATGGTACGATCAATGATGAGCCGATCGATCTACCTACTTCCTTTTGGGGTTTAGCTCTAGAGACACCGCTTACACTTAATCGCATCCCATCAAAAGCAGTAGAAAAGACACCATATACGTTATGGATCGGAAGAGTCCCAAAATGTCTTTTATAAAGATTTGGGGTTGTGAAGCTTATGTTAGACGCCAAGTCTCGGATAAACTAGGACCCAAATCGATAAGTGTTATTTTGTAGGATATCCCAAGGAAACTAAGGGATATTACTTTTACAATCCCACACTTGGCAAGGTGTTTGTTGTTGTAAATGTTGTCTTTCTAGAAAGAGAATTTATTTCTAGAAAACTAGTGGGAGTAAAATTCATCTTGAAGAAATTCAAGATGAAGATAACACTAAGGCTTCGATGGAAAATGAACACCACAAAGTGTTGTGGATGAGGAAATTGTTGCCCAAAGAGTTGTGGAGCAAACACTGCTCAAGTAGACCAACCTCTTCAGAGATCCGATAGGATCCGCCAACCCGAGAGATATTCTTTTCTCGACCGACAACGGTGATGTATTGCTTGTCGATCTTGACGAGCCTACATCCTATCAAGAAGCTATGATGAGCCCAGATTCCGAGAAATGGCTAGAGGCCATGAGATCCAAATGGAATCCATGTACACTAACCAAGTATGGACTTTGCTGATCCACCAAGGGGTAAAACCCATTGGGTGTAAGTGGGTCTTTAAAGTAAAGACTGACATGGATGGTAATAAGCATACCTATAAAGGTAGATTGGTGGCTAAAGGATTCAAACAAATTCATGGTATTGACTATGATGAAACCTTTCACCGGGCCATATGCTTAAATCCATTGAAGAGGACATAAGCGTGCTGAGCCCACCCAAGAATGTGAAAGAGCTAGGATCATACTTCGATGGATTATGAATCTGAGACTGAGCAATACGTAACTGAAACGAAGTAGGTTTGAAGATCAAGCATCTGGAAAGGTATCTGCTGCAAAGGTCCATTTATGGACTAAAGCAAGCCTCTCGAATTGGAATCTTGATTCGATGATGCAATCAAGGAGTTGGTTTCATCAAGAATGAAGATGAACCTTGTGTCTACAAGAGAAATAGTAGAACACAGTTGTATTTCTTATCTTGTATGTAGATGACATACTTCTCATCGGAAATGATATTCCCTCACTCCGTCTGTGAAGATGTGGTTAGGGAATTGTTTCTCGATGAAGACTTAGAGTGAAAGTGCCTATATTCTAGGCATCAAGATCTATAGAGATAGATCTAAAAGATTACTTGGCCTAAGTCGAGTCATTACATTGATAAAGTGCTAGATCATTTTGCTATGCAAAATTCCAAGAAAGGATTTCTGCCTTTATCACATGGTGTGAGTCTTTCGAAGACTCAATGTCCCTCTTCTAAGGAGGAGAGAGATCGCATGGATAAGATCCCTTATGCATCTGCTATAGGGTCTATCATGTATGTCATGCTTTGTACTCATCCTGACGTCTCGTATGCTTTGAGCATGACGAGTAGATACTAGTCGGATCCAGGTGAAAGTCACTGGATAGCAGTCAAAAATATTCTTAAATACTTACGAAGAATGAAAGAATATTTCCTGATATTTGGAGGCAATGAGGAGCTAACTGTAAAGGGTTACAGTGATGCAAGCTTCCAAACAGACAAGGATGACTATAGATCGCAATCGGGGTACGTGTTTTGCCTGAATGGTGGAGCTGTGAGCTGGAAGAGTTCGAAGCAGGACACAGTTGTTGATTCTACAATAGAAGACGAGTATATTGCTGCGTCTGATGCAGCAAAGGAGGATGTTTGGCTCCGCAAGTTTATCAGTGAACTTGGGGTAGTTCCTAGCATTGCAGATCCAATAGACCTCTATTGTGACAACAATGGGGCTATTGCATAGGATAAGGAACCTCGATCACATCAGCGGACCAAACACATACTGCGGCGCTTCCATCTCATTCGAGAGATCATCGATAGAGGAGATGTGAGGATATGCAGAGTACCGACAGAAGCAAACATCGCAGATCCATTGACCAAGGCTTTGGCACAGAGGAAGCATGATGGTCACACAAGGTCACTAGGTATCAGATATTATAGTGATTGGTACTAGTGCTAGTGGGAGATTGTTAGTTATAGCCCTAGAACCAATCATGTGATGGTTGAATAGGGAATATTTTGTATAATATTCTATAAAGGCAAAGGATTGGTTATTATATTTATGTCTTGCTTATGCCAGCTAAATTAAATATAATGATGCCCTAGAAAAGTAGGTTCTTATCTACAGCACATCAATTGGCAGAATTGATTATGAGAGGCTATAGAGAACACTTTCCTAAATGTTCCTAGTCAAGTATTAATATGCAAGGGCAATATTAATACATAAAGACTAGCATGTAGGTCAATTGATGACTTGATCTCACAAGTCATGGATATATGATATCAAGTTGACACATGGGTATATATTAGAGAATATATCTTGCCCGACCTGCCATGAGAAAGTTTCATGGATCGTCATATGAGTGTCATAAACTTTCTCATGTGACTATTGGTATGAATAGTCCTCAAACCTGAAGTCACTACGGTTCCCTACATAAGGAGTTATGTACTTTGGTATCGTCAAACGTCACCCATAACAGGGTGGACCATAAAGGCGATTACTGGGTATATAACAAATTATGCGGAGGGATGTGAGTGATGTAGATGGGATCTATCCCTCCCATATGACGGGAGTGATATCTGTGGGCCCCTTAATTGAGTAGAACTACTAAAATGCATGGTCATGCTCGAATGAGTCAATATGAGATATTGAGTTCATTTGTTTGAGTTAGTTTACTCAGGGATCAAGAAACACATAGATTGATCGAGGATGACACGGTCTATGCCTCATTGGTCAATCTGATATCAAGGATAGAAGGACACGGTCATACATTATAGTAGTCACGGAAAGGTTAGTCGGATCTTGACTTATTTCGTAACTTGGGTAGCAATGATGTATTGCTAGATGCCGCTCATTGCTTGTGTACCTAAAAGAGTTTAGGTCCACTGCCAACGTTATGAGAGCCTATAGGGTCACACACAAAAAGCATGATGATTAGAAGAATTAGTGCATTCTAGTTTGACTAGAATAATTTGGGAATAAGCTTAAGTACAAAATGGTTTTTGGACTTTAAGCTTAATGAGAATTTTAGCTTGTTGATTTAATGAGATTAATTCAATATGCTAAGCTTATTAATTTAATAAGATTAAATAAATATGTTATCATGATAGCCTAAGCTTAATTGATTTAATAAGATTAATTCAATATGTTACCTTATTGATTTAATGAGATTAATTCAATATGATAACATAAGCTTATTGAATTAATAAGATTAATTCAACATGCATGAATGCCACATAAGCATGCCACCTAAGCATGCCACATAAGCATGCCACCTAAGCTTGATGAGGTGGAAGGAGACAAAGGGTTTTGACCTTTGGAATTTCTCCACATGTGGCCGGCCAAACAAGGAGTGTAACTCCTTGTTTGATTATTTTTCAATGCAATTGATTGGATTGAATGTGATAGGAGGTGAAAGGTTTTTTCAATCCTATAAAACACTCCATGGGGTCGCCGACCAAAGTGGTGGAAGCTTGAGGCTTGGAGAGAGCTTGGTGGTGAGAGGCTTTGGTTGTGTGGCTTTTGTGAGTGTAGGCTAGCAAGAAGAGTGGTCTTCTTCTTCCTTTCTCTTTTTCCCTACCTTCCTCTCCTTTAGGGACTTCTCTAGCAAGAAGTAAAGGAGAGCTCTTCTAGTTTCTTTTGTGAGACAAGAGCTTGCTCGTGTGGATACATATAGAGGCACGGACATTTGAACGTGCTAAAAGATCCAACAAACCCAAGGAGAAGCGGGATTAAAAAGGGCACGCAACAAAGGTAATATTCTCCTATAAGATAAGGTTTTTTTTCTTTTAGAGAAATTTATTTTTTTGTACGAGGTTTTCTTTCGCAAGGATCACTTGGAAGGGATCCTATTTTTCCGTTGCGCATATGCTATTTTGCATAAAAGAAAAATCCCTACATGTAATTCTTCTAAAATTTACCATCTTAGTGAACAATCTGGAATGCATAGTTGTAGTCCTCGAAATAGGAAGCCATCGAGTATTATGTAATCATGACGAAGTCCTTCCATTACTTCTTGAAATATTTTACTAAAAGATAGGTCGGATACATAAAGTTTTGTAAAAGATTCAAACCCGGTAACTTTGGCTCGCATGGTGGTAAGTAAGGAAGATTGTCACATATGAGGTATCCGCTACGATTCAGATACCTACTTGGTGTCAGATAGTGAAAGTGAATTCTTGTAAATATGCCACCCACTTAGCGTGTTGTCTGCTTAACTTGTGTTATCCATTGATGTATTTTAAAGCATCGTGATCTATGAAGAGGATGAATTCTTGTTGTATGAGATAGTGTCGCCAATATTTCAAGGATTGGATGATGGCGTAGAATTCAACATCGTAAGTAGAGTAGTTTAGTTTAGAACTTGTCAATTTTTCACTGAAGAAGGACACGAGCCATCCGCTTTGACTAAGAACTCCGTCAATGTCGGTGCCAAAAGAATCACAATGTACCTAAAATACTTTTTCAAAATCTAGAAGTCCTAAGACGGGAGCTTCGGTCATCCTTTGCTTAATCAACTGAAAGATGTTCTCGACCTCCTTAGACCATTTGAAAATTTTCCCTTTTAGACATTCGGTATTAGTGGCTGCTAAAGTGCTAAAGTTTCAGATAAACCGGTGATAGAAAGAAATTAATCTGTGAAAACTCCGAATATCGTGCAAGGTTCGTGGTGTTGGCCATTTTAGGATGGCGTCAATTTTGAGGGATCCGCAAGAACACCCTCCGTAGAGACAATGAATCCAAGAAAAGTTATTGATGTGGAGAAGAAACAACACTTCTTTCGAATAAGAAATAATTGCTCTGACCTTAGTTTCTCAAAAACCGCTCGTAGGTGCTCAAAATTTAATGACCAGGTTGGGCTATAAATAAGAATGTCGTCGAAGAAAACCACAACAAATTTACATATAAAAGATCATAGTACCTGATGCATGAATCTCATGAAAGTGTTCGATGCATTGGATAATCCAAAAGGCATGACCATCCACTCATATAAGCCATGTTGCATTTTGAACACCGTCTTCCATTCATCCCCTGGCTTGATCCGAATTTGATGATAACCACTCTTGAGATTTAATTTAGAGAAGACTTTTGCACCTGCTAGCTGATCCAAAATATCATCTAATCATGGAATCAAAAATCTGTACTTCAAGGTAATTTTGTTGATGGCCCGACTGTCCACACACATACACCATGATCCGTCCTTCTTTAGAACAAGCAGGGCAAGGATGCCATAAGGGCTCATGCTTTCTCGGAGGTATCCTCGTTCTAAGAGCTCCACCACTTGTCGTTGTAACTCTTCGGCCTTGTTAGGACTGAGGTGATAAGCTGGCCAATTAGGCAAGCTAGATCCTGGGATAAGATCAATCTGGTACTGAAGGTCCCTCATGGGTGGTAGTCCGAAGGTAAGGTCCATAGACATTAGATCCAAAAACTCCTCAAGTATATGTTGTACCTCCACTGGTAAATCTGATTTGGAGTCCGTTGTGTCTTTTGGGTGAGGTAGTAAGGCGTAGACAACTTTTTCTTGAGCTACTTAACTTAGAAATCTGGATATAGAGAGGAGAGAAGAGCTAGGGGATACCAGTACTGGTGGAGAATCCTTTCGTTGTGGGGCTAGCATGATCTTCTTCCCTTGGAGGTGGAAGGTGTAAGTGTTCTTCCGTCCATTATGGATAGCGCTACAATCGTACTGCCAAGGTCGTCCCAATAGTATGTGACATGCATCCATTGACACAACTTCACACCATGCTTCATCGAAGTATTTACTGCCAATGGAAAAAGAAACAAGGCATCGCTGATCAACTATTACCTCGTTCTCTTTATTGAGCCATGATAGTTTGTACAATTTAGGATGATGATCTATCTTCAATTGTAACTTTTGTATAGCTCCTCTAGATACCACATTCTCACAACTACCACTGTCGATGATCATCTAGCATACTTTATCTACAATGGTGTACGTAGTGTGAAAAATATTTGTTCTCAACCAATCATCCTTATCCTCTTCCTTAGGAGTGAGAAGTGTCTTAGAAACAACTAGCATTTCTTGACCATCTCCATAGAAGATCTTGTCATCGTTATCTTCACCATGTGTTGGATTGTTGGTTGTCTCATCGTCTTCTTCTTCAATTAGTATGTTTTTCCTTTGGAAAATTTCTTGCATTCGGGAGCCTTATGCCCTGGTTCACCACAATGGAAACATTTGATAGTAGTTTTAGGGAGAACCTGTGGTGTAGGTTGAGATTCCTGGGGGTGGACTGCTTGGTTGCTTTGAATCGGGGGCTTCCGAATTTATTGCTTTTCAAGTACCAAGGCTCGTTAATGAGCTTCAGAAATCATCAAAAAAGAGTGCAAGCTAGGGCTATCCTTAAAGTGTTGGCGCAAGCCTCCTAATTATCGTGCAATCAGTTGATCATCTATCTCATATAGATTCTTCTATATAATCATTGATAGATTGAGCACCCTGTCTCAAATTACGAAGACGTAAAAACAATGATTAGGTATAGCCAAAAGGAAGGAAGTGACCTCGGAGTTGCTTCTTCATCTTGTCCCAAGTGGTAATCTTAGTCTTGCCTTGCCTCTCACGTGAGCACTTGAGTTGTTCCCACCAAGCTAAGGCTTGACCCTTGAGCTTGAGAGCGACAAGTTTTACTTTAATACGATTAGGGACTTCTTTGTATTCAAAAATTAGTTCAATTTCATCAAGTCAATCAATAAAATCTTCCGCATGTAAAGTGCTAAAAAACTCAAGGAGATCGATGCGAAAACCAAGGTCTCCATATCGTTCGACATGCCCATGGTGACCTCGATGATATGGATTGTCAAGACTCATGGTAGAGCGTCAATCTAGTACCTCACGATCATCTAAATCTCGTTCAGCCAGCTGTTGGGTTAGCTCCGTGACTTGCCTTCATAGATCATCGATGGTCTCTGTGGGATTTTGATCCTGAAGTGCGGCTTCCTCAATCGGAACTTGGCGACCACGATGTTGGAATGTATACTGAAAGCCTAGCTCTTTTTGTATGAACATTTTATTTTGGAATAAGAATCACATGATCATTATTTGCACTTTATATATTTATTATATATGTGTGCATATTGTCTAATATTTTACATTGTAGATAACATGGTGCTTGGTGTGGCACAGAAGATCATGTTATCAGTCCCTTGTAAAATATAAGTAGAGGCTCACGACCAAGATGGTTTTGGACAAATCATTGGCATGGTTGTAGTGTAGCTTGGTATTGTTTTGTCTTGAACATAGAGTTACACTAGTACACTTAGGTGTATTGAGCAGGACCGACATAGAGGTGATTCAATTATTACTGACAAAATAATTGAATCGGACCTCGGATATTATGTTGTACATGCTCTTAATCCCGATATAATAACGGGCACATGTACTTAGTATTTATTTCTTTGATTTACCAGAGGGTGAGATTTAGATGGATTAAATCAATATGCTCGGTAAGTTGGGAAATGATATTATTTACATGGTGTGTCGTTGATTATAGGAGGAAACCGTGTCCTATATATTAGGTTGATGATGTCCCCTTGAGGAGCTCATAAGGTTCATCATGTAAACCCAACTGGTTGACTTAGTCAACATGATGATAAGGTTGAGTGGTACTACTCGAGGAATTAGATGTTAATTAATTGATGGTCAGTAAATCAATTAATTGACGGACATTCGATATCTTAAACACGGGGAGATGAATGTACAAATAATATACGGAGCCCATATTAATTTATGGGGGTTGGTGAGGTAGTTCAATGATGATCCTCTAGTGGAATGGAACATCATTGATGGATCAAGTTTGTGTGGTTCCGATCCATCGGGTGGCCAAGATCCAACTCCTCCTTATGGTCCCTATCGTAGCCTAATATAATCCTTGTGAAGTCTAGATCCAAGAATGTAAAACAAAACCTAGAACCAACGGTTGGGATTAATTCCCTAGATCCGATGGTTAGGATGAAACCCTAGAACCAACGGTTGGGATTAAATTCCTAGATCCGATGGTTAGGATGAAACCCTAGAACCAACGGTTGGGATTAAATTTCTAGATCCGATGGTTAGGATGAAACCCTAGAACCAACGGTTGGGATTAAATTCCTATATCCGATGGTTAGGATGAAACCCTAGATCCGACGGTTGGGATGAAATCCTAGATCCAACGGTTGGGATGAAACCCTAGATCCGACGGTTGGGATAAAACCCTAGATCTGACGATGGAGATTAAATCCCTAGATCCGACGGTGGAGATTAAAGGAGGCTTAAGCCCAATTCTATAAATATAAGGCTTAAGCTTGGGCGGCAAGTATAATTGAATTGGAATTAGGGTTTGGCTCTTCTCAAAGTGGGCGGCTAGGGTTTGGAGCAAAAGCTTGGGCGGCAACCTTCTTCCTTCTAGTTGTTGCCGGCGCCCACCTTCCTCCATCAAGACTTGGCCGGCGCCCATCCTCTAGGCCTCTCTCTTATTCCTTGGCCGGCGGTTCTCCTTCCATTGGTGGCCGGCGTTCACTCCTCCAATCTCTCCAAAGTGGCCGGCGGTTCTCCTTCCATTGGTGGCCGACGCCTCATCCACTTGTTCCTTGGCCGACGGTTGCATCAAATTCCCTAACTTGGTGGCCGGTTCTAGAAAGGATAGGTATTTCTTGGTTCTTCTCTTTGTTCGCAGCGGACAAGGAAGGGAAGAACGCGATCTAGAAGGCTTCTACTCGTGGAGGATCTTCGTCCACACGTCGTCCACGAGAAGGATAGGACATACGGTAGAAGATCGTAAGGTATAAAGTTTTATAACTTTATTTTCAGATCTGAGCATGTTCTTTTAAGTGTTGATTATACATGTGTGTGTATGTATATATTTTGTATAATCATGGACCCTGAAGACAAACACAAAAACCGACGATCCGTCCATCGTCTCTTCCGCGGCTAATCAACTAGAAGAGTTGTGTTGCTTGAACAACTAGTTTGTTCAAGCGACCACTCAAGTTGTTAGCACGATAACGAATAGGTTGTGCTAAGGAAACTCATCCCATCCGGATTAATTCTTTCATTAGTGAAAATTTTAATCCGGGGACATGGGAGCCAATGAGCCTCCGAAGCAACTCCCAACACACGACCACGTCTTCATTGACCTTCCATGGATCTAAGGCTCTGATACCAACTGATGCAGGTGGATAGCAGAATGGGCGCTAATTGTGCATAGTTAGAAAAGAGGGAGAGCGAAAGAGTTGTAGGAGGAGTTTCGCTAACAAAGTGGGAAACCTCTTAGTTTAAACGAAAATAAATATTATTAATCAAAAATTAAATGTCTTACAAGAGCCAAAACCTATGTTTAAATAGGCTTAGAGAAAGAGAAAGAGAAATTTTCTTAAAAATAAAATAAAATAAACTAACTTTAACAGAAATTTCTTAACAAGCAAGAAAGAAAAAAAAAATAAATAAATAAATAAACTTTAATAGAAAAAATCAAAACCCTATCTAGATCGAATAATAAAAAAAACAAACTTTAAAAAAAAGGTCAAAGCCTTATCTAGATCAAAAAATTAATAAACTTTAAGAGAAAAAGTCAAAACCCTATCTATATCGAATAATAAAAAAATAAACAAACTTTAATAGAAAAAGTCAAAACCCTATCTAGATCAAAAAATAAACAAACTTTGATAGAAAAAGTCAAAATCCTATTTTAGTGCATCTAGATCGCGTTTACTGTTAGATGCCCCTGCGTCAGATTAGGGCACACTAGTTAACTGCCCATAGCCATCAGTCGATTGCCCTGACATATCAGTCGACTACGGACCTTTCTATGCTCGTGTCCACAAATTCCAGTCGACAACCATCCATGGTAGTCGAGTGCTCAAGGCCAGTCAACTACCCAAACATAGTAGTTGACATCTAATGGAATATAGCCACAGTCAAGCCTCCAATCAACTACTGATCAGTTGACTAGGCCATATCCCTAGCTGACTGATTCGAGTCAACTAGGCTTCCTAGGGTCAAACACTCGACATATCAACTAGTCCACAACCCCATTCGACTGGCAAACCTCAAACATGAGGTTTAACCCAAGTATGATCCTATCATACTTGATAACCACCCATAGCCTAGGCCTAAGCCTTCGACCCACTTCCATCAGCTTCACACCTCTCAGATCCCTCGAGTCTGTGACTCTTCATCCTTGTGTTAGCCTTCAAGTGTCTCCATCGGCTATGTCATGCTAACCGAGTTCCTTACAGAGGTTCATTTGGACTTATGCTGCTAAGACACCAAGCTTGGACTTTACGCTACCAAACATTAGACTTATGCTACCAAGACTATATGCTTGGACTTTACGCTACCAATATCACACCCTTGGACTTCCCAATTGCCAAGCATCCATACTTGGACTTTCACCGTTGCCAAGACCCATGCTTGGACTTTTCATGTCAAGTACCCAAGACTTGGACTTTCCATGCCAAGTATTAAAACTTGGACTTCTCTCGAGTCCTACTCGAGCTAGGTCAACCTTGACTTGAGGTCGATTGCTTCAACAATCTCTTCATAGAGCTATCTCCTCATATGGTCAAACCCATGATGACCATATGATCAACCCATAGCCAAACAATAGTCAAACCATTGTCAAACATCAAAATACTACTCGAGTCTCACTCGAGTCTGGTCAATCGTGACCTGGGTCGATTGCACCAACAATCGAGCCCCTTTTTTAATGTTTAACAATGCATTTAAGTTAAGCTAACCAATAAGCCCAAACTTAACTCTTCAGATGCCAAAGCATAGTGAATGTTTACCTAACTTAAACCTCACTTCTCCCCCTTTGGCATACATCAAAAAGAATACCAAGGGTATCCATGTCTCATATCCCAAAGAACGTATAGGATGTCTTCACTCTTCATAGTGATAAATCACATATCATTTAATGAGAGGCAATCCTCACTTCTCCAATTTCCCCCCTTTGGTAAGCACCATGAGGGTTTTCAAACCCTTCATGTCTCCCCCTTTGATGAATACTCAACCATCATCCCATGATGGATAATCTCCCCTTAAAGGTTTACTCCCCCTTGACCATTGCGCTAACAATGTCCTTACAGAGTTCCTAAGCCTATAGGAAACTTAAACTATTGAAAATAAGGGTAAAAGTTTAAACTTGAACTTTAACCTCACTTAAAATTTGATACTCAACCCTAAACACCTTTCCTAATCATTTTCAATGATATTTCACCCTTCCAATGCTTTCCAAAGTATATTCTAGGGTTATGAGACATTAGGTACCTAGGTATGGCCAAAAATGGGCTAAGTAAACTTTGTTTATCCGAAATCAGCCCAGCAGTTGACTTGGTCAAGAACTTATTGACGCTCATCAACACCAATGATCAGCCTAAAGTGGGAGTTGATTGTTAAAGGTTTACTCCCTTGACCATTGCGCTAACAATGTCCTTACAGAGTTCCTAAGCCTATAGGAAACTTAAACTATTGAAAATAAGGGTAAAAGTTTAAACTTGAACTTTAACCTCACTTAAAATTTGATACTCAACCCTAAACACCTTTCCTAATCATTTTCAATGATATTTCACCCTTCCAATGCTTTCCAAAGTATATTCTAGGGTTATGAGACATTAGGGTACCTAGGTATGGCCAAAAATGGGCTAAGTAAACTTTGTTTATCCGAAATCAGCCCAGCAGTTGACTTGGTCAGCAACCAGTTGACTGTCATCAACACCAGTCGACTGCCCAAAGTGGGAGTTGATTGGTTTCTACAAATGCAGAAATCAGCTTATTAGAAATGGCATTTCGAAAAATCAAAAGTAAATAAACGTATTTTGTAAAATCATGAAAATTCATACGTACATTACTTATTAGGAATACAATGGGTAAAACATAATTTTAAACTAAAATACCCATTAAATTGTGAGATTGATACAAAGTTCAAAACCATTGAAAACTTCCAATGTTTTAGCCTAACTTGTATCAACTTCATCAATGGTGATTGCTATTAAAAGTTAAACTTCACTAAGGTTTTCTAAAATTATTTTTAAAATAAATTTAAAACCTTATATTGAATCATGGTCTATGGCCTAAATGTACATACTTATACATTAGCTTTTCTCATGATTAATCAATGTCATATTATGAGTTTGTGTTCATCATGATGCAAGAATTATGCACCTTGAACTTAACTCATTTTTCTAATATCTCACATGTGCCTAGGGTGTATCAATACACACACATATCAATTTAATGTTTTTGTAAAATGTGGGCTTTGGTTCTTCCCTAATCTATGGTCTCATGCATTTGTCTAAGCAACTCTATTTGATTCCCTTATAATGGGACTTCAAATCATGTCATTGTCCTTAATTCAATTTTATTAACCTAAATGTATGAATGATGATCATCGAATAAGAATGTGCATGATTTAAAGCATTTGCCAATAATCATGATGTCATGTCATAAACATAAGTCTAAATACAAACATGACAAAATAACCTAAATATTAATCATGATATTTTATATGATTAAATGAAATATGATGTCATGACATGGAACAAAACATGACAAATATATAAATTACAAAGGGTATACCTAAGTTTTAAAGCAAATTTTCCATTTTCTAGAATTATGTCCATTTTTCCATAATAACTCAACTCCCAAGTGTGCCAAAAATTCAAAATGACACACCATGACCTCTAAACTTAATTGTACCAATTTTGATTGATTTTTCAAACTTCATAAATTCTATTGGCACACCCTAAATTCCTTTAAGATTAAAATATCAATCTCATTTTCAAGGTATCACATAACCTTGAAAATGACCTAAGGTGACAACTTTGCTATGGTTAGGTTAACTACCTTACCAATTCAAGTTAACACACCCTAACTCATCTAGCGTGAGGCAATCAAGCTCCTAGGAACCCAAAACCTATTTGAGATCCTTGGATTAACTAGGTATTCACTATGGATGACCTCCCTAGATACCTCCCTAATGACCCTCCTAGGCTTTGAAGCCTTGGTCATTTGAGTCTTGTCATGGTTAACCATAGGGATTTCCTCCCTTGTAACCTTCTTGGTGACCTTCCTAGGTTTCTTTGAAACCTTAATCACTAGACATCTACCATGGTCAACTCTAGGGATAACTTCCCTTTTGACCTTGGTTTTCCTAGACCTAGATTTAGTTTCATTGTCACACCCCGAGAGTATTCTGAGCCAAAAAGCAAACGGACAGCATCTCCCCTGTACATGGCAACATATCCTATTGATACAAGGCCTTTCGGCCACAATCACAATAATATATATATAACAAAACACAGTAGAAACTATCACAACGAAATAACAACTACACACAGTGCATACTGGTATGACTGACCACGACATAAAGAAAACAATGTCAAAACCCGAATCAACAAGTGCGTACATTAACAATGTCTAACACAATGTCACCATATAAATCCGGATCAATATAAGAACATTCGATACTAAAGGAAAACATAAATCCAAAGTCGGGACCCTCGGAAGTGAGATGAGAGGTTGCCCACCAGCGTTGCTCTAAGCCCATCATGAAGTCGGCTACCTGTTACCTAGGCGACAAGAAAACCCAAGGTCAGTGGTGGTGAGTACAAAACTCAGTAGTAATATATATATATATATATATATATCACATGCGAGTCAATAATATGCTATCTAAAGATATAACAGGTATACACCAGAATAAATATAACAACTGTATAACTAAACTGATCAACAATAAAAATATAAGGTACTGACATACCTGAAGATCGGCAATGATGTAACTCATACAACCTTAGTATAAGTACCATAATACAATACCTACAACATGGTAGAGTAAATACTAACTCTATAATCAACCAAAACCACCATACCAACATTCTATGTCAAATACACAATGAACCGGGTCCATCCCGTATCACCTCAAGGTACTGGTCAAAGGTATACGACAATCTAACCAACTCAACTCTGGTAATCCACACACGACCATACAAAATATGCAAGTAGAATGCAAGATGATGTACAATCAAATGCAGCAAGCATAGTTTAAACAAATGCAACATCCAACGATCATATATATAGACGCTAGCTATATATATTCGCATCACACTCAACTATATATATATATATATATTTATATCTACGCACTCTACTACTACCACGACCCCAGTGTGGCCTAGGTGGCACGACATGACAACTGTCCCAACTCAACAACAATCACTGCTCTCGAGTGGCCAAGTGGGCAGTATGAAGTAGCATATAAGCGTAAAGAGCTAGATACACAACGAGGGTCCCTATTATTGGCCACCTCGACTGTCACTACCCATGAATGGTCGAGTGTCACGCACCCAGGACAACTGCATTCAACTCCAACAACCACTGTCAATAGTGGAGTGAGTTTGGCACAAAAAATGTCTGCCTTCAACTAGTTACTCCTCCACGAGTAACCTGGGAGGCAGGATGACTGACGACCCTCTCAACCACAAGGGAGACCAAGTTGTCAACATGCATGTAAATGAAATGAATGCACGACAGTATATACATATGTCTACAACACACTCTCTATTCTATAGAGAGGCATATACATCTGACAACAACCAAGCTAGGACCTCCAGTCCATAGCGACCCTATATCGACAAATCACACGTCCATACACGACTACATGATCCATAGTAGATATATACACAACATCAGGATATGATATGAAAACTCAACTTTACTTCTAGAACATCACCCACCCCCGAATGATTTATTTAAATTGCATAATTTAGTTTTACAACCGAATTTAGCTACGTACACATAGGTAAACAACTACAGGTCCACTTATCATAACATCTATAATTCATAACAAAGATGAATGAATAGATAACAACAATGACAGAGTATTTAAGTGCAAAGGCAAGTATCAAGCATAAAAAAAATTAGAGTGGAGTCAAGGTCGAAGTGACAATAATATGAAGTTATATACTTCAGGGTTTAGCTACTACCTGACCAGGGTAGGAAATATTACCCACATGATAAAAAGCTTGAAATAAATATCTTCACACCCAAGGACCTGCCTCGTATCCACATCCTGCAAATATCATCAACTACAATTAAATTCAAGCACACGACAAATATACTAATTAACTGCCATATCATTTTTATATTCGAGTCCTTTTATAGAATACAAATTAGAAACCCCCCAATTATCCATGGTCGATTTACCATAACCAAGCCCCCCATCGAACCTTCAACTTCTAACTTTAATCCATTTACAACCCCTCAATCCACAAACAGTAGATATGGTAAAAGTTTAAGCTTTAAACAGCCATTCCCTGCGACACATTGGGTAATGCGGTTGAGGAGTCTGTGAGTTGACCCACTTGAGTATGCAATGGAGATGGAAAGCATGGTTACAAACACCCCAAATCAGTGGGCAGTCATCGCCAGGAAACTTGCAGTCTGGGAAGCAACCGTCAAAGGCCATCCTACAGATCCCACATGTTTCATCCTAAGCATTCCATGTCCATGAAGCCACAACATGCCATTTCAGTATTTTCACCTTCATGATCCTTATCGAGAAGCAAGACCTACCCAGTTACGTATCAGCTAACCACTAAATTTTAACAGAATTGTAATTGTAACGAATAAGCAAAGCAACCTTTATGCCATCATTTTATCTCAAAGCCATAAAAAGAATGCACACAATCAAAGATGAGTCGACCAGATCAGCGCTTCAAAAATGCTTCTTGTCCACCCATAGAATGCCCAAGATCATGGATCAAAGACAAAATGGAGCCCTAGTACTCACCGGCGGTAGGAGGAAGGTGGGCTACTAAAGCTCCAAACTTTCCCTATTCGTCGGCTAAATTTGCCACTGCCCAAATCCTAGGTTGGTGTACTTGCTCCGGCAGAGATTGCGACAGTAGTTCACCATCAGAACGTCGTCGATTCAAACTCCCCCATTGCTTGCTCACTACTCTGGCTCGTCCGTGGGCATCGACGAGGAAACTTGCTCGCCGTTGCTTGCAGTGAAGGGGACAGGCTGTGGTCAGCCATCTCTTGCAGAGAAAGGGAATGGGTAGATGTCGGAGAGGTTGCAAGAGGAAAGGGGCTCGCAAGAAGGAGAACTCGCGAGAAAGAGGGAGTCGCGAGGGAGAAGAATGAGAGGAAAGGGGAGAATGGTAACTGCTCGAAAAAAAGAATCGGTGGGGAGAAATGTCGGACGGTGTGGAGTCAGCAATGGGTGAAGAAAATGCTGCTGGAAATTAATAAGAAGTAGTTGAGAATGATTGGGAGAATAGCAACTTACGGTGAGGATGAGAAAAGGCTGTCGCGAGTGAGAAACTCGCGATCGAGGCTTTTCCAACGCCTGTTCGAAGGTGGTTGAGCTAGCCTAGATCAAATCCGAGCTAACCCCACTTGACCCCTACACAAAATTAAACCCCAAACAGCTAATTAATACATAAATCTGATTTTTTTTTCCGTCGTATTTTGTTGGTGCAATCGGCCCAAGTCACGATTGACCAGACTCGAGTTTGACTCAAGCAATGTTTTGATGTTTAATAAAAATATATGACAATGTGATTGTCATGGTAAAGTCCAAGTCATGGGTACTTGTCATGGAAAGTCCAAGTGGGACACTTGGCATTGGGAAAGTCCAAGTCTTGAGTACTTGGCATGTAAAGTCCAAGCATGGGTCTTGGCAAGGGAAAGTCCAACATGGGTTGGCAAGGAAAGTCCAAGCATGGGTCTTGGCAAAGGAAAGTCCAAGTCTTAAGTACTTGGCATGGAAAGTCCAACATGGGTTGGCAAGGGAAAGTTCAAGCTTGAGTCTTGGCATTTGAAAAGTACAAGGAGAATATTGGCAGCGTAAAGTCCAAGAGTAAAGTCTTGGCAGTATAAATCCAATGGTTGGCGACGTAAAGTCCAAGCAAGAGTCTTGGTAGCGTAAGTCCAATGTGCCTCGGCAGTATAAATCAACTTAGCATGACATAGCCGATGGAAGCACCTAAAGGCTAGCGTATGGATGAACAAGTCATGGATGACTTGGAGGGATCCGATAGGCGTGAGGCTGACGGAGGTGGCTAGAAGGCTTAGGTCTAGGCTAAGGGTGGTGTAGCAAGTATGGGGGCACCATACTTGGGTTAAAACCTCATGTTTGAGGTGTATCAGTCAACTGAGACCATGGGTCAGTTGACTAGTAGAAGTCAACTAGGGTTTGACTGCGGGAAGTGCCTAGCAGTCGACTGACAGAGGTTATCAGTTGACTGTTGGCCAGAGCAGTTGACTGACCTTGTGATCAGTCGACTGGTGGCCGGGATTTTGGGCACAGAATGTTCTCCAGTCGAGTGATCGGCCCGACCACTAGACTGATTGAGCTAGCAGTCGACTGATGGGTATGATCAGTCGACTGATATCCTATCTGTTGGATTTTTCCAGTGTGGATCGCACCATTGTCTCACAGCAACAGTGTCATCAGTCGACTGATGGTCCCGTGCAGTCGACTGATAGGAGAAATATAGCCTAGGCAGCATCTTTAAAGGGAGCTCATGGAGGAGATTTCGATCAACCAGTTCTTGAGGAGTTTTGGGGCGATTTGCCGCTGCAAATCAGGGTCTCCAAGTGCATTTCAAGCAACCACAAAGTAAGCAATCAAAAGAGCAATTGTAAAGTGTTGTTTTCTTTACTAACAAGATGGAAATTCAAGAGAATTTGGGTTGGGACATCAACACCCCAATCCCATATGCTTTCTATGGACAAGAAGGCTTCAACCAATGGAAGGAAAGGATTGAAGATTTCTTGATGATGAGGGACTTTGAGGAGTGGTCCATCTTAATGGAAGGATTCGAATATCCAAGAGGACCAAAGGGAGGCTTCCTCAAGAAGAAGAGATGGACCAAGGGGCAACTCTAACAATTCAATAAAAATAAGAAGGTAGAAAATTTTATTATTGATTTGCTTCCTAATGTCATATTGTGTAGCTTAGGTGAATACATGGATGTCAAAGAGCTATGGAGCTAAGTGGCAAGACTCCATGAGGAGCCCAAAGAACAAGAGTGCTCATCGGGAGGAGACCGAGGAAGCAAGCACATCATCCTCACAAGAAAGTGAGGATTCGGAAGTTGATAAAGAATCAACATCCGAGAAGGAAGAAGAGGTGGAAGAATCCTCCACCTCTAGGATTGAGGGGGAGGAGAGAATTCCCACACCGGAGCAAGAGCAAGAAGTCACTTCAACTTCTAGAAGAAGTGAAGAAGCAACTCCGACTTCCACCACGGACCTAGGTAACTCAAATACACCGTTTCAAAATAAAATTCATATAATGTGTTTTGAGTGTAGGGAGTTTGGGTACTATAAGAGCAAGTGCCTAAGGAAGGTCAAGAAAAGTCCACCAGTGCCTAAAAGTCAAGAAAAGTCAAAGAACAAGAGTGCTCATCGGGAGGAGACCAAGGAAGCAAGCACATCATCCTCACAAGAAGGTATCAAAGAGGGAATTAAAGAGGGAATTATAGGATTCAATGCCCTAGGGGGAGCAAGAAGGTCAAAGAAGGAGTCAACAATGTAGGGGGAGCTAAGGCAAACCCTAAGGTATATCATAGTAATGCACCTTCTAGTTTTAATGTCAATAAGAATGCTAGAAATAATTTTAACAATCTTGCTATTGTACATGAAAAGCATGCTAGGAACAATAAATATTTTTGTCTAGGTGCTAAGAGTGTTAATTTTTCAAATAAGGAGAAATTTGGGACTAATGTCCCTAAAAAAACCTTACCTAGGGAATCTATTAGAAAATTTGAAGTCCACCTAGGTTTGAATCATAAATGGACTAGACACATGCTTAGGAAGAACAATACCCAAAGACCAAATGAAAAATCAAAAAATGGGCAATTAGAGTTTGAAAACCAAGTCTTGAGGTCAAGACTTGAAAAATTAGAGAAGACCCTTAGGATTATGCAAAACCAAATAAAAGGGACAAATGATCAAAAATCTAGGTCAAAGAGTCAACACCTAGGGCCTAAGAGACAAGAGTCATCCAAATGCAGGAAAGGTTTGAGTCACAAACCTAAGCCTAAGGAGGCTTACTATAGTGTTCCATTTGATTATGGAACACAAACTAGGTCTAGGAAGACCAAGGTTACTAGGGAAGCTATCCCTAAGGCTAACCAAGGTATGTGCCTAGTGGCTAGGGTTTCAAGGAAACCTAGGCAAGCCACTAAGAAGGTTACAAAGGGAGTCACCCCTAGAGTTAACCTAGGCAAGACCACAATGACCAAGGCTAACAAGCCTAGAAGGGTCATTAGGAAGGTATCTAGGGAGGTCATCCCTAAGGAATACCTAGTAAACCCTAGGAGCTCAAATAGGTTTTGGGTTCATAAAAGCGTGATCGATTCACGCTAGATGAGTTTAGGTGTGGCAACTTTAAGTGGATGGGTAGTTAACCTAACCATGGTAAAGGCGACACTTTAGGTTATTTTCAAGGTTATGGATACCTTGGAAATAGGTTTGATTTTTAATCCTAAAAGATTTTAGGATGTGCCAATATACTTTGAAGATTATGAAAAATCAATCAAATTGACACAATTTAGGTTTAGAGGTCTTAGTGTGCCATTTTGGGTTTTTGGCACACTTTGGGAATAATTGATAATATGGAAAAATGAGACTAATTATAACAAATGACAACTAATATTAAAATTTAGGTATTATTATACCTATATATTTTATTTGTCATATTTTGTTTGCCATATAACATATCATGACATCATATCTACTTTTAATCATTTAATATGTCATGATCATGTGTAGGATTAAGGTTAAATGTCATGTATGCTTAAGTTCAATCATATGCCATGACATCGTGATCATTGGTCATGCTTAATTATGCTATCATTTATGCCATGATCATCTCATGCATTTAATTTGATGAAAATTGATTTAAGGACAATGGCATGACTTGAAGTCCCATTTATAAGGGAATCAAGTAGGGTTGCCTTAGAAAATGCATGAAACCCTAGATTAGGAGAACAAAACCCACATCTCACATCACATTGACATGTATATGTATTGATACACTCTAGATACATGTGAGATGATAGGATATGAGTTGAGTTCAAGGTGCATAGTTTTTGCATCTAGATGAACTAAACCTCATCTAATATCATTAGTGGATCATTGGGAAAGCTTATGTTCAAGTCATGTACTTTAAGCCCAAAGAATATGATTCAATATAAGGTTTTGAAAATAATTTAAAATCATTTTGAAAAACCTTGGTGAAGTCTATCTTTTGATAGCAATCAACATTGATGAAGTTGATACAAAGTAAGCTAAAACATTGAAGTTTTTCTTCACTTTTGAACTTTGTGTCAATTTCATTATTTTATGGGTAAAATATTTTTCAAACATTTTTCACCCATTGTATTTCTTATAAGTAATGTACGTATGAATTTTCATGATTTTTCAAAATACGTAGAATTACTTATGCCTTTTCAAAATTCGATTTTGATAGCTGAAATTCGGAAATTTCAGTTATCAGTTGACTGCCCTTGTTAGTAGTCAACTGATGGGCACAGCAGTCGACTGATCCTGATAAAGTCGACTGCCAGGCTGATTTCGAGAAAAACAAGGTTGTTTAGCCCGTTTTCAGCTACGGTAAGGTTCCCTAACCACTCCTAACCCTAGGATATGCTTTGGGAAGCATTATAAAGGGTGCAAATCCATTGGATATGGATTAGGAGAGTTGTTAGGGCGATATATTAAATTTGAGGTATGGGAAAGTTCAATGTTGAACTTTAGACCTTAATTTTGATGTTTTAGAGTTCCTATTGGCTTAGGGACTTCCCAAGGACATTGTTGGTGCAATAGTCAAGGGGGAGCAAGCCTTTAGGGGGAGGTATCCATCATGAGATGATGGATGTTATTTTTCCTCATGAGGGGAGAAATGGGATTTTGAGATACCCAATTTGGAAATTGAGAGAGTGTGTAGGATTGCCTCTCTTGAGTGATATGGGACTTATCACTAGGAAGATTGTAGGCATCCTAGGTATTTTTGGACCAAGGGGGAGATTATAAGATCTCATTGGGACATGAGACATTGACCTCCTTGGGGCGAACCTTTTTGATGTATGTCAAAAAGGGAGAGAATGTTGAAATTATCAATTTGGGATAATTGGTAAGGGAATTTGAGTTATAGGCCAACTCAATGGTGTTTTTGTCAAACATCAAAAATGGGGCGATTGTTGGTGCAATCGGCCCAGGTCACGATTGACCGGACTCGAGTTTGACTCGAGCGATGTTTTGATGTTCAACAAAAACATATGACAATGTGATTGTCATGGTAAAGTCCAAGTAATGGGTACTTGGCATGGAAAGTCCAAGTGGGACACTTGGCGCTAGGAAAGTCCAAGTCTTGAGTACTTGGCATGTAAAGTCCAAGCATGGGTCTTAGCAAGGGAAAGTCCAACATGAGTTGGCAAGGAAAGTCCAAGCATGGGTCTTGGCAAAGGAAAGTCCAAGTCTTGAGTACTTGGCATGGAAAGTCCCACATGAGTTGGCAAGGGAAAGTCCAAGCTTGAGTCTTGCATTTGGAAAGTCCAAGGGGAATATTGGCAGCGTAAAGTCCAAGGGGAAAGTCTTGGCAGCATAAGTCTAATGGTTGGCGGCGTAAAGTCCAAGCGGGAGTCTTGGCAGCATAAGTCCAATGTGCCTTGGTGGTATAGATCAACTTAGCATGACATAGCCAATGGAAGCGTCTGAAGGCTAGCGTATGGATGACTTGGAGGGATCCGATAGGCGTGAGGTTGACGGAGGTGGCTAGAAGGCTTAGGTCTAGGCTAAGGGTGGTCTAGCAAGTATGGGGGTACTATACTTGGGTTAAAACCTCATGTTTGATTTGACTACGTAGCAATGATCGGACAGAGGTTATCACGACCATCGATTAGAGAAGTTGGATCGATCTTGTGATCACCAACCGTGGCCGGGATTTTGGGCACAGAATGTTCTCCAGTCGAGTGATCAGCCCGACCACTCGACTGATTGAGCTATCAGTCGAATGATGGGTATGATCAGTCGACTGATATCCTATTCGTTAGATTTTTCTAGTGTGGATCGCACCGTTGTCTCACGAATAAAGTGTCATCCATCGATAGTCCTGCATCCGAAGGCGAAATCTAGCCTGTGCGGCTTTAAAGGGAGCTCGTGGAGGAGATTTTGATCAATTGGTTCTTGAGGAGTTTTGGGGAAATTTGCTGCTGCAAATCAGGGTCTCCAAGTGCATTTCAAGCAACCACAAAGCAAGCAATCAAAAGAGCAATTGTAAAGTGTTGTTTTCTTTACTTGTTGTGTATTTTATTTATATCTTGCTTGTATTTGTTTCTTATTGTTGTAAGACCATTTGTACGAGGTTTTTCCACCTCCGAATTATTCCGAGAATGAGTATTTGTGATTAGTAGTGCGTATTTGCATTGTTAGGGCTTTTAGGGCCCAATCTGTAGAGTAGGAACCATTCAGTTCCGAACCACGTTATATCTCGCGTTGTGGTTGTGTATCTTGTTGTTTATATTTGTTATTATCATTCCGTTGTGCTAACAAGATTGTAGACGATCAAACGCGAACAAATTCCATCGAGCATCGACGCGCTATTCACCCCCCCCCCTCTAGCGGGCACATCGTTCCCAACATATTTTACATTCATAGTCAAATAGAACATTATGATAGGATGAAATTACCTTTCTGGATTTAGGTTTGTGACCCAAACCTTGCCTCCTAGTTGGTTCTTGCCTCCTAGACCATAAACCTTGCCCATTAGACCCTATAATTGAATTTTGTAACTTCCTAAGGGTCCTCTCCAATTTTTTAAGCCTTGACCTCAAAGCTTGATTTTTTACCACTAATGCCTCCAATTTTGAATTCCTATTTATTCTTTAGGCATTGTTCTTCCTTTTAGGCATACGCTTACCCTTCTTAGGAGTAATCCCTAAATTGTTCTCTATCTTCCTAATAGTTTCCTAAGGTAGAATAGTTCTAGGATTATCCTTAGGTAAATTGACATGTTTAGCACCTAAGCAATAAAATCTATTCCTAGCATGCTTTTGTTCATGAGCAATGGAAATAAAATTCTTAGCATGCTTGTTCTTATTATGAAAACTAGTAGGTGCATAACTAAATGATACCTTAGGGTTTGCCTTAGCTCCTCCTACATTTTAGCTCCCTACTTTATCCTTCTTGGAGTGACTTCCCTTAGGGCATTGGCTCCTATAGTGGCCCGTTTGATTGCATTTGAAACAAATAATATGCTCCTTGCTCTTTTGACTTTTGGCACCGGCTTCCTTTGGCTTCTCATTGACTTTTGGTGTCAGTTGAGTTTTCTTGACTCTTTTTGGGCACTTGCTCTTATAGTGCCCTTGCTCCCTACACTCAAAGCATATAATGTGATTTTTATTTTTATGAATTGCATTTGAGTTACCTAGAGAAGAGTCTTGAATTTGCTCTTCATTTTGTCCGGAGGTAGATGTTTCTTCTTGTTTTTTCTCCAGTGTTCAATACCTATGCTCCCCCTTAATTCTAGAAGTGAAGATTTCCAATACCTCTACCTCTTCTTCTCCGAATGTTGATTCTCTCTCAACCTCTAATTCCTCAAGCTCTTTAGAGGATGAGCATTCCTCTTCTTTGGGCTTCTTCTCTACTTGTGTCGGTGAGGAATTATCGTGGAGCTTGGCAAGCTTATTCCATAACTCTTTAGCATCTTGATATTCACCTATCTTACATAACAAATCATGAGGAATTACATTAATTAGGATTGTCGTTACCCTTTCATTTATCTCAAAGGCTTGGATTTGCTCTTCGATCCATTTCTTCTTCTTGAGGGGTCTTCCCTTTTTGTCTATGGGAGCTTCAAATCCCTTTATCAAGATCATCCACTCTTCGAAGTTCATCAAGAAGTTTTCCATCCTCATCTTCCATTGATCGAAACCTTCTTGTCCATAGAATGCATATGGGATTAGAGTGTTGATGTTCAATCTCAATCCATCGTTGGGCAAATCCATCCTCTAGCGCCTATGCTCTCTTGGTGGTTAGTCCTTTGAAGAGCATCCTTGCCCTAATTACCACTTGTGTAGGGTATCGGGGCAATTTGTTCTTCTGAGAGCTCTGGGCTCTGATACCAATTGTAGGGACTGATATGGTCGCTCTAGAGACGGGATGAATAGTGATTCACAAATTTCATCATTTCAATTGTGTTCGTGCTTGTCTACAATTCATTAGTGCAATGGAATATATAAAATAGCATAAATGAAAACAAAGACAAAACACAATCACAAGACAAGAAGATTTAACGTGGGTTGGAACCCTAGTTCCTACTCTATGAGTCAAGCTCTAGTCGAGCTCTAGTGATTCATACCATCACTATCAAACTTCTCCTTCTTGAAAAATACTCCGGAGGTAGAGAAACCTCTTACAACAAGATTACAAAAGTAATACACCAAGCAAATACAATTATACAAATGAAATGCAAAAAAAACTTTACAAGAGTACTTTTGATTGCCTGCTTGTTGCTAGCTCTGGATTGCTCTTGAAGGTCTAGAATGAAACAATACCTCCCCTTCAAAATTGCCCCAAAAATCATTGTTAGAATCATTCCCGTTGAGCTCCATTTATCTCCTTCTGGGCTAGAATTCTGCTTAGTAGTCAACTGGACTTACCATCATTCGACTACCCGTGTATCCGTTGTCTCACAATGGACTAATCCATGTCAGATTAGGGCACACCAGTCGACTACTCTGATCTATCAGTCGACTACCCTTACATAACAGTCAACTATGGACCTTTCTGTGCTCGTGTTCACAAATTCTAGTCGACTGTCATCCATGGCAGTGGACTACTCAAGGCAAGTCGACTGCCCATACATAGCAATCGACTGCCCATACATAGCAATCGACTGCTAGTGGAACACAACTGAAGTCGAGCCTCCAGTAGACTACTGACCAGTGGACTAGGCCATAACCCAAGTCGACTGATCCGAGTTAACTAAGCTTCTGAGTGTCAAACACTCAACCAGTCAACTGGTCCATAACCCTAGTATGATCCCCTCATACTTGATAACCACCCATAGCCTATACCTAAGCCTTCAACCCACTTCCATCAGCCTCATGCCTCTCGGATCCCTCAAGTCTGTGACTCTTCATCTTTGCGCTAGCCTTCAAGTGCCTTCATCAGCTAAGTCATGCTAACCAGGTTCCTTGCCAAGGTTCATTTGGACTTATGCTGCCAATACTCCATGCTTAGACTTTATGCTACCAAACATTGGACTTATGTTGCCAAGACAACATGCTTGGACTTTATGCTGCCAATATCACACCCTTGGACTTCTTAATTGCCAAGCATCCATACTTGGACTTTCACCGTTGCCAAGGCCCATGCTTGTACTTTTCATGCCAAGTACCTAAGACTTTGACTTTCCATGCCAAGTATCCAAACTTGGACTTCTCTCGAGTTCTACTCGAGCTAGGTCAACCTTGACCTGAAGTTGATTGCTTCAACAATCTTCCCATAAAGCTATCTCCTCATATGGTCAAACTCATGTCAACCATATGATTAACCCATTGTCATATAATGGTCAAACCATTATCAAACAACAAAACACTACTATAGTCCCACTCGAGTCTAGTCAATCGTGACCTAGGTTGATTGCACCAATAAGTATCAAGTATGAGGGGAGCATACTTGGGTTAAACCTCAATTTTAAGGTGTACCAGTTGACTAATGGCTTTGGCCAGTCGACTGGTCGAGTGTTAGGCACTCGAAGGTTCAGTTGACTCGGAGCAGTCGATTGGGATTATTATTCAGTCGACTGGTGAGTAGTCGACTACAACTCGATTGCTACTGTGGCTCTGGAAGTCAACTGGTGGCTATCACCAGTCAACAAGCCACTGATAGTCGACTACCATAGATGGGCAGTCAACTGGCCATAAGTGGACAGGGCCCAGAAGGTCTCGTAGTTGACTGGGCAGTCGACTACTAGGGTATTCGTTGGGCGAAAGCCTACATGGATTAGTTCATTGTGAGACAACATATTAGGGGGTAGTTAACTGGTGCCTTTTGATAATCGACTGCTAAGTGGAAATTGTTAGTGCAATCGGCCCAAGTCACGATTGACCAGACTCGAGTTGGACTCGAGTAGTGTTTTGATGTTTGACAATATTTTGGGGAGATTATTGGTGCAATCGACCTGGGTCATGATTGACCGGACTCGAGTTTGACTTGAGTGGTATTTTGATGTTTGACAAAGGTTTGACCATTGTTTAACTATATGGTTGACATGGGGTTGACCATATGATTGAAAGTCCAAGCTTGAGTCTTGGCAATTGGAAAGTCCAACATGGGTTGGCAAGGAAAGTCTAAGTGGGACACTTTGGCAAGGGAAAGTCAAAGCATGGGTCTTGGCAAGGGAAAGTCCAAGGTTGAGTCTTGGCAAATGGAAAGTCCAACATAGGTTGGCAAGGAAAGTCCAAGGGGTAATATTGGTGGCATAAAGTCCAAGCGAGAGTCTTGGTAGCATAAGTCCAATGGTTGGTAGCGTAAAGTCCAAGTGAGAGTCATGGTAGTGTAAGTTCAATGTGCCTTAGCGATATAGGTCAACTTAGCAAGACAATAGCCGATGGAAGCACTTGAAGGCTAGCGTATGGATGAACAAGTCATGGATGACTTGGAGGGGTCCGATAGGTGTGAGGTTGACAGAGATGGTTAGAAGGCTTAGGTCTAGGCTAAGGGTGGTCTAGCAAGTATGAAGGCATCATACTTGGGGTTAAACCTCATGTTTGAGGTTATCAGTCGACTGGGGTTTTGGACCAGTCGATTGGTCAAGTGTTTTGACACTTGGCAGCCGAATTTACTCTATGACGGTCAGGTGATCGAGTCGGGTGTTTGATTATGAAAATAGCTTGGCGATCATTGCCGGCGTTAAACGATCGATGATGGCTTATCGATCGCCATGGATGACAGTCGACTACTAGTCGGGGTTACGGGAGTAGAATGCTCGGTGGTCGACTGGTCAGCTGGCTATGGCCCTGGCAGTCGACTGCTAGGTAATGGTAGTCGACTGCCAGTGCAACTGTTGGCTTGGATACCAACGTAGATTAAGTTGTTGTCTCACAACGATATTGTTGGCAGTCAACTGGAGCCTTATGGCAGTCGACTGCCAAGTGTGAAATTAACCCGACTAAGGTTATAAAAGCAGCTCGGATGGGAGGATTTGGCAGCAATTTTTGAGGCAATTTTGGAGGGAAATTGCTACTGCATTCCAGACCTTCAAGGTCAATTCAAAGCTAGCAACAAGCAAGCAATCCAAAGTTCTTGTGTAAAGTGTTCTTTATTTGTTTTGTGTATTACTTAGTTTTTCTTGTTGTATTTCTATTGTATTACTATTATAATCTTTATATGAGGTTTCTCCACCTCTGACTTGTTGTCGAGAAGGAGTTTTATTAGTGGTGTTATCATCACTAGAGCTCATTGAGCTCGCCCTGTGGAGTAGAAACCCTAAGGTTTCGAACCACATATATCGCGTGTTTTTATCTTGTGTATTTGTTTGTATTATTTCTATATTCTACTGTGTACTAACAATCATAGACAAGCACACGAATGAATTCCATCATGCAACGTCAAAACACTATTTACCCCCCTCTAGCAACGTCCAATTTCCAATAAGTGGTATCAGAGCGAGGCCGCTCTTCATTTGGACTAACCCCCAAGAGAGCACCTCTAGAGGGTGATGAAGAAGATGGAGTTTGAAGGACGACTAGGATGGGACATCAACACTCCAATCCCATACACCTTCTATAGACAAGAAGGGGTTGAGCAACGGAGGGAACGAATGGAGAACTTCTTCATGATGGACTTTGAAGATTGGATGATCATAGTGAAAGGGTTTGAAATTCCAAGATGTTTAAAAGGTGGATACCTCAAGAAGAAGAGATGGACCAAAGAGCAATTCCAAGCCTTCGAGAGAAATGATAAGGTAATGGAATTGATATTAAGTTCATTACCTAATGATATTGTGTCTAGGTTAGGTAAATTTCTAGATGCCAAGGAGCTATGGGAAAAATTGGCCAAGCTCCATGAAGAATCATCCATGGCTCAAGTAGAGAGAGAGCCTGAAGAAGAAACAAGCTCTTCCTCACAAGAAAGTAAGGATTCAGAAGTTGAAGAGGAGTCAACTTCCATATCAATGGAAGAGGAAGAAGTAGAGGAAGCCTCCACCTCTAGGATTGAGGGGGAGGATATTAGGTTATCTTCCATGCTAGAGCAAGAAGAAGAGGAACCATCTACCTCCGGTCAAGAAAATGAAGAAGTGCAAACTTCCACTACCCTAGGTAACTCAAACACTTTAATTAATAATAAAAATCATATTATGTGTTTTGAGTTTAGGGAATATGGGCACTATAAAATCAAGTGCCCTAAGAAGGTCAATAAGACCCCATCGACACCAAAACCTCAAGAAAAGACTAAGGATGCCGGAGCCCCAACCATTAAGAGCAAAGAGCATATGGTGTGCTTCAAATGCCACCAAATAGGAAATTATAGGTGTCAATGCCCTAGGGAAGAAGAAGGGGCAAGAAGGAGCTACACAAGTAGGGGGAGCTTCCAAAGCAAACCCTAAGGTATATTTTAATGCACCTTCTAGTTCTAGATTTAAAAAGCATGTTTTTAGCACTCTTGCTATTACTCATGAAAAGCATGCTAGTAAAAATAGACTTTATTTCTTAGGAGCTAAACATGTCAACTTTAGAAATAAGAAGAAATTTAGGACTAATGTCCCTAAAACAATTTTACCTAAGGAAAGTATTAGGAAGATAGAGAACCATCTAGGCTTTAACTCCAAAAATTCTAGACATATGCCTAGAAAGAACAAATCAATTCAAGGAAATAATGGGCCCACCAATTAGAGAAATTAGAGTTAGAGAACTAAGCCTTGAGGTCAAGGCTTGAGAAACTTGAAAAGACCCTTAGAAATATGCAAAATCAAACTCAAGTGTCTAGGAGTCAAAACCTAGGGTGTAAGAGGCAAGAACCATCTAGGAGGCAAGGTTTAGGTCACAAGCCTATGTCTAAGAAGGTAATGCCTACTACCACAATGTTCCATTTGATCATGGAACTAAATCTAGGTCTCGGAAAACCAAGGTCACAAGAGAAGTCATCCCTAGAGTTGACCATGGTAGGTGCTTTGTGGCTAAGGTTTTGAAGAAACATAGGGAGGCCACTAAGAAGGCTACAAGGGGAGTTACCCCTAGAGTTAACCTAGGCAAGACCCAAATGACCAAGGCTACCAAGCCTAAGAGGGTCAATAGGAGGGTATCTAGGGAGGTCATCCCTAAGGAATACCTAATTAACCCAAGGAGCTCAAATAGGTTTTAGGTTCCTAGGAGCGTGATCGACTCACGCTAAATGGGTTAGGTTGTGTCAACTTTAAATGGATGGGTAGTTAACCTAACAATAGTAAAGGTTGCAGTTTAGGTTATTTTCAAGGTTATGGATACCTTGGAAATAGGTTTGAATTTAAAATCCTAAAAGATTTTAGGTTATGCCAATATTATTTAAGAAGTTTAAAAAAAAATCAAATTGGCACAAATTAGGTTTAGAGTTATAGTGTGCCATTTTGGGTGTTTGGCACACTTGGGAGATGGTTGGTAATATGGCAAAATGGACTTAATAATAACAAATGGCAATCAATATTAAAATTTAGGTATTGTTATACCTATACTTTTTATTTTCCATGCTTGATTTTCCATATAACATGTCATGACATCATATTTTTTTTTAATCACATAAAATATCATGATTATGCTTAGGACTATTTTATGTCATGTATGCTTCGGGTTATATTTATGCCATGACATCATGATTATTGGCATTGCTTTATTTATGCTATCATTTATGTCATGATCATATTTCATGCATAAATAAAATTGAGTTAAGGACTATGGCATGACTTGAAGTCTCATGTATAAGGGAATCAAGTAGTATTGCCTTAGAAAATACAAGAGGCCCTAGATTAGGATGAACCAGAATCCACATCTCACATCAAATTGACATGTGTGTGTATTGATACACCCTAGACACATGTGAGATGCTAGGAAATGAGTTAAGTTAAAGATGCATAGTTCTTGCATCTAGATTAACTCAAACTCATCTTATACCATGATGGATCATGGGGAAAGCTAATGTGAAAGTCATGTGCATTGAGCCCATTGATCATGATCCAATATAGATTTTTCAAAACACATTTTAAAATTATTTTAGAAAATCTTGGTGTAGTCTATCTTTTAATAGAAGTCACCATTGAGAGAGTTGATACAGAGTAGAGCCAAAATATTGAATTTTTCAATGGTTTTGAACTTTGTGTCAAACTCATTATTTTTTGGGTATTCTATTTTTCAAATATTTTTCACCCATAATGATTGTTATAAGTAGTATACGTATGAAGTTTCAAGATTTTCAAAATACATATATTTACTTATGTATTTCTAAAATTCGGATTCTAATTTCTGAAATTCTGCATTTGCAGAAATCAATTGACTGCCACTTATGGAGTTGACTAGCGTCAACGGCAATCAACTGGTGACTGTAAGAGTCAACTACTAGAGCTGATTTCGGGTAAACAAGGATATTTAGCCCATGTTTCAGCTATGTTAGGTTACCCTAACTATTCCTAATCCTAGGATATGCTTTAGAAAGCATTAGAAAGGGTAAAAATCCATTGGATATGGATTAGGAGAGTTGTTTGGGTGTGTATCAAATATTAGGGTGTGTAAAAGTTCAAGGTTGAACTTTTAACCTTAATTTTAATGTTTTAGTGTTCCTATAGGCTTAGGGACTCTCCAAGGACATTGTTGGTGCAATGGTCAAGGGGAGCAAGCCTTAGGGGGAGGTTATCCATCATGGGATGATGGATATGTTCTTCCTCATGAGGGGAAGAAATGGGAATGTGAGATGCCCAATTTGGAAATTGGGAGAGTTTATAGGAAGTCTCTCTTTAGTGATATGAGACTTATCACTAGGAAGAGTGAAGGCATCCTAGATATTTTTGGACCAAGGGAAAGATTGTAAGATCTCATTGGGATATGAGACATTGACACCCTTGGGGAGAACCTTTTTGATGTATGTCAAAAAAGGGGAGAATTAATGGGATTACCAATTTGGGAGAATTGGTAAGAAGATTTGAGTTAGGTAGCCTAACTCAATGGTTTTATGGTTTTTGTCAAACATCAAAAAGGGACAGATTATTGGTGCAATCAGCCCAGGGCACGATTGATCAGACTCGAGTTGGACTCGAGTAGTGTTTTGATGTTTGACAATGTTTTAGGGAGATTGTTGGTGCAATCATCCCAGGTCATGATTGACCAGACTCGAGTTTGACTCGAGTGGTATTTTGATGTTTGATGATGGTTTGACCATTGTTTGACTATATGGCTGACATGTGGTTGACCATATGATTGAAAGTCCAAGTTTGAGTCTTGGCAATTGGAAAGTCCAACATGGTTTGGCAAGGAAAGTCCAAGTGGGACACTTGGCAAGGGAAAGTCCAAGCATGGGTCATGGCAAGGGAAAGTCCAAGCTTGAGTCTTGGAAAATGGAAAGTCCAACATGGGTTGGCAAGGAAAGTCCAAGGGGTGATATTGGCGGCGTAAAGTCCAAGCGAAAGTCTTGGCAGCATAAGTCCAATGGTTGGCGGCGTAAAATCCAAGCGGGAGTCTTGGCAGCGTAAGTCCTGTTGGCAATGTGCTATACCTCGGAATGCTCATAGGCTCCCATGTCCCCGGATTAAAATTTTCACTGATGAAAACTAATCCGGATGGGATGAGTTTCCTAAGCACAACCAATTCGTCGTCGTGCCAACGACTCGAGTGATCGCTTGAACAAACTAGTTGTTCAAGCAACCAAACTCTTCTAGTCGATTAGCCGCGGAAGAGACGACGGACGGATTGCCGATTTTTGTGTTTCTTATTCGGGGTCCATGATTATACAAATACATGCAAATGTAAACTAGTATAATCAACATATACTAACATAAAGAACATAAGCTAGCATATCAAATAAGAACATGCAAAGAACAATAATAAAAGTTATAAAACTTTTATACCTCTTGATCTTCTATCGTATGTCCTAACCTCCTTGTAGACTTCGTGTGGGCGAAGATCCTCCACAAGTTGAAGCATCCTAGATCTTCTTCAATCCAAAGAAAGAAGAACTCTCTTTCCCTTCTTGCTTGAGCCAACCACCAATCCACAAAGGATTGATGCCGCCGGCCCCAAGAATAGAGAGAACAAAATGGAAACAAAACTCATCTCTTATCTAGGACCAACCATCAAACTCCAAGCATGATGTTTGCCGCCGGTCCAAAGAGAAGATGGAATGGAGTATGGAAGCCAACCGAAAGAGAAACACCAAGGGTATGGGCGCCGGCCAACACTTGGAGAAAGGAAAGGAAAACAATCCTCCTCCTTGTTGCCGCCCAAACCCTAGACAAAGCTTTCCTAATTTCCGGCCAAGGATGAAGGGAAGGAGAATAGGTTGAGCTCCGGCCAAGGTATAGGGAACATGGATAGTGGCCGGCCAACACTTAGAAGGAAGAAGAAGAAGATCTTCATCTCCATGTTGTCGCCCAACCTAATCCCAAAACCCTAACCCTAGCCGCCCAACCCCATCAACCAAACCCTAACCCTAATCCATATCTCTTATCTACGCCCAAGCCTAAGCCCCTATTTATAGAACTTAGGAGAAAGTTGGTTATTGATGAGGTAGCCAAAAATATAGGAACTAATTCCCAATTTTCTTGCCGCCCAAGGGTAGCAAGGAATTAGTAAAAAAAAAATTTCTTCCTATAATCTTGCCGCCCAAGGTGGCATAGGAAAAAAAAAATTTCACCAATTCTAATCTTAAAATTTTTTTTTTAACTAATTCTAATCTTGCCGCCCAAGGTGGCATAGAATTAGGAAAAAAAATTTTATCAATCTTTTAAACTTGCCGCCCACCTTATCCAACCTTTCCTCTCCCTTTTATATAGAGTTAGGTTTAGGCCTTGGTTTAATCTCCACCGTCGGTTCTAGGGTTTTAATCTCAACCGTCGGATTTAGAGATTTAATCTCAACCGTCGGTTCTAGGGTTTTAATCCCAACCGTCGGATCTAGAGATTTAATCTCAACCGTCGGTTCTAGAGATTTAATCCTAACCGTCGGATCTAGAGATTTGTTTTCCATCATTTGATCTAGACTTCATGAGGTTTATATTAGGCTACGATAGGGACCATGAGGAGGAGTTGGGTACACCGATGGATCGGAACCACACAAACTTGATCCATCAATGATGTTCCATTCCACTAGAGGATCATCATCGAACTACCTCACCAACCCCCATAAATTAATATGGGCTCCACATATTATTTGTACATCCATCTCCCCGTGTTTAAGATATCGAATGTCCATCAATTAATTGATTTACTGACCATCAATTAATTAACATATAACTCCTCGAGTAGTACCACTCAACCTTATCATCATGTTGACTAAGTCAACCTGCAGGGTTTACATGATGAACCTTATGAGCTCCTCAAGGGGACATCATCAACCTAATACATAGGACACGGATTCCTCCTATAATCAACGGCACACCATGTAAATAATATCATTTCCTAACTTACCGGGCATATTGATTTAATCCATAGAAATCTCACCCTCTGGTAAATCAAAGAAATAAATACTAAGTACATGTGTCCGTTATTATATCGGGATTAAGAGCATGTACAACATAATATCCGAGGTCCGATTCAATTATGTAGTCAGCAACAAATTGAATCACCTCTATGTCGGTCCTACTCAATACACCTAAGTGTACTAGTGTAACTTTATGTTCAAGACAAAACAATACCAAGCTACACTACAACCATGCCAATGGTTTGTCCAATACCATCTTGGTTGTGAGCCTCTACTTATACTCTACAAGGGACTGATAACATGATCTTCTGTGCCACACCCAAGCACCATGTTATCTACAATGTAAAGTATTAGACAATATGCACATATATAAATATAAAGTGCAAACAATGATCATGTGATTCTTATTTCAAAATAAAGATGTTCATATAAAAGAGCAAGGCTTTCATTATGCATCCCAACAATCTCCCACTTATAATAAAAGACTATGCTGTCATCATACTGCCATACATCTGATTCCCCTTCCCTCCACATGCCTATCAAAGCTCTCGCTAGAAGGGCCTTAGTGAAAGGGTCTTACCAGGTCATCCTCTGATGCAATCTAGGCGACAACAACTTCTACCTCCTTTACGATTTCTCGTATCAGGTGGTACTTGCACTCTATGTGTTTACTAGCCTTATGGGCTCGTGGTTCCTTCGAGTTTGCAACTGCACCATTATTATCACAATTAATTGTGATAGTTCTGGGCAAACCAGGAATCACATCCAAGTCCATCAGGAAGTTCCTGAGCCACACAACTTCTTTGGCTGCCTCATAGGCTGCCACATACTCAGCTTTCATGGTGGAGTCCGCCACGCATTTCTGCTGGGCACTCCTCCATACAATGGCTCCACCTCCTAAAGTAAACACAAAACCTAAGGTAGATTTACTGTTATCCCTATCTGATTGGAAATCGCAATCCATGCAACCCACAGGGAGTAATTGGTCTGCCCGGTAAACTAGTATATAATCCCTAGTTCTTCTCAGGCACTACAATATATGCTTTTACCGCAGTCCAATGTCTCTATCCTGGATTACTCTGATATCTGCTAACCATGCCCACGGCAAAGCAGATATCTTGTCTCGTACATAGCATACATGAGGCTTCCTACTGCCGAAGCATAAGGAACCGCCTTCAGCTCCTTTATCACCTCAGATGATCTAGGACACATCTCCTTAGATAAAGTAACTCCATACCTAAAAGGTAGAAAACCCTTCTTAGAGTTTTGCATGCTAAAACGATCAAAAATCATGTCTATGTATGAAGCTTGGGATAAGCACAACAACCTTGATCCCAAGGTTGTGACCCACTTCTCCCAAGTCCTTTAAAACTGTTTGGACAACCATACCCTTACGTCTGATAACACTCTGATATTGTTGCCAACTACCAAAATATTATCTACGTATAGTATAAGAAATACCACTACGTTTCCATCACATCTCTTGTATACACAAGACTCATCCGGACTTTGAATAAACCCATAAGTCTGGATTTACCTCATCAAAGCGGATGTTCCAAGACCTCAAAGCTTGTTTCAGTCCATAAACGGACCGATTAAGCTTACATACAATACGCTCTTTGCCCTTAGCAATGAATCTCTCTGGTTGCTTCATATAGATGTTTTCCTCAAGACTTCCATTAAGGAAAGCTGTCTTGACATCCATCTGCCACAACTCATAATCCATATGAGCTGCAGTGCACAAGAGCTCCCAGACCTGACTTGAATCCATAGATTCAATCTCAGTATTCATTGCACTTTGCAAAGATGCTGTATTTATATCTTGGATTGCCTCGTCGTATGTCTAGGGATCAGGTTCATGTTTGCTAGGGACCAAATCAAAAGATTCTCCCAAGAACATGAATCTCTCAGGCTGTCTAACAACCCTCCCACTACGACGAGGTATCACCTGTGTATCCTCTGTGACACGCGGTGCAGTGACATATGGTATGTCCTCTTGTACCGGTGGTACTAAAGAAGTGACTTCCCTTTTAACTCCTCCAGAACAATTTTACTCTTGGGCTTGTGGCTCATCACATAGTCTTCCTCTAGAAATCTGGCGTTCATGTTAACGATCACCTTCTGATCTCTAGGACTATAAAACAAGTCAGAATAACTCATCATCGATCTAACCATCTCCATAAGAGTCCTATTCCTTCGCTCTGCTACACCGTTCTGCTGGGTGTACTAGGTGCAGTCAATTGGGATTGAATCCCAACCTCTGATAAGTAGTTCCTAAACTCTCCCAAGAGGTTGTCACCACCACAATCAGATCGTAGTGTCATCCATATCTTGAATAATCGTCTATGAAAGAGACGAAATATTCAAGATTACCTCTTGCCTAGATAGTCATAGGACCTCACAAATCAGAATGAACCATTTCTAACAAATCTTTGGCTCTATACCCTTTGGCCTTAAAAAGGCCTCTTGGTCATCTTACCCTCCAAGCAAGATTCGTAGGTTGGGAGATCCTCCACCACTAATGAACCCAAAGGTCCATCAGCTATCAACCTTTGAATTCTGCTTAGGTTAATGTGACCAAGCCTAAGAAGCCAAAGATATGTTTGGTTCATCTTCGAAGGTTCTTTTCTCTTATTGGAATTAGAAGATGAGTTATTAACTTCTATTTGCATCGTGGGAGCTTGTGGTTCAAGTTATAAATTTCCTATCTATGTACCTGAATAGATAATGTCCCTATTCCTTTTATAACAAATACGATCATGAAAAATAGATTATCCGTCAAAAAACTATTTAGAAAGCCGAAATCAATTCTTTCTAAATAAAGAATTTTATAAGGAAATTCTTAAGAACCAAAAACCTTTATTTTTCTCAAAAGATAAATAAAACATCTCCCACTACAATAGCCGCCATCTTCATGGCATTGCCCAAGTAAATGGTAATATCCCCTTTAGCTAGTCATTGGGTTTCCTGGAACCCCTACAAATTATTGCAGACATGATTAGTGGCTCCCATATCTACTTACCAGGTGCCGGTAGATATCACCGCTAATAATGTTTCAATGACTAGTCCAAAAGATATACCTTTGATCTGTTTTGAATTGGGACAATCCTCCTTCCAATGTCCATCCTGCTTGTAAGTGAAGTACTTGCCTTTCGGCTTCTTCACTCTTCCCTGAGATCCTCCCACCATCTTTGCTTCACCTTGTTTCTTCTTCTTCTTGCCTTTCGGCTTAGAAGTAGAAACCCTTTTGAGCAATGATGGCTTGAGGACACTCTTTGAAGAGTGCATACTTGTACACCTTAGCAGATAAGACAATATCTAGAATCTTTTCCAATCAACATTATTTAGGTACAGTAAGCTTATTTCCTTTAGTATCATAGTAAGTGGACTGAAAGTCATTTTTGAAAATCCTAAGAATCACATAGATCATTACTTTAGATTTCAAAAAATTATTGATTCCTCAAACAATAAAATTTCGAAATCAACCAACACCTCAAAACACCGAGAATATCGCATGCCACGATAGTGTGGACGTATACGAATTCTACATTTGTAAGAGGAGGTTTTACCCATTAATTTTATTATCTTGTCAACCTTACTTTTTGACAAATAAAATTAATAGTTGGTTCCTCTTTGGCCCTACAAATAAAAGCAGTGACTCCGATGGGGAGGATACTTTTTATTTGCATCTAAGTGTGCACCATTACACGGTACTAAGGGAATTATTTCGGATTATGTGCCTTACCGCTGTGGAAGTACACACGCTCCTAGATAATTTCCTATAACCATTATTTGACCTAGTGATCCACAAACAAACTCATCCGATGGGGAGGAAGGCACTCAGAGCCGACGCGCAAGTTTGTTGCATCACACGTCAAATTGTAATGGAGGCCGCGGGAATTAATTAAAATATCCCTCTCCCACTTAGTAAATTGAAAATGAGGAATTTTCAAGCACACACAACATGCATATAAAACAAATCAGCAATAAATATAGAAAAATCAGAATTTTTCCAACTATTATGGCATTGTTCTCCAATATGCGTCCCGTCAGGTGCTCTCGCCCGCCTCCTCCTCCGTGCATGTAACGAGCCAACCGGAGATCCGAGCCGAGAATAAAACCTATTTTATTTTACATCCATCGATCCTATACTCCACGAGGGAGTGTACATGAAATCTAGATCGAAAGTAAAATAAAATAAAGAGTGGCTAAACAATGCCATATTCAATTACAAAAATTAAATACTAATTTAGCCTCGTCAACCCCGAGGATTCAAATAAAATACAATCACACACACATGCAATCACATACACACATATATAGCCATAATAGTTGGATCTTATGCCTGCAACCAAAAAGTTAGCCTCCGCACATCCTACTATTATCCGGCATACACAATATATGATAAGTGTGTGAAAGTAACCGAATCCAAAACACACAAAACCAAAAACCGTGGCTCTGATACCAGTTGTTGGCAATGTGCTATACCTCGGAATGCTCATAGGCTCCCATGTCCCCGGATTAAAATTTTCACTAATGAAAACTAATCCGGATGGGATGAGTTTCCTAAGCACAACCAATTCATCGTCGTGCCAACGACTCGAGCGATCGCTTGAACAAACTAGTTGTTCAAGCAACCAAACTCTTCTAGTCGATTAGCCGCGGAAGAGACGACGGACGGATTGCCGGTTTTTGTGTTTCTTATTCGGGGTCCATGATTATACAAATACATGCAAATGTAAACTAGTATAATCAACATATACTAACATAAAGAACATAAGCTAGCATATCAAATAAGAACATGCAAAGAACAATAATAAAAGTTATAAAACTTTTATACCTCTTGATCTTCTATCGTATGTCCTAACCTCCTTGTAGACTTCGTGTGGGCGAAGATCCTCCACAAGTTGAAGCATCCTAGATCTTCTTCAATCCAAAGAAAGAAGAACTCTCTTTCCCTTCTTGCTTGAGCCAACCACCAATCCACAAAGGATTGATGCCGCCGGCCCCAAGAATAGAGAGAACAAAATGGAAACAAAACTCATCTCTTATCTAGGACCAACCATCAAACTCCAAGCATGATGTTTGCCGCCGGTCCAAAGAGAAGATGGAATGGAGTATGGAAGCCAACCGAAAGAGAAACACCAAGGGTATGGGCGCCGGCCAACACTTGGAGAAAGGAAAGGAAAACAATCCTCCTCCTTGTTGCCGCCCAAACCCTAGACAAAGCTTTCCTAATTTCCGGCCAAGGATGAAGGGAAGGAGAATAGGTTGAGCTCCAGCCAAGGTATAGGGAACATGGATAGTGGTCGGCCAACACTTAGAAGGAAGAAGAAGAAGATCTTCATCTCCATGTTGCCGCCCAACCTAATCCCAAAACCCTAGCCCTAGCCGCCCAACCCCATCAACCAAACCCTAACCCTAATCCATATCTCTTATCTACGCCCAAGCCTAAGCCCCTATTTATAGAACTTAGGAGAAAGTTGGTTATTGATGAGGTAGCCAAAAATATAGGAACTAATTCCCAATTTTCTTGCCGCCCAAGGGTAGCAAGGAATTAGTAAAAAAAAAATTTCTTCCTATAATCTTGCCGCCCAAGGTGGCATAGGAAAAAAAAAATTTCACCAATTCTAACCTTAAATTTTTTTTTTTTAACTAATTCTAATCTTGCCGCCCAAGGTGGCATAGAATTAGGAAAAACAAAATTATCAATATTTTAAACTTGCCGCCCACCTTATCCAACCTTTCCTCTCCCTTTTATATAGAGTTAGGTTTAGGCCTTGGTTTAATCTCCACCGTCGGTTCTAGGGTTTTAATCTCAACCGTCGGTTCTAGGGTTTTAATCCCAACCGTCGGATCTAGAGATTTAATCTCAACCGTCGGTTCTAGAGATTTAATCCTAACCGTCGGATCTAGAGATTTGTTTTCCATCATTTGATCTAGACTTCATGAGGTTTATATTAGGCTACGATAGGGACCATGAGGAGGAGTTGGGTCTTGGCCACCCGATGGATCGGAACCACACAAACTTGATCCATCAATGATGTTCCATTCCACTAGAGGATCATCATCGAACTACCTCACCAACCCCCATAAATTAATATGGGCTCCACATATTATTTGTACATCCATCTCCCCGTGTTTAAGATATCGAATGTCCATCAATTAATTGATTTACTGACCATCAATTAATTAACATATAACTCCTCGAGTAGTACCACTCAACCTTATCATCATGTTGACTAAGTCAACCTGCAGGGTTTACATGATGAACCTTATGAGCTCCTCAAGGGGACATCATCAACATAATACATAGGACACGGATTCCTCCTATAATCAACGGCACACCATGTAAATAATATCATTTCCAAACTTACCGGGCATATTGATTTAATCCATAGAAATCTCACCCTCTGGTAAATCAAAGAAATAAATACTAAGTACATGTGTCCGTTATTATATCGGGATTAAGAGCATGTACAACATAATATCTGAGGTCCGATTCAATTATGTAGTCAGCAACAAATTGAATCACCTCTATGTCGGTCCTGCTCAATACACCTAAGTGTACTAGTGTAACTTTATGTTCAAGACAAAACAATACCAAGCTACACTACAACCATGCCAATGGTTTGTCCAATACCATCTTGGTTGTGAGCCTCTACTTATACTCTACAAGGGACTGATAACATGATCTTTTGTGCCACACCCAAGCACCATGTTATCTACAATGTAAAGTATTAGACAATATGCACATATATAAATATAAAGTGCAAACAATGATCATGTGATTCTTATTTCAAAATAAAGATGTTCATATAAAAGAGCAAGGCTTTCAGTATACATCCCAACAAGTCCAATGTACCTTGGCGGTATAGACCAACTTAGCATGACAATAGCCGATGGAATCACCTGAAGGCTAGCGTATGGATGAACAAGTCATGAATGACTTGGAGGGATCCTATAGGCATGAGGCTGACAGAGATGGCTAGAAGGCTTAGGTCTAGGCTAAGGGTGGTCTAGCAAGTATGAGGGTATAATACTTGGAGTTAAATCTCATGTTTGACTTTATCAGTGAAGGGTTTTGTCCCGGAACCGAAGCTCTGATACCACTTGAAGGTAGGAAACTTCGCTTCCCACTTCAACTCGGTCGCTTGTTCATGGCGATCCCATCGATGTCCTCGGAATAAAAAATTTAATCCTAGACAAAAGGGATCACCCAAGCAATCATTTCATCATTGTGCTATTCGATTAGTGTGGTCACTTGAACAAACTTGTTGTTCAAGCCACCAACCTCTATTCTATGAATAGCCGTGGAATAGACAATGTACAGATCGCCGGTTTTTGTGTTTGTATTCGGGGCCCAAATAAATTTAGCCACATACATAAAGTAAACAACCACATAAAACATGCATATAATTGAAAAACAATTATAGACATTGTACAAAAGAACACTAATCAAAATAAACAAGATTATACCTCTTGTTATACCTCTTGATCTTCTATTGTATCTCCTTCCTCCTTTTGGGCGTCGTGTGGGCGACGATCTTCCAAAAGTTGAAGCCTCCTAGATGACCAATCTTCCTTTCCTTGTTCACTCCGAACAAAAAAAGATCATAAAACAAAACTCTTCTTCCTATCTAGAACCGACCACCAAGTCAATAGACTCGATGTTGCCGCCGGCCAAGGAAGAGGATTAGGAGTATGGGAACCAGCCAAAGGAGAATCAATGAGGGCAATGGGCGCTGGCCAACACTTGGAGAAGAGAAAGGAAACCAACCCTTTACCTTGTAGTGTTGGGTTTCCGGCACCGTGGCGAGTGTGTGTTCGAACATGTTTCGTAAACATGTGCACAGCGAAAGAAATAAAAATAATAAATCTAATTTGTTACAAAACACACACCACACGCATGCATAGTACAACATGTGTAGACATAACCGTAAATTCAAATTTTGCAATAAAAGGAAATTTATACTACGTATACCTGACGTATCACGTGTAGCGGGAAAGACATCAACCGGAGCGATCCTCGCTAGAATCGCCTCTATCCGTATCCACACCGAGTATCTTCGGAATGACTTCACAAAGTCACGAGCCACGTCTTCGTACGAGTCACTAGCCTCGTGTCGAAGACGATGTGATCAAGAGAAGATCACAATCCGAATATAAATTCGGATTCAAAATGAGTCCTCAAAAACTCGATTCTCCGGAGAGGTATTCACCAACCGTTTGACGAATCCTTCATCCTCTACCTCTTAGGATTACCGGAGATCGAATCCCCGGCAAAGTAGCTGCGGTCGGAGCTCCAAACGTCGTCCAAATGATGCTCCAACATGAAATAAACAAGCTGTCCAGAAAAACTGGACAGCTTTGGTGGAGGATTAGCGCCGGCCAAATAAGGAAGCTAGATGCTCACCTTGTCGCCGGACCCAAATAAGATCACCGGAGGGTCACCGGAGGATCACCATCTGAAGCTTGGACGCTGGCAACTAGCTTGGACGGCGGCACAAAGTTGGGCGGCGGCTAGGGTTGGGCGCCGACCACTAGAGGAGAGGAGGGGTGGGCGGAAAATAGGTATTGCTTGGATTAGGTTTTCACAAAACCCTTAAGCCCTATTTTATAGAGAACAAATTATCCTAATGGTTATCGGATCATAACCAAAAGCCCATTAACCCGCTCCATTAATTTAAGTTAAAATAAACCAAACCGATTTGGTCTATTTTAAGTTAAAACAAATCGAACCAACTTTGGTTCATTCGTTTAAAACAAACCAAACCCCTTTGGTTTATTCTCCTCCATTGGATTAGAACCAAACCAATTTGGTTCATCCATCATGTCTTCATAAGACATGGTCCATCCAGGCTTCCATTGCGACTGAAATGATTTCATGCTCGCTTCTTGTTTGGTCCAACCAAACCTAGTTTCTCTCAGTCTGAGAATCTCATTCTCAAGCTCGTTTTAAATCCTTCGGATTACGCTCGTTGTGTGTGTGACCAAATAGGTTCTCGGTTTATGTTGGCCATCTATAATTAACCATTAATTATAGAACGATAATGAGTGGCACCTAGTAGTACATCATTATCCCAAATTAATCGAAAAGATCAACGGTTGATCCAGAACTATTTCTGAAATCCTTCAGCAAATATAATGAATCGTGCCCCATTCCCTTCACTCATCTTATACCCACTTGGTTCAGGACATGGTCTATAGTGTCAGTCCCCACTAGGTTGACTACGTCACACCTAACCCAAGTATCATTTCCTCGTCCTACAGATTCTAGTTACTGCACATGTATCGAAGAGTACCTTACTCTAAACATGTAATGCTTTGGCCAAAGACTTTAGTAACAATCCGATGAGAGGCCATGGGTATACATCTTCTCGCAAGGAGTGGTGAATCCTTTATAGGCTATTCAAACACCTTCGATCACTTCGACTTATACCCAATCATCCCGGGTCCACATCTCCTCAGAGATGCTTGCTTAAGATGTCAAAGCATAAGTCTTTATGATCAAGATGGCTTGAATACCGCAAGTCAAAGGAACATCGCACTTAAGCTGCAGTAAGAACTTCATTGACATATCTATATATGCAGAGAACCATATGAAGTCTTACGACTGGTCACTCCAATGAACTAGTTACCATAACTAGCATCCACGATTAACTCCGAACATCACAATGTCTCCAGCCAGTGAGAATCAGCTGCTTGGATACACCAAGGAGTATACCTCATGCTAGTCTCGACAGAATCGATGGTGTCCAAATCCATCAATTCATCGACTAGGGATAATTCTGATACATCACAATTACACATGTAGAGATACTCACTAATTGTGATCCAATCATAAATTCTCTCATGCTGTGAATCGTATCGTGGACATTCAGTAAATGAGTTTAAGATCTAATCAAATACATGAAAATATGTATACTCAAATAGTGAATCTTCATTTATCATATAAATGGTTCAAACATAAGGCGATTGCCTTAGGACATATCTCATATATTACTAACAAACTCCCACTTGGCCTAATGCCAATGCTATGGTATCCAATATCATAAGCTCTAACATGACCCTTAAACTTACTTTGAGGTAATGTCTTAGTCAAAGGATCCGCTATGTTCCTTTCAGTGGGGATTTTCTCGATTTGTATTTCCTTCCTACTAATGATCTCTCTGATCAGATGATAGCGGCGAAGCACATGTTTGGATCGTTGACGAGACCTTGGCTCTTTAACCTGTGCAATTGCTCCATTGTTGTCACAGTAGACCGGTATTGCTTCAACAATGGCTGGAACCACACCAAGTTCATAAATGAACTTCTTGATCCAAACCTCTTCCTTTGCTGCTTTCGAAGCTGCAATGTATTTTACCTCAGTGGTAGAATCCGCTACAGTGTCTTGTTTGGAACTTTTCCAACTCACTGCGCCCCCATTCAAGGTGAACACGTATCCAGACTAAGACCTAGAATCATCCTTGTCTGTCTGGAAGCTGGCATCCGTATACCCGCGTATCACTATGTCCCCTTCTCCATATATTAGGAACACATCCTTAGTTCTTCTCAAGTACTTAAGGATTGTCTTAACAGCCGCCCAATGATCCATTCCTGGATCAGACTGGTATCTACTGATGGCACTCAGAGCATATGATACATCGAGCCTCGTACATAACATAGCATACATGATAGATCCTATTGCGGATGCATAGGGAATCTTACTCATGCAAATCCTCTCGTCTTCTGTGCGCGGACACATAGACTTCGAAAGGTGTATCCCATGCCTGATGGGTAGGAAACCTTTCTTGGATTCCGACATGCTAAACCTCTTTAGCACTCGGTCTATATATGTAGACTGCGAAATACCAAGCAACCGTTTCGATCTATCTCTATAGATCATAATCCCGAGGATGTAGGTTTCTTCTCCCAGGTCTTTCATGGAGAATGTCTTGGACAACCAAATCTTAACTGACTGTAAGACTGAAACATCGTTTCCTATAAGTAATATGTCATCAATATACAATAATAAGAACACGACTGCACTCCCACTAACCTTCTTGTACACACAAGGTTCGTCTGGATTTTGTGAGAAATCAAGCTTTTTGATTGTCTCATCAAAACGGATATTCCAGCTCCTAGATGCTTGCTTCAATCCATATATGGACCGTCGCAATTTGCATACCTTGGTTTTATCACCCGATATGAAATCCTCAGGCTGTATCATATACACGTCCTCGAGCAGGTTTCCATTAAGGAAAGCTGTTTTCACATACATTTGCCATATCTCATAATCATAATGAGCTGCTATGGCCAGGAGCATCCGAATGGATTTAAGCATAGCTACAGGCGAATAGGTCTCGTCATAATCAACACCTTACTTTTGATGATATCCTTTCGCCACCAATCTAGCCTTATAAGTAATCACATTACCATCTATGTCGGTTTTCTTCTTGAAAACCCACTTGCACCCTATAGGCTTTATGCCTTCAGGTGGGTCAACCAAGTTCCAAACTTGGTTTTCATACATGAAATCCATTTCCGACTTCATGGCTTCAAGCCACTTATCCCTTTCTGAACTTGTCAGAACTTCTTCATAACTGGTAGGCTCCTCATCATCAATGAGTAACATGTCGTTCCATTCACTTACGAGAAATCCATATCTCTCAGGAATATTGCGTGTTCTACCAGATCTACGAAGATGTGGTGTTTCAATAGGTCCAGCCGATTGCTCATCACTATGAGTTATCGGTTGTTGTGCTTCACCAAGAATCTCATCAATGTCTATTTGAGTCTCTCGAGCCTCCTCAAGCTCGACGACACTCCCACTGTTTTCTTGCAAGAGAAACTCTTTCTCTAGAAACACAGCATACCTTGAAACAAACACCTTTTGTTCCATAGGATGATAGAATTGGTAACCCCTTGTTTCCTTAGGGTATCCAATAAATAGACATTTATCAGACTTAGCATCCAATTTGTCAGATACAGTCCGCTTCACATAAGCAGGACAACCCCATATCTTCAAGTAAGATACATGAGGTTTCTTACTATTCCATATCTCATATTGAGTAGTAGAGACTACCTTGGTTGGCATTCTGTTTAACAAGTAAACAACTATTTGAAGTGCATAGCCCCAAAAGGACTTGGGAAGATTTGCATGATTCATCATTGACCTGACCATGTCCAACAAGGTCCGGTTACGCCTCTCAGATACACCATTATGCTATGGTGTATATGGCGGAGTCCATTGAGACAATATACCATTGTCTCTTAGATAATCAAGAAACTCTTGACTTAAGTATTCACCACCTCGATCTGATCGAAGTATTTTAATACTCTTGTCATGTTGTTTCTCTACTTCATTTCTGAATTCTTTAAACCTTTCAAAAGCTTCAGACTTGTGTTTCATCAAGAACACATACCCAAACCGTGAGTGATCATCGGTGAAGGTAATGAAGTAGCTATAGCCTCCTAAAGCTTGAGTTGACATAGGTCCACATACATCAGTATGTATTAGACCTAGCAACTCTCCCACTCGTTCACCTTTTCATGTAAAAGGTAACTTAGTCATCTTGCCTTTTAAGTATGATTCGCACGTATCGTATGAATCCAATTCAAACGATTCTAGAATTCCACATCGGTGTAATTCGGACATCCGTTTCTTGCTTGCATGGCCAAGACGACAATGCCACATGTAGGAGTCTAATTGATTATCCTTTCGAGCACGCTTGTTGCTCGCTTCGATATTGAAAATGTCACTAGATACGTCCAATGTATAAATTCCATTGCTCAAAGTTCCAGTTCCATAAAGTACGCCATTCAAAGTTATATAACAACAATTGTTACTAAACGTCAAATGGTAACCATTTCTATTTAAGCAGGAAATAGAAACAATGTTCTTTATTAGAGAAGGAACACAATAGCAATTGTCTAGTTCCAAGACTAGTCTACTAGGGAGCTTCAGCAAATAAGTTTCGATGGCGACCGCAGCAACCTTTGCTCCATTGCCAACTCACAAATTTGACTCCCCTCTGACGAGTCTTCTTCTATTCCTTAGCCCCTGTATGTCATTACATATATGTGAGCCACACCCAGTATCAAATACCCAAGTGTCTAAGGAAATAGAATGATAATCAATAACAAAGATACTTGAAGAGGATGGGGCATCGGATGCCTTCTTCTTCTTCACGGACTCAAGATAAAACTTGCAGTTTCTTCGCCAGTAGCCTTCCTTGCCACAATGATGGTAAGTGCTCTTTTGTGTTGGTTCTACCTTCTTAGTCTTCTTGTTCTTCCCTTTCTTCTGTTCCTTTGCCTTCCTCTTAGAACCATTCTTTGAGGAATCAACTAACAGAACCGCCTTCTCTTCATGCTTCACAGAAGGCTCCACAGTCTTCAGTATATTGAGGAGCTCAGGAATAGTGGATTCTAATTTGTTCATCCGATAGTTCATCACAAATTATGAGAATCTCTTGGGCAAACAATGCAGAATTAAGTCAATACTTAATTCATGATCCATCACAAACCCGAGGGTGGCCAGCCGCTCGATGTACCCGTTCATCTTTAGCACAAACTGTACTACAGACGAACCTTCTTGCATCTTAGAGGTGAAGAGGAGCCTGGAGACTTCGAACCTTTCGGATCTCGCTTGCTCATCAAACAACTCATGAAGATGGAAGACTATGGTATTAGCATCCATATGCTCATGCTGCTTTTGCAGCTCAGGTACCATCGCAGCTAGCATGATGCAACTTGCCAGTTCAGAATTTTCCACATGTTTCTGATAGGCCAACATTTGGTCTGGAGTTGCATCGTCCCTAGGACGGTTCGGAAGAGGCTCTTCAATGACATATGCTAGCTTTTTCGCCTTGAGAACAATTCTCAAGTTTCTAAGCCAGTCCAGGAAGTTAGGCCCAGTCAATTTGTTTGAATCCAAAATAGTGCACAAATTCAAAGACGTCATGATCAATCGATTAACCTAGAAATACAAAACGAGCATATATGAGAAAATGATTTTAAAATGCATCAATATACATTCATAAATCCCATTCATTTTTCGAATTTCAAAAACCCCAAAATCACTTCAAGAGATCGTAGGTCCATCTCCGAATGGGCTGATATCCAACATAGATATGAACACCCTTGGAGAGAGTCCAACAAGCCATTCATAACTACGATAGTAGGTATCAAATATACCGATTGCATATCACATATATGCAACTATCACAATGTGCTATCAACTTATTGAATGTTCACACATACATCGGGTTGTTAACACATTAACAAGTATGCATCATATGCATAACACCCAACTTCACCTCCCTTCACATCGACCTTGGAGAGAGTCCAACAAGCCGATGCTCCATGTTAAAGCCAACCCATTAATCGAGAAATAGTTTTAATATGGTTAGAGCGCATTCAACCAATTAGCCCGGCTTGGAGAGAGTCCAACAACCAAAGCTAACGATTGACCTCTGACTTTTACCATATTAGTATTAAACTATTCCATGGTTTGAACATGTTCGGGTTCGAGCCGAGCTTGGAGAGAGTCCAACAACCCAAATAAGAAACGGAACTCTGGTTCTAACCATATTAATGGAAGGTGTAGGCTTTAATATTGAATAAGGGTTTTTATGTCTCATCATCTTTACATGCAAATAACTATTATCTACATGGCATGACATACATGACATATATCTACATGTCATGACACGCATGGCATAATGATATGCATCTAATACAATTACATGGCATACAATTATGACATGTACAAAATTTCCTTATATGTCATAACTATTTATGGAAATAAAATATGTTTGAGATTTGATTCTCCAAATCAAATCATGATTAAATTAGGAAATAAATTTCCAAATCTAATCACATATTTTATTTATGGAAAGTGTTGATTAAGGAAAGTCAATTTAGGAAATAAATTTCCTAGATCATCAAAACTACTTATGGAAATAAAATATTTTAAGATTTGATTTCTCAAATCAATTCATGATTAAATTAGGAAATAAATTTCCAAATCTAATCAAATATTTTATTTATGAAAAATATTAATTTCTATAAATACTTCTAACTTTCCAAAAGTAGAAGATTTCCATAAATACTTCGAGACTTTCCAAAAATTAAAAATTTCCATAAATACTTCTAACTTTCCAAAAGTAGAAAATTTCCATAAATACCATTATGACTATCGCAAAATAATTTTACGATTATGTCAAAACACAACCTGGGCTCTGATACCACTGTTGGGTTTGCGGCACCGCAGTGAGTGTGTGTTCGAACATGTTTCGTAAACATGTGCACAGTGGAAGAAATAAAAATAATAAATCTAATTTATTACAACACACACACCCCACATATGCATAGTACAACATGTGTAGACATAACCGTAAATTCAAATTTTGCAATAAAAGGAAATTTATACTACGTATACCTGACGTATCACGTGTAGCGGGAAAGGCATCAACCGGAGCGATCCTCACTAGAATCGCCTCTATCCGTATCCATGCCGAGTATCTTCGAGATGACTTCACAAAGTCATGAGCCTCATCTTCGTACTAGTCACTAGCCTCGTGTCGAAGACGATGTGATCGAGAGAAGATCACAATCCGAATCAAAATTCGGATTCAAAACGAGTCCTCAAAAACTCGATTCTCCGGAGAAGTATTCGTCAACCATTTGACGAATCCTTCGTCCTCCACCTCATAGGATTACCGGAGATCGAATCCTCGGAAAAGTAGCCGCTGTCGGAGCTCCAAACGACATCCAAATGACACTCTGACACGAAATAAACAAGCTGTCCAGAAAAACTGGACAGCTTTGGTGGAGGATTAGCGTCAGCCAAATAAGGAAGCTAGATGCTCACCTTGTCGCTGGACCCAAATAAGATCACCGGAGGATCACCGGCTGAAGCTTGGACGCCGACAACTAGCTTGGACGGCGGCACAAAGCTGGGCGGCAGCTAGGGTTGGGCGCCGACCACTAGAGGAGAGGAGGGGTGGGCGGCAAATAGGGATTGTTTGGATTAGGATTTCACAAAACCCTTAAGCCCTATTTTATAGAGAACAAATTCTTCTAATGGTTATCGGATCATAACCAAAAGCCCATTAACCTGCTCCATTAATTTAAGTTAAAATAAACCAAACTGATTAAGTCTATTTTAAGTTAAAACGAACCGAACCAACTTTGGTTCATTCGTTTAAAACAAACCAAACCCCTTTGATTTATTCTCCTCCATTGGATTAGAACCAAACCAATTTGATTCATCCATCATGTCTTCATAAGACACGGTCCATCCACGCTTCCATTGCGATTGAAACGATTTCATGCTCGCTCTTTGTTTGGTCCAACCAAACCTAGTTTCTCTCGGTCTGAGAATTTCATTCTCAAGCTCGTTTTAAATCCTTCGGATTACACTCATTGTGCGTGTGACCAAATAGGTTCTCAGCTTATGTTGACCGTCTATAATTAACCATTAATTATAGAACGATCATGAGTGACACCTAGTAGTACATCATGATCCCCAATTGACCAAAAAGATCAACGGTTGATCCAGAACTATTTCTGAAACCCTTCTGCAGCTGCAATGAATCATGCCTCATTCCCTTCACTCATCTTATACCCACTTGGTTCAGGACATGGTCTATAGTGTCAGTCCCCAGTAGGTTGACTACGTCACACGTAGTCCAAGTATCATTTCCTCATCCTACGGATTCTAGTTACTGCACATGTATCGAAGAGTACCTTAATCTAAACATGTAATGCTTTGGCCAAAGACTTTAGTAACAATCCGACGAGAGGCCATGGGTATACATCTCCTCGAAAGGAGTGGTGAATCCTTTATAGGCTATTCAAACACCTTCGATCATTTCGACTTATACCCAATCATCATGGGTCCACATCTCCTAAGAGATGCTTGCTTAAGATGTCAAAGCATAAGTCTTTATGATCAAGATGACTTGAATATCGCAAGTCAAAGGAACATCGCACTTAAGCTGCAGAAAGAACTTCATTGACATATCTATATATGCAGAGAACCATATGAAGTCTTACGGCTGGTCACTCCAATGAACTAGTTACCATAACTAGCATCCACGATTAACTCTGGACATCACAATGTCTCCAGCCAGTGAGAATCAGCTGCTTAGATACACCAAGGAGTATACCTCGTGCTAGTCTCGACAGAATCAATGGTGTCCAAATCCATCAATTCATCGACTAGGGATAATTCTGATATATCACAATTACACATGTAGAGATACTCACTAGTTGTGATTGAATCACAAATTCTCTCATGCTGTGAATCGTATCGTGGACATTCAGTAAATGAGTTTAAGATCTAATCAAATACATGAAAACATGTATACTCAAATAGTGAATCTTCATTTATCATATAAATGGTTCAAACATAAGGCGATTGCCATAGGACATCTCTCATATATTACTAACATGTAGCCACCCAAAACCCTAACCCTAGCTCTCCTAGCTACCGCCGGCCAAAGAAGAGGAGAAGAGGAATAGGTTGAGCATCGGCCAAAGTAGAGGGAAGAAGTATAGGTGCCGACAACACCTTAGGAAGAAGAAGAAAAGAACTTCTCCTCTTGTTGCCGCCCACCTCATGTCCCAAACCCTAGCCGCCCAACCTCAATCCTAACCTCACTAGGATTCCTTGTCGCCCAAGGGAAGCAAACCCTAATCCCCTTCCATCATCTTGCTGCCCAAGCCATAAGCCTCTATTTATAGTGTTGGGCTCAAGCCTCCTTTTAATCTCCATCATCGATTCTAGGGATTTAATCTCAACCGTCGGATCTAGAGAATTAATCTCAACCGTCAGATCTAGAGATTTAATCTCCACCGTCGGATCTAGAGTTTTGTTTTCAACCACTGGATCTAGGCTTCATGAGGTATTAATAGGCTACAATAGGGACCATGAGGAGTTGGATCTTGGCCACTCAATGGATCAAGCCCACATAAAGTCTGATCCATTAATGATAGTCCAATCCACTAAAGGATTATCATTGATCTACCTCACCAACCCCCATAAGTTTTTATGGGCTCCATATATTATTTGTACATTTTTCTCCCCGTGTTTAAGATCTCGAATGTCCGTCGAATAATTAATTTACTTACCATTAATTAATCAACATCTAACTCCATGAGTAGTACCACTCAACCTTTTCATCATGCCGGACCAAGTCCACCTGCAGGGTTTACATGATGAACCTTATGAGCTCCTCAAGGGGACATCATCATCCTAATATATAGGACACAGTTTCTTCCTATAATCAACGACACACCATATAAATAATATCATTTCCCAACTTACCGAGCCTATCAATTTAATCTATAAATCTTGCCCATTGGTAAATCAAAGAAATGAATACTAAGTATATGTGCCCGTTATTATATCGGCATTAAGAGTATGTACAATATAATATCTGAGGTCCGATTCGATTATGTAGTCAGCAATAAATCGAATCACCTCTAAGTTGGTCCTGCTCAATACACACAAAGTGTACTAGTGTGATTCTATGGTCAAGACAAACCAATACCAAATCATACTACAACCATACCAATGGTTTGTCCAAAGTCATCTCGGTTGTGAGCCTTTACTTATACTTTACAAGGAGCTGATAACATGATCTCCCATGTGACACCACACACCATATTATCTACAATGTAATGTATTAGACAATATGCATAACCATAAATATGCAAACAATGATCATGTGATTCTTATTTCAAAAATAAAGATGTTCATACAAAAGATAGACTTTTCAGTATACATCCCAATAATCTCCCACTTATACTAAAAGACTATGCTATCCTCATACTGCCATACATCTGATTCCCCTTCCCTCCACATGCCTATCAAAGCTCTCGCTAGAAGGGCCTTAGTGAAAGGGTCTACCAGGTCATCCTCTGATGCAATCTAGGCGACAGCAACTTCTACCTCCTTTATGATTTCTCGTATCAGGTGGTACTTGCGCTCTATGTGTTTACTTGCCTTATGGGCTCGTGGTTCCTTCGAGTTTGTAACTGCACCACTATTATCACAATAAATTGTGATTGTTCTGGGCAAACCAGGAATCACATCCAAGTCCATCAGGAAGTTCCTGAGCTACACAGCTTCTTTGGCCGCCTCAGAGGCTGCCACATACTCAGCTTCCATGCTGGAGTTCGCCACGCATTTCTACTTGACACTCCTCCATACAATGACTCCACCTCCCAAAGTAAACACAAAACCTAAGGTAGACTTACTATTATCCCTATATGATTGGAAGTTAGAATCTGTATAACCCACAGGGAGTAATTTGTCTGCCTGGTAAACTAGCATATAATCCCTAGTCCTTCTCAAGTACTTTAGTATATGCTTTACCATAGTCCAATGTCCCTGTCCTAGATTTCTCTGATATCTGCTTACCATGCCCACGGCAAAGTAGATATCTAGTCTCGTACACAGCAACGCATACATGAGGCTTCCTACTGCTGAAGCATAAGGAACCACCTTCATCTCCTCTATCTCCTCAGATGTTCTAGGACACATCTCCTTAGATAAAGGAACTCCATGCCTAAAAGGTAGAAAACCCTTCTTGGAGTTCTGCATGCTAAAACGATCCATAATGGTGTCTATGTATGAAGCTTGAGACAAGCACAACATCCTTTTCTTGCGATCCCTTATAACCTTGATCCCAAGGATGTGTCCCACTTCTCCCAAGTCCTTCATATCAAATTGTTTGGACAACCATACCCTTACGTCCGATAACACCTTGACATTGTTGCCAATTAACAAAATGTCATCTATGTATAGTACAAGAAATACCACTACGTTTCTGTCATATCTCTTGTATACACAAGACTCATCCGGACCTTGAATAAATCCATAAGACTGGATTACCTTATCAAAGCGGATGTTCCAAGACCTCGAAGCTTGCTTCAATCCATAAATGGACCGATTAAGCTTACACACAAGATGCTCTTTGCCCTTTTCAATGAATCCCTCTGATTGCTTCATATAGATGTTTCCCTCAAGACTTTCGTTAAGGAAAGCTGTCTTGACATCGATCTGCCACACCTCATAATCCATATGAGCTACAATGCATAAGAGAATCCGGATAGACTTAAGCATGGCCACCAGCGAAAAGGTCTCCTCATAATCGATACCCTCTTTCTGAGTATACCTCTTCGCAACAAGCCTCGCTTTGAAGGTCTCAATCTTCCCTTCTATTCCTCTCTTTCTTTTGTAGATCCACTTGCAACCAATGGTTTTTACACCATTGGGTGGTTCTACTAGCTCCCAGACCTGATTTGAATCCAGAGATTCAATCTCAGTATTCATTGCACTTTGCCAAGATACCACATCTTTATCTTGGATTGCCTCATCATATGTCTAGGGGTTAGGTTCATGTTCATCAGGGACCAAATCAGAAGATTCTCCCAAGAACATGAATCTATCAGGCTGTCTAACAACCCTCCCACTACGACGAAGTATCACCTGTGTATCCTCTGTGACATGTGGTACAGTGACTTGTGGTATATCCTCTTCTACCGGTGGTACTGAAGAAGCGACTTCCCCTTTTAATTCCTCCAGAACAATCTTACTCATGGGCTTGTGGTTCATCACATAGTCTTCCTCTAGAAATATGGCGTTCGTGCTAACGATCACCTTCTGATCTCTAGGACTATAAAACAAACAACCTTTCGTTCCCCTAGGATAGCCAACGAACATGCGCACTTCTGTACGAGGTTCCAACTTACTAGCATCCGCCTTCAGCACATGTGCTGGACTCCCCAAATCCGAATATGTCTTAGACTAGGCTTTCGCCCAGTCCACAATTCTATGAGAGTAGAAGGCACTGATTTAGATGGGACCAAGTTCAGAATATACACTGTCGTATCTAGAGCATATCCCTAGAACGAATCTGGCAACTCAGAATAACTCATCATCGATCTAACCATCTCCATAAGAATCCTATTCCTTCGCTCTGCTACACCATTTTGCTGGGGTGTGCCAGGTGCAGACAATTGGGATTGAATCCCAGCCTCTGATAAGTAATTCCTAAACTCTCCCAAGAGGTAGTCACCACCACGATCAAATCGTAGTGTCTTGATACTTTTACCTTGATGTTTCTCCACATCAGCCTTGAATTCTTTGAACTTGTCAAAGCATTCAAACTTGCGGCGCATCAAGTAAATGTATCCATATCTCGAATAATCGTCTATAAAAGAGACGAAATACTCAAAACCACCTCTAGCTTGGATAGACATAGGACCACACAAATCAGAATGAACCAATTCTAACACATCTTTGGCTCTATACCCCTTGGCCTTAAAAGGCCTCTTGGTCATTTTACCCTCCAAGCAAGATTCGCAGGTTGGGAAATCTTCCACCACTAATGAACCCAGAGGTCCATCAGCTATCAATCTTTGAATTCTACTTAGGTTAATATGACCAAGCCTAAGATGCCAAAGATATGTTTGGTTCATCTTCGAAAGTTTTTTTCTCTTATTGGAATTAGAAGATGAGTTATTAGCTTCTATTTGCATCGTGGGAGCTTTTCGTTCAAGTGTGTATAAATTTCCTATCAATGCACCCGAACAGATAATATCCCTATTCCTTTTTATAACAACTCTGTCATTAAAAGAAATAGAATATCCATCCATAAAAAATTTAGAAACCGAAATTAAATTCTTTCTAAATAAAGGTACATAAAGGCAATTCTTAAGAACCAAAACTTTATTTTTCTCAAAAGATAAATAAACGTCTCTCACTACAACAGCCGCCACCTTCGTGGTATCGCCCAAGTATACGGTAATCTCCCCTTCAGCCAGTCGTCTAGTTTCCTGGAACCCCTGCAAAGTATTGCAGACATGATCAGTGGCTCCCGTATCTACACACCAGGTGCCGGTAGATAACACCGCTAACCATGTTTCAACGACTAGACCAAAGGATATACCTTTGTTCCACTTCGGATTGGGACAGTCCTTCTTCCAATGTCCATCCTGCTTGCAAGTGAAGCACTTGCCTTTCAGCTTCTTCACTCGTCCCTGAGATCCTCCCATCACCTATGCCCCATCTTGTTTCTTCTTCTTCTTGCCTTTCGGCTTAGAAGTAGAAACCATTTGAGCAACCATGGCCTGAGCCTGAGCAAGTCCTTATGTCGCCTGGAGAATGATATCGACCTGGGTTTCTCCATTGATCTCAGCTCCAAGGACTTCCAACTCATTCGTAGGCTTAGGAGGACACTCTTTGAAGAATACATACTTGTACTCCTCAGCAGTTAAGACAATATTCAGATTCCTTTTTCCAATCAACATAATTATGTACAGTAAGTTTATTTTCCTTTAGTATCACAGCAAGTGGACTGAAAGTCAATTTGCAAAAAAAAATTAAGAATCACATAGATCATTACTTTAAATTTCAAAAAATTATTGATTCCTCAAACAATAAAATTTTAAAATCAACCAACACCTCAAAATACCGAGAATATCGTATGCCACGATCGTGTGGACGTATACGAATTCTACATTTGTAAGAGGAGGTTTTACCCATTAATTTTACTATCTTGTCAACCTAACCTTTTGACAAATAAAATTAATAGTTGGTTTCTCTTCGGCCCTACAAATAGAAGCAGTGACTCCGATGGGGAGGATACTTATATTTGTATCTAAGTGTTCACCATTACTCGGTACCAAGGAAATTATCTCGGGTTATGTGCCTTCCGATGGGGAAGTACACACGCTCCTAAATAATTTCCTATAACCATATTCGACCCTGTGATCCACAAACAAACTCATCTGATGGGGAGGAAGGCACTCAGAGCCGACGCACAAGTTTGCTTGCATCACATGTCAAATCGTAATGGAGGTCGTGGGAATTTATAAAAATATCCCTCTCCCACTTAGTAATTTAAAATTGAGGAATTTTCTAGCCTACGACATGCATATCAAACAATAAGCAATAAATATGAAAAATAAAAAATTTCCAACTTTTATGGCTTTTGTCTTCAATATGTCTCCCGTCGTATCCCCATCTCGTCCGCTCCTCCCTACGCCATGTACAAGCCATCCGGAGATCCGAGCCGAGAAAAAAATATTTTAATTTACATCCATCGATCCTATACTCCACGAGGGAGTGTACATGAAATCTAGATCGAAAGTAAACTAAAATAAAAAGAGTGACTAAACAATGTCGTATCTAATTTACAAAAATTAAATACTAGCCTCGTCAACCCCGAGGATTCAACAAAATATACAATTACACACATACAATCACATAGACACATATGGCCATAATAGTTGGATCCTATGCATGCAACCAAAGAGTTAACCTACGCATATCCTACTATTATCCGGCACATATAATATATTAAAAGTGCATAAAAGTAACCGAATCCTAAACACACAAAACCGGAAACCGTGGCTCTGATACCACTTGAAGGGTTTTGTCCCGAAACCGAAGCTCTGATACCACTTGAAGGTAGGAAACTTTTACTTCAACTCGGTCGCTTGTTCATGGCGATCCCATCGATGTCCCCGGATTAAAAAATTTAATCCTAGATAAAAGGGATCGCCCAAGCAACTGTTTCATCGTCGTGCTATTCGATTAGAGTGGTCGCTTGAACAAACTTGTTGTTCAAGCCACCAACCTCTATTCTATGAATAGTCACGGAATAGATGATGTACGAATCGTCGGTTTTTGTATTTGTATTTGGGGTCCAAATAAATTTAGCCACATACATAAAGTAAATAACCACATACAATATGCATATAATTGAAAAACAATTATAGACATTATACAAAAGAACACTAATTAAAATAAATAAGATTATACCTCTTGTTATACCTCTTGATCTTCTATTGTATATCCTTCCTCCTTTTGGACGTCGTGTGGACGACGATCATCCAAAAGTCGAAGCCTCCTAGATGACCAATCTTCCTTTCCTTGTTCACTCCGAACAAAGGAAGATCATAAAACAAAACTCTTCTTCCTATCTAGAACCGACCACCAAGTCAATAGACTCGATGTTGCCACTGGCCAAGGAAGAGAATTTGGAGTATGGGAACCGGCCAAAGGAGAATCAATGAGGGTGATGGGCGCCGGCCAACACTTGGAGAAGAGAAAGGAAACCAACCCTTCACCTTGTAGCCGACCAAAACCCTAACCCTAGCTCTCCTAGTTGCCACCGGCCAAAGAAGAGGGGAAGAGGAATAGGTTGAGCACCGGCCAAAGTAGAGGGAAGAAGGATAGGTGTCGGCAACACCTTAGGAAGAAGAAGAAAAGAACTTCTCCTCTTGTTGCCGCCCACCCCATGTCCCAAACCCTAGCCGCCCAACCTCAATCCTAACCTAACTAGGATTCCTTACCGCCCAAGGGAAGCAAACCCTAATCCCCTTCCTTCATCTTGCCGCCCAAGCCATAAGCCTCTATTTATAAAGTTGGGCTCAAGCCTTTTTTTAATCTCCACCGTCGGTTCTAGAGATTTAATCTCAACCGTCGGATCTAGAGAATTAATCTCAACCGTCGGATCTAGAGATTTAATCTCCACACACCGTCGGATCTAGAGTTTTGTTTTCAACCATTGGATCTAGGCTTCATGAGGTATTAATTGGCTACAATAGGGACCATGAGGAGGAGTTGGATCTTGAACACCCAATGGATCAAGCCCACATAAAGTCCGATATATTAATGATAGTCCAATCAACTAAAGGATTATCATTGATCTACCTCACCAACCCCCATAAGTTTATATGGGCTTTATATATTATTTGTACATTTTTCTCCCCATGTTTAAGATCTCGAATGTCCGTCGAATAATTAATTTACTGACCATTAATTAATCAACATCTAACTCCATGAGTAGTACCACTCAACCTTTTCATTATGTCGGACCAAGTCCACCTGCAGGGTTTACATGATGAACCTTATGAGCTCCTCAAGGGGACATCATCATCCTAATATATAGGACACGGTTTCCTCCTATAATCAACGACACACCATATAAATAATATCATTTCCCAACTTACCGAGCCTATCGATTTAATCTATAAATCTCGCCCATTGGTAAATCAAAGAAATGAATACTAAGTATATGTGCCCGTTATTATATCAGGATTAAGAGTATGTACAATATAATATCTGAGGTCTGATTCGATTATGTAGTCAGCAATAAATCGAATCACCTCTAAGTCGGTCCTACTCAATACACACAAAGTGTACCAGTGTGATTCTATGGTCAAGACAAACCAATACCAAATTACACTACAACCATACCAATGGTTTGTCCAAAGTCATCTCGGTTGTGAGCCTTTACTTATACTTTAAAAGGAGCCGATAACATGATCTCCCGTGTGACACCACACACTATGTTATCTACAATGTAATGTATTAGACAATATGCATAACCATAAATATGCAAACAATGATCATGTGATTCTTATTTCAAAAATAAAGATGTTCATACTATTGGATCGAAGCGGTTCGCTAGAGGGGGGGTGAATAGCTAAAAACCTTTTTTTTCGAGTTCGTATCAAAACAATTAAGTGCAGCGGAAAGGTAAATGAAACAAAAAGAGACAAGATATTTTTTTACTTGATTCGTAGCCTTCGGCTACTACTCCAAGGCCCTACCGGTCCTAGACCGTGTACGGAGGGCAATCCACTAAAACACTCCTCCTCGTTGGAGGTAGGAATTTGACGATTACAAAAACCTTCGAAGCAAAAAGATAGAGAGACAAACCCTCTCTTCTATTTAAGTAAAATACAATGATAGAAAACCTCGATTAAAAAGAATTGCAATATTGAAAATAATAACAAAGTAAGATTATACCAACAACTAGAAAAAAAGAACTTAAGCTAGGGTTGTTGGTAGCACTTCGTTGTTGTAGAGTCGTCAGAGAGTCACAGCATTGCGGAGGCTTTTGAGCACTTAGAATTGATGAAGAAACCCTAGGTTAGGACCTCCTTTTATAGCCTTTGAGCCCCTTTTCGAGAGGAACCCTAGCCAATCATATTTGAGCACCACTCCCCTTAAAATTTGGTGATAAGCCTTGACTCCTTGAAGTTGATCCTTTGACCATCAGTCGATTGATGGCCATCATCACTCGACTGATGGCAGCATCAGTCGAGTGCTAACCTCCGGTAGTCGACTGATTGACGGCAGTCGAGTCCTCCAAGCTGGCAGTCGACTGATGCATGCTGCAAGTCAAAGTTAGCTTAACAAAAACATAATTTTGACAGTCGTCGATCATACGATCTCGACCTAGACCATCTATAGGATGTCTTTGGTCGGATCTACGCTTAAGATCATCCCCGTAAAGAGGATACGACTGCACTAACGCTCACACACACACGAGCTTGCCTCGATACTTACTGTGTCGCTTTCGCTTCCGGCCTTCCACCCGATTCCTTCGGCTCCCTCCGAAGTCACCCGAGTGTCGCCCGACCACCGTGGCTTCCTCCGGGTGTCACTAGCCTTCAGCTCTAGCTATAGCAATTTTCTGCACACTCGATTCAGCTCGTGAGATAACGACATGAGCTTAACTTTATATCATTTGCTATAATCAAAACTCAGGTTCGACTTAGGTGCCTACTGCACCAACACATACAAAAGATAGACTTTTTCAGTATACATCCCAATAATCAGTCGACTGAGGCTTTTTACCAATCAATTCATCAAGTGTTTTGACACTTGGCATCCAAGTTAACTCTTGGCAGTCGACTGGGATTTTGGTCAGTCAAACTGATCAGAGTCGACTAGTGTTCATTGCAGAAATAGTCGCGACCGCCAACATTGCCAACATAATCGATCAGCGGTTGAGCAATGATCGCCATAGATGGCGATCAGTACCGGTCGGGGTTTTAAAAGTAGAATGCTCGGTAGTCGGCTACGACCCTGGAAGTCAACTACCACTGTAACCATTGGCTTGGATGCTGACGTGGATTATGTCGTTGTCTCACAACGATACTATTGGCAGTAGACTGGGACCTTATGGCAGTCGACTGCCAGGAACGAAATTAGCCTGACGAAAGTTATAAAAGTAGCTCGGATGGGAGGATTTGATAGCAATTTTTGGTGCGATTTTGGAGGGGAATCGCTGTTGCATTCCAGACCTTCAAGGCCAATCCAAACCAAGCAATAAGCAAGCAATCCAAAGTTCTTATGTAAAGTGTTCTTCACTTGTTTTGTGTATTGCTTAATTTTTCTTGTTGTATTTCTATTGTATTACTGTTGTAATCTTTGTGCGAGGTTTCTCCACCTCCGACTTGTTGTCAAGAAAGAGTTTTATTAGTGGTGTTGTCATCACTAGAGCTCGTTAACTCGCCCCATGGAGTAGGAACCCTAAGGTTCCGAACCACGTATATCGCATGTGTTTGTATTGTGTATTTGTTTGTATTATTTCTATATTCCACTGCATACTAACAATCATAGGCAAGCACGCGAACGAATTCCATTATGCAACGTCGAAATGCTATTCACCCCCCTCTAGCGACGTCCAATTCCCAACATAAATCTTGCTCAATGCAAGTTATAAATGGAGCAGATAGTGATGGATTTTTTAAGCCAATTCTTTGTGATTTGGGAGGGGATTTGCTGCTGCATTCCAAACCTTCCAAGGCATTCAAAGCAACAACATCAACAAGCAAGCAAAAGTTTAATCTTGTAAAGTGTTTTTACTTATTTCTTTCATTTGCTATTGTAATTGCTTGTATTTGATTGTTTTCCTTGTTTATTGTTATAGAAATTCATATTGTACAAGGTTTCTCCACTTCGAATTGTATTCCGAGAAGGAGACAAGTTTTAGTGGTGAGAGCTCGCCTGTGGAGTAAGAACTAGGGTTATGAACCACATAAAATAGTGGTGTAGTGTTTTTTATTGTGTTTGTAGGGTTTATTTGCTATTTGTATTGTATTTCCACTATGCTAACAAATTGTAGACAAGCACAATCAAAGAAATCGATGAAACTCTATACACCCCCTCTAGCGCATCAAATCGGTCCCAACAATTGGTAGAAGAGTCTGACTCGCTTGGAAGATACCAACAAGTGGTATCAGTGCGAGGATTCTCTTCAAGGACTGACCGTCATAAGTGTTGGAACGTCGGTGGCCAGCTATAGGGGGTGAATAGCCCAAATCGTGTGTATGGTGGAATTTGCTCGTTCTTGTCTGTCGCTTGTCTACGATTATCGTTAGCACAGTGAAAATGATAGAAATATAAAACGAATGCAATACAACACACAAGACATGGCAATATACATGGTTCGGAACCTTAGGGTTCCTACTCCACGGGACGAGCTCAACGAGCTCTAGAGATGCACACGACACTACTCAAACTCCTTCTCGACAACACGTCGGAGGTGGAGAAACCTCGTACAAGAAATTACACTAAGTAATACAAGTAAATACAAATACAAGAAGAAATATAAGTAAAGAACACTTTACAATCTTCGCTTTGAACACTTGCTTGTTGCTTGCTTTGGATTGCTCTTGAAGGTCTGGAATGCAGCAGCAATTCCCCTCAAAAATCGCCCCAAAAGTCTTGTTGAAATCCTCCCCCAAGCTCCTCCTTTTATGCTTGCCTCAGGCTGATTTTGCGCCGATCAATCAACTGCTCATGACCTCCAATCGATTGTTGTTGTAGCCATTGTCTCACAATGGCCGAATCCACATTGGCAAAAACCCATTGGATAACCATCAATCGACTGATCATACCCATCAGTTGACTGGTAACCCCATCAGTCGAGTGCTCGGCGCAATCACTCGATTGGAAAGTGTTTTGTGCCCGAATTCGCCCCAATCAGTCGACAGATCTCCATCATCAGTCGACTGATGGCGTCGGCAGTCGACTGCCCTCCCTCGGCAGTCGATTGTTTGGCCAGAACCTGGTTAGTCAAACACTGGTTGAGTCCAATCGACCTAGAGCAGTCGATTGGTACCTATGCCAATCGACTGATGTTGGGTAAAATCTCAAACACCAAGTCGTTTGAGCATCCGATCGTCGGGTAAACCCTCAAACACCATGTTTGAGCATCCGACACTCAATCTTAGCCACTTGGCCAAGTCCACCTCATTCTCTCATGGAGTTCCCCACCGAAGCTCTCTTTCCTCTGCCTACATCCCTCGGATGCACCAAGCGCACGACTTCGCAATGCCATCCTTCGCCTCTCTTGCCCTCGAAGTATGCTTCCCTTGGGCCTCACTCCATTCGCTCCCCGTCCGGTGGTCCCTCGGATGCACCAAGTGCACGGCTTCGCAATGTCATCCTTCACCGACTCAAGGACCCCGAGCCTAGTGAACTTGCCAAGTCCTCAAGACTTCCCACACCAAGCCTCATGCTTGGATTTTCCATGCCAAGCCCCATGTTTGGACTTTCACCACCAAGGCTATACACTTGGACTTACGTGGCCAACCCATGTTGGACTTTCCAACACCAAGCCCTATGCTTGGATTTTCCCAACACCAAGCCTCATGCTTGGACTTTTCACAACTAAAGCTACACACTTGGATTTACGTGGCCAACCCATGTTGGACTTCCTATGAAAATCCCATGTCATACGTTTTGTCTAACATCAAAATATAGTTCAAGTCAAACTTGAGTCCTGGGTCGATTGAACCAACAATCTCCCCCTTTTTTATATTTGAAAAAATCTCAAACTCAAGTCTACCAATTATCCCCAATTGGCAATTCTCACATCCCAATGAGAATTCCAACTATCCAAATTGGTAACTTCTCCCCCTTTTTGACATACATCAAAAAGGTCCTGCCCAAGGGTATGAATGTCTCATATCCCAATGAGATCTTACAATCTCTCCCTTGGAGGAACACACATGCCTATAATATTTCTAGTGATAAGTCCCATATCACTTAAGAGAGGCAACCCAATTTTCCTCCCATGAGGAAAAATACACATCCATCTTCCTATGATGGATACCTCCCCCTAAAGACTTGCTCCCCCTTGACCATTGCACCAACAATGTCCTTGGAGAGTCCCTAAGCCAATAGAAATGCTTAAACAATCAAAATTAAGGCAAAGTTCAACAATGAACTCTCATCCACCTTAAAATTGATACTCACCCTAAACACTTCTCCTAATCCATATCCAATGGATTTCCACCCTTTCTAATGCTCTCCAAAGCATGTCCTAGGGTTAGGAGTGGTTAGGGGACCAAAACATAGCTAAACATGGGCCTAACAACCAATATTTATCCGAAATCAGTATTATTAGTCGACTATATCAAATATCAGTCGACTCCTTCCCTCATCAGTCAACTGCCATCCATGGTAGTCGACTGATAACTACAAACTGCAGTTTTTAGTTTTTCAGAACTTAAGTTTCGAAATTCATAAGTAAATATACATAATGTGAAAAATCACGAAATTTTGTTACTTATTACAATCATTATGGATGAAAAATATTAGAAAATTATTTTACCCACAAAATTGTGAGATTGATACAAAGTTCAAAAGTTAAGAAAAGCTTAAATATTGAGCCCTCTTTGTATCATCTCATTCAATGGTGATTGCTATCAAAAGATAGACTTCACCAAGGTTTTTCAAAATGATTTTAAAATATTTTTAAAACCTTTAATTTCTTTTTCCTAAACATCTCACTTGTATCTAGATGTGTAAGACACATACAAGTCAAGTATTAGTGAGATGTGGGGTCTTTGTTATTTAGGGTTTCATGCATATCTCTAGGCAACATTATTTGATTCCCTTATGCATGGGACTTCAAATCATGTCTTAGTCCTTAAATCCATTTTATTTATGCATGAATGATGATTATGGAATAATGATACAAGAATAAAAGCATGTGCCAAAATCATGATGTCATGGCATGTTAATGAAATCTAAGCATACATGACATACGAACATAACCCTAAATATGATCATGACATTTTATATGATAAAAATAAATATGATGTCATGTCATGGCAATGCAAACAAAGCATGACAATTATAAGATACTAAGGTATAGAATACCTAAGTGTTAAGCCCAAATTGTCATTTCTAAAATCAAATCCATTTTTGCCTTAATGCCAATTATCCCCCTAGTGTGCCAAAACCCCAAAATGGCACACCATTACTCCTAAGACCTAATTGTGCCAATTTAATCATTTTTCAACTTCTCAAAGCACATTGGCACATCCTAATGTGTCAACTCACCATGGCTAGGTTAACTACCCATCCACTTAGGGTTGACACACCCTAACCCATCTAGTGTGAATACATCATGCTCCTAGGAACCCAATACCTATTGAAGCTCCTATTAGTCCTTGGACCTGAAGTTACCATGGTTTCCTACATAAGGAGTTGCATACTTTGGCTTCGTCAAACGTCACCTGTAAATGGGTGGACTATAAAGGCGATTATTAGATATGTAACAAATTATGCAGAGGGATGTGAGTGATGTAGATGGGATCTATCCCTCCTATATGACGGGAGTGATATCATGATTCTTGATAGAGTGAGACCACTAAGTGCATGGTCATGCCCAAATGAGTCAATATGAGATATTGAGCTCATTTGATTAGAGTGAGTCTACTTGGAGTTCAAGATATAGATTGTACAGAGGATGACACAGTCTATGCCTCAATTAATCAATCTAGATGTCAAGGATAGAGGGACACTGTCATATATTGTGAGAGTCACAATTAGTAGTCACAATGGTGAGGTTGGATCTCAACATTCTTGTAACTTGGGTAACAATGATGTGTTGCTAGATACCTCTCATTGCTTATGTTTCTAAATAAGTTTAGGAGCATTGCCAATGTTACAAGAACCTATAGGGTCACACACAAAGGGCAATTAGATGGAGATTAGGTTAATATGATGGACCAAGAGGATTAGGTTCATGTGATGAACCAAATTGGATTAAGAGTAATCCAAATTAGACTAATTGAGTTGGACTCAATTTAATTCAAGTGTTGAATGAGTCTAATTAAGATTTGATTCATTGAGTCAATTTAAACTAATGAATAGAGATTCATTAAATTAAATTGACTTGAATCAAATGTTAGATTTGATCAACCATGGGAGATAAGAGGTCAAGTTTGACTTGACTTGAGAGGGAAGATGAAGGGTCAAGTTTGACTTGACCAAATGTCACTTCATGGTGACTTGGCATAGGGTCGGCCAATGATGATGTTCCACATCATGGTGTGCCACCTCATGAGGAAGACCAAGAGCCATGGCTCTTGGTATTACATGGATGTTTTTAACCCTCCTTTAGTGGTCGGCCAAAATTTGGGTGAGACTAATTGAATTCTTCTTCTTCCTTCTCCTTTCTTCTTCTCTCCCTCTCCTCCATTGCTGAGACCTCCTAAAAGTTCTAGCACAGTCTAAGTGGTTCTCTCCACTTTTTGTCCGTGTGGATACATATAGAGTGTTAGGACCCTTGGAATGGCTAGAGGGGGGTGATTAGCCTTTCTTCTTTTCTACAAAAAATGTTAGCGGAAGCAATACAAAATATAAACACAAATCAAAGCAAGAACAAAGCTAACACCCGATGTACGTGGTTCGGAGATGACGCTCCTACTCCACGGTAATCCGTAAGGTGGATTAGCCCTAATCAACCTTCACTAGAACCTCCTTTGGATGAACCAAGGTGGAGAAACCTTTCTTACAATGCTCTCCTCTTCTTTACAATGATGGATGATCAAGAACAAGAGAAGAGGAGGATTTAAATCACTAAAAACACTTGGAAGGCTTGGTGAGCACGAGAGTATAGTTAGGAGCAAGAGCACTAGCTTCACCAAGCTCCCCATGGCCCCTTTTTATAGAAGAGGGATGTTTTTCCTGATCGATCACGACCGATGCATGCCATCACGATCGCCAAGCCAACGGCTTCAAACGCGATCTCCGGGAGATTCAGAGCCGCAATTTCCAACGGCCAGTGATCACCGATCGATCCTCTCCATCACCGATCGATGGGTGATCACCGAGTGATCAAGGCGCAAAGAATGAGTGAGACCGCATTCGCGGGCGATATTTCTTGATCACCGATCGATGGCGCCGATCGATCGATCGCACATCGGGCCGACTAATCGCCAAGGCGATCGATCGATGGTCGGTTTCACCTCGACTCGGTCGAACGCCGACTACCGATCGATACATCGATCGGGCCGATCGATACTCATCAAGTATGAGTAATTCATACTTGATTTTATACCCTAGACCTAGACTCAACCTTCTAGCTCCTCAATAAGCCTTGCGCCTTCAGGATCCCTCCGAGTCCGCGACTTGTTCATCCTTTGCGCTTTGTTTCCAAGAGCTTCCTTCGGTTTCCTCATGTCTTGGGTTGCCAAATGCTTGGACTTTACGCCGCCAAGACTACAAGCTTGGACTTATGCTGCCAAGACTTTACTTTGGACTTCCTTTGCCAAGGTTCACTTTGGACTTTATGCTGCCAAGACTACAAGCTTGGTCCTATGCGGCCAAGTCCATCCCTTGGACTTCCTTTGCCAAGATCATACTTGGACTTCCTTTTACCAAGTACTTCATCCTTGAATTTCCCTGTCACTTAAACACATTCGTAATTAGATCACAAGATATTGCCTAACTTAGATGATTAGCCAAACATCAAAACATATAAATGCTTGGAGCATTGTTGCACCAACAATCTCCCCCTTTTTGATGTTTGATAATCATTTAAGTTAGGTCTTTAAAGATACACACATAATCATCTAACTTAACCATTCCTTCTCCCCCTTTGACATACATCAAAAAGAGAAGGATGAAAGAATTAAGAATGTTGGATCTTGGACTAAGGTATTAGATTGAAATTAAGCTCCCCCTTAATCCAAGATAGGATGTAAATTACATTTGAAGCAAAGCATAATCTAAAATTCAAAAGTTAAATCCTAACTTTGCACCAACAATGGTTTTGGGGATAAAAGGATAGAATTTATTGAAACTCCCCCTAAACCACTGTATTAAGCAGTCCTAAAACTCGTTTATACGCAATATTATCATACTAGAGTGGTAGGACATCAAAAATATACCAAATATCAGAAAATGGAGCTTATTATCAGTCAATACGAACCGATCGGCTGCATACCAAATCGAAATTTCACCTTTTCACATTTTGAAATGCGGTAGAAATTCCAGAAATCTCGAAAAATCACGAAATTTTGCGTACCCATTTCTGAAATCAAATTTTATTAAGGAAAAATAATTTGAAAAATATATGTTTTCCAGATTTCAAGATTGATACAAATTTGGAAACTTACAAAAGTTCTAAAGAATTTTCAACCTTTGTATCACTTTTGTGATTCACTTGAAAACTGTTTTCCAAAATATAATGAACATAGTTTAAAATATATATGATTTGGAATTTCCAACCATGTTCTTAGAGCTATGTACTCATTACTTGAATACAAGCCTTCCCAATGGTTGATCCATAAGGTATTTATGTCTCTAGGTGTGTCATTGGCTCATAGTAATGCATCATAACAAGCATGATGAGCCAAGTACACCTTCCCTATCATCTCACATGGTTCTAAGTGTCTCAATACAAAAATCAAGGTTTCTTAAGGCTTTTTGTGAGATGTATCAAGGTATAAAGATAACATATAAACATGGGATCATGCAAACCTAGAATGTTACTCTACAAAGCACATACCAAGCTCTCTCCTTAAAGATGAAAATTCATTTTCGGGAAGAGCTTTAGTGAAGATATCCAAGGTTGGACTTAGATTCTACATAATTAAGTTCAATGTCCTCTTGCCACATGATCTCTTATGAAGTGATGTTTCACTTCAATGTGCTTGGTCCTAGAGTGATGTACCGAATTTTTGGTCAAATTGATGGTACTCACATTATCACAATAAACTTTAATGTTAGAGTAGTGTAGCTCATAGTCCACAAGAGTATGCCTCATCCAAAGTAATTGAGCTACACAACCACCCATAGCCACATATTCGCTCGTGGTTGATAAAGCAACACAATGTTGCTTACTACTCCAACTAACTAGGGAGGACCCAAGAAATTGGCATCCACCACTAGTACTTTTCCTATCCAATTTGCACCCAAGATAATCGAATCGGTATAACCAAGTAATTCAAAATGACCTAGTCTAGGATACCAAAGTCCTACATTTAGGTGCCTTTAATATATCTTAATATTCTTTTGACGGCTACCAAATGTGATTCTTTGGCACAAGATTGGTATCTTGCACACATACCTACCGCAAATAAAATGTCGGGTCTACTAGCGGTTAGGTATAGTAGGCTACCAATCATACTCCTATACAGTTTAAGATCAATTGATTTACCTTCATGATCACTATCTATTCTAGTGCTAGTGGCCATAGGAGTGGTTACAATTTTGGCATTTTCCAAACCAAATTTCTTGATCATTTCATTTGCATATTTGGTTTGATAAATATGAATACCCTCATTGGTTTGTTTGACTTGTAAACCTAGGAAAAAGGTAAGCTCTCCAACCAAACTCATTTCAAATTCATTTTCCATATTTTTTATAAAGTCTTGAAGAAGATCATCATTTGTTGACCCAAAGATGATATCATCAACATATACTTGGGCTATGAATATATCTTTTAATGTTGACTTTATAAACAAAGTTTGATCTACTTGGCCTCTTCTAAAATCCTTAGAAATTAAGAAGGATGACAATCTTTCATACCATGCCCGGGGAGCTTGTTTTAACCCATATAATGCTTTCCTAAGCTTACATACATGATTTGGATAATCTATGTTCTCAAATCCGGGAGGTTGCTCTACATATACTTCCTCCTTAATAAAACCATTTAAGAATGCCGATTTAACATCCATTTGGTAAAGTTTAAATCCCATGTAGGAAGCATACCCTAAGAGAATCCTAATAGATTCTAACCTTGCAACCGGGGCATAAGTCTCATCATAGTCAAGCCCCTCAACTTGATTGAATCCCCTAGCAACCAACCTAGCCTTATTTCTAGTGATATTTCCTTGATCATCTAGCTTATTCCTAAAGACCCATCTTGTAGTAATTATGGTGCTATCATTGGGTCTAGGTACTAATTCCCACACTTGACTTCTCTCAAATTGACCCAATTCATCTTGCATTGCCAAAATCCAATCCGGATCATGTAATGCATCATTGATCGATTTGGGCTCAATTTGTGAGATAAGAGCAACTTGACTAGTAGGAGGTCTATGAAATGACCTAGTTCTTACTCCTTGAGATAGATCTCCTACTACTTGGTCAAGTGGATGATCTTGATGAATTCTTAGGTTTCTAGAAGGGGTTTCAAATTGATTATTGTTATCTTCAAACCTTATTTCATCATCGGAGTCTCCTATTCATCCCCCTTGATCATTACACCTAATGGTCAAATTTTGAAGTTTTTGGGTAATGTCTTGATTATTGTCATTAATATCCTTATCAATGGAGGACTTTCTAGGGTAGGTACTAGTAGTTTCATCAAATTGAACATTGGAAGACTCCTCAATCCCTTTGGTTCTCTTATTGTAGACTCTATACCCTCTACTTGTGGATGAGTATCCAACTAGGATTCCCTCATCCGCTTTTGATTCAAATTTTCCTAAGTTATCTTTGGTGTTTTAGAATATAAACTTTACATCCAAAGACTTTGAAATAATGAATTGTGGGTATAGTCCCATTCCATAATTCAAATGGTGTTTTCCTAAAACCTATGGATTTGAACCCTATTTTGGATATAGCAAGCGGTATTAACACTTCGCCCTAAGTAGCTAGGTAGAGAATATGCATTAAGCATAGTCCTAGCCGCCTCTTGTAGAGACACGATTTCTCCTTTCCACCACCCCATTTTGTTGGGGTGTTCTCTAGGACAAGAGAACTCATGCTTGTACCCTTGCTCTAAATAAAATTGTGAAAATTTTAGATTTTCAAATTCACCACCATGATCACTACGGATCCGGTTGATTTTGAGACTCTTTTCATTTTCAACCCTTTTACTAAATCCTATGATTATTTCTAAGGTATCATCCTTATGTTTCATAAAATAGACCCAAGTATACCTAGAAAAATCATCTACTATAACCAAACAATATTTATTACCATTTAAAGATGGAGTACTATGGCAATCAAATAAGTCAAGATGCAATAATTCTAATGGTAAAGAGGTATTAGTTAGGGTTTTACCTTTGTGTGATGCCTTTGTTTGTTTTCCTTCTTGGCATGCATCACACAATTTGTTCTTGACATACTTGATCTTTGGTAGCCCTTTGACCAACTCCATCTTGGCTACCTTGGCTATGTTTTTCATGTTGATGTGCCCCAATCTTCTATGCCATAGCCAACTTTCCTCTTCTTTTGCAACAAAACACTTAGTAGAAATGTTAGAAGCATATGAAAGATCAACATAATAGATATTTGATTTCCTATATCCAACTAACATGCAATCATTTAATTCCTTGTGTCTAATCATGCATTTTTGAGGATTCAAGAGACATGATAGTTTGCATCACAAAGTTGACTAACACTTAATAAATTAAATTTCATATTTTCAACTAGCAATACTTTGTGAATAACAATTTTGGGGATACCTCAATTGTACCTCTACCTAATATCTTGAGTTTTCCACTATTCCCAAAGGACACGCTCCTTCTTCACATATTTAATTGTGGAGAACTTGCTCACATCCCCGGTCATATGTGTTGAGCAACCACTATCCATAATCCACATACCTCGCTCTCCTACCTAAATCACATGAAAAACACAAGCTTTTGGTACCCAAACATTTGGACCGGTAACATTAAGTAAAAACCTCTTAGGTACCCAAGCTTTCTTAACCTTACCCTTAATGGTTGCTTTCCTATTAATCAATGAAATATAAGCAACTTCTTTTTCTTTTGGCTTATATCCTAAACCGGCCTTGTTATAAACCGCTCTTTGCCTACTAAGAATCATATCAAGACACTTTGAGCCATTTGAAAATTTTTCTAAACATGCTTTCAATTCACTAACCTCATCCTTAAGTTTGTCATTTTCTTCCTTAAGCATGCAAGAGTCAACATGTGAAGGTTTTCATTCTAATGGCCTTTAGTTCTACCTTCATGCTCTTAACCTTAGATTTAGACTTATCTAGAGCTTCTTTAAGATAAGCAATTGATTTATAAAGAAGCTTAACCTTGGGAGAAGTTCATTACCTCATCGTCACTAGATGACGATTCATCATGAAGAATCTTCTTGACTTGATGTGCGGAATCATCTTCTAAGTGCCATGAGTGCCACATGGCGTGTGATGTGCAAAGCTCATCATCGGAGGAAGAGTCTTCAACACTTGGTGTGTCCCATGTGGTTTGAGCCACCATGGCCTCCTTCTTTTTCTTCTCCTTCTTTTTCTTTTCCTTTTCCTCCTTCTTCTTTAGCTCCGGGCAATTCGGTTTTATGTGCCCCTTCTTGTTGCAAGCATGGCAAATCACATTATTATTAAAACTTGAATTACCACTAAATTTACCTCTTGAAGAATGGGACCCCTTCTTGCTTCTCTATTCTTGAACTCTCCTTTGACTTTCTATAAACTTCTTGACAAAATTTGCCATCTCACTAGATGAGTCTCCATCACTACTTGACTCATCCTCCGACTCGGATGATGATGATGACCTCTTTCCTTTCTTTCTTCTTCTTTTCTTCTTTTCCAACAAATAGAGCTAAACCCTTTTCCTTAGAGGACATGTTAGTTTGCTCATGTAATTCAAACTCACAAAATAATTCATCAATTTTAATTTGAGATAAATCCTAGTTACCTTAATGGCATCAACTATAGAAGTCCATAAAATTTCTAGGAAATGCTTGTAAAATATACCTTACCAAATCCGGTTGTCAACTCGCTCACCTATGATATGGAGTCCGTTTACAATTTCCTTGAACCTTCCATGCATTTGACTTACGGTTTCATGCATCTTCATTTGGAAGGCTTGAAGTTGTCCAATTAGTAGGTCCTTCTTGGCCCTCTTTGACTCCTTGGAACCTTCATTTAGCTCAATGAGCTTTTCCCATAGCTCCTTGCGGATTCAAAGGCCCCACCTTGTTGAGTTGCTCCATTGTAATGCCGCATTGGATGGTGAGTACCACCTTGGCATTTGATTCAAATTTCTTGTTTCATTTCCCTTGTCCAATCCTTGCTTGGAATAGGGTCTCCATGTTCATCCACGGTTCCTCGAAGCCATCTACAATGCTATGCCAAATTTCAATATTACTCATAAGATAGTACTTCATCCTACCTTTCCAATATGCAAAATGACTCCCATCGAAGGCGGTGGCTTGGCGGTGCTATATCCTCTTGAAGAGCCATTGATGTCTTGGTTGATGGTGAGATCTTCCAAGCTATCCGGGCTCGATACCACTTGTTAGGACCCTTGGAATGGCTAGAGGGGGTGATTAGCCTTTCTTCTTTCTACAAAAAATGTTAGCGGAAGCAATACAAATATAAACACAAATCAAAGCAAGAACAAAGCTAACACCGATGTAATGTGGTTGGAGATGGCGCTCCTACTCACGGCAATCCGTAAGGTGGATTAGTCCCTAATCAACCTTCACTAGAACCTCCTTTGGATGAACCAAGGTGGAGAAACCTTTCTTACAATGCTCTCCTCTTCTTTACAATGATGGATGATCAAGAACAAGAGAAGAGGAGGTTTAAATCACTAAAAACACTTGGAAGCTTGGTGAGCACGAGGTGTAGTTAGGAGCAAGAGCACTAGCTTCACCAAGCTCCCCATGGCCCCTTTTTATAGAAGAGGGGTTGTTTTCCCGTTGACGATCGGTCGTGATGCTTACCATCGATCATTTGCCGTAGCAACGGCCACGACACGATCTCCGCGGAGATTCGTAGCGCATAATCTCCAATGGCGGTGATCGATCGGTGATCCCTCCATCGATCGTGATGGGGTGATCGATCAGTGATCAAAGCGGCGTCGAGTGAGGCGCGTGCATGTGATATTTTCCCTTGATCGGTCGGTGATGCCCTTGGCGATCGGTGATCGCGGCTATCGATCATTGCTGACCAAGGCGGTCGGTGATGGTCGATTTCACCACGACTCGGTCGAGCGCGACCCGGTCGTGATACATCGTCGGTCGGTGATACTCATCAGTATGAGTAATTCATGATTTTATTTATACCTAGACCTAGACTTAACCTTCTAGCTCCTCAATAAGCCTTGCGCCTTCAGGATCCCTCCGAGTCCGCGACTTGTTCATCCTTTGCGCTTTGCTTCCAAGAGCTTCCTTCGGTTTCGTCATGTCTTGGGTTGCCAAATGCTTGGAATTTACGCCGCCAAGACTACAAGCTTGGACTTATGCTGCCAAGACTTTACTTTGGACTTCCTTTGCCAAGGTTCACTTTGGACTTTATGCTGCCAAGACTACAAGCTTGGTCTTATGCCGCCAAGTCCATCCCTTGGACTTCCTTTGCCAAGATCATACTTGGACTTCCTTTTACCAAGTACTTCATCCTTGGATTTCCCTGTCACTTAAACACATTCGTAATTAGATCACAAGATATTGCCTAACTTAGATGATTAGCCAAACATCAAAACATATAAATGCTTGGAGCATTGTTGCACCAACATAGAGGAGTGTACACTTGACACTCTACGAGATCCGGCAACCTTTTGGACGAGTGGGATAAGCGAAGGGCATCACTACAAGGGTAACATTCTTCCCATGTAAATCTAAGATAGATCTAGCTAGTGTAGATAAACATGTACATGAATTTTATTTATCTTCGCACGGATCCGTGGCTGGCTTCCGAGGATTCCGCAATGCAAAAAGCGATTATTTTGCGGCTCGGAGAGTCTAACAATGGTATCAGAGTCACGTGCGAAGCATGTACATGTTTGTATTTGTAATTTTTTGTACTAGATACGAAAAGTTACAGATCTGTAAGTTTTTATAATTTTCTTAATTTTATAGATTTTGTGAGTATTTTTCTCGTAGAGTCGAAGCAACAAGTGTTTGGACACTTGTAGGCTTCAACCACCGAGAAAAACTCTCCGAAATGGCAAGGTATCATTTTTGTTTTTTGGGACAGTGACTTAAGGCATTGTAAGATCAGTATGGGACACTCGTGAGATTCATTTTTCAAGAAGGGGCACTGCCCCTAACCCCGCTAGGGGCATTGTCCCACGATTGCGCCCGAAAATCGCTCAGCGGGACCGCTGCAGAATTGTGACTCATAAAATTGAAAGAAAAAAGTAGGAAAATTATATAAATTTTTGTAAAATATATAATTTAGAATTATGTATGATATTGTTATGGTAATGGCCCAAAACCCCCAATGTGATTGGATAAAATTGTGTTGCAATTCATAATACGGCTTGCGCACCGTTTTTAGTATTGTGCATGTTATATATGATATGCGACCTACGTGTCGTGCCTCCCTTATTATATTCCTGTTGTAAATAGATTTTAGACTCGAATGTAACTCGAGTTTCATGTTTGTAATGTATAAAAATGAAGCGATGGAAGGTCCACTCGTAGACGGAGTTACGAGGAGGGTGTCGACGACACAAGGCGATCAAAAGAGGCGCTTAGAGAAGCCGCTAACCCTAGGTTGACCGTCCGATCTTCTCATGATTATATATTTGTTTTTGCTTGTATTTATGTGATGCATGCTAGTATAGGGTAATTAATGCCTTAATGTGTATATGATACACATTCATGATTAGATTAGATCTTAATCAAGTTAACTCGAAATGCCTACCAAGTTTTGATACCCATCACTACCTCGATCATTTGTTGTTGTTGAATCTGCCAAAGCAGAGCAACACATATTATCTTGGTAGGGTGCGGAGGGACAATCTTGGTCCTGCCTATCAAAGCTTGGGTGAGAATAAGCTCAATTAGATTGAGTGAAACTAGTTAACTTAATTGGATCAGGTAAAACTATAGGCATATTCCAACGGTTGGAAAGATAGGATAAGATCACATTTACACTAAATCTTGGGCGATTTAGCCAAAGCTAACTCAAGTTTTTTGTAAATGTGGATCTTGATCCTATAAATAAGAGTGGCATAGAGATGTAATTGGTAATTTGTTACCTACCGATCATACTAAGTCTTGGGCGATTTAGCCAAAACTAACTCAAGGCGTAGTATGATGTGGATCTTGTCCCGCAAGAATTATAACTAGTTGGTATGAATCTAGTAGTGTGGTTTGACCACATCCATGACTCGATTCTTCAAAAGTCCTATAATTCAGTGGGAGCATCATTTAATTAAAGGCCTAATTAAATGATAAATAGAATATGATATTTACTTTCTGCATTATTTATGTTGTAGATTGTCATGTCGTCAAACACGAACACTCTCTCCCTACATTTTGTCCTTGAGAAGGACAAGCTCAATGGAGCTAATTTCCTGGACTAGTATAGGAATCTGAGAATTATTCTCAAACAAGAAAGAAAATTGTATGTCCTAGAACAGCCCATTCCGGAAGCACCTTCTGCCACTGCCATGTGAGTTGACCGAGATGCTTACAAGAAGCATCAAGATGATGCATTAGATATGTCATGCCTCATGCTCGCGACCATGAACTCTGAGCTTCAGAAGCAACACGAGTTGATGGATGCTTTTGATATGGTTGAACATCTTCGTCAAATGTATCAAGGACAAGCAAGGCATGAGAGATTCGAGATCTCTAAGGCAATGTTTTAGTGCAAGATGAAAGATGGGACTCCCGTAGGTCCATATGTACTCAAAATGATTGGGTGCATAGAGAACCTACAAAGGTTATGATTTCCACTTGGCCAAGAACTGGCCACTGACTTGATCTTGCAATTCTTGCCAAAAAGTTACAATCAATTTGTAATGAATTACAACATGAATGAAATTGATAAGCCACTACCTGAGATGCTTAGCATGTTGAGAACTGCTGAGCTCAACCTTAAGAAGGCAAAGCCCAACTCCATTTTGATGGTGCAAAAGAATAAAGGTAAGGGTAAGCCTAAAAGTAAGGGAAAGTCTCAAGCCAAGGGAAAAGGCAAGGCAATAAAACCTAAAGGAGGGGTTGCCAAGGATGTTGAATGCTACCACTGCGGTCAAACCGGTCACTGGAAGCGAAACTGCAAAGGATACCTGGAAGATCTTAAGAAGAAGAGAAGTGAGACTTCTACTTCAGGTATATATGTTATAGAATTCAATCTATCTATTTCTTCATTTGGGTATTTGATACCGGATGTGCTTCTCACATTTGTACTAATGTACAGGCGCTGAAAAATAGCAGGGCATTGATGAAGGGTGAGGTAGACCTACGAGTAGGCAATGGAGCAAGGGTTGCTGCTATTATTGTAGAAACTTATTTTCTATCTCTTCCCTCTGGTCTTGTACTAGAATTAGATGAATGTTGTTATGTGCCTACTCTCACAAAGAACATCATTTTAGTTTCTTGTTTAGACAAGAAAGGTTTTTCATTTATAATAAAGAACAAATGTTGTTCCGTTTATTTAAATGATATGTTCTATTGTAGTGCACCTCTGATGAATGAACTCTACATTCTAGACTGAGAGAACCCCATCTATAACATAAGTACCAAAAGGTTCAAGTCAAATGAGTTGAACCAAACCTATCTCTGGCATTGTCTCTTAGGTCACATAAATGAGAGTCGCTTATCCCAGCTCCATAAGGATGGGTTGTTGGACTCATTTAATTTTGAATCATATGAGACATGCGAGTCTTGCTTTCTAGGCAAGATAAACAATACTACCTTTAGTGGACACAGCGAAAGAGCAACAGACTTGTTAGGACTTATACATAGTGATGTGTGTGGCCCTTTCAATGTTGTTGCTAGAGGTGGTTATAGGTATTTCATTACATTTACTGATGACTTCAGTAGATATGGTTATGTGTATCTGATGACACATAAGTCAGAATCCTTTGAAAAGTTCAAAGAATTCAAGAATGAAGTACAAAACCAGCTAGGCAAGAGTATTAAGATACTTCGATCAGATCGAGGTGGTGAATACCTTAGCCATGAGTTTCGTGACTATCTAGCTGAGTGTGGGATTCTATCCCAACTCACTCCTCCTGGAACACCACAGTGGAATAGTGTATCCTAAAGGAGGAATCGTACCCTATTAGATATGGTACGATCTATGATGAGTCACACAGATCTTCCTATATCCTTTTGGGGATATGCTCTAGACACAGCAGCCTTCACACTTAACTGTGTTCCATCCAAAGTTGTGATAAAGACACCATATACGATATGGATAGGGAAAAAATTCCCAGATGTCTTTCATGAGGATTTGGGGTTGTGAGGCTTACGTTCAACGTCAAGTCTCAGATAAACTTGGACCCAAATCTGATAAGTGCTATTTTGTTGGATATCCCAAGAAAATGAAGGGATATTACTTCTACATTCCCAGTTAGTACAAAGTATTTGTGGCAAAGACTGGGGTATTTCTAAAAAGGTACTTTGTTTCTAAAAAAACTAGTGGGAGTACGTTCGATCTTAGAGAAATTCAAGATATGGACCATAGCACTGAGGCCTTGATGGAGGTTGAACAGGAACCACAAAGTGTTGTGGATGATGAGATTGTTGCACAAAGAGTTGTGGAACAATAACCTGTTCAGGTAGACCTACCTCTTCGCAGGTCTGATAGGGTACGTCGTCAGCCTGAGAGATACTCATTTCTCTTGTCTGACCATAATGATGTTATGCTCATTGAGAATGAGCCTACTTCCTATCAGGAAGTTGTAATGAGCCCAGATTTTGAGAAATGGCTAGAGGCTATGAGATCCGAGATGGAATCCATGTACACCAACCAAGTATGGACTTTGGTTGATCCACCTGAAGGCGTCAAACCCATTGGGTGTAAGTGGGTCTTTAAGAGAAAGATTGACATGGATGGACTTACTCATACCTATAAGGGTCGATTGGTAGCTAAAAGTTTCAAGCAAATTCATGGTATTGACTATGATGAAACCTTTTCTCCAATTGCGATGTTTAAGTCCATTCAGATCATGCTTGCTATTGCAGTGTACCACGATTATGAGATCTGACAGATGGATGTCAAAACTGAATTTCTGAATGGAAACTTGCTCGAGGATGTATACATGAGACAACCTAAGGATTTTGTAGATCCACAGCATACTAGCAAAGTATGCAAGCTGTAAAGGTCCATTTATGGGCTAAACCAAGCTTCTCGGAGCTGGAATCTTTGATTTGATGATGCGATCAAACAGTTTGGTTTCATCAAGAATGAAGATGAACCCTGTGTTTACAAGAGGATTAATGGGAACACAATTGTCTTCCTTGTATTAATGGGAACCCTCTTCTAGAGAGGAGAGAGACCGCATGGATAAGATCCCTTATGCATCTGCCATAGGATCTATCATGTACGCCATGCTATGTACTTATCCTGATATCTCATATGCTTTGAGCATGATGAGCAAATACCAGTCATATCCAGGTGAGCGTCACTGGATAGCGATCAAGAATAATCTTAAGTACTTAAGAAAGACTAAAGAATATTTCTTGATATTTGGAGGCGATAGAAAACTAGCTATAAAGGGTTACAGTGATGCCAGCTTCCAAACTTACAAGGATGATTATAGATCGTAGTCAGGGTTCGTGTTTTTCTTGAATGGTGGTGTTGTGAGCTAGAAGAGTTCGAAGCATGATACAGTTGCTGATTCTACAACAGAGGCCGAGCATATTGCTACATCAAAGGCAACAAAGGAGGCAGTTTGGATTCGCAAGTTCATTACTGAGCTTGGGGTGGTTCCTAGCATAGAAGATCTTATAGAGCTCTATTGTGACAACAATGGAGCAATTGCATAGGCTAAGGAACCTTGCTTACACCAGTGGACCAAATACATACTACGGCGCTTCCATCTCATTCGAGAGATTATCGATAGAGGAGATGTGAAGATTTGTAGAGTACCCACAGAGGCTAACATCGCAGATCCCTTGACCAAGGCTTTGGCACAAAAAAAGCATGATGGTCACACTAGGTCATTGGGTATTAGATACTACAGTGATTGGCACTAGTGCTAGTGGGAGATTATTAGTGAAAGCCCTAGAGCCGATCATGTGATGATTGTTGTATGGACTTGTTGTATCATATTCCTATATATATTTATAAAGGAATTTCTTTATGGCTATTATACTTACTTGTATTGGTGCCAAATAACTAAGTATAATAGCGTCCTTGAGTAGAAGGTTCTTATCTATATCAATCGATTGATTGAATCGATAATGAGATGATATAGAGAATGCTACTCTTAATCATTCCTAGTCAAGTATTAATATTCAAGGACAATGTTAATGCGAAGAGACTAGCTTGTAGGTTAACTCGATGACTTGATCTCACAAGTCATGGATATGAGATATCAAGTTGACACATGGGTATGCATTGGAGAATGTATACTGAATGACCTGCCATGAGAAAGTATCATGGATCGTTATATGAGTGTCATATACTTTCTCATATGACTATTAGTATGACTATTAGTCCTTGGATCTAAAGTCACCATGGTTCCCTACATAAGGAGTTGCATACTTTGGCTTCGTCAAACGTCACACGTAAATGGGTGGACTATAAAGGCGATTATTAGATATATAACAAATTATGCGGAGGGATGTGAGTGATGTAGATGGGATCTATCCCTCCTATATGACGGGGGTGACATCGATATTCTTGATAGAGTGAGACCACGAAGTGCACGGTGTTGGAATGTATACTAAAAGCCTAGCTCTTTTTGTATGAACATTTTATTTTGAAATAAGAATCACATGATCATTGTTTGCACTTTATTATATGTGTGCATATTGTCTAATATTTTACATTGTAGATAACATGGTGCTTGGTGTGGCACAGAAGATCATGTTATCAGTCTCTTGTAGAATATAAGTAGAGGCTCACAACCAAGATGGTTTTGGACAAATCATTGGCATGGTTGTAGTGTAGCTTGGTATTGTTTTGTCTTGAACATAGAGTTACACTAGTACACTTAGGTGTATTGAGCAGGACCGACATAGAGGTGATTCAATTTATTGCTGACTACATAATTGAATCGGACCTCGGATATTATATTGTACATGCTCTTAATCCCGATATAATAACGGGCACATGTACTTAGTATTTATTTCTTTGATTTACCAGAGGGTGAGATTTAGATGGATTAAATCAATATGCCCGGTAAGTTGGAAAATAATATTATTTACATGGTGTGTCGTTGATTATAGGAGGAAATCGTGTCCTATATATTAGGTTGATGATGTCCCCTTGAGGAACTCATAAGGTTCATCATGTAAACCCAGCTGGTTGACTTAGTCAACATGATGATAAGGTTGAGTGCTACTACTCGAGGAGTTAGACGTTAATTAATTGATGGTCAGTAAATCAATTAATTGACGGATATTCGATATCTTAAACACGGGGAGATGAATGTACAAATAATATATGGAGCCCATATTAATTTATGGGGGTTGGTGAGGTAGTTCAATGATGATCCTCTAGTGGAATGGAACATCATTGATGGATCAAGTTTGTGTGGTTCCGATCCATCGGGTGGCCAAGATCCAACTCCTCCTTATGGTCCCTATCGTAGCCTACTATAATCCTCATGAAGTCAAGATCCAAGGATGTAAAACAAAACTCTAGAACCAACGGTTGGGATTAAATCCCTAGATCTGATGGTTGGGATGAAACCCTAGAACCAACGGTTGGGATTAAATCCCTAGATCCGATGGTTAGGATGAAACCCTAGAATCGACGGTTGGGATTAAATCCCTAGATCCGACGGTTGGGATAAAACCCTAGATCCGACGGTTGGGATGAAACCCTAGATCCGAAGGTTGGGATGAAATCCTAGATCCGACGATTGGGATGAAACCCTAGATCCGATGATTGGGATAAAACCCTAGATCCGACGGTGGAGATTAAATCCCTAGATCCGACGGTGGAGATTAAAGGAGGATTAAGCCCAATTCTATAAATAGAGGGCTTAGGTTGCGCGGCAAGAGATGGTTCAATTGGATTAGGGTTTTGCCTCTCAAGTGCTTTAGGCGGCTAGGGTTTTTGGATTTGGTTTGGGCGGCAACTAGAAAGGAGATTAGGGTTTCCTCCTTTGCTCCTTGGTGGCCGGCGCTCACTCCTTCCTTCTTCTAGCTTTGGCCGGCCCTCTTCCTCCTCCTTTGCTCCTTGGTGGTCGGCGGTTCTCCAACTCCTTGGTGGCCGGCACTTCTCCAACTTTTAGGTGGCCGGCGGCAAGATTGCAACAAGTTGGCCGGCGCTCATCCATTCATTCCTTGGCCGGCGGTTACATCGAGCTCTTTTGATTGGTGGCCGGTTCTAGAAAGGAGGAGTTTTTGTTTTGTTCTTCTCTTTGTTCGCAGTGAACAAGGAAGGGAAGAAAGCGATCTAGAAGGCTTCTACTCGTGGAGGATCTTCGCCCACACGTCGTCCACGAGGAGGATAGGACATACGGTAGAAGATCGTGAGGTATAAAAGTTTTACAACTTTATTTTCTGATCTTAGCATGTTCTTTTATGTGTTGATTATACAAGTGTTCATTGGTATATATTTTGTATAATCATGGACCCCGAAGACAAACACAAAAACCGGCGATCCGTCCGTCGTCTCTTCCGCGGCTAACCAACTAGAAGAGTTGTGTTGCTTGAACAACTAGTTTGTTCAAGCGATCACTCAAGTTGTTAGCACGACGACAAATTGGTTGTGCTAAGGAAACTCATCCCATTCGGATTAATTCTTTCATTAGTGAAAATTTTAATCCGGGGACATGGGAGCCAATGAGCCTCCGAAGCAACTCCCTTCACATGGCCATGCCCAAATGAGTCAATATGAGATATTGAGCTCATTTGATTAGAGTGAGTCTACTTGGAGTTCAAGATATAGATTGTACAGAGGATGACACAGTCTATGCCTCAATTGATCAATCTAGATGTCAGGGATAGAGGGACATTGTCATATATTGTGAGAGTCACAATTAGTAGTCACAATGGTGATGTTGGATCTCAACATTCTTGTAACTTGGGTAGCAATGATGTGTTGCTAGATACCGCTCATTGCTTATGTTTCTAAATCAGTTTAGGAGCATTTACAACGTTACAAGAACCTATAGGGTCACACACAAAGGGAAATTAAATGGAGATTAGGTTCATATGATGGACCAAGAGGATTAGGTTCATGTGATGAACCAAATTGGATTAAGAGTAATCCAAATTAGACTAATTGAGTTGGACTCAATTTGATTCAAGTGTTGAATGAGTCTAATTAAGATTTGATTCATTGAGTCAATTTAAACTAACGAATAGAGATTCATTAAATTAAATTTACTTGAATCAAAGGTTAGATTTGATCAACCATGGGAGATAAGAGGTCAAGTTTGACTTGACTTGAGAGGGAAGATGAAGGGTCAAGTTTGACTTGACCAAATGCCACTTCATGGTGACTTGGCATAGGGTTGGCCAATGATGATGTTCCACATCATCATGGACACATCATGGTGTGCCACCTCATGAGGAAGACCAAGAGCCATGGCTCTTAGTATTTCATGGATGTTTTTAACCCTCCTTTAGTGGCCGGCCAAAATTTGGGTGAGACTAATTGAATTCTTCTTCTTCCTTCTCTTTTCTTCTTCTCTCCCTCTCCTCCATTGCCGAAACCTCTTAAGAGTGCTAGAACACTCTAAGTGGTTCTCTCCACCTTTTGTCCGTGTGGATACATGTAGAGGAGTGTACACTTGACACTCTATGAGATCTGGCAACCTTTTGGACGAGCGGGATAAGTGAAGGGCATCACTACAAGGGTAACATTCTTCCCATGTAGATCTAAGGTAGATCTAGTATAGATAAACATGTACATGAAATTTATTTATCTTCACATGGATCCGTGGCCGACTTCCGAGGTTTCCGCAAGGCAAAAAGCGGTTTTTTGTGGCTCGGAGAGTCTAACAGCTCCTTGGGTTAACAAGGTATTCACTAGGGATAACTTCCCTAGATACCTTTCTAATGACCCTTTTTGGCTTTGAAGCCTTAGTCAATTGGGTCTTACCTAGGTCAACTCTAGAGGTGACTCCTCGTTTGACCTTCTTAGTAGCTTTCTTGGTTTTTCTTAAGTCCTTGGCCACTAAACACACATCATGGCTAATCTTAGGGATAACTTCCCTATTAGCCTTGGTTTCCCTAGACCTAGAAATAGTTCCATAATTGAATGGAACATTATAGTATGACATAGGTTTGTGACCCAAACCTTTCTTGCCCTTGGACATTTCTTTTTTCCTAGGCCTTAAATTTTGAACATTTGACCCTTTAATTGAATTTGTGATAATTTTGAGGGTCTTTTCCAATTTATCAAGCCTTGACCTCAAGACTTGGTTTTCCACCTCTAATTTTTCCAATTTTGATTTATCATAAGATTTTTGGGAATTGTTTTTCCTTTTAGGCATGTGTCTACACATCTTACGGTTTATGCCTAAGTTCTCTTCTATTCTCCTAATGGACTCCTTAGGTAGAATTTTTCTAGAATTATTGTTCCTAGGTTTGTCCTTAGGTAAACTAACATCTTTGGCACCTAGACAAAAATATTTATTCCTATTAGCATGCTTTTCATTAATAATAGCAAGTGAACTAAAATAATTTTTAGCATGCTTCTTAGCCTTAGGAATTGAAGGTGCATTAATTAAATTTACCTTAGGGTTAGCTTTGGAAGCTCCCCCTATATGTGATACACCTTCTTCCCCTTTCTTCCTCCCCCTAGAGCATTGGCTTCTATAATGTCCCATTTGGTTGCATTTGAAGCACACAATGTGCTCCTTGCTTCTAGTTGAGGGAACTCCGACATCTTTCACTTTTGGTACCAGTTGAGCTTTCTTCACCTTCTTGGGATACTTACTTTTATAGTGTCCTTGCTCTCTACACTCAAAGTATATTATGTGATTTTTATTTTTAATTATAATGCATGAGTTACCTAGGGATGTAGTGTAGGTATCTTGATCTTCACTTCTCCCGGATGTAGATACTTCTTCTTGATCTCGTTTCGGGATGGAAGACTTCTCCTCCTCCTCAATGCTAGAGGTGGAGGTTGTTGGAACGTCGGTGGCCGTCTAGAGGGGGGTGAATAGCCCTCTTTCACATACGGTGGAATTCGTTCATTGATTATCTACAAATATGATTAGCGCAAGTGGAAATATAAAAGACAATACAAAGGCAATGCTAACAAACCGATATAATGATGTTCACGGCCTTGCCGCTAATCCACGGACCGATTCGTTCTAGGTGAATCATGCCTTGAACATTCCACTAGTCTCTCCTTTGCACAAAGCTAGGTGGAGGTAACCTTTCTTACACAAGATCTCTCCTCTTACAATATAATATAAATAAGCTCAAGGAAGAGGATTGAAAACGGTTGGACACTTGAGAAGATGTTTAGAGTGGAAGCATTAGTCTCCCCAAGTGTCCAAAGGTCCCATTTTATAGAGAAGAACTCATTCTTCCCGTTGGGCGTCTAACAGTCGACTAATGACCCGATTAGTCGACTGTTCCTGTAGTCGTTTCCCAATAACGGCTTCTTCCACGTTGGATTTCATCCAACAACTCCCACATTAGTCGACTGATCGTCCCATTAGTCGACTGATGGAGCTACCAGTCGAGTGTCGGAAGCGAGCACTCGACTGATCAACATCTACCTTGCGACCGGTCGGTGACCGATCATGTCATCGGTCGGTGAGATCATCGATCGAATGCCAATCCTTGGCAGTCGACTAATGTGACACAGACCAGACTCGAACACCAGTCGAGTCACATTCGACTTGGAGTAGTCGACTGCCATGACATGGCAGTCGACTAATACCGGGTAAACCTCAAACTTCACATCCGTTTGAGCATCCGGCGATCGGGTAAAACCTCAACCCTCTTGGTCAAGCCTCCGACACTTAGCCATTTCGGCCAAGTTCACCTAATGAGCTACTTACATTTCACTCATTCTCTAATCTCACTTGAAGTCCCTCGCCAAAGCTCTCTTCGTTCGCGGCCACGTCCCTCGGCAGCACCAAGCGCACGGCTTTGCAATGCTCCTTTGCGTCTCTTGCCTTCAAAGTCTGCTTCCTTGGCTTCGCTTCAAGTTATCTCGTCCGGCGGTCCCTCGGATGCATCAAGCGCACGGCTTCACAATGCTCCTTCGCCGACTCAAGCACGAGGTTGTGAGTTGGTGAAACTTGCCAATGCTCCATGTGCGAATTACTAAGTCCTGCAAGACTCCAATGCACATATCAAATCCATAACAACCTAACTTAAACTCTTTGTCATACACATCAAAACCATATCATATGAGTTGATTGCCTTAACAATATCCCCCTTTTTGATGTGTGACAATCCGTTTAAGTTAGGTAAAACAAATAACAATAACAACATCAGGCAAGAATTCATGTAAATAATATGAGTATGAAAACTCCCACTTAAACATGTAACTCCCCCTTAAGACATGCTAAATTTTCCCTTTTAGCATGAATAACTTAGACTTATCAATTCTCCCCCTTTGACACCATCAAAATCATTATCTAAATGTTATACATGCATGGCATCAACTCTAAAGGAAGAGAAAACCAAAAACCAAGCAAAAATTTCATGCATTTCTACCCATGGTTAAGTATCATCCTAAAAACCCAATCATGAACATGCATCAAGAATTATCAATCATGATCATAAATCATCAATCATTGCATATCATGATTATAAATTATAAAATTGAGCATGAATTATGATTAAATTTATGGGTTATGCATTATCATCACCCAACACTATTTAAAAATTTATAACTCATACCATCCTAAGTCAACCATATAATATGATATAAGTGAAGTCCTCATGGTTGACTATGCTAGGGTTTTCTTAACCCTTAAGGATGGATTTAGGAACTCAATATAAGTTATTTCCTATGGGGTTCACTAAATATTCTTTAGGGATCCATTTTCTAGCAATTGTTTTATTTTTGGCTTGACCCCTAGTAATTAGGCATTGATATGCCTTTTCATTTTTTTTTTCCCTTATATCCTAGGTCTTTCTTATTAAAGCTTTCCCTTTGGCTCCCAATTATCATGTTCAAGGTATTGGAGCCTATTGTGAATTTTTCTAAAGCTTTAGTTAGATGATGTACCTTTTCCCTTAAAGCCTTATTTTCATCCATACATTCATCACTAACATTTAGAGGCATATAATCATTATGTGAGCATGTATCATCATTAACATTTAAGCATGCTTTTTCTAGTTTTTCCTCTAGGGCCTTAATCTCATTTTGCATGCATTTATTTCTATTTTTCATCTTAAATAAGTTCCTAGTTAAACAATCATGGAAACTATTTTCTTAGGTGAAAGATTCGTTACCATAGTTTCCATGTCTTCTTCCTCCGATTCCAATGAGGATGAGGATGAAGCTCCCCCTTCACTTGAGCTTCTTTCTTCTTGCTCGGAGGAGGAGGTGTCCACATCTTCTATTGTCATTAGAGATAGATTTGAGATGAAGGCATTTTCTTCCTTCGATGATGATGATGAAGGATCATCTCATGTCCTTGCTTTGAGTGCTTTTGCCTTCCCTTTCTCCTTGACTTTCTTCTCTTCTTCCTTCTTATTTTCTTCTTTTCTCCTCCTTTCTTCTTTGCTCTTGTTCAAGAGAGGACAATCATCTCTTATATGCCCCTCTCCTTGGCAATTGTAGCAAATTATCTTCCTCCTTGGCCTTTTTACCCTATCATGAGATTTGTTAAATTTAAAGCTTTTAAGTGCACGCCTTACCTTTCTTACCATGTAGGCTTCTTCCGTGCTATCCATGGAGGAGGAGGAGTCTTCATCGGATGAGGAGGGAGTCTCCTTCTTCTTCTTCCCCTTGTTGGCTACTAGTGCCACTCCCCTTGATGGCTTGATGCTTGGTTCTTCACTTATTCCTTCAAGTCTTGTTTCATGTAGCTCCATGGTGGAGAAGAATTCTTCTAGGGTGCTCACTTCTAGATTCTTCAAAATATAGAAGGAGTCCACCATGGAGCTCCACTTTGAGGACCGGGGAAAGGCATCTATAGTCTTCATGACCATATCCCGGTTGGAGAGCTTCTCCCCTAGACTTGTTAGGCCATTAAGAATTTCTTTAAATCTAGAATGTAGAGATGTTACCTTCTCCCCTTTATCGAGCTTGATGTTATTGAGTTGGGAGCGTAGGACATCTCTTCTTGCAAGCTTCGCCTTGGAGGTGCCTTCTGTTAGTAATATATGAGAGATGTCCTAAGGCAATCGCCTTATGTATGAACCATTTATATGATAAATGAAGATTCACTATTTGAGTATACATGTTTTATGTATTTGATTGGATCTTAAACTCATTTACTGAATGTCCACGATACGATTCACAGCATGAGAGAATTTGTCATTGGATCACAACTAGTGAGTATCTCTACATGTGTAATTGTGATGTATCGGAATTATCCCTAGTCGATGAATTGATGGATTTGGACACCATCAATTCTGTCAAGACTAGCACGAGGTATACTCCTTGGTGTATCCAAGCAGCTGATTCTCACTGGCTGGAGACATAGTGATGTCCGGAGTTGATCGTGGATGCTAGTTATGGTAACTAGTTCATTGGAGTGACCAGCCGTAAGACTTCATATGGTTCTCTGCATATATAGATATGTCAATGAAGTTCTTACTGTGGCTTAAGTGCGATGTTCCTTTGACTTGCGGTATTCAAGTCATCTTGATCATGGAGACTTATGCTTTGACATCTTAAGCAAACATCTCTAAGAGATGTGGACCGGGATGATTGGGTATAAGTCGAAGTGATCGAAGGTGTTTGAATAGCCTATAAAGGATTCACCACTCCTTGCGAGGAGATGTATACCCATGGCCTCTCGTCGGATTGTTACTAAAGTCTTTGGCCAAAGCATTACATGTTTAGAGTAAGGTACTCTTCGATACATGTGGAGTAACTAGAATCAGTAGGACGAGGAAATGATACTTGGGCTAGGTGTGACGTAGTCGACCTAGTGAGGGTGACACAATAGACCATGTCTGAACCAAGTGGGTATAAGATGAGTGAAGGGAATGGGGCACGATTCATTAAGCATCTGAAGGGTTTGAGAAATAGTTACGGATCGTCAGTTAATCTTTTGGTTAATTGGGGATCATGATGTACTACTAGGTGCCACTCATGATCGTTCTATAATTAATGGTTAATTATAGACGGCCAACATAAACCGAGAACCTATTTGGTCACACGCACAACGAGTGTAATCCAAAGGATTTAAAACGAGCTTGAGAATGGGATTCTCAGACGGAGAGAAACTATGTTTGGTTGGACCAAACATAAAGCGAGCATGAAATTGTTTCAGTCGCAATGGAAGCGTGGATGGGCCGTGTCTTATGAAGACATAATGGATGGACCAAAATGGTTTGGTTCTAATCTAATGGATGAGAATAAACCAAAGGGTTTGGTTTATTTTAAGCGAATGAACCAAAAGTTGGTTGGTTCGTTTTAACTTAAAATAAACCATCATGGTTTGGTTTATTTTAACTTATCTTAATGGAGCGGGTTAACGGGCTTTATGGATATGATCCATTAACCATTAAGAGAATTAGTTCTCTATAAAATAGGGATTAAACCCTAACCCTAAACCTAATCCAATTAGTGGCACGCCCAACCCATCCTCCTTGTTGTTGGCGTCAACAACAAGGGCTGCCGAACTTGATTGAGCTGCTGCCATCTCCTTGTCGGCGTCAAGTTTGGCGGTGAACCTCCGGCGACCCTCGGTGATCTCCCTTGGGTTCGGTGTAAGGTGAGCCTCCATCTCTTCTTTGGCGGTGCCTATTTCCTCCACCAAAGCTGTCCAGTTTTCTGGACAGCTTCTTCTCTCTCGTCGGGCGTCGTTTGGGCGGCGGTTAGTGCTCCGACAGCGGATAACATACCGGGGATTTGATCTCCGGTAATCCTCTAGTGGAGGGCGAAGGATTCGTCAATCGGTTGTGAATACCTCTCGGAGAAGTCTTGAGGACTTGTTTTAGGTCGAATTTGGATTCGGACCGTGATCATCTCTCGATCACGTCGTCTTCAACACGAGGCTAGTAACCCGTACGAAGACGAAGCTCGTGGCTTGGCGAAGTCATCCCGAGGAGCTCGGCGTGGATACGGATAGAGACGATTCTTACGATAATCGTTCCGGTTGATGCCGTTCCCGCTACACGTCATACGGAAGGTATAACGTAGTTTAATTTATTTTATTGCAATTTTAATTTACGGTTATGTCTACACTTGTTGTAATAGCATGCGTGTGTTGTGTGTGTTGTAATAAATAGGAGTATTTATTATTTTTATTGCTTCCGCTGTGCTCATGTTTACGAAACATGATCGAACACACACTGCGCCTTGTGATCTTGAAACCTTGATGGTATCGAGCCCGGTTGTGTTTCGACATAATCGTAAAAATGGTTTTGCGATAGTCATAATGTATTTCTGGAAGTTTTCTAAATTTTGGAAATTTAGAAGTATTTATGGAAATTTTCAATTTTGGAAAGTCTAGAAGTATTTATGGGAATCTTCCACTTTTGGAAAGTTGGAAGTATTTATGGAAATTTATATTTTCCATAAATAAAATATTTGATTAGATTCTGGAAATTTGTTTCCTAATTTAATCATGATTTGATTTGGGAAATCAAATCTTAAAATATTTTATTTCCATAAGTAGTTTTAAAGATTTAGGAAATTGGTTTCCTAAATAGATTTTCCTTAATCAAATAATTCCATGAATAAAATATGTGATTAGATTTGGAAATTTGTTTCCTAATTTAATTATGATTTGATTTGAAGAATCAAATCTTAAACATATTTTATTTCCATAAATAGTTATGACATATAAGGAAATTATATACATGACATAATTGTATGTCATGTAATTGCATTAGATGCATAACATTATGCCATGCGTGTCGTGACATGTAGATGTATGCCATGTATGCCATGCCATGTAGATAATAGTTATTTGCATGCAAAGAGGATGAGACATAAAACCTAACTCAATATTAAAGCCTACACCTTCCATTAATATGGTTAGAACCGAGTTCTGTTTCTTGTTTGGGTTGTTGGACTCACTCAAGCCCAGCTCGAACACACATGTTCAAATCATTGGAATAGTTTAACTCTAATATGGTAAGAGTCGAGAGGTCAATCGTTAGTTTGGGTTGTTGGACTCACTCCAAGCACTGGGCTAATTGGTTGAATGCTCTAACCATATTAAAACTATTTGATTAATGGGTTGGCTTTAACTTGGAGCATCGGATTTGTTGGACTCTCTCAAGGTCGATGTAAAGGGAGGTGAAGTTGGGTGCTATGCATATGATGCATACTTGTTAATGTGTTAACAACCCGATGTATGTGTGAACATTCAATTAGTTGATAGCACATTGTGATAGTTACATATACGGGATATGCAATCGGTATAGATGATACCTACCGTCGTAGTTATGAATGGCTTGTTGGACTCTCTCCAAGGTTGTTCATAACTATGATGGATATCAGCCCATTCGGAGATGGACCTACAATCTCCCAAAGTGATTTTGGGGTTTTTGAAATTCGAAAAATGAATGGGATTTATAAATGTATATTGATGCATTTTAAAATCATCTTTCTCATATATGCTCGTTTTGTATTTCTAAGTTAATATATTGATCATGATGTGTTTGAATTTGCGTTCCATTTTGGATTCGAATAAATTGACTGGGCCGAGCTTCATGGACTGGCTTAGAAGCTTGAGAATTGTTCTCAAGGTTGAAAAGCTTGCAAATGTCCTCGAAGCGTCTCTTCCCGCCCGTCCTAGTGTCAATGCAACTCAGGACCAATTGTTGGCCTATCAGAAACATGTGAATGATTCTGAACAAATGAGTTGCATCATGCTAGCCGCGATGGAACCCAAGCTACGAAAGCAACATGAGCATTTGGATGCTCATATCGTAGTCCTTCATCTTTGTGAGTTGGTTGATGAGCAAGTGAGATTCGAAAGGTTCGAAGTCTCAAAGCTCCTCTTCACCTCTGAGATGCTAGGAGGTTCATCTGTGGTACAACTCAATATGTTGAAGACTGTGGATTCTTCTGAGAAGCATGAGGAGGGGAGGGTTCTTTTAGTTGATTCCTCGAAGAAAGGTTCTAAGAGGAAGTCAAAGGAACAACAGAAGGGAAAGAAGAGAAAGGCTAAGAAGGTAGAACTAGCACAAAAGGAAACCTGCCATCTTTATGGCAAGGAGAGCCATTTGTGAAGAAAGTGCAAGATTTATCTTGAGTTCATGAAGAAGGATAAGGCATCGGATGCCCCATCTTCTTCAGAAATCTTCTTTATTGATTGTCATTCTATTTCCTCAGACACTTGGGTATTTGATACTGGGTGTGGCTCACATATATGTAATGACATACATGGGCTAAGGAATAGAAGAAGACTTGTCAAGGGGGAGAGTCAAATTTACGTGTTGGGAATGGAGCAACGGTTGCTGCACTCGCCATCGGAACGTATTTGTTGGAACTCCCTGTAGGACTTGTCTTAGAACTGGACAATTGCTTGTATGTTCCTTCATTGATAAAGAACATCATTTCTATTTCTTGTCTAAATAGAAATGGTTTCCATTTGACGTTTAGTAACAATTGTTGTTACATAACTTTGAATGGGGTTCTTTATGGGACTGGAACTTTAAGCAATGGTGTTTATACGTTGGACGTATCCAGTGACATTTGCAATATCGAAGCGAGCAACGAGGGTGCTCGAAAGGATAATCAAATAGACTCCTACATGTGGCATTGTCGTCTTGGCCATGTAAGCAAGAAACGCATGTCCGAATTACACCGATGTGGAATTCTGGAATCGTTTGAATTGGATTCATACGATACATGCGAATCATGCTTAAAAGGCAAGATGACTAAGTTACCTTTTACTGGAAAAGGTGAACGAGTGGGAGAGTTACTAGGTCTAATACATACTGATGTATGTGGACCTATGTCAACTCAAGCATTAGGAGCTATAGCTACTTCATTACCTTCACCGATGATCACTCACGGTTTGGGTATGTGTTCTTGATGAAACACAAGTCTGAAGCCTTTGAAAGGTTCAAAGAATTCAGAAATGAAGTAGAGAAACAACATGACAAAAGTATTAAAATACTTCGATCGGATCGAGGTGGTGAATACTTAAGTCAAGAGTTTCTTGATTATCTAAGAGACAATGGCATATTGTCTCAATGGACTCGCCCTATACACCACATGACATAATGGTGTATCCGAGGCGTAATGCTTAGGACCTTGTTGGACATGGTCGGTCAATGATGAATCATGCGACTCTTCCCAAGTCCTTTTGGGGTTATGCACTTGAGGCTTTGTTTACTTGTTAAGCGGAATGCCTACAGGTAGTCTCAACTACTCCATATGAGATATGGAATGGTAAGAAACCTCATGTATCTTACTTGAAGATATGGGGTTGTCTGCTTATGTGAAGCGGTATGTCGGACAAAATTGGATGCTAAGTCGATAAATGTCTATTTATTGGATACCCTAAGGAAACAAGGGGTTACCAATTCTATCATCTGTGGAACAAAAGGTGTTTGTTTCAAGGCATCTTTGTGTTTCTAGAGAAAGAGTTTCTCTTGCAAGAAAGCAGTGGGAGTGTGTCGTTGAGCTTGAGGAGGCTCGAGAGACTCAAATAGACATTGATGAGATACACGGTGAAGCACAACGGTAGCAACTCATAGTGATGAGCAATCATTTGGACCTATTGTAACACCACATCTTCGTAGATCCGGTAGAACACATAATATTCGAGAGATATGGATTTCTCGTAAGTGAATCGAGCGGCGTGTTACTCATTGATGATGAGGAGCCTACCAGTTATGAAGAAGTGCTGACAAGTTGAGAAAGGGATAAGTGGCTTGGTGCCATGAAGTCGGAAATGGATTCCATGTATGAAAACCAAGTTTGGAACTTGGTTGACCCACCTGAAGGCATAAAGCCTATAGGGTGCAAATGGGTTTTCAAGAAGAAAACCGACATGGATGGTAATGTGATTACCTATAAGGCTAGATTGGTGACGAAAGGATATCGTCAAAAACAAGGTGTTGATTATGACGAAACCTATTACTTTGTAGCTATCTTAAATCCATTCGGATGCTGGCCATAGCGGCTCATTATGATTATGAGATATGGCGGATGGATGTGAAAACGCTTTCCTTAATGGAAACTTGCTCGAGGGCGTGTATATGATACAGCCTGAGGGTTTCACGTCGGTTGATAAAACCAAGGTATGCAAGTTGCGACGATCCATTTATGGATTGAAGCAAGCATCCAGGAGCTGGAATATCCGTTTTGATGAGACGATCAAAAAGTTTGATTTCTCACAAAATCCAGACGAACCTTGTGTGTACAAGAAGATTAGTGGGAGTGCAGTCGTGTTCCTAGTATTGTATGTCGATGACATATTACTTATAGGAAACGATGTGTCCATCTTACAGTCAGTTAAGGTTTGGTTATCCAAGACATTCTCCATGAAAGACCTGGGAGAAGCAACCTACATCCTTGGGATTAAGATCTATAGAGATAGATCGAAACGGTTGCTTGGTCTTTCGCGATACATATATAGACCGAGTGCTAAAGAGGTTTAGCATGTCGGAATCCAAGAAAGGTTATCTGCCCATCAGGCATGGGGTACACCTTTCGAAGTCTATGTGTCGGCGCACAGAAGACGAGAGGATTTGCATGAGTAAGATTCCCTATGCATCCGCAATAGGATCTATCATGTATGCTATGTTATGTACGAGGCCCGATGTATCGTATGCTCTGAGTGTCACGAGCAGATACGGTCGATCGAGAATGGATCATTGGGTGGCTGTTAAGACAATCCTTAAGTACTTGAGAAGAACTAAGGATGTGTTCCTAATATATGGAGAAGGGACATGGTGATCGCGGTATCTGGATGCGGCTTCGGACGGACAAGGATGATTCATGTCTCGATGCGGATCGTGTTCACCTTGAATGGGCGCGATGAGTTGGAAAAGTTCCAAACAAGAGCGTGATTCTACCTCGAGGCGGAATATATTGCGGCAGGCGGCAAAGGCGGTTTGGATCAAAGTTCGTTCATGAACTTGGTGTGATTCCGGCCATTGTTGAAGCAATACAGGTCTCTGCGACAACAATGGAGCAATTATCGCAAAAGAGCCAAGGTCTCATCAACGATCCAAACATGTAGGCTATCATCTTATCAGAGAGATCATCAGTAGGAATGAAATACAAATCGAGAAAATTCCCACTGAAAGGAACTTAGCGGATCCTTTGACTAAAGCATTACCTCAAAGTAAGTTTGAGGGTCATGTTGGTGCTTATGGTATTGGATACCGTAGCGATTGGCATTAGGCCAAGTGGGAGTCTATTAGTAATATATGAGAGATGTCCTAAGGCAATCGCCTTATGTATGAACCATTTATATGATAAATGAAGATTCACTATTTGAGTATACATGTTTTATGTATTTGATTGGATCTTAAACTCATTTACTGAATGTCCACGATACGATTCACAGCATGAGAGAATTTGTGATTGGATCACAACTAGTGAGTATCTCTACATGTGTAATTGTGATGTATCGGAATTATCCCTAGTCGATGAATTGATGGATTTGGACACCATCAATTACATCGAGACTAGCACGAGGTATACTCCTTGGTGTATCAAGCGGTGATTCTCCTTTTGGAGACATAGTGATGTCGGAGTTGATCGTGGATGCTAGTTATGGTAACTAGTTCATTGGAGTGACCGGTAGTAAGACTTCATATGGTTCTCTGCATATATAGATATGTCAATGAAGTTCTTACTGTGGCTTAAGTGCGATGTTCCTTTGACTTGCGGTATTCAAGTCATCTTGATCATGGAGACTTATGCTTTGACATCTTAAGCAAACATCTCTAAGGAGATGTGGACCCGGGATGATTGGGTATAAGTCGAAGTGATCGAAGGTGTTTGAATAGCCTATAAAGGATTCACCACTCCTTGCGAGGAGATGTATACCCATGGCCTCTCATCGGATTGTTACTAAAGTCTTTGGCCAAAGCATTACATGTTTAGAGTAAGGTACTCTTCGATACATGTGGAGTAACTAGAATCCGTAGGACGAGGAAATGATACTTGGACTAGGTGTGACGTAGTCAGCCTAGTGGGGACTGACACAATAGACCATGTCCTGAACCAAGTGGGTATAAGATGAGTGAAGGGAATGGGGCACGATTCATTCGAGCTCTTGAAGGGTTTGAAATAGTTCTGGATCAAGCGTTGATCTTTTCGGTTAATTGGGTATCATGATGTACTACTAGGTGCCACTCATGATCGTTCTATAATTAATGGTTAATTATAGACGGCCAACATAAACCGAGAACCTATTTGGTCACACGCACAACGAGTGTAATCCAAAGGATTTAAAACGAGCTTGAGAATGGGATTCTCGAGCCAGGAGAAACTATGTTTGGTTGGACCAAACATAAAGCGAGCATGAAATTGTTTGATCCAATGGGCGTGGATGGGCCGTGTCTTATGAAGACATAATGGATGGACCAAAATGGTTTGGTTCTAATCCAATGGATGAGAATAAACCAAAGGGTTTGGTTTATTTTAAACGAATGAACCAAAAGTTGGTTCGGTTCGTTTTAACTTAAAATAAACCATCATGGTTTGGTTTATTTTAAATTATCTTAATGGAGCGGGTTAACGGGCTTTATGGATATGATCCATTAACCATTAAGAGAATTAGTTCTCTATAAAATAGGGATTAAACCCTAACACTAAAACTAAACCAATTAGTGGCAGCCCAACAAATCCTCATTGTTGTTGGAGTCAACAACCAGGGATGACGACCCACTTGATTGATCTGCTGCCATCTCCTTGTCGGCGTCAAGTTTGGCCGGTGAACCTCCGGCGACCCTCCGGTGATCTCCCTTGGGTTCGGTGTAAAGGTGTGCCTCCATCTCTTCTTTAGTCGGCGCCTATTTCCTCCACCAAAGCTGTCCAGTTTTCTGGACAGCTTCTTCTCCTATCGTCGGAGCGTCGTTTGGACGACGGTTAGTGCTCCGACAGCGGCTAACATACCGGGGATTTGATCTCCGGTAATCCTCTGAGGTGGAGGACGAAGGATTCGTCAATCGGTTGACGAATACCTCTCCGGAGAAGCAAGTCTTGAGGACTTGTTTTAGGTCCGAATTTGGATTCGGACCGTGATCATCTCTCGATCACGTCGTCTTCAACACGAGGCTAGTAACCCGTACGAAGACGAAGCTCGTGGCTTGGCGAAGTCATCCCGAGGAGCTCGGCGTGGATACGGATAGAGACGATTCTTACGAGAATCGTTCCGGTTGATGCCGTTCCCGCTACACGTCATACGGAAGGTATAACGTAGTTTAATTTCTTTTATTGCAATTTTAATTTACGGTTATGTCTACACTTGTTGTAATAGCATGCGTGTGTTGTGTGTGTTGTAATAAATAGGAATATTTATTATTTTTGTTGCTTCCGCTGTGCACATGTTTACGAAACATGATCGAACACACACACGCCGCGGTGCCGGAAACCCAACACCTTCATGAAGCTCTACCAATCTTTCCCACATCTCCTTAGCACTTGCACACTCTCCAATCCGATTGATCTCTTGTTGGGGGAGCACGTTGAAGAGGTGGTGTTTTGCTTTTGAGTTTTCAAGGTGCTCCTCCCTTTGCTTCTTAGTCCACCTTGATTTCTCTAGTACTCTCCCCTCTTCATCCCTAGGCATCTCGAAACTGTTCTCCATTATTAGCATAATATCAAAATCAGTCTCGAAGAATACCTCCATTCACTTTTTCCACCATGCAAATTCTCCTTCAAACTTTGGTGGGTGAATGTTGGAGCGGGCCATCTCTTGATTGTGCTTGTTGTGGCGGTTAGTCCGGTGACAAGCGCCTTGGCTCTGATACCACTTGTTGGAACGTCGGTGGCCGACTAGAGGGGGGTGAATAGCCCTCTTTCGCGTACGGTGGAATTCGTTCGTTGATTGTCTACAAATATGATTAGCGCAAGCGGAAATATAAAAAGACAATACAAAGGAAATGCTAACAAACCGATATAACGTGGTTCACGGCCTTGCCGCTAATCCACGGACCGATTCGTTCTAGGTGAATCACGCCTTGAACATTCCACTAGTCTCTCCTTTGCACAAAGCTAGGTGGAGGTAACCTTTCTTACACAAGATCTCTCCTCTTACAATATAATAGAAATAAGCTCAAGGAAGAGGATTGAAAATGTTTGGACACTTAAGAAGATGCTTAGAGTAGAAGCATTAGTCTCCCCAAGTGTCCAAAGGCCCCATTTTATAGAGAAGAACTCATTCTTCCCGTTGGGCACCTGGCAGTCGACTGATGCCTTGATCAGTCGACTGCTCCTGTAGTCGTTGCCCAATAACGGCTTCTTCCACGTTGGATTTCATTCAATGGCTCCCACATCAGTCGACTGATCATCCCATCAATCGACTGATGGAGCTACCAGTTGAGTGCTGGAAGCGAGCACTCAGCTGATCAACATTCTATGCCCGAAACCCTTGCGACTAGTCGACTGATGCCATCATCAGTCGACTGGTGGTTTCGTCAGTCGACTGCCAATCCTTGGCAGTCGACTGATGTGACACAGACCAGACTCGAACACCAGTCGAGTCACAGTCGACTTGGAGCAGTCGACTGCCATGACATGGCAGTCGACTGATGCCGGGTAAACCTCAAACTTTACATTCGTTTGAGCATCTAACAGTCAGGTAAAACCTCAACCCTCTCGGTCGAGCCTCCGACACTTAGCCATTTCAGCTAAGTTCACCTAATGATTACATTTCACTCATTCTCTCATCTCACTTGAAGTCCCTCGTCAAAGCTCTCTTCGTTCGCGGTCACGTCCCTCGGCAACACCAAGCGCACGGCTTCACAATGTTCCTTCTGTTAGTATGAGCCCTTAGTGCCAATTATGAGATGATTGGTGAGGGAGACTTTTGTATTATATTCTTGCATTAATAAAGGCAAAGATTGATTATTATATTTCTTTATGCGTGTGCCAGCTAAATAAATATAATAATGCCCATGAATAGTAGGTTATTATCTACAGTATATCAATTGGTAGAATTGATTATGAGAAGTTGTAGAGAACACTATTCTTAAATATTCCTAGTCGAGTATTGTATTAATAGACAAGGGATATATTGATACATTGAGACTAGCATGTAGGTCAATGGATGACTTGATCTCACAAGTCATGGATATATGATATCACATTGATACATGGGTATATATATTGGAGACTATATATACTGAATTGACCCACCATGAGAAAGTATCATGGATCGTTATATGAGTGTCATATACTTTCTCATGTGACTATTGGTATGAATAGTCCTTAGACCTGAAGTCACTACGGTTCCCTACATAAGGAGTTATGTACTTTGGTATCGTCTAACGTCACACCGTAATTGGGTGACTATAACGGCGATCACTGAGTATGTAACGAATTATGCGGAGGGATGTGAGTGATATAGATGGGATCTATCCCTCCCATATGACGGGAGTGATATCTTTGGCCTCTTGATAGAGTAGGACCACGAAATGCATGGTCATGCTCAAATGAGTCAATATGAGATATTGAGCTCATTTGTTTGAGTGAGTCTACTTGGGGATCAAGAAACATAAAGATTGATAAGAGGGTGACACGGTCTATGCCTCATTGATCGATCTGAGATATCAAGGATAGAAGGACACTGTCATATGATAATAGTCACGGAAGAGGTTGTCGAATCTCGACATTCTCATCACTTGGGTAGCAATGATGTATTGCTAGATGTCGCTCATTGCTTATGTATCTAAAATGGTTTTGGATACATTGCCAACGTTATGAGAGCCTATAGGGTCACACACAAAGAACATATTATTTTGGAGAGAAAATCATTTTGGTTTGACTAAAATGAATTATTAGTTAATTGGATTAACTAGAATGAGTAAGACTCATTACTTGGCTAAATTTGAGTTAGACTCAAATTGGTTTATGTTGAGTTAGACTCAAGTCAAACCAAGAGAAGGCTAAAATGAATAATACACGAATTAATAATATAATACACGAATTAATAAATGGGGTTTTAAATGGGATTTAAAACTCATTAATGTGCATTTAATGAGCATTAATTGACTTCCTTTCTTTTACCATGGAGAATAAGGAAGTGCATTTAATGTCTCATTAAGGTGTATTATTATGGCTTCTTCTTCTTCAATGTGGACAATAAAAAAAATAAATTAGATTTTATTTTTTTTCGTTCACAACACAAGAGGGTCAAGTATAGAGTGGAAAAGTGAGACCTTGGAGTGGTTGCTAGCACAACCGAAAGGGCTTACCTCTTCTCTCCAAGATCGTGTGTGTGTGTGCACTGTAGAGGCGTGGACATCCTGACCACGCTGAGATCCGCAAGTGTTGCTGACTGGAATTCGAAGGGCACGCTTCGAAGGTAATCTCGATTCCTATAGGATAGAATCGATAATTGAAACAAGTATATTTTTTTTGCTTGGATCTCTGGAGGGATCCTAAGTTTTCCGCTGCAAGTTTTTGTTTATCGCTCGGGATCCCTACACCTTCGTGTCTCTTGCCCTCGAAGTCTGCTTCCTTGGCTTCGCTTCAAGTCATCTCATCCGACAATCCCTCAGATGCATCAAGCGCACGGCTTCGCAATGCTCCTTTGCTGACTCAAGCATGAGGTTGTGAGTTAGTGAAACTTGTCAATGCTCCATGTGCAAATTACTAAGTCCTATAAGACTCCAATGCACATATCAAATCCATAACAACCTAACTTAAACCCTTTGCCAGACACATTAAAACCATATCACATGGGTTGATTGCCCTAACAGAGGTTTCCACCAAGTCATCCACATCTTCAAAAGTTGATGGCACTTTTTCCTCGGCATCCTTCTCTACTTGTGCCGGTTCAGAAATTTTGTCAAATTTTAGCACCTTATGCCACAACTCCTTTGCATCCCTATAATTACCTAATCTAGACCAAATATGGTTAGGAATCAAATCATTTAACAATTTGTTTACCTTGAGATTTGTCTTGAAATCCTTGATTTGGTCCTTGTTCCATTTTATCTTTTCAATTTGCCTATTGTCTTCATCCCTAGGCATTTCGAAATCATTTTATAAAATTAGCATTAAATCGAAATCGGTTTCGAAGGATACCTCTATCCTTTTCTTCCACCAAGAAAAGTCTCCATCAAATTTCGGTGGATGGATGTTGTAGCCGGCCATCTTGTCATGCTTGTGTTGGTGATTAGTCCTCGACAAGCTCCTCACTCTGATACCACTTGTTGGAACATTGGTGGCTAGCTAGAGGGGGATGAATAGCCTAAATCGCATGTACGGTAGAATTTGCTCATTCTTGCGTGTCGCTTGTCTACGATTATCATTAGCATAGCGGAAATGATAGAAATATAAAATGAATGCAATACAACACACAAGACACGACAATATACATGGTTCGGAACCTTAGGATTCCTACTCCATGAGGCAAGCTCAACAAGCTCTAGAGATGCACACGACACTACTCAAACTCCTTCTCGATAACACATCGGAGGTGGAGAAACCTCGTACAAGCAATTACACTAAGTAATATAAGCAAATACAAATACAAGAAGAAATACAAGTAAAGAATACTTTTCAAACTTCGCTTTGAACACTTTCTTGTTGCTTTCTTTGGATTGCTCTTGAAGGTCTGGAATGCAGCAGAAATTTCCCTTCAAAATTGCCCCAAAAGTCTTGTTGAAATCCTCCCCCAAGCTCCTCCTTTAATGCTTGCCTCGGGCTGATTTCGCGGCGATCAGTCGACTACTCGTGACCTCCAGTCGATTGCTACTGTAGTCGTTGTCTCACAACGGCCGAATCCACGTTGGCAAAAACCCAATGAATAACCATCAGTCGACTGATCATACCCATCAGTCGACTGGTAACCCCATCAGTCGAGTGCTCGACACAATCACTCGACTGGAAAGTGTTCTGTGCCCAAATTCGCCCTAATCAATCAACTAATCTCCATCATCAGTCGACTAATGGCATCGGCAGTCGACTGCCCTCCCTCGGTAGTCGACTGTTCGGCCAGAACCTGGTCAGTCGAACATCGATCTAGTCCAATCGACCTAGAGCAGTCGACTGGCACCTATGTCAGTCAACTAATGTCGGGTAAAACCTCAAACACCAAGTTGTTTGAGCATCCGATCGTCGGGTAAACCCTCAAACACGATGTTTGAGCATCCGACACTCAGTCTTAGCCACTTGACCAAGTCCACCTCATCCTCTCATGGAGTTCCCCACCGAAGCTCTCTTCCCTCGGCCTTCGTCCCTCTGATGCACCAAGCACAAGGCTTCACAATGCCATCCTTTGCATCTCTTGCCCTCAAAGTATGCTTCCCTTGGGCCTCACTCCATTCGCTCCCCGTTTGGCAGTCCCTCGGATGCACCAAGCGCATGGCTTCGCAATGTCATCCTTCACCGACTCAAGGACCCCAAGCCTAGTGAACTTGCCAAGTCCTCAAGACTTCCCACACCAAGCCTCATGCTTGGATTTTCCATGCCAAACCCCATGCTTGGACTTTCACCACCAAGGCTACACACTTGGACTTACGTGGCCAACCCATGTTGGACTTTCCCAACACCAAGCCCTATGCTTGGATTTTCCCAACACCAAGCCTCATGCTTGGACTTTTCACAACCAAGGCTACACACTTGGATTTACATGGCCAACCCATGTTAGACTTCCCATGACAATCCTATGTCATGCGTTTTGTCTAACATCAAAATATAGTTCAAGTCCTGGGCCGATTGCACCAACAGGAAGGAGCAAAAGCACTAGAGGAGTAGAAAAAGAATGAAGTTGCCAAATGATGGATTGGGCTGCGAAATCAACATTCCACCTATCTTCGATGGAGAAAACTTCTCATATTGGAAAGGTAGGATGGAATATTTACTAATGTGTGATTTTGAAAATTAAATTATCTTGTTAGAAGGTTTTGATCCTTTCGTGGACAAGAAAGGAAGAGTTCTCGAGAAAAATAAGTGGACCGAGGAGCAAAATTAGAAGTACAAAATCAATAAAAAAAAAGGTAATCTTAATGTTAGCTACTTCAATACCTAAGGATTGTATAGCCTAGGAGAATTCTACGACGCTAAAGAATTATGGAGCAAATTGATCAAGCATCTTAAAGAACCTTCATCGATTCAAACCCAAAGTGAAAATGATGATAATTCTGAAGGAGGAAGCTCATCATCATCCCAAGAGCTTGATGATTCGGAAGTTGTGAGGTGTTAGACATCTAGAGTAGAAGAAATTGTAGAAGTCACCACCTTTAGGATTGAGGGGAAGGATAGGCAACCAACAGTAGAGCTAGAGCAAGAAGAGAAACCATCAACCTCCAGACAAAGTGAAGAACAAGCTCAAGAATCTCCTACCATCTCTATAGGCAACTCAAATGCAATTCTTAAAAATAAAAATCATATTACATGCTTTGAGTATATGGAAGTAGGGAATTATAAGATCAAATGCCCAAAAAGAGTTAAGAAAGCTCAAGTGGTGCAAAAGGCCAAGGAGAAACCCAAGGATGTAAAATACCATAAATAGATGGCTAAAAAAGTAATATTATTGGGATAAATTAAATTTAATGATGCATGGTTAGGAGTTAATTTAAATCTAACCTAGGTTTAAATCTTATGGGTTTAATTGAATGAATCTAGGTTTAATTAAACCCGACCCGTTCTTCCAAACTTGACCCGACCTTTTTCCTTAACGCACAACATTTATTTTCTTCCATTTCTTCCCATTATCACCATCGAACATTTTCTCTGCGCGAGCGATTCTTGCGTTTCTTATTCTTCTTCCCATCGCGATTTTCTTCTCGCGACCTTTCTTCCCCGCACCTTCATTTCTCGCCCAGCCTGTTCCCTTCTCTACTCGCTGGCAACACCTTGTTCCAGTGGGAGATCCAACCGGAAGGAAAGAAGTCGACACCCCTTGCTTCTCCGTGATCCAGTGACTGTCGACGGCTCCGTTTGGTGAGAGAGCCAGCAGGAGGGGAGGATCGATGATTGGGCTCCATCGGGCGTCCTCGATCTCGAGAACTAGGGATCGACAATGGCCACACACTACGGGATTTGGGAGCTGCCCTTCTGGTTGATCATCATCGGAGCTAAAAAAGAGCAGATTTCTTCTTACCTTGGAAGAAATATAAGTTCAAGCAGTGATTTTTCCTTCGTTAAGCTTGAACTGTTGATTTGGGCAATGGTCTTGAACCGGTGAACAGGGGATAGGAGGAAGGGGGCTGGAGAGGGACTTCTAAGGTAGGTAAGCTGTTAATACAACTCTGATTTTGCTGTTGTCCAATTCTTTTTCCCTTGATTGATCTAGTTGATGTAGGAGATTGATGATTGGGATGTTTGTAATGGATTTGCCGGTTGTGAATGGGTCTGAGGGGCGATTATGCGGTTGTGACCAAGGGACTTACCGGTCGTGCAGGGCTGTGAGTGTGTAGTGATGGCAAGGAAGGGGCTGGTGTTGGTGAAATTGTGAGTTGTGTGGGCGGTGAGTTTGAGAGATCAGCTCCATGGTTGGCAATCGGAGGTTGATGTAGTGGATGTATGTGTATGGAGATATTTTGTTCGTGCCCTATTATTGAAGGGTTGTGAATGTGTTAAATGTGAATTGATGGTAGAGGGATGAATGTAGAAACTGAGGGCTTAATGGGGAATTTGATTGTGGTGAATTGGCCATGATGATTAGAGGTTTTAATTTGTATTCGATAGAAGGATGCAAATATAGGAATGGCATAGTAGTAAATTAGTATATTGTCGTGTGCTTGAACATAACCGTAGTTGATGATATTTATAGGACGTGGATATGAGACAGGTCTGCAGAAGTGAAGATATTTATTATGAGCTTTATAGTAGGTGGGTAATATTTCCTACCCTAGTCAGGTAGTAGCTAAACTCTAATGCATGTGATTGCATATTATTGTCACTTTGATCTTGACTCCACTCTTTTTGATGCTTGATAATTGCCTTTGCACTTAAATGATCTATCATTGTTGTCATTTATTCATTCATTATTGTTATGAATTATAGAGGTTATGATAAGTTGACCTATAGTGGTTTACCTACGTGTACGTAGCTAAATTCGATTGTAGATCCGAATTGTGCAATTTAGACAATTCATCCAGGGGATGGGTGACGACCTAGATGTAGAGTTGATTGTCATATTACATTCCTTACGTGGTATGACAGTTACAGATCACGTATCTATTTTGGATCATGTGTTTACGTATGGTCATGTGGATTGTGGATAGTGTGTCGCTATGAACCGGTGGTCCTAGCTTAGTTGTGATCAACTGAGTATGACTCTCTGCAGGATAGAGAGTGTGTTGATTAGTTGAGTATGACTCTTTGAAAAATAGAGAGTGTGTTGATTAGTTGAGTATGACTCTTTGCAAAATAGAGAGTGTGTTGATTAGTTGAGTATGACTCCCTGCAGGATAGAGAGTGTGTTGATCAGTTGAGTATGACTCTCTGTAGGATAGAGAGTGTATTGATCAGTTGAGTATGACTCTCTACAGGATAGAGAGTGTATTGATCAGTTAAGTATGACTCTCTGCAGGATAGAGAGTGTGTTGACAAGTTGAGTATGACTCTCTGTAGGATAGAGTGTCTGTGGTGGATGTATGTTATGTGTGACTGTACATTCATGTCATTTACATGCATGCTGGCGACTTGGTCTCCCTTGTGGTCGAGAGAGTCGTCAGGCATCCTGCCTCCATGGCTACTCATGGTAGTAGTAACTGGTGTGAGGGCAAAGCATTTGTTGTGCCGCACTCGACCACTATAGATGGTGGTAGTTGGAGTTGCATGCAGTTGTCCTGTGTGTGTGGCACTCGACCACTCATGGGTAGTGATTGTCGGAGTGGCTATCAGCAAGGACCCCCATTGTGTAGCTAGCTCTTTACACTTATATGCTACTTGTCCTTTCTTCCCACTCAACCACTCGAGAGTAGTGGTTGGTGTTGAGTTGGGACAGTTGTCATGTCAAGCCACTTTGGTCACATTGGGGTCGTGGTAGCGGTTAGGGTAAGCAGGCATGACCATGCATTCTGCATTGTCGTGTTCTTATGGCATATATATATATATATATATGGATGGTTGTGATTAGTATATATATAGATGCAGTCTATATGTATGCTTGTTATGATGTTGCATTTTTTTTAGCTATGCTTGTTGCATTTGATTGTATATCATCTTGCATTCTACTTGCATATTCTATATGGTCATGTGTGGATTACCATTTTTTTTTATCTATGCTTGCTGCATTTGATTGTACATCATCTTACATTCTACTTGCATATTCTATATGGTCGTGTGTGGATTACCATTGTTGAGTTGGTCAGACTATCCTATACCTTTGACCAGTACCTTGAGGCGATACGGGATGGACACGGTTCATTGTTGTATTTTTCATAGAATGTTAGTATGGTGGTTTTGTTGATTATAGAGTTAGTATTACTCTACTATGTTGTAGGTGTTGTATTATGGTACTTATACTCAGGTTGTATGAGTTGCACCATTGTCAATCTTCAGGTACGTCAGTACCCTATGTTATTATTGTTGATCAGTTGGTTATACAGTTGTTATATCATACTGGTGTATATCTGTTATACCTTTAAACAGTATATTGTTGACTCGCATGTGATATATGTATTATGCATGCACTTCTATTCTTATTACCGCTGAGTTTTATACTCACCACCATAGACCCTGGGTTTCCTGTCGCCTAAGTAATAGGTAGCCGACTTCGTGATGGGCTTGGAGCATCGCAAGCTGGCATCATCTCATCTCACTTCCTAGGGTCCTGGCTTTTGGTTTATCATAGGTGTTTTGTTATGGACTTGGTTTCATATGATGGTTTATAGTGTTTGACACTATTGGTGTTGTACTTATCTTTTTGATTTTGTTACGGTACTTTCTTATTTTGGTGTTAGTCATACCGGTATGTAGTGATGTCTAGTTTTTAACTCTATTGTGGTGATTTCTGCTGTGATTTTGGTTATACATATATGTATATGTTGTTGTGATTTTGGCCGAAAGGCCTTGTATCAACATGATATGGTGTCATGTACAAGGGAGATGTTGTCTGTTTATCGGCTATGCATACTCTCGGGGCATGACAACTTTATTGGTATTAGAGCCCTAGGTTTTGTGATGTCATACAATGATATTTTCGTTGAGTCTTGGATTCTCGGGAGTCAATTTGTTTCGGTTTTGGTTTTTTGAGATGAGATTGACAGCGGCATGAGCTCCGAGCAGCACGAAGTAAGAATTCCTGATAACTTATATTCTAGTTAGATACTTATCTAAACTTATTCAACATGTGTATACAGTCAGAGTTATGGCACCTATGCAGACTCGTAGTAGAGGTCATCCATCAAGGCGATCAGCCAGACTTATGGGACAAGAGGCTGCTACGATTGAGCCCGTTATTTGGGAACAGTCTCAGCATTCCCCTATTGGAGGTTCGGAGTCTCCAGATCCGGATATACTACCAACTAGGTCAGTACCTGCGGAGTCCAATTGGCTTAATGATAAAGCACGAATACTCGTATTGGCGGAGTCTGAGGGGAGTTTGATCCATGGATTGTACATGCTTGGCTAGAAAATTTAGAACACACTTTTGAGTACGTGGATTGTACAGATGAGGAGAAAGTTGAATTAGTTGCAAACCATTATCGGGATTAAGCTGGTACTTGGTGGAAGATGTAGGGAAATAATCTTAAGGGAATAGTACATCACTAGGGAATGGTGTAGTGATGTTGTGAGAGGATATTTTCCCTGTGTTATTTCCTTTGACTCGTTGTCAGGAAATTCTTGAGTTTCAATTAAAGTGATCGCTTGGTAATGGGAGTACCGTGCAGAGTCGTGAGACTTGCAGAGGTTACGACCACCTAATAGCTTAAGAATGTGAATGGATGTTTTAAGTCGCCCATGGTTTATTGGCTTACATTTGGATTAGGATGTCTGGATCTTCTATCAAATCCTGTCGGAAGACATTGGATCGAGTCACGAGTTTAGAAATGACTCTGTACAAGTGTTTAAGTGTTGGAGACCGATAAGAAGATATTGCATGTCAAATTATTAAAATCAAAAGTCGCATAATGTTGGGTAAAAGGAGCAAGATCGGAGTCATGGGTTGTGAGCCGTTCCAATTTGCATCTTCGTTTTGGCAGTTGACTTTAGTTTCTTTATGGTAGTCTTTTGCACCTACATGAGCTCAGTCGCCAAGAGCAGAAGTTGGATGAGTTTACATCTTTACTTGAGAGGAGATGTAGAGGGTTAAAGGATCCATCATTTGGGATATTACTGTAGTTTACCTTACTTGATGATATATTGAGAGATACTGGTAGTTTACAGGTATCTTTGTCTAGAACATTCATAGATAGGATTAGAAGAATTTCTATATTTGGATCATGTGGATTAGTTGTGTTTCCATCGACAGGTGAGATGTTGAGTTGATTACTGTGATGATTATCAAAGGGTTATGATATTGATTTTGGATGTTTAGAGGTTGATTGTTGGAGATGTTATATTATGGTGGGAGAGTTGACTTAGTTGTTATATTGTTGACTTGGTTGATATGATGTGGATATCTTAATATTAGCTTGGATGTTATGATGTTGTAATGATGGTATAAAATGTCTCTCGGATGTGTGTATAATCCGAGAGTATTCAGATGTAATTTCAGATGAACTCTCAGGTTTGTCATTGCATAGACAAGTGGAGTATACGATCAGAGTGATTTCGGGAATAGTTTCATACTGAAGGCCTCATATCGGGAGAAAATTTCTGATGATTACTTTACCGATTGAGGTAATGATATTTTAGAGCCAAATGTCTTTACTTATGGTGTATTGGATGAGGGCTGGTGTAAAGCACACAAAGTAGTTGAAGCTCGTGATGTTCTCAATGCAATGTCATTCATTGGTTGTGAGCCTAATAAGGTTGTTTGACACCCTCAGTGATCGGTTTTGCAAAGTTGGCAAGGTTGATGATGCACAAGATGTATTTGTTGGAATGACAATTTTACCAGGAGATAATTTTATTGGTATCAATGTTGCTAAACATTGATATTGTAGAAGGAAATGAATATCCTTTATTATGGATAAATGATCTGTTTAGATCAGCTAAAGGACACCTGTGTAGACTCTAGGGTTGATTTAAGATTGGTGCGTTGATATTGTAGTGACTTAGTGTCATACAATTATCATTGTCTGTGTGATGATTGATGTATCATCAGCTTGATTTAAGAAGGATGCGGGTGTATGGAGGACAACATTTCATACTTAGTATGAATTTTATAAGCTATTGATAAGGTTGTTAGACGTATTTAATGATTTAGTCGTCCATGGATTTGAGAAATCGTGTATTCTAGACATGATTGGATCAGTTTGTGGTTGTCGGAGTTGTGTAACTTGGCCACTATTGATGGTGGTAATTGGAGTTGCGCACTCGACCACCGTAGTTGGTGGTTTCCCTAGATTAATTTGGTTATTACAGGAGATGGTGGCTTCCTTGTATTGATTTAGTTATTCTTGCGGATGTGGATAGGATGCTTCTAGCGTTACTATACCACAGATTTGTTTGACCAAAAGGGTCATGAAATTCACTCGATCGGAAGCTGGTGAAACTAGGTTTCAGAGCCAGACAGTGGCTAACTTTTACATCAGTGTTAGCTAATCCTTCCTGTGTGGATGGAAGGGAATTGTACGCAGATGCATCATTTCAGGGATTGAAGTGATTCTGATGCAGTTGCATGAGATGTATCTTATTCTTATGTCAATTAAGAAACTACGAGATAAGTTGTTATACACGTGACGTGGTTTTATCATATATGATCTTGTGTAGTAGTTGTATAGAGCAGAAGTGCCCATGGAGTTTTGACTAGCTACTGGGTAGCTATTATAGAGTTGCTGGAACACGGACAGTTGTAACAAGGGGATTGGTCGCTATAGGCTCCCATGCACTTACAGAGTGTGTGGTGGAGTGGATTTTGGACGGTAGATGGACTTCTCTTGTAAGAAGATAATTCCCCATCTCTGATAAGAATAGTGGGTTCCGGAGTTGAATTAGTTTAAGGAAGAGTTGCTACAAGAAGCACATCATTCGAGATTTGTTATACATCCTGGTGGTACTCAGATGTACCGAGATTTAAAACAGTTATACTAGTGGAACGGTATGAAGAAAGACATTGCAGACTTTGTTGCTCGATGTTTAGTATGTCAGCAGGTGAAGGCTGAACATTAGAAACCCGTTGGGTTGCTTCAGAAAATTTCGATTCCGGAATGGAAGTGGGAGCATATCACTAGAGATTTTGTTACGGGATTGCCCAGAACCAGTAAAGGGCATGATGCGATTTGGGTGATTGTCGATCGATTAACCAAATCCGCCCATTTCCTTTCTATTCGTGGCACGGACCCGTTGGATCGTCTAGCAAAGTTATACTGCCGAGAGATTATCAGGTTGCATGGGGTGCCTTTGAGTATTATATCTAATAGAGATCCGCGATTTACCTCACAATTTTGGCAGAGTTTGCAGCAGGCCATGAGCACAGAGCTTTGGCTTAGTACAACATTTCATCCGAAGACAGATTGATAGTTTGAGCGTACCATTCAGACATTGGAGGATTTATTGAGATCGTGTGTCATGGATTTCGGAGGCAGTTGGGAGGATCACATTCCTTTAGTGGAATTTGCCTATAATAACAGCTACCACTCTTTTATTCAGATGGATCCTTTCGAGGCCTTATACGGTAGACCCAGTAGATCTCCCATGTTGTGGGAGGAGGTTGGGGAGCGACAGTTGCTAGGGTCACGGAGTATCCAGCATGATGCAGAGTTGGTGCAAGTCATCAGACAACGATTATCCGAGGCACAGGATCGCTAGAAGAGTTATATTGACAGGAGACAAAGGCCTTTGGAATTCTCAATCGGGGATCATGTATTCCTACGAGTTTCACCCACCAAAGGAGTCAAAAGATTTGGGTTGAAAGGAAAATTAGCTCCACGCTACATTGGTCCATTTGATATATTGGAGCGGATTGGGGGTGTAGCTTACTGATAACGGCGATTTGTCGTGGTACCGTTTCAAATTAATTACCGAACCCCCTCTACACTAATATAGCATAGTGGATGGCCCGGATCATTTCCCAACGAGTGTAATAGATAGAATAGTAAACTTAGGGTTTCTAATTATTGCTAATCCTACTGAATGGGGGTTTGGAATTTAAAAGACTAATCCTACTGAATGAAAGACAATGCAAGTAATTAAAGCATTAATCTAACTAACTATGATGACAATGAAATTAAAGATGATCTAAACTAAGCATGTAAAGAAAAGCATTCAAAACAAGAGCATTAAAAACATAAAGAAAGCGCAAAAATTTGAAATGTAAAGTAAACTACAGCTAAGCTCCTAATTAACTACATAATAACAACTGAATTATGCACTGAAATTAAACATCAAAGTAAACAAGATAAACATCCAAATCAATGGATCAAAATTCAAATATAACCACCGATCACTCCAGACGATGACGATAATCCAAACGAGCTCCTCCGGGGGATGATATGGCTGGATCCTTGCCGGAAATCCTCCAGCAAGTGTTGAATTGATGGATGAAACGAGCCCTTTTCTCCGATGGATGGTGCGGAACTGTCAAAGTCTGGTGTAGTTATCGGGATCTAAACCCGGGTCTCTCGGTAGCCAAGTATACTCACCACTATACTATAACGACACCGAAACCTGACAGTCTATGGATGACTCTGTGAAGGTGGTGTTGGTGCAATCGGCCCAGGTTGACTCGAGTTTGACTCGAGCAGTATTTTGATGATAGAAAAAACTTATGACATGGGATTGTCATAGGAAAGTCCAACATGGAGTTGGAATGGAAAATCCAAGCATGGGGCTTGGTGTGGGAAAGTCCAAAGCATTACGAAGCCGTGCGCTTGGTGCTTGGTGAGAAATGCATTGCGAAGTCGTGCGCTTGGTGCATTTGAGAAGTATTGAGAACTTGGCAAGTTCACTAGGCTTGGGATCCTTGAGTCGATGAAGGATGGCATTGCAAAGTCGTGCACTTGGTGCATCCGAGGGATCGTCGGACGGGGAGCGAATGGAGTGAGGCCCAAAGGGGAAGTAGACTTCGAGGGCAAGGGACGCGAAGGAGCATTGCAGAGTTGTGCGCTTGATGTTGTCGAGGGATGTAGGCCAGAAGAAGAGATCTTCAGTGGGGAACTCCATGAGGGATGAGGTGGACTTGGCCAAGTGGCTAAGACTGAGTGTCGGAGGCTCAAAAAACTTGATGTTTAAGGTTTTACCCGACATCAGTCGACTAGCATAGGTGCCAGTCGACTGCTCTAAGTCGACTAGGGTTTGACTGGTGTTCGACTGAACATGGTCTGGCTGATCAGTCGACTGTCGAGGGATGGCAGTCGACTGTTGACATCATCAATCGACTGATCAGGGTGTTTTTAGCCACAGAATGGTTTCCAGTCGAGTGCTTGCGCCAGCACTCAACTGATGGTGTTACCAGTTGACTGATGGGTATCATCAGTCGACTGATGTGTGATCCGTTGGAACTTGACCAGCGTGGATCTGGCTGTTGTGAGACAACGGCTACAGGACCAGTCGACTGATGGTCACGATCAGTCGATTGATGCGCACGAAATCAACTTGATACAGGTTATAAATAGAGCTCAAGATGGGGGATTTCGCCAAGACTTTAAGGGTGACATTGGAGGGGAATTGTTGTTGCATTTCAGACCTTCAAGAGCCAACCAAAGCAAGCAACAAACAAGCGATCAAAAGCGATCAAAAGCAATCAGTGAAAAGTGTTCTTTGTATTGTATTTGTATTCTTGTTTGTATTTCATATTACTTGTTGTAATAGCTTGTACGAGGTTTCGCCACCTCCGACGTGTTGTTGAGAAGGAGTGTTTTAGTTAGTGTCGTGCGCATAACTAGAGCTCGGTGAGCTCGATCGTAGAGTAGGAACCATTCGGTTCCGAACCACGTATATCTTGTGTTTTTGTTGTGTGATTGTATTTTTGTTATTATTTCTATTATTTCTACTGCGTATATTAACGACAATTGTAGATAAGCACGCAAGAACGAACGAATTCCGATCATACGACGATTGAGGGCTATTCACCCCCACTAGCCGGCCACCGATCCCCTACAGGTGGAGCAGCTCGTAGTTCCGCCGCCGGGGATCGAACCCGAGTCTCTCGGTTGTAACTGAGTATACTCACCACTATACTACAACAAAACTGCCGGTGCTACGTGGAGAGGATGGAACCGGAGTAGAAGTTGAAACTCTTCGTCGGCGATGAAATGAAGTGCTTCCGCTGAAATTTGGCAAATCAAGGGATGTCGGAGCTAGAATAGGTGTTGTCGTGACCACGGAAGTAGAAGGTCACCCCCAGCCTTCTGCGACCACGTCCAGCGACCACGTCCAGCTAGCGTAGCTCAGCTCCGGTTGCCAGGCATCATAGAAGCACTGGTGAAAAGCCCAGAATCTCCTCTGCTAAGCACTGCCGACGAGCTGGCCGGAATCCCAACATCCCATCGGCAGCCGCTTGGATGGAGGTTGCCGCCAGAATGGATGGAAGGAAGGGTCGTCGGAGATGCTGCCCGAAGCTGCCGCCACCGCGTGGAGGAGGCGCTGCTCGCCGTCGTCGCTCGCGAGGAGGAAGAACTGCACGTCGCCGTCGCTCACGAGGAAGAAGCATCTACCGCCGTCGTCGCTCGCGAGGAAGAAGCATCTGCCGCCGTCGCTCGCCCGCGAGGAAGAAGCATCTACCTCGCTTGGTTCTATCTCTGTTCGCTGTGCGTCACCGTCGGTTGTCGCCCGCGAGGAGTAGGAGGCGACGCTGGCGCTCGCTCTCCCACGAGGAGCAGGCGGCGGCGCCGGCGCTCGCGAGGAGAGGTTTCGCTCGCTTCGGTGATGATTCTACGATTCTACGATTGGGAAGATGTTGATTTTTCCTTAGCCTAAATTTCCTTAGCCATCCGATCTGAGCAGAATCAAATCCCAGCCGTCTGTTTGAAGCTAGGTTAATGCTGTAATTAATCAATTAAGGTTATGCATCCAACGACTGAAATTAGTCTGATTTCAAATGGACGGATCTGATCCATCTGAAGGGATAATCACTATCGGTCGAATCTAGATGAAGGGCTTAGATGTTTAGATCTAAATGTACAGACTAGATCGCTCCAGATCCAGATTAATGTCTCAGATCAAGTTGATCACATTTGGACGGTTCAGATTGATCAGATCTTGTCCATTGATTAAATTGCTTCAGATCTTGATGAAGGACTCAGATTAAATCAGCTTGAAATGCTCGTTATGGCCCTAGATGAATCCATATTTGATCCAACTTGAGTTTAGTCCATTGGTTCATCTCGATCTCCTACAAACAAAGATAAAATTTGCATATAAGTCCAAAATTTAGGAGAATTTACAAAAAGGTCCAAAAATAATTCAAACTCATAAAACATGCAAATAATCAATAATAAATCATTAGAGAGGATAAAAACAGTGATATTAAGGACCAAAATAATGCAATAAAATGATAGTGATCAATTCCCCCACACTTATTCTTGCACGTCCCGAGCAAGCAAAGAAAATTAAAAATAAACTGAAGGTATATTTCCCTAGCAATTCCCAAGCATACATAGAAAATCGTGAAAGAAAGTTACCTAGGATTGTCAACTCTTAAAGACTCAAGCAATCATGGACTGAAATCCTACACAGGTTAACAAACATGGTAACTTCAATCCATCATGAATAAACTAAGAATGATTAAGCCTCACAAGATACGTGGTGGTTTCTATCGCTCTCATAAGCATATAATAGTGGAGTTCACTCAAGCTACTTATGGTTTATGCACTACCATATGCTTGCTTTTCTTCTACCTTCACCACTATATATACATAAGAATACACAATCACTAAAGGCTTATTAGGAATGTAAGGGAAACATGAATGCAAGGAAAATGACAATATGTGTGAAAGGAAAGAAAGGTAAAACATGAAATAACTACAGAAATGCAAGGAGATATGGAAATATCGGAATGCTACATAGATGAGTACAAGAAAGTAGTGCCCCAAAAGTTTTCATCCAAGCTAGCATTTTACCATCCACTAAACATGTAAACAACCCCTATCACATTCACAATACAAGTCCAGATATGATATCCAATAACTCTCTCAATAGTTGTAACAAGGGATGTCTATCACAAAAATACTATCACATAGATAAAAAAAATGAATGGCACCACATGTCAAAATTTTCACAATACTATTTTTTTTATTTCATGGGTACCCAATTTTTTTTCAACTTTTTTTTTTAGCTGCTTTTTGTTTTCAAACTTTTTTTTTCACTTTTTTTTTTCAACATGTAGTGCACTTCCCTATGCTCCAACATCAAGCTCAGCTAAAAAGATAAAGAGCATGGCTAGCTAATGGTGATCAAGCACAACTCACCTATGCTTCCACTAAATTCTCCTGAGCTACTCTCTCCCCCACACTTAAACTTTTGTCTGTCCTGGGCAAAATACTCATCATGTAACATTCAATATTCCACATCCAACGAAATGGAAATAGAGAAGAAATGACATGATGAAAATGTAGGAATAGAAAGACAATAGAATAAATGATGAAAATGACATGACGTATGATAAGGAGATTATTTGAATAACATGTGACAACAAAAGAAGTAAAGGGAAACAAATGAGATTGCCTTAATAATAATCATGCAACCTATGGTTGTGTGGTCTCGAAAGAATCAAAGCAAGTTCTAGAGTGACAATAACCACAAGTGCACAACACACAAGCAATAAAAACAGGCACAATCCTCACTAGGAATGAAAAAAAAAATCATCTTAATCTATCAATATAGAATCCATCACCAAGGAGTAACCATATGCAATCAAATAATCCATTCATGACAATAAATCCCCAAAACTTGACAATCAAATTTAACTAGCTTTTACGACTTCTAAGATGATATAAAGGAATGCATAGGAAATTTATTTAAAAGCACCGACAAAATAAAAACCCAACAAACGAAACATAACAACTAAAATGAAAACAAATGAAGTAAAATGAAGTAAAAGAAGTGTATATACAATGAAAAGAAAAGTAGATGGGATAGAACAAACTCCCCTGAGGTCCTGGCAGTTGGAGGCGGTTCAGTAAGAAATCCAGGCTAAGAGTGGGATGGATCGGATGGAGGTGAGTGCTCTCTTGATGTGATCAGGGTAGTTCCATGCTACCCCCTCCGAAATGATCATCGCCTCATCATATGTACTCTTTGGTAGTCGGAGGCATTTCAGCAAAAGTATACAACCTTGCGGCTTGATTACTGCGTTTGTTGTTAGGGCTTTCATCAGCAACTTCTTGGAGACTCTATCTCAGGTGGGAGTGTCCAGTCTGGGGGTGTCCAGCTATCCACCACTCCTGTGTCAACATCCTCAACATCTGAAACAACAGCAACTTCATCAATGAAATCACATCCATCAGCGTCCGAAATCACATCACAGCACAATGGTTCATAGGAGTCATGTGTAGTAGTATGCCTATCACCCACTCCACAATCCACCTCCCTAAGCGCGTCGATATCCACAGAAGTGGTCTTTGACAGAGGCTGAATGAACTCTTGTGCTGCATCTGGTTGAAGGATGTTGCAATTTGATCTAGTTGTTTGAACAATGATGCTAACTATCATCATAGTCTCCATACTGCTAATTATAAAGATCCATGTTTGTTAGAAAAGAGAATTCCTGGTCTTTCCTGAAACACCAACAAATAAATAAAAAGACACAGAAAGTAGATATGACAAAATACCTGGATATACAGAAAATGAAAGAATGAAGCCCTAAATATTTTTTTTTAGAAAAAAAAAAGAGAAAGTAATCCTAAGTTTACTAAGGATCATTACACTCCCCGGCAACGACGCCAAATTTTGATAATGACGATTTGTCGTGGTACCATTTTAAATTAATTACGAAACCCCCTCTACACTAATATAGCATAGTGGATGGCCCGGATCGTTTCCCAACGAGTGTAATAGATAGAATAGTAAACTTAGATTTTCTAATTATTGTTAATCCTACTGAATGGGGGTTTGGAATTTAAAAGACTAATCTTACTGAATGAAAGACAATGCAAGTAATTAAAGCATTAATCTAACTAACTATGATGACAATGAAATTAAAGATGATCTAAACTAAGCATGTAAAGAAAAGCATTCAAAACAAGAGAATTAAAAACATAAAGAAAGCGCAGGAATTTGAAATGTAAAGTAAACTACAGCTAAGCTCCTAATTAACTACAGAATAACAACTAAATTATGCACTGAAATTAAACATCAAAGTAAACAAGATAAACATCCAAATCAATGGATCAAAATCCAAATATAACCACCAATCACTCCATGACAATGATGACAATCCAAACGAGCTCTTCCGGTGGATGATATGGCTGGATCCTTGCCGGAAATCCTCTGGTAAGTGCTGAATTGATGGATGAAGCGAGTCCTTTTCTCCGGTGGATGGTGCGAAACTATCGAAGTCTGGTGTAGTTGTCGGGATCCGAACCCGGGTCACTCGGTAGCCAAGTATACTCGCCACTATACTACAATGACACCGAAATCTGACAGTCTATGGATGACTCTGTGAAGGTTGCTTCCCATAGTTCCGCCGCCGGGGACCGAACCCGAGTCTCTCACTTGTAACCGAGTATACTCACCACTATACTACAACAGAACTGTCGGTGCTGTGTGGAGAGGATGGAACCGGAGTAGAAGCTGAAACTCTTCGCCGACGATGAAATGAAGTGCTTCCGCCAGAATTTAGCAAATCAAGGGTTGTCGGAGCTGGAATAGGTGTTGCTGTGACCACGACAGTAGAAGGTCACCCCCAGCCTTCTACGACCACGTCTAGCTAGGGTAGCTCAGCTCCAGTTGCCAGGCATCATAGAAGCGCCGGTGAAAAGCCCAGAATCTTCTTTGCTATGCGCTGCCGACGAGATGGCCGAAATCCCTGCATCCCATCGGCAGTCGCTTGGATGGAGGTTGCCGCCGGAATGGATGGAAGGAAGGGCCACCAGAGATGCTGCTCGAAGCTACCGCCGCCTCGTGGAGGAGGCGCTGCTCGCCGCCGTCGCTCACGAGGAGGCAGAACTGCTCGCCGCCGTCGCTCGTAAGGAAGAAGCACCTACCGCCGTCGTCGCTCGCGAGGAAGAAGCATCTGCCGTCGTCGCTCACCCGCGAGGAAGAAGCATCTATCGCACTTGGTTCTGTCTCTGTGCGTTGTGCATCGCCACCGGCTATCACCCGCGAGGAGCAGGCGGCGACACCGGTGCTCGCTCACCCGCGAGGAGCAGGCGGCGATGCCGGCGCTCGCGAGGAGAGGTTCCGCTCGCTTCGATGATGATTCTGTGATTCTACGATTGGGAAGATGTTGATTTTTCCTTAACCTAAATTTCCTTAGCCATCTGATCTGAGCAGAATCAAATCCCAGCCGTCTGTTTGAAGCTAGGTTAATGTTGTGATTAATCAATTAAGGTTGTGCATCCAACGACTGAAATCAGTCTGATTTCAAATGGACGGATCTGATCCATCTGAAGGGTTAATCATGATCGGTCGAATCTGGATGAAGGGCTCAGATGTTTAGATCTAAATGTATGGACTAGATCGCTCCAGATCTGGATTAATGGCTTAGATCAAGCTGATCACATTTGGACGATCCAGATTTATCATATCTTGTCCATTGATTAAATTGCTTCAGATCTTGATGAAGGGCTCAGATTAAATCAGCTTGAAATGCCCGTTATGGCCCTAGATGAATCCATATTTAATCCAACTTGAGTTTAGTCCATTGGTTCATCTCAATCTCCTACAAACAAAGATAAAATTTACATATAAGTCCAGAATTTAGGAGAATTTACAAAAAGGTCAAAAAATAATTCAAACTCATAAAACATGCAAATAATCAATAATAAATCATTAGAGAGGATAAAAACAGTGATATTAAGGACCAAAATAATGCAATAAAATGATAGTGATCACTTACTAGTTGGCTTTACCTCCGACACTTGCTGGTGTTCAAAACATATTTCATGTTTCTATGTTGAGGAAATATGTACCACGAGTTGATCATTTTCTGAAGGAGGTACCAATCCCACTTTAGTCTAATGCGTCTTATGAGGAGATTCCAATGTGAATTCTTGGTCGCAAGGAGTGATAGGTGTGGAACAAATCCATCCGACTCATAAAAGTGGGATGACAACATCATACTGATGAGGAGGCGACATGGGAGCTAGAAGATACTATCCGAGCTCGATACCCTCATCTGTTCACTTGAGGTATGAGGTCATTTCAGAAACTTGCTTGAATTAATTTACTCATTTAAGTACAAAATTTGGGGACCAAATTTTATTAAGTGGGGGAGAATGTAAAATACTACAAATAGATGGCTAAAGGAGTAATATTATTGAGATAAATTAAATTTAATGATGCATGGTTAGGAGTTAATTTAAACCTAACCTTGGTTTAAATCTTATGAGTTTAATTGAATGAATCTAGGTTTAATTAAACCCGACCCGTTCTTCCAAACCCGACCTGACCTTTTTCCTTAACACACAACATTTATTTTCTTCTGTTTCTTCCCGTTCTTACCGTCCAGCATTTTCTCTACGCGAGCGGTTCCTGCGTTTCTTATTCTTCTTCCCATCATGATTTTCTTCTCGCGACCTTTCTTCCCCGCACCTTCGTTTCTCGCTCAGCCCGTTCCCTTCTCTTCTCGTTGTCGACGCCTTGTTCCAGTGGAAGATCTGACCGAAAGGAAGGAAGTGGATGCCCCTTGCTTCTCCGCGATCCAGCGACTGCCAACAGCTCTGTCCAGTGGGAGAGCCAACGGGAGGGGAGGATCAATAATTGGGTTCCATCGGGTGTCCTCGATCTCGGGAGCTAGGGATCGATAGTGGCTACACGATGTGGGATTTGGGAGTTTCCCTTCTGACTGAGCATCATGGGAGCTAGGTAAGAGCTAGTTTCTTCTTACCTTGGAAGAAATCTAAGTTCAAGTTGTTATTTTTTCCTTCGTTAAGCTTGAACCATTGATTTGGGCAATGGTCTTGAGCCGGTGAACAGGGGATAGAAGGAAGGGGGTTGCTGAGGGACTTCTAAGGCAAGTAAGCTATTAATACAACTCTGATTTTGGTGTTGTCCAAATTTTTTTTCCCTTGATTGATCTAGTTGATGTAGGAGATTGATGATTGGGATGTTTGTAATGGATTTATCGACTGTGAATGGGTCTGAGGGGTGGTTATGCGGTTGTGAGAAAGGAACTTGCCAATTGTGCAGGGCTATGAGTGTGTTGTGATGGCTGTGAAAGAGTTGTGAAGGCTGCTCTTGGCAAGGAAGGGGATGGTGTTGGTGAAATTGTGAGTTGTGTGGGTGGTGAGTTTGAGAGATCAACCCCATGGTTGGCAATCGGAGGTTGATGCAGTGGATGTATGTGTATGGGGATATTTTGTTCGTGCCCTATTATTGAAGGGTTGTGAACATGTTAAATGCGAATTGATAGTAGAGGGATGAATGTAGAAACTGAGGGCTCAATGGGGAATTCGGTTGTGGTGAATTGGCCATGATGATTGAGGGTTCTAATTCGTATTCGATAGAAGTATGCGAATATAGGAACGAGATAGTAGTAAATTAGTATATTGTCGTGTGCTTGAACATAACCGTAGTTGATGATATTTGTAGGACGTGGATACGAGACAGGTCCGTAGACGTTAAGATATTTATTATGAGCTTTATAGCAGGTGGGTAATATTTCCTACCCTGGTCAGGTAGTAGCTAAACTCTGATGCATGTGATTGCATATTGTTGTCACTTTGATCTTGACTCCACTCTAGTTTTTCTGATGCTTGATACTTGCCTTTGCACTTAAATGTTCTGTCATTGTTGCTATCTATTCATTCATCATTGTTATGAATTATAGAGGTTATGGTAAGTTGACTTATAGTTGTTTACCTACGTGTACATAGCTAAATTCGATTGTAGATCCGAATTGTGCAATTTAGACAATTCATCCAGGGGATGGGTGATGTTCTAGATGTAGAGTTGATTGTCATATTACATTCCTTACGTGGTATGATGGTTACGAATCAAGTATCCATTTCGTATCATGTGTTTACATATGGTCATGTTGATTGTGGATAGTGTGTCACTACGGACCGGTAGTCCTAACTTGGTTGTGATCAATTGAGTATAACTCTCTGCAGAATAGAGAGTGTATTGATCAGTTGAGTCTGACTCTCTGCAGGATAGAGAGTGTGTTGATTAGTTGAGTATGACTCCCTGTAGGATAGAGAGTGTGTTAATCAGTTGAGTATGACTCTATGTAGGATAGAGAGTGTATTGATCAGTTGAGTATGACTCTCTGCAGGATAGAGAGTGTATTGATCAGTTGAGTATGACTCTCTGCAGGATAGAGAGCGTGTTGACTAGTTGAGTATGACTTTCTGTAGGATAGAGAGTTTGTGGTCGATGTATGTTATGTGTGACTGTGCATTCATGTCATTTACATGCATGTTGGAGACTTGGTCTCCCTTGTGGTCAAGAGAGTCGTCAGTCATCCTACCTCCACTGCTATTCGTGGTAGTAGTAACTGATGTGAAGGCAGAGTATTTGTTGTACCGCACTCGACCACTATAGACAGTGGTAGTTTGAGTTGCATGTAGTTGTCCAATGTGTGTGGCACTCGACCACTCATGGGTAGTGATTGTCGGAGTGGCCAACAGCAGGGACCCCCCGTTGTGTAGCTAGCTCTTTACGCTTATATGCTACTTGTTCATACTGTCCACTCGGCCACTCGAGAGTAGTGGTTGGTGTTGAGTTGGGACAGTTGTCATATTGAGCCACCTAGGACATATTGCGGTCGTGGTAGCGGTTGAGGTGAGCAAGCATGACCATGCATTCTGTATTGTCGTGTTCTTTTGGCATTTTTCATATTGACATATATATATATGGATGGTTGTGATTAGTATTTATATAGATGCAGTCTATATGTATGCTTGTTGTGATGTTTCATTTGTTTGAGCTATGCTTGCTGCATTTGATTGTACATCATCTTGCATTCTACTTGCATATTCTATATGGTCGTGTGTGGATTACCAATGTTGAGTTGGTTAGACTGTCACATACCTTTGACCAGTACCTTGAGGTGATACGGGATGGACCCGGTTCATTGTTGTATTTGTCATAGAATGTTAGTATGGTAGTTTTGTTGATTATAAAGTTAGTATTACTCTACCATGTTGTAGGTGTTGTATTATGGTACTTATACTCAGGTTGTATGAGTTGCACCGTTGTCGATCTTCAGGTACGTCAGTACCCTATGTTATTATTGTTGATTAGTTGGTTATACAGTTGTTATATCATACTGGTGTATATCTGTTATACCTTTAGATAGTATATTGTTGACTCACATGTGATATATATATTATGCATGCACTTCTATTCTTATTACCGCTGAGTTTTATACTCACCACCACAGACCCTGGGTTTCCTGTCGCCTAAGTAATAGGTACCCGACTTCGTGATTGGCTTGGAGCATCGCAGGCTGGCATCATCTCATCTCACTTTCTAGGGTCCTGGCTTTTGGTTTATCGTAGGTGTTTTGTTATGGACTTGGTTTCATATGATGGTTTGCAGTGTTGGACACTGTTGGTGTTGTACTTATCTTTTTGATTTTGTTACGGTACTTTCTTATTTTGGTGTTAGTCATACCGATATGCAATGATGTCTAGTTTTTAATTCTATTATGGTGATTTCTGTTGTGATTTTGGTTATACATATATGTATATGTTGTAGTGATTGTGGTCGAAAGACCTTGTATCAACATGATATGGTGTCATGTACAGGGGAGATGTTGTTCGTTTATCGGCTAGGCATACTCTCGGGGCGTGACAAAGGATATCGTAGTCTAAATATCGAAAAGCAAGGAGTATATAGTGTGCTTCAAATGCCAACAAAAGGAACATTAACGGAGTTAATGCCCAAGGGGAAATCATCCTAAAAGGGCAAAGGAGAGAGCTCAAATGTAGGGGGAGTTCCTAAGGCAAATCGTAAGGTATCATTTAATAACGCAATTTCAATTATTAATCATGAAAGGCATGCTTTTAATTCACTTGCAATTTATCATAGAAGCATGCTAGTAATCAATATTTTTGTTTAGATGCAAAATCACATGAAATTGTGACTAAGGAAAATCCTAGAACCTCTAGAAATAGACCTATCCCACCTAAGGATAGAAAGGAGGAGAAAAATCTAGGCATAAACCTTAATAAAAATAGACACGTTCCTAGGAATAAAAATGTCTCAAGAAATAATAGGAAAACAAAACTTGAGGCATTGGAAGAAGAAAATCAAGTCTTGAGATCAAGACTTGATAAATTAGAAAAGATCCTTGGAAAAATGACTAATTCAATTAAAGGATCTAATAGTCAAGCCTTAGGTGTTAAGAGGCAAGAACTACCCAAGGATAGGAAAGGTTTGGGTCACAAACCTAAGTCCAAGGTAGATAAGCCTACCATCATAGTGTTCCATTTAATTATGGAACTAATCCTAGGTCAAGGAAAACCAAGGTCACAATGGAAGTCATCCCTAGAGTTTATCATGGTAGGTGTCTAATGGCTAAGGTATCGAAAAAACCTAGAAAAGGCACTAAGAATGTCACAAGGGAAGTCATCCCTAGAGTTGACCTAGACAAGACCACAATGAACAAGGCCTCTAAGCCTAAGAGGGTCATTAGGAAGGTGCTAAGAGAGGTTATCCCTAATGAGTACCTAGTAAACCCAAGGAGCTCCAATAGGTATTGGATTCCTAGGAAAATGATCCCTTCATGCTAGATGGGTTTAGGGTGTGTCAATCCTAAATGGATGGATAGTTAATCTAACTATGGTAGAGTTTACACTTTAGGCATTTTCAAGGTAATGTGATACCTTGGAAATGAGTTTAGAAATTAATCCTAAAGGAATTTAGGATGTGCCAATAGAAATTATGAAGTTTAAAAATTGATCATAATTGGCACAAATAGGATTAGAGTCAAAAGTGTGTCATTTTGAATTTTGGCACACTTGAGGGAAATTAGTCATTATGGCGTGATATTTTAGAAAATGGAAATTAGGTTAAAACTTAGGTATTTCTATACCTTGATATTATAAAATTGTCATGCTTTGCTTGTCATATGTCATGTCATGACATCATCCTCATATTATTATTTAAAATGTTATGATAATGCTTAGATTAATTTGTATCATACTATAATATCATGCATCATTGGTAAATATGCTTAAATTATGCAAATCATTTATGTCATTATCATATTCATGCATTAGCATGCATTAAAATTGAATTTAAGGACAATGACATTATTTGATGTGTTGGATCGAAAGACATGATAGAGGGGGGGTGTGAATTGCGTATTTTAAAACTTTTTCTTTTCTTTTGTTAAACACGTAAAACAAAGTAAAGCACAGTGGAAAAGTAAAAACAACACAAGACATAAATGTTTTACTTGGTTCACAGCCAAACGACTGCTAGTCCAAGATCCGCGATCCATGATCGCTTTCGATGGGCAATCCACAATAAGTCTCTTCCTCATTGGAGGTAAGAGATGTGTTTCTTTACACAAGATAAGGAATGGTAACAGCCTTACCAATTCCTTTATAACTTAAGCACAAAAGAAACAACAATAAAAAGATACCGACTTAAGATAAGGAAGTTGGAGCACTTGTGTGATCGAAGTAGTAGATGTACGATGATTGATCTTGAAGCCCATATCATCTCGCACTCCTTCTGGCATTTCCCCAGTCGTATGATGAGAACTTTGAGCATTGCATATGATGTGAATCAGTAATACTTGAGCATCAATTGCAGTACCCTAGGGTTTGTCTCCAACCCTTCTTTTATAGACTAGTAGCCTTGACAAAGTTCAGATCTAAATCCTATTTACTTGGATCTTATCTTGTGGTGGCACCTATCTTTTGACTGATCCAAACAAAACCTTCATTTAAATAGATCCACAAACATCAATTGACTGTCGCCATGATCAGTCGACTGCTGACCCATAACTCTTTCGTAGTCGACTGGAAAATAGGGTGTTCGAGAATATTATAAGGTGCTTAGGAATTACACTGGGTACTCGAGAATTACACTGGGTACTCAGGAATTACACTTGGTGTTAAGGAATTACACTTGGTACTCAACCATTACACTTAGTGCTCGGGCATTACACTTGGTGCTCGGCAAGGACACTTGATCCTCGGGCAAAGCTTATGATAGGTAGTACTAAGCCTGCATCATAAAGTTAGCATAGTGTATTCAATCATATTAATAGTGATAGTCCTTGACCATCTGATCTCAACTTCGGCATTCCTCCGGAAGCCTTAGTCGGATCAACACCTAAGGTTATCCCCATACCTAGGACGCGATGCTCCTCACATGAAGCTTACCTTTTCCAAACTCCTACCTGTTGGACTTCTCTTCTGATCCTGCAAACTTACTAAGACTCGTAAGCTTGACACAAAATATAAGACATAATATGACTTAACTTTGAACCTTTTCCATAATCAAACTCTGGTTCAATTATCTAGCGTCCCTACACCAATAATCTCTCCCTTTTTTATTTATGGCAACATGATAAAAAGTTAAGGAAATAAATGCATTAATCAAAATCAAATGTTTTTCAAAAGACTCCCTCTTAATAATACCTCCCTCTTAATATTTGGTTCTTATTTATTAACTTAACTTCATCTCTCCTCCTTTGTCATATATCAAAAATAATATAATAAAACGTCTAATAGATCTTATGTCAAACTAGAGGTAGCTAAAGATATTAAATTTACCTAACTTAAGTCTTCTCTCCCCTTTGGCATACTAGAGGTAGCTAAAGATATTAAAAAATATATATGATTTCAGGTTCTTTAGGTCTTGCACCAATAATGACTTTATCTTTTGAAAAGATTATATGCTTAACATATAGTAAAAAAAAATCTTGAAAACTTTTTCTTCAAAATATTCGTCTAATTTAAGTCTTGTCTCTCCCTTTACTGTAAATGAATAGAAAAAAAATGTAATTTAAATGTTAGAAAATAAACAATTTATTTTTAAGCATTAACAAGAATAATTTGAAGGCTTATTATTTTTTTCGAAAATTGATGTAATAATACTTTTCAAAGAATTTTGACCTTTCAAAAGATTTTCAACAAAACAAAACTAGAAAATTTTTAAAAACATTATCAATTTTTTTTAAATAATATTTTTCAAATCATGTTTTTTATTTAAAAAACATATTTTTAAAAACTCCTATAAATGCTGATCTTTCAATTAGAACCTCCCCCTAAATCTGACACACCTATAGGACATTCTTGTTAACCACAAGCAAGACTTTCCTAAGTGTCTAAAGGGTCTAAAACTGACCTAAGGATCTGGTCAATTAATCCGCATTTTAAGAAACTATAGGTTTTCAAAAACTAAGTATAACTACACATGACAATCAAATCGAAAAAGTAGTTTTAAGAAACTATTTATATGTAATTTTTGAAAACATTTTCAAAAATAATATAATTTCCATTACCTAGTCAACTGTCCTTAATCCCAGTCGACTGGGCGACTACCTCACTTCAAATGTGAGGTTTAACTCATTTTCAAGGTTAACATCTAAAGTTCAAAACTCTTAAAGCATGAAGTAACTAAGCAGCTTTATGAATCCAAGCATGTGTCTTTAAGATCATGCTTGAGTTAAACAGCTTGGGAAATGGTCATGGCATCTGGCAGTCGACTAGTGGTTTAGACCAGTCGACTGGTCCAGTGAAGCCGACTCCTATTGTGGGCCTCGGATTTCAGGTTTGGTGCTTGGGCGACTGAGAAACAGTGTTTGACATAGTCAACTGACATGAATGGGCAGTTGATTGGACATGTTCACAGATTATTTATGAGTCAAGTAATGGCTCAGATCAGTCACAAATTGTTTACTGTTGTTTTCAATGGCTACCAATCCTAGGTTTCATCTCACTCTTTCTATGTGATCAATCAGGTTATCCTTATATGTATTGTGAGATGACCTTCAATTTTACTTAGTTAATTTTAATGACTTAAAATTTAAATAACCTTGGGTTACATTTGGATTTAACCTTTAATTAGTTAAGTGAACATTTCGAAAGAGGACTTCTAAGTCGTGGCGAGACACAAATGCCTTCTTTAATCGGAACAACACCACTTCCTTAGACAAAGCCAACTTAAGAAATTACACAATTAATTTACTTCGGGTCAAATCCTGGTCTAACTAGTTTAAGATGTGGTGAGGTAGCTTCAGTTAGTTCCACTTAGCTAAGTGTACCAAGCCAGATACTCCTTATCCAACTTGAATACACTTAACTTCATTTTCTTAACGTACTATCATCTCACTGCATCCTGATACTATGTTGTCAAGGTTAATTGACCATTTCCTATCTAACCGTTCTATGATAATTCATTTAAGGCTAGTATGTATGACATGAAATAATCAAACATGATAGTTAATAATTAATTAAACAAGATATGAATGTATGATTGAGCATGTCATATTCAATCAATACAAACAAGTAGCTGGTTTCTTAGGTAGAATTTTATCTATTCCATAGTTATAGGGTACTCTATGGTAATTGGGTTTGCAAATTTTAAGATCTTGATTTTTGGTTAACTTAGACTTGTAACCCAAGCCTATATAATTAGTAGTTGAATTTTTAAGAGTTGAAGGTTTAACTTTTAAATTATTAATTTGTATATAATCAAATGGTACTTTATTATAATTAATTTTATTAGTTTAAATAATTAAATTTGAATTCTTAATTAAGTTAGATTTAGAATTTTTCAAAAGGAGATTATTTTTCAAATTAGGATTTGACTTTCTCAAATTAGAATTTTTTAAATTAGATTTAGAATTTTTCAAAGTAGGATTAGATTTATAATTTTTGAAATTAGAATTTAAAATTTTCAAAATAGAATTTTTTAAATTGGATTATCTTGATCAATCATATCTAAAGTTTGATAATTCTGACTTAGGTTCTAATGGTTCTGACCTAGGTTTTAATCAATTTGATTAACTCCTAGATTGATTTTAGTCTTGATTTATCTAGATCTATATTAACTAGAGTAAAAATTAGATCCAATTCTCGATAAATTCTATCGAAGGTCAGATTAATTTGGTCATTTTCTTCAATAATATTTTTATTATTTAAACTGATTAAATCTGAATTATTTATTTATTATTAATCGGATTACTAACTTAATTAATTAATTGACCATTATTGTTTGAACTAAGATCAACTAATTCGCTAGATTTCGTATGACTAGCAATACTAGAGTTAACACACAACTTATCTAAATTATCATGCATTTTAAAACTTAACTTCTCAAAACCTTTACTAACATTAGTCGTATCCCTTAATTCTATGGACTTCTTCTTTCTCTCCAGACACTAGTTCTTGTAATGACCCTACCTTCTGCACCTGAAACACATGATGTACTCCTTGTTCCTCCAAACTCTTGGCATTGGTGCCTCCTTTGTCGCCAGTTGTGTCATCCAAGTCTTATAAGTAGAACACTTATTTTTATAGTGTTCTCTCTCCCTGTGCTTGAAACAAATAATATGGAGTTTATAATTTAAATTCACACATATACATTTCTCTGAACTCTCCTCTTGAGTCCTTGGTATGATGGAATGCTCCACTTTAAGTTTTTTCATTTTTCTATAGCATTAAATACACAAACAAAAAAAATATGCCAAGACTTGGTCTTGGGTTAGTAGTGCGGGGAAAGAATAAAAAAAGTAAGAATGCACACAAAACCAAAAAGATAGAAAAAAGAAAAGAAAAGTTGCTCAAAATGGTGGTTGCACCAAATTTGAGTGGCCTTGGCTCTGATATCAATTGTTGGATTGAAAGACACAATAGAGGGGGGTGAATAGCGTGTTATATGATTATATGATTATTATAGAAAATGGTTTTGAGATGCCTAGGGACAAACACAACAAGCCCATTGAAAAATCAAAGTGGACCCAAGACCAAATCAAGAACTTCAAGATAAATCTCGAGGTAATTAAATTGATTAGTGATTTGTTACCTAACACTATTTGGTCTAGATTGGGTGATTATAGGGATGCAAGGGAACTATGGAATAAGATAATAAATTTCCAAGAAAGTTCTCAACCGGCACAAGTAGAAGAAAATGCCGAGGAAGAAGAACCCACAACATTTGAAGATATTGATGACTTGGTGGAGACCTCCACCTCTAGCATTGAGGGGGAGGAGAGGCAATCTTCCATTCCGGAGCAAGAACAAGAAGCATCCACATCCGGGAGAAGTGAAGATCGGGAAGAGGCCTCCACCACCTCCCTAGGTAACTCAAGTGTTATTATTTTAAATAAAAATCACATAATATGCTTTGAGTGTAGGGAGAAAGGGCATTATAAGAGCAAATGCCCTAAATTGGCTAAGAAGAAGGCATCGACACCAAAAGTCAACCCAAAGTCAAACGATGCCGGTGTTCCCAAAATCAAGAGCAAAGAGCACATTGTGTGCTTCAAATGCAATCAAAAGGGACACTACCGAAGCCAATGCCCTAGGGGGAGGAAGAAAGGGCAAGAAGGTGCAACTCATGTAGGGGGAGCTTCTAAAGCTAACCCTAAGGTACATTTACTTAATGCACCTTTAATTCCTAGAGTTAAAAAGCATGCTAAGAATTATTTTAGCTCTCTTGCTATTATCAATGAAAAGCATGCTAAGAGAAATAATAAGGTTTATTGCTTAGGTGCCAAGCATGTTAGTTTCTCTAAGGACAAACCTAGGACTCAAAACACTAGATCTATTTTACCTAGGGAGTCAATTAGGAGAATTGAAGAAAACTTGGGTGTTAATCCCAAGAAATCTAGGCATATGCCTAAAAAGAAAAACATTTCCCAAAAGATAAATGAAAATTCAAAATTGGGAACCAAGCCTTGAGGTCAAGGCTAGAAAAATTGGAGAAGACCCTAGCAATAATATCAAATTCGGTTAAGCGGTCTAATGTACAAAAGTCAAGACCTAGGAAACAAGAAACATCTAAGGGCAAGAAGGGTTTGGGTCACAAACCTATGTCCTACCATAATGTTCCATTTAATTATGGAACATCATCTAGGTCTAGACAAACCAAGGCTAATAGGGAAGCCATCCCTAAGTCTAGCCATGGTATGTGTTTAGTGGCTAACACCTCAAAGAAATCAAATGTAGCCACTAAGAAGGTCAATGGAGGAGTCACCTCTAGAGTTGACCTAGGAAAGACCCAAAAGACTATGGCTTCAAAGCCTAAAAGGGTCATTAGGAAGGTATCTAGGGAAGTTATCCCTAGGGAATACCTTGTTAACCCAAGGAGCTCCAATAGATATTGGGTTCCTAAAAGCGTGATTGATTCACGTTAAATGGGTTAGGGTGTGTCAACCCTAAATAGATGGGTAGTTAACCTAACCATAGTAGAGTTGACACATTAGGATGTGCCAATGTGTTTGAGAAGTCTAAAAAAAATGATTAAATTGGCACAATTAGGTTTTAGAGGTATTGGTGTGCCATTTTGGGTTTTTGGCACACTAGGGAAATGAATGGCATTAAGGCAAAATGAATTTAATTCCTAGAAATGACAAATTAATTTTAACACTTAGGTATTCTATACCTTAGTATATTTTACTTGCCATGCTTTATTTGCCTTGCCATGTCATGACATCATTCTCATTTTCATCTATAAAAATGTCATGATCATGTTTAGATTTATGTTTAGACGTCATGTATGCTTAAGTCTCATTCACATGCCATGACATCATGATATTGGCATATATTTTTATCTATATCATATCTATGCCATAATCATATCATGCATGAATTAAAATGGAGTTAAGGACTATGGCACAATTTGAAGGGAATCAAATTAATGTTGCCTAGAAATATGTATGAAAACATAAACAAAACAAAACCCACATCTCACAAAAATTTGACTTGTATGTGTTTTACACATCTAGATATTGGTGAGATGTTTAGGAAAAAGAAAATAAAGGTTTGAAAAACATTTTGAAAACTTTTTGAAAAACCTTGGTGAAGTCTATCTTTTGATAGCTATCACCATTGAATGGGATGATACAAAGATGGCTCTTTATTGAAGCTTTTCTTAAATTTTGAACTTTGTATCAATCTCCTAATTTAATGGGTAAAATAATTTTTCAATATTTTTCACCCATAGTGTTTAGGATAAGTATTATACATATGCATTTTCAAGATTTTTAAAATTACGTATATTTACTTATGGATTTCGAAAATCCATTTTCAAATCAAAACGCAGAATGTTATCACGATCGCTCGTAATGGCAATGATCGATGGTAAGTCCAATGACCGGGTATCCGACGGAGTCGACGGCACAGCCGATTTCGTAAACTTGATAGTTAGCCCATGTTTAGCCATGTTTTGGTCCCTAATCACTCCTAACCCTAGGATATGCTTGGGAGAGCATTAGAGGGTGGAAATCCATTGGATATGGATTAGGAGTTGGGTTGAGGGTGAGTATCAATTTTAAGGTGGAAGAGAGTTCATTGTTGAACTTTGCCTTAATTTTGATTTGGTTAATGTTCCTATTAGCTTAGGGACTCTCCAAGGACATTGTTGGTGCAATGGTCAAGGGGGAGCAAGCCTCTAGGGGGAGGTATCCATCATGGGAAGATGGATGTGTATTTCCTCATGGGAGGAAAATTGGGTTGCCTCTCTTTAAGTGATATGGGATCACTAGAAAGATTGTAGGCATGTGTTCCTCCAAGGGAGAGATTGTAAGATCTCATTGGGATATGAGACATTCATACCCTTGGGGAGGACCTTTTTGATGTAATGTCAAAAAGGGGGAGAAGTTACCAAGTTACCAATTAGGGTTTGATGGAATTCTCATTGGGATATGAGAATTGTCAATATGGGAGAATTGGTAGACTTGAGATGGTAGTTTTGTCGATCATCAAAAAGGGGGGGATTGTTGGTGCAATCGGCCCAGGTTGACTCGAGTTTGACTCGAGCAGTACCTTGATAGTATTTTGATGATAGACAAAACTCATGACATTGAATTGTCATGGGAAATCCAAGCATGGAGCTTGGTGTGGAAGTCCAAGGGGGAAGCCTTAGCATGGGAAAGTCCAAAGCATTGCGAAGCCGTGCGCTTGGTGCATTTGGGAAGTCTTGAGATCTTGGCAAGTTCACTAGGCTCGGGTCCTTGAGTCGGTGAAGGACGGCATTGTGAAGTCGTGCGCTTGGTGCATCCGAGGGACCATCGGACGGGGTGCGAATGGAGTGAGACCAAAGGGAAGCATACTTCTAGGGCATGAGACGCGAAGGATGGCGTTGCGAAGTCGTGTGCTTGGCGCATCCGAGGGACGTAGGCCGAGGGAAGAAAGCTTCGGTGGGGAACTCCATGAGGGATAAGGTGGACTTGGCCAAGTGGCTAAGACTGAGTGTCGGAGGCTCAAACAACTTTGTGTTTGAGATTTTAGCCGACATCAATCGACTGGCATAGGTGCCAGTCGACTGCTCTAGGTCGTATGGGTTCGACCAGTGTTCGACTGAACCAAGTCGGTGATCGATCATTGCCGAGGAGGGTAGTCGATTGTTGGGATCATCGATCGCCGAGGGATGGCGGATCGATGACACTGTGCACGGGCACAGAATGGAGTCGAGCTCGCCAGCACTCGACTGATGGATGATCAGTCGACTGATGGGTGCCATCAGTCGACTGATGTGTGATCCGTTGGAACTTAACCAACGTGGATCGGGCCGTTGTGAGACAACGGCTACGGGACCAGTCGACTGATGGTCACTATCAGTCGACTGATGGGCGCGAAAACTGCTTGATGCAGGTTATAAATGGAGCTCGAGTTGGAGGATTTCGCCAAGCCTTTTGTGGAGCTATTAGAGGGGAATTGCTGCTGCATTCCAGTCCTTCAAGAGCCATCTAAAGCAAGCAACAAGTAAAGTGATCAAAGCAATCGGTGAAAGTTTTCTTGTGTATTGTATTTGTGTATTTGCTTGTATTTCTATATTACTGTTGTAATTTCTTGTGAGAGGTTTCTCCACCTCCGACGTGTAGTCGAGAAGGAGTTTGAGTATTGCCGTGTGCATCTCTAGAGCTCGAGGAGCTCGCCCGTGGAGTAGGAACCATTCGGTTCTGAACCACGTATATCGTGTGTGTTTGCGTGTGCTTATTTGTTGTTAGTATTATTATTGTTTTATTGTTTCCGCTGCGCTAACGACAATCGTAGACAAGCAACGCAACGAGAACGAACGAATTACGACATCCAACGAACGAGGGCTATTCACCCCCCTCTAGCCGGCCAATCGATCCTCTACACAATATACCATTGTCTCTTAAATAATCAAGAAACTCTTGACTTAAGTATTCCCCACCTTGATCCGATCAAAGTATTTTAATACTCTTGTCATGTTGTTTCTCTACTTCATTTCTGAATTCTTTAAACCTTTCAAAGGCTTCAGACTTGTGTTTCATCAAGAACACATACCCAAACCGTGAGTGATCATCGGTGAAGGTAATGAAGTAGCTATAGCCTCCTAAAGCTTGAGTTGACATAGGTCCACATACATCAGTATGTATTAGACCTAGTAACTCTCCCACTCGTTAACCTTTTCCTGTAAAAGGTAACTTAGTCATCTTGCCTTTTAAGCATGATTCTCATGTATCGTATGAATTCAATTCAAACGATTCCAGAATTCCACATCGGTGTAATTCGGACATGCGTTTCTTGCTTACATGGCCAAGACGACAATGTCACATATAGGAGTCTAATTGATTACCCTTTCGAGCATGCGTGTTGCTCGCTTCGATATTGAAAATGTCACTGGATACGTCCAACGTATAAATGTCATTACTCAAAGTTCCAGTTCCATAAAGTACGCCATTCAAAGTTATATAACAACAATTGTTACTAAACGTCAAATGGAAACCATTTCTATTTAAACAGGAAATAGAAACAATGTTCTTTATTAGAGAAGGAACATAATAGCAATTGTCCAGTTCCAAGACTAGTCCACTAGGGAGCTTCAGCAAATAAGTTCCGATGGCGACCGCAGCAACCTTTGCTCCATTGCCAACTCGCAAATTTGACTTCCCTCTGACAAGTCTTCTTCTATTCCTTAGCCCCTGTATGTCATTACATATATGTGAGTCACACCCAGTATCCAATACCCAAGTGTCTAAGGAAATAGAATGACAATCAATAACGAAGATACCTGAAGAGGATGGGGCATCGGATGCCTTCTTCTTCTTCATGGACTCAAGATAAATCTTGTAGTTTCTTCGCCAGTGGCCTTCCTTGCCACAATGATGGCAAGTGCCCTTTTGCGCTAGTTCTGCCTTCTTCGCCTTTTTGTTCTTCCCTTTCTTCTGTTCTTTTGCCTTCCTCTTAGAACCTTTCCTTGAGGAATCAACTAACAGAACCGTCTTCTCCTCATGCTTCACAGAAGGCTCCACAGTCTTCAGCATATTGAGGAGCTCGGGAATGGTGGATTCTAATTTGTTCATCCGATAGTTCATCATAAATTGTGAGAAACTCTTGGGCAAACAATGCAGAATTAAGTCAATACTTAACTCATGATCCATCACAAACCCGAGGGTAGCTAGCCGTGTTAGTAATATATGAGAGATGTCCTAAGGCAATCACCTTATGTATGAACCATTTATATGATAAATGAAGATTCACTATTTGAGTATACATGTTTCATGTATTTGATTGGATCTTAAACTCATTTACTGAATGTCTACGATGCGATTCACAGCATGAGAGAATTTGTGATTGGATCACAACTAGTGAGTATCTCTACATGTGTAATTGTGATGTATCGAAATTATCCCTAGTCAATGAATTGATGGATTTGGATACCATCGATTACCATCGAGATATACTTACGGTATACTCCTTGGTGTATCAAGCGGTGATTCTCCTTTGGAGACATTGTGATGTCGGAGTTAATCGTGGATGCTAGTTATGGTAACTAGTTCATTGGAGTGACCAGTAGTAAGACTTCATATGGTTCTCTGCATATATAGATATGTCAATGAAGTTCTTACTGTGGCTTAAGTGCGATGTTCCTTTGACTTGCGGTATTCAAGTCATCTTGATCATGGAGACTTATGCTTTGACATCTTAAGCAAACATCTCTAAGGAGATGTGGACCAGGGATGATTGGGTATAAGTCGAAGTGATCGAAGGTGTTTGAATAGCCTATAAAGGATTCACCACTCCTTGCGAGGAGATGTATACCCATGGCCTCTCGTCGGATTATTACTAAAGTCTTTGGCCAAAGCATTACATGTTTAGAGTAAGGTACTCTTGATACATGTCGGGTAACTAGAATCAGTAGGGACGAGGAAATGATACTTGGGCTAGGTGTGGCGTGAGTCGGCCTAGTGAGGTGACATAGACCATGTCTGAACCAAGTGGGTATAAGATGAGTGAAGGGAATGGGGCCACGAATCATTAGAGCTCTTTGAAGGGTTTTGAAATAGTTACGGATCAGCAGATTTGATCTTTTCCGGTTAATTGGGGATCGCCTACTAGGTGCCACTCATGATCGTTCTATAATTAATGGTTAATTATAGACGGCCAACATAAACCGAGAACCTATTTGGTCACACGCTGTGGCGTAATCCAAAGGATTTAAAACGAGCTTGAGAATGGGATTCTCGGACCGAGAGAAACTAGGTTTGGTTGGACCAAACATAAAGCGAGCATGAAATCGTTTCAGTCGCAATGGAAGCGTGGATGGGCCGTGTCTTATGAAGACATAATGGATGAACCAAAATGGTTTGGTTCTAATCCAATGGAGGAGAATAAACCAAAGGGTTTGGTTTATTTTAAACAAATGAACCAAAAATTGGTTCGGTTCGTTTTAACTTAAAATAAACCATCATGGTTTGGTTTATTTTAACTTATTTTAATGGAGCGGGTTAACGGGCCTAATGGTTATGATCCAATAACCATTAAGAGAATTAGTTCTCTATAAAAGAGGGCTTAATGGATAATTAAGCCCTAATCCAAACCCTAGCTTGGAGTTGCCACCCAACCTAGTTGTGCCGCCCAACCTAGTTGTGCCGCCCAACCTCCATTGCCGCCCAGCTGGTTGTGCTGCCATCTAGCTCCTTGCCGGCGTCCAAGCTTCTGCCGGTGAACCCTCCGGCGACCCTCCGGTGATCTTCCTAGGCCTCGGTGAAAAGGTGAGCACTTGGCTTCCTTGTTTTGGCCGGCGCCTACTCCTCCTCCAAGCTGTCCAGTTTTCTGGACAGCTTCTTCTCCTCTCGTCGGAGCGTCGTTTGGACGACGGTTAGAGCTCCGACAGTGGATAACTTACCGGGAATTCGATCTCCGGTAATCCTCTGAGGTGGACGACGAAGGATTCATCAATTGGTTGACGAATACCTCTCCGGAGAAGCGAGTTTTGAGAACTCGTATTAGGATCCGAATTTGGATTCGGATCGTGATCATCTCTCGATCACGTCGTCTTCAACACGAGGCTAGTAACCCGTATGAAGACGAAGCTCGTGGCTTAGCGAAGTCATCCCGAGGAACTCGGCGTGGATACGGATAGAGGCGATTCTAGCGAGGATCGTTCCGGTTGATGTCGTTCCCGCTACACGTCATACGAAAGGTATAACGTAGATAAATTTTCTTTTATTGCAAATTTAAATTTATGGTTATGTCTACACTTGTTGTAATATGCATGCATGTGTTGTGTGTGTTGTAATAAATAGAAGTATTTATTATTTTTATTGCTTCCGCTGTGTGAAAGGTTTTGCCCGTTTGCTCTGATACCAATTGTTGGGGTTGATCCGTGAGGGGAAACTTCGCTTCCCCTTCACCTCGGTTGCTTGACCATGGTGATCCCTTCAATGTCCCCGGATTAAAAATTTAATCCTAGATAAAAGGGATTGCCAAAGCAACCAAGTCATCGTCGTGCTATTCGTTTAGAGAGGTCACTTGAACAAACTAGTTGTTCAAGCGACCATTCTCTATTCTACGAGTAGCCGCGGAATAGACGATGTCCGGATCGCCGGTTTTTGTGTTTATGCTCGGGATCCAAATATTATTTAGCCATTCACAGAAATATATCATGCTCATAAATGAAAAACAAATATAAACATGTAACATATAAAATTAGAGAATCGATATACCTCTCGATCTTCTAATGTATGTCCTTCCTCCTTTCTGACGTCGTGTGGGCGACACTCTACCAAAAGTCGAAGCTCCTAGATCACACATTTTCCTCCCTTGCTCATCCAAAGCAAGAGGAAGAATAGAAACAAGGCTCATCTCCTTCCTATGGCCAACCAACAAGCAACAAAAGAAATGCTTGCCGTCGGCCAACAAGGAGAAGGAGATAATGGTGGAAACCGACCAAGACATCAAGGGAAACCCCTTAGTCTTGTTTCCACCACCCAAGGAGAGGGAGAAGGGGTCTTTAGATGCTGTCCAAGGGTTGGAGAAGGTGATATGGGCGCCGGGCACCAAACCATGAAGAAGAAAGGAAGAAACTTTCCTTATTTGGTGCCACCCAAACCTCCTAAACCCTAAGCTTCCAAACCCTAATCCAAGCTCACCTTGTGGCCGGCCATGGAAGTGAGGAAAAAGATTAGGATGAGCTCAAGCCAAGGTAAAGAGGAGAACCATAGTGGCCGGCCAACCCTTAGGAAGAATAAGAACATCTCCTATAGTTGCCGCCCACCCTTTTCTCCCAAAAACCTAGCCACCCAAACCCTAATCCTAACTTACCTTATATCCGGCCATGGAAGAGGGGAAGAAGAATAGGATAAGTTCAAGCTAAGGTAGATAGGAGCAGCATAGTGCCAACCCAAGGAAGAAGAAGAACAACCTCCATTAGTTGCCTCCCACCCTTGCTCCAAAACCCTAGCCACCAAACCTAATCCTAAACCAACTAGGATTCCTAGCCACCAAAGGAAGCAAACCCTAATCCCCTCATCCCTTGTGTTCTCCACGCCAACAATCCCTAAGCCACCCTTATATAGAGTTTAGGGATAAGTCTTGGTTTAATCTCCACCATTGGTTCAAGGGATTTAATCTCAACCGTCGGATCTAGAGATTTAATCTCAACCGTCGGATCTTAGAGATTTAATCTCTACCAATGGATCTTAGAGTTTTGTTTCTATCCATTGGATCTAAGCATCATGAGGTATTAATAGGCTACATTAGGGACCATGAGGAGGAGTTGGGTCTTGGCCACCCATGGATCAAGCCCACATAAAGTCCGATCCACTAATGATGATCCAATCCACTAAAGGTCCATCATTGATCTACCTCACCAACCCCCATATGATAATATGGGCTCCATATATTATTTGTACATTTTCTCCCCGTGTTTAAGATCTCGAATGTCCGTCGATTAATTAATTTACTAACCATTAATTAATCAACATCTAACTCCTTGAGTAGTACCACTCAACCTTTTCATCATGCCGGACCAAGTCCACCTGCAGGGTTTACATGATGAACCTTATGAGCTCCTCAAGGGGACATCATCATCCTAATATATAGGACACGGTTTCCTCCTATAATCAACGGCACACCATATAAATAATATCATCTCCCAACTTACCGAGTCTATCGATTTAATCTATAAATATCGCCCATTGGTAAATCAAAGAGATAAGTACCAAGTATATGTGCCCGTTATTATATCGGGATTAAGAGCATGTACTAAATAATATCTGAGGTCCGATTCGATTATGTAGTCAGCAATAAATCGAATCACCTCTGTGTCAGTCCTGCTCAATACACACAAAGTGCACTAGTGTGATTCTATGGTCAAGACAAACCAATACCAACTCACACTACAACCATTCCGATGGTTTGTCCAAAGCCATCTCGGTTGTGAGCCTTTACTTATACTTTACAAGGAGCCGATAACATGATCTCCCGTGTGACACCACACACCATGTTATCTACAATGTAAGGTATTAGACAATATTGCATAACCATAAAAATATGCAAACAATGATCATGTGATTCTTATTTCAAAATAAAGATGTTCATACAAAAGAGCTAGGCTTTCAGTATACATCCCAACAATCTCCCACTTATACTAAAAGACTATGCTGTCCTCAAAGTGCCATACATCTGATCCCCATTCCCTCCACATGCCTATCAAAGCTCTCGCTAGAAGGGCCTTAGTGAAAGGGTCTACCAGGTCATCCTCTGATGCAATCTAGGCGACAACTTCTACCTCCTTTACGATTTCTGTCGGTGGTACTTGCGCTCTATGTGTTTACTAGCCTTATGGGCTCGTGGTTCCTTGAGTTTGCAATTGCACCACTATTATCACAATAAATTGTGATAGTTACAGGCAAACCAGAATCACATCCAAGTCCATCGAAAGTTCTGAGCCATCTGACTTCTTTTTGGCGCCTCGCAGTGCCACATACTCGGCTTCCATGGTGGAGTCCGCCACGCATTCTGTAGGGCACTCCTCCATACAATGGCTCCACCTCCCAAAGTAAACACAAAACGAGGTAGACTTACTATTATCCCTATCGATTGGAAATCGCAATCCATGCAACCCCACGAGTAATTGGTCTGCCCGGTAAACTAGCATATAATCCCTAGTCCTTCTCAGGCACTACAATATATGCTTTACTGCAGTCCAATGTCCCTGTCACTGGATTACTCTGATATCTGCTAACCATGCCCAGCAGCGGATATCTTGTCTCGTACATAGCATACATACATGAGGCTTCCTCTGCGAAGCATAAGGAATCGCCTCCATCTCCTTTATCACCTCGGATGATCTAGGATACATCTCCTTAGATAAAGTAACTCCATGCACGAAAGGTAGAAAACCCTTCTTGGAGTTCTGCATGCTAAAAGCGATCCAAAATCATGTCTATGTATGAAGCTTGGGATAAGCACAACAACCTTGATCCCAAGGTTGTGACTCTCAAGTCCTTCAAAACTATTTGGACAACCATACCCTTACGTCACGATAACACTTGATATTGTTGCCAACCACCAAAATGTCATCTCGTATAGTACAAGAAATACCACTACGTTTCCATCACATCTATTGTATACACAAGACTCATCCGGACTTTGAATAAATCCATAAGTGGATTTACCTCATCAGCGGATGTTCCAAGACCTCAGCTTGCTTGATCCATCAATGGACCGATTAAGCTTACATACAATACACTCTTTGCCTTAGCAATGAATCCCTCACAGTGCTTCATGTAGATGGATTCCTCAAGACTTCCACTAAGGAATCTTTGTCTTGATATCCATCTGTCACACCTCATAATCCATATGAGTTGCTATGCATAAGAGCTCCCGGACATCTTGAATCCATAGATTCAATCTCGTATTCATTGCACTTTGCAAAGATCTTTGTATTTATATCTTGGATTGCCTTGTCGTATGTCTAGGGATCAGGTTCATGTTTGCTAGGGACCAAATCAGAAGATTTGTCCAAAAACATGAATCTAAGAGGTTGTCTAACAACCCTCCCACTACGACGAGGTATCTTACTGTATCCTCTATGACACGCGGTGCAGTGACATGTGGTATGTCCTCTTGTACCGGTGGTACTAAAGAAGTGACTTCCCTTTTAACTCCTCCAGAACAATTTTACTCTTGGGCTTGTGGCTTATCACATAGTCTTCCTCTAGAAATCTGGCGTTCGTGTTAACGATCACTCTATGATCTCTAGGACTATAGAACAAACCACCCTTCGTTCCCTTAGGGTAGCCAACAAACATGCACACTTCTGTACGAGGTTCCAACTTACCAGCATCTGCCTTCAGCACATGTGCTGGACTCCCCCATATCCGAATATGTCTCAGACTAGGCTTTCGCCCAGTCCACAATTCTACGGGAGTAGAAGGCACTGATTTAGATGGAACCAAGTTCAGAATGTATACCGCCGTATCTAGAGCATATCCCCAGAACGAATCTGGCAAGTCAGAATAACTCATCATTGATCTAACCATCTCCATAAGAGTCCTATTCCTTCACTCTGCTACACCATTCTGCTGGGGTGTGCCAGGTGCAGACAATTGGGATTGGATCCCAGCCTCTGATAAGTAATTCCTAAACTCTCCCAAGAGGTATTCACCACCACGATCAGATCGTAGGGTCATCCATATCTTGAATAATCATCTATAAAAGAGACGAAATATTCAAGATTACCTCTTACTAGATAGTCATAGGACCATCACAAATCAGAATGAACCATTTCTAACACATCTTTGGCTCTATACCCCTTGGCCTTGAAGGCCTCTTGGTAAATCTTACCCTCCAGCAAGATTCGAGGTTGGGAGATCCTCCACCACTAATGAACCCAAAGGTCCATCGGCTATCAACCTTTGAATTACCTTGCAGGTTAATGTGACCAAGCCTAAGAAGCCAAAAGATATGTTTGGTTCATCTTCAAGGTTCTTTTCTCTTATTGGAATTAGAAGATGAGTTATTAACTTCTATTTGCATCGTGGAGCTTGTGGTTCAAGTTATAAATTTCCTATCTATGTACTGAATAGATAATGTCCTATTCCTTTTATAACAAATCATAAAAAGAAATAGATTATCCATCCAAAAACTATTTAGAAACCAAATCAATTCTTTCTAAATAAGGGTACATAAAGGAAATTCTTAAGAACCAAAAACCTTTATTTTTCTTAAAAGATAAATAAAACATCTCCCACTGCAATAGCCGCCATCTTCATGGCATTGCCTAAGTAAATAGTAATCTCCCCTTCAACTAGTCATCGGGTTTCCTGGAACCCCTGTAAATTGTTGCAGACATGATTAGTGGCTCCTGTATCTACTCACAGTGCGTAGATATCACCGCTAATCATGTTTCAATGACTAGTCCAAAAGATATACCTATGTTCTTTATTTTGGATTTTCCTTCTTCCAATGTCCATCCCGTGCAGTGAAGTACTTGCCTTTATTTCTTCACTCTTCCCTGAGATCCTCGCACCATCTTTGCTTCACCTTGTTTCTTCTTCTTCTTGCCTTTCGGCCTAGAAGTAGAAACTCTTTTGAGCAATGATGGCTTGAGGACACTCTTCGAAGATTGCATACTAGCAGATAAGACAATATTTGGATTCATTTCCAATCAACATTATTTGGGTACATTAAGTTTATTTCTTTTAGTATCACAACAAGTGGACTGAAAGTCATTTTGAAAATCCTAAGAATCACATAGATCATTACTTTAGATTTCAAAAAATTATTGATTCCTCAAACAATAAAATTTTGATATCAACCAACACCTCAAAACACCGAGAATATCGCATGCCACGCAGTGTGGACGTATACGAATTCTACATTTGTAAGAGGAGGTTTTACCCATTAATTTTATTATCTTGTCAACCTTACTTTTTGACAAATAAAATTAATAGTTGGTTCCTCTTTGGCCCTACAAATAAAAGCAGTGACTCAGATGGGGAGGATACTTTTTATTTGCATCTAAGTGTGCACCATTACACGATACTAAGGGAATTATTTTGGATTATGTGCCTTACCGCTGTGGAAGTACACACGCTCCTAGATAATTTCCTATAACCATTATTTGACCTAGTGATCCGCAAACAAACTCATCCGCAGGGAGGAAGGCACTCAGAGCCAACACGCAAGTTTGTTGCATCACACGTCAAATTGTAATGGAGGCCGCGGGAATTAATTAAAATATCCCTCTCCCACTTAGTAAATTAAAAATGAGGAATTTTCCTATGACATGCATATCAAACAAAAAGCAATAAATATGAAAAATAAATTATTTTCCAACTATTATGGCCTTTGTCTTCAATATGGCTCCCGTCGCATCACCATCTCGTCCGCTCCTCCTACGCCATGTACGAGCCATCCGGAGATCCGAGCCGAGACTAAATCCTATTTTAATTTACATCCATCGATCCTATACTCCACGAGGGAGTGTACATGAATCTAGATCGAAAGTAAAATAAAATAAAGAGCGGCTAAACAATGTCGTATTTAATTTACAAAAAAAAACTAAATACTAGCCTCGTCAACCCCGAGGATTCAACAAAATAAATATTTACACACATACAATCACATACACACACCTGCCATAATAGTCGGATCTTATGCCTGCAACCAAAGAGTTAAACTACGCATATCCTACTATTATCCGGCACATATAATATATGAAAAAGTGCATAAAATTAACCGAATCCTAAACACACAAAACCGGAAACCTGGCTCTGATACCAATTGAAAGGTTTTGCCCGTTTGCTCTGATACCAATTGTTAGGGTTGATCCGTGAGGGGAAACTTCGCTTCCCCTTCACCTCGGTTGCTTGACCATGGTGATCCCTTCAATGTCCCCGGATTAAAAATTTAATCCTAGACAAAAGGGATTCCCAAAGCAACCAAGTCATCGTCGTGCTATTCGTTTAGAGAGGTCACTTGAACAAACTAGTTGTTCAAGCGACCATTCTCTATTCTACGAGTAGCCACGGAATAGACGATGTCCGGATCGCCGGTTTTTGTGTTTATGCTCGGGATCCAAATATTATTTAGCCATTCACAGAAATATATCATGCTCATAAATGAAAAACAAATATAAACATGTAACATATAAAATTAGAGAATCGATATACCTCTCGATCTTCTAATGTATGTCCTTCCTCCTTTCGGACGTCGTGTGGGCGACGCTCTACCAAAAGTCGAAGCTCCTAGATCACACATTTTCCTCCCTTGCTCATCCAAAGCAAGAGGAAGAATAGAAACAAGGCTCATCTCCTTCCTATGGCCAACCAACAAGCAACAAAAGAAATGCTTGCCGTCGGCCAACAAGGAGAAGGAGATAATGGTGGAAACCGACCAAGACATCAAGGAAACCCTTAGTCTTGTTTCCACCACCCAAGGAGAGGGAGAAGGGGTCTTTAGATGCTGTCCAAGGGTTGGAGAAGGTGATATGGGCGCCGGCCACCAAACCATGAAGAAGAAAGGAAGAAACTTTCCTTATTTGGTGCCACCCAAACCTCCTAAACCCTAAGCTTCCAAACCCTAATCCAAGCTCACCTTGTGGCCGGCCATGGAAGTGAGGAAAAAGATTAGGATGAGCTCAAGCCAAGGTAAAGAGGAGAACCATAGTGGTCGGCCAACCCTTAGGAAGAATAAGAACATCTTCTATAGTTGCCGCCCACCCTTTTCTCCCAAAAACCTAGCCACCCAAACCCTAATCCTAACTTACCTTATATCCGGCCATGGAAGAGGGGAAGAAGAATAGGATAAGTTCAAGCTAAGGTAGATAGGAGCAGCATAGTGGCCGGCCAACCCAAGGAAGAAGAAGAACAACCTCCATTAGTTGCCGCCCACCCTTGCTCCAAAACCCTAGCCACCAAACCTAATCCTAAACCAACTAGGATTCCTAGCCACCAAAGGAAGCAAACCCTAATCCCCTCATCCCTTGTGTTCTCCACGCCAACAATCCCTAAGCCACCCTTATATAGATTTTAGGGATAAGTCTTGGTTTAATCTCCACCATTGGTTCAAGGGATTTAATCTCAACCGTCGGATCTAGAGATTTAATCTCAACCGTCGGATCTTAGAGATTTAATCTCTACCAATGGATCTTAGAGTTTTGTTTCTATCCATTGGATCTAAGCATCATGAGGTATTAATAGGCTACATTAGGGACCATGAGGAGGAGTTGGGTCTTGGCCACCCATGGATCAAACCCACATAAAGTCCGATCCACTAATGATGATCCAATCCACTAAAGGTCCATCATTGATCTACCTCACCAACCCCCATATGATAATATGGGCTCCATATATTATTTGTACATTTTCTCCCCGTGTTTAAGATCTCGAATGTCCGTCGATTAATTAATTTACTAACCATTAATTAATCAACATCTAACTCCTTGAGTAGTACCACTCAACCTTTTCATCATGCCGGACCAAGTCCACCTGCAGGGTTTACATGATGAACCTTATGAGCTCCTCAAGGGGACATCATCATCCTAATATATAGGACACGGTTTCCTCCTATAATCAACGGCACACCATATAAATAATATCATCTCCCAACTTACCGAGTCTATCGATTTAATCTATAAATCTCGCCCATTGGTAAATCAAAGAGATGAGTACCAAGTATATGTGCCCGTTATTATATCGGGATTAAGAGCATGTACTAAATAATATCTGAGATCCGATTCGATTATGTAGTAAGAATAAATCGAATCACCTGTCTCCGCTCAATACACACAAAGTGCACTAGTGTGATTCTATGGTCAAGACAAACCAATACTAAATCACACTACAACCATTCCGATGGTTTGTCCAAAGCCATCTCGGTTGTGAGCCTTTACTTATACTTTACAAGGAGCCGATAACATGATCTCCCGTGTGACACCACACACCATGTTATCTACAATGTAAGGTATTAGACAATATTGCATAACCATAAAAATATGCAAACAATGATCATGTGATTCTTATTTCAAAATAAAGATGTTCATACAAAAGAGCTAGGCTTTCAGTATACATCCCAACACTCTGTTCATGTTTACGAAACATGATCGAACACACACACGCCGTGGTGCCAGAAACCCAACAAGCCGCTCGATGTACCCATTCATCTTTAGCACAAACTGCACTACAGACGAACCTTCTTGCATCTTCGTGGTGAAGAGGAGCCTAGAGACCTCGAACCTTTCGGATCTCGCTTGCTCATTGAACAACTCATAAAGATGAAGGACTACGATATGAGCATCCATATGCTCATGCTGCTTTCGTAGCTTGGGTTCCATCACGGCTAGCATGATGCAACTCGCCAGCTCAGAATCTGTCACATGTTTCTGATAGACCAACAATTGGTCCGGAGTTGCATCATCACTAGGATGGGCGGGAAGAGGCGCTTCGAGGACATATGCAAGCTTTTCACCTTGAGAACAATTCTCAAGTTTATAAGCCAGTCCAAGAAGTTCGGCCCAGTCAATTTATTCGAATCCAAAATGGAACGCAAATTCAAAGACATCATGATCAATCTTAGAAATACAAAAGGAGAATATATGAGAAAATGATTTTAAAATGCATCAATATACATTTATAAACATGATCGAACACACACACGCCGCGGTGCCGGAAACCCAACAGTGGTATCAGAGCCCAGGTTGTGTTTCGACATAATCGTAAAATGGTTTTGCGATAGTCATAATGTTATTTCTGGAAATTTTCTAATTTTGGAAATTTAGAAGTATTTATGGAAATTTTTCAATTTTGGAAAGTCTAGAAGTATTTATGGAAATCTTCCACTTTTGGAAAGTTGGAAGTATTTATGGAAATTGATATTTTCCATAAATAAAATATTTGATTAGATTCTGAAAATTTGTTTCCTAATTTAATCATGATTTGATTTGAGAAATCAAATCTTAAAATATTTTATTTCCATAAGTAGTTTTAATGATTTAGGAAATTGGTTTCCTAAATAGATTTTCCTTAATCAAATAATTCCATGAATAAAATATGTGATTAGATTTGGAAATTTGTTTCCTAATTTAATTATGATTTGATTTGGAGAATCAAATCTTAAACATATTTTATTTCCATAAATAGTTATGACATATAAGGAAATTATATACATGACATAATTGTATGCCATGTAATTGCATTAGATGCATAACATTATGTCATGCGTGTCGTGACATGTAGATGTATGCCATGTATGTCATGCCATGTAGATAATAGTTATTTGCATGCAAAGAGGATGAGACATAAAAACCCTTAAACAATATTAAAGCCTACACCTTCCATTAATATGGTTAGAACCGTAGTTCCGCTTTCTTGTTTGGGTTGTTGGACTCTCTCCAAGCCCAACTCAACATGTTCAAACCATGGAATAGTTTAATACTAATATGGTAAGAGTCGAGGTCAATCGTTAGCTTTGGTTGTTGGACTCTCTCCAAGCTGGGCTAATTGGTTGAATGCGCCTAACCATATTAAAACTATTTCGATTAATGGGTTGGCTTTAACCTGGAGCATCGGCTTGTTGGACTCTCTCCAAGGTTGATGTAAAGGGAGGTGAAGTTGGGTGCTATGCATATGATGCATACTTGTTAATGTGTTAACAACCCGATGTATGTGTGAACATTCAATTAGTTGATAGCACATTGTGATAGTTGCATATACGTGATATGCAATCGGTATAGTTGATACTCACCGTCGTAGTTATGAATGGCTTGTTGGACTCTCCAAGGTTGTTCATAACTATGATGGATATCAGCCCATTCGAGATGGACCTACGATCTCCCGAAGTGATTTTGGGGTTTTTGAAATTCAAAAAATGAATGGGATTTATAAATGTATATTGATGCATTTTAAAATCATCTTTCTCATATATGCTCGTTTTGTATTTCTAAGATTGATCATGATGTCTTTGAATTGCGTTCCATTTTGGATTCAAATAAATTGATCGGGCCGAGCTTCATGGATCGCTTAGAAGCTTGAGAATTGTTCTCAAGGTTGAAAAGCTTACAAATGTCCTCGGCGCCTTTTTCCCGCCTATCTAGTGACGATGCAACTCGACCAATTGTTGGCCTATCGTAAACATGTGAGTGATTCTCGAACAAATGAGTTGCATCATGCTAGCCACGATGGAACCCAAGCTACGAGCGCATGAGCATATGGATGCTCATATCGTAGTCCTTCATCTTTGTGAGTTGGTTGATGAGCAAGTGAGATTCAAAGGTTCAAGTCTCAAAGCTCCTCTTCACCTCCGAGATGCTAGAAGGTTCATCTGTGGTATCGCCAATATGCCAAGACTGTGGAGTCTTCTGAGAAGCATGAGCAGGGGACGGTGCTGTTAGTTGATTCCTCGAAGAAAGGTTCTAAGAGGAAGTCAAAGGAACAGCAGAAGGGAAAGAAGAGAAGGGCTAAGAAGGTAGAACTAGCACAAAAGGAAATTTGCCATCATTATGGCAAGGAGAGCCATTTGCGAAGAAAGTGCAAGATTTATCTTGAGTCCGTGAAGAAGAATAAGGCATCGGATGCCCCATCTTCTTCAGATATCTTCATTATTGATTGTCATTCTATTTCCTCAAACACTTGGGTATTGGATACTGGGTGTGGCTCACATATATGTAATGACATACATGGGCTAAGGAATAGAAGAAGACTCATCAAGGGAGAGTCAAATTTGGGTGTTGGGAATGGAGCAAAGGTTGCTGTAGTCGCCATTGGAACACATTTGTTGAAACTCCCTACAGAACTTGTCTTAGAACTGGACAATTGCTTTTATGTTCCTTCGTTGATAAAGAACATCATTTCTATTTCTTGTTTAAATAGAAATGAGTACCATTTGACTTTTAGTAACAATTGTTGTTACATAACTTTGAATGGAGTTCTTTATGGGACTGGAACTTTAAGCAATGGTGTTTATACGTTGGACGTATCCAGTGATATTTTCAATATCGAAGCGAGCAACAAGCATGCTCGAAAGGGTAATCAATTAGACTCCTATATGTGGCATTGTCGTCTTGGCCATGTAAGCAAGAAATGCATGTCCGAATTACACATATGTGGAATTCTGGAATCGTTTGAATTGGATTCATACGATACATGTGTATCATGCTTAAAAGGCAAGATGACTAAGATACCTTTTACTGGAAAAGGTGAACGAGTGGGAGAGTTACTAGGTCTAATACATACTGATGTATGTGGACCTATGTCAACTCAAGCTTTAGGAGGCTATAGCTACTTCATTACCTTCACCGATGATCACTCACGGTTTGGGTATGTGTTCTTGATGAAACACAAGTCTGAAGCCTTTGAAAGGTTCAAAGAATTCAGAACTGAAGTAGAGAAACAACATGACAAGAGTATTAAAATACTTCGATCGGATCGAGGTGGTGAATACTTAAGTCAAGAGTTTCTTGATTATCTAAGAGACAATGACATATTGTCTCAATGGACTTCGCCATATACACCACAGCATAATGGTGTATCTGAGAGGCGTAACCGGACCTTGTTGGACATGGTCAGGTCAATGATGAATCATGCGACTCTTCCCAAGTCCTTTTGGGGTTATGCACTTGCTGTTTACTTGTTAAATGTAATGCCTACCAAGGTAGTCTCAACTACTCCATATGAGATATGGAATAGTAAGAAACCTCATGTATCTTACTTGAAGATATGGGGTTGTCCCGCTTATGTGAAGCTGATCAGACGTACAAATTGGATGCTAAGTCCGATAAATGTCTATTTATTGATACCCTAAGGAAACAAGGGGTTACCAATTCTATCATCCTGTGGAACAAAAGGTGTTTGTTTCAAGGCATGCTGAGTTTCTAGAGAAAGAGTTTCTCTTGCAAGAAAACAGTGGGAGTGTCGTCGAGCTTGAGGAGGCTCGAGAGACTCAAATAGACATTGATGAGATACCGGTGAGCACAACAAATGACAACTCATAGTGATGAGCAATCTACCGACTATTGTAACACCACATCTTCAGAGATCCGCAGAACACGCAATATTCCCGAGAGATATGGATTTCTCGTAAGTGAATCGAACGACGTGTTACTCATTGATGATGAGGAGCCTACCGCTTATGAAGAAGTGCCGACAAGTTCGTAAAAGGGATAAGTGGCTTGGTGCCATGAAGTCGAAATGGATTCCATGTACGAAAACCAAGTTTGAACTTGGGTTGACCCAGAAGGATAAAGCTTATAGGGTGCAAGTGGGTTTTCAAGAAGAAAACCGACATGGATGGTAATGTGATTACCTATAAGGCTAGATTGGTGGCGAAAGGATATCGTCAAAAACAAGGTGTTGATTATGACGAAACTTATTCGCCTGTAGCTATGCTTAAATCCATTCGGATGCTCCTGGCCATAGCGGCTCATTATGATTATGAGATATGGCAGATGGATGTGAAAATAGCTTTCCTTAATGGAAACCTGCTCGAGGACGTGTATATGATACAGCCTGAGGGTTTCACATCGGTTGATAAAACCAAGGTATGCAAATTGCGACGGTCCATTTATGGATTGAAGCAAGCATCCAGAGTCGGAATATCCGTTTTGATGAGACAATCAAAAGGTTTGATTTCTCACAAAATCCAGACGAACCTTGTGTGTACAAGAAGGTTAGTGGGAGTGCAGTCTATTCCTAGTATTGTATGTCGACGACATACTACTTATAGGAAACGATGTTTCAATCTTACAGTCAGTGAAGGTTTGGTTATCCAAGACATTCTCCATGAAAGACCTGGGAGAAGCAACCTACATCCTCGGGATTAAGATCTATAGAGATAGATCGAAACGGTTGCTTGGTCTTTCGCAGTCTACATATATAGACCGAGTGCTAAAGAGGTTTAGCATGTCGGAATCCAAGAAAGGTTTCTTACCCATCAGGCATGGGGTACACCTTTCGAAGTCTATGTGTCCGCGCACAGAAGACGAGAGGATTTGCATGAGTAAGATTCCCTATGCATCCGCAATAGGATCTATCATGTATGTTATGTTATGTACGAGGCCCGATGTATCGTACGCTCTGAGTGTCACGAGCAGATACCAGTCCGATCCAGGAATGGATCATTGCATTATTAAGACGATCCTTAAGTACATGAGAAGAACTAAGGATGTGTTCCTAATATATGGAGAAGGGGACATGGTGATACGCGTATATCGATGCCACTTCGAGCAGACAAGGATGATTCCAGTGTCTCACCGATAATGATTCACCTTGAATGGGGGGCGCGATGAGTTGGAAAAGTTCCAAACAAGAGATCAGAGCGATTCTACCATCGAGAATACATTGCGCCTTCGAAGCAAAGAAAGGAAGCGGTTTGGATCAAAAAGTTCGTTCATGAACTTGGTGTGATTCCGCCATTGTTGAAGCAATACCGGTCATCACAACAATGGAGCAATTGCACAGCGAAAGAGCCAAGGTCTCATCAATGATCCAAACATGTGCTTCACGCTATCATCTTATCGAGAGATCATCGTGAGGAACGAAATACAAATCGAGAAAATTCCTAACGAAAGGAACTTAGCGGATCCTTGACTAAGGCATTACCTCAAAATAAGTTTGAGGGTCATGTTCGAGCTTATGGTATTGATACCATAGCGATTGGCATTAGGCCAAGTGGAGTCTGTTAGTAATATATGAGAGATGTCCTAAGGCAATCGCTTATGTATGAACCATTTATATGATAAATGAAGATTCACTATTTGAGTATACATGTTTCATGTATTTGATTGGATCTTAAACTCATTTATCAATGTCCACGATACGATTCACAAAGATGAGAGAATTTGTGATTGGATCACAACTAGTGAGTATCTCTACATGTGTAATTGTGATGTATCTAATTATCCTAGTTCGATGAATTGATGGATTTGGACACCATCAATTCCGAGACTAGCACGAGGTATACTCTCGGTGTATCCAAGCACCGATTCTCACCGGGCCGGAGACATTGTGATGTCCGAGTTAATCGTGGATGCTAGTTATGGTAACTAGTTCATTGAGTGACCACCGTAAGACTTCATATGGTTCTCTGCATATATAGATATGTCAATGAAGTTCTTATCGCGGGCTTAAGTGCGATGTTCCTTTGACTTGCGGTATTCAAGTCATCTTGATCATGGAGACTTATGCTTTGACATCTTAAGCAAACATCTCTAAGGAGATGTGGACCCGGATGATTGGGTATAAGTCAAGTGATCAAGGTGTTTGAATAGCCTATAAAGGATTCACCACTCCTATGCGAGGAGATGTATACCCATGGCCTCTCGCTGATTGTTACTAAAGTCTGGCCAAAGCATTACATGTTTAGAGTAAGGTACTCTTCGATACATGTGGAGTAACTAGAACTGTAGAGACGAGGAAATGATACTTGGGCTAGGTGTGACGAGTCACCCTAGTGGGATCGACACAATAGACCATGTCCCGAACCAAGTGGGTATAAGATGAGTGAAGGGAATGGGGCACGAATCATTCGAGTCAAGGGTTTTAAAATAGTTCGATCAACCGCTGATCTTTTCTAATTGGGAATCATGATGTACTACTAGGTGCCACTCATGATCGTTCTATAATTAATGGTTAATTATAGACGGCCAACATAAACCGAGAACCTATTTGGTCACACGCACAACGAGCGTAATCCAAAGGATTTAAAACGAGCTTGAGAATGGGATTCTCAGACTGAGAGAAACTAGGTTTGGTTGGACCAAACATAAAGCGAGCATGAAATCGTTTCAGTCGCAATGGAAGCGTGGATGGGCCGTGTCTTATGAAGACATAATGGATGAACCAAAATGGTTTGGTTCTAATCCAATGGAGGAGAATAAACCAAAGGGTTTGGTTTATTTTAAACGAATGAACCAAAAGTTGGTTCGGTTCATTTTAACTTAAAATAAACCATCATGGTTTGGTTTATTTTAACTTATCTTAATGGAGCGGGTTAACGGGCCTAATGGTTATGATCCAATAACCATTAAGAGAATTAGTTCTCTATAAAAGAGGGCTTAATGGATAATTAAGCCCTAATCCAAACCCTAGCTTGGAGTTGCCTCCCAACCTAGTTGTGCCGCCCAACCTAGTTGTGCCGCCCAACCTCCATTGCCGCCCAGCTGGTTGTGCTGCCGTCTAGCTCCTTGCCGGCATCCAAGCTTCAGCCGGTGAACCCTCCGGCGACCCTCCGGTGATCTTCCTAGGCCTCGGTGAAAAGGTGAGCACTTGGCTTCCTTGTTTTGGCCGGCGCCTACTCCTCCACCAAGCTGTCCAGTTTTCTGGACAGCTTCTTCTCCTCTCATCGGAGCGTCGTTTGGACGACGGTTAGAGCTCCGACAGCGGATAACTTACCGGGGATTCGATCTCCGGTAATCCTCTGAGGTGGACGACGAAGGATTCGTCAATTGGTTGACGAATACCTCTCCGGAGAAGCGAGTTTTGAGAACTCGTATTAGGATCCGAATTTGGATTCGGATCGTGATCATCTCTCGATCACGTCGTCTTCAACACGAGGCTAGTAACCCGTACGAAGACGAAGCTCGTGGCTTAGCGAAGTCATCCCGAGGAACTCAGCGTGGATACGGATAGAGACGATTCTAGCGAGGATCGTTCCGGTTGATGTCGTTCCCGCTACACGTCATACGAAAGGTATAACGTAGATAAATTTCCTTTTATTGCAAATTTAAATTTACGGTTATGTCTACACTTGTTGTAATATGCATGCGTGTGTTGTGTGTGTTGTAATAAATAGAAGTATTTATTATTTTTATTGCTTCCGCTGTGTTCATGTTTATGAAACATGATCGAACACACACACGCCGCGGTGTCGGAAACCCAACAAGCCGCTCGATGTACCCATTCATCTTTAGCACAAACTGCACTACAGACGAACCTTCTTGCATCTTCGTGGTGAAGAGGAGCCTAGAGACCTCGAACCTTTCGGATCTCGCTTGCTCATTGAACAACTCATAAAGATGAAGGACTACGATATGAGCATCCATATGCTCATGCTGCTTTCGTAGCTTGGGTTCCATCGCGGCTAGCATGATGCATCTCGCCAGCTCAGAATCTGTCACATGTTTCTGATAGACCAACAATTGGTCCGGAGTTGCATCGTCACTAGGATGGGCGGGAAGAGGCGCTTCGAGGACATATGCAAGCTTTTCACCTTGAGAACAATTCTCAAGTTTATAAGCCAGTCCAAGAAGTTCGGCCCAGTCAATTTATTCGAATCCAAAATGGAACGCAAATTCAAAGACATCATGATCAATCTTAGAAATACAAAAGGAGAATATATGAGAAAATGATTTTAAAATGCATCAATATACATTTATAAATCCCATTCATTTTTCGAATTTCAAAAACCCCAAAATCACTTCGGGAGATCGTAGGTCCATCTCCGAATGGGCTGATATCCATCATAGATATGAACAACCTTGGAGAGAGTCCAACAAGTCATTCATAACTACGACGGTAGGTATCAACTATACCGATTGCATATCACGTATATGCAACTATCACAATGTGCTATCAACTGATTGAATGTTCACACATACATCGGGTTGTTAACACATTAACAAGTATGCATCATATGCATAGCACCCAACTTCACCTCCCTTTACATCGACCTTGGAGAGAGTCCAACAAGCCGATGCTCCAGGTTAAAGCCAACCCATTAATCGAGAATAGTTTTAATATGGTTAGAGCGCATTCAACCAATTAGCTCAGCTTGGAGAGAGTCCAACAACCAAAGCTAACGATTGACCTCTGACTCTTACCATATTAGTATTAAACTATTCCATGGTTTGAACATGTTCGGGTTCGAGCCGGGCTTGGAGAGAGTCCAACAACCCGAACAAGAAACGGTACTCTGGTTCTAACCATATTAATGGAAGGTGTAGGCTTTAATATTGAGTTAGGGTTTTTATGTCTCATCCTCTTTGCATGCAAATAACTATTATCTACATGGCATGACATACATGGCATACATCTACATGTCACGAAACGCATGGCATAATGATATGCATCTAATGTAAATTAGCCAATCATGGGGGAATAACACAAAATGCCGCTAGTTTATCAAGACGAGCGGCGCTTTAGCAATACGTAACTACTCCAAATCAAATCATGATTAAATTAGGAAATAAATTTCCAAATCAAATCACATATTTTATTTATGGAAATAGTTGATTAAGGAAAATCAATTTAGGAAACCAATTTCCTAAATCATCAAAACTACTTATGAAAATAAAATATTTTAAGATTTGATTTCCCAAATCAAATCATGATTAAATTAGGAAACAAATTTCCAGAATCTAATCAAATATTTTATTTATGGAAAATATCAATTTCCATAAATACTTCCAACTTTCCAAAAGTGGAAGATTTCCATAAATACTTCTAGACTTTCCAAAATTGAAAAATTTCCAAAAATACTTCTAAATTTCCAAAATTAGAAAATTTCCAGAAATAACATTATGACTATCGCAAAACCATTTTACGATTATGTCGAAACACAACCTGGGCTCTGATACCATTGTTGGGTTTCCGGCACCATATGTGTGTGTTCGTAAACATGTTTAACGGATGAAATAAAAATAATAAATCTACATTTATTACAACACACACAACACACGCATGCATAGTACAACAAGTGTAGACATAACCGTAAATTTAAATTTGTAATAAAAGGAAATTTAACTACGTTATACCTTTCGTATTACGTGTAGCGGGAACGGCATCAACCGGAACGATCCTCGCTAGAATCGTCTCTATCCGTATCTACGCCGAGTATCCTTAGGATGACTTCGCTAAGCCACGAGCTTCGTCTTCGTACGGGTTACTAGCCTCGTGTTGAAGACGACGTGATCGAGAGATGATCACGATCCGAATCCAAATTCGGATCCAAAACGAGTCCTCAAAACTCACTTCTCCGGAGAGGTATTCGTCAACCGATTGATGAATCCTTCGTCCTCCACCTCAGAGGATTACCGGAGATCGAATCCCCGGTAAGTTAGCCACTGTCGGAGCTCTAACCGTCGTCCAAACGACACTCCGACGAAAGGAGAACAAGCTGTCCAGAAAATTGGACAGCTTTGGTGGAGGAGATAGGCGCCGGCCAACCAAGGGAAGATAAAGCTCACCTTGATGCCAAACCTAAAGGAGATCACCGGAGCAACAACTGGCAGCAGCTCAACGCCGGCAAGGGGCAAGGAAAGCTCCTTCTGGACACCGGTTGAAGGAGAAGTGGGCGGCGGCAAGGAGTTGGCGCCGAGAACTCCAATGAGGAGGTGGGCGGCAACTTCAAGCTAGGGTTTTGGATTAGGGATTAATTATCCCTTAAGCCCTCTTTTATAGAGAACTAATTCTCTTAATGGTTATTGGATCATAACCATTAGGCCCGTTAACCCGCTCCATTAAGATAAGTTAAAATAAACCAAACCATGATGGTTTATTTTAAGTTAAAACGAACCGAACCAACTTTTGGTTCATTCGTTTAAAATAAACCAAACCCTTTGGTTTATTCTCCTCCATTAGATTAGAACCAAACCATTTTGGTTCATCCATTATGTCTTCATAAGACACGGCCCATCCACGCTTCCATTGTGACTGAAACAATTTCATGCTCGCTTCATGTTTGGTCCAACCAAACCTAGTTTCTCTCAGTCTGAGAATCCCATTCTCAAGCTCGTTTTAAATCCTTTGGATTACGCTCGTTATGCGTGTGACCAAATAGGTTCTCGATTTATGTTGGCCGTCTATAATTAACCATTAATTATAGAACGATCATGAGTGGCACCTAGTAGTACATCATGATCCCCAATTAACCGAAAAGATCAACGGTTGATCCAGAACTATTTCTGAAACCCTTCAGCAGCTCGAATGATTCATGCCCCATTCCCTTCACTCATCTTATACCCACTTGGTTCAGGACATGGTCTATAGTGTCAGTCCCCACTAGGCTGACTACGTCACACCTAGCCCAAGTATCATTTTCTCGTCCTACGGATTCTAGTTACTCCACATGTATCGAAGAGTACCTTACTCTAAACATGTAATGCTTTGGCCAAAGACTTTAGTAACAATCCGACGAGAGGCCATGGGTATACATCTCCTCGCAAGGAGTGGTGAATCCTTTATAGGCTATTCAAACACCTTCGATCATTTCGACTTATACCCAATCATCCCGGGTCCACATCTCCTTAGAGATGTTTGCTTAAGATGTCAAAGCATAAGTCTCCATGATCAAGATGACTTGAATATCGCAAGTCAAAGGAACATCGCACTTAAGCTACAGTAAGAACTTCATTGACATATCTATATATGCAGAGAACCATATGAAGTCTTACGGCTGATCACTCCAATGAACTAGTTACCATAACTAGCATCCACGATTAACTCCGGACATCACAATGTCTCCAGCCAGTGAGAATCAGCTGCTTGGATACACCAAGGAGTATACCTCATGCTAGTCTCGACAGAATTGATGGTGTCCAAATTCATCAATTCATCGACTAGGGATATTTCCGATACATCACAATTACACATGTAGAGATACTCACTAGTTGTGATCCAATCACAAATTCTCTCATGCTCTGAATCACATCGTGGACATTCAGTAAATGAGTTTAAGATCCAATCAAATACATGAAACATGTATACTCAAATAGTGAATCTTCATTTATCATATAAATGGTTCATACATAAGGCGATTGCCTTAGGACATCTCTCATATATATTACTAACACCACTTAGGGTTGACACACCTTAACCCATTTAGCATGAATCAATCACGCTTTTAGGAACCCAATACCTATTGGAGCTCCTTGGGTTAACAAGGTATTCTCTAGGGATAACTTCCCTTGATACCTTCCTAATGACCCTTTTAGGCTTTAGAGTCATAGTCTTTTGGGTCTTTCCTAGGTCAACTCTAGAGGTGACTCCTCCTTTGACCTTCCTAGTGACTACATTTGATTTCTTTGAGATCTTAGCCACTAAGCAAACACCATGGCTAGACTTAGGGATAACTTCCCTATTAGCCTTGGTTTTTCTTGACCTAGATGTTGTTCCATAATTAAATGGAACATTGTAATAGGACATAGGTTTGTGACCCAAATCTTTCTTGCCCTTAGACCATTCTTGTTTCCTAGGCCTTGACTTTTGTACATTAGACCCCTTAACCGAATTTGTGATTATTGCTAGGGTCTTCTCCAATTTTTCTAGCCTTGACCTCAAGGCTTGGTTTTCTAGCTCTAATTTTCCCAATTTTGAATTTTTATTTATCTTTTGGGAAATGTTCTTCTGCTTAGGCATGTACCTAGATTTCTTGGGATTAACACCCAAGTTTTCTTCAATTCTCCTAATTGATTTCCTAGGCAAGATTGGTCTAGTGTTATTGGTCCTAGGTTTGTCCTTAGAAAAACTAACATGCTTAGCACCTAGACAAACATATTTCTTCCTACTAGCATGCTTTTCATTGATAATTACAAGAGAGCTAAAATAGTTCTTAGCATGCTTTTTAACTTTAGGAATTGAAGGTGCATTAAATGAATTTACCTTAGGGTTAGCTTTAGAAGCTCCCCCTACATGAGATACACCTTTTTGCCCTTTCTTCCTCCCCCTAGGGCATTGGCTTCGGTAGTGCCCCTTTTGATTGCATTTAAAGCACACAATGTGCTCTTTGCTCTTAATTGAGGGGACTCCGGCATCCTTTGACTTTGAGTTGACTTTTGGTGTCAATGCCTTTTCCTTAGTCAATTTAGGGCATTTGGTCTTGTAATGCCCTTTCTCCCTACACTCAAAGCATATTATGTAATTTTTATTTAAAATTATAATGCTTGAGTTACCTAGGGAGGTGGTGGAGGCCTCTTCACATCTTCCGGAGGTAGAAGCTTCATTTTGATCTTGCTCCAGAATGGAAATCCTTTCCTCCCCCTCAATGCTGAGGTGGAGGTCTCCACCAAATCATCAACATCTTCAAATGTGATGGGTGCTTCTTCCTCGGCATTCTCCTCTACTTGTGCCAATTGAGAATTTTCTTGGAATTTCATTACTTTATCCCAAAATTCCTTTGCATCTCTAAAATTACCCAACCTAGACCAAATATTATTAGGAATCAAATCACTAAGTAATTCGATTACCTTGAGATTTGTCTCGAGTCCTTGGTTTGGTCTTGGGTCCACCTTGACATCTCAATTTACCTATTTCTTTCATCCCTAGGCAACTCGAAACCGTTTTCTAAGATTAGCATAAAATCAAAATCGGTTTCTAGGTATACCTCCATTTTTCTTCTCCACCATAGGAAATCTCCTTGGAATTTTGGTGGTTGGAGGTTGTAGCCGGCCATCTTGAATTGCTTGTGTCGGCGGTTAGTCCTCGACAAGCACCTTAGCTCTGATACCACTTGTAGGGGATCGATCGGTGTGTATTGGCCCGGCTAGAGGGGGGTGAATAGCCCTCAATCGTTCGATGATGGAATTTGCTCGTTCTCGTTGCGTCGCTTGTCTACGATTGTTGTTAGCGCAGCGGAATAACAATGATAATAACAATACTAACAACACATAACAATCACAAGCATATACGTGGTTCGGAACCGAATGGTTCCTACTCTACGGGCGAGCTCACCGAGCTCTAGTTATGCGCACGACACTAACTAAACTCCTTCTCGACTACACGTCGGAGGTGGAGAAACCTCTCACAAGCTATTACAACAAGTAATATATGAAATACAAGCAATACAAAGACAAATACGAAATACACGTAAAGAACACTTTACAACGCTTGCTTTGAACCCTTTTCTTGTAGCTTGCTTTAGATGGCTCTTGAAGGTCTGGAATGCAGCAGCAATTCCCCTCCAATAGCTTCACAAAAGTCTTGGCGAAATCCTCCTACTTTAGCTCCATTTATAACCTGCATCAAGCTGTTTTCGCGCCCAGTAGTCGACTGCCAAAAGGCCCCAGTTGACTGCCCCTGTAGTCGTTGTCTCACAATGGCCAGATCCACGTTGGATAAGTTCCAACGGATCACCTACCAGTCGACTGCCAGTCCATGGCAGTCGACTGGTGACCTAGTAGTCGACTGCCTAGTCAGCTACGGAGCGTTCTGTGCTCACGACACTCCCATCGATCATTTATCATCCCTCGGCGATCATTCGATCATCATTGCCGACATTAGTCGATCGCTAGTCCATCGATACCAACTACTGCACAAAACCTGCAGTCTAACACCAGTCGAACCCAAGTAGACTTGGACCAGTCGACTGACACCTATGCCAGTCGACTGTTATCGGGCAAAACCTCAAACACCAAGTTGTTTGAGCATACGATCGTCGAGTAAACCCTCAAACATCAAGTTTGAGCCTCCGACACTCAGTCTTAGCCACTTGGCCAAGTCCACATCATCCCTCATGGAGTTCCCCACCGAAGCTTTCTTCCCTTGGCCTACGTCCCTCGGATCTACCAAGCGCACGGCTTCGCAACGCCATCCTTCGCGTCTCATACCCTCGAAGTATGCTTCCCTTGGGCCTCACTCCATTCGCTCCCCGTCCGACGGTCCCTCGGATGCACCAAGCGCACGTCTTCGCAATGCCATCCTTCACCGACTCAAGGACCCCGAGCCTAGTGAACTTGCCAAGTCCTCAAGACTTCCCACATGCACCAAGCGCACGACTTCACAATGCTTTTCTCACCAAGCACCAAGCGCACAGCTTCGCAATGCTTTGGACTTTTCCACACCAAGCTCCATGCTTGGATTTTCCATGCCAACCCCATGTTGGACTTTCCCACACCAAGATCCATGCTTGGATTTTCCATGCCAACACCATGTTGGACTTTCCCATGACAATCCCATGTCATGAGTTTTGTCTGTCATCAAAATACTATTAAGGTACTGCTCGAGTCAAATTCGAGTCAACCTAGGCCGATTGCACCAACAATGATGACATGCATCAGTCGACTGTTGTATGCCCAACGGGAAGAAACCCTTCTTCCCTATAAAAAGAAGGGTTGGGTGCCTTGGGGAGGTTAATGCTTCCACTCCTAAGTGCTCTCCAAGTATTGTGAACATCCAAACTCTCCTCTTCCTTATTTCTATCTCAATTTTATTGTTAGAGGGAGAGATTTGTGTAAAGAAGTTACCTCCACCTTATTGAGCTAAAGGAGAGATTAGTGGATTGAGTTGAGGGAGTGATTTTCCGAATGAATCATTGTGGATTAGCGACAAGGGTCGTGAACCACGTTACATCTCTTTGTTAGCATTGATTTCTGTTAGTGCCTATAAGAATCATATATCTCCACAATTGCATGATATTGTTCACTTTGAGCCTAAGCCCTCATGGTTTTATTTTTGGGCTTTATCCAAAAGGTCTTATGTCAATGGAGATATCTTTTCATTTTATAAGCACATAATCTTTCCATATCTTACCAATGTGAGACTTTGATTGTATTCTCAATACTCCAACAATCCCCCCCCCTTAAACGAAGGACCACATTGACCCCCCCCCCCCCTCAAGTCTTTCCGTCCTTGAAGGACATCCTCTACTTGATGTCCGATCCTCAACCCACAAGGACTTCCTACCAACTGTCTGGTCCTCTGACCCAACTAGACTTCCTGCCAATTGTCCGACCCTTCTGGCCCAATTGGACTTCTTGCCAGTTGTTCGATCCTCCCGACCCAACTGGACTTCCTGCCTAGTATCTGGTTCTCTTGATCCGGATATGGGAGCTCCATTTCCTTCATTCGAGGTTCATGGCTTGACATGGACCATGACTCTGATACTAATTGTTAGTGCCTATAAGATTCACATATCTTCACAATGGCATGATATTGTCCACTTTGGGCCTAAGCCCTCATGGTTTTGTTTTTGGACTTTACCCAAAATGTCTCATGTCAATGGATATATCTTTTCATCTTATAAGCACATGATCTTTTCTATGTCTTACCAATGTGGGACTTTGATTGTATTCTCAATACTCCAACACTTTCTTCTTTACTTTTTCTTTAGCTTTAATTGTTTTTGTTTTAGCATACATTCTACTGCGCTAACCTAGATTATAGACGATTAAGATGTGAGAATTCCATCTATGACATCAAGGGCTATTCAACCCCCCTTCTAGTCGGGCCACAATCCTCCAACAAGTAGTATCAAAGCCAAGGTTGCTTGTCAATGGACTCACCGCCGCAACAAGCACAACAACGAAATGGCCGGCATGAACATCCATCCACCCAAATTCGAAGGGAACTTCACATGGTGGAAAAAGCGTATGGAGGTATTTTTTGAAACCGACTTTGAAATAATGTAAATTATGGAAAACGGTTTTGAAGTGCCTAGGGATGAAGAAGGGGAGCTATTAGAGAAATCGAGATGGACCAAGAAGCAAAGAGAGGAGCACTTAGCAAATTCAAAAGCCAAGCATCATCTTTTCAATGTGCTTCATCAACAAGAGATCAATAGGATTGGAGAGTGCTCAAACACTAAAGAGATGTAGGAGAAGCTAGTGGAGCTTCATGAAGGTACCTCCGAAGGCAAGCTTGAAAGAAGAGACCTTCTCCGCTCTCAACTCAATAATATCAAATTAGATAAGGGGGAAAAGGTATTATCACTACACTCTAGATTTAAAGAAATTATTAATGGGTTATCAAGTGTAGGTGAGAAGTTATTGAACTGGGATATGATAATGAAGGCAATTGATGCATTCCCTCAGTCATCAAAGTGGAGCTCAATGGTAGATTCATTTTACATTTCAAGGAATCTAGAGGTAAGTACTCTAGAAGAATTTTTCTCTACTATGGAGCTTCATGAAACTATACTTGAAGGTATAGTAGAAGAACCAAGCCAAACTTCAAGGGGAGTAGCACTAGTGGCCAACAAGGGAAAGAAGAAGGAGACTCCACCCCCTTCATCGGATGATGACTCATCTTCCTCCATGAACACCGATGAAAAGGCTTACATGGTAATAAAGGTGAGACGTGCATTAAAAAGTTTTAAATTTAACAAATCTCATGATAGGAGATGAAGGCAAAGGAAGATCATTTACTATAATTGCCAAGGACAAGGACACATTAGGGATGAGTGTCCCTTATTGAACAAAGCAAAGGAAGAAAGAAGAAAGACAAGAAGAAAGGAAGCAAGAAGGATGAAAAGAAGTCAAAAGAAAAGGGGAAGGGAAAAGTGAACCTAAAAGTTGTAGGAGATCGTTGGAAGCTAGAGGGGGGTGAATAGCTTGATTCATTTCGTCGATGGAATTCAATTGCGTTCATCTCTACAATTTCGTTAGTGCGCAGCGGAATAATAATAAAGCGATAATGAAATAGACAAACACAACACGAGGATATAACGTAGTTCGGAACCGAACGGTTCCTACTCCACGGATCGAGCTCTAAAGAGTTCTAGCGATGCTACATACACACCACTATGTAAACACTCCTTCTCGACACAAGTCGGAAGTGAAAAAACCTCGTACAATTGATTACAACAATAATACGAAAGACAAACAAGCAAATACAATGCAAATACGAAAACAAGTAAAGAGAACTTTACAACACTTTGATTTTTATTGCTTGAATGCTTGGTAGCTTGGATTGCACTTGGAGACCCTGATTTATAGCAGCAAATTGCCCCAAAGCCCTCAAGAAACCATTGCATTTTCCTCCTTCACGAGCTTCATTTAAAGCTTCAACCTGTGTTAGAAATCGTCGATCAGTCGACTGATGCCACTGTTGTCGTGAGACAACGGCTAGATCCACGCTGGAAAAGTCCAACGGATCCATCATCAGTCGACTGATTATGACCATCAATCGATTGTTCGAGCCTCCACTCGACTGCTAACCCCAGAAGTCGAGTCAGACTCCATTCTGTGCCCGAAAACCCGAGCATCAATTGACTGATTCCACGATCGGCCGATCGCTGATCACCGCCGATCGCCTACATCCGCGGCGCAACTACTAGGCTAATTCCCACAACAAACCCTAGTTGACTTACTTCCGCCACATGGCACTTGAGGTTTTAACCCAAGTATGATTCCCCCATACTTACAAGACTACCCTTAGCCTAGACCTAAGCCTTCTAGCCACCTCCGTCAGCCTCACGCCTCTCGGATCCCTCCAAGTCATCCATGACTTGTTCATCCATTGCGCTATCCTTCAGGTGCTTCCATTGACTATGTCATGCTAACGGTGTCTACACTGCCAAGGCACATTGGACTTACGCCGCCAAGACTCCGCTTGGACTTTACGGTGCCAACCATTGGACTTATGCTACCAAGACTCTCGCTTGGACTTTACGCCGCCAATATCAAACCTCTTGGACTTCTCAAATGCCAAGACTCAAGCTTGGACTTTCCCTTGCTAACCCATGTTGGACTTTCCATGCCAAGACCCATGCTTGGACTTTCCTTGCCAAGACCCATGCTTGGACTTTCCTTGCCAAGACCCATGCTTGGACTTCCCAAATGCCAAGTGTCCCACTTGGACTTTCCATGCCAAGTACCCAAGACTTGGACTTTCCCAAATCCCAAGTGTCCCACTTGGACTTTCCCATGACAATCACATTGTCATATATTTTTGTCAAACATCAAAACATCTCTCGAGTCAAGCTCGAGTCCTGGTCAATTGTGACCTGGGTCGATTGCACCAACAAAAGCCACATGGGATGACCCATCTTCGTCGAAGGAAGAAGAAATAGTCTCCCATTTTGCATTAATGGGGATAGATGACATAGCCTCCACCTCATCCAAAAGAGAAGAAGCAAGCACAAGTGAGGAGTAGAGCTCAAGTGTAGGGGGAGCATCAACCTCGGAATCGGAAAAAGAAGATTGGGTAGGTGAGGTAAAGAAACTACCCTCTCAAAATGTCATTTCCATGATTTTAAATTTGACTAAGGACTTGTTTATAACTAAAAAAGAAAAATAATTGCATACAAAATGGAATTAAGGCTCTAGAAGAAAAACTCAAAAATGCATGTTCACATGATGATTGTAATTCTTCAAGTTTAAATGATACATGCTTAGAAGAAAATAATGTTTTAAGGGAAAAGATAGATTACCTCACTAAGGCCCTTGAAAAGTTCACCATTGGCTCAAATACATTGAATATGATTATAGGGAGCCAAAGGGAAAGCTTTAACAAAAAGGGCTTAGGTTATAAGGGATCTAAAAATGAGAAAGCTTACCATTGCTTAATTGCTAGAGGACAATCTAAAACAACCATGGTAGCTAGGAAATAGATCCCTAAGGAGTACTTGGTGAACCCTATTGGAAAGAATTTATATTGGGTTCCCAAGTCAATCCTAAGGGTTAGAGAAACCTAGGATAGTCAACTATAAGTGATCTTATTTCATATCATATTATTTGGTTGACTTATATTAATGTGGGTGACACTTGACTTATGTTCATGATTGGGGATTTTAGATAATACTTAACCTTGGGTAGAAATTGCATGAAATTTTGTGATTAAGTACAAATACCGTAGTTACATCTCACATTCACCATAAGGCTAACTTGATTGAAAACATAGTAATGGGTGAGATGTTAGGCTGATACAAGTGATTCACTAATGCTTATGGCATTTTGATGAATCATTATATGTGTCAAGATAGAGTAATCATAAACCAACTATGGGGAAAGCATATATTTAAATGCATGGATATATTGCCCAAAGATCATGGTTGGATATTTTTAATAATTTAAAACCATTTCATGTTTTGAAAACTGTAAGTTTATGTTTTGAAACATTCTAAAGCAAAACTCGGTTTCAAAATGGATATAATGTTTGAAAATTTTTAAGCTTTTGAGTTTTTGCCAAATGTTTGAAAATTGAATGAATTTTCATGAAAAATCATTTTTCCTTGATAAAGGGACTCATAAGAAATGTGTTCCCCAAATTTCATAATTTTTCAAATTTTCCTGATTTTTTAATGCATTTCTGAAGTTGACTTTAGAAATCAGTATTCGAAACTTTCAGGTAACAGTCGACTAATGAAGAATGTCAGTCAACTGCTACGTGCAAAAACTAGGTTTTTGGCTTTCAAATCTGAGTTTTTGGTGTTTTTACTCCCTTAGATAGTGATATCTCATTATATAACATATGTATGATGTTTTTGATGGTGTCAAAGGGGGAGAAATGTTGAAGTTTAAGTTAATCATGCTAGGAAGAATTAGCATGTGTTGAGGGGGAGTTTGCATTAGACCTGGCCACGGTCCGGGTCTGGGTCAGAACCGTCGGGTCCGGGTGGGCAAAATACCGACCCTTAACTGGCCCGCTCGTGGCCGATTATGGTCCGGGTTGTGGAACCGCCGGTTCCAGTCCGGGTCTAGGTCCGGGTCTGGGTCCGGGTCTGATCCGGGTCCGGTCCAATTAATCGCCGTCTTAATTAAATAAATAAAAATTTAAAAAATGATGTAAATAATTAAAATAAAAAAAATTGCACAATTGAACTTATAAAAATTCTATCAAATATTTTATTATCTCAATAAAAAATATATTACATCTCAAATTTCAACATCTTGGACTTAAATAAAAAACCTATTATAATAAAAAAAAATCAATTATATTTCAATTTTCATTATATTCAATCAATTTCAGTCGTATTTCCTCCCATCGTAGTTCTAGATGTTCCCTCTGTTTCGTCTTAGTCTTCTTCGTCACTTTTAATATGTTGGGTTCGACTTGTAGCTTTTGACTAATCATTGAGTAAACATTGCGCTTCCAAATTTTCCAGCCTTAAGCTAGAACGTCTATCGTCCAATGTATTTCCTCCAATACTAAAAGCTTGTTCCACTACAATCGCTGAAATTGGACAAGCTAGAATTTCTTTTGCCATTATAGATAAGATTGGAAATATTTGAGTTCTTTTCAATCACCATTTTAGAATATCGAAGCTTTCTTCATCTGCATCACTAAAATCAAAAGAAGTGGTAAAATAATTCTCAAGTTCCTGACTGGAACTTAAGGATGCTCGTGGACATTTAGTCCGTTCCCTTAATAACAGTTATGCTTTAGTGAGTTTAGAAGTAATAATATTAGTTGTAGTGGATTGATGTGTTTCATGTCTAATAGTTTGTTCACCATATTTAATGTCATATTCATTATAAATATCATGTAAATGAGTTTTAATATTAAACAAAATCAAAGAAATATTAGGAGCAGTTTCAGTAATAGGGCTTAAAGATTAATAATATAATGCTAACATATCTTGCAAACCATCTAATTTAAGTCTAGGATCTAAAACAAAAGCACATAAACATATTTCAGGAATTTTTAAGAAATATTTTTCCCATTTTTCTTTCATTACATAAATACATTGAGATAAATAATTATCATTTGATTGAATATGTTCATTAAAAATACATGCAATATTACAACAATGTGTTAAAACTAAATGTGAAGTTGGATAATAAACACCGGATAATTGGTCACTAGCATCGCTAAAAACTTTTAAAATTTCACAAATACTAGTGCATATATTTCATTGATTTGAAAACAAATAAATATCACGTGATTGAACATATTGATGAAAAAATATGCATAATAAATCTTTGTATTCAAAAGTAGATAATAATAATTTGTAAGTAGAATTCCAACGAGTTGGGACGTCACGTGCAAACCGTTTAGGCTTCATACCATTTGTTTTGCAAAATTTTCTCCATTGTTTCATAACTTGAGGATATGTCCATAAATAATGAATTGTACTCCTAATTGGTTGAATATGTGATCCTAAATTTTTAAGTCCATCTTGAATACAAATTTAAAATGTGACATGTACACATAATATGAAAAAATCTTCCATTTATTGATGGTTTACATATATCAATAAGCTCACCAATACTAGAAGTATTTGCACTAGCATTATCAAAAGAAATTAAAAAAAACTTTAGAAGTTAGACCATATTCTTCTAAAATAATAAAGATAAGTTGTGAAATATTTTGTGACATGTGTGTTTCGTTAAAACATCTATATGCTAGCAATCTTTTTTGAATGTTCCAATTATTATCAATCCTATGACAAGTAATACCTATATATGAACAACTTTGTCAATGATCACTCCAAATATCGGAACACAAAGAAACTTTACTGTTTAAACTAGAAAATTCTTTAATCAATTCTTTTTTTTATTCTAAGACTAATTTTAAAAGTGTGCGTTTTAGAGTATTTCTTGGGATACGTTTAATAGAAGGATTTGCACTTGTAGAAAGCCAATTTTTAAAAGATAATTTATCAATAAAACTAAAAGAAAGTTGTTCAATTGTACAAAATTTAGCAGTTTCTTCTCTAAATCTAGATTCGTCAAATTTAAAAAGTTTAGATTCATTACCCAAACCCGATTGAGAAGAGAATGTCAGAATTTGAGTTTGAGAACAATCGATACCAATTTCCACTGGATGATTTCTCTCCACATGTCGAGTAAGAGTTCCATAATGTCCTCCTTGTTGAAATTTACAACATTTCGAACAATATTTGCATTTTCCTTGCATATCACCGGAAGGGAGCGTTACTTTATCGAAATGTTTGGTGAAGATATCGAATGTTGGGCGAGGCACTCGAGTTGGTCTTGTAGCCGTAGAACCCGCCATCGTACTGGATGTATTGCTCCTACTTTCTTGACTTTAATGATGGCATATTTGATATTCATCACCAGAAATATCAAGATCATAGTCACCGATATCGAATTGAGGTGAATCGCCGCCTTGCACGAACTCGGACTCGGGTGGTGGTGGCATTATGCTCTTTCCCTTTCCTTTGGTACCGGTTGCACCCTTACGACTTGATCCGGCTCCAGACATTTGTAAAAATATGACTTGAGACTTGAGAAAAAATGAGGCAATGAGAATTAGAGATTTAGAGAAGAGAAGTTGTGATTTGATAGATGGGAGTGGGGAAGAATTTATAGGAAAAAAAGAATTAAAAAAAAAACTTTTGCAATGGTCGACCCACCGGGTCCAGGTCAGGCCGACCCAGTGGGTTGGTCGTTGATGATTAATGGCCATGAAATCGTGGTCGTCCATTTTTTTTTAAAAAAAAAAATTAACCCGTCGGGTCTGGTTCGGGCTGACCCGACGGGTCGGTCGTTGCACAATGGCCACGAAATCGTCGCCGTTGATGATCAATGGCCACGAAATCATGGTCGTTGATTTTCGTTATTATTTTTATCCGGTTCAGTCCAATTTTTTAAAAAATCATGACCGGACCGCCTAATGTCAAACCCGTTGACCTGGTTAACCGGACCATTGACCATGGTCCGGTTTCGGGTCGGGTACGGGTCCAACCCGGACCTTGGTTGGGTCTAGTTTGCATGTATTGATTTACATGTTTGATTTACATGCTTACTTTCCTTATGTATTTTGTTAATGTTTTACCTAACTTAAACATGTTGCCACACATCAAAAATGGGGAGATTGTTAGGGCAATAAACCCAAGTATGTGTTTGGTTTTGATATGTGTGGCAAAGGGTTTAAGTTAGGTTGTTTATATGGTTTGATGTGTGTGTTTAAGTTTTGCAGGACTTAGTAAATCACACATGGTTAGCTTGATGAAGCATTGGCGAGTTCATCATCTCATGGCTCGGGTCCGTGAGTCGATGAAGGATGACATTGGAGAAGTCGTGAGTTTAGTGCATCCGAGGGACCACCGGATGAGGAACAAATGGAGTGAAGCCAAAGGAAGCAGACTTCAAGGCAAGACACGAAGGATGGCATGGGAGAAGTCACAGGCTTAGTGCATCCGAGGGACATAGCCGGACAAAGAGAGCTTCAGTGAGGGACTCCATGGGAGATGAGAGATTGAGCGATTGTAACCCGGGATGGGGTAGCTCAAGTTATGTGAACTTGGCCGAATGGCTAAGTCAAGTGTCGGACACTCAAACATGTGTTTGAGGTTTTACCTGACGATTGGATAAGTCGGATGCTCAAACATGTGTTTGACATTCTACCCAACGATTGGAAGTGTCAGATGCTCAAACATTGTGTTTGAGGTTTTACCCGACGGTTAGATGCTCAAACATCTTGATGTTTGAGGTTTTACCCGACAACAGTTGACTGCCAAGTAATGGTAGTCAACTGGTTTTAGTCGACTAGTAGTTTACCGATGTCAACTAGAGTTTTGTAGCCCAATGATCGCGCCAAGGGATGGCGATCGCTTTTGCTCACGATCGCCAAGGATGGCGATCGCTGGGTGAATACGGGCACAAAATTGCTCGTAGCCGACTGATCAGTCAACTACGCATGCAGCAGTCAACTGCTGATAGTAGCAGTCGACTGCCAAGGCTACCGTTGGACGGTGACGACAGCAAGTCAGAAGTCATTGCAAGTCAATCGTTAGTGTGGCAGTCAACTGATGGCATGCATCAGTTGACTGCTTCATGGCCAACGGGAAGAAACCCTCCTTCCCTATAAAAAAGAAGGGTTGGGTGCCTTGGGGCCACTCCTAAGTTCTCCCCAAGTGTTGTGAATGTCCAAACTCTCCTCTTGTTTCTATTTCAATCTTACTGTAAGAGGGAGAGATTTGTGTAAAGAGGTTACCTTCACCTTGTTGAGCTAAAGGAGAAATTAGTGGATTGAGTTGAGGGAGTGATTCACCGAACGAATCGTCGTGGATTAGCGACAAGAGTCGTGAACCACGTTACATCTCTTTGTTAGCATTGCTTTCTTCTTTACTTTTGTTTTAGTTTTAATTGTCTTTGTTTTAGCATACATTCCTCTATGCTAACCTCGATTGTAGATGATTAAGACGCGAGAATTCCATCTACGACATCAAGGGCTATTCAACCCCCCTTCTAGCCAGGCCACGATCCTCCAACAGGTAAGAGAAGTGTTTCTTTACACAATATATGGAATGGTAACAACCTTACCAATTCCTTTATAACTAAGCACAAAAGAAACGACAACAAAAAGATACCGACTTAAGATTAGGAAGTTGGAGCACTCGCGTGATTAGAGTAGTAGATGTATGATGATCGATCTGGAAGCCCTGAGTGTCTCGCACTCCTTCTGGCACTTTCATGGTCATACAATGAGAACTTTGAGCGTAGCAGACGATGTGAATCAGTAATACTCGAGCATCAATTGCAGTACCTTAGGGTTTATCTCTGACCATTCTTTTATAGACTAGTAGCTTTGACAAAGTCTAGATCTGGATCCTATTTACTTGGTGGCACTTAGCTTTTGACTAATTCAAAAAAAATCTCCGTTTAAACTAATTTGCAAACATTAGTCGACTATCGCCCCGATCAGTCGACTGCTGACTCGTAACTCTTTCGTAGTCGGCTAGCAAATAGGGTGCTCAAGAATTACACAGGGTACTCAGGAATTATACTGGGTACTCGGGAATTACACTTGGTGCTCGAGAATTACACTTGGTGCTCGGGCATTACACTTGGTGCTCGGGAATGACACTTGGTGCTCGGCAATGACACTTGGTGCTCGGCCAAAGCTTGTGCAGGTAGTACTAAGCCTGCATCATAAAGTTAGCACAGTGTATTCAAGCATATTGATTGTGACAGTCCTTGACCATCTGACCTCAACTTCGACATTCTCCAGAAGCCTTAGTTGAATCAACACCTAAGGTTGTCCCCATACCGAGGACGCGATGCTCCTCACATAGAGCTTACCTTTGCCAAACCTCAAGTCTTTTGACCTATTGGACTTATCTTCTGATCTTGCAAACTTACTAAGACCAACAAACTTGACACAGAATATATGACATAATATGACTTAACTTTGAACCTTTGTCATAATCAAAACTCAGGTTCGATTATCTAGTGCACCTGCACTAACATGATGTCCTAGATAAAGGAATCAAATGGATATGCTTAGATATAATACATGCACCCTTAGATTTAGAGAAGAACAAATCCACATCTCACAAAACCCATAGGATGACATGTGTGTATATTGATACACCATAGACACATATGAGATGCAAGAAAATTGAGTTAAGTTCATGTGCATGTAATGGTACATCAAAATGAACTAAAACTCTTTCAATCATAGGTATAAATCATGAGGAAAATTAATGTACAAGTTGTTGGTGCAATCGGCCTAGGTCACAATTGACCGGACTCGAGTTTGACTCGAGTGATGTTTTGATATTTGACATGGAGATTTGACATTGATGTTTGACATTGATGTCTGTTAATGTTTTGGGAAGATTGTTGGTGCAATCGACCCGGGTCATGATTGACCGGACTCGAGTTTGACTCGAGGGGGATTTTGATGGTTGATTAGAGTTGACCATGTCATGGAAAGTCCAAGTCTTGAGTACTTGGCATGTAAAGTCCAAGCATGGGTCTTGGCAAGGAAAAGTCCAAGCATGGGTCTTAGCATAGAAAGTTCAACATGGGTTGACAAGGGAAAGTCCAAGCTTGAGTCTTGGCATTTGAGAAGTCCAAGGGGTTTGATATTGGCTGCGTAAAGTCTAAGCGGAGTCTTAGCAGCGTAAGTCCAATATGCCTTAGCAGTGTAGACACCGTTAGCATGACATAGTCGATGGAAGCACCTGAAGGCTAGCGTATGGATGAACAAGTCATGGGTGACTTGGAGGGATCCGATAGGCGCGAGGCTGAAGGAGGTGGCTAGAAGGCTTAGGTCTAGGCTACGGGTTGTCTAGCAAGTATGTGTTGGGTTTCCGGCACCGCGGCGAGTGTGTGTTCGAATATGTTTCGTAAACATATGCACAGCGGAAGAAATAAAAATAATAAATCTAATTTATTACAACACACACACTACACGCATGCATAGTACAACATGTGTAGACATAACCGTAAATTCAAATTTTGCAATAAAAGAAATTTATACTACGTATACCTGACGTATCACGTGTAGCGGGAAAGGCATCAACCGAAACGATCCTCGCTAGAATCGTCTCTATCCATATCCACATCGAGTATCTTCAGGATGACTTCACAAAGTCACGAGCCTCTTCTTCGTACAAGTTACTAGCCTCGTGTCGAAGACGATGTGATCGAGAGAATATCACAATCCGTATCAAAATTCGGATTCAAAACGAGTCCTCAAAAACTGGCTTCTCCGGAGAGGTATTCGTCAACCGTTTGACGAATCCTTCGTCCTCCACCTATAAGGATTACCAGAGATCGAATCCCCAGCAAGGCTACCACTGTCGGAGCTCCAAACGTCGTCCTAATGATGCTCCGACAAGAAAGAAACAAGCTGTCCAGAAAACTGGACAGCTTTGGTGGAGACCTTGCGCCGGCCAAATAAGGAAAGCTATATGCTCACCTTGTCGCTGGAGCCAAGGAAGATCACCGGAGCTCCTCCGGCAACAGCTAGACGCCAACAAGTGGGGAGGACGGCAGCTGCTGGACGCCAGTTGGAGAAGCTTGGGCAGCGGCAAGGGGTTGGGCGTCGGCAAGACTAGGAGAAGAGAAGGAGGTGGGCGGCAATATTAGGGTTGCTTAGATTAGGGCTTAACAAAACCCTTAAACCCTATTTTATAGAGAACAAATTCTCTTAATGGTTATCGGATCATAACCAAAAGCTCGTTAACCCGCTCCATTATTTTAAGTTACTGCATATGTATCGAAGAGTACCTTACTCTAAACATGTAATGCTTTGGTCAAAGACTTTAGTAACAATCCGACGAGAGGCCATGGGTATACATCTCCTCGCAAGGAGTGGTGAATCCTTTATAGGCTATTCAAACACCTTCGATCACTTCGACTTATACCCAATCATCTCGGGTCCACATTTCCTCAGAGATGCTTGCTTAAGATGTCAAAGCATAAGTCTTTATGATCAAGATGACTTGAATACTTCAAGTCAAAGGAACATCGCACTTAAGCTGCAATAAGAACTTCATTGACATATCTATATATGCAGAGAACCATATGAAGTCTTACGGCTGGTCACTCCAATGAACTAGTTACCATAACTAGCATCCATGATTAACTTCGGACATCACAATGTCTCCAGCCAGTGAGAATCAGTTGCTTGGATACACCAAGGAGTATACCTCGTGCTAGTCTCGACAGAATCGATGGTGTCCAAATCCATCAATTCATCGACTAGGGATAATTCTGATACATCACAATTACACATGTAGAGATACTCACTAGTTGTGATCCAATCACAAATTCTCTCATGCTGTGAATCGTATCGTAGATATTCAGTAAATGAGTTTAAGATCTAATCAAATACATGAAAATATGTATACTCAAATAGTGAATCTTCATTTATCATATAAATGGTTCAAACATAAGGCGATTGCCTTAGGACATCTCTCATATTTTACTAACAAACTCTCACTTGGCCTAATGCCAATCGCTACGATATCCATTACCATAAGCTCTAACATGACCCTCAAATTTACTTTGAGGTAATGCCTTAGTCAAAGGATCCGCTAAGTTCCTTTCAGTGGAGATTTTCTCGATTTGTATTTCCTTCCTACTAATGATCTCTCTGATAAGATGAAAGCGGCGAAGCACATGTTTGGATTGTTGATGAGACCTTGGCTCTTTCGCCTGTGCAATTGCTCCATTGTTGTCGCAGTAGACCGGTATTGCTTCAATAATGGCTGGAACCACACCAAGTTCATAAATGAACTTCTTGATCCAAACCGCTTCCTTTGCTGCTTCCAAAGCTGCAATGTATTCTGCCTTAGTGGCAGAATCCGCTATAGTGTCAAGCTTGGAACCTTTCCAACTTATTTGCACTTCCATTCCAGGTGAATACATACCCAGACTAAGACATGGAATCATCCTTGTCTATCTGGAAGCTGGCATCCGTATACCCACGTATCACCATGTACCCTTCTCCATATATTAGAAACACATGCTTAGTTCTTCCTAAGGATCGTCTTAATAGTCGCCCAATGATCCATTCCTGGATCAGACTGGTATTTGCTCATGACACTCAGAGCATACGATACATCGGGCCTCGTACATAACATAACATACATGATAGATCCTATTGCGGATGCATAGGGAATCTTACTCATGTAAATCCTCTCGTCTTTTGTGCGCGGACACATAGACTTCGAAAGGTGTATCCCATGCATGATGGGTAGGAAACCTTTCTTGGATTCTGACATGCTAAACCTCTTTAGCACTCGGTCTATATATGTAGACTGCGAAAGACTAAGCAACCATTTCGATCTATCTCTATAGATCTTAATCCCGAGGATGTAGGTTGCTTCTCCCAGGTCTTTCATGGAGAATGTCTTGGACAACCAAATCTTAACTGACTGTAAGACTGAAACATCGTTTTCTATAAGTAATATGTCATCGACATACAATACTAGGAACACGACTGCACTCCCACTAACCTTCTTGTGCACACAAGGTTCGTCTGGATTTTATGAGAAATCAAACCTTTTGATTGTCTCATCAAAACGGATATTCCAGCTCTTGGATGCTTGCTTCAATCCATATATGGACCGTCGCAATTTGCATACCTTGGTTTTATCAACCGATGTGAAACCCTCAGGTTGTATCATATACACGTCCTCGAGCAGGTTTCTATTAAGGAAAGTTGTTTTCACATCCATCTACCATATCTCATAATCATAATGAGCCGCTATGGCCAAGAGCATCCGAATGGATTTAAGCATAGCTACAGGCGAATAGGTTTCGTCATAATCAACACCTTGCTTTTGACGATATCCTTTCGCCACCAATCTAGCCTTATAGGTAATCACATTACCATCCATGTCAGTTTTCTTCTTGAAAACCCACTTGCACCCTATAGGTTTTATGCCTTCAAGTGGGTCAACCAAGTTCCAAACTTGGTTTTCATACATGGAATCCATTTCCGACTTCATGGCTTCAAGCCACTTATCCCTTTCTGAACTTGTCAGAACTTCTTCATAACTGGTAGGCTCCTCATCATCAATGAGTAACACGTCGTTCGATTCACTTATGATAAATCCATATCTCTCAGGAATGTTGTGTGTTCTACCAGATCTACAAAGATGTGGTGTTTCAATAGGTCCAGCCGATTGCTCATCACTATGAGTTATCGACTGTTGTGCTTCACCAGGTATCTCATCAATGTCTATTTGAGTCTCTCAAACCTCCTCAAGCTCAATGACACTCCCACTGTTTTCTTGCAAGAGAAACTCTTTCTCTAGAAACACAGCATGCCTTGAAACAAACACCTTTTGTTTCACAGGATGATAGAATTGGTAACCCCTTGTTTCCTTAGGATATCCAATAAATAGATATTTATCAGACTTAGCATCCAATTTGTCTGATACAGTCCGCTTCACATAAGCAGGACAACCCCATATCTTCAAGTAAGATACATGAGGTTTCTTACTATTCCATATCTCATATGGAGTAGTGGAGACTACCTTGGTTGGCATTCTGTTTAACAAGTAAACAGCTGTCTGAAGCGTATAGCCCCAAAAGGACTTGGGAAGATTCGCATGATTCATCATTAACCTGACCATGTCCAACAAGGTCCGGTTACGCCTTTCAGATACACCATTATGCTGTGGTGTATATGGCGAAGTCCATTGAGACAATATATCATTGTCTCTTAGATAATCTAGAAACTCTTGACTTAAGTATTCACCACCTCGATCCGATCGAAGTATTTTAATACTCTTGTCATGTTGTTTCTCTACTTCATTTTTGAATTCTTTGAACCTTTCAAAGGCTTCAGACTTGGGTTTTCATCAAGAACACATACCCAAACTGTGAGTGATCATCGATGAAGGTAATGAAGTAGCTATAGCCTCCTAGAGCTTGAGTTGACATAGGTCCACATACATCCGTATGTATTAGACCAAGTAACTCTCCCACCGGTTCACCTTTTCTAATAAAAGGTAACTTAGTCATCTTGCCTTTTAAGTATGATTCACATGTATCGTATGAATCCAATTCAAACAATTCCAGAATTCCACATCGGTGTAATTCGGACATGCATTTCTTGCTTGCATGGCCAAAATGACAATGCCACATGTAGGAGTCTAATTGATTATCCTTTCAAGCACGCTTGTTGCTCGCTTTGATATTAAAAATGTCACTGGATACGTCCAACGTATAAATACCATTGCTTAAAGTTCCAGTCCCATAAAGAACATCATTCAAAGTTATGTAACAACAATTGTTACTAAAAGTTAAATGGTATCCATTTCTATTTAAACAAGAAATAGAAATGATGTTCTTTATCAATGAAGGAACATAAAAGCAATTGTCCAGTTCTAAGACAAGTCCTGTAGGGAGTTTCAATAAATACGTTTCGATGGCGAGTGCAGCAACCTTTGCTCCATTCCCAACACGTAAATTTGACTCTCCCTTGACAAGTCTTCTTCTATTCCTTAGTCAATGTATGTCATTACATATATGTGAGCCACACCCAGTATCCAATACCCAAGTGTCTGAGGAAATAGAATGATAATCAATAACGAAGATATATGAAGAAGATGGAGCATCTTATGCCTTATTCTTCTTCACGGACTCAAGATAAATCTTGCAGTTTCTTTGCCAATAGCCATAATGATGGCAAGTGCCCTTTTGAGCTGTTTCTGCCTTTTTAGCCTTTTTCTTCTTCTTTTGCTATTCCTTTGACTTCCTCTTAGAACCTTTCTTCGAGGAATCAACTTATAGCACCGTCCCCTGCTCATGCTTCATAGAAGACTCCACAGTCTTCAGCATGTTGTGCAGTACCACAGATGAACCTTCTTGCATCTCAGAGGTGGAGAGGAGCTTGGAGACTTCGAACCTTTCGAATCTCACTTGCTCATCAACCAACTCATAAAGATGAAATACTATGTTATGAGCATCCATATGCTCATGCTGCTTCCGCAGCTCAGGTACCATCGTGGCTAGCATGATGCAACTCGCCATTTCAGAATCAGTCACATGTTTCTGATAGACCAACAATTGGTCCAGAGTTGCATTGTCACTAGGACGGGCGGGAAGAGGCGCTTTGAGGACATTTGCAAGCTTTTCAACCTTGAGAACAATTCTCAAGTTTCTAAGCCAGTCCAAGAAGTTCGGCCCAGTCAATTTATTCGAATCCAAAATGGAACGCAAATTCAAAGACATCATGATCAATAGATTAACTTAGAAATACAAAACGAGCATATATGAGAAAGATGATTTTAAAAGGCATAAACATACATTTATAAATCTCATTCATTTTTCGAATTTCAAAAACTTTTAAATCACTTCGGGAGATCGTAGGTCCATCTCTGAATAGGCTGATATCCAACATAGATATGAACAACCTTGGAGAGAGTCCAACAAGTCATTCATAACTACGATGGTAGGTATCAAATATACCGATTGCATATCACGTATATGCAACTATCGCAATGTAATATCAACTAATTGAATGTTCACACATACATCGGGTTGTTAACACATTAACAAGTATGCATCATATGCATAGCACCCAACTTCGCCTCCCTTCACATTGACCTTGGAGAGAGTCCAACAAGCCGATGCTCCAGGTTAAAGCCAACCCATTAATCGAGAAATAGTTTTAATATGGTTAGAGCACATTCAACCAATTAGCCCAGCTTTGAGAGAGTCCAACAACCAAAGCTAACGATTGACCTCTGACTCTTACCATATTAGTATTAAACTATTTCATGGTTTGAACATATTCGGGTTCGAGTCGGGCTTGGAGAGAGTCCAACAACCCAAACAAGAAACGAAACTCTGGTTCTAACCACATTAATGGAAGGTGTAGACTTTAATATTGAGTAAGGGTTTTTTTTATGTCTCATCATCTTTGTATGCAAATAATTATTATCTACATGGCATGACATACATGGCATACATCTACATGTCACGACATGCATGGCATAATAATATGCATCTAATGCAATTACATGTCATACAAATATGACATGTACAAAATTTCCTTATATGTCATAACTATTTATGGAAATAAAATATGTTTGACATTTGATTCTCCAAATCAAATCATGATTAAATTAGGAAATAAATTTCCAAATCTAATCACATATTTTATTTGTGGAAAGTGTTGATTAAGGAAAGTCAATTTAGGAAATAAATTTCCTAAATCATCAAAACAACTTATGGAAATAAAATATTTTAAGATTTGATTTCCCAAATCAAATAATGATTAAATTAGAAAACAAATTTCCAAATCTAATCAAATATTTTATTTATGGAAAATATTAATTTCCATAAATACTTCTAACTTTCCAAAAGTAGAAGATTTCCATAAATACTTCTAGACTTTCCAAAATTAAAAATTTCCATAAAAACCATTATGACTATCGTAAAATAATTTTACGATTATGTCAAAACACAACCTGGGCTCTGATATCACTGTTAGGTTTCCGGCACCGCGGCGAGTGTGTATTCGAACATGTTTCGTAAACATGTGCACAGCGGAAGAAATAAAAATAATAAATCTAATTTATTACAACACACACACCACACGCATGCATAGTACAACATGTGTAGACATAACCATAAATTCAAATTTTGCAATAAAAGAAATTTATACTACGTATACCTGACGTATCACGTGTAGTGGGAAAGGCATCAACCGGAATGATCCTCGCTAGAATCGTCTCTATCCGTATCCACGCCGAGTATCTTCAGGATGACTTCACAAAGTCAGGAGCCTCGTCTTCGTATGAGTTACTAGCCTCGTGTCGAAGACGATGTGATCGAGAGAAGATCACAATCCGAATCAAAATTCGGATTCAAAACGAGTCCTCAAAAACTCGCTTCTCCGTAGAGGTATTCGCCAACCGTTTGACAAATCCTTCGTCCTCCACCTATGAGGATTACTGAAGATCGAATCTCCGACAAGGCTACCACTGTCGGAGCTCCAAACGTCGTCCAAATGATGCTCCGACAAGAAGGAAACAAGTTGTCCTTTGCCTCGGAAAAACACTAAAAACGAATTATAAATCTCAAAATCAAATAAGAATTCAAGACAGTTGCACGAGAGAAAACACTCGGAAAAATTCAAAGAAAAGAAAATTGAAAGGAAATTTCAAAAAAATTTCAAAGGAATTTGCAAGATAGGCGCACTAAGAAAGACTTAAGTAAAACACTCGGAATTCACTACGAATTCCTTGATTGCACACTCGGAAGTCCCTTGGGGTTGCACTCAGATGTACATTAAAGTTACACTCGGAAATCAAAGGAAAAAAGTGCCTAGGAAAGAACAACAGAAAAGAAGGGCTGAGAGCAAAAAACACACAAAAGAAAACAAAAGGCGCTACAGCGCAAATTAAGAAAATGCACATTCAGGGGACAAAAACAACAGAAATAGACATGCACGGGAATTTACACACAAAAACCAAAAAAATGCAATCCAGCTCATTTGCGTGCTGGAAAAAACACACTTTCAGGCAACAATTCAAACACCAAAATGATGAGCGATATAATGGTTGTTGAACGTTACCCCCAACTTGAAAAGCTCATAAAGGCATGAGCAAGCTGCGCAGCGCGGTAAAAACGCTTGGTGACTACTGTCGCAGATGAGAGAGGTCTACAACCAAGACCAAAGACCAGAATAGGGCGGGGAATAGGAATACCCGCCAATACCAAACAAGACACAATTCGAGAAATCATATTGCGCTAGGGGTTACAAATTACATGAACTCCAAGGGAGTAAGAAAGGTACCTGACACGGTCCGTAGCTAAATGCAGAAACTCTCAAAAAGAGGTTCGCACTGAATCTGGGGAGGCCAATCAATAAGAGCTACACAACCTGCAGCTATTGCTAGAACAAACTGTTGAAAGCTTGAAAGAACATGCACATAAGACCCCGAGTAGCAAGAAAGCTAAGAGGCTCGCAGGTCGATGCGGCACTAGGAATCAAGCTTTGCTCGTCAGTTCTGCCGTATGGCTCTGGCTTTCCTTGTCAGCTCTTCACAAGTTCTATTCGTGTCTTCCTTGTCTCGATCTTGTCCTGCAAGGAATCCCTCAAGAGTACTTTCTGGAATTAAGGGTATTACATGCTCTTCAGGTTTCATTTTTCCTTCGTTTCGGATTTTAGACTCGCACATTCCGAGCAATCAAATCCCTCGCGCATTGCTAGTTTTTTCTTGTCTGCCTTGAACGACTTAATGCATCGGCCTGCGAGCCTCATAGCTTTCTCGCTACTCGGGGTCTTATGTGCATGCTCTTTCAAGATTTCAAGAGTTTGTTCTAGCAATAGCTGCGGATTGTGTAGCTCTTATTGATTGGCCTCCCCAGATTCAGCACGAACCTCTTTTTGAGAGTTTCTGCATTTAGCTACGGACCGTGTCAGGTGCCTTTCTTACTCCCTTGGAGTTCATGTAATTTGTAACCCCTAGCGCAATACGATTTCTCGAATTGTGTCTTGTTTGGTATTGGCGGGTATTCCTATTCCCCGCCCTATTCTTGTCTTTGGTCTTGGTTGTAGACCTCTCTCATCTGCGACAGTAGTCACCAAGCGTTTTTACCGCGCTGCGCAGCTTGCTCATGCCTTTATGAGCTTTTCAAGTCGGGGGTAACGTTCAACAACCATTATATCGCTCATCATTTTGGTGTTTGAATTGTTGCCTGAAAGTGTGTTTTTTCCAGCACGCAAATGAGCTGGATTGCATTTTTTTGGTTTTTGTGTGTAAATTCCCGTGCATGTCTATTTCTGTTGTTTTTGTCCCCTGAATGTGCATTTTCTTAATTTGCGTTGTAGCGCCTTTTGTTTTCTTTTGTGTGTTTTATGCTCTCAGCCCTTCTTTTCTGTTGTTCTTTCCTAGGAACTTTTTTCCTTTGATTTCCGAGTGCAACTTTAATGTACTTCTGAGTGCAACCCCAAGGGACTTCCGAGTGTGCAATCAAGGAATTCGTAGTGAATTCCGAGTGGTTTCCTTAAGTCTTTCTTAGTGCGCCTATCTTGCAAATTTCTTTGAAATTTCCTTTCAATTTTCTTTTCTTTTAATTTCTCCGAGTGTTTTCTCTCGTGCGACTGTCTTTAATTCTTATTTTCTTTTGGGATTTATAATATGTTTTTAGTGTTTTTCCGAGGCGAAATGTGTTAATTTAAGAAAACTATTATATCCCCGGTCGACCCCTTCTGATCTGCAACTGTCCAATAGTGCTTAAATCACGAAGGCTTATCTCGCTCCCTCAGCCTCCCGGAAGGGGGGTTTGGGGGGATGTTCCAGAAGGGGAGAATTTTTAGTTCCCCCCAGAGTCTCCGAAGTCACCAACCTCCCCTGTGCCTGGGGCCTGTCGCCCCCAAAGGCAGAGGAGCACCCAGGCCCCGGAGGAGGGGAGTCCAAAGGGAGGGGGAGATAGAGAGAATATAAATAGCCCTATCATCCCAAAAGGGTCCAAAAAGAGTTTAGAAGAGAAATTCCTTCGGTTTTATTTCTTAGTTTTTCTTTGGTTTTCTTTTCTTTTGGTTCTTTTCTTTTCTTTTCTTTTGGTTGAGTTTTGTCTTAATTTATCCCGAGAAGGTTCTTAAATTTGTAAGCAATTTCCTTCTCGGGTCCTTTAAGTCAATTTGAGTCTCGGCTTTATTTCCCGAGAAGGTTCTTAAAGTTTTAAGTAATTTCCTTCTCGGGTTCCTCTCTTTTGTTTTCCCTTGTTTCCCTTGTTTCTGGCCGTTAGGCCAGTGGCTTTTTCTGGTCGTTAGGCCAGTGGCTTTTTTGGTGAGTACAGTCTCTTTCAGGCTTTTCCTTTTGTTGCTTTGCCTGAGTTCTGTTCTTTTGAGTTGTTTTTTCTGGTCCTTCCCCCTTCGTCCCCCTGGTTTCCCCTATCGGTTTGGCGTCGGTCGGTCGATGTCGCGTGTCCCACAAGTCCTCGCTAGTTCCCTGTGGGATGACCCCCAATAACTGTTTCAGGCACCCTTTCGGGCACTATTTCTCCCCATCGTTCCTTTCGTGTTGATTGTTTCATTCTGTCCTTAGTATTCTGGATGGCAAAGCTTTCGTAGCAGTCATAGCCCTATGCCTATCACATTTTGGCCAACTTGCTGGACGAGTATCCCTGGATTTGTCTCCTCTCTTAGGAGGAGTTCCAAATCCATGGTTTCGTTGTCGTGTGTTTGAATCTCCTGACTTGCAATTTCTTTCTGTCCTTGCACCCCTTAAAGTCTCTCTAGTCCATTTTCATGGAACCTTCTAGCGAGTTTACTTGGAAACAAAGTCAGGTCGTCCTTGGCAATGATTGGGAAGGTGGTTCAATTGTTGCTTTCTCGTGTTGTCCCCAATGACCATTTCCAGGTTTCTTCTTTCGTTTTTCCTTTGCGCACCAAGTTTGATTGGTAAGGTGTCTCCGGCTGTGGTGCAGGTCCAGAGGATCTATCCTCCTCGGAGGAATTTGACTTCTATTGTTTGTGATCGGTTGGCACTAGGAATCAATCTTTGCTCGTCAGTTCTGCCGTATGGCTCTGGCTTTCCTTGTCAGCTCTTCGCAAGTTCCGTTCGTGTCTTCTTTGTCTCGATCTTGTCCTGCAAGGAATCCCTCAAGAGTACTTTCTGGAATTAAGGGTATTACATGCTCTTCAGGTTTCATTTTTCCTTCGTTTCGAATTTTAGACTCGCACATTCCGAGCAATCAAATCCCTCGCGCTTTGCTAGTTTTTTCTTGTCTGCCTTGAACGACTTAATGCATCGGCCTGTGAGCCTCTTAGCTTTCTCGCTACTCGGGGTCTTATGTGCATGTTCTTTCAAGCTTTCAAGAGTTTGTTCTAGCAATAGCTGCGGGTTGTGTAGCTCTTATTGATTGGCCTCCCCAGATTCAGCGCGAACCTCTTTTTGAGAGTTTCTGCATTTAGCTACGGACCGTGGCAGGTACCTTTCTTACTCCCTTGGAGTTCATGTAATTTGTAACCCCTAGCGCAATACGATTTCTCAAATTGTGTCTTGTTTGGTATTGGCGGGTATTCCTATTCCCCGCCCTATTCTTGTATTTGGTCTTGGTTGTAGACCTCTCTCATCTGCGACAGTAGTCACCAAGCGTTTTTACCGTGCTGCGCAGCTTGCTCATGCCTTTATGAGCTTTTCAAGTCGGGGGTAACGTTCAACAACCATTATATCGCTCATCATTTTGGTGTTTGAATTGTTGCCTGAAAGTGTGCTTTTTCCAGCACGCAAATGAGCTGGATTGCATTTTTTTGGTTTTTGTGTGTAAATTCCCGTGCATGTCTATTTCTGTTGTTTTTGTCCCCTGAATGTGCATTTTCTTAATTTGCACTGTAGCGCCTTTTGTTTTCTTTAGTGTGTTTTATGCTCTCAGCCCTTCTTTTCTGTTGTTCTTTCCTAGGCCCTTTTTTCCTTTGATTTCTGAGTGCAACTTTAATGTACTTCTGAGTGCAACCCCAAGGGACTTCCAAGTGTGCAATCAAGGAATTCGTAGTGAATTCCGAGTGTGCAACCAAAACTGGATAGCTTTGGTGGAGACCTTGCGCCGGCCAAATAAGGAAAGTTATATGCTCACCTTGTCGCCAGAGCTAAGGAAGATCATCGGAGCTCCTCCAAAAATAGCTAGACGCTGACAAGTGGGGAGGACGGTAGCTGCTGGACGCCGGTTGGAGAAGCTTGGGCGGTGACAAGGGGTTGGGCGCTGGCAAGACTAGGAGAAGAGAGGGAGGTGGGCGGCAATATTAGGGTTGCTTGGATTAGGGCTTAACAAAACCCTTAAGCCCTATTTTATAGAGAACAAATTCTCTTAATGGTTATCGGATCATAATCAAAAGCCCGTTAACCCTCTCCATTTATTTAAGTTAAAATAAACCAAACCATGTTGGTCTATTTTAATTTAAAATGAACCGAACCAACTTTGGTTCATTCATTTAAAACAAACCAAACCCCTTTGGTTTATTCTCCTCCATTGGATTAGAACCAAACCAATTTGGTTCATCCATCATGTCTTCATAAGACACGGCCCATCCACGCTTCCATTGCGACTGAAACGATTTCATGCTCGCTCCTTGTTTGGTCCAACCAAACCAAGTTTCTCTCGGTCTGAGAATCTCATTCTCAAGCTCATTTTAAATCCTTCGGATTACGCTCGTTGTGCGTGTAACCAAATAGGTTCTCGGTTTATGTTGGCCATCTATAATTAACCATTAATTATAGAACGATCATGAGTGGCACCTAGTAGTACATCATGATCCCCAATTAACCGAAAAGATCAACGGTTGATCCAGAACTATTTCTGAAACCCTTCAGCAGCTCGAATGAATCGTGCCCCATTCCCTTCACTCATATTATATCCACTTGGTTCAAGACATGGTCTATAGTGTCAGTCCCCACTAGGTTGACTACATCACACCTACCCCAAGTATCATTTACTTGTCCTACGGATTCTAGTTACTGCACATGTATCGAAGAGTACCTTACTCTAAACATGTAATGCTTTGGCCAAAGACTTTAGTAACAATCCGACGAGAGGCCATGGGTATACATCTCCTCGCAAGGAGTGGTGAATCCTTTATAGGCTATTCAAACACCTTCTGTAACGCCCGTAAAATTCCTAGCAATTTTACAAGAATTTTTGGCTTGATGATAATGGGCTTTATGTAGGCCTTTTTCCAAAACAAAAGAAAATAAGCCAAAAATGGATACAAGACCTAGGAATTGAACTCCAGACCTCTAGAGATAGCCAAGCCCTATAGATGTACCCACTAACCATAAGCCCAATAGGATTGTATGATTAAGGAAGGGGGGGAACTATAGATAAATGGGACTAAGGGTAAATGAAGAGGCATAGAAAAGAAAAGAGGAACTTCTCTTCCTCCTCCCTTTATAAAGAAGAGGGAAGATTGAAATTGTTTACTTCCTCTCTTCTTCTTCCTCTCTTCTCACCGAAATCCTAAAGCTTTTCCTCTACATTCCCTCTTTTGGCCGAATCCTATCCAAGCTAGAGAAGGCTAAGTGTTGATCTTCTTTAGGTTATCTTCTCCCACCAAAAGCGAAGGATGTAAGTATCCCTCACACTCTGAGTAGCTTGGTTGGCGTTTTATAAAAGAAATCTATATTGTTATATTCGGCCAGATATGATCTAGGGTTTCCATGAAGTTGTATGCCATGCTTTTGTAATTAGATGATGATGTTAGGGCTTAAAAGCGGATTAGGTCAAAAGTTAACCTAGGAAACCCTATGAACCATTCGGCCAACATGGGTTTTGTTGGTGTTTTATTGAAGTTATATCTTGTTTTTGCTTGCAAGTGATGATGTTAGCATGTTATAGGGATTAGGATAAAGATCTAACTCTAGAGGCCTCCATGACCCATTCGGCCAAGTCATGAACTAGGGTCTCAAAGAAGCTCTATGCTATGTTTATGCTATGTTTTATAACTAGATTATGATGTTAGGGTTTAAAGTGGGTTAGAACAAAAGCTAACCCTAATGAACACTATAGTTCTATTCGGCCAAACCCTACTTTTAGGGTTTCAATGAAGTTCCATGCCATATTATGGGAACTAGATGATGATTTTAGGGCTTAAAGTGGGTTAGAACAAAAGCTAACCCTAATGAACACTATAGTTCTATTAAACCCCACTATAGGGTTTCAATGAAGTTTCATACTATGTTTTGTAACTATATGATGAGGTTAAGTTTTAAAAGGGGATTAGGTCAAAAGTTAAACCTAAAGGCCCTACATGGACCATTCGGCCACCTTTGGTTCTTAGGTTACAATGAAGTTCATACCATGAATTTTATGGAATTTGTATGCATATGTATGTTACTTGAATTAGGTTAAAGGTCTAAACCTAAAAGCCTATAAGGGCCATTCGCCACCTTTGACCTCTTTAGGTTACAATGAAGTTCATACCCTGAATTGTATGATTTGTGATGTTAATGAGTGTTATGTTGTTATGAAATGAAGCATGCCATGCTATGTTAATGAAATAAGTTATGTTGTTATGAAATGAAGTATGCCATGCTATGTTAATGAAATAAGTTATGTTGTTATGAAATAAAGTATGCCATGCTATGTTAATGAAATAAGTTATGTTGTTATGAAATGAAGTATGCCATGCTATGTTAATGAAATAAGTTATGTTGTTATGAAATAAAGTATGCCATGCTATGTTAATGAAATAGGATATGTTGTTATGAAATGAAGTATGCCATGCTATGTAAATGAAATGAATTATGCCATGTTATGAAAATGAAATGAAGCATGATGTGTATGAAATGAAGTATGCTATGCTATGTTAATGAAGTGAAGCATGAGGTGTATGAAATGAAGTATGCTACGCTATGTAAATGAAATGAAGCATGATGTGTTATGAAAGCGGTATGCTATGCTATGTTAATAAGACATGTAGTAAAGTAAGCATATAAGTATTTTACCTCATGGCTTGTACAAGGTCCAAGAAGGATGGGCTCCTAAGATGCCCTAGGTCGATGGAATAAGACTCGGGCCTAGGGACGGGCTTCTATGTATGATTGCCCCTAGGTCGATGGAATAAGATTCGGGCCTAGTACGGGATGGGCTCCAAGATGCCTTAGGTCGATGGAGTAAGACTCGGGCCTAGGATGGGCTTCTACGCTATGACGATTGCCCCTAGGTCGATGGAATAAGACTCGGGCCTAGAAACCTATTAGGTTCGAGACTTGCTACCTCGGGCCTATTTAGGGATGCGCTATGATAATGAAGAAGTGGTACAATGCGGGCCCAAATATGTTGAGATTTATATTTACATTACCTAGTGTATATATGTTTTCAAAAGCATCTTGCATATGTATGCCATGATTGTTAAGTTACATGTTATGTTAAATAATATGCCATGATTGTTAAGTTACATGTTATGTTAAATTATATGGCAAGAATGTTAAGTTACATGTTATGTTAAATGATATGCCATGATTGTTAAGTTACATGTTATGTTAAATGATATGCCATGATTGTTAAGTTACATGTTATGTTAAATAATATGCCATGATTGTTAAGTTACATGTTATGTTAAATGATATGCCATGATTGTTATGTTAAATGATATGCCATGATTGTTAAGTTACATGTTATGTTAAATAATATGCCAAGAATGTTAAGTTATACGTCATGAAAGTTATGCTTCATGATATGTTATGAATGTTTACATGCTTACGTTAGATACGTCATGAAAGTTATGCTTTATGATATGTTATGAATGTTTACATGCTTACGTTAGATACGTTATGAAAGTTATGCTTTATGATATGCTATGAATGTTTACATGTTTACGTTAGATACATTACAAGTTATGTTGATGATACGGTGATCCATGCTATATTTCACTTACGTTACTTATGCTACATGTTAAGTTGATGACACCAAGTATGTTACATGTTATATTGCTTCTATGTTGTGAATGCTGCATGATTAATGATAATGTATGGTTTTAGTGAGTAGGACAGGATCTTACTAAGCCTATGTGCTTATAGTTTATCTTTCCCTAAATCTGCGAGATAAGGGTAAGGGATGGATAAACTAAAGGGAGCAGCAGGAGGGGCCAATGTGTGTGGTAGTGGCATGGTGGAGAAGATCCGTTAGGTCTAAACATGTTTACCTATGATGAAGATGTCTATTCATGTCCTCACTTATGTCTCCTTATGATGATGATGTTATGAATTTACTAAGCACTAAGTATCTGCATATATGATGCATGCTCTATGTTAAGAAGAAGAAGTAAAGAAGAAGTAAGAAGAAGTATCTATCCACGCTATGAAGCATACTCTATGCTAAGAAGAAGAAGTATGTATATATATATGTATATATGTGTTAATGCATGTTTATGTTTAAAAGAAAAAAAAAAAATATAATAGTATTAAGAAGTATGTCTAAAGTCTTCCGCTGTGAGAATTTAGAAGTATGTATAAAGTCTTCAGCTGTTTGTAATTTATGAACGGTCACACACACGCCTCCGGACATTTAGGGTCCCGGAAGGGCGGGCGTGACAGGTTGGTATCAGAGCGGATCTGCCTTTCCACTACACACACATCAAGCTCCAAATCCTGCCGCTCCAAGTAAGAATTCTATGTCTACTCTAATTTAGCTTATTTTATTCATGTATGATATGAAATGCCTTTAGTTTATTTTGTTCAAGTATGATTGGATGATATGAAATGCCTTAAGATTAAAATGACTTTATGATAGCTTTAGTCTAAGTATGCGTAGGACAACGAACGGGAACTTATACTAGTTTTACCTTAATGTATGAAGATAAACATGTCTGGAAGACGCAGTAGTAGAACTGATGAGCTAGCACCCCCGCATGACCTTACACACATAGTCACAGAACTCCAACGACAAGTTACAGAACAACAACAAGTAATAACTACCCTAATGAATCAGCGAGGAAACCCTACTGCCCCACCAACGGGCCCCGGCCCGATGGTTCGACAGGAAGCTTACCTGATCCAGTGGCAGAGACTAAAGCCGGAAAATTTCTCTGGTACTGGTGAACCATGGGATGCCCAAGCCTGGTTCAAGACGGTGGAAAGCATCGTGGAGCTGCTGGACTGGCCCGAATGCGAGAAGATTAAGTGTGTATCATTCTGCCTGTCGGGAGATGCTCGGATGTGGTGGGAACGGGTTAAAACCAAGAGACAAGTAAATCAGATGAGATGGGCAGATTTCGAGTACGAATTCTTCGAAGAATTCTTCCACATGAGGGTGACCAACAAGCATTACGACGAGTTCACTGGCTTCGATAAGGTGACCTATCGGCCGTGGCCGTGAAGAGATTCAACCGACCCGCACGCTTGCGCTCGAGTTGGTCGACGGAAAGAGAAAGGGACTCATCTTGAAGATGCTCAGGACCAGAAATAGCTCTGAATGTGGCCGGCGGAGTTCATAGACCGCAGACCGCAGAGGAGCTGTTCAGTAGTGCCTTAATTACCGAGCATTACCTGAGCAACATTAATCAGCAAAAGAAAGCGCTGAGTGAAGGCAGGGGGCAGGCCCAGTCAGGAGGTCAGAGGAACCAGAGTGCTTGGAAAGGGAACCCCACTGGCAAGAGGAGACAATGGGAGAATCCTAAAGGAGGTCCAGCGAGCAAGCAGCCCAGGATCCCTCTGTGCGCTACCTGCGGGAAGATACATCCTGGAGTATGCTACCAAGGCACAAACCGATGTTACAACTGTGGACGGACAGGGCATAGAATCAAAGATTGTCCTATCCAGGTTCAGGCACCTCCTCAGCCGTATGCCCAGCCCAGGAGTGCTCCTCCACAGTTACATCAGATGCAGGCCGCAATCGAAGGAACTCCAATCCACCAAGGGAGAACCGAGAAGAAGAGTCAATAAGATTTTATCAGCCCTACAGGCACGTAGGATGTTAGACAGTGGGTGCACTGGGTTTTTGGCACACGTAGTTGATACAAGTCAAGATGAGGGCCAGAAGCTAGAGAATGTCAGATTTGTATGCGACTACCCAGAGGTATTTCCAGATGAACTACCAGGGTTAGCCCCAGATAGAGAAGTAGAATTTGAGATCGAGTTGATTCCTGGTACTAACCCGATCTCTAAAGCACCTTACCGTATGGCGCCGGCTGAATTAAAGGAACTTCAGGGACAGCTACAGGAGTTACTCGACAAGGGACTTATTCGCCCGAGTCGCTCTCCATGGGGAGCTCCAGTGCTGTTGGTGAAGAAGAAAGATGGGTCTATGCGCATGTGCATAGACTACCGAGCGCTGAACAATGTGACGATCAAGAACCGGTATCCTTTACCGCGGATTGATGACCTGTTCGACCAACTAAAAGGTGCCGCCGTCTTCTCTAAGATTGACCTGAGGTCTAGCTATCATCAAGTAAAAGTAAAACCAGATGATATACCAAAGACGGCCTTCCGGACAAGGTATGGACATTACGAGTTCGTAGTTATGCCCTTCGGAGTAACGAATGCACCTGCCCTGTTCATGGATTTGATGAATCGGGTATTCTCGGCATTCCTCGATAAGTTTGTGATCGTCTTCATAGACGACATACTAATATATTCGAGAACCCCCGAGGAGCATGCAGAACACCTGAACGTGGTATTGCAGATTCTTTGGGAAAAACAACTATTCGCAAAGTTCTCCAAATGCGAGTTCTGGCTTGAACAAGTATCGTTTTTGGGTCACGTAATATCCAAACACGGAGTGATGGTAGACCCAATAAAGATTGAAGCCATGAGTAATCGAACCCGACCAAAGAATGCCAAATAAATCGGCTTCCTTGGGCTAGCAAGCTACTACCGGAAGTTTGTAGAGAACTTCTCCAGGATTGCCGCCCCTATGATAGTCCTCACCAGAAAGGACAAGAAATATGAGTGGACGGACACCTGCGAGAGGAGTTTCACAGAGTTGAAAAGGAGACTGACCAGCGCTCCAATTCTTGCTCTTCCGGACAGTAACGAAGGCTTCGACATGTACACAGGACGCTTCCCGGATGGGACTCGGAGTCGTACTTATGCAGAATGGCAAGGTCATTGCCTACGCCTAGGCAACTCAAGGAACACGAAGGAATTATCCCACCCACGATTTAGAGCTAGCGGCCGTGGTCTTTGCTCTCAAAACATGGAGGCATTATCTCTATGGAGCTCAAGTAGGATCTATACAGACCACCGAGTCCAAATATTTCTTCACAGTAAGGACTGAACATGAGTAGATGGCTCGAGCTCACAAGGATTATGATCATGAGATTCTTTACCATCCGGGGAAAGCTAACAAGGTGGCTGATGCACTCAGCAGGAAGTCCTGCGCCACCTTGATGTCCCTCTCAGTGCTATCTCGACCCTTAGAAAAAGAGATTACGCGTTACGGGGTGGAAATCATTTCCGGACAGCTCTCAACCCTGACGATAGCACCGACGCTGTTCGATGATATACTGGAAAAGCAAGCCCGTGACCCAAGCCTTCAGAGGATCAAGCAAGAGGTCCTAGAGGGAAAGGACGACGGGTTTCGGATCTCTGATAGTGGAGTACTCTACCTCAGGGATCGCTTGTGTATTCCCGACGATCCAGAATTACGGAAGGAGATACTTGAGGAAGCTCACGGGACTCCTTATGCGATGCATCCTGGAACCACCAAGATGTACCAAGACCTGAAACGAAAGTTTTGGTGGTTTGGAATGAAAAGAGATGTGGCTCAGTATGTCAGTACTTACCTGCCAAAGGGTTAAGGCAGAGCACCAAAGACCTGGAGGAACACTGCAGCCGATCCAGATTCCAGAATGGAAATGGGAGGACATTTCTATGGATTTCATCTCAGGATTGCCCAAGACGACAAACGGTTATGATGCTATATGGGTGATTGTAGACAGATTGACGAAGTCCGCTCATTTCTTAGCAATCAAGATGACCTATTCGACGGAGCAACTGGCTCAGTTATATGCTAGGGAAATCATCCGACTCCATGGAATCCCTAAGACCATCATTTCTGATAGAGATGGTCGCTTTATTTCCCATTTCTGGGAGTGCGTTCAGAAGGCCTTAGGCACAAAGCTATTGTTCAGTACTGCCTTCCATCCCCAGACGGACGGACAGACCGAAAGGGTAAATCAAGTACTGGAAGATATGTTAAGAGCCTGCGCCCTGGATTTCAAAGGTAGCTGGTGTCGATACTTATGTTTGGCAGAATTCGCTTACAATAATAGCTACCAAGCTACTATTGGAATGGCACCTCTACGAGGCTCTATACGGGAGGAAATGTAGATCTCCCATATCTTTGCACGAGGGTGGTGAAAAGAAGAGGATGGGACTCGAACGGATTTCATCGATGACACCACGAGCTATACTGAACATCCGAGAGAATTGAAAGCGCCAAAGCCGACAAAAGAGCTATGCGGATAAGAGGCGTAGACCATTAGAATTCGAGGTTGGGGACCTAGTATTCCTCAAAGTGGCTCCCATGAAGGGAGTAATGAGGTTCGGAAAGAAGGGTAAACTGAGTCCACGTTACGTGGGACCGTATCCGATATCGCAGAGGATTGGCAATGTAGCTTACAAGCTAGAGCTGCCTCAAGAGATGTCGGCTATTCACAACGTGTTCCATGTCTCTGTGCTCAAGAAATGCATTTCCAAGATGCATACTCAAGTGATCGAGCCACAAAGCGACAAGTTCAAGAGGACCTAAGTATTGAAAGTCGGCCTATCCAAATATTAGACCGAGAAATCAAGAGGCTAAGGAACAAAGAGGTGCCCTTAGTAAAGGTCCTGGCGAGAATCAGCAGTGCGAGGAGGCTACACAGGAATGCGAGGAGGACATGAAGAAGAAGTACCCACAATTGTTCTAAGTTTCGAGGACGAAACTTTTTAAAGGTATGAAGGATTGTAACGCCCGTAAAATTCCTAGCAATTTTACAAGAATTTTTGGCTTGATGATAATGGGCTTTATGTAGGCCTTTTTCCAAAACAAAAGAAAATAAGCCAAAAATGGATACAAGACCTAGGAATTGAACTCCAGACCTCTAGAGATAGCCAAGCCCTATAGATGTACCCACTAACCATAAGCCCAATAGGATTGTATGATTAAGGAAGGGGGGGAACTATAGATAAATGGGACTAAGGGTAAATGAAGAGGCATAGAAAAGAAAAGAGGAACTTCTCTTCCTCCTCCCTTTATAAAGAAGAGGGAAGATTGAAATTGTTTACTTCCTCTCTTCTTCTTCCTCTCTTCTCACCAAATCCTAAAGCTTTTCCTCTACATTCCTCTTTTGGCCGAATCCTATCCAAGCTAGAAGGCTAAGTGTTGATCTTCTTTAGGTTATCTTCCCACCCCAAGCAAGCGAAGGATGTAAGTATCCCTCACCTGCATTTGAGTAGCTTCTGCTGACGTTTTATAAAAGAAATCTATATTGTTATATTCGCCAGATATGATCTAGGTTTCCATGAAGTTGTATGCCATGCTTTTGTAATTAGATGATGATGTTAGGGCTTAAAACTGATTAGGTCAAAAGTTAACCCTAGGAAACCCTATGAACCATTCGCCAACATGGGTTTTGTTGGTGTTTTATTGAAGTTATATCTTGTTTTTGCAAGTGATGATGTTAGCATGTTATAGGGATTAGGATAAAGATCTAACTCTAGAGGCCTCCATGACCCATTCGCCAAGTCATGAACTAGGGTCTCAAAGAAGCTCTATGCTATGTTTATGCTATGTTTTATAACTAGATTATGATGTTAGGGTTTAAAGTGGGTTAGAACAAAAGCTAACCCTAATGAACACTATAGTTCTATTGCCAAACCCTACTTTTAGGGTTTCAATGAAGTTCCATGCCATATTATGGAACTAGATGATGATTTTAGGGCTTAAAGTGGGTTAGAACAAAAGCTAACCCTAATGAACACTATAGTTCTATTCGGCCAAACCCCACCATAGGGTTTCAATGAAGTTTCATACTATGTTTTGTAACTATATGATGAGGTTAAGTTTTAAAAGATTAGGTCAAAGTTAAACCTAAAGGCCCTACATGGACCATTCGGCCACCTTTGGTTCTTAGGTTACAATGAAGTTCATACCATGAATTTTATGGAATTTGTATGCATATGTATGTTACTTGAATTAGGATTAAGGTCTAAACCCTAAAAAGCCTATAAGGGCCATTCGGCCACCTTTGACCTCTTTAGGGTACAATGAAGTTCATACCATGAATTGTATGCTATGTTATGTTAATGAAATCAGTTATGTTGTTATGAAATAAAGTATGTCATGCTATGTTAATGAAATAAGTTATGTTGTCATGAAATGAAGTATGTCATGCTATGTTAATGAAATAAGTTATGTTGTTATGAAATAAAGTATGCCATGCTATGTTAATGAAATAAGTTATGTTGTTATGAAATGAAGTATGCCATGCTATGTTAATGAAATAAGTTATGTTGTTATGAAATAAAGTATGCCATGCTATGTTAATGAAATAAGTTATGTTGTTATGAAATGAAGTATGCCATGCTATGTTAATGAAATAAGTTATGTTGTTATGAAATAAAGTATGCCATGCTATGTTAATGAAATAGGATATGTTGTTATGAAATGAAGTATGCCATGCTATGTAAATGAAATGAAGCCTGATGTGTATGAAATGAATTATGCCATGTTATGAAAATGAAATGAAGCATGATGTGTATGAAATGAAGTATGCTATGCTATGTTAATGAAGTGAAGCATGAGGTGTATGAAATGAAGTATGCTACGCTATGTAAATGAAATGAAGCATGATGTGTTATGAACGGCGTATGCTATGCTATGTTAATAAGACATGTAGTAAAGTAAGCATATAAGTATTTTACCTTCTGCATGGCTTGTACCAAGACCTTAACAAGGTCCAAGAAGGGATGGGCTCCTAAGATGCCCTAGGTCGATGGAATAAGACTCGGGCCTAGGATGGGCTTCTATGTATGATTGCCCCTAGGTCGATGGACTAAGATTCGGGCCTAGTACGGGATGGGCTCCAAGATGCCTTAGGTCGATGGAGTAAGACTCGGGCCTAGGATGGGCTTCTACGCTATGACGATTGCCCCTAGGTCGATGGAATAAGACTCGGGCCTAGAAACCTATTAGGTTCGAGACTTGCTACCTCGGGCCTATTTAGGGATGCGCGCTATGATAATGAAGAAGTGGTACAATGCCGGGCCCAAATATGTTGAGATTTATATTTACGTACCTAGCATATATGTTTTCAAAAGCATCTTGCATATGTATGCCATGATTGTTAAGTTACATGTTATGTTAAATAATATGCCATGATTGTTAAGTTACATGTTATGTTAAATGATATGCCATGATTGTTAAGTTACATGTTATGTTAAATGATATGCCATGATTGTTAAGTTACATGTTATGTTAAATGATATGCCATGATTGTTAAGTTACATGTTATGTTAAATAATATGCCATGATTGTTAAGTTACATGTTATGTTAAATGATATGCCATGATTGTTATGTTAAATGATATGCCATGATTGTTAAGTTACATGTTATGTTAAATAATATGCCAAGAATGTTAAGTTATACGTCATGAAAGTTATGCTTCATGATATGTTATGAATGTTTACATGCTTACGTTAGATACGTCATGAAAGTTATGCTTTATGATATGTTATGAATGTTTACATGCTTACGTTAGATACGTTATGAAAGTTATGCTTTATGATATGCTATGAATGTTTACATGTTTACGTTAGATACATTACAAGTTATGTTGATGATACGGTGATCCATGCTATATTTCACTTACGTTACTTATGCTACATGTTAAGTTGATGACACCAAGTATGTTACATGTTATATTGCTTCTATGTTGTGAATGTTGCATGATTAATGATAATGTATGGTTTTAGTGAGTAGGACAGGATCTTACTAAGCCTATGTGCTTATAGTTTATCTTTCCCTCGTACTGCAGATAAGGGTAAGGGATGGATAAACTAAAGGGAGCAGCAGGAGGGGCCAATGTGTGTGGTAGTGGCATGGTGGAGAAGATCCGTTAGGTCTAAACATGTTTACCTATGATGAAGATGTCTATTCATGTCCTCACTTATGTCTCCTTATGATGATGATGTTATGAATTTACTAAGCACTAAGTATCTGCATATATGATGCATGCTCTATGTTAAGAAGAAGAAGTAAAGAAGAAGTAAGAAGAAGTATCTATCCACGCTATGAAGCATACTCTATGCTAAGAAGAAGAAGTATGTATATATATATGTATATATGTGTTAATGCATGTTTATGTTAAAAGAAAAACAAAAAAAAAAGTATTAAGAAGTATGTCTAAAGTCTTCCGCTGTGAGAATTAAGAAGTATGTATAAAGTCTTCCGCTGTATGTAATGTATGAACGGTCGCGTCACGCGCCGCCTCTCCGGACATTTAGGGTCCCGGAAGGGCGGGCGTGACACCTTCGATCACTTCGACTTATACCCAATCATCCCGGGTCCATATCTCCTCAGAGATGCTTGCTTAAGATGTCAAAGCATAAGTCTTTATGATCAAGATGACTTGAATACCGCAAGTCAATGGAACATCGCACTTAAGCTGCAGTAAGAACTTCATTGACATATCTATATATGTAGAGAACCATATGAAGTCTTACGGCTGGTCACTCCAATGAACTAGTTACTATAACTAGCATCCACGATTAACTCCGGACATCACAATGTCTCCAGCCAGTGAGAATCAGCTGCTTGGATACACCAAGGAGTATACCTCGTGCTATTCTCGACAGAATCGATGGTGTCCAAATCCATCAATTCATCGACTAGGGATAATTCCGATACATCACAATTACACATGTAGAGATACTCACTAGTTGTGATCCAATCAAAAATTCTCTCATGCTGTGAATCGTATCGTGGACATTCAGTAAATGAGTTTAAGATCTAATCAAATACATAAAAACATGTATACTCAAATAGTAAATCTTTATTTATCATATAAATGGTTCAAATATAAGGCGATTGTCTTAGGACATCTCTCATATATTACTAACAGTATGGGGGTACCATACTTGGGTTACACCTCATGTTTGAGGTGTATCAGTCGACTAGTATCATGTGACAGTCGACTGGTGTGAGTCAACTAGGGTTTGACTGCGAGGAGTGCCCTAGCAGTCGACTGCCAGAGGTGGGCAGTCAACTGATTGGTCGAGCAGTCGACTGGTGCTCGGTATTTCAGGCATAGAATGGAGTCGGACTCGACTGCTGGGGTTAGCAGTTGAGTGAAGGCTCGATCAGTCGACTGATGGATATGATCAGTGTTGGTGCAATCGACCCAGTTCACAATTGACCAGACTCGAGTTTGACTAGAGTAATGTTTTGATGTTTGACAAAGTGGTTTGACATAGTTTGTTTGACATTGATGTCGGTTAATGATTTAGGGAGATTGTTTATACAATCAACCTAGGTTATAATTGACCAGACTCGAGTTTGACTCGAGGGAGACTTTGATGGTTGACTAGGGTTGACCATGTGATTATGGGAAAGTCCAAGCATGGGTCTTGGCAAGGTAAAGTCCAAGTCATGGGTACTTGGCATGGAAAGTCCTAGTGGGACACTTGGCATTTGGGAAAGTCCAAGTCTTGAGTACTTGGCACAAGGGAAGTCCAAGCATGGGTCTTGGCATGGAAAGTCCAACATTGGTTGGCAAGGGAAAGTCCAAGCTTGAGTCTTGGCATTTGAGAAGTCTAAGGGGTTTGATATTGGCGGCATAAAGTCCAAGGGTGGAGTCTTAGCAGAATAAGTCCAATGGTTAGCGGCGTAAAGTCCAAGCGGAGTCTTGGCGGCGTAAGTCCAATGTGCCTTGGCGGTGTAGACACTGTTAGCATGACATAGCCGATGGAAGCACCTGAAGGCTAGCGCGATGGATGAACAAGTCATGGATGACTTGGAGGGATCCGAGAGGCGTAAGGCTGATGGAGGTGGCTAGAAGGTTTAGGTCAAGGCTAAGGGTGGTCTAGCAAGTATGGGGACACCATACTTGGGTTAAAACCTCATCTTTGAGGTGTGCAGTCGACTGGCATTATGGTCGGTTCGACTGCCGTGAGTCGACTTGAGTTCGACTGCCGGCTTGGGGCAGTCGACTGCTCATTGGTAGCAGTCGACTACTGGGCTGATAAGTCGACTGCCATGGACGATAGTTGACTGATGGTTCGGCCACGAGCACAAAACGCTCCATAGCCGATCAAGTTGGCTTACGGTACGCTGGAATGATCGCCAATGTTGGCGATCGGATCGCAAGAGATCCGTTGGAACTTGTCCAACGTGGATTGAGTCGTTGTCTCACCTGATGTTGGCGATGATCGGGACCTTATGGCAAATGACCGCCAGTGAAATCTAGCCCGATGGAGGATAAAAGCAGCTATTTGTGGAAGACTCTAAACAAGTTTTTTTTCTTGGGCGATTTGAAGGGGAATAGTTGGTGCTCTTCCAGTCCTTCAAGGCTAGTCCAAGGCAACCAAAGATCAAGCAACCAAAGTGCTCATGTAAAGTGTTTTTCTTTACTTGCATTGTATTTTTTACTTGTATTAGCTTGTATCTTTTGTATTACTTAGTGTAATCCTTGTACGAGGTTTCTCCACCTCCGATTTGTGTCGAGAAGGAGTTATTTGTGATTATTGAGTGTATGTGCATCACTAGAGCTCTTTAGAGCTCGATCCGTAGAGTAGGAACCATTTGGTTCCGAACCACGTTATATCTTGTGTTGTGAGTTGTGTTTGTTTTGTTTCGTTATTGTATTATTTCTATTTCCGCTGTGCTAACGAAATTGTAGAGACAAACGCAATGAATTCCTTCATAGAACGTGCACGACGCTATTCACCCCCCTCTAGCAGCCTCAAATCACTTACAATTGGTATCAGAGCCCGGGGCTCTTCTACGGACTAACCGCCAAAAGCTAAAGAAGCTAGAGGGAAGATGGATGTCCAAGGACAACTAGGATGGGACATCAACACACCGGTGCCCTACACCCTATACGGACGAGAAGGCTTCAATTCTTGGAAGAGAAGAATTGAAGATTTTATTATGATGAGAGATTTTGAGGAATGGTCCATTTTGATGGATGGATTCGAATATCCAAGAGGACCAGAGGTGGATTCCTCAAAAAGAAGAGATTGACCGAAGAGCAAGCCCAAGCATCCGAGAAAAATGATAAGGTGATAAAATTTTTAATTGATTTAATGCCTAATAATATCTTGTGTATGTTAGGTAATTATGTAGATGTCAAGGAGCTATGGAGCCAAGTGGCAAAGCTCCATGAAAATTTATCATCGGTCCAAGAAGAAGAAGAAGAAGAAGAGTGCTCACCCTCTCAAGCTCAAGCAAGCACATCGCCATCAAAAGAGCTTGAGGAGTCAGAAGTTGATAGGGAGTCAACTTACGGATCGGTGGAGAAAGTGGAAGAAGCATCCACCTCAAGGATTGAGGGAGAGGAGAGAACTTCCACACCAGAACATCAAGAAGAAGCTTCGTCATCCGGTCAAGATGAAGAAGCTCAAAATGCGATTCTGACACCTACAACCACCCTAGGTAACTCAAGCATGTCAATTAATAATAAAATCCATATAATGTGTTTTGAGTGTAGGGAGTATGAGCACTACAAGAGCAAGTGCCCAAAGAAGGTTAAGAAGACTCCTCCGGCACCTAAAAGTCAAGAAAAATCAAAGGAAATCGTTTCCCCAACCATCAAAAACAAGGAACACGTAGTATGCTTCAAGTGCCATCAAAAGGGGCACTATAGAAGTCAATGCCCTAGGGGGGGCAAAAAGACCCAAGAAGAAGCATCACAAGTAGGGGGAGCTAAGGCTAACTCTAAGGTATATTTTAGTAATGCATCTTCTAGTTTAAATGTCAAAAAGCATGCTAGAAATTTTAATTCTCTTGCAATTTATCATAAAGAGCATGCTAGGAATAGGGATTTTTGTTTAGGAGCTAAGAAAGTCAACCTTAGGAAGAAGGAGAAATTTGGGACTAATGTCCCTAGAAATATTTTACCTAAGGGCAACCCTAGGTCAAACAATTCTAGACAAATCCTACCTAGGGAAACCATTAGAAAGGTACAAGAGCATCTAGGTCTCAACCCTAAATGGACTAGGCATATGCCTAGAAAGTCTCATGCCCAAGGATTAAATCAAAATTCTAAAATTGGGCAATTAGAATTAGAGAACCAAGTCTTGAGGTCAAGACTTAAGAAACTAGAAAAGACCCTTAGGAATATACAAAATCAAGTTAAAGGGTCAAATGAGCAAAAGTCTAGATTCAAAAGTCAAAGTCAACATCTAAGACCTAAGGAACAAAATTCAACCAAGGGCAAGCAAGGTTTGGGTCACAAGCCTAAGCCTAAGGTGGATTATCATAGTGTTCCATTAGATTATGGAACACTAACTAGGTCTAGAAAGACCAAGGTCAATAGGGAAGTTATCCCTAGAGTTGACCATGGTAAGTGCCTAGTGGCTAGGGTTTCTAGGAAACCTAGGGTGGCCACTAAGAAGGTTATTAGGGAGGCAATCCCTAAGATTAACCATGGCAAGACCACAATGACCAAGGCACCAAGCCTAGGAGGGTCATTAGGAAGGTATCTAGGGAGGTTATCCCTAAGGAATACCTAATTAACCCTAGGAGCTCAAATAGATTTTGGGTTCCTAAGAGCGTGATTGATTCACGCTAGGTGGGTTTAGGGTGTGCCAACCTTGATTGGATGGGTAGTTAACTCAACCATGATAAATGTGGCATTTTAGGTCATTTTCAAGGTTATGGTTACCTTGGAAATACATTTGAGCTTTAATCCTAAAAGATTTTAGGATGTGCCAATATTATTTGAGAATTTTGATAAATTGATCAAATTGGCACAATTTAGGTTTAGAGGTTAGTGTGTCATTTTGGGTTTTTGGCACACTAGGGAGATTAGTAGTAATATGGCAAAATATACTTAATCATATCAAACGGAAACTAATATTAAAATTTAGGTATTATATACCTTGATATCTTATTTGTCATGCCTTGATTTGCCATATAACATGCCATGACATCATATTTATTTCTAGCATTTATATGTCATGATCATGTTTTTAGGATTAAGGATTTAAATGTCATGTGCTTTAGTTTTATATCATATGTCATGACATCATGATCATTGGCCATGTTTTATTTTTGCTATTATTATGCCATGATCATTTCATGCATTTAATTGATTAAAATTGATTTAAGGACAATGGCATGACTTGGAGTCCCATTTATAAGGGAATCAAGTAGAGTTGCCTTAGAAAAATGCATGAAACCCTAGTTTAGGGAGAACAAAACTCACATCTCACATCACATTGACATGTATGTATATTTATACACCCTAGATACATGTGAGATGCTAGGATATGAGTTGAGTTCAAGGTGCATAGTTTTTGCATCTAGATGAATTAAAACTCATCTAATTTCAATTGTGGATCATTGGGAAAGCTTGTGTACAAGTCATGTACATAGAGCCCAAGGAATATGATCCAAAATAAGGTTTTGAAAATATTTTAAAATCATTTTAGAAAACCTTGGTGAAGCCTATCTTTTGATAGCAATCACCAATGTTGAAGTTCATACAAAGTGAGCTAAAACATTGAAGTTTTTCTTCACTTTTGGATTTTATATCAATTTCGATATTTTATGGGTAAAATATTTTTCACCCATTGTATTGACTATAAGTAATAAACGTATCAAATTTCGTGATTTTTCGATATACGTAGAATTACTTATAACTTTTCAAAATTCAATTCTGATAGCTAAAATTCGAGAATTTCAGTTATCACTCATCGCCTAATGGCGATCATGATGTAGTGGCAATGACTAATTCGTAAGTAGTCATCGCTGATTTCGAAAAAAACAAGGTTGTTTAGCCCATTTTCAGCCATGGTAAAGGTCCCTAACCACTCCTAACCCTAGGATATACTTTGGGAAGCATTATAAAGGGTGAAAATACATTGGATATGGATTTGGAGAGGTGTTAGGTCAAAGTATCAAATTTAAGGGTGGAAGAGTTCATGTTTGAACTTAGAACCTTAATTTTGATGGTTTAGAGTTCCTATTAGCTTAGGAACTTCCCAAGGACATTGTTGGTGCAATGGTCAAGGGGGAGCAAGCCTTTAGGGGGAGTTATCCATCTTGGGATGATGGATGTGTTTCTCTTCTTGAAGGGGGAGAAGTTATTGGGAGAGTATCATCAATTGGGAAAATTGATGGGATTTTGAGAAACCCAATTTGGAAATTGGAAGAGAGTATAGGATTGCCTCTCTTGAGTGATATGAGACTTATCACTAGGAAAATGGTAGGCATCCTAGGTATTTTTGGATCAAGGGGGAGATTGTAAGATCTCATTGGGACATGAGACATTGACCTCCTTGGAGAGATAACCTTTTTGATGCATGTCAAAAAGGGGGAGAAGGTTAAATTACCAATTTAGAAAATTGGTAAGGGAATTTGAGTTAGTGGCCTAACTCAAGGTTTGTTTTGTCAAACATCAAAAAGGGAGAGATTGTTGGTGCAATCGGCCCAGGTCACGAATGACCAGACTCGAGTTTGACTCAAGTAATGTTTTGATGTTTGACAAAGTGGTTTGACATAGTATGTTTGACATTGATGTCGGTTAATGTTTTGGGGAGATTGTTTATACAATCAACCCAGGTTATAATTGACCAGACTCGAGTTTGACTCGAGGGATACTTTGATGGTTGACTAGGGTTGACCATGTGATTATGGGAAAGTCCAAACATTGGTCTTGGCAAGGTAAAGTCCAAGTCATGGGTACTTGGCATGGAAAGTCCAAGTGGGACACTTGGCATTTGGGAAAGTCCAAGTATTGAGTACTTGGCACAAGGGAAGTCCAAGCATGGGTCTTGGCATGGAAAGTCCAACATAGGTTGGCATGGGAAAGTCCAAGCTTGAGTCTTGGCATTTGAGAAGTCCAAGAGGTTTGATATTGGCGGCGTAAAGTCCAAGGGTGGAGTCTTGGCAGCATAAGTCCAATGGTTGATGGCGTAAAGTCCAAGCGGAGTCTTGGCGACGTAAGTCCAATGTGCCTTGGCGGTGTAGACACTGTTAGCATGACATAGTCGATGGAAGCACCTGAAGGCTAGCGCGATGGATGAACAAGTCATGGATGACTTGGAGGGATCTGAGAGGAGTAAGGCTGATGGAGATGGCTAGAAGGCTTAGGTCTAGGCTAAGGGTGGTCTAGCAAGTATGGGGACACCATACTTGGGTTAAAACCTCATCTTTGAGGTTGGCAGTCGAATGGCATTATGGCCGGTTCGACTGCCGTGAGTCGACTTGAGTTCGACTGCCGGCTTGGGGTTGAAAATGTGTTGGCAGTCGACTGCTGGGCTGATCAGTCGACTGCCATGGACGGCAGTGGACTGATGGTTCGGCCACGAGCATAGAATGCTCCGTAGCCGACTGGGCAGTCGGCTACGGGCGCTGGCAGTCGACTGTCAATGTTGGCAGTCGACTACCAAGAGATCCGTTAGAACTTGTCCAACGTGGATTGAGCCGTTGTCTCAGTTGGTAGTCGACCTTATAGCGATGACTAAAATCAAGGATAAAAGCAGTTGTTCGTGGATGGCTCTAAACAAGTTTTTTTCTTGGGTGATTTGAAGGGGAATAGTTGGTGCTCTTCCTGTCTTTCAAGGCTAGTCCAAGGCAACCAAAGATCAAGCAACCAAAGTGCTCTTGTAAAGTGTTTTTCTTTACTTGCATTGTATTTTTTACTTGTATTAGCTTGTATCTTTTGTATTACTTAGTGTAATCCTTGTACGAGGTTTCTCCACCTCCTATTTGTGTCGAGAAGGAGTTATTTGTGATTAGTGAGTGTGTGTGCATCACTAGAGCTCTTTAGAGCTCGATCCGTAGAGTATGAACCATTCGGTTCCGAACCACGTTATATCTCATGTTGTGAGTTGTGTTTGTTTTGTTTCGTTATTTTATTATTTCTATTTTCGCTGCGCTAATGAAATTATAGAGACAAATGCAACGAATTCCTTCATAGAACGTGCACGACGTTATTCACCCCCCCCCTCTAGCGGCCTCAAATCACTTACAATCAGTCGATTGATGTCCTATCCGTTGGATTTTTTCAGCGTGGATTGCACCGTTGTCTCACAACAACAGTGTCATCAGTCGACTGATGGTCCCGAGCAATCGACTGATAGGCAATTTTCAGCCCAGACAACAGCTTTAAATGGAGCTCGTGGAGGAGGAAATCACAATCGGTTCTTGAGCTACTTTGGAGGGATTTGTTGCTGCAAATCAGGGTCTCCAAGGCTATTCTTCAAGCAACCAAGATCAAGCAATCCAAAGCTCTTTGTAAAGTTTTCTTTACTTGCATTCCATTGTATTTGCTTTTATTTTTATTGTATTACTATTGTATATATTGTACGAGGTTTCTCCACCTCCGGATTGTTCTGAGAAGGAGTTATTCTTGATTAGTGGTGTGTGGTTGCATCACTAGAGCTCGTTGAGCACAATCCATGGAGTAGGAATTGTTCAATTCCGAAACACGTTATATCATTGTGTTTGAGTGTTTGTGATTGTATCTTGTGTATTATTTTTATTATTATTATTCTGCTGCACACTAACACGATTTGTAGACGCGATCACGAACAAATTCCATCTATGCATCCAACGCGCTATTCACCCCCCTCTAGCAGTCAACGAATCCTCTATAATTGGTATCAGAGCGAGGCCGCTCTTCAAGTTTAACAACTAAGGGAGCACGCTAGAGGGAAGAAGATGGAGATTCAAGAGATGTTGGGATGGGATATCAACACGTCGGTCCCTTACGCACTATATGGACGAGAAGGCTTCAATTCTTGGAAGAAAAGAATGGAAGATTTCATCATTATGAGAGACTTTGAGGAATGGTCCATTTTGATGGAAGGATTCGAATATTCAAGAGGACCAAAAGGAGGCTTCCTCAAAAAGAAGAGATGGACCGAGGAGCAACTCCAAGCCTTCGAGAAGAATGATAAGGTAATAAAATTCTTGGTTGATTTGATTCTTAACAACATTGTGTGTATGTTAGGTAATTACATGGATCCCAAAGAGCTTTGGAGCGATTTGGCCAAGCTACATGAAAATCCCGAACCGGTCCAAGAAGACTTGGAAGAGGAGGAGATTGAAGAAGAAGCTTCATCATCCTCACAAGAAAGTGAGGAGTCAGAAGTTGAGAGGGAGTCACTTTCGGATCGGTGGGAGAGGAATTGGAAGAGGTGGAAGAAGCCTCCACCTCTAGGATTGAGGGGGAGGAGAGAATTCCCACACCGAAACAACCTCAAGAGGAGCCATCTACCTCCGGGAGAGATAAAGAATCCACTCCGACCACCACAAATACCCTAGGTGACTCAAGAAATTTATTTCAAAATAAAATTCATATAATTTGCTTTGAGTGTAGGGAAATCGGGCACTATAAGAGCAAGTGCCCAAAGAGGGTCAAGAGGACTCCACCGGCACCTAAAAGTCAAGAGAAGTCAAAGGAAGTCGGAGCCCCGACAATTAAAAGCAAGGAGCACGTGGTGTGCTTCAAGTATCACCAAAAAGGGCATTATAGGAGTCAATGCCCTTTGGGGAAGAAGAAAGGGCAAGGAGCGACACATGTAAGGGGAGTCTCTAAGACAAACCCTAAGGTATATTTTAATGCATCTTCTAGTTCTAGTTTAAATGTCAAAAAGCATGCTAGGAATAATTTTAACAATCTTGCTATTGTAAATGAAAAGCATGCTAGAAACAATAAATATTTTTGTCTAGGCGCTAAAAGTGTTAAGTTTAATAATAAGGAGAAATTTGGGACTAATGTCCCTAGAAAAACCTTACCTAGGGAATCTATTAGAAAAATTGAAGATCACCTAGGTTTTAATCCCAAATAGACTAGGCATATGCCTAGAAAGAATAATGCCCAAGGAATAAATTAAAATTCAAAAATTGGCCAATTAGAAAAAGAAAATCAAGCTTTAAGGTCAAGGCTTGAGAAATTAGAGAAGACCCTTGCAAAGATATAAAATTCAATTAAAGGGTCAAATGGTCAAAGTCTAGGGTCTAAAAGTCAAAGTCAAAGACCTAGGAAAAAAGAACCATCCAAGGGCAAGCCTAAGCCAAAAATAACCTACCACAATGTTCCATTTGATTATGAAACTCAAATTAGGTCTAGCAAAGCCAATGTCAATAAGGAAGTCATCCCTAAGGTTGACCAAGGTAGGTGCCTAGTGGCTAGGGTTTCAAGGAAATCTAAGGAGGCCACTAAGAAGGTTGCAAGGGGAGTCACCCCTAGAGTTAACCATGGCAAGACCCAAATGACCAAGGCTAACAAGCCTAGAAGGGTCATTAAGAAGGTATCTAGGGAGGTTATCCTTAAGGAATACCTAATTAACCCTAGGAGCTCAAATAGGTTTTGGGTTCCTAAGAGCATGATCGATTCACACTAGATGGGTTTAGGGCATGCCAACTTTAAATGGAAGGGTAGTTAACCTAACCATGGTAAAGGTGGTACTTTAGGTAATTTTTAAGGTTATGGATACCTTGGAAATAGATTTGATATTATGATCCTAAAAGATTTTAGGATGTGCCAATACATTTTTAGGATTATGAAAAATCAATTAAATTGGCACAATTTAGGATTAGAGGTCATAATGTGTCATTTTGAGTTTTTGGCACACTTGGGAGATTAGTGGCATTATGGCAAAATATACTTAATTATATCAAATGGCAATTAATACTAAGTTTTAGGTATTATTATACCAATACATTTTATGTGTCATGCTTTGTTTGCCATATAACATGTCATGACATCATGTTTATTTTTACCATTTAATATGTCATGATCATGTTTAGGATTAAGGATTAATGTCATGTGTTTTTAGATTATATCATATGCCATGACATCATGATCATTAGCCATGCTTAATTTTTCTATCATTTATGTCATGATCATTCATGCATTTAATTTGTTTTTTAAAAAAATTGATTTAAAGACAATGGCATGACTTGAAGTCTCATTTATAAGGGAATCAAGTAGGGTTGCCTTAGAAAAATACATGAAACCCTAGATTAGGATGAACAAAACTCACATCTCACATCACATTGACTTGTATGTGTTTTTATACACCCTAGATATATGTGAGATGCTAGGATATGAGTTAAGTTTAAGGTGCATAGTTTTTGCATCTAGATGAACTAAAACTCATCTTATTGTAATGATGGATCATTAGGAAAGCTTGTGTACAAGTCATGTACATTAAGCCCAAGGAATATGATCCAATATAGGTTTTCAAAAACTTTTTAAAATCAATTTAGAAAACCTTGGTGAAGTCTATCTTTTGATAGCAATCACCATTGATGAAGTTGATATAAAGTGAACTAAAACATTGAAGTTTTTCTTCACTTTTTGGGTAAAATATTTTTCTAATATTTTTCACCCATTGTATTGGTCATAAGTATTATACGTATGAATTTTCACGATTTTTTGATATACATATAATTATTTACGAATTTTTGAAATTCATTTTTGATAACTGAAATTCAGAAATTTCAGTTATCAATCGACTGCCCTTGGTGGCAGTTGACTGATGGAGGCGGCAGTCGACTGATCTCTGATAGAGTCGACTGTCAGGCTGATTTCGGGAAAAACAAGGTTGTTTAGCCCGTGTTTAGCTATGGTAAGGGTTCCCTAAACACTCCTAACCCTAGGATACACTTTGAGAAGCATTATAAAGTGTAAAAATCCATTGGATATGGATTAGGAGAGGTGTTAGGGTGATGTATCAAATTTAAGGTATGGGAAAGCTCAATGTTGTACTTTGACCTTATTTTTGATGGTTTTAGAGTTCCTATTGGCTTAGGGACTTCCCAAGGACATTGTTGGAGCAATGGTCAAGGGGGAGCAAGCCTTTAGGGGGAGGTATCCATCATGAGATGATGGATGATATTTTTCCTCATGAGGAGGAAAATGGAAACTTTGAGATACCCAATTTGAAAATTGGGAGAGTGTATAGGATTGCCTCTCTTGAGTGATATGGGATTTATTACTAGGAAGATGGTAGGCAACTTAGGTATTTTTGGACCAAGGGGGAGATTATAAAATCTCATTGGGACATGAGACATTGACCTCCTTGGAGAGAACCTTTTTGATGTATGTCAAAAAGGGGGAGAAAGTGAAATTACCAATTTGGGATAATTGGTAAGGGAATTTGAGTTAGTGTTCTAACTCAAAGGTATGTATTTTTGTCAAACATCAAAAATGGAGAGATTGTTGGTGCAATTGGCCCAGGTCACGATTGACCAAACTCGAGTTTAACTCGAGCGATGTTTTGATGTTTGACATGGAGATTTGACATTGATGTTTGACATTGATGTCTGATAATATTTTGGAGAGATTATTGGTGCAATCAACCTAGGTCATGATTTACCGGACTCGAGTTTGACTCGAGGGGGATTTTGATGGTTGACTGGAGTTGACCATGTCATGGAAATTCCAAGTCTTGAGTACTTGGCATGTAAAGTCTAAGCATGGGTCTTGGCAAGGAAAAGTCCAAGCATGGGTCTTGGCATGGAAAGTCCAACATGGGTTGGCAAAGGAAAGTCCAAGCTTGAGTCTTGGCATTTGAGAAGTCCAAGGGGTTTGATATTGGCTACGTAAAGTCCAAGCAGAGTCTTGGCAGCGTAAGTCCAATATGCCTTGGCGGTGTAGACACCATTATCATGACATAGTCGATGGAAGCACCTGAAGGCTAGCGTATGGATGAATAAGTCATGGATGACTTGGAGGGATCCGATAGGCGCGAGGCTGACGGAGGTGGCTAGAAGGCTTAGGTCTATGCTACGGGTGGTCTAGCAAGTATGGGGGCACCATACTTGGGTTAAACCTCATGTTTGAGGTTAAAACCTCATGGTGTGAGTCAACTAGGGTTTGACTGCGAGGAGTGCCCTAGCAGTCAACTGCCAGAGGTGGGCAGTCGACTGTTTGGCTGAGCAGTTGACTGATCTTGTGATAAGTCGACTGGTGCTTGGTATTTCAGGCACAGAATGAAGTCGGACTCGACTGCTGGGGTTAGCAGTTGAGTGAAGGTTCGATCAGTCGACTGATGGACATGATTAGTCGATTGATGTCCTATCCGTTGTATTTTTCCAGTGTGGATTGCATCGTTGTCTCACAGCAACAGTGTCATCAGTCGACTGATAGGCGATTTTCAGCCCAGGCAACATCTTTAAATGAAACTCATGGAGGAGGAAATGACAACCAGTTCTTGAGCTACTTTAGGGGGATTTTTTGTTGCAAATCAGGGTCTCCAAGGCTATTCTTCAAGCAACCAAGATCAAGCAATCCAAAGCTCTTTGTAGAGTTTTATTTACTTGCATTCCATTGTATTTGCTTGTATTTTTATTGTATTACTGTTGTATACATTGTACGAGGTTTCTCCACCTCTGGATTATTTCGAGAAGGAGTTATTCTTGATTAGTGGTGTGTGGTCGCATCGCTAGAGCTCGTTGAGCTCGATCCTTGGAGTAGGAACCGTTCGGTTCCAACCCATGTTATATCATTGTGTTTGAGTGTTTGTGATTGTGTCTTGTGTATTGTTTGTATTATTATTATTCCACTGTGCACTAACACGATTTGTAGACGTGATCATGAACAAATTTCATCTACGCATCCAACGCGCTATTCACCCCCCCTCTAACGGTCAATGAATCCTCTACGCAAGTTATGTACATCTAACCCATAAACCATGATTGAAATTAAGGTTTGAAAAACCTTGGTGAAGTCTATCTTTTGATAGAAACCACCATTGACAAAATTGATACAAAATTAGATAAAAATTTTAAAGGTTTCAATGCTTTTGAACTTTGTATCATTCTTTGAAATTAATGGGTTTTTTAATTTAAAATTATTTTCACCCATACTATTGACATGAGTATTATACATATGAAATTTCAAGATTTTTAGACAAATATATAATTACTTATGAATTTTAAAATCTCAATTATAAACATCGATTCCTGTAAATGCAGAAACTAGTCAACTACCGCATAGAGCAGTCGACTGTTCGTGGTTCAGTCGACTGATATCTGATTTTCAATCGACTGCTGGATCTGATTTCGGTTAGCTGATTATCATCCACCTTAGCTTGATCAAGGTCTGTTTAGATGATTATCATCCACCTTAGATAACCTAACCACTCCTAACCCTATGATATGCTCAGAGAAGTATTGGAAGGGTGAAATTATCATTGAAAATGATTAAGAACGTTAGTTAGGGTGGAGTATCAAATTTTAAGGGAGGTTAAAGTTCAAGTTTATCCTTTTACCCTTATTTTCGATTATTTAGATTTTATATTGGGTTAGGAACTCTCCAGGGACATTATTGGTGCAATGGTCAAGCGGAGTAAGCCTTTAGGGAGAGGTTGTCCATCAAGGAATGATGGATGTTTTTTTTATAGGGAAGAATGAGGATTGTCTCTCATTTAGTGATAAGGGATTGTATCATTAGGGAGAATGAAGGCATTTATGATGATTTTGGACCAAGGGAAAGAATGAATGGTTATCATTGGAAGATGAAATATTGAAAACCTTATTAGGCTTTTTGATGTATACCAAAGGGGGAGAAGTAAGGGTTTAAGTTAGATAAACCTTCATTATGCTTGGGTATAAGAAGAGTTAGTTGGGCTTATGGGTTAGCATAACTTAAACGTATTGTCAAACTTCAAAAAGGGGAGATTGTTGGTGCAATTGACCAGGTCACAATTGTCCAGACTCGAGTGGAACTCGAGTAGTAGTTTGATGTTTGCCAATATAATTTGACAATATGGTTTGACCATATGTTGACCATATCACTAGTGGATGATTGGGATCTCAAAGGTCATATGGGGAAGATTGTGATGAAGAGATTGTTGGAGTAATCTGCCTCAGGTCAAGGTTAGCCAAACTTGAGTGAGACTCGAGTAGAAGTCCAAGTATAGATACTTGGCATGGAGAAATCTAAGATTGGATTCTTGGTAAGGAGAAGTCCAAGTATAGATACTTGGCAAGCAAAAGTCAAAGGGTGGAGTCTTGGTAAGGAAAAGTCCAAGTATAGATACTTGGCAAAAGAAAAGTCTAAGGGTGTAGTCTTGGCGATGAAAGTCCAAATATTGATATTTGACAAAGGAAAAGACCATGGGTGTAGTCTTGGTCATATAAGTCTAAGTGTGTAGTCTTGACAGTGTACGTGTAAGTCCAAGTGTGTAGTCTTAGCGGCGTAAGACCCGGTAGCATGACTAGCCCGATGGAAGCACTTGAAGGCTAGGGCCAAGGGTGAGGAGTCATGGACTCGAACCAAGGTCTTGAGGCTAATGGAAGTGGCTAGAAAGCTTAGGTCTAGGCTTAAGGGTGAGTGTCAAGTATGAGGGGATCATACTAGGGTTAAACCTCAGTTTTGAGGTGTATCAGTCGACTAATGGCTTTGGCCCGCCAACTGGTTGAGTGTTAGGCACTCGGAGCAGTTGACTGGTGAGTAATCAATTACAACTCGACTACTATTGTGGCTCTGGTAGTCAACTGGTGGCTACCACCAGTCAACTGGCCACTGGCAGTCGACTACCATGGATGGGTAGTCGACTGGCTATAAGTGGATAGGGCATAGAATGTCTCATAGTCGATTTGGTAGTCGACTGCTAGTAAGGACAGTCGGCTGCTATGGTATCTATTAGGCAAAAGCATATGTGGATGAGTCTGTTGTGAGACAATGGATAAGGGAACAGTCAACTGCTAGGCAAAAATTCAATCTGATGCAGGCTATAAATGGAGTAGCTCGTGGAATATTTTTTAAGTCGGTTCTTTCTGATTTGGAAGGGGATTTGTTGTTGCATTCCAGACCTTCCAAGGCATTCAAAGCAACCACATCAACAAGCAATCAAAAGTTCAATCTTGTAAAGTGTTTTCACTTGTTTTTCCATTTGTTATTGTATTTGGTTGTTTTCCTTATTTATTGTTGTAAACATTCATATTGTACGAGGTTTCTCCACCTCTGGATTGTATTTCAAATAGGAGACAAGTTTTAGTGGTGTAGATACTAGAGTTCGGCTATAGAGTAGGAACTAGGATTCCAAACCACGTAAAATAGTGGTGTAGTATTTGTGATTGTATTTGTATGGTTGTTTACTATTTGTATTTGTATTTCCACTATGCTGACGAATTGTAGACAAGCGCGATCGAAGAAATTGATAAAATACTATTCACCCCCTCTAGCGTATCAAATCGTTCCCAATAGAATACTCCATATTTCTGTTGATGTAGGGAGCATCACTTCGTAGTTTTGATGTATGAACCATAGTTAAAGATAGGATTTACTTGTGTTTTAATATGAGTGTTAAGTGTGCAGGTTTAACAGGAAAGTCCTAGTAGGTCGAGCAGACTGGATACTAGGCAATGAGTATTGAAAGTACTAATAGGTTGTGTTGATCGGATACTAGGAAGAAGCATTGACAGATCAGGAGGATCGGACATCAAGCATGAAGACCGATTGGGTCAGGAGATAGGACAATCGGCATGAAGAACAGCTACGTTAGGGAGACTGGATAGATGGCAGAAGTCCTGGTGGGTCAAATCGGATGTCAAGCATGGTAAGTCCGACTGAGAAACCAACAGGTAAGCCTCGAGTGAAGAGGTGAGGCCGAGTCCTCTATTGGGGGACAAAGCTAGGTGTCAATCCAACGGATAATCCGTGTGGGATTAAGAAGTCGAGATCGGGAAGTATTACTACTGCCATTACATTTCATATTGTATATATTGCTAATCTTGTTTTGAAACGGACCAGCCCACTAAAACGATTCCAAGTCCAGTCGACTGGATACCTAGTTAGCAAGATAAGCTAGTGATCGATCAGGGATCTGGCGACCAAGATGGAAAAAGCTCCAACCAACTAGGGAGGTCCAGTCGAATGGAAAGGCAAAATTCCCGATGCGAAGCTAGGTGACCAAGAGTCGAGTGGACCAGGTCTAGTCGACTAGGAAATGTAGAGGAATCATTGATCGCTAGAGGGGGTTGAATAGCGGTTTCACTTCGTCTCGATGGATTCCGTTCACGTTTGTCTACAAGGCTTGTTATGCGTAGAGGAAATAATAATAAAGAAATAACAAAATATGAAAAACACTAACAATACACAAGGATATGAAACGGACCAGCCCATTGAATGGATTCCAATCGACTGAAGTCCAGTCGACTAGATACCTAGTTAGCAAGATAAGTTAGTGATCGATTGGAGATCTGGCGACCAAGATGGAAAGAGATCCATTCGACTAGGGAGGTCCAGTCAAATGGAAAGGCAAAAATCCTGATGCGAAGCTAGGTGACCTAGAGTCAACTGGACCAGGTCCAGTCGACTGGGAAATGTAGAGGAATCGTTGATCGCTAGAGGGGAGTTAAATAGTGGTTTCACTTTATCTCGATGGATTGCGTTCACGTTTGTCTACAAGGCTTGTTATGCGCAGAGGAAATAATAATAAAGAAATAACAAAATATGACAAACACTCACAATACATAAGGATATACATGGTTCAGAACCTTAGGGTTCATACTCCACGGGACCAGCTCAAATGAGCTCTAGTGATACACACCACCACTAATACACTCCTCAGAACAATCCGGAGGTGGAGAAACCTCATACAAATGATTAAAAAAGTAATACAAAGAAATACAACAAGTAAACTAAGCAATACACAAATACAAGTAAAGAAAACTTTACATAAAGAACTTTGAATTGTTTACTTGTTTATTGCTTTGTACTGGATTTGAAGGACTGAAAAGCACCAACTATTCCCCTTCAAATTGCCCCAAGAACCATTAGTTGAAATTCTCCATGAATAGCTCCTTTTATGCCTCCGTACAACCTGTATTTCCGCGTGGAAGTCGACTGCCCAAAGGCACTAGTCGACTACCTAAAGTGTCATTGTCTCACACCGGACTTAATCCACATTGGCATTCCAAGTAACGGATACAATGACAGTCGACTGTTGATGTGCACGAACGCAACCTCAAATCTCACGACGGAGACCGTCGAGGACTCAAAGCGTGTGCTCGCGCTCAACGCCCGCAAGTGCACGGATGTCGTCAAGTAATAAAGATTATCGATCCCACAGGGACTGGGATTCGAATATCAATATATTCAGTGGTTGTAATTGTTCGGACATAACTCTAAGAAGTTTCGATTGGTGAGGGCTGTCGGTGGACTTTACTCTATACGGTGTCACATGGAGGAGGAAGGGAATGTGCCGCGGTCTTCAAAGGTGATTCTAGGACTTCGATTTCGCTTGTGTATCACAAAACAATGCTGTCAATTGGTGTTGTCTAGACGTTTATCTATGGTTTTGTGGAAGGGACATCATACACTCTCCCGATGAGCCGCCGCATCTACTGAGAGCTATCTCCACCTAAAAGGACGAGATAGACGATACGAGGATGTCAAATCAATCCCTACGATGAACCGTTTCCGATTCCACCGCACCCTTCTACCCACAGTTACAGGAGATCAGGTTTACCCCTAGGTTCCTTGTATAAAATCCCCTAAATCTTAAATACGAGGGTTGTCACACCTTGTATCGCCTAAGCACAGCAGATAGAAAACCAAACACGCATATATATAGTAAAAACAACTACCAATTGTCAAATCAAACTCAAAGGCAGAATTTAACATGAACCAACATTATAATGTGCACACAAGCTACTCCTTAATCCTAGAATCGAAAGTACTACTCCATGTATATGAAGGAAAAATCACAAAACATGTTTATGTTCGAATACATAAGGAATAAAACGCAGGAACAAAGGATTACAATGCTTTCGTGGTCTTCTCTCTGGTGTTGAAGTGCAAGGCGTGGACCTCCGGTGGTGTTCCTCCTCCCCATTGCAAGTTCCGAAAGCTTTTTAAGGCTTCGGCGTGTCGTCCTAGCCGTCGTGCCTCCTCCCTAGGGTTTGGGCGGAGCCATCCTTATATAGACATCACCTTGGACCGCTGTAAAATCCGAAAAAACCCTAGTTGCATAAATCTGGTGGGCCACCACACGATCGTGTGGAAACACACGGCCAGGCCGTGTGCGGCCCTGGGGTGGCTGATCTCACCCATTGGACATGGTCGTGTCCCATTCTACGTCTAGCTGCAAAATGTCCTTCTTTTGCTACGAAAGTGCGTCTTTTTCCCCCGAAATGTTATCCTGCACACAAAAGTACAAAGAGCAAACCTCTGAACCAGAAAATAGGAAATGCATGCAAAATAGAGTGACATATGCATGAAACTAACATAAAAATGTAATGAGATGTGAACAAAAACTACTCCTAAAACCCTATATGTTTTTCTCACATCACATCCCCCAGACTTAAATCTTTGCTTGTCCTTAAGCAAACCTCAATGCCATGAAATTTTAAAAATATATTGTTCCATACTTAGTATGCTAACTAAATTTATCAAGTGGTATTTTCAATCAAAACAAAATAGATGTGTTCTACGAAATTCACTAAGTTAGCTTCTCGTGCACGTGCTAAGCAAATCTTCTTAAGGGATACTCGTTCCATGGTAAGTTAAATTGTCATCCTATAGCTTTCCTAAGGTCTCCGGCTCATAGGCACTTACCTGCCCAAGGCGAGGGTCGTTCCCTAGGTCTAGCACAAAGTCTCAAAGGCATGCTCGGTATTGAGAGAAATTGGTAGGTGTTTCCCCAGTAACTTAACTCGGTCTCAAAGGGGCACCTAATCATTTTCACCCACGACAATTGTTTTTTTATCCCTTATAATCTCTTTTCCTTCTTTCCTTTCTCCTTTTTTTTTTCTTTTTCATTTCTTTTTTTTTCTCTCACCGGGATTTTGATTTTTCTGAATGGGCTTACACAATTTGAGCATCTCCAGTAACTAAAATGCTAAACCAAGAGTCACCTATGGATTCCAAAGTACTCGACTACTGAGATGAATCATAACTAGATATGTACTAGATTTTCCCTTTCAAAGTGTTCGACATGTGTAGGTGTAAAAATAGAAGCTGACCAGTGTAAGTCTAGAACATTCGTTAGGACAAATAAAATAAAATACCACAAGATAAATGAAGTTACACTACTCATGGAAACAACTCATGAAGAATACTTTTAAAAATACTACTGAGGCAGCCTTACAGATAACAAAAACTAAGTACTGAAAGAAATTCAACAACCCATGCATGAATAAATGAATGAAAACACCAGAAAAGAAACTACTGCTAGGAAACAAAACAAAATAGACTTTGGGGACCGCCTAGACTTAAATGAAAATATACCTCTAGTATGGTGGACGAGGTGGAAAGTCTAGAAGCCTCGGCATCTCTGGATCCTGGGAGAACCTGTTGCTGAGCCGCTGATGTCATATGTACATGTGGTCGATCTAGGAGCTGGTGGATGCAGCGGCTGCTCAATGCTCCTCCTCCCTAGCCCACTGCGCCTACTGGGCATGCATGTGCTACCGCATCTCCCTACGGTAGGCAGCTTCATCTTGGCGATGAACAACCTCCTCCTAGAAGTATATGTGGGCCTCGTCGTAGAACTCCTCAGCCCGTTGGAAGTGCTCCCGAAAACCTTGGAACTCCACCTACATGTGGGCGCTCTGCTCCTCCTATCGCTGCCTCTGCATCTGCTGCTCGGCGTATATATCGTCGAGGCACGATCAAAACTATGAGAAATTATAGGCTGACATACCTGCATCCTACTCAAAAGTAGCAAAAGATGGTGGTGTAGGTGCAGGCTCATGTCGGCGTGGACTAGGTGGGCTCCTATGCATGTGTGGACTAGAGGGAGAGTGATATAAAGGTGGAGAGATGGGGGCCGATGTTGATGGTCCCTCATGTGGAGGGGACTCCACTATCAGGTCCAAACGCCAGTTGGCACGTATAGCGATGGCGGTACGATCCGGGTCGGGGAGCCTAAGAGCCGTCAGATTTTTTCTTACAAAGCATAAGGAGTCTCCTTCTCTCACAATCATTTTCATAGTCATGCACACTCCTAGGTCGATCCTAGGGCTCCCCTTTATATTCTCTAATATAGTGTAATCGTACCGCATCCTATGACAAATGTGGGTAAGTAGGCCTACTACATTAATCTCGCCTCATGCTGCTTTGCCCATCTTCACAAAGTGTCTGATGAAGTGGGACCCTACATAGACGCTACTCCTTTCTTGTAGCATGTCCCAGACGCAAAGCAACTCGCTAGCTCTAACTACACCGTCACTCTCCCCACAACCAAATATAGTACTGGCCATGATGCGGTGGAGGTATCGGAAAATGGGGTTTTGGAGGCGCGACGCTTTGGCCCTAGATGGGTCATAAGTGTAGGGAATTCTTTATGCCAAATGGCATATGCGCAACGGAAAAATTAGGATCCCTTCCAAGTGATCCATGCGAAAGCAAACTCGTATAAAATAAATTTCTCTAAACCAAGCCTATCTTATAGGAGAGGATTACCTTTGTTGCGTGCCCTTGTTAATCCCGCTTCTTCCTTTTGTTTGTTGGATCTTTAGCACGTTCAAGTGTCCGTGCCTCTATATGTATCCACACGAGCAAGCTCTTGTCTCACAAAAGAAAACTAGAGGAGCTCTCCTTTACTTCTTGCTAGAGAAGTCCCTAAAGGAGAGGAAGCTAGGGAAAAAGAGAAGGGAAGAAGAAGACTACTCTTCTTGCTACACTCACAAAAGCCACACAACAATAAGCTCTCAAGCTCTCTCCAAGCCTCAAGCTCCCAACAACCACACCCACAATTGCTTTGGCCGGCCACTCCATGGGGTCTTTTATAGGGTTGGAAAAACCCTTTCACCTCCACACATTCAATGCAATCCATTGCATTGGGACATTTGTTTGGCCGGCCACTTAAGGAGACAAAACCATTTTGTTTCCTTCCACCTTATCTAGCTTAGGTGGATGCTTAGGTGGCATGCTTATGTGGCATTCTTATGTGGCATTCATGCATGTTGAATTAATCTTATTAATTCAATTAAGCTTATGTTATCATATTGAATTAATCTTATTAATTCAATTAAGCTTATGTTATCATATTGAATTAATCTTATTAATTCAATTAAGCTTATGTTATCATATTGAAGTAATCTTATTAAATCAATGAGGTGACATATTGAATTAATCTCATTAAATCAATTAGCTAAAATTCTCATTAAGCTTAAAGTCCAAAAACCATTTTGTACTTAAGCTTATTCCCAAATTATTCTAGTCAAACTAGAATACTCTAATTCCTCTAATTATCATGCTCTTTGTGTGTGACCCTATAGGCTCTCATAACGTTGGCAGTGGACCTAAACTCTTTTAGATACACAAGCAATGAGCGGCATCTAGCAATACATCATTGCTACCCAAGTTACGAGATAAGTCAAGATCCGACTAACCTTTCCGTGACTACTATAATATATGACCGTGTCCTTCTATCCTTGATATCAGATTGATCAATGAGGCATAGACCATGTCATCCTCGATCAATCTATGTGTTTCTTGATCCCTGAGTAAACTAACTCAAACAAATGAGCTCAATATCTCATATTGATTCATTCGAGCATGGCCATGCGTTTTAGTAGTTCTACTCAATCAAGGGGCCCACCGATATCACTCTCGTCATATGAGAGGGATAGATCCCATCTACATCACTCACATCCCTCCGCATAATTTGTTATATACCCAGTAATCGCCTTTATGGTCCACCCTGTTACGGGTGACGTTTGACGATACCAAAGTACATAACTCCTTATGTAGGGAACCATAGTGACTTCAGGTCTAAGGACTATTCATACAAATATTCACATGAGAAAGTTTATGACACTCATATAACGATCCATGAAACTTTCTCATGGCGGGTCAGTTCAGTATATATTCTCTAATATATACCCATGTGTCAACTTGATATCATATATCCATGACTTGTGAGATCAAGTCATCAATTGACCTATATGCTAGTCTTTATGTATTAATATTGCCCTTGCATATTAATACTTGACTAGGAACATTTAGAAAGTGTTCTCTACAGCCTCTCATAATCAATTCTGCCAATTGATGTGTAGAGATAAGAACCTACTTTTCTAGGGCATTACTATATTTAATTTAGCCGCACAAGCAAGACTTAAATATAATAACCAATCTTTGCCTTTATAGAATATGATACAAAATGTTCCCTATTCAACCATCACATGATTGGTTCTAGGGCTATAACTAACAATCTCCCACTAGCACTAGTACCAATCACTATGATATCTAATACCTAGTGACCTAGTGTGACCATCATGCTTCCTCCGTACAAAGCCTCGTCAATGGATCTGCGATGTTAGCTTCGCTTCAGACTCTGCATATCCTCACATCTCCTCTATCGATGATCTCTCGAATGAGATGGAAGCGCCGCAAGATATGTGTTTGGTCCGCCGATGTGATCGAGGTTCCTTAGCTCGCGTAATAGCCCCATTGTTGTCACAATAGAGGTCTATTGGATCTGCAATGCTAGGAACTACCCCAAGTTCACTGATGAACTTCGGAGCCAAACACGACCTCCTTTCTTTGCATCGATGCAAAGCAATATACTCCTGTTGTAGAATCAAGAATCGTGTCTCGCTTGAACTCTTCCACCACACCCACCATTCGTGCAAAACACGCACTCGATTGCGATCTATAGTCATCCTTGTCTGCGGGAAGCTCATGTAACCCTTTACGCTAGCTCTCATTGCCTTCCAAATATCGTGAAATATTCTTTCGCTTCTTCGTAAGTATTTAAGAATATTTTGATCGCTATCCAAAGGACTTTCACCGATCCGACTGTATCTACTCGCCATGCTCAAAGCATACGAGACGCCGAGACGAGTACAAAGCATGGCGCATATGATAGACCCTATAGCGATGCATAAGGGATCTTATCCATGCGATCTCTCTCCTCCAGAAGAGGGACATTGAGTCTTCGAAAGACTCACACCATGTGATAAAGGCAAAATCCTTTCTTGGAATTTTGCATAGCAAAACGATCTAGCACTTTATCAATGTATGTACTGACTTAGGCCAAGTAATCTTTTAGATCTATCTCTATAGATCTTGATGCCTAGAATATAGGCACTTCACCTAAGTCTTTCATCGAGAAACAATTCCTAACCACATCTTCACAGATCGAGTGAGGGAATATCATTTCATGAGAAGTATGTCATCTACATACAAGACAAGAAATACAACTGTGTTCCCACTATTTCTCTTGTAGACACAAGGTTCATCTTCATTCTTGATGAAACCAAACTCTTTGATTGCATCATCGAATCAAGATTCCACTTGAGAGGCTTGCTTAGTCCATAAATGGACCTTTGCGCTTGCATACCTTTCCAGGATGCTTTGGATCTTCAAAACCCTCGTGTCAGTCATGTACACATCCTCGAGTAGCTTTCCATTCAAAAAGCGGTTTGACATCCATCCGCCAGATCTCATAATCGTGGTAGGTCGCAATAGCAAGTATGATCCGAATGGATTTAAGCATCGCAATCGTGAAAAGGTTTCATCATAGTCAATACCATGAATTTGTTTGAATCCTTTAGCCACCAATCTACCTTTATAGGTATGCTTATTACCATCCATGTCGCCTTTTTACTTTAAAGACCCACTTACACCCAATGGGTTTTACCTTCGTGGATCAACCAAGGTCCATACTTGGTTAGTGTACATGGATTCCATTTCGGATCTCATGGCCTCTAGCCATTTCTAACTGGGCTCATCATAGCTTCTGATAGGATGTAGGCTCGCCAAGATCGATAAGCAATACCTCACCGTTGTCACCAAGAGAAAAGAATATCTCTCAGTCGATGACGACGATCCTATCGATCTACGAAGAGGTCGGTCTACTTGAACATGTGTTTGCTCCACAACTCTTTGGGCAACAATTTCTCATCCACAACACTTTGTGGTTCCTGCTCATTTTCCATCGCCTTAGTGTTATCGCTCATCTTGAACTTCTTCAAGATGAATTTTACTCCCACTAGTTTTTCTAGAAATAAATTCTCTTCTAGAAAGACAAAGATTTCGCAACAAACACCTTGCCAAGTGTGGGATTGTAAAAGTAATATCCCTTAGTTTCCTTGGGATATCCGACAAAATAACACTTATCCGATTTGGGTCCTAGTTTATCCGAGACTTGACGCCTTACATAAGCTTCACAACCCCAAATCTTTATAAAAGACATTTTGGGACTCTTCCCACCCATATCGATATGGTGTCTTTTCTACGGCTTTTGATGGGACGCGATTAAGTGTGAAAGCTACTGCCTCTAGAGCTAGTCCCAAAAGGAAGTAGGTAGATCACCTGGCTCATCATTGATCGTACCATATCTAATAGAGTACGATTTCTCCTCTCGATACACCATTCCATTGTGGTGTTCCAGGAGTGAGTCGGGATATTATCCCACACTCACCAGTGATCACGAAACTCGACTAAGGTATTCACCACCTCGATCTGATCAAGTAGCTGACACGCTACCAAGTTGGTTTTGTACTTCATTCTTGAATGCTTTGAACTTTTCAAAGGATTCTGACTTATGTCTCATCAAATATAAGTAGCCAAATCTACTCATATCATCAGTGAAAGTAATAAAGTACTTATAGCCTCCTCTGGCTTCGACATTGAAAGGCCCACATACATCAGTATGTATGAGTCCTAACAAGTCTGCCGCTTCTCTCCATGTCCACTAAATGGAGTTTTAGTCATCTTTCCTAAAAGGCAAGATTCGCATACCTCATATGATTTAAAATCAAATGAGTCCAATAATCCATCTTTATGGAGTTGGGATATGCGTTTTTCATTTATGTGACCTAGGCATAAAGGTGCAGAGATATGTTTGGTTCTAATCATTCGATTTGAACCGCTTGGTATTTACGTTATAAATTGGGTTTTCTAAATCTAGAACATAGAGACCATTCATAAGTGGTGCATTACAATAGAACATTTCATTTAAATAAATGGAACAACATTTGTCCTTTATTATAAAAGAAAAATTTTTCTTGTCTAAACAAGATACAGAAATTATGTTCTTTGTCAATGCAGGTACATATAAGCACTCCTCTAGTTCTAAGATAAGCCCAGTGGGCAAAGACAAAGAATATGTTCCTACAGCTACAGCAGCAACTTTTGCGCCATTGCCTACTCGTAGGTCTACTTCGCCTTTTGCCATTTGTCTACTATTTCTCAGTCCCTGCACATTATTACAAATGTGAGATGCACATCCGGTATCTAATACCCATGTAGAAGAAATAGATAGATTAACTTCTATAACGTGTATACCTGAGGCAGAAGTCCCACTTCTTTTATTCTTTACTTCCTCAAGGTAGACTTTGCGATTCGCTTCCGATGTCGATCTCACCGCAATGGAAACAGTCCCCTTCCTTAGGTACTTTACCTTTACCCTTTGTAGTGGATGAATTGGCCTTGCCTTTGGCTTGGGTCTTACCCTTGCCTTTGCGCTTACCTTTGCCCTTCTTGACCATTAGTACGTTACTAACTTTCTTTTTGAGATTGTTGTGATTCTTAACATCTTTGAGAATCTCGAGCAAAGGTTTATCAATTTCATTCATGTTATAATTCATGACGAATTGATTATATGCTTCGCAACGCGATTGCGAGGATAACATCGGTTGCCAATTCTTGGCTCGATGGAAAACCTAGTCTTTCAAGGTTCTCAACGCGTACCCAATCATTTTAGTCGTGAGTTCCCTACAGTGTTCCTTCTTGCATCTTGCATGCAAAAAGAGCCTTAGACACTTCAAAACGCTCGTGCCTAGCTTGTCCTTGATATAGTTGTTTCAAATGCTCAACCATATCATAGGCATCCATGTTCTCATGTTGCTTACAAGCTCTCGAGTTCATGGTGGCAAGCATAAGACATGACACATCTAATCGTCATCTTGATGCTTCTTATAAGCATCCTTTTTGACGAGTGGCGCATGGGCGGGTGTTTGAGGTAGACTGCTCTAGGACATACATTTGCGTTCTTGTTTGAGGATAATCCTCAAGTTCCTATACCGATCAAGAAAGTTCGCTCCATTAAGCTTGTCCTTCTCGAGACGGATTTGGTGTTAGATGTCATGGTGATCTACAACATTAAAATGCAAAGTTAAGTATCATACCTAAATCATTTAATTAGGCCTTTAATTAAATGAGGCTCCCACTAAATTCTCATAGCTACTATTTAGCTATAAATTTATATGGGATAAAGATCCACATTATAATTCGTCTTGAGTTAGCTTTGGCTAATCGCCCAAGACGTAGTATAATTAGGTAGGCAATCTTTTGCCAATTACATCTGATGTAACTCTTTAATAGCTTTGGTTAAGTTTTAGATTAGTTTAGTGTTTATTCATAAAACACTTCAGTGTGGCGAGTGAGGGCCTTCTTGGATATCGAGCAACGACCACTTCTAAGACAAAGCTGATGTTCTGAAATCACATAAAACTAATTTTAAAACTTATGTTCAAAGCTAATATATGCCTCTACTTTCTTAACTAATTAAGAAAACTTAATTAAGTCTTAACCAAGTTTGATAGCGGGACATCACGATTGTCCACTCGCACTCTTCCAAGATAAAATGCATTGCTTTGCTTTGGCAAACCCAATAACAAATGATCGAGGAAGTAGTGAGTACCAAGCTTTAGTAGGCATATCGTTTTGACTTATTAAGAAATAAACATGTATCATATACATATTAGCATACATCACATATAAGCTAAACTAATCATGCATCACATACAAGCTAAACTAACATGCATCACATACATATTAAACTAAGCGTGTCATGGTTATGGCCCTTATTCTACAATCTTCTCAAGCCAATGAAAAGAATGATTGGTCAACCTAGGGATAGCATCTTCTCCTAAGTGCTTCCTTTTGGTTGTCTTGTGTGTTGACTTCCTCCTTGTAACCTCATCTTCCAATGGACCCTCCATCTTTGTTTTGTACATTACAAAAGGAGAAATACTCGAGTTACATTCGAGTCTAAAACTAATTTTACAACAAGAATTTTAGGAGGAAGGCACGACACCAGTGAGTATTTAAGAATTACAACACACACATTCACAAACCTTTTGGGACTAGGCCATAACCATGCACCATGTCATTTTAACTTTTAAAGACATTGGATATTTTATTATGTTTGACAATTGCTAATGCAATTATCAACTCATAATAAATATATCTTCTATATCACATATAAAATAGAAAACCTATTTTATATCGATCTTTCATAAGTGGCTCTGATACCACCTTGTAGGGAATTTTTATGCCAAATGGCATATGCATAGAACGGAAAAATTAGGATCCTTCCAAGTGATCCATGCGAAAGCAAACTCGTATAAAATAAATTTCTCTAAACCAAGCCTATCTTATAGGAGAGGATTACCTTTGTTGCGTGCCCTTGTTAATCCCGCTTCTTCCTTTTGTTTGTTGGATCTTTAGCACGTTCAATGTCGTGCCTCTATATGTATCCACACGAGCAAGCTCTTGTCTCACAAAAGAAAACTAGAGGAGCTCTCCTTTATTTCTTGCTAGAGAAGTCCCTAAAGGAGAGGAAGCTAGGGAAAAGAGAAGGAAGAAGAAGACTACTCTTCTTGCTACACTCACAAAGCCACACAACAATAAGCTCTCAAGCTCTCTCCAAGCCTCAAGCTCCCAACAACCACACCCACAATTGCTTTGGCGCCACTCCATGGGGTCTTTTATAGGGTTGGAAAAACCCTTTCACCTCCACACATTCAATGCAATCCATTGCATTGGGACATTTGTTTGGCCGCCACTTAAGGAGACAAAACCATTTTGTTTCCTTCCACCTTATCTAGCTTAGGTGGATGCTTAGGTGGCATGCTTATGTGGCATGCTTATGTGGCATTCTTATGTGGCATTCATGCATGTTGAATTAATCTTATTAATTCAATTAAGCTTATGTTATCATATTGAATTAATCTTATTAATTCAATTAACTTATGTTATCATATTGAATTAATCTTATTAATTCAATTGCTTATGTTATCATATTGAATTAATCTTATTAAATCAATGAGGTAACATATTGAATTAATCTCATTAAATCAATTAGCTAAAATTCTCATTAAGCTTAAAGTCCAAAACCATTTTGTACTTAAGCTTATTCCCAAATTATTCTAGTCAAACTAGAATACTCTAATTCCTCTAATTATCATGCTCTTTGTGTGTGACCCTATAGGCTCTCATAGCGTTGGCGGTGGACCTAAACTCTTTTAGATACACAAGCAATAGCGGCATCTAGCAATACATCATTGCTACCCAAGTTCTGAGATAAGTCAAGATCCGACTAAGCCTTTCCGTGACTACTATAATATATGAGTGTCCTTCTATCCTTGATATCAGTTGATCAATGAGGCATAGGCAGTGTCATCCTCGATCAATCTATGTGTTTCTTGATCCCCTGAGTAAACTAACTCAAACAAATGAGCTCAATATCTCATATTGACTCATTCGAGCATGGCCATGCGTTTTAGTAGTTCTACTCAATCAAGGGGCCCAGATATCACTCGTCATATGAGAGGATAGATCCCATCTACATCACTCACATCCCTCCGCATAATTTGTTATATACCCGATGTCGCCTTTATGGTCCACACCTCACGGGTGACGTTTGACGATACCAAAGTACATAACTCCTTATGTGAGGAACCGTAGTGACTTCAGGTCCGAGGACTATTCATACCAATAGTCACATGAGAAAGTTTATGACACTCATATAACGATCCATGAAACTTTCTCATGGCGGGTCAGTTCAGTATATATTCTCTAATATATACCCATGTGTCAACTTGATATCTTATATCCATGACTTGTGAGATCAAGTCATCAATTGACCTACATGCTAGTCTTTATGTATTAATATTGCCCTTGCATATTAATACTTGACTAGGAACATTTAGAAAGTGTTCTCTACAGCCTCTCATAATCAATTCTGCCAATTGATGTGCTGTAGATAAGAACCTACTTTTCTAGGGCATTACTATATTTAATTTAGCTGGCACAAGCAAGACTTAAATATAATAACCAATCTTTTGCCTTTATAGAATATGATACAAAATGTTCCCTATTCAACCATCATATGATTGGTTCTTAGGGCTATAACTAACAATCTCCCACTAGCACTAGTACCAATCACTATGATATCTAATACCTAGTGACCTAGTGTGACCATCATGCTTCCTCTGTGCCAAAGCCTTGGTCAATGGATCTGCGATGTTAGCTTCTGTCGGTACTCTGCATATCCTCACATCTCCTCTATCGATGATCTCTCGAATGAGATGGAAGCGCCGCAAAGATGTGTTTGGTCCACGATGTGATCGAGGTTCCTTAGCACTAATAGCCCCATTGTTGTCACAATAGAGGTCTATTGGATCTGCAATGCTAGGAACTACCCCAAGTTCGATGAACTTACGAGCCAAACAGCCTCCTTTCTTGCATCGGATGCAAGAATATACTCGGCTTCATTGTAGAATCAAGAATCGTGTCTCGCTTTGAACTCTTCCAGCTCACAGCTCCACCATTCAGGCAAAACACGTACCCCGATTGCGATCTATAGTCATCCTTGTCTATTTGGAAGCTTGCATCACTGTAACCCTTTACAGTTAGCTCCTCATTGCCTCCAAATATCAGGAAATATTCTTTCGTTCTTCGTAAGTATTTAAGAATATTTTTGACTGCTATCCAGTGACTTTCACCTGGATCCGATTGGTATCTACTCGTCATGCTCAAAGCATACGAGACGTCAGGACGAGTACAAAGCATGGCGTACATGATAGACCCTATGGCAGACGCATAAGGGATCTTATCCATGCGATCTCTCTCCTCCTTAGAAGAGGGACATTGAGTCTTCGAAAGACTCACACCATGTGATAAAGGCAAAAATCCTTTCTTGGAATTTTGCATAGCAAAACGATCTAGCACTTTATCAATGTATGTACTCTGACTTAGGCCAAGTAATCTTTTAGATCTATCTCTATAGATCTTGATGCCTAGAATATAGGCACTTCACCTAAGTCTTTCATCGAGAAACAATTCCCTAACCACATCTTCACAGACCGAGTGAGGGAATATCATTTCCGATGAGAAGTATGTCATCTACATACAAGACAAGAAATACAACTGTGTTCCACTATTTCTCTTGTAGACACAAGGTTCATCTTCATTCTTGATGAAACCAAACTCTTTGATTGCATCATCGAATCGAAGATTCCAGCTTCGAGAGGCTTGCTTTAGTCCATAAATGGACCTTTGCAGTTTGCATACCTTTCCAGGATGCTTTGGATCTTCAAAACCCTCAGCCGTGTCATGTACACATCCTCGAGTAGCTTTCCATTCGTAAAAGCGGTTTTGACATCCATCCGCCAGATCTCATAATCGTGGTAGGTCGCAATAGCAAGTATGATCCGAATGGATTTAAGCATCGCAATCGGTGAAAAGGTTTCATCATAGTCAATACCATGAATTTGTTCAATCCTTTAGCCACCAATCTACCTTTATAGGTATGCTTATTACCATCCATGTCGTCTTTACTTTAAAGACCCACTTACACCCAATGGGTTTTACCCCTTCGTGGATCAACCAAGGTCCATACTTGGTTAGTGTACATGGATTCCATTTCGATCTCATGGCCTCTAGCCATTTCTAATCTGCTCATCATAGCTTCTTGATAGGATGTAGGCTCGCCAAGATCGACAAGCAATACCTCACCGTTGTCACCAAGAGAAAAGAATATCTCTCAGTGTTGACGACGGATCCTATCAGATCTACGAAGAGGTTGGTCTACTTGAACAGGTGTTTGCTCCACAACTCTTTGGGCAACAATTGCCTCATCCACAACACTTTGTGGTTCCTATTCATTTTCCATCGAAGCCTTAGTGTTATCGTCATCTTGAACTTCTTCAAGATGAATTTTACTCCCACTAGTTTTTCTAGAAATAAATTCTCTTTCTAGAAAGACAAAGATTTGCAACAAACACCTTGCCAAGTGTGGGATTGTAAAGTAATATCCCTTAGTTTCCTTGGGATATCCGACAAAATAACACTTATCCGATTTGGGTCCTAGTTTATCTCGAGACTTGACGTCTTACATAAGCTTCACAACCCCAAATCTTTATAAAGACATTTTGGGACTCTTCCCGATCCATATCGATATGGTGTCTTTTCTACTGACTTTTGATGGGGACGCGATTAAGTGAAAGCACTGTCTCTAGAGCTAGTCCCCAAAGGAAGTAGGTAGATCGGTCGGCTCATCATTGATCGTACCATATCTAATAGAGTACGATTTCTCCTCTCGGATACACCATTCCATTGTGGTGTTCAGGAGTGAGTTGGGATATTATCCCACACTCGGCCAGTGATCACGAAACTCTTGACTAAGGTATTCACCACCTCGATCGATCGAAGTAGCTTGATCGCTTACCAAGTTGGTTTTGTACTTCATTCTTGAATGCTTTGAACTTTTCAAAGGATTCGACTTATGTCTCATCAAATATAAGTAGCCAAATCTACTCATATCATCGTGAAAGTAATAAAGTACTTATAGCCTCCTCGCCGACATTGAAAGGCCCACATACATCAGTATGTATGAGTCCTAACAAGTCCGTCGCTCTCTCGCCATGTCCACTAAATGGAGTTTTAGTCATCTTTCCTAAAAGACAAGATTCGCATACCTCATATGATTCAAAATCAAATGAGTCCAATAATCCATCTGTATGGAGTTGGGATATGCGTTTTTCATTTATGTGACCTAGGCGACAGTGCCAGAGATATGTTTGGTTCGAATCATTCGATTTGAACCGCTTGGTATTTACGTTATAAATTGGGTTTTCTAAATCTAGAACATAGAGACCATTCATAAGTGGTGCATTACAATAGAACATTTCATTTAAATAAATGGAACAACATTTGTCCTTTATTATAAAAAAATTTTTCTTGTCTAAACAAGATACATAAATTATGTTCTTTGTCAATGCAGGTACATATAAGCACTCCTCTAGTTCTAAGATAAGCCCAGTGGGCAAAGACAAAGAATATGTTCCTACAGCTACAGCAGCAACTTTTGCGCCATTGCCTACTCGTAGGTCTACTTCGCCTTTTGCCATTTGTCTACTATTTCTCAGTCCCTGCACATTATTACAAATGTGAGATGCACATCCGGTATCTAATACCCATGTAGAAGAAATAGATAGATTAACTTCTATAACGTGTATACCTGAGGCAGAAGTCCCACTTCTTTTATTCTTTACTTCCTCAAGGTAGACTTTGCAGTTCCGCTTCCAGTGTCCAGTCTCACCGCAATGGAAGCGCCCTTCCTTAGGTACTTTACCTTTACCCTTTGAAGTGGATGAATTGGCCTTGCCTTTGGCTTGGGTCTTACCCTTGCCTTTGCGCTTACCTTTGCCCTTCTTGACCATTAGTACGTTGCTAACTTTCTTTTTGAGATTCGGTTGTGAGTTCTTAACATGCCGAGAATCTCGAGCAAGGTTTATCAATTTCATTCATGTTATAATTCATGACAATTGATTATATGCTTCCGATTGCAGGATAACATCGGTTGCCAATTCTTGGCTCAGTGGAAAACCTAGTCTTTCAAGGTTCTCAACGTACCCAATCATTTTAAGTACGTGAGTTCCTACAGGTGTTCCTTCTTGCATCTTGCATGCAAAAAGAGCCTTAGACACTTCAAAACGCTCATGCCTAGCTTGTCCTTGATATAGTTGTTTCAAATGCTCAACCATATCATAGGCATCCATGTTCTCATGTTGCTTCTGAAGCTCAGAGTTCATGGTGGCAAGCATAAGACATGACACATCTAATGCGTCATCTTGATGCTTCTTATAAGCATCCTTTTCAGCACGAGTGGCCGCATGGGCGGGTGTTTCAGGGGTAGACTGCTCTAGGACATACAGTTTGCGTTCTTGCTTGAGGATAATCCTCAAGTTCCTATACCAGTCAAGAAAGTTCGCTCCATTAAGCTTGTCCTTGTGTAGGAGAGATCGCTAGTTGAGGGGGTGTGTTGTGTTTGATGTCATGGTGATCTACAACATTAAAATGCAAAGTTAAGTATCATACCTAAATCATTTAATTAGGCTTTTAATTAAATGAGGCTCCCACTAAATTCTCATAGCTACTATTTAGCTATAAATTTATATGGGATAAAGATCCACATTATAATTCGTCTTGAGTTAGCTTTGGCTAATCGCCCAAGACGTAGTATATAATTAGGTAGGCAATCTTTTGCCAATTACATCTGATGTAACTCTTTAATAGCTTTGGTTAAGTTTAGATTAGTTTAGTGTTTATTCTAAACCCGACTTCGGTGTGGCGAGCCGAGGCCTTCTTGGATATCGAACAACGACCACTTCTAAGACAAAGGCGATGTTGAAATCACATAAAACTAATTTTAAAACTTATGTTCAAAGCTAATATATGCCTCTACTTTCTTAACTAATTAAGAAAACTTAATTAAGTCTTAACCAAGTTTGATAGCGGGACATCACGATTGTCCACTCGCACTCTTCAAGATAAAATGCATTGCTTTGCTTTGGCAAACCCAATAACAAATGATCGAGAAGTAGTGAGTACCAACTTTAGTAGGCATATCGTTTTGACTTATTAAGAAATAAACATGTATCATATACATATTAGCATACATCACATATAAGCTAAACTAATCATGCATCACATACAAGCTAAACTAACATGCATCACATACATATTAAACTAAGCGTGTCATGGTTATGGCCCTTATTCTACAATCTTCTCAAGCCAATGAAAAGATTGATTGGTCAACCTAGGGATAGCATCTTCTCCTAAGTGCTTCCTTTTGGTTGTCTTGTGTGTTGACTTCCTCCTTGTAACCTCATCTTCCAATGGACCCTCCATCTTTGTTTTGTACATTACAAAAGGAGAAATACTCGAGTTACATTCGAGTCTAAAACTAATTTTACAACAAGAATTTTAGGAGGAAGGCACGACCACATGAGCCGTATTAAGAATTACAACACACACACATTCACAAACCTTTTGGGACTAGGCCATAACCATGCACCATGTCATTTTAACTTTTAAAAGACATTGGATATTTTATTATGTTTGAAAATTGCTAATGCAATTATCAACTCATAATAAAATATATCCTACTTCTATATCACATATAAAATAGAAAAAACCTATTTTATACGATCTTTCGCAAGTGGCTCTGATACCACTGTAGGGAATTTTTTATGCCAAATGGCATATGCGCAACGGAAAAATTAGGATCCCTTCCAAGTGATCCATGCGAAAGCAAACTCGTATAAAATAAATTTCTCTAAACCAAGCCTATCTTATAGGAGAGGATTACCTTTGTTGCGTGCCCTTGTTAATCCCGCTTCTTCCTTTTGTTTGTTGGATCTTTAGCACGTTCAAGTGTCCGTGCCTCTATATGTATCCACACGAGCAAGCTCTTGTCTCACAAAAGAAAACTAGAGGAGCTCTCCTTTATTTCTTGCTAGAGAAGTCCCTAAAGGAGAGGAAGCTAGGGAAAAAGAGAAGGGAAGAAGAAGACTACTCTTCTTGCTACACTCACAAAAGCCACACAACAATAAGCTCTCAAGCTCTCTCCAAGCCTCAAGCTCCCAACAACCACACCCACAATTGCTTTGGCCGGCCACTCCATGGGGTCTTTTATAGGGTTGGAAAAACCCTTTCACCTCCACACATTCAATGCAATCCATTGCATTGGGACATTTGTTTGGCCGGCCACTTAAGGAGACAAAACCATTTTGTTTCCTTCCACCTTATCTAGCTTAGGTGGATGCTTAGGTGGCATGCTTATGTGGCATGCTTATGTGGCATTCTTATGTGGCATTCATGCATGTTGAATTAATCTTATTAATTCAATTAAGCTTATGTTATCATATTGAATTAATCTTATTAATTCAATTAAGCTTATGTTATCATATTGAATTAATCTTATTAATTCAATTAAGCTTATGTTATCATATTGAATTAATCTTATTAAATCAATGAGGTAACATATTGAATTAATCTCATTAAATCAATTAGCTAAAATTCTCATTAAGCTTAAAGTCCAAAAACCATTTTGTACTTAAGCTTATTCCCAAATTATTCTAGTCAAACTAGAATACTCTAATTCCTCTAATTATCATGCTCTTTGTGTGTGACCCTATAGGCTCTCATAACGTTGGCGGTGGACCTAAACTCTTTTAGATACACAAGCAATGAGCGGCATCTAGCAATACATCATTGCTACCCAAGTTACGAGATAAGTCAAGATCCGACTAACCTTTCCGTGACTACTATAATATATGACCGTGTCCTTCTATCCTTGATATCAGATTGATCAATGAGGCATAGACCGTGTCATCCTCGATCAATCTATGTGTTTCTTGATCCCTGAGTAAACTAACTCAAACAAATGAGCTCAATATCTCATATTGATTCATTCGAGCATGGCCATGCGTTTTAGTAGTTCTACTCAATCAAGGGGCCCACCGATATCACTCTCGTCATATGAGAGGGATAGATCCCATCTACATCACTCACATCCCTCCGCATAATTTGTTATATACCCGATGTCGCCTTTATGGTCCACACCTTACGGGTGACGTTTGGCGATACCAAAGTACATAACTCCTTATGTAGGGAACCGAGTGACTTCAGGTGAGGACTATTCATACCAATAGTCACATGAGAAAGTTTATGACACTCATATAACGATCCATGAAACTTTCTCATGGCGGGTCGATTCGATTATATATTCTAATATATACCCATGTGTCAACTTGATATCATATATCCATGACTTGTGAGATCAAGTCATCAATTGACCTACATGCTAGTCTTTATGTATTAATATTGCCCTTGCATATTAATACTTGACTAGGAACATTTAGAAAGTGTTCTCTACAGCCTCTCATAATCAATTCTGCCAATTGATGTGTTGTAGATAAGAACATACTTTTCTAGGGCATTACTATATTTAATTTAGCTGGCACAAGCAAGACTTAAATATAATAACCAATCCTTTGCCTTTATAGAATATGATACAAAATGTTCCCTATTCAACCATCACATGATTGGTTCTTAGGGCTATAACTAACAATAAGCGTGCTCCCCCGTCAACTCAGTCCAAACTATCCGAGAGTTAAACCCAATAGGAATTCTTCTCTCTCCTCCACTTGGCAAGCCAAAACATGAATTCCATTGGTGAAGGGTTCATTCGTGCTCAATGTTAAAAATCCTAAAAGTTATCCTACCCTCTTCGCTCTCTCTATCCATTAAAATCTCTGCCTCTAAGGAACTCAAAAACTCTAGAACTATCCTAGGGTAGGTTGGGTGCCTTATTCCCATCATCTCTTCCCACCCCACTTTTGCAATTAGGGCTTGAATATCACCCAACAACCCTAAAAACTCTAACAAATCTTCATCTAAGTACCTAGTAGCAGTGAGTTTAAAAGTAGAAAGCATATTATATCTATCTCTATGTTCATTGTTGCGAAAAAGAAGAGTGGGTAAAGCGTTGCCCTCCTCCGGAGCTTGAGGGGCGTTGGCTCTCCTTGTTCGTCGGTCCGAGGCGTCGGATCGAGGTGCTACATGCTTGGTCCTCCTCATCCTTGCTTCTTTTGGCTTCCTTAGAGGTTAAAAGTGATTCTAGATGGTGGGGAAGATGAAACCACATGGCTGGGGCAAGAGCTTTCGAAGCACACAACACAAATGGGGTGAAAACACACAGCTCGCCCCTTTTAACCTCGCACGACACGGCCGTGTGAAAACACACGGCTAGGTCGTGTGCACCTCGGGTCGGCCGAGCACGACCGTGGAAAAACACAAGGTCAGGCCGTGTGTCCCCATTTTCCGCCCATTTAAGCACCACAGTCCGAATTTTCTCATACACTTCGCTGTGTAGGCTAATATGGATTTCATTTTTGCCTAGCAAAGTTATGTTCTAGTCCTAACTCTAAATGAGATGGATATCAAAACTAAAATCTAACAAATGCATGCAATACAATCAAGAGGAAATCTAAAACTAAACTTGGGTTGCCTCCCAAGAAGCGCTTTGTTTAAGGTCGTTTAGCTCAACCGCACTCCACTATCAACTTGGCTCTAGACGTTCAGTGAACCTCCATTCATTCATCTCAGGATCTTCATCCGGTGGCCCTGGCTTCATTCTGCTAAACGTGAAGCCGTCGAGGTAGGGAGCCCTATGCTTTGAAAGGCTGAAGAGGATGATCTCCCCATTTACCTCTAGGGAGATCTGGTGTGCCTTCATATCTATGCACGCCCCTGCAGTTGCAAGAAAAGGCCTTCCCAGAATGATAGAATTCTGGGGATCCGATCCTGTGTCCAGTATGATGAAGTCCGTGGGTATCATGAAATCCTCAATCACCACAGGCACATGCGCCAGCAAGCCGACGGGCTCCTTGACTGAGTCATCCCCCATACGAATACCAAGATTCGCTGGTTGGATCCCATTCAGTCCCATCTTCAGATAGTATGCATAGTGCATCACACTGACAGATGACCCCAAGTCACATAGCGCTTCATCGAAGCTCTCCCCATAAATTGAGCAGGGGATAACAAATTCACCGGGGTCCTCAAGCTGTAGTGGAATCTTATCTTCAATTTCAGCTTGATCAGGTAGGGTGGTAATCATGGTTGCACACCCTTTGACAAATTTGTTACTCTGCCCCACTACTTCCTCTTTAGTTTGACTCCGCTCGGTTGATAACGGAGAGCTCTTCATAGGTTGCGACACAGATTAGGCTATCTGGGCCACTTGTGTCTCCAACATCCTTGTGTAACTTGCAAGGCTGTCAACGATGGCCTTCAAGTCTCTGAGTGATTCTTCAGATTTCTGATGTTGGCGACGAAATTCCTCATTGGCCTTAGTCTAGGTAGCAATGAAGTCCTCCATCATCAGTTCCAGTCTGGACTTCTGTGGTCGCTGCCCATTGCCCTGCTGCTGCCCATACCCCCCTGATGGTTGGGAGGTTCCCGAGTTATTCTTATAGGAGAAATTCGAGTGATTCCTCCATCTAGAATTGTAGGTATTGAAGTATGGGTTGTTGGGCCTTTGGTCGTAGTCCCCAACCGCATCGCAGTGCTCAATCTGCTCGTTTAGGGTTCCCTGCCCTCCATGGTGGTCCTCTTGATATGTTGTCGCTCCCTCTCCGAAGTCAATGGAAGTGCATGCAGATGAAGGATTCATAGATTTGAATCATCTACTGAACGCGTCCATCCTTGCTACTAGGTGGTCCGTGAAATTGAAAGTGTATTGTCCCGCTGCAGGTGTTGGTTGACCACGTTCGGAAGCCCATTGATGGTGGTTCTGAGCCACTTATTCAATCAGCTCTTCCGCTTCCTCTATGGTTTTATTCATCAGTGCTCCTCCTGCGGCAGAATCTAGGGACATCTTCGTGGCGTAAGCGATCCCATTGTAGAAAATGTGGATCACCAACCACCTTTCCAGTCCGTGGTGGGGGCATTGGTAAAGTAGCCCCTTGTAGCGATCCCAAGCCTCGAATAAGGACTCCCCCTCCTTCTGGTGAAAGCACGTGATAAGATGGCACATGTGAGTAGTCTTGCTTGGTGGGAAGTATTTGTTCAGGAACTACTGCTCACATTGCTCCCATGTAGTGATGCTTCCCGAAGGTAGGGAGTGAAGCCATGCCTTAGCCTTATCTCGCAATGAGAACGAGAATAGGCTATGGCGGTTCGCGTCAGCAGGGACTCTGTTCATCTTCATTGTTGAGTAGATTTCTAAAAATGTCTCTAGGTGTCGGTTCAGGTCTTCAGTCGTAGCTCCCCCGAATTGACTTTGCTGGACCATATGTATAAGTGCTTGTTTAAGTTCAAAGTTATTCGTCAAAATAGATAGTCCAGCTATACTCGTCCTAAAACCTCTAGAGCTAGGAGTTGCGTAATCCCGCAGAGGTCGGCTACCTACGTTCACTTCGAATGTGGCTTGATCCTCCATCCTTCTTTGTTCTACTTTCCATCAATAAAAGGTTCGTTCGATTTCCATGTCGATCGAAATCAGGCCTCTCGATCCTAAGCGTCTAAGCATACGAAGAACTGAGCCGCAAAAATTAGGAGTGCTACCCTATTCTAAGAGCATAAAACAAAACAATCTAGCTAAGCAAAATCTAAGATGCAATAAGGAAATAGGAAACTACTGCTAAAAGTAAAAACTAAATCTAAATATGGAAAATATAGAACTAAAGAAAATGAAGCAAACTAAAAAGAAAATAAAGCAAGTAAATAAATCTAATCATAAATCCGATACAATTTACCACTGTTCGATTTGATATCGAATCGATCAGTCCCCAGCAACGACGCCAAAAACTTGATGCGCATGAACGCAACCTCAAATCTCGCAACGGAGACGGTCGAGGACTCAAAGCGCACGCTTGTGCTCAATGCCCGCAAGTGCACGAATGTTGTCAAGTAATAAAGATTATCGATCCCACAAGGACTGGGATTCGAATATCAATATATTCAATGGTTGTAATTGTTCAGACATAACTCTAAGAGGTTTTGATTGGTGAGGGCTGTCGGTGGACTTTACTCTATACGGTGTCACACGGAGGAGGAAGGGAGTGTGTCGAGGTCTTCAAAGGTTATTCTAGGACTTCAGTTTCGCTTGTGTATCACAAAACAATGCTGTCAATTGGTGTTGTCTAGACATTTATCTATGGTTTTGTGGAAGGGACATCATACACTCTACCGATGAGTCGTCGCATCTACCGGGAGCTATCTCTGCCTAAAAGGACGGTATAGACGGTACGAGGATGCCAAATCAATCCCTACGATGAACCATTTCCGATTCCACCGCACCCTTCTACCCACAGTTACAGGAGATCAGGTTTACCCCCAGGTTCCTTGTATAAAATCTCCTAAATCTTAAAATACGAGGGTTGTCACACCTCGTATCGCCTAAGCACAGCAGATAGAAAACCAAACACGCATAGATATAGTAAAAACAACTATCAATTGTCAAATCAAACTCAAAGGAAGAATTTAACATGAACCAACATTGTAATGTGTACACAAGCTACTCCCTAATCCTAGAATTGAAAGTACTACTCCATGTATATGAAGAAAGAATCACAAAACATGTTTATGTTCGAATACATAAGGAATAAAACGCAGGAACAAAGGATTACAATGCTTTCGTGGTCTTCTCTCCGGCGTTGAAGTGCAAGGCGTGGACCTCCGGCGGCGTTCCTCCTCCCGGTTGCAAGTTCTCGAAGCTTTTTAGGGCTTCAGCATGTCGTCCTAGCCGTCGTGCCTCCTCCCTAGGGTTTGGGCAGAGCCATCCTTATATAGATATCACCTCGAACCGTTGCAAAATCCGAAAAAACCCTAGTTGCACAAATTTGGCTGGCCACCACACGGTCATGTGGAAACACATGGCCAGGCCATGTGCGGCCCTGGGGTGGCTGATCTTGCCCATTGGACACGGCCGTGTGTATCCACACGCCCTGGCCGTGTCCCATTCTGCGTCTAGATGCAAAATGTCCTTCTTTTGCTCCGAAAGTGCGCCTTTTTCCCCCGAAATGCTATCCTGCATACAAAAGTACAAAGAACAGACCTCCGAACCAAAAAATAGGAAATGCATGCAAAATAGAGTGACATATGCATGAAACTAACATAAAAATGTAATGAGATGTGAGCGAAAACTACTCCTAAAATCCTATATGTTTTGCTCACATCAACTGCCATTACCAACAGTCGACTACCAAGCTCATAGTCGATTGCTCAGTTGTCTACCGAGATTTTAGTGCTCGTGGTCGCAATCAGCAATCGACTGGCCTTCATGGCAGTGGACTGCTCAAGGCCAGTCGACTGCCCCAAGCTAGCAGTCGATTGCCACGACCACTCGGCCATAGTCGATCGCCAGTCGACTCCTGACCAGTCGACTGGTCATAATCCTAATCGACTACTCAGAGTCTACTCGGCTGCCAAGTGTTAAAACACTTGACCAGTCGACTGGTTCATAACCCCAGTTGACTGCTAAACCTCAACCATGAGGTTTACCCTAAGATTGATCCTCTCATACTTGCTAGACCACCCTTAGCCTAGACCTAAGCATTCTTGCCACCTCCATCAGCCTCACACCTATTGGATCTCTTTAAGTCATCCATGACTTATTCATCCATATGTTAGCCTTCAAGTGCTTCCATCGGCTATTGTCATGCTAACCAGGTCTACACCGCCAAGGCACATTTGGGCTTACGCTGCCAAGATACACGCTTAGACTTTACGTCGCCAAACATTAGACTTATACTGCCAAGACTACCGCTTGAACTTTACGCTGCAAATATCACACCATTATGTTAGGGCAATCAACCCATGTATGATGTGGTTTTGATGTGTGTGGCAAAGAGTTTAAGTTAGGTTGTTATGTGATTTGATATGTGTGTTGAAGTCATGCAAGACTTAGTAATTCACACATGGGATTGGCTTGACGAAAGCATTGGTGGGATCACCATCTCATGGCTCGGGTCTTTGAGTCGGTGAAGGATGACATTGCGAAGCTGTGCGCTTGGTGAATCCAAGAGACTACCGAACGAAGAGCATTGGAGTGAAACTAAGGAAGTAGACTTCAGGGCGAGACACAAAGGATGACATTACGAATCCATGCGCTTGGTGCATCCGAGGGACGTGGCCAGACGAAGAGAACTTCGGCGAGGGACTTCAAGGGAGATGAGAGAATGAGCGAAGTGTAACGTAGCTTATAGATGAACTTGGCCGAATGGCTAAGTCAAAAGTTGGATGCTCAACCAAGTGGGTTGAGGTTTTACTCGACCGTCGAATGCTCAAACATTGTTGTTTGAGGTTTTACCCGACACCAGTCGACTGATATAGATATCAATCGACTGCTCTGGGTCGATGGAACTTGACTGGTGCTCGACCAGTGTTCAACCAAAGCCTTTCTGGCCCAACAATCGACTGCTAGGGTTTGGTCGTCGACTGCTCGACCATCACCAATCGCTAAGGGATAGCGATCGATCGAGGTGAGTTCAGTACGTAAGGGTTCGAGTCGATCGATCGTACACTCGATCGATGGCTCCATCAGTCAATTGATAGGGATGATCAGTCGACTAATGTGGGAGCCGTTGGCTGGAAGCCAATGTGGATTAGGTTGTTGCGAGGCAACGACTACAGCAGCAGTCGACTGATGGATGCATCAGTCTACTACCCGATGCCCAACGGGAAGAATGACCTCTTCCCTATAAAAAGAGGCCTTGGGCCACTTTGGAAGGTTAATGCTTCTACTCTAAAGTTCTCCCAAAGTGCCTAAACGATTTTTACTCCTCTTACTTGCTTTTATTTCAATCTTTTTGTAAGAGGAAGAGATTGTAAAAAAGGTTTACCTCCACCTTGAAGGAGAGACTAGTGGATTTGGGTTGGAGTGATTCGCTGAACGAATCGTCTGTGGATTAGCGGCAAGGGTCGTGAACCACGTTACATCAGCGTGTTTGCATTTGCTTATTCTCTTCATTTGTTTTGTCTTAATTGTCTTTAGCTTTATTATTCCGCTACGCTAACCTTGTACATAGACAATTAATCGATCGACTTCTATCGTATACGAAAAAGGACTATTCACCCCCCTCTAGTCGGTCACCGATCCTCCAACACCTTAGACTTTCCTTGCCAACTCCATGTTGGACTTTCCAATTGTCAAGACCCATGCTTGAACTTTCCAATGCCAAGACTCATGATTGGACTTTATCATTACCAAGACTCATGCTTGGACTTTCCATGCCAAGTACCCAAGACTTGGACTTTACATTGCCAAGTATCCCACTTGGACTTCACCATTACTAAGACCCATGCTTGGACTTTCCCATTGTCAAGTACTCAAGACTTGGACTTTCCATGCCAAGTGTCCCACTTGGACTTCTCCATCATATGGTCAACTTCATGTCAACCATATAGTCAATCGATTGTCAAACAATGGTCAACCCATTGTCAAACATCAAAATACAACTCGAGTTAATCTCGAGTCAACCGATTGCACCAACAATCTTCCCCTTTTTGATATTTGACAATACCTTTAAGTTAGGCTAATAATGACATAAACTTAAACACTTCCAATGCCAAAGCATAGTGAAGTTTTATCTAACTTAAACCTCACTTCTCCCCCTTTGGCCTCCCCAAGGGTATTAATGTCTCATATACCAATGAGATGTTGGTGCAGGAGCACCAGATAATCGAACCTGTGTTTTGATTATGGCAAAGACATAAAGTTAAGTTTACATCGTTATCTCACGAACTGAATCAAGTGTGTAGGAATGCTAAACTAAGCCGAAGGTCAACGACACCCAGAGGGAACCGTGGTGGTCGGGCGACACTTGGAGGACTTCGAAGGGAGCCGAAGAAATCAGGTGGAGACCGAAAGCAAAGCTTCAAAGGTAAAGGTTGAGATAAGCTCGTGTGAGTGAGTTTAAGTAAGGTCGTGTCCTCCGTACGAGGACGTTCATAGGCGACGATCCGACTAAGACTTCCCATGGAAGGTCTAAGTTGAGATCGGACGGTTTGTAGCCGTCGAAAACACTTATTTCAATGTCATTTTCAAGATAACTCTTGATGTAGTCGAAAACCCTGGCCATCAGTTCAACCGACCAGTTCAACCGGGCTAGTTCAACCGGCCAGTTCAACTGTTGTTTGAATTATAGCTTCAAGGAGAGTCAAAACTCATCCCTTTCTTCAAGGGTGAGGTGGCTTTGATGATAGGATCTCTATCTTGAGCGTTGAGGGGGTTCTAGGGCTATAAAAGAAGGGGCATTCCACTTCTTTTTCATCATTCCAAAGCTCTCCAAGTGCTTCTGAAAATGCTACAACACTCCGACGATCCTACGACGATGAAGCACTGTCGAAACAACGACAACCCAAGCTCAAACTACCATCCCTTAAGTTGTCGGTAAAGGTTTTACTTTAAGTATATTTCAAACATTGTATTCATTCTTTTTATCAGAGCTTAAATCGTAACGAGGAGAGGGGGAGTGTCCCTCTACCTCGAGTTTTATCATTTTATTGTAACCGTTCACTCCTACCTCCAACGAGGAGGAGTATTTTAGTGATTTGCCCTTCATACACGGTCTAGAACCGTTAGGGCCTTGGATTAGCAGCCAGAAGGTTGTGAACCAAGTAAAATTACATTTGTCTTCTTTTATTTTCCGCTGCACTTTACTCTTCTTTCTTAACGAATCTACGAACGAACGAAAAGTATTTATGCGTTATTCACCCCCTCCCCCCTCTAGTGCTCATTTCAATCCAACAATTGGTATCAGAGCCGAGGGCGCTACGATTTGGTGAAACCATCAATCTAGCAACTATTTATAGATTTTTCTTGTTTATTTTTGGTTTTTTGACTTTTTTGTTTCGTTTGATTTCGTTCTCCCACACTACTAATCCAAGACGAAAAGTCTTGGTACATTTGGTTGTTTTTGTTTTTGCGAGGTATTGTTTTTTGTCTAAATGGCCCATCTCGAAGGGTTTAGCACCGTCTGACCTCCATTTTACAATGAAGATGACTTTCGTTACTGGAAGGGTCAGATGGAGTGCTTCTTAAAGACCCAAATCGAGATGTGGATCGTAATCCAAACCGGATTCACACTTCCTACTAATGAAGTAGGTGAATCGTTGGATTACGATCAATGGACGAACGCCATGAAAAGACAAGTGGAAGTCGACGCCAAGGCAACCCAAATCCTTCAATGTGGCTTATACAAAGAGGAGCTAAACCGTGTCGACCCCTTCATCAGTACGAAGGACCTTTGGAACAAGCTCGTAGAGCTACACAAATGAATCGACGACGCGAAGGTGTGTAAACGCGACTTACTTTTCAATAAATTGTATAACCTCAAGATGCAGGAACACGAGACAACAACACAACTACATGCTTGTATACAAGACATCGTCAATAGCCTGCACTCCATCGGACAAAAGGTCGAGAACCAAGACCATATAAGGTATGCACTTAATGTATTTCCTAGGACTACCTTGTGGGCATCCATGGTCGATGCCTACAAGGTTTCTAAGGACCTCTTTAAAATTAGACTAGATGAATTATTTTCGAAATTCAAACTTCATGAAAAAACTAACATGGTCCGGGCCGAGAAAGGAGTTGCCCTACTTGCATGTCATGCTGGTGCAATCGGTCCAGGTCACGATTGACCAGGACTCGAGCTTGACTCGAGAGATGTTTTGATGTTCAACAAAAACATATGACAATGTGATTGTCATGGAAAGTCCAAGTCTTGATTACTTGGCATGAGAAGTCCAAGCATGGGTCTTGGCAATGGAAAGTCCAAGTCATGGGTACTTGGCATGGAAAGTCTAAGTGGGACACTTGGCATTTGGAAAAGTCCAAGCATGGGTCTTGGCATGGAAAGTACAATATGGGTTGGCAAGAGAAAGTCCAAGCTTGAGTCTTGGCATTTGAGAAGTCCAAGGGTTTTGATATTGGCGGCGTAAAGTCCAAGCGGGAGTCTTGGTAGCATAAGTCCAATGGTTGGCAGCGTAAAGTCCAAGCGGAGTCTTGGCAGCGCAAGTCCAATGTGCCTTGGCGGTGTAGACACCGTTAGTATGACATAGCCGATGGAAGCATCTGAAGGCTAGCGCAATAGATGAACAAGTCATGGATGACTTGGAGGGATCCGAGAGGCGTGAGGCTGATGGAGGTGGCTAGAAGGCTTAGGTCTAGGCTAAGGGTGGTCTAGCAAGTATGGGGGAACCATACTTGGATTAAAACCTCAATGTCATGTGGAGTCAACTAGGGGATGAGTGATTGGTAGAAGCGATCGCGATCGTGGTGATCGATCGACTAGTGCTCGATTTTCCGAGCACGAATAAAGTCGACTCCCGGGTTTAGCGGTCAGTGGAGGTTCGAACCGATCGTGATGGTCATAATCGATCGGTGATCGATAATGGATCCGTTGGATTTTTCCAGCGTGGATCTAGTCGTTGTCTCACAACAACAATGGAATCAGTCGACTGATGGTCCCGAGCAGTCGACTGATCGGCGATTTCCAGCCCAGGTTGAAGTTTTAAATGGAGCTCGAGGAGGCGGAAATCAACAGCATTTCTTGAGGGCTTTTGGGGCGATTTACTGCTGCAAATCAGGGTCTCCAAGTGCAAGTCAAGCAACCAAGTATTCAAGCAATCAAAAGCAAAGTGTTGTAAAGTTTTCTTTACTTGCCTTTTGTATTTCATATTGTATTTGCTTGTTGCATTTAGTTTATTATTGTATACTATTGTAAGAGGTTTCTCCGCCTCCGACTTGTGTCGAGAAGGAGTTATTTGTGATTAATGATTGCATTGACGTCGCTAGAGCTCGATCCATGGAGTAGGAACCGTTCGGTTCCGAACCACGTTAAATATTTGTGTTTGCGTGATTGTCTTATTTCGTTATTGCTATTATTATTATTCCGCTGCACACTAACGAAATTTGTAGAGACAAACGCGATCGATTTTCATCATGAAATGAATCAAGCTATTCACCCCCCCCCCCTCTAGCTTCCAAGGATCTCCTTTAAGTGGTATTAGAGCGAGGCCGCTCTTCAAGTTTAACAACTAAGAGAGCACGCTAGAGGGCGAAGATGGCAGTTCAAGAACAACTAGATTGGGATATCAACACATCTATCCCTTATACCTTCTATGGACAAGAAGGGTTTAGACAATGGAAGGCGAGAATCGAAGACTTCCTAATGATGAGGGACTTCGAAGAATGGTCCATCTTAATCGAAGGAGTTGAATATCCAAGAGGACCAAAAGGTGGCTTCCTTAAAAAGAAGAGATGGACCGAAGAGCAAGTCCAAGCCTTCGAGAAAAATGATAAGGTAATGAAGTTTTTAATTGATTTAATACCTAACAATATCTTGTGTATGTTAGGTAATTATATAGATGTCAAGGAGCTATGGAGCCAAGTGGCAAATTTCCATGAAGATTCATTACCGGTTCAAGAAGAGGGACCAACACCGGTCTTAAATGAGGATTCGGAAGTTGAGAAGGAATCAACTTCCAGATCGGTGGAAGAAGTGGAAGAAGCTTCCACTTCAAGGATTGAGGGGGAGAGACCATCCACACCGGAGCCGGAGCAAAATCAAGAAGTCTCAACCTCCGATCGAGAAGAAGAACAAATCCAAAATTCCACCATTGACCTAGGTAACTCAAACATTGTGGCTAAAATCAAAAATTATATAATATGTTTTGAGTGTAGGGAGCAAGGACACTATAAGAGTAAGTGTCCTAAAAGGATCAAGAAGTCTCCTCCGGCACCAAAAGTCAAGGATGTCGGTCCCCCAACAACCAAAAGCAAGGAGCAAGTGATTTGCTTCAAATGCCGGCAACCGGGACACTACCGGAATCAATGCCCAAAGGGGGAGCTTCACAAGTAGAGGGAGCCTCTAAGGCAAACCCTAAGGTATATTGTAATGCTCCTTCTTTAGTTAATAGACAAAAGCATGCTAGGAATTTCAATTCACTTGCCATCTATCATGAAGAGCATACTAGAAATAACAAATACTTTTGTTTAGGAGCTAAGAATGTTCATTTTGAAAATAAGGAGAAATTTGGGACTAATGACCCTAAAAATAATTTATCTAAAGACAAACCTAAGTCAAATAACTCTAGACAAATTCTACCTACGGAAATAATTAGAAAGGTACAAGAGCACCTAGATTTCAACCCTAAATGGACTAGGCATATGCCTAGGAAGAATCATACCCAAGGATTAAATCAAAATTCTAAAATTGGGCAATTAGAGGTTGAAAATCAAGCCTTGAGGTCAAGGCTTGAAAACTTGAGAAGACCCTCAAGATGATGCAAAATCAATTAAAAGGGTCAAATGGTCAAAGTCAAGAGTCTAGGACCAAGAGTCAACACCTAGGGCCAAAGAGAGAAAAGTCAACCAAGGGAAAGAAGAGGTTGGGTCACAAACCTAAGCCTAAGGTGGCTTATCATAGTGTTCCATTTGATTATGGAACACAAACTAGGTTTAGGAAGACCAAGGTCAATAGGGAAGTCATCCCTAGAGTTGACAATGGTGTGTGCCTAGTGTCTAGGGTTTCAAGGAAACCTAGGGAAGCCACTAAGAAGGTTGCAAGGGGAGTCACCCCTAAAGTCAACCAAGTTAAGACTAAAATGACCAAGGCTAATAAGCCTAGAAGGGTCATTAGGAAGGTATCTAGGGAGGTCATCCCTAAAAAATATCTAGTAAACCCTAGGAGCTCAAATAGGTTTTGGGTTCCTAAGAGCATGATTGATTCACACTAGATGGGTTTTGGGTGTGTCAACCTTGATTGGAAAGGTAGTTAATCTAACCATAACAAAGGTGGCACTTTAGGTAATTTTCAAGGTTATGGGTACCTTGGAAATAGATTTGATCTTTGATCCTAAAAGATTTTAGGATGTGCCAATATATTTTTGGAATTATAAAAAATCAATTAAATTGGCACAAGTTAGGATTAGAGGTCATAGTGTGTCATTTTGGGTTTTTGGCACACTAGGGAGAAAAGTGATATTATAGCAAAATGTACTTAATTATATCAAATGGCAATTAATATTAAAATTTAGGTATTATTACACCTATAAATTTTATATGGCATGTTTTGTTTGCCATATAACATGTCATGACATCATGTTTATTTTTATCATTTATATGTGATGATTATGTGTAGGATTAAGGTTTAAATGTCATGTGTTTTTAGAGTATATCATATGTCATGACATCATGATCATTGGCCATGCTTAATTATTGCTATTATTTATGTCATGATCATTCATACATTTAATTTGATTAAAATTGATTTAAGGACAATGACATGACTTGGAGTCTCATTTATAAGGGAATCAAGTAGTGTTGCCTTAGAAAAATGCATGAAACCCTAGATTAGGATGAACAAAACCCACATCTCATATCACATTGACTTGTATGTGTTTTATACACCCTAGATATATGTGAGATGCTAGGATATGAGTTAAGTTCAAGGTGCATAATTTTTGCATCTAGATGAACCTAAACTCATTTTATATTAGTGATGGATCATTGGGAAAGCTTGTGTACAAGTCATGTACATTGAGCCCAAGGAACATGATCCAATATAGGTTTTCAAAAATATTTTAAAATCATTTTAGAAAACCTTTGTGAAGTCTATCTTTTGATAGCAATCACTATTGATGAAGTTGATACAAAGTAGGGCCAAAACATTGAAAATTTCAATGGTTTTGAACTTTGTGTCAATTTCACTATTTTATAGGTAAAATAATTTTTAAATATTTTTCACCCATTGTATGTGTCATAAGTATTATACGTATGAATTTTTGTGATTTTTTGATATACGTATAATTATTTATGCATTTCTGAAATCTATTTCTGATAACTGAAATTCGAAAATTTATCATGATCGCTTCATGGTGGCGGATCGATGGGAGAACGGCAATGATCGATCTCTGATAAAGTTGACTGCCAAGATGAATTCAGGAAAAATAAGATTGTTTAGCCTGTGTTCAGCTACGGTAAAAGTTCCAAACCACTCCTAACCCTAGGATATGCTTTGGGAAGTATTATAAAGGGTGAAAATCCATTGAATATGGATTAGGAGAGGTGTTAGGATGATGTATCAAATTTAAGGTATGGAGAGTTCATGGTTGAACTTTGAACCTTATTTTTGATGGTTTAGAGTTCCTATTGGCTTAGGGACTTCCCAAGGACATTGTTGGTGCAATAGTCAAGGGGGAGCAAGCCTTTAGGGGGAGGTATCTATCATGGGATGATGGATAGTATTTTTCCTCATGAGGAGGAAAATGGGATTTTGAGATACCCAATTTAGAAATTGGAAGAGTGTATAGGATTGCCTCTCTTGAGTGATATGAGACTTATCACTAGGAAGATGGTAGGCATCCTAGGTATTTTTGGACCAAGGGGGAGATTGTAAGATCTCATTGGGATATGAGACATTGACCTCCTTGGAGAGATAATATTTTTGATGTATGTCAAAAAGGGGGAGAACTTATTGGAAGAATGACATCAATTAGAAAAATTGATGGGGATGATTGGTTTGAGTTTGATTGTCTAACTCAATGGTTTGTTTGGTTTTTGTTAAACATCAAAAAGGGAGAGATTGTTGGTGCAATCGGCCCATGTCACGATTGACCAGGACTTGAGCTTAACTCGAGAGATGTTTTGATGTTCGACAAAAACATATGACAATGTGATTGTCATGGAAAGTCCAAGTCTTAAGTACTTGGCATGAGAAGTCCAAGCATGGGTCTTGGCAATGGAAAGTCCAAGTCATGGGTACTTGGCATGGAAAGTCCAAGTGGGACACTTGGAATTTGAAAAAGTCCAAGCATGGGTCTTGGCATGGAAAGTCCAACATGGGTTGGCAAGGGAAACTCCAAGCTTGAGTCTTGGCATTTGAGAAGTCCAAGGGGTTTGATATTGGCGGCGTAAAGTCCAAGCGAGAGTCTTTGCAGCATAAGTCCAATGGTTGGCGGCGTAAAGTCTAAGTGGAGTCTTGGCGGTGTAAATCCAATGTGCCTTGGCGATGTAGACACTGTTAGCATGACAAGCCGATGGAAGCACCTGAAGGCTAGTGCAATGGATGAACAAGTCATGGATGACTTGGAGGGATCCGAGAGGCGTGAGGTTGATGGAGGTGGCTAGAAGACTTATGTCTAGGCTAAGGGTGGTCTAGCAAGTATGGGGTAACCATACTTGGGTTAAAACCTCATATTTGAGGTGTGCTAGTTGACTGGTGCCAAGTGGCAGTTGACTGGCGTGAGTCAACTAGGGTTTGACTACGGGAATTGGCCTAACAGTCGACTGTCAGATGAGGGCAGTCGACTGATTGGCCGAGCAGTCGACTGATCGTGTGATCAGTCGACTAGTGCTCGGTTTTCCGAGCACAGAATAGAGTCTGACTCGACTGCTGGGTTTAGCAGTCGAGTGGAGGTTCGAATAGTCGACTGATGGTCATAATTAGTCGACTGATAATGGATCCGTTGGATTTTTCCAGCATAGATCTAGTCGTTGTCTCGCGACAACAGTGGCATCAGTCGACTGATGGTCCCGAGCAGTCGACTGATCGGCGATTTCCAGCCCAGGTTGAAGCTTTAAATGGAGCTCGAGGAGGAGGAAATCAACAGTGTTTCTTGAGGGCTTTTGGGGCGATTTGCTGCTGCAAATTAGGGTCTCCAAGTGCAAGTTAAGCAACCAAGCATTCAAGTAATCAAAAGCAAAGTGTTGTAAAGTTTTCTTTACTTGTCTTTTGTATTTCATATTGTATTTGCTTGTTGCATTTAGTTTATTGTTGTAAACTATTATAAGAGGTTTCTCCTCCTCCGACTTGTGTCGAGAAGGAGTTATTTGTGATTAGTGATTGCATTGGCGTCGCTAGAGCTCTTTAGAGCTCGATTTGTGGAGTAGGAACCGTTCGATTCTGAACCACGTTAAATATTTATGTTTGCGTGATTGTTTTGTTTCGTTATTGCTATTATTATTATTCCACTGCACGTTAATGAAAATTGTAGAGACAAACGCGATCGATTTCCATCACGAAACGAATCAAGCTATTCACCCCCCCCCCTCTAGCTTCCAAGGATCCCCTACATGTCAAAGAAGAAAAAGAAAGAGCAAGCCACCTCTCGAGCAAGAAGATGAATCCGAATCTGAATCCGAAGAGGAGGTTGCGATAGTGAACATGGTGCGGAGCATTGTTCAAAAAGAAAGAGAGCTATCAAAGAACAAAAGAAGGGCGCAATTCAAATCAAAGCAAAAGGGAGCAAAGAAAGTCTTTCGTGCAACTTGGGACAACGAAGAAGAAGGCGTCGGCAGAGCATACATGGCAAGACCAGAAGAGTCAAAGTTAGAATCCGAAGCTGAGTACGAATCCAACTACATCTCTGACTCTGACCCCGAAGACTGCTTCGAGAAGAGACTCAAAGTCGAGCCAAAAGAGAAAGTCAAGGTTAGCCGTTCTTTAATTACTACGCTTTATTATACAATTAAAATGCTAACTAGGAAATTAGCTAAGTCCGAGTCTAGGGTCGAATCCTTGCTTGAGGAGGTTGAAACCCTCAAGCAAGAGGCCACCCTAACCTCTTCGACTAGTAAAGTTCAAGAGGAGGACTCAACTCGAGTTGAAAAACTCGAAGGTGAGAACTCACTCTTGAAAGGACAAGTCCAAGAGCTCGAGGCTTGGTTGGACAAGTTCTCGATAGGATCCAAGAATCTTAACTAACTTCTTGGAACTCAGAGAACCGTGTACAACAGAGTCGGACTCGGGTTTAGTCCAAAGACTACGAATAGATCATATATGTCTATCATAAATCGTAGTCATCAACGAGACCAAACTTGGGTCCCGAAGACTCTCTTAAATTCACATATAAGAACCAATAGGTATTGGATTCCCCAGGATCAAGTTCATTACTTGAATAGACCATATTGGTTCAATGATTCAGGGGGAGCTAATACCAAAATAGTATACTCGATAACTTAGCATGATCAAACTTTTATTTTACTTTTTAGAATGGCTGGATAGGACAAGTAGTTAGTCAACTCTTGATAATATAGTATCAGGATGCGGCGAGATGATAGTACATTAGGGAAACAAAGTCTCGTGTATTCGAGCTAGATAAGACGTATCTAGCTTAATGCACTTGACCGAGTGGAACTAGCTGAAGCTACCTCGCTGTATCCTAAACTAGTTAGTCCAGGAAGTAATCTTAGGTGAATCAAGTTATCATTTTCCCGAACTTGGCTTTGTCTAAGGAAGTGGTCGTTGTTCCGATCAAAGAAGACCTCTATGCCTCGTCACGACCTGGAAGCCAATTTCTTGAAAAGGTGACTTGACGAGCTTAGGGTTAAATCCGAATCTAACCCAAGGTTGACTAGCTTTAATTAAGTTCAAATCATTTCAAAAAACATATAAGACGAACAAATTCTGAGACATATAGAATGGGTGAGATAATTAAGGAATAATTATAATATACATAACTTTTTTCAAAAGCCATCTATTTTTCAACTATTGCGCTTAAACGAATAATTATAATCGGCCAATATTAACTATAAAACTCTCTAGGTCAAAGTTTAGCGCCCCCTAACTCTCTTATACCTCATATACTTGACTAAGGGGGAGAGCAAACTAACCCTAAGGGTTATAAATCTTTAAAGTTATTCTTGAAAATTAGCTTATAAGTATTTTGAAAATCAAAGCTAAGTTTTAAAAAACTTATTGTTGGTGCAGAGGGATATACCTCGAATCAATTTACTTAACCAATTCGAGATGCATGCTTGGACTCATACTCAATTTTTTATACATGCTATAATATTATGCATTTTAAAACCCCTTATTTTTTATAAACCCCTGATCTTATTTTTGATTCATGGAAAAAGGGGAAGAAGAGCGTAAGTTAAGGGGGAGTACCACAAATTTTAAATTTAAAAAATTAAAGTAGTTCTTTCAAAACTCACCTAGGTTAAGGGGGAGTTCTTTTAAGTGAGTTTATCGTTTACTTTACTTATTTTTATGCTTTAAATTTTCCTTAACTTTGTGTTAGTTTGTCATAGATCAAAAAGGGGGAGATTGTTGGTGCAGGGGCACCAAATAATTGAACCTATGTTTTGATTATGGAAAAGACATAAAGTTAAGTTTACATCGTTATCTCACGAGCTGAATCAAGTGTGCAGGAATGTTAAGCTAAGCTGAAGGTCAGTGACACCCGGAGGGAACCGTGGTGGTCGGGCGACACCGGGAGGACTTCGGAGGGAGCCGAAGAAATCAGGTGAAGACCAAAAGCAAAGCTTCAAAGGTAAAGGTTGAGGTAAGCTCGTGTGAGTGAGTGTAAGTAAGGTCATGTCCTCCATACGGGGGTGTCCTTAAGCGACGATCCGACTAAGACTTCCCATGGAAGGTCTAAGTCAAGATCGAACAGTTAGTAGCCATCGAAAACACTTATTTCAATGTCATTTTCGAGCTAACTCTTGATGTAGTCGAAAACCCTAGCCATCAGTTCAACCGGCCAGTTCAATCGGCCAGTTCAACTACTATTTGAATTACAGCTTCGAGGAGAGTCAAAACTCATCCCTTTCTTCAAGGGTGAGGTGGATTTGATGATAGGATCTCCATCTTGAACATTGAGGGGGTTCTAGGGCTATAAAAGAAGGGTCATTCCACTACTTTTTCATCATTCCAAAGCTCTCCAAGTGCTTTCGAAACGCTGCGACACTCCGATGATCCTACGACGACGAAGCACTGCCGAAACGACAACAACCTGAGCTCAAACTACCATCCCTTAAGTTGTCGGTAAAGGTTTTACTTTAAATATATTTCAAACATTGTATTCTTTCTTTTTATCGGAGCTTTAATCGTAAAGAGGAGAGGGGGAGTGTCCCTCTACATCGAGTTTTATCATTTTATTGTAACCGTTCACTCCTACCTCCAACGAGGAGGAGTATTTTAGTGATTTGCCCTCCGTACACAGTCTAGGACTGTTAGGGCCATGGATTAGTAGCCGGAAGGCTATGAACCAAGTAAAATTGCATTTGTCTTATTTTATTTTCCACTACACTTTACTCTTCTTGCTTATCGAATCTACGAACGAACGAAAAGTTTTTGTACGCTATTCACCCCCCCCCCCCTCTAGCACTCATTTCGATCCAACATGAGATCTTACAATCTCCCCCTTTGTCTAAAAAATATCTAGGATGTCTTCACCCCTCCTAGTGATAAGTATCATATCACTAAATGAGAGACAATTCTCACTTCTCAAAATCTCCCCCTTTGGTGAGCACAATGAGAGTTTTCAAAACCCTTCATGTCTCCCCTTAAGGAATACACATCTATCATCCTAAGGTGGATAACCTCCCCCTAAAGGCTTGCTCCCCCTTGACCATTGCACCAACAATATCCTTAGAGAGTCCCTAAGCCTATAGGAACACTAAACCATCGAAATTAAGAGTAAAAGTTCAAACTTGAACTTTCACTCACCTTAAAATTCAATACATCACCCACAATAGCTCTCCTAATCCATTTCGAATGGATTTTTACTCTTTCAATGCTTTCCAAAGCATATCCTAAGTTTAGGAGCAGTTAAGGTAGCTTAAATTAGCTGAAACTAGCTAAACAAATCTTGTTTACCCAAAATCACTTTGGCGATTGACTTAGTCAAGAATCAATGATCGTATCCTAACACCGATCGACTTCCCAGGCGACAATGATCGATTTATGCAGATGCAAAAATCTAAAAATCAGAATCCAAATTTAAAAAATCATAAGTAATTATACATAATTTAAAAAATCATAAAAATTCATATGTATAATACTTATATCAATCAATATGCGTAAAAAATATTTGAAAAATAAAATACCCATTAAATAGTGAGATTGATGCAAAGTTCAAAGGCAAAGATAACTTCAATGTTGTGAGCCTATTTTGTATCAACTTCATCAATGGTGACTGCTATCAAAAGATAGATTTCACCAAGATTTTTCAAAATTATTTTGAAATGATTTTAAAATCTTATATTGGACCATGATCTATGGGCTCAATGCACATGACTTGCACATTAGCTTTCCCCATAATCCATCAATGGTATAAGATGAGTTTGAGTTCATCTAAATGCAAGAACTATGCACCTTGAACTTAACTAATTTTCCTAACATATTATGTGTCTAGGGTATATCAATACACACATGTCACTTTGATGTGAGATGTGGGTTTTAGTTATTTTACAATATCAAGGCAAAACAAAGCATGACAATTTTACAATATCAAGGTATAAAAATACCTAAAGTTTAAACTTAATTGTCATTTCCGAGAGTTATGTCCATTTTGCCATAATACCACTCATTTCTCAAGTGTGCCAAAAACTCAAAATGATACATCATGACTCTAAAACATAACTCGTGCCAATTTGATCAATTTTTTAAACTTTTTAAATTTAATTGGCACATCCTAAAATCTTTTAGGATATAAATCCAAACTTATTTCCAAAGTATCCCATTACCTTGGAAATGACATAAAGTGTCAACTTTGTAATGGTTAGGTTAACTACCCATTCATTCAAGATTGACACAACCTAACCCATTTAGCGTGATGGAATCACGCTCCTAAGAACTCAATACCTATTAGAGCTCCTTGGGTTTACTAGATACTCACTAGGGATATCTTTCCTTAGTACTTTCCTAATGACCCTTTTAGACTTGGAAGCCTTGGTCAATTTGGTCTTGCCTAGGTCAACTCTAGGGATAACTTCCTTTATGACCTTCTTATAGTGGCTTTCCTAGGTTTCATAGAAACATTGGCCACTAGGCACCTACCATGGTTAACCTTAGGGATGACTTCCCTAGTTACCTTGGTTTTTCTAGACCTAGAAATGATTCCATAATCGAATGCAACACTATGATAGGTCTCCTTGGGCTTAGGTTTGTGACCCAAACCTTTCTTGCCCCTAGATAGTTCTTGCCTCCTAGACCCTAGATTTTGTCGTTTAGACCCTTGAATTGAATTTTGCATCTTCCTAAGGGTATTCTCTAATTTTTCAAGACTTGACCTCAAGGCTTAGTTCTCTAAGTCTAATTTTCCCCATTTTGATTATTCATTAACCTCTTGAGAATGGTTCTTTCTCTTAGGCACATGTCTACCCTTCTTAGGGTTAATGCCTAAATGATCTTCTATCTTCTTAATAGTTTTCCTAGGTAGGATTGTTTTAGGGTTAGTGTTTCTAGATTTTTCCTTAACCCTAATATTGCATGATTTAGCACCTAAACAATAAGCTCTATTTCTAACATGCTCCTTATGATTATGCAAAATTACAAGTGAATTAAAAGCATGTGTGGGCTTACGAATGACCTCGGCCCGTCGAGCCAAATAAGAATGATGACTGACTCGAGGACTTATGAACTACCTCAGTCAACCTGATAAATACTCTGCCATTCTTCCATAATAATTCTATTTTAAACCCTACTCCTTCTATCCACCATCGCAGGGGGAATGTGTTGGGTTTCCGGCACCGCGGCGTGTGTGTGTTCGATCATATTTCGTAAACATGAACACAGCGGAAGCAATAAAAATAATAAATCTACATTTATTACAACACACACAACACACGCATGCATATTACAACAAGTGTAGACATAACCGTAAATTTAAATTTGCAATAAAAGGAAATTTATCTATGTTATACCTTTCGTATGACGTGTAGCGGGAATGACATCAACCGGAACGATCCTCGCTAGAATCGTCTCTATCCGTATCCACGCCGAGTTCCTCGGGATGACTTCGCTAAGCCACGAGCTTCGTCTTCGTACGGGTTACTAGACTCGTGTTGAAGACGACGTGATCGAGAGATGATCACGATCCGAATCCAAATTCGGATCCTAATACGAGTTCTCAAAACTCGCTTCTCCGGAGAGGTATTCGTCAACCAATTGACGAATCCTTCGTCCTCCACCTCAGAGGATTACCAGAGATCGAATCCCCGGTAGTTTAGCCGCTGTCGGAGCTCAAACCGTCGTCAAGCGGCGCTCGGCGAGAGGAGAAGAAGCTGTCCAGAAAACTGGACAGCTTGGTGGAGGAGTAGGCGCCGGCCAAAACAAGGAAGCCAAGTGCTCACCTTTTCACCGAGGCCTAGGAAGATCACCGGAGGGTCGCCGGAGGATCACCGGCTGAAGCTTGGACGCCGGCAAGGACTTGGACGGCGGCACAAGAAGCTGGGCGGCAATGGAGTTGGGCGGCAACTCCTTGCTAGGGCTTGGATTAGGGCTTAAACCATCCCTTAAGCCCTCTTTTATAGAGAACTAATTCTCTTAATGGTTATTGGATCATAACCATTAGGCCCGTTAACCCGTTCCATTAAGATAAGTTAAAATAAACCAAACCATGATGGTTTATTTTAAGTTAAAACGAACCGAACCAACTTTTGGTTCATTCGTTTAAAATAAACCAAACCCTTTGGTTTATTCTCCTCCATTGGATTAGAACCAAACCATTTTGGTTCATCCATTACGTCTTCATAAGACTCGACCCATCCACGCTTCCATTGCGACTGAAACGATTTCATGCTCGCTTTATGTTTGGTCCAACCAAACCTAGTTTCTCTCGGTCTGAGAATCCCATTCTCAAGCTCGTTTTAAATCCTTCGGATTACGCTCGTTGTGCGTGTGACCAAATAGGTTCTCGGTTTATGTTGGCCGTCTATAATTAACCATTAATTATAGAACGATCATGAGTGGCACCTAGTAGTACATCATGATCCCCAATTAACCGAAAAGATCAACAGTTGATCCAGAACTATTTATGAAACCCTTCAGAATGATTCGTGCCCCATTCCCTTCACTCATCTTATACCCACTTGGTTGGGACATGGTCTATAGTGTCGGTCCCACTAGGTGACTCGTCACACCTAGCCCAAGTATCATTTCCCGTCCTCACAGTTCTGATTACTCCACATGTATCGAAGAGTACCTTACTCTAAACATGTAATGCTTTGGCCAAAGACTTTAGTAACAATCCGACGAGAGGCCATGGGTATACATCTCCTCGCAAGGAGTGGTGAATCCTTTATAGGCTATTCAAACACCTTGATCACTTGACTTATACCCAATCATCCGGGTCCACATCTCCTTAGAGATGCTTGCTTAAGATGTCAAAGCATAAGTCTCTATGATCAAGATGACTTGAATACCGCAAGTCGAAAGGAACATCGCACTTAAGCCCGATAAGAACTTCATTGACATATCTATATATGCAGAGAACCATATGAAGTCTTACGGTGGTCACTCAATGAACTAGTTACCATAACTAGCATCCACGATTAACTCGGACATCACTATGTCTCGGCCGGTGAATCGGGCTTGGATACACCAAGGAGTATACCTCGTGCTAGTCTCGGCGAATTGATGGTGTCCAAATCCATCGAATTCATCGACTAGGGATAATTCCGATACATCACAATTACACATGTAGAGATACTCACTAGTTGTGATCAATCACAAATTCTCTCATGCTGTGAATCGTATCGTGGACATTCAGTAAATGAGTTTAAGATCCAATCAAATACATAAAACATGTATACTCGAATAGTGAATCTTCATTTATCATATAAATGGTTCATACATAAGGCGATTGCCTTAGGACATCTCTCATATATTACTAACAGACTCCCACTTGGCCTAATGCCAATCGCTCACGGTATCGATATACCATAAGCTCGAACATGACCCTCGAGCTTATTTTGAGGTAATACCTTAGTTAAAGGATCCGCTAAGTTCCTTTCAGTGGGAATTTTCTCGATTTGTATTTCGTTCCTACTGATGATCTCTCTGATAAGATGATAGCGGCGAAGCACATGTTTGGATCATTGATGAGACCACATCAAGTTCAGAGATGAACTTCTTGATCCAAACCGCTTCCTTTGCTGCTTCCAAAGCTGCAATGTATTCTGCCTTAGTGGCAGAATCCGCTATGCGTCAAGCTTGGAACCTTTCCAACTTATTGCGCCTCCATTCCAGGTGAATACATACCCAGACTGAGACATGGAATCATCCTTGTCTGTCTAGAGCTGGAATCCGTATACCCACGTATCACCATGTCCCCTTCTCCATATATTAGGAACACATCCTTAGTTCTTCTCAAGTACTTAAGGATCGTCTTAACAGCCGCCCAATGATCCATTCCTGGATCGGACTAGTAACTGCTCGTGACACTCAGAGCGTACGATACATCGGGCCTTGTACACAACATAGCATACATGATAGATCCTATTGCGGATGCATAGGGAATCTTACTCATGCAAATCCTCTCGTCTTCTGTGCGCGGACACATAGACTTCGAAAGGTGTACCCCATGCCTGATGGGTAAGAAACCTTTCTTAGATTCCGACATGCTAAACCTCTTTAGCACTCGGTCTATATATGTAGACTGCGAAAGACCAAGCAACCATTTCGATCTATCTCTATAGATCTTAATCCCGAGGATATAGGTTGCTTCTCCCAGGTCTTTCATGGAGAATGTCTTGGATAACCAAACCTTCACTGACTGTAAGATTTAAACATCGTTTCCTATAAGTAGTATGTCATCGACATACAATACTAGGAACACGACTGCACTCCCACTAACCTTCTTGTACACACAAGGTTCGTCTGGATTTTGTGAGAAATCAAACTTTTTGATGGTCTCATCAAAACGGATATTCCAGCTCCTGGATGCTTGCTTCAATCCATAAATGGACCGTCGCAATTTGCATACCTTGGTTTTATCAACCGATGTGAAACCCTCAGGCTGTATCATATACACGTCCTCGAGCAGGTTTCCATTAAGGAAAGCTGTTTTCACATCCATCTGTCATATCTCATAATCATAATGAGCCGCTATGGCCAGGAGCATCCGAATGGATTTAAGCATAGCTACAGGCGAATAGGTTTCGTCATAATCAACACCTTGCTTTTGACGATATCCTTTCGTCATAATCACATTACCATCCATGTCAGTTTTCTTCTTGAAAACCCACTTGCACCCTATAGGCTTTATCCCTTCAGGTGGGTCAACCAAGTTCCAAACTTGGTTTTCATACATGGAATCCATTTCCGACTTCATGGCACCAAGCCACTTATCCCTTTCTGAACTTGTCAGCACTTCTTCATAACTGGTAGGCTCCTCATCATCAATGAGTAACACGTCGCTCGATTCGCTTACAAGAAATCCATATCTCTCGTGAATATATCATATTCTACCAGATCTACGAAGATGTGGTGTTGTTAATAGGTCCAAATTGATTGCTCATCACTATGAGTTGTCTACCGTCAGTGCTTCACCGTATCTCATCAATGTCTATTTGAGTCTCTCGAGCCTCCTCAAGCTCGACGACACTCCCATCGCTTTCTTGCAAGAGAAACTCTTTCTAGAAACACAAGATGCCTCAAACAAACACCTTTTGTTCCACAGATGATAGAATTGGTAACCCCTTGTTTCCTTAGGGTATCCAATAAATAGACATTTATCGACTTAGCATCCGATACTGATCCGCTTCACATAAGCAGTGACAACCCCATATCTTCAAGTAAGATACATGAGGTTTCTTACTATTCCATATCTCATATGGAGTAGTTGAGACTACCTTGGTAGGCATTCTGCTTAACAAGTAAACAAATGTCTGAAGTGCATAACCCCAAAAGGACTTGGGAAGAGACGCATGATTCATCATTGACCTGACCAAGTCAAACAAGGTCCGTGTACGCCTCTCAGATACACCATTATGCTGTGGTGTATAGGGCGGCGTCCATTGAGACAATATGTCATAGACTCTTAGATAATCAAGAAACTCGACTTAAGTATTCACCACCTCGATCCGATCAAGTATTTTAATACTTGTCATGTTGTTTCTCTACTTCATTTCTGAATTCTTGAACCTTTCAAAGGCTTCAGACTTGTGTTTCATCAAGAACACATACCCAAACCGTGAGTGATCATCTGAAGGTAATGAAGCTATAGCCTCCTAATGCTTGAGTTGACATAGGTCCACATACATCAAGATGTACCTAGTAACTCTCCCACTGCTCACCTTTTCCAAGAAAAAGGTAACTTAGTCATCTTTCCTTTTAAGCATGATTCGCATGTATCGTATGAATCCAATTCAAACGATTCCAGAATTCCACATCGGTGTAATTCGAACATGCGTTTCTTGCTTACATGGCCAAGACGACAATGCCACATATAGGAGTCTAATTGATTACCCTTTCGAGCACGCTTGTTGCTCGCTTCGATATTGAAAATATCCTTTGGATAAATCCAACGTAAAAACACCATTGCTTAAAGTTCCAGTCCCATAAACAACTCCATTCAAAGTTATGTAACAACAATTGTTACTAAAAGTCAAATGGTACCCATTTCTATTTAAACAAGAAATAGAAATGATGTTCTTTATCAGCGAAGGAACATAAAAGCAATTGTCGAGTTCTAAGACAAGTTCTAGGAGTTTCAACAAATGTGTTCCAATGGAGTGCAACAACCTTTGCTCCATTCCCAACACGCAAATTTGACTCTCCTTGACGAGTCTTCTTATTCCTTAGCCCATGTATGTCATTACATATATGTGAGCCACACCAGTATCAATACCCAAGTGTTTGAGGAAATAGAATGACAATCAATAACGAAGATATCTGAAGAAGATGGGGCATCCGATGCCTTATTCTTCTTCACGGACTCAAGATAAATCTTGCACTTTCTTCAAATGACTCTCCTTGCCATAATGATGGCAAGTTTCCTTTGTGCTAGTTCTACCTTCTTAGCCCTTCTCTTCTTTCCCTTCTTTGTTCCTTTGACTTCCTCTTAGAACCTTTCTTGAGGAATCAACTAATAGCACCGTCCCTGCTCATGCTTCTCGAGAAGACTCCACAGTCTTGACATATTGGCGATACCACGGATGAACCTTCTAGCATCTCGGAGGTGAAGAGGAGCTTTGAGACTTGAACCTTTGAATCTCACTTGCTCATCAACCAACTCACAAAGATGAAGGACTACGATATGAGCATCCATATGCTATGCTCATGCTGCTTTCGTAAGCTTGGGTTCCATCGCGGCTAGCATGATGCAACTCATTTGTTCGAGAATCACTCACATGTTTACGATAGGCCAACAATTGGTCGAGTTGCATCGTCACTATACGAAGCGGAAGAGGCGCTTCGAGGACATTTGCAAGCTTTTCAACCTTGAGAACAATTCTCAAGCTTCTAAGCCAGTCCATGAAGCTCGGCCCAGTCAATTTATTCGAATCCAAAATGGAACGCAAATTCAAAGACATCATGATAAATCTTAGAAATACAAAATGAGCATATATGAGAAAATGATTTTAATATGCATCAATATACATTTATAAATCCCATTCATTTTTTGAATTTCAAAAACCCCAAAATCACTTTGGGAGATCGTAGGTCCATCTCCGAATGGGCTGATATCCATCATAGTTATGAACAACCTTGGAGAGTCCAACAAGTCATTCATAACTACGGTAGATATCAACTATACCGATTGCATATCACGTATATGCAACTATCACAATGTGCTATCAACTAATTGAATGTTCACACATACATCGGGTTGTTAACACATTAACAAGTATGCATCATATGCATAGCACCCAACTTCACCTCCCTTTACATCGACCTTGGAGAGAGTCCAACAAGCCGATGCTCCAGTTAAAGCCAACCCATTAATCGGAAATAGTTTTAATATGGTTAGAGTGCATTCAACCAATTAGCCCAGCTTGAGAGTCCAACAACCAAAGCTAACGATTGACCTCGACTCTTACCATATTAGTATTAAACTATTCCATGGTTTGAACATGTTGGGTTCGAGCCGGGCTTGGAGAGAGTCCAACAACCCAAACAAGAAACAGAACTCTGGTTCTAACCATATTAATGGAAGGTGTAGGCTTTAATATTGATTAAGGGTTTTTATGTCTCATCCTCTTTGCATGCAAATAACTATTATCTACATGGCATGACATACATGGCATACATCTACATGTCACGACGCATGGCATAATGTTATGCATCTAATGCAATTACATGGCATACAATTATGTCATGTATATATTTCCTTATATGTCATAACTATTTATGGAAATAAAATATGTTTAAGATTTGATTCTCCAAATCAAATCATAATTAAATTAGGAAACAAATTTCCAAATCTAATCACATATTTTATTCATGGAATTATTTGATTAAGGAAAATCTATTTAGGAAACCAATTTCCTAAATCATTAAAACTACTTATGGAAATAAAATATTTTAAGATTTGATTTCCCAAATCAAATCATGATTAAATTAGGAAACAAATTTCCAGAATCTAATCAAATATTTTATTTATGGAAAATATCAATTTCCATAAATACTTCCAACTTTCCAAAAGTGGAAGATTTCCATAAATACTTCTAGACTTTCCAAAATTGAAAAATTTCCATAAATACTTCTAAATTTCCAAAATTAGAAAATTTCCAGAAATACATTATGACTATCGCAAAACCATTTTTACGATTATGTCGAAACACAACACAGGCTCGATACCTTTGTTGGGTTTTAAACGCATGGCGTGTGTGTGTTCGATCATGTTTCGTAAACATGAACACGCAGTGAAGAAATAAAAATAATAAATCTACATTTATTACAACACACAACACACGCATGCATATTACAACAAGTGTAGACATAACCGTAAATTTAAATTTGCAATAAAAGGAAATTTATCTATGTTATACCTTTCGTATGACGTGTAGCGGGAACGGCATCAACCGGAACGATCCTCGCTAGAATCGTCTCTATCCGTATCCACGCCGAGTTCCTCGGGATGACGCTAAGCCACGAGCCGTCTTACGTGCGGGTTACTAGCCTCGTGTTGAAGGCGGCGTGATCGAGAGATGATCACGATCCGAATCCAAATTCGGATCCTAATACAGTTCTCAAAACTTCGCTTCTCCGGAGAGGTATTCGTCAACCAATTGGCCAGATCGCTTCATCCTCCACCTCAGAGGATTACCGGAGATCGAATCCCGGTAAGTTTAGCGCTGCCGGAGCTCAAACCGTCGTCCAAGCGACTCCGGCGGAGGAGGAAGAAGCTGTCAGAAAACTGGACAGCTTTGGTGGAAGTAGGCGCCGGCCAAAACAAGGAAGCCAAGTGCTCACCTTTTCACGACCTAGGAAGATCACGGAGGGTCGCGGAGGATCACCGGCGAGCTTGAAAGCTTGATCGGCAAGGAGGTGGCCGGCTCAATGGGTTAGGCGGCAATGAGGTTGGCGGCAACTTCTTTTATAGAGAACTAATTCTCTTAATGGTTATTGGATCATAACCATTAGGCCCGTTAACCCGCTCCATTAAGATAAGTTAAAATAAACCAAACCATGATGGTTTATTTTAAGTTAAAACGAACCGAACCAACTTTTGGTTCATTCGTTTAAAATAAACCAAACCCTTTGGTTTATTCTCCTCCATTGGATTAGAACCAAACCATTTTGGTTCATCCATTATGTCTTCATAAGACACGGCCCATCCACGCTTCCATTGCGACTGAAACGATTTCATGCTCGCTTTATGTTTGGTCCAACCAAACCTAGTTTCTCGATGAGAATCCCATTCTCAAGCTCGTTTTAAATCCTTCGATTACGCTTGTGCGTGTGACCAAATAGGTTCTCGGTTTATGTTGGTCGCCTATAATTAACCATTAATTATAGAACGATCATGAGTGGCACCTAGTAGTACATCATGATCCCCAATTAACCGAAAAGATCAACGGTTGATCCAGAACTATTTCTGAAACCCTTCAGTAGCTCGAATGATTCGTGCCCCATTCCCTTCACTCATCTTATACCCACTTGGTTCAGGACATGGTCTATAGTGTCAGTCCCCACTAGGCTGACTACGTCACACCTAGCCCAAGTATAATTTCCCCGTCCTACGGATTCTAGTTACTCCACATGTATCGAAGAGTACCTTACTCTAAACATGTAATGCTTTGGCCAAAAACTTTAGTAACAATCCGACGAGAGGCCATGGGTATACATCTCCTCGCAAGGAGTGGTGAATCCTTTATAGGCTATTCAAACACCTTCGATCACTTCGACTTATACCTAATCATCCCGGGTCCACATCTCCTTAGAGATGCTTGCTTAAGATGTCAAAGCATAAGTCTCTATGACCAAGATGACTTGAATACCGCAAGTCAAAGGAACATCGCACTTAAGCCACAGTAAGAACTTCATTGACATATCTATATATGCAGAGAACTATATGAAGTCTTACGGCTGGTCACTCCAATGAACTAGTTACCATAACTAGCATCCACGATTAACTCCAGACATCACTATGTCTCCAGCCAGTGAGAATCAGCTGCTTGGATACACCAAGGAGTATACCTCATGCTAGTCTCGACAGAATTGATGGTGTCCAAATCCATCAATTCATCGACTAGGGATAATTTCGATACATCACAAATACACATGTAGAGATACTCAGTCAACCTGATAAATACCGTCGAGCCAAATAAGAATGATGACTGACTCGAGGACTTATGAACTACCTCAGTCAACCTGATAAATACTCTGCCATTCTTCCATAATAATTCTATTTTAAACCCTACTCCTTCTATCCACCATCGCAGGGGGAATGTGGGGTTGTGATGGACATGAGAGCTTACGGATGGCCTCGGCCCGCCGAGCCGAACAAGAATGATGACTAACTCGAGGGCTTACGAACTGCTTCGGTCAATCGTGATAAATACTTTGCCATTCTTCCATAATAATTCTACTTTAAATCCTACTCCTTCCATCCACCATCACACGGGGAATGTGGGGCTGCGATGGACATGAGGGATTATGAATGGCCTCAGTCCGTTGAGCCGAATAAGAATGATGACTGACTTGAGAGCTTACGAACTGCCTCGGTTAGCCATGATAAACACTCCGTCATTCTTCCGTAATAAATCTATCTTAAACTCTACTCCTCCCATCCACCATCGCACGGGGAATGTGGGGTTGCAACGGACATGAGGACTTATAAAATGGCCTTGGCCTGCCGAGCCGAATAAGAATGATGACTGACTCAAGGGCTTATGAACTTTTTTGGTCAGTCGTGATAAATACTCCACCATTATTCTATAATAATTCTACCTTAAACCCTACTCTTCCCATCCATCACTGTAGGGGGAATGTGGGGCTACGACGGATATGAGGGCTTACAAATTGCCTTGCCTTGCTGAGCCGAATAAGTACCACGACAGACTCGAGGGCTTACGAACTGCCTCAACTGACCGAGTTGAGCTCCGCCATACTTCACTTAAAACTCTACTTCTCCGATCCACCACCGCACGAGGAAATAAGAAAATCCTAAAGATGTCATATGTAGCTCCAGCCTCCATAAAGAAAATAATAGTCTCTGTATGATAAGTAGGGGTATTCCATAATACATTAAACTCGGAGTTACTCCACTGATAACATGGAGAAAGCCTACTTATACTTAGGAATCCTAGAGTTGAGAATACAAGTGGGCAATAGATAAACTCTAAAGTGAATGAACAACTAAACAAGGTCTTCTCTATAGGCAGGCTTGAGCGGATCAGCTCAAGTTGTTAATCTCGGATCATTGACTCTTCTAATATGAACGAGATGAGATTTCCAGGTGTCCTACCATCCAATATACCTGACGACTATCATGGAAATCATCAGAGATAGATCCCATACAGGTGAGGTGAAAGATAGCAACGCCTAAGAAAAAATGAAGAAGGATGCTACAACAAACACAAGTGCTTGGGTATACGCCTAGAAGAAGGTCTCGGGTATGCCCCTAGTGTCCAATAGAACTATAGGGCTCGGGAATTTGTGTTCAGGTGAGTTGGTGGAAAACTTTCGTGGTCAAGGAAGTGTCGAAGATAGGTTGCCCGGTTATTGATCATCACCTCAAGCGGAGTAAATCGACCATCTTCCTACCAAAATTTCTGTAGGTCTCTCGACGAGGACAACATCATCGATCATTTGGTTCAGGCCATGACATCTCCCTGGTAATGGGAAGCTACTGTCGATGGCTGGGGCAGAGAGATTGGGTCGATGAAGAGTCATTTCACTCGTTATTTTGCTCTATTAGTTCCTTTTTTTTCATTGTGGTTGTAGAGGAGGCTGTGATTTCTGCGAGCTGAGGAGCAAGGTCCACGATATCGCGAAGGGACATTTACGATTGATCTCTAGGTCCAAGAGGAATTAAGTGTGCTTTGTTTAGTCGAGCAATCGAGAGGAGAGAAATATGCTCTCGGTCGAGCAACTGAGTATAAGAACTTACCTTGGCTGAGTGACCGAAAGGGGTGAAGTATGCTCTCGGATGAGGTACTGAGTGAAATGACTTAACTCGGTTAAGTACAAGAATTTACACTATCTGAGTGAATGGAAAGGGGGAAGTATGCTCTCAGATAAGCTACTGAGTGAAACAACTTAACTCGGCTGAGTGGCTGAGTACAAGAACTTACCCTGGTCGAGTGAATGGAAGGGGTGAAGTATGCTCTCGGATGAGCTACTCAGTGGAACGACTTAACTCGATCGAGTGACTGAGTACAAGAACTTACCCTGGCTGAGGGATCGGAAGGGGTGAAGTATGCTCTCGGACGAGCTACTGAGTGGAATGACTTAACTCGGTCAAGTGCCTAAGTACAATAACTTACCCTGTCCGAGTGAATGGAAGGGGTGAAGTATTCTCTTGGATTAGCTACTGAGTGAAACAACTTAACTCAGTCGAGTGATTGAGTACAAGAACTTACCCTGTCCGAGTGAACTGGAGGGGTTAAGTATGCTCTTAGACTAGCTACTGAGTAAAATGACTTAACTCGACTGAGTGGTTGGAGGGAATGAAGTATGTATTGGTAAAGCTACAAACTAATTATGCGCCCTAGTGGCCAACTTGCTATGCAACTGAGTAGTTGACTGGCTATGGGGGCGAGTGACCGACTGACTATGCAACCGATTAGTTGATTAGCCAATTTGCCATGCAATCGAATAGCCGAGTGAATCAAAGCTTAGCTCAGCTGAGTAGCAAGGAGCATATTTCATGATCGCTTCCTACAGACTATGTGTGATGATGGGGCCTCATCTAATGAGGAAGTTATGGGAAGAACTACTTACAGTGCATCTCGACGTCTTGCTCAGAGTTCCCATAGACGACGTCAATTGATGCGACTCAAAATTTTCTTCCTCGATCTCGTGGCACCGAGGATGGGTTCTCTCTGACCGCAATAATAAATTTTCATTTCTTTCTTATCAAAGTTAACATAAGTCAGATGACCGTCGATTTCCTGGCTAATGACCCTTCAATGCTTAAGTTAGACAAGACATTGATGAAAGGAAATATATTAAATATAGTAAAAATAATGTAAAAGAAAAGGAAGGGAATTTATCTCATATGTAACTAAAAAAATGCGAGAGCCCGCGAGAGGGTGCTTAGATAAGACCAGAAGGAAAAAATAAACCGTCGGATAGCTAAAAGAGAAATGCCAATCTGAATACACGATGAGGCGATCGAAGCTCCTTGTATAGCTCTCATTGTTTGCAAGAATCTTTCACGGTCATTAAACATCTGATTCAGGGAAGAATCATGTATTACAAATATAACTTGTCACCATCACTTCTGCCCATCATTGGCATGAGTAGGGTTGGAATCATCACGGCTGAGAGAGTATGTAAGACTAAAACCCCAATACAATCGCCTTGCCTAAGATGGATTGGAGTTGATGTAGTTTATCACCTTCTTGAAAATAAATAGTACAAATCCATGCTAAAACGGACATGAGATGCACCCTGCAAATATTGCACCAATGACTGTAATAATATCTAGTGTTGATACTGAAATATCTTGATATTCAAAGTCCTCTTGTTGAAGAGAAATCTGTTGGTACAGGGGCACCAGAGAATCGAACCTAGGTTTTGATAATGACAAAGATTCAAAATTAAGCTCTCTTGTTATCTCATATGTTATGTTGAGTGTGCAGGTAATGTATTAGGCTTTGCTAAGGTCGACGATGCCAGAAAAATCTTGGGAAGTCGAGAAACCTCGGTGGTCGTGTGAACAGGCACCAGGAGAATCTCAATGGGACGAGAAACCTTGGTAATCGGTTGACCAGGTCAAAAGGCGTTAGGAAAACCTCGGGAAGTTGAAGAACCTCGGTGGTCAAGTGACCGAAAGCTAAGCGATAGGTCAGAAGGACCAAAAGTAAAGAAGGTAAGAACTTTATGTGGAGAGGACATAAAGCCGCCGCCGCCGCCGCCGCCGCCGCCGCCGCCGCCGCCGCCGCCGCCGCCGCCGCCGCCGCCGCCGCCGCCGCCGCCGCGCCTCTCATCTCCTTATTCACCGCTCGTCGCCTTCCCGGTGCTTAGCTTGGTCTCGTCGCCAGTCTCTCTCCCAAGCATGCCTGTCGGCGGGATTGAGACTAGCAGCGTCTCCACCATCGCGATGCCGCTCGCCACCACCTTCTCGCTCAGCAGCAGCGCTCGTCCATCTGCCACCGAGACGCGAGCCAACGCCCCATCCGCCGCCAGAGCTGCCGCCTTCCACTGCCGCTCAGGGTAGTTTAAGGCAGATCGCCCTGCCTCCGACCTCGACCTCTCTTTCCACTGTAGGGAGCGTCTGTCCATCCGCCGCCGGCAGCCTTCACGGGAAAAGACTTTCCCTCTTCTCCGCAAGAAGCTGCCCAGGAACTTGATCAGCACTTGCTTAACTCGTCATGGCTACCTCCGGCACTTCGAAACCGGATTTTCCAATCTTTACCAACCACGTCACGGCACCGCTCTCGTCTGAGCTCTTGGATGGTAAGAATTACTCTTCTTGGGCCTCTTACATTGAGCTTTGGCTTGTTGGACAGGGTTATGAAACACATCTCACACAAACTGAAGAGGATATTCAAATGACCGATCGTCCTTTATGGAGAAAGGTTGATGCTCAGTTGTGTTGCATTATCCGAGCCACCATCCATCCATCTCTCCGGGATGTCTTCCGGACTCATAAGACCTGCAAGGATGTTTGGATACAAGCTCAACAACTTTTTACGAACACTTCTCGGCGACTCTATCAAGTTTGTGACGACCTCATGACCATCCTTAATGCCCATCAGATCAAGGAGTCTATGTCAACTTATTTGGGATCAGTCTCTAGCCTTCTGTGTGAGTTCAATGACCTGCTCCCACCCGCGGCCACTCCTGTTGCAGAGCTTGAAAATCGGAAGAAATTTTTTATGTCTCTGGCGTTATATGGTCTGCCTACAGATTACTCTCATGTTCGTGATCAGATCCTGGGCAGCCCCATAGAGGCCACCATGGACTCTACCTGGGCAACTCTCCTCCGTGTCCCTACCAAAGTCTTGACATTACCATCTTCCATTCCGGTTGACTCTTCAGCATTGGTCTCTGGAAACAACAACAAACCTCCACCGCGTAAGAATGGCAAAGGACGTCCTTGGTGTAATCATTGTCACCGACCAGGACACACGATTGATAAATGTTGGAGTTGTTGGGATGTATACTGAAAGCCTAGCTTTTTTGTATGAACAGTTTTATTTTGAAATAAGAATTACATGATCATTGTTTGCACTTTATATATGTGTGCATATTGTCTAATACTTTACATTGTAGATAACATGGTGCTTGGTGTGACACAGAAGATCATGTTATCAGTCCCTTGTAGAATATAAGTAGAGGCTCACAACCAAGATGGTTTTGGACAAACCATTGGCATGGTTGTAGTGTAGCTTGGTATTGGTTTGTCTTGAACATAGAGTTACACTAGTACACTTAGGTGTATTGAGCAGGACCGACATAGAGGTGATTCAATTTATTGCTGACTACATAATTGAATCGGACCTCGGATATTATGTTGTACATGCTCTTAATCCCGATATAATAACGGACACATGTACTTAGTATTTATTTCTTTGATTTACTAAAGGGTGAGATTTAAATGGATTAAATCAATATGCCCGGTAAGTTGGGAAATGATATTATTTACATGGTGTGCCGTTAATTATAGGAGGAAACCGTGTCCTATATATTAGGTTGATGATGTCCCCTTGAGGAGCTTATAAGGTTCATCATGTAAACCCTGCAGGTTGACTTAGTCAACATGATGATAAGGTTGAGTGGTACTACTCGAGGAGTTAGATGTTAATTGATTGATGACCAGTAAATCAATTAATTGACGGACATTCGATATCTTAAACACGGGGAGATGGATGTACAAATAATGTATGGAGCCCATATTAATTTATGAGGGTTGGTGAGGTAATTCAATGATGATCCTCTAGTGGAATGGAACATCATTGATGGATCAAGTTTGTGTGGTTCCGATCCATCGGGTGGCCAAGATCCAACTCCTCCTCATGGTCCCTATCGTAGCCTAGTATAATCCTCATGAAGCCTAGATCCAATGATGGAAAATAAATCTCTAGATTCGACGGTTGAGATTAAATCCCTAGAATCGACGGTGGAGATTAAATCTCTAGATCCGACGGTTGAGATTAAATCTCTAGATTCGATGGTTGAGATTAAATCTCTAGATCCGACGGTTGAGATTAAATCCCTAGAATCGACGGTTGAGATTAAATCCCTAGAATCGACGGTGGAGATTAAATCTCTAAATCCGACGGTTGAGATTAAATCTCTAGAACCGACGGTTAAGATTAAATCCCTAGAACCGACGGTGGAGATTAAATCTCTAGATCCGACGGTTGAGATTAAATCTCTAGATCCGACGGTTGAGATTAAATCCCTAGAACCAACGGTGGAGATTAAAATAAGGCTTAAGCCTAACTCTATAAAAGGGGGCTTAAGGTGGGCGGCAAGGAGGTGGATGGTTTTTGGAGATTAGGGTTTTGCCTATCATTAGCTTGGGCGGCAAGAAACCCTAGGGAGGTTAGGGTTTAGTTGGGCGGCTAGGGTTTAGAAGGTGGAGTGGGCGACAACTATAGGAGAGGTTCTCTTCTTCTTCTTAGGGTGTTGCCGACACCTATCTCTCTTCCCTCTATCTTGGTTGGCGCTCAACCTATTCCTCTTCTCCTCTTCTTTTCCTCTTGGCCGGCGACACTAGGAGCTAGGGATTGTTCCCTTGTTTGTTTCCTTGGTTGGCCATCTTGTTCTCTCTATTCTTGGGGCCGGCGGCATCAAGCTTTTGTGGCTTGGTGGTTCGCTCAAGCAAGAAGGGAAGGAGAGTTCTTCTTTCTTTTGATTGAAGAAGATTTAGGAAGCTTCAACTTGTGGAGGATCTTCGCCCACACGAAGTCTACAAGGAGGTTAGGACATACGATAGAAGATCGAGAGGTATAAAAGTTTTACAAGTTTTATTATTGATCTTTGCATGTTCTTGTTAATATGTATGTATGTGTTGATTATACATGTCTACATCCATATGTATTTGTATAATCATGGACCCCGAAGATAAACACAAAAACCGGTGATCCGTCCGTCGTCTCTTCCGCGGCTAACCGACTAGAAGAGTTTTGTTGCTTGAACAACTAGTTTGTTCAAGCGATCGCTCAAGTCGTTAGCACGACGACGAATTGGTTGAGCTTAGGAAACTCATCCCATCCGGATTAGTTTTCATTAGTGAAAATTTTAATCCGGGGATATGGGAGCCGATGAGCCTCCTAGCATGCCATCAAAATGGTATCAGAACCACGGTTTCCGATTTCGTGTGTTTTGGATTCGGTTACTTTCACGCACTTATCATATATTGTGTATGCCAGATGATAGTAGGATGTGCGTAGGATAACTTTTTGGTTGCAGGCATAAGTTCCAACTATTATGGCTATACATGTGTGTATGTGATTGCATGTGTGTGTGATTGTATATTATTTGAATCCTCGGGGTGGACGAGGCTAAATTAGTATTTAATTTTTGTAATTAAATATGACATTGTTTAGCCACTCATTTTAGTTTACTTTCGATCTAGATTATTTGTACACTCCTTCGTGGAGTATAGGATCGATGGATGTAAATTAAAATAGTTTATTTTGGCTCGGATCTCTTTGGTGACTTGCGCACGGGAAAAGGTGGAGCGGACAATGTGGCGACACGACGGGACGCATATTGGAGAACAATGCTATAATAGTTGGGATTATTGCTGATTTGTTTTATATGCATGTTGTGTGTGCTTGAAAAGTCCTCACTGTCAATTTACTAAGTGGGAGAGGGACATTTTAATTAATTCCCGCGGCCTCTATTACAATTTGACGTGTGATGCAACAAACTTGCGCGTCAGCTTTGAGTGTCTTCCTCCTCATCGGATGAGTTTGTTTGCGAATCACTAGGTCAAATAATGGTTATAGGAAATTATTTAGGAGCGTGTGTACTTCCCCATCGGTAAGGCACATAATCCGAGATAATTCCCTTAGTATCGTGTAATGGTGCACACTTAGATGCAAATAAAAAGTATCCTCCCCATCGGAGTCACTGCTTTTATTTGTAGGGCCAAAGAGGAACCAACTATTAATTTTATTTGTCAAAAAGTAAGGTTGACAAGATAATAAAATTAATGGGTTAAACCTCCTCTTACAAATGTAGAATTCGTATACGTCCACACTATCGTGGCATGCGATATTCTCGGTGTTTTGAGGTGTTGGTTGATTTCGAAATTTTATTGTTTGAGGAATCAATGATATTTGAAATCTAATATTTTGATCATTGTGATTCTTAGGTTTTTTCAAATGGCTTTCAACCCACTTGCTGTGATATTAAAAGAAAATAAACTTACTGGAACAAATTATATTGATTGGAAAAGAAATTTGGATATTGTCTTAACTGTAGAGGAGTACAAATTTGTACTCTTCGAGGTCTGTCCTCCTAAGCCCACCAATGACTCTGATGAAAAGGAGAAAGAAAGTTATAAGAAATGGATCAAGGCAGATGAGATGACGCGGTGTTACATTTTGGCATCTATGTCAAATGTGCTGCAACATCAGCATCAGGCCATGACCACGGCTTATGACATGATGCTCAATCTCAAGGAACTTTTCGGACATCAGAGTAGGGCGGCCAGACAGGAGGCTATGAGGAACTTGATGACGACCACCATGATTGAGGGAACACCCGTCAGGGACCATGTTCTCAAGATGATGGCTCATCTGAATGAGATGGAAGTCCTCGAGCCGTGATCGATGGGGAAACCGTGTCGATATCATTCTCACCGCTTAGGAGTTTTGAGCGATTCCGCCTCAACTACAACATGAACAAGAGGCGGAGCTTTGGCTGTAACTCCAAAGCGCAGAGGGGCTTTTTCGTCAAAGCGCTCAAGCCATGGTTGCTCAGAAGGTTTCTTCTTCTAAACCGAAAGGGAAGAAGAAGAAGAAGCAAGGTGGAGCAAAGAAAATGGTAGCAGGACCTCAGGCAGGAGTGAAGAAGCCAAAAGGCAAGTGCTTCACTTGCAAGCAGACTGGACATTGGAAGGCGGACTGTCCTCGCCGAAAGAACAAAGGTATATCTTCTTGTTTAGTTGTTGAAACATGTTTAGCGGTATTATCTACCAGTACTTGGTGTGTAGATACAGGAGCCACTGATCATGTCTGCAATACTTTGCAGGGGTTCCAGGAAACCCGACGACTAGCTGAGGGAGAGATTACCGTCTTCATGGGCAATGCTTCAAAGGTGGCGGCTATTGCAGTGAGAGACGTTTATTTATCTTTTGATAGGAATAAAGTTTTGGTTTTGAGAAATTTCTTTATGTACCTACTTTTAGAAAGAATCTAATTTCAGTTTCTAAATTGTTTCTGGATGGATATTCTGTTTCTTTTAATGACAAAGTTGTTATAAAAAGGAATAGGGAGATTATCTGTTCTGGTACATTGGTTGACAATTTGTACACTCTTGAACCGAAAACTCCCACGATGCATATAAAAGTGAATAACTCATCTTCTAAGTCTAATAAGAGAAAAGAACCTTCGAAAATGAACCAGACATATCTTTGGCACCTAAGACTTGATTATATTAACCTGAGTAGAATTCAAAGGTTGATAGCTGATGGACCCTTGGGTTTATTAGTGGTGGAAGATCTCCCAACCTGCGAGTCTTGCTTGGAAGGTAAGATGACCAAGAGGCCTTTTAAGGCTAAGGGGTATAGAGCCAAAGATGTATGAGAATTGGTTCATTCTGATTTGTGCGGTCCTATGTCTATCTAGGCTAGAGGTGACTTTGAATACTTTGTCTCTTTTATAGACGATTATTCAAGGTATGGATACATTTACTTGATGCGCCGTAAGTCTGAATGCTTTGACAGGTTCAAAGAATTCAAGACTGATGTGGAGAACCGTCCAGGTAAAAGTATCAAGACACTACGATCTGATCGTGGTGGCGAGTACCTCTTGGGAGAGTTTAGGAGTAACTTATCAGAGGCTGAGATTCAATCCCAATTGTCCGCACCTGGCACACCCCAGCAGAATGGTGTGACGGAGCGAAGCAATAGGACTCTTATGGAGATGGTCAGATCGATGATGAGTTATTCTAAGTTACCTGATTCGTTCTGGGGGTTTGCTCTGGAAACAGCAGCACACATTCTGAACTTGGTTCCATCTAAGTCAGTACCCTCTACTCCCATTGTTGTGGACTGGCAAAGCCTAGTCTAAGACATATTCGATTTAGTAGTCCAAAGACATGCCAAGGGAGACGTAAGTTGGAATCTCGCATGAAATGCGCTTGTTTGTTGGCTACCCTAAGGGAACGAAGGGTGGTTTGTTCTATAGTCCTAGAGATCAGAAGGTGATCGTGAGTACGAATGCCAGATTTCTAGAGGAAGACTATGTGATAAACCACAAGCCCACGAGTAGGATTGTTAGGAAGTCCTCGACTTCGCACTCACCTGACAAGAGGAAATACCACAAGTCATGCACTGTGTCACAGAGCATACACAGAGGCACCTTGTCAGAGTGGGAGGGTTGTTAGACAACCCGTGAGATTCATGTTCTGGGAGAGTCTTCGGACTTAGTCCCTGGTAAACATGAACTTGATCCCTGGACATATGACGAGGCACTCCAAGATAGAGATGCGGTATCTTGGCAAAGAGCGATGAATTCAGAAATAGAATCTATGGATTCTAATCATGTCTGGGAGCTAGTAGAACCACCCGATGGTGTGAAAGCCATTGGATGCAAGTGGATCTACAAGAGAAAGAGAGGAGCAGACGGGAAGGTTGAGACCTTCAAAGCTAGGCTTGTTGCGAAAGGGTATACTCAGAAAGAGGATATCGATTATAAGGAGACATTTTCACCGGTAGCTATGCTTAAGTCTATCCGGATTCTTTTATCTATTGCTGCTCATGAGGATTATGAGATTTGGCAGATGGATGTCAAGACAGCTTTCTTTAACGGAAGTCTTGAGGAAAACATCTATATGAAGCAACCAGAGGGATTTATTGCAAAGGGCAAAGAACATCTTGTGTGTAAGCTTAATCGGTCCATTTATGGATTGAAGCAAGCTTCTAGATCTTGGAACATTCGCTTTGATGAGGTAATCCAGTCATATGAATTTATTCAAAGTCCGGATGAGTCTTGTGTATACAAGAGATGTGACGGAAACGTAGTGTGGTATTTCTTGTACTATACGTAGATAACATTTTGTTAGTTGGCAACAATATCAGAGTGTTATCAGACGTAAGGGTATGGTTGTTTAAACAGTTTGATATGAAGGACTTGGGAGAAGCGGGACACATCCTTGGGATCAAGGTGATAAGGGATCGCAAGAAAAGGATGTTGTGCTTATCTCAAGCTTCATACATTGACACTATCCTTGCTCGTTTTAGCATGCAGAACTCCAAGAAAGGTTTTCTACTTTTTAGGTATGGAGTACCTTTATCTAAAGAGATGTGTCCCAAAACATCAAAGGAGATAGAGGAGATGAAGGCGGTTCCTTATGCTTCGGCAGTAGGAAGCCTCATGTATGCTATGCTATGCTATGTAGAGACCGGATATCCGCTGCCAGTGGCATGGTTAGCGTGACATCGAGTAATCTGACAGTGACATTGGATCATGTAAAGCATATATTGAAGTACCGAGAAGGACTAGGGATTATATGTTTGGTTTAAGGCAGATCAATTAGTCCTCGTGGGTTACACGGATTCGATTTCCAATCAGATAGGGACAAGAGTAAGTCTACCTCTGGTTTGTGTTTACTTTTGGAGGTGGAGCCATAGTATGGAGGAGTGTCAAGGTAAATGCGCGTATGACTCTACCATGGAAGCGAGTATGTGGCACCTCCGAGGCAAACCAAGGAAGTCAGATGGCTCAGAACTTTTGATGGACTTGGATGTGATTCCCTGGTTTGCCGTAACTATCACAATTTATTGTGATAACAGTGGTGCAGTTGCAAACTCGAAGGAACCACGAGCCCATAAGGCGAGTAAACACATAGAACGCAAGTACCACCTGATACGAGAGATCGTAAAGCGAGGAGAAGTGGCTGTCGCCAAGATTGCATCAGAGGATAACCTGGCGGATCCATTCACTAAGGCCCTTCCAACGAAAGCGTTTGATAGGCATGTGGAGGATATGGGGATCAGATGTATGGCAGTGTGATGACAACATAGTCTTTTAGTATAAGTGGGAGATTGTTGGGATGTATACGGAAAGCCTAGCTTTTTTGTATGAACAGTTTTATTTTGAAATAAGAATCACATGATCATTGTTTGCACTTTATATATGTGTGCATATTGTCTAATACTTTACATTGTAGATAACATGGTGCTTGGTGTGACACAGAAGATCATGTTAGCAGTCCCTTGTAGAATATAAGTAGAGGCTCACAACTAAGATGGTTTTGGACAAACCATTGGCATGGTTGTAGTGTAGCTTGGTATTGGTTTGTCTTGAACATAGAGTTACACTAGTACATTTAGGTGTATTGAGCAGGACCGACATAGAGGTGATTCAATTTATTGCTGACTACATAATTGAATCGGACCTCGGATATTATGTTGTACATGCTCTTAATCCCGATATAATAACGAGCACATGTACTTAGTATTTATTTCTTTGATTTACCAAAGGGTGAGATTTAAATGGATTAAATCAATATGCCCGGTAAGTTGGGAAATGATATTATTTACATGGTGTGCCGTTAATTATAGGAGGAAACCGTGTCCTATATATTAGGTTGATGATGTCCCCTTGAGGAGCTCATAAGGTTCATCATGTAAACCCTGCAGGTTGACTTAGTCAACATGATGATAGGTTGAGTGGTATTACTCGAGGAGTTAGATGTTAATTGATTGATGGTCAGTAAATTAATTAATTGACGGACATTCGATATCTTAAACACGGGGAGATGGATGTACAAATAATGTATGGAACCCATATTAATTTATGAGGGTTGGTGAGGTAATTCAATGATGATCCTCTAGTGGAATGGAACATCATTGATGGATCAAGTTTGTGTGGTTCCGATCCATCGGGTGGCCAAGATCCAACTCTTCTTCATGGTCCCTATCGTAGCCTAGTATAATCCTCATGAAGCCTAGATCCAATGATAGAAAATAAATCTCTAGATTCGACGGTTGAGATTAAATCCCTAGAACCGACGGTGGAGATTAAATCTCTAGATTCGACGGTTGAGATTAAATCTCTAGATCCGATGGTTGAGATTAAATCTCTAGATCCGACGGTTGAGATTAAATCCCTAGAATCGACGGTTGAGATTAAATCCCTAGAATCGACGGTGGAGATTAAATCTCTAAATCCGATGGTTGAGATTAAATCTCTAGAACCGACGGTTAATATTAAATCCCTAGAACCGACGGTGGAAATTAAATCTCTAGATCCGACGGTTGAGATTAAATCTCTAGATCCGACGGTTGAGATTAAATCTCTAGATTCTACGGTTGAGATTAAATCCCTAGAACCAACGGTGGAGATTAAAACAAGGCTTAAGCCTAACTCTATAAAAGGGGGCTTAAGGTGGGCGGCAAGGAGGTGGATGGTTTTTGGAGATTAGGGTTTTGCCTATCATTAGCTTGGGCGGCAAGAAACCCTAGGGAGGTTAGGGTTTGGTTGGGCGACTAGGGTTTGGAAGGTGGAGTGGGCGGCAACTATAGGAGAGGTTCTCTTCTTCTTCTTAGGGTGTTGCCGGCACCTATCTCTCTTCCCTCTACCTTGGTCGGTGCTCAACCTATTCCTCTTCTCCTCTTCTTTTCCTCTTGGCCGACGGCACTAGGAGCTAGGGATTGTTCCCTTGGTTGGCCATCTTGTTCTCTCTATTCTTGGGCGTGCATCAAGCTTTGTGGCAGTGGTTGGCTCAAGCAAGAAGGGAAGGAGAGTTCTTCTTTCTTTTGATTGAAGAAGATTTAGGAAGCTTCAACTTGTGGAGGATCTTCGCCCACACGAAGTCTACAAGGAGGTTAGGACATACGATAGAAGATCGAGAGGTATAAAAGTTTTACAAGTTTTATTATTGATCTTTGCATGTTCTTGTTAATATGTATGTATGTGTTGATTATACATGTCTACATCCATATGTATTTGTATAATCATGGACCCCGATGATAAACACAAAAATCGGCGATCCGTCCGTCGTCTCTTCCGCGGCTAACCGACTAGAAGAGTTTTGTTGCTTGAACAACTAGTTTGTTCAAGCGATCGCTCAAGTCGTTAGCACGACGACGAATTGGTTGAGCTTAGGAAACTTATCCCATCCGGATTAGTTTTCATTAGTGAAAATTTTAATCCGGGGACATGGGAGCCGATGAGCCTCCTAGCATGCCATCAGGAGTCTCCATGGTCGACCTCCTCGTACTGCTTAGATCGCTCAGAGTTCTATCACGTCTTCAGCTTCCGGTTCACAGTTGACATCAACTCCAACTCCACCGCCTCAGTTGACACCAGCTCCGACTCCACCGCCTTCCTATGATGACTTCCTGAAGTGGTATGAGGATCGACGGGAGTCTAATTGCCTTGCTGCCATTACACAAGCTGGTAATTCCTTTGCTGACATATCTCGCTCTTCGGGTCCTTGGGTACTTGACTCTAGGGCCACCGATTATATTACTGGTAATAGATCTCTTTTTTCCTCACTATCTACTTCTGGTTACTTACCCTTTGTCACCATGGCAAATGGTTCTCAAACTCAGTCCCAAGGTGTTGGTATTGTTCATTCTTCTCCATCTCTTCCCATTCAGAATGTTCTTTATGTTCCCGGAGCTCCCTTTAATTTATTATCAATAAGCCAACTCACTCGGTCTCTTGATTGTGTCATCTCATTTACTAAATCTTCTGTTTCATTGTAGGACCGGAGTACGGGGAGGATGATTGACTCCGGATGTGAGTCTCATGGTTTATATCAACTTCACTAAAACTCTCTTGTTGGTGCGGTGGCAGCATCTCCACTTGTTATCCATGCTCAGTTGGGACATCCTGGTCTTGATAAGTTAAAACAATTACATCCTAGTCTGTCTTACTTAGAGTCTTTGTCTTGTGAGTCATGTCAGTTAGGCAAACATGTACGTAGTTCGTTTTCTCCTCGCATTATAAGTCGGGCTACGTTTCTTTTTGTTTTAGCTCATTCGGATATTTGGGGTCCGAGTCGTGTTGCCTCTACATTGGGGTCACGATATTTTGTTATTTTTGTAGACGATTTTTCCCGTTGTACTTGGTTATATCTGATGAAGGATCGCTCGAAATTATTTTTTATTTTTCAATCTTTTTTTAATGAAGTCAAAACACAATTTGGTATTTCTCTTCGATCCTTGCAGAGTGATAATGCACGTGAATATCTATCTACTTCATTTCAAACCTTTTTGGCATCTCATGGCATATTACATCGGAAGTCTTGTCCTCATATCCTCTAACGGAATGGAGTTGCAGAACGCAAGAATCGCCATCTTCTCGAGACCACCTGGACTCTTCTCCTCCACTCTCACGTTCCTCTTCGTTTTTGGGGTGACGCCGTACTTACCGCATGTTATCTCATCAATCGCATGCCTTCCTCTACTTTACAGGGTCAAATACCTCATCATGTACTTTATCCGAAGCAGTCTCTTTATCCTTTACCACCTAGGGTCTTTGGTTCTGCATGTTTTGCTCATGCTCTTGATCCTGACATTGATAAGCTCTTTCTTCGGTCGCATAAATGTGTTTTTCTTGGATACCCACGGTCTCAGAAAGGGTATAAGTGCTATTCCCCTACTTTTCGTCAGTATTTCATCTCTGTCGATGTCACGTTCTTTGATTCAGTTCCTTTCTTTGAGTCTTCAGAGTCATCGTCTGAATTTCATCCTTCTATGCCTGTTTCAGTTTTTGATCCTCCGGAGGATTCTCTATCACCCCCAGTCCCAATTCCTCCTCCGTTGCAGGTTTATCAGCGCCGTCCTCGTTCTGCTTTACTGCCGGCCAACACTGACTCTGCCATGGAATCATCTTTGGAGTCAGGTCCTCCGCTCCCTCCTCCGATCCAGTCTTCTGAATCTGATATTCCCATTGCCCTTCGAAAAAGTATACATTCCACTCGTAATCCTTCTCCACATTATATCGAGAAAATTTGCAGTAGATCAGCCCACTGTGTCGGCCTGGCCCAGATGACACAAACTCATTGGATTTGGTGGCAGAAAGAAATTTGGAAAATATGATAGAAGAATAAGCACAAGGACAACACCTGTGACACAGGAAAGACAGTCACAGTACCAAAAGGACAATCACAGCACTAAGACATGACATCTACAGTATCAATCCGTGACACCCCTCAGAAACACTTTCCACCCGTGATATTTCCACTACTACTAATATGTTCTAGCACCCGCAAGACACCAGCTTCTTCTCCTCTTATAAATGGAGGCCATTGTCATTCCCCGAAGAACATCCTTCTCCCAGCAGTTTCCTCTTTCAGTGTGTTTGTAAGTCTAAACTTTTAAGCACTTGTGTGTGAGTGTGATCAAGTTCTTAGCCAGAGAGTCTCGTTTGTAAGTATTTTTCTTGTAATTTCACTTATAAAATCCATTGTGTTTTTAGTAAAGTTATTTTTTTTCTACAAATGCAAGGCTAAACGACTTGGTTTCTTAGGAACTAAAAATACATTTTAAAACATCTTGAAGAAAAGGCATTACACTAAGCTTGATCCCAGTTAGAATTATATATATCCTAAATGAAAATATATTATGTCGGAAAGATTTGAGCAATCTGTTAGAAACTGGTACCAAAACTCTCGAACGGCAGACTTGGAATACCTTAATCTAGAAGTCAAGCCAACCTTGAGAGGAATTTCAAACAACTTAGACGTCTTATACGATCGACTATTACTTCATTCTAAAGTGTCTATTACAGAATATCACTCAATTATAGAGATTCTGCGGGAACAACATAAGGAAGTCAAAACTATGTTAGCACAAAACCGCCATGATTCACGCTACTTGGGGTTCCAATGATCTCCCCCTCAATCATCCGGGGTACTAACGAAGATGAATTGAAAAATGTGGTTTTAGTACATTGGAATAGAGTTTTAATTTTCTAAAAATTCGAGTACAATTGTGAGAAGCTAAGAAATATTTGTTTTGAGAGTTTTTGACTTTTGAGAAGCAAGTTGAGGGAAGTTGTGCATGTGAAATAAGGGTGGTGGCATTTTGTAACTGCATATATTCTCTTATGACTTAAATTATGATTGGATTTTTATCACTCGGTTAATTTCCCATACCAATCTGTACACATGATTCACACAAAATCACACACAAATGGGTGGTTGATGTGTAAATGTTTGTGATGCAACACAAGAAGATATACTGAAAGTTGGAAGGTTTGGGGAGTAGAAATCTGGGATCAAGTGGTAAAGTATTGTAGAAGCTTAGGTATCACACCTAAGGGTTCCTAGGTATTACACTATAGGGAGATTGCGTTACACAATTTAAGAGAACTCTCATAAACTCAATATCTATTTTATATCCCAACATTACAGCAGTATACATATTTATACTAGTAGATTGACTCATTAAAAACACAATGACTCATAATGACACACAAGAAACATGGAAGACTCATAAAGACGTTACAATTTCCAGCATGGGAAGTTAAAATATATTGGAATCGTTGGACATTTAAAGATGACTTTTGACTTTAACCCTTTGGAATTGATGAACTTTATATCATTTTCCAAGCCAACATATGCTAAATTAATAGTTGAGCTTTAGAATATTTATTTATGCATTTGTAAATTTTTAATGGAGATTGCCACTTGTCTCTATCAACTCTTTATGGGGGAGAAAAACTCATCCCCATTGCATTAAAAGAATGGAATCTTTCATAAAGATGTTGATTCAGTTGTTGGAATTCATCACTAGTAATTCATGTGCAGTTAGAAAAGGGTCGTGCCTTCAATAAGATATTGTGGATAATTGTCTTCTTTTTCTGACATAATTTGGTGATCAATTACATCTTCAATTTTTTTCTTTGAATATTTAAATTGATAGCAAATGAGAATTATGTTCATTTTTTGTTGCAACATCTTTATGCTCAGAATGTAAGGTGAGATCCGCTAATACCTGTGTCTATTGGTAGATCAAATACATAAGTATTTGAGTTTATTTTCTTCAAAACTTTATAGGGACCAACATTCCTTGAATAAAGTTTTTTATGAAACCCTCTTGAATATCGGTTTGGCTTTATACGAACTATAACTATATCACCTTTCTTAAATTCAGCAAATTTTCTTTTCAAATCAATATGTGATTTATATATTTTATCGCTTAGAGCAATTTTCAATGTAATATCATCGTGTATATCTTGTATGTGCTTCAGCATTGGTTGTCTTTAATGGTAAAAAAATCAAATCAATTGGCTTTCTAGGAAGCATACCTGTAACAATTTCAAATGGTTGTGTCCCGTGGATCTATTCACCGAACTATTATATGCAAACTTGGCCTTAGGAAGAATTTGATTCCATGTGGTAACATGATCTCCAATCAGGCAATGAAGTAAATCACTCAAACTATTATTGATTGCCTTAGTATGTCCATCTATTTGAGGGTGGAAAGAAGAAGAAAACTCTAGCTTTGTATTCATCAACTTCCATAAGGTTCACAAGAAGAAACAAGTGTTAATGGCAACCCATGAAGATGATAAACTTCCTTGAAGAAAAGTTTAGCAATGTGAACAATATATGAAGTTTTTGAGTATGAAATGGAGTGAGCTATTTTGGAAAACCAATCCATCACCACTAGGGGCGAGCAAAATATCGATAAATTGAAATAATTGTCCAAACCGATTTAATTCGCAAATTTGGTTCGGTTATTTCAGAAATTCATTTCTTTTTTAAATCTAAATTATTTTAGTTTATTTGGTTCGGTTCTAATTATAAAATTTAAAATTCGATTAAACCAATTAAATCAAACTATTGGCAGTTGATTGATGTGTTATGATTAGTCGACTATTTGTATAAATTTGTGACAACTTAAAGAAATATGTTGTTGAGTGGTGCAGCCGACTGACGTCCATAAATTAAGCATAGTAAATTTAGGAATTGACTGAGGTAGTCAATTGAATACATAGTAGTTAACTGATGGTGAAGGAGCAATCGCTTGTTATGTGGTTTTGTTATTTTTCTTAAAAAAAGTTTGCTTGATTCGGTAACCAGTTGAATAGGGGATTTATATCGGTTCGGTTTGTGCGGTTTTAATGTCAAACTTTGGTAAGTTCGGTTTGTAAAAAAAAAAGGCTTAGTTAGTTCAGTTTGGGCAAGTTTAGTTTGATCGACTTTATTTTTTAACCGAATGCTCATTCCTAACCGCTGCAAATAGAGTCATGTCCTCTAATGGTTCTAAGTAGACCAAGCATAAAATCCATACTTAGATCTTGCTATGGCTTATGTGGCATAGACAATGACATATATAAACTAGCATTTTTCTTTATTCCATTGAATAATTGGCATGTGCAACACTGAGAGACAATTTTGGCCACATCTTTCATAAGATTAGGCTAATTGAAATGGTCGTCAACCATTATAATAGTTTTATCCCCTTTAAAATGACGTGTAACTCTCCATCATGTAACTCCCATATTACTTATTCAAGAGAAGTATTCGGTAAACAAAGTCATGTTCCTTTGAAGAGATAATCATTATGTAGTGAAAATAATGGAAGTCTTCATACTGTCTAGCAATCAAAGCAGCAAATATATTATTTAAATCTTTGTACAAAGGGTAGTCTTGCTTGAGTAGTTTAAATCCCCACTTGTACAATCATATAAGAAAGAATATATACCATTCCACTTTTATTTTCAACTACTTTATTTTCAATACTGGATTTGTGTTTGATTATGAAGCTTTTATTCTTGTAAGAAAGAGACCTATTTCCCATGCTGATTAGTTTTTGGTAAGGGTTGATATATTGAAAAGCTTGGCGATGAGAATATAGAACAAACTTTTGTGGAACGGGATAGTGTCCCCAATAACACAACTTGAACTTTTGCTTAAAATTTTTTATCACAAGTGGAATACTATTGATTAAACTTTTGCTTAAAATTTTTTATCACAAGTGGAATACTATTGATTAGTCTCATTTAATTTTTCATTAAAATATGCAATAGGATGTCCATCTTAATTTAATACGCCTTCAATTCTAACATTAAATGCATCACAGGCCACTTCAAAAACCTTTGAAAAATTGGTAGTAAAAGAATTGGTGCTTCAACCAATCTTTTTCTTATTTCTTGAAAAGTTTGTGAAGCTGTATTAGTCCAAGCAAATTGGTCGTGCTTTGTACAATCAGTTATAGGGGCCATAATAGTGTTGAAATATTTGATGATCTACTTATAAAATGTTGCTAGGCCATGACCATTCGTGGATGACTTTTACTTTATGAGGATATTAGCCTCTAATCCTTTGGATGACACTACATAACCTAAGAATACCACAGAGGAAGTCAAAAAAGAGCATTTATTTAAATTTATGTAAAATTTCTCTCCACGAAGAACTCTTATAACTTGTTGTAAATGGATAAGATGATTTTTCTTTACTTTTGTGGTAAATTAAGATATCTTTAAAGTTAACAACAAGGAACTTCCTGATGAATTGTTGTAGTACTCAATTCATAAAGCACATGAATGTACTAAGAGTATTGGAAAGACTAAAAGACATGACAGGCCATTCATAAAGGTAATCTTTAGTGTTGAAAGTTGTCTTCTATTCATATCTGGGCCTTATGTGTATTTGATAATACCTACTTTTCAAATAAATTTTTGAAAAGATGCAAGAACCAACCAACATATCCAGTATATCATCATGGCGAGGAATTAGAAATCAATAGTTAATGGTGATCTTATTGATTGTACATATGTCGATACACATGTGCCAACTACATCTTTCTTTGATGCCAATAATGCAGGGACATTGCATGGGCTTAGACTTTCTCAAATGAAACTTGTGGACAACAGTTCATCCACTTGGCTTTTCAATTCTTTGTGACCAATTAAATTCATTCGATAGGTTGGTAGATTGGGAAGTTGTGAACTGGCACAAAATTAATATCATTCTGAATTTTATGTATTGGCGGAAGCTTTCTAGGTACTTCTTCTGAAGCCACATCAAAAAAAGTCATTCAATAATGTAGTGATTTCCGAAGAAATTGAGAAAAACTTTGGTAGCATATACTTCTTTGACTTCTTTGATTATACAAGCATATATAGTAGAATTTTCTTTACTCTTTTGTTGAAAATTTTCTTGGTCAGAATGGGAAGAGAATTTCCACCGTTAGCGACATTCTTTGCCTTCTCTTGCTTGAATTTCTTCATTTTATCCCATTGGTTTCAATAATACTTTCTTGTTGTTGAACAAAAAAGTGTATGTATTTTCCTTGCCACAATGATGCATATCTTGATCATACAACTAAGGGCTCCCCAAAAGTATATGAGATACTTTGATAAGAATAATATCACACCAAATAGAGTCACTATAACTTTCACAAGAAAGAGAAACACGACAACGTTATGTTACGTGTTATCTTTCCATCCTACCTTGTATGGTTGGGGGAGTGGTTGCGTAGGAAGCTTGTGGTGCTCCACCATAGATGCTATGACAACATTGATGCAATTTCGTCCATGGATGATAAGCTTATGTGCTTGATTCTCACGGTGGACAAACATCTGAAAAAATAAATGTTCACTGTCAATCTTCACCTTTGGCTTTTAGAGTAATAAGAATACACCTAACAGTAGTTGCCAAAGAAGTGTCTTCATATTTTTCTAAATCATCTTCAATATAATCTCTGTAGTCAAAAGAATTTCCATCTCCTTCATCTTCATGCTCTACTCCAATATGTAAATTCCTTTTAGGATAATTAAAAGCCATGTGGCCGGGCTGTTGACACTTGAAATATTTGTTGCCCTTATTCTTTAATTCGGATTTTTTTATAGGTTGTTTAGAGTCACTTGTATGGGTTTTTGAGATCCTCCTCTTGCTTGCTGGTTGGCTTTTGAGATCCTTTTATTCTTGTTGAAACTTCAAGCTTTTTGCCAAATGGATAACTCAAGTACTCCTCCATATCCAAGGGCAGGCTGTAAAGTGGTTGTTTTAATAATTCTCTTTTGATTTCAGGTCTTAATTCAGCTTTAAATTTGGCAAGAGATTGTCTTGGTTTTTTTAACAATTTGACTCCTTATATTTAACACATCAAACTTCTGCATATACTTAGCTACAAACAAGTTATTCTGCTTTAAACTAATAAGTTGATCACATAATTTATCATAATAATTTGTTGGCAAATACTTCTCTCGTAATTTAACTCTCATCTCTTGCCACGAGTTGATTGGTGGCTGCCCCAATTTCCTTATGTCCAATACTCTATATTTTTGCCAAACCCATAAACTGTCATGTCATACTAATCTTCTATTGTTGCAAGCCAATCAACCAATAAAGCAGGGCTCACTTTCCCTTCAAACTCTGACATCTCAGTTGGAACTTTCTTTGTGATAACTCCAATAACACCTTGGTAATTGTTTTCTGCTTCAACAAATCCTCTAGTCCACTCAAACAAAGGTTGCTGCTGTTGAAGTATTGGCAACCCTTCCTGATAAGATGTTTGCTTGTAATGTTTCTCTTGGCTCTCCTTGGGCTTGATCACCTTTAGATTGAGAAATCATAACTTCAACAACGTTTAGACGAATTTGCATGCCATCAAGTTATTCCATCATGTGAATAAGTATTTCATTACGTTGACTATTAGTCAACTTTCCTTTAAAGCTCCTCCTAGATCTTGTTGACATATTAAGCTTAGGCTCGGATACCAAATATGATGCAACACAAGAAGATAGACCGAATGTGTTAGAAGGTTTGGGGAGTAGAAATCTGGGATTAAGTGGTAAATTTTAGAAGCTTAGGTATCACATCTAAGGGTTCCTAGGCATCACATCATAAGGAGATTGCATCATACAATCTAATAGTACTCTCGAAAAACTTGATATCTATTTTATATCCCAACATTACAATAGTATACATATTTATATTTGTAGATGGACTCATCGAAAACACAAAGGACTCTTAAATACACATAACAAACATGAAAGGCTCATAAAGATGCTACAATTTTCAAACACGAGAAGTTCAAGCATATTAGAACTATTGGACATTTAAAGTTGACTTTGGATTTCAACCCTTTGGAATTGATGAGCTTTTTTTCATTTCCCAAATAGGTTTATCATCTTGCAAGATATGCCAAATTAATAGTTGAGTTTTAGAATCTTATTTTCTCCCTTTTTAAACTTTTAATGGAGATTGCCACTTGTCTCCATCAGCTTGCTTAGACTAGTAAATACTAACTGCTACACTAAAGTTCCCTATCTCTTTTTTATATCATTGTCAAATTAACAATTCTCTTTTATGAATTATCGTATTGTGTCGGACAAAATAATCGAAATGTATTGTTCCGGTGAATCATTGAAACTCGATACCATTCAATATCATCGTTAAAATCTCGAGTTGTGCCATAATTTTGGCCTTTAATTGAAATCATGATTTGAAATTTCGAGTCATATCAGACTTTTGGTTTATAATTGGAATGATACAGTTTTGATACCGTATTTTGCCATGCCGATATGATTTCAGTATTTTTTAAAAATAAAATATATTAATCAAAAATGAAAATTTTAATTTAAATATTAAAAAAATAAAAATAAAATATATTTAAAAAAACCACAGGATTGTGGTGCCCCCGTGACATTGTGAAGGTCGTCATGGGATCGCAGTGCCCCATGATCTTGTGGAGGTTGTTGTGGGATTGTGACAACCCTTGTGAACTTGCGGAGTTGCTGTGGGATTAAGACAACTTGCAGTGCTGAAAGGAACAAAAAATTTCACCTATGCCATCCGGTACAATATAAAATTTTAAACTAAGATTGGAACAGTATTGTGTCAATGTTCCGATGCATGATGTCACTAACAGATTGGAGGTCGAAATATGAAACAAAGGAAGGAGACATTGTTTGTGCTATGTGGTATTGAGTTTCGATAATTTATCAGAATGATATATTTCAATTATTTCTTCTAGTATGACACAAGATTTAAAATTTACTCGGCACAGACAATGTCTCTTTCCTATGCTTCACTTTTTTCTTTTTCAACTCTTATTCATTATCGGCACTATGCATCAAAAGATCGACACAATATAGAAATAGTATCGTTCTATTAAAGATCAAAACTTCGGCACGATTTGAGATTTTAAACCTTTTATCGCTTCACAATTTCATAGGAGGCTCAGGAGGTGACAGTTAGTTTTCCTATAACTTTATCCTAGATACAAGTGTCTTAAGGTTTGACACATTAATAATTAAATGTGTCTTTGATCTTTTCTCACTTCCTTAGGAGTCCCACAGTTCTTTGCACCACCTCTGAATACCATAGATCCACCATATATACAGCACACGATGCAGTGACTCACTGCCTACCTCTTTTTGTTTTGTTACTTTCTTTTCCCACTCATTCTTTCTGTATCTTCCATCAACGAGCTAGAGGTAATCAACTCCACAAAAAATCAACAATAATGCCCTTATTTTTTTTCTAACAATTGAATAATTTGGACCAAATTTTGGTCGATGTCTGACTGATTTCATTATTTTCCTGGCTACACTAATTGTTTATATGCACAGGTTAAATGACTGTTCAGGATCTTTGATTGTCTTATAAGTGGAATACTTGTAAAATATATTATTTTGGAGAGTTTGGAGGAATGCTTGCATTCAACATCCACTCCATTTGCTACTTTAAATGTTTTGAGCAACATTTATTAGTTTTGATTGTTCTCCATGAAATTTCTTATTATTTTCATCTATGCAATTTTTATAATTCAATTTCAGTAAATATTCTTTGTTTAAAAAAATGTGGATGCCAAAGTTATAATCTGTAAAAAATGGTTCACTGTCAAGGCTTTAAATGTTTAAGCATTGTCTTTTTGATAGGTCATCTCCTGTAGGTAAACATACTGTTTGACATTAGTTCTCTACACTCTATGTCCTTATTTGCATATTCTGGTCTTACCTAATTTACTTGTTTTGTTTCGATTTCCTGTAGGTTGGCACGAGCAAGGAGTAGTTCTAATTTTGGCATTGGAAATTCTCCAAGGTATGCACAACTTATGCGCACTTAGAAGCCAACCTTTAGCATTTCTTTGTTGAGTTATTTCTTGTTTGGGTTTATCTTGCTCATACTGTGATGCCTAATTACATTTTTTATATGTATTTCCAAACAAATAATCTTGGGTAAGAGCCGGGCTATCCACACCCCATCTATTACTAAACACACCTCAAATCATTTTTTCAAAAATATTCTTAGATGAAAAGTCTAAAATGCCTTTTTTTTAACCCGCTTTCTCCCTCACTGCTTTCTTCCCCTTCTCATTCGGTCGATAGAAACCGAACACATTATATTGCGTTCGGTCGACCATGACCGAACATTATATTGCGTTAGTTCGTTATATGCCTTAACATTCATGTTTTTTAATATAGTCTTTAAACCATTTTAATGATATGTGAAAATTTGGCAATCTTATTTGATAAATTATTGTTTATTTAGGAATTCAACATTATCATCCGCTAATGGCCTCTTTTCATATGTTTTTGCTGGAAAGGTGAGTTAAGTTATCATTTGTTAATATGTTTGCTATTCTGCCAAGTTTTCATTTATGTCCTTTTTTTTTTCTGTTGCAATAGTTACATGTACGAGCTCGTTTGTTCTCGTCTACAGGTATGCTTACTGTTAATATCCTCTGCGATACATTTAACCTTTTGAAGGTCATCCATATACTTGTATCTTTGTTGATTTTGTTTTGATGAGTTAAGAGGAATGGAATAGTGTGTTGTTATTGTTATTATGAAAGAGGGATATTACATTTATAGGTCTCAATACAAACTCCTCTAATGTGGGATTAAACCCACAACACATATAATTAGCATCTTTGATTTCCCAATAACTCAACATTCAAACACTCTTTCAAGTTGGAGCATAAATATTTTATATGTTCATGATGTAACAAACAATACAAAAACCAAAACTCATGAAAAATAAAATTTTATTAAATTGAATATTGATGAAGAAGAGGGATTAGTAAGGACCCAAGCAATGGCTTGAAAATAACTAAGCTATTTCCTTCCGAACTTTGCAAATTTAATTTGTTTATATAATATGTTCAATGCTCCCAATTTGCCTCCTCCATTCAACACGCTTAGCTTGATCTTTCACCTAACATACTCATTTTGGTCAGTCTGCTCAATAGATGTCCAACTTGGCGTACCTGGTTTATTTGACTTGAATGACTTTGCCAACATTACCATCACAAAACTATCAACATGGTCTACCTAGCATACACATCTGCCTACACAACTCATGTAGGCAGTTTCAACTGCTTGCACATGTTGCCATGTGTAGCAATGTGTGCAAGTGTTGCACGGCTTGCACACGTTGTGGCAACGTGTGTGTGCAAGAACTGCACTTTGTGAAGTGCATTCTTAATGCCACACACCCTTTAAAAGGGAGTGCGTCCAAGAGAGAACGGAAGAGGGGTGAACACGAGGATCGCTGTCAGGCTGTCGGAGAGAACGGAGAGTTCCGAAAACACCCAAGGCACGACCGGATTTGGTTTGTGGAAGAGTGGGGATCTTTCGATTTTATGAATCGTGATCATCCTTCGGACAACGAGCGTCTTTCTCCTTTGACGAAGAGAACAGCTTGGACCATCGATGACAAACCGATGAAAGCACTGTAAGCCTTGTAATTATAGTATTATTATTTAAAGTTACTTTAAAATTCATGCAAACTTCATTTAGATGCAAATAATTCTAACATTGGTATTAGAGCAAACATTGGTTTGCATCTGTTGTGAATTTAGATTGTAAAAATCACGAGTTCATCGAAGAAAATGATGAACAGTGAAAATTATTGAGTGGAGCCCGACTGAAAAATGCGGTTACATGAGCATGTTCTGTGCTAGGGACAATAAACGCGAAGTGCTCGACGATTTCTCAATGGTCGAGTGACAATTCCTGAGTGGGAAACTGATTGTCGCTGCATTTGCCGAATGGGAAACTAGCTGCCGCTTGGGTCACTTGGCGAGAAGAAATCGGGTGCACGATGCTCGAGCACTTGGTGCTCGACACTGCGTTAGACCCACAACACCCAAACACGTTCTCAGGCGCGCGGTGGTTAAACATTGGCTTCTTGGCACTGCGGCAAAAGCGCAACACCTGAGCACGCGGTGCTCGGGCGTGCGGGGTGCTCGACACTGTGGCAAGCTCAAAGTGCCCGAGCAGGCAATGCTCGGCACTGTAAGTCGAGCGATGTAGCTACCGGGTTGTGCGTTCTGTGCTTGGAATAAGTGAGTACAGTGTTGATACTCGACTGAAGAGAGCTGGGCTCGGTACTCAGCTGGTGAGCACTGTGCTTCGTATTCAAAGTACTCTATATGGGAGAAGCACGAGGTGATCGGGACACTATATAGTGGTGCTCGAAACATCAGTGCTATGCTTGAGCATGAGTAGCAAGGTCGACATTAGCTGTCTTGGAAAAGTTGACAATGATCAACTAATCTCATAACCAGAATGCCGAGTAGTTGTTAGAACAACTCAGAATAGACTTATTTAATTAGGGTTGATGGCTTGGGATGCTGAGAAGACAGAATACCATGCATGGTGCTCAAGTGTCTGGGGTGCTCGGAGCAAATCGTGTGGTATTCAGGTTCTCACTGAACACTGCTGAGTTGAGTTTCCATGGTATGAGTCGACTGGACTGAAATGACAGTCGACTGGTAAGAGTGCCAATCGACTGGTTAATGGATCCGTCGACTGAGGCTCCTGAAAATCAAGAAGTTTTTTTCTTGATTTATTGTGTTGGTTTTATGTGTTGGGTGGATGCTTCGGAGGCTCATTGGCTCCCATGTCCCCGGATTAAAATTTTCACTAATGAAAGACTTAATCCGGATGGGATGAGCTTCCTTGGCACAACCTATTCGTCGTCGTGCTGACAACTTGAGTGGTCACTTGAACAAACTAGTTGTTCAAGCAACACAACTCTTCTAGTTGGTTAGCCGCGGAAAAGACGACGGATGGATCGCCGGTTTTTGTATTTGTCTTCGGGGTCCATGATTATACAATATATATCCATTCATACACATGCATAATCAAAATATTAAAGAACATATTCAGATCTGTAAATAAAGTTAAAAACAACTTTATACCTTACGATCTTCTATCGTATGTCCTATCCTTCTCGTGGACGACGTGTGGACGAAGATCCTCCACGAGTTGAAGCCTTCTTGATCACTTTCTTCTCTACCTTGTCCGCTGCGAACAAAGAGAAGCAATCACAAATACCTTTTCTATCTAGAACCGACCACCAAATTAGGGAATTTGGTGCAACCGCCGGCCAAGGAGCAAGTGAATGATGCGCCGGCCACCAAATGAATGGAAACCGCCGGCCACCTTGGAGAGATTGGAGGAAGATGATTGCCGGCCACCAAATGAATGGAAACCGCCGGCCAAGGAGCAAGGAAAAGGGAAGAGTGCCGCCCAAAACCAAGGAGGAGAAGAGAGGGATGACCGGCCAAACCCTAGCTTGCCGCCCAAACCCTAGCCGCCCAATGGAAGATGAGCCAAACCCTAACCCTAGTTCGAAAACCAATCTCCTTATCTTATCCTTGCCGCCCAACCCTAAGCACCTATTTATAGAATAGGGCTTAAGCCTCCTTTAATCTCATCCGTCGGATCTAGGGATTTAACCTCCACCGTCGGATCTAGGGTTTTATCCCAACCGTCGGATCTAGGGTTTCATCTCAACCGTCGGATCTAGGATTTCATCCTAATCGTCGGATCTAGGATTTCATCCCAACCGTCGGATCTAGGGTTTTATCCCAACCGTCGGATCTAGGGATTTGATCTCAACCGTCGATTCTAGGGTTTCATCCTAACCATCGGATCTTAGGGATTTAATCATAACCGTTGGTTCTAGGTTTTGTTTTACATTCTTGGATCTAGACTTCACAAGGATTATATTAGGCTACGATAGGGACCATAAGGAGGAGTTGGGTCTTGGCCACCCGATGGATCGGAACCACACATACTTGATCCATCAATGATGTTCCATTCCACTAGAGGATCATCATTGAACTACCTCACCAACCCCCATAAATTAATATGGGCTCCATATATTATTTGTACATTAATCTCCCCGTGTTTAAGATATCGAATGTCCGTCAATTAATTGATTTACTGACCATCAATTAATTAACATCTAACTCCTCGAGTAGTACCACTCAACTTTATCATCATGTTGACTAAGTCAACCAGCTGGGTTTACATGATGAACTTTATGAGCTCCTCAAGGGGACATCATCAACCTAATATATAGGACACGGTTTCCTCCTATAATCAACGGCACACCATGTAAATAATATTATTTCCCAACTTACCGGGCATATTGATTTAATCCATCTAAATCTCACCCACTGGTAAATCAAAGAAATAAATACTAAGTACATGTGCCCGTTATTATATTGGGATTAAGAGCATGTACAACATAATATCCGAGGTCCGATTCAATTATGTAGTCAGTACTAAATTGAATCACCTCTATGTCGGTCCTACTCAATACACCTAAGTGTACTAGTGTAACTCTATGTTCAAGATAAAACAATACTAAGCTACACTACAATCATGCCAATGGTTTGTCCAAAACCATCTTGGTTGTGAGCCTTTACTTATATTTTACAAGGTACTGATAACATGATCTTCTGTGCCACACCAAGCACCATGTTATCTACAATGTAAAATATTAGACAATATGCACACATATATAATGAATATATAAAATGCAAACAATGATCATGTGATTCTTATTTCAAAATAAAATGTTCATACAAAAAGAGCTAGGCTTTCAGTATACATTCCAACATTATGCCTGTATAAATTGAATTAAGCCGGTATATGTACTGATTTGTCGGTTTTGTACTGACTTAATTAATTTCAATTTTTTCAGATGACACGGATGATTACCACGATGACTCGTCGCGATGTGTTGCGAAATAAGCTGAGGAAAGTTATCTAGGGGATAGAGTACAACCTTGCTTATAGAGTCGGAGGACATATGGGGACACTTGATCGACTATTTTGGAGACTCGAGATGCAGGAGTTTCTGATTCTGGATAACTACAGGATCTGGGCTTTGGTTCGTTCATTGGCAGAAAACCTGAGTAATGTTGCACACTAGATATGGGGGCGCTACGAGGGGGGCATCACATGTACATAGTTGTGCACAAAGTTGCTTCACTATGCAGAGCGTGAAGAAGATTCAGAAGAAGAACTAAAGGAGAACTTTTCGTTGGGTTCTTTACGTGTGGGTTCTTTATAGGATTCAGTGACTTGGTATAATCTTGAGAGTGTCCTAGCCGAGAGTGCCCTTGTTGAGCCTAGAAAGATATGACATATTTGGATTACTACTGTACTAGTATTTGTCCTAATGGGAGTAGTAATTGCTTATCTAGTTTATTAGAGTCGTTTAGGTCAAGGTTTTAAATGTCGAGCCGTACCGAGGTTTCCGTCAATGACCGGAACAATACGGTTTCGGTATCGTATCGTGCGTGCCGATACTGTTTCGATACTTTTTTATATATTTTTAAATATTAATTTTTAATTATTTTAAAGGTCATTCATTTAATTTCAAATATTTATTGTTAAGTATATTTCGATTTTTTTTCTTGAAATAATTGATATCAAAGGAATAAAAGTAAATAAATATACTTTTCTTTAAAGAAAATTGATACATCAATAACTTAAATTAAAATTGATACATCATAACATGTTATTTTACTAATACCAAAAAGAGTGTCGTGAATCAGATGAAAACATTGGTTCTTGCGACATTCTGCTTAGATCAATCCCATAATTCTCTAACGCCCAAATCAAATAATTATCCCATGACATGGAATATTGATATTGATTTCTCCACATATCCATCAATGTATTTCGATTCATCATTGGAAGTTGAATGGGCTACGCCCTTTGGAATCGGGCTAGTCTGAGATAAGGATAAATATACGTCCCCGATGTCGGATATGATTGATCACCATATAATGCATCAGAGCTATAATAAGGCCGAGAGTATGATGAACTCCGATCAGAATCAATCTCAACTAAACTCTCTCGCATATCTCGATAATCATGAGCTTCTTTTTGTCTATCACCTTTATATCGATGTTGATACTGACTTTTAATAGTTCTAGCACTATGATCTTCATTTTGAGTTGCATGTGTGAAATTTTGCTCACATGTCCAAGGCTCTAATGTTGAAGTTGATGGAATATAAGTTTCACCACCATCGGATGCACCATTACTATCATTACTTTCATGAGTACTTGCACTGCTATTAACATCACTATCATCATTTTGAACTTCTCGTCGGATTGCAGTATCAGAAGGTGATGATGTTTCATTACTATCATCATGTTCTTGCTCATCAATTGCATCGAGTGGATTTTCATTAATTCTCAGTTGACTCCTTCCTTTAAAAGTAGGAATTATGCCCTTTCTTTTCTCTTTAATAAAAGTTGTCAGAGCTTTGCCTTTGCCTTTGTCTTTGCCTTTATCTACAGATGTTTGTTGGATTTTGGATTGAGATGCTTGAGAACGTCTAGGTCGAGATCCAGAAAATCGAAATTCTTGGTCAAAAGCTTCATCGTCATCATTTTCCTCAATGATACCTCTTTTAGCTTGTATTATTTCAATTTGCTGAGTAAGAAACTGAGATGGTTGTGATGGATCTCCTGCTTCATCAAGTAAAGGATTTTCGGCCTCAATAGCACTCCACCAATCCATCATTGGATCGTTATCACTTTGGGCAAATCCAATATCAAATGGGTCTACATTATCAGATTCTTGTTCTTCCTGCTCTTCTGTTATTGCTCTTAGTTGAAGACGTATGTTGTAATAAACATAGACCATTTTTTCCAAGCGACGATAAGAAAGACGATTTCGTACTTTGGTATGAATGAGGGAGAAAGTTGACCAATTTCTTTCACAACCACTTGAAGACGTTGTTTGTGAGAGAATTCGTACTGCAATCTTTTTCAAATTTGGGGCTGATCCTCCATACTGTAACCACCACTCAGCTGAAAGACAAATAAAATCAAACTTAACATAATATTTTCATTTGTAAATAATAATAAGTCATAATTTATACTACATTTACCTGCATCCATTTTATATCTGCATGATATTGCAAAAGGATCAGCAAAAGAACCATATCCCTCTCGAAATAATCGACTTTCATTAATAGCCTCAGCAGCTAATTCTCTATTTGCTTGTAGTCTTAATATTACATTTCTGAGGGCGACTAACAAATTATCATTTGTGGCAAGATTATAACGATATTGATATGCTGGATTGAGATAATAACCTGAAATAATTAAAGATATATAATTATTAATAGCAATATTAAAAAAATTATTATTAAAAAAATACGCACCTGCCAAATGAATATACTTTCCCATTTGATTGTCCCACCTTGAAGTGATTATATCAATATAATGTTGATATTTAGTCGATGATTGTAGACGTCTTTTAATTTCCTCTTTTGCTTCATGAATCAGGTGGTAAATATTGCCCATCTGTGGCTTTTTGTCCATGTCGACTTTACGTAAAACAACATACAAAGGCTCTATTGCTGTAAGAATCTCTGCAATGTGATCCCAAAATCTAGTAGATATGATAATTTTGTGCGCCTCCTTACCTTCAATCGTGCTAGAGTATCGAGAGGTTTCCCAATCCTCAGAAGTGAACATGGTCTTCAATCCATTTTTTTTTTTGAAACAACGACTTTAATAAGAGAAAGTGAGTTGCAAACCTAGTTGCTCCTGGTCGAAGAATCTCTCCATCAATAAATCTCCTCATTAATCCATGAACCCAATGATGATTATATATGAATTTCGTTAACAATTGACCTTTTTTTACTACCTTCTTCACTGTATCGAGTTTACCGATATCTGCCATCATCAAATCAATACAGTGTGCTGCGCATGGTGTCCAAAATAATGTTTGATACTCTTGTTCCAGTAATTCTCCGGCTCTTTTAAAGTTAGCACCATTATCTGTAATCACCTGTATTATATGCTCTACGCCTATCTCTTGCACTACACTATCCATCAAATGATATATATAAGATGCATCATGATATTCTGCAGTTGCATCAATGGATTTATGAAATATCACCTTTCTATTGCAATATAGTAGAAAGTTGATAATGCTCATCCGTGTAGGTCCTGTCCAGCCATCACACATCAATGTAACCCCATATAAGTTCCATTGCTTCTTGCATGATAGAATCCAAGTCTTAATTTCCTCCACTTGTTCATCTAAATATGGACCAGCAATTTCATGCGCAGTTGGAGGTTGAATACCAGGACCACATTTTTGGATGTTAGATACCATGCTGCGGTAGTATGTGCTATTTGCCACGTTGGAAGGAATTCGATTAAAATGAAAAAATTTAGCAATACTTTGGCCAATTGATTTCTTCTTCTCTTTTGTATAAGCATCATCAATCCTAGTTTGTTTACTAGCTTGGTCTGAGAATGCAAATGGATCAACATCAGCAATATCAACTGCACGCCTTCGTGATGTAGAAGGAAAGAAACGACCAATACCAGTTTTTGTTGAAGCAACGCAAGCACTTGTAATTCTCTCTAGTGTTGCTGCACCAGTTGAGCCACTTCCACTAGCACCAAATGAGCCACTACCACTAGCGCCAATTATTTTGCCACCATATCGCATATGTTCATCATATGCATATTGAGTTCTAGAAGCAGAAAGAGCTGCTGAAAATTCTTCTTCATTTACATCTTCACCACGACCTTCAAATTCATCATAAACTGGTGTTTCAGAAGCTCGCCTATCAAAATTTTCCTGTTGTTGTTGTCGCTTATACTTCAATTCTTTTTTCTCATCAAGTTCTTATTTCATTGCACGACGAATTCCATCGGGAACTTGTGTACATCTAGAAACATCCGGATATCCACCAGCAAGATGTTTTATGCGTGTAGCTCCACCGCCACGTCCAATCATATCGCAATATAAACATTGCCAATGAAATCGATTTTCTAATCGACGTGCATGTCTCCAAGCTGGATCATAAGAATGTTGTTTTGGTGTCATTTGCCTACCTATGCATTATAAAAATTTAAAAAAAATACTAAAAAAATAATTCACGATGAATATTCATAATTACAATATTAAAAAATTTAAAATAAAAATTATATAATTTATCGTTTTAGTCTCGGTCCCATTCTCAATCAATTAATACATCTTCAATTAAATTATTCAAAAAAATATCATCTAAATAAAAATATATATTGTTAGATATTTTTAATAATTAAATATTTTTTATTTTTATTATAATTTATATTTATTTTGTTTTTAATATAAAATAATAAAAACATTAATTTATATAAAATAATTATATAAATTAGCTATTAATTTTTTAAAATTATACTGATATATTTATATATTAAAATTTATAAAATATAATAATTATATTAAATACTGTAATTTATATATATTATTAATATATAATTTATATTATATTTTAAAATTATATATATATCAGTAAAAATTTTAAAATTTCCAAAATATAAATATTTTAATTTTTTTTATAAAATTCTAAAATTATTTATTTTTTTTTGAAATTTTATTAATTTTTAAAAATAATTAAAAATGTAATTTTAAATAAATTATAAATTGAATTTAGAATTTAATTAAAATATTTTTTATTTGTTTAATTTTTATAATTTTAAATAAAAATATAAATTAATTAATAATTAATTTAATTAAATTTTACCGTTTAATTATTTTATAATATATATAAAATTTTAATTAATTATTTATATATTAATAATTTAATATATTAATATATATTGATCGACCGTTTAATTATTGATCGCCGCGATCACCTTGCGATCGCGATTCCGATAGCGCTCGGCTGCTCCGCCGCGATCACCGATCCCCGAGATCGATCCGCTGCGTGCGCCGCAATCGCGATCGCGTTTCTGTGATCGCGATTCCGATTGCGCTCGGCGATCGGCGATCGCGATCCCGAGCGCGCTCGGCAATCGCGATCGCGCGCGGGATCGCGCGATCGAAGAAGATTAGTGCATAATCGTACACAGAGTCGCCGCCGCCGCAGCCGCGCCGTTGTTGCCGCCAGCGCCGCTGCTCGCTCGCCTTGTCTGCCGCCTTCGCCGTTGTTGCGCCGCCTTGCCAAGCGCTCTGCTGCTCGCGCTCAGCTCTCGCTCGCACTCGCCCTCTGCTTTGCTCGAGCTCAGCCGCTGCTTCACGCAAACAGCAGTTTTATATAACTCTCGCGATCTTTAATCGATCGCGCGTGAACGAATTTTAATCGATCGCGCGTGAATGAATTTTTAATCGATCGCGCGTGAACGCTTCTGTCGTGGGAGATTTCGCTGCCGCTGTGTTTCGGTCCCACCACGGAACGGTACGTTTCGTCTGTTTCGGACGAAACGACTCGGTTTTTAAAACCATGGTTTAGGTTATGAGTTGTTAAAAAATGTTATGTGTTACATTCTTAGTAGAGTTTGTTATATGTTAACAATGTACAACATGTTTATATTTATGATATGTTCATTCAAATGATTTGTTCATTTTTATGTTGTTTACTCTATTTGATATATGATATTTGCTTATTTCAATATACTCTTTGATTAATTCATTCAGAGTATAATTTTAAATGATCAGTTCATTTAATGTTAAATATCATGATTGTATAATGATTAAGTTCATTAGATGGGATGTATATAATAGAGTAGATAAATTTAGTCAGATTGACACATACAAATGATGAGTGAGAGCATAGTTGTCACTTGATTTTGTAAACCAATTCAGATTTACATTAAGTCAATCAGAGATTACATACATAGAACATGTACCGAATACCGAATAATTTATTTATGGTAGGTTATGGCAACAAAGAACATTATAGCTAAATTTAATAAAGGTGAAAAATTAAATAGGGATAACTACAAGATTTGATACCTCAAGATATAGTATGTACTTGCGAAACAAGAAATTCTGGAGGCTGTATATCAGGTTTTGGAAAAACCTGTTGAGGGTCCCATTGCATAGCACAGACAATACTCTGATGCCTATAAGACATGGAAAAGGAAGGATTCCATTGCTAAGGGTATATTGATAAGTTCAATAGTAGATGACCTAGTTTTTGAGTATGAGTCATATCCTACGACTCATGCAATCTGGGTAGCTCTTAGGGATAAATACAATGGAGTTAGTCTGAGTAAGCTTAGTCAGTTGACGATCAAGTTCGATAGCTAAAAGAAGCACCCGAATGTCACTATGGTTCAACATTTCAGAGAGATGTCGAATATGATTCAGGAGTTTAAAACTGCTGGTCATGAGTTGGCTGAAGAACAACAAATTCAGGCAGTTTTTCGTTCCCTTTTAGATTTTTAGGAAACCTTAAAGCAGACCCTGACTTACAGTGAGAGTATTAAGATTTTCGTTGATGTCTCACGCCATGTGGAATTGGAGGCGGAGAAAGGAATCATCAAGGATTTTTGGACTAGCCTATGTGGCTGACTGATCTGCTGGATCATCTGGATCCAAGAAAAGGAAATGATTCAAGAAGGGAAAGAGACAGAAGAAGGAAGCTGCTGTTGCTAGACAAGGCCCGATCAAGAAGAAAGGAAAGAAGACTGGGAAGAAATCTAAAAGAAAAACATCTTACTTTAACTGTGGCAAGAAGGATCACTTCACTCGGGAGTGTACTGAGCCGAAAATGATAACTTCGAGTCTGTCTTTTGAACATTTTGTTGCTAGTTCAGTATTGTTGGTTGATTCTTATCCTCTGTGGATTATAGATTCGGGAGCAACCAACCATATAGCTCGGGAGTGGATTACATTTGTGGAGTACCGTCGGGTACCAACTGACAACAAATGGATCTATGTAGGAAACAATACAAGAGTTGAAGTCAAAGGAGTCGACACATGCAAACTTAACCTTCGTGGTGGAAGTACATTATTTCTACATGATATTCTATATGCTCCTGAAATTCGACAGAATCTTGTTTTCGTTCGTGTCTTCTTGACCTAGGGTATTGTATTAATTTTTACAATCGGTGTGTTGAATTTAAGATTGACTTGTTGGATCGATTTGAGCGTTAGAGGGGAGGGGAGGGGGGGGGGGTGAATAGCGCAAATGAAAACTTTACGGAATCTTTCGATTAAAGAAAATGTACGTAGCGGAAAAGTAAATAATACACTTTGTTTTTACTTGGTTCACAGCCTTCGGCTGCTAATCCAAGGCTCTAATGGTCCGAGACCACGTACGGAGGGTAATTTACTAAAACAATCTCCTCCTCGTTGGAGGTAGGAGACAACGCAATACAAAAGCTCGAAAGATTAAGGTAGAGGGACACTCCCCCTCTCCTTATTAGGATATAAAGCTTTGAGAAACTAAAATGAATACAATATAAGACTTGAATAAAAATTATACCGACGAGGAAAAGAAAGAAACTAAAGCTTAATTGTCGGAGTAGTAGAGCTTTGCCGTAAAGATGTCGGAGAGTCGAGGCATTGCAGAGGCTATTTAGAGAGTTTTTTTATAATAGAAATAGGGTGGAGAACCCCTACTTTTATAGCCTTGGAAACACGTTCAGATCTTCAACCAATGAGAGTAAATCTCCTAACCCTTGAGAAAAGGAGATAAGCTTTGACTCTTCTCAAAGCTGATCCTTGACCAACAGTCGACTGCTAGATGGATCAGTCGACTGATGCAAACCCTCAGTCGACTGATGGCAGGTTTTCCAATTGCAATGAAGAGTTAGCTTGAAAATGCAGTTAATATAAGTGAACTTGATGGCCATTTACCATCTGATCTTGACTTAGATTATCCATGGGAAGTCTTGAGTCAGATCATCGCCTAAGGGTGTCCCGTACAAAGGACACGACCTTACTTACACTCACTCACACGAGCTTACCTTAGCTTTTACCTTTGAAGCTTCGCTTCTGGTCTTCACTTGAGTTCTTCGGCTCCCTCCGAAGTCCTCCCGGTGTCGCCCGACCACCACGGTTCCCTCTGGGTGTCGCTGACCTTCAGCTGTAGCTTAGCAATTCTGCACACTTGATTCAGCTCGTGAGATAACAAAAATGAGTTTAACTTTGTATCGTTTGCTATAATCAAAACTCAGGTTCGACTTAGGTGCCTACTGCACCAATATGACTCGGTGTCAATCCGATATGATTTTTTAACAAATGGTTTTATGGTTCTTGATGTGAAACTAAATGTTAATTGTGCGATTGATAATTGTTTTTCAAATATTGCTCTTACTAGTGATGCAGATATAACTGATGAGGCTTGACATGCTAGATTGGGATATATAGGACAAGATCGCATGAATCGGTTAGCTAAAGAGGGCTTATTCGGCTCTCGTGTTAAGATTAACTTGTATATATGTGAGCATTGTCTTGTTGGAAAAGAAATTAGGAAACTATTCGGTAAGGCTATTAGGGCTGAGTCGCCATTACAATTAATTCATTCGGATATTTGTGGTCCAATGAATATGAAGGCTGGACATGAAGCTTTCTATTTCATTACATCTATTGATGATTTCTCTCGTTTTGGTCATGTGTATTTGATTTCTCATAAAGCTGAAGCATTGGAGTGCTTCATTCGTTATATGAACGAAATTGAGAATCAAACAAAACGTAAGGTTAACACCTTGTGTACTGACCGTGGAGGAGAATATTTGTCTGATCTGTTCAAGACAATTTGTAATGATAAGGAGATTATTAGACAATTAACAATCCCAGGAACTCCACAACAAAATGAGGTTGCTGAGAGAAGAAATAGGACTCTTCTTGAAATGGTTAGGTCTATGATGACGCAGGATAATTTACCAATCTTCTATTAGGGAGATGCATTATTAGCTGCGGCCTATATACTTAACAAAGTGCCTTCAAAGTCAGTTCCATCTACCCCATATGAACATTGGACAGGTAGAAAACCAGATTTGAGCAATCTGAGACTTTGGGGGTTGCTGCCTATGCTCATGATAGTTCTCACAAGTATAAAAAATTAGGACCAGAAATGTATCTTCATAAGACATTTTGATATCTCCAAAGGTTATGTTTTCATAGGTGAACAATAAGATGGAACCATCTCCGAATTGGATTCGAGAGATGCCACTTTTTTCGAAACTGAGTTCCCAATTAGAGGTGAGGTTGATAAGATAAATCCTCTATTTGAGGAGGATGAGACATTATCAACAAGAGAGGTGTCAAGAGAGATGCCTGAGTCTAGTCAATCGAGTGGGAGTAATTTGTTTGGTTACGGGATAGCTTAACTTACAAAAAGGTATTCGTAAGATCAAACCTAAGAAGAGGGTTGATATTGAGAATGAGACAATGTGACACTCCTAGCTAACGATGATGATCCTCAATCAGTTGAGGAAGCTTTGGGATGTGGAGTTAGAGAAAAGTGGAAAGTTGCAATGATTGAAGAGATGGAGTCGATGATTCAGAATCATGTTTGAGATTTAGTCGATTTTCCTCCTGGGCGAAGGGTTATTGGGAATAAGTGGATTCTCAAAAAAAAGAGGAAAGCTGATAGATTGATTAATCGATACAAAACTCGTTTGGTTGCAAAAGGATTTACCCAACTAGAGGGTATTGACTATAAAGAGACATTTTCTCTCGTAGTGAAGTTTGTGTAAATCTGAGTTATTTTGGCTTTTGTGGTACATTATGACTTAGAATTACAACAAATGGATGTAAAAACTGCTTTCCTTAACGGTGAGCTTGATGAGGAAATCTATATGGTTCAGCCAAAAGGTTTTATTACTGAAGGCCAAGAAGAGAAAGTATATAGACTTAAAAAGTCTATATATGGGCTAAAGCAAACGTTAAGACAATGGAATATAAGATTTAACGAAATCGTTTTATCTTATGATTTTGAGATGATCAATGAGGATCATTGCATTTTCCTGAAAAAGGAAAGTATGTCATTTTATCATTATATGTTGATGATATGCTAATAAGCAGGAAATGACATAGGTTTTGTGATAGAAGTCAAAGAGTGACTTTTATCACAGTTTGACATAATAGATATGGGAGAAGCTGAATACATCTTAGGAGTTAAGCTCATCAGGGATCGATCTAAAAGACTGTTGGGTATATCTCAAAAGTCTTATATAAATAAGATGTTACAACATTTCAACATGTCTGATTGCAACGGTGAACAAACACCTATTGTGAGAGGTACTGTTCTAAGCAAGAGTACGAGTTCCAAAACTTCTGATGAAATATCCGAGATGAATAAAAAATCATATACCAGTGCAATTAGTAGTTTGATGTACACTATGTTGTGTACTCGTACCGATATCAGTTATGCTGGTGGCTTAGTCAGCTGGTTCTAGTCAAACCCAGGACTGAGACACTTGAAGGCGGTAAAGAGGATATTCAGATATCTGAAAGTGACAACAGATTAACGTCTCTATTTTCAAGGATCAAATATGAGCCTAAAGGGCTATTTAGTTGTAGCTTGGGCAAGGGACCTGGATGATAGAAAATCCACATCAGACTATGCATTCTTGTTGAATGGTGGCGCCATCTCCTGGAATAGCAAAAAACAGACCTGTGTAGCATTATCAACAATGGAAGCTGAATATGTGGCATAGTCAACAGTTGTATAAGAAGCGGTCTGGTTACGGAGGTTTCTGAAGTATCTGAATATTGCTGAGGATAGTGAGAGTTCGGTTACTGTCTACTATGATAGTTAAGCTGCGATACCTTTTTCCAAGGATCCCAAATATCACAGCAAGGGTAAACATATAGCTATAAAGTATAATTTTGTGAGGGATATTGTTGTTAAAAAGAAGGTGATTCTTGAGTATATCCCTACACGTGCTATGCTTGCAGATCCTTTTACTAAAACAATGACTAGAGAGTCATTTAATGAGTAAGTAAAGTCTATGGGACTTCGAAGAATGTGACGATATTGTAATTTACAATCAGATATTAGGATTTGATTGTATGAAATGCTATAATCTATTCAGTGTATGTGAAATGTTATATTTTGGTGATACGATCTCGGTGAGCATGTTTGTAAGTAGTGATTGATACTCTCACATGGGCAATCATTTCTTTTTGTTATGTATGATAGAGGTAAGACGGTGCTTATAGGCAGTGTTCTAAAAATCGCCGATTTTATCCGATTAGGCGGGCCGTAGGCGGTGGACGCTCGTCCACCGCCCCGACATTTGCAAAGGCGACGCCGCTAGGCGTCGCCGCATTAATCGGCGGCGTCGCCGCTTTAATCGGCGCTCAGAGCGATTAATCGACATTAATCGGGGCGACCGATCGATTAATCAGGAGTTCCAGCGCTCAACAGCAACCGACACGCCCATGCCAAATGAGGGCACAGGCATGTCGCGCCGGTGAGAAATGTGCGACACGCCCATGCTAAATGAGGGCACAGGCATGTCGCGCCGGCGAGAAATGTGCGACACGCCCATGCCAAATGAGGGCACAGGCGTGTCGCACATTTGGCATGGGCGTGTCGCACATTTCCAATTCTTATTATTATTGCAATGGATTTTTAATATTGTTTGTTTTTAATTCTTATATTTTGTAATTTTTATTGTTTACAATCTTAAACGTTTTTAATATTCTTGTTACTTGTTGAGTTGTTATTACTTGTTAGTTGTTATTTGTTACATGCATGTGGAGGCTATAACGTGAGTTTTGACTTTTGAGTGCCCCTAATATATTAATTTTTTTATATATTATTATATTTAAAATATTAAAAAAATCGACCGCCTAGAAACCGCCTAGGCGGCCGCCTAGCCGCCTAGGCGCTAGGCGGCGAGTGACCGCCCGCCTACTGTCTAGTGCTTTTTAGAACACTGCTTATAGGTTAGCTTATGTAGCTGTAAAATTGTTACATTCCTATAAGCTGTGGTCGCCTTGATATTTGTTTCAAGATGAGATTATGTCGAAGATGGCGATTGAAGGAAATGCACCCATCATTTACTATACATGTTTAGAGCCAGGTGGAAATTCATATGTTGAATTTAGGATTAGACATTGGGAATATCTAGATCGAAATCTGTACGATATTGATTTGAAAAAAAAACTTGCGCTCTTTATTAGTAAAGAGAATAACATCGTAACATGTGATTTATACCATATGTGCTAAGACAACAATAAGGATAGTAGGAGAATGGATTTGAGATTATATGTTAATCTCAATATTTGTCCTGAGTGACTATTTAACTGTCTACTTGAAGTTTTAATCAAGGACTGTTACTTCAGCATGTAAACCTATTTACTATGGATGATTCGGTTTATGGAACATGACTAAGAAAACGACTGATTAAAATGAATGAATTCGAGTTAAAAAGGAAGATTAAATATATTTACATTTTTTGAGAATTATTCACTGGTCAACTCATTTCTGTTGTGTATAGAAATGATTATGAATATTGAAAATATAGAATATGCTCTTGAAATGATGATCATTATGAGGGATTAGGAATGTTCATATTGATGTAAATAAAGATTATTTAATCTGGGTAAATAGCGAGACATAGATGTGTCCAGGAGAACGATTGTATACCACTAGGAGAATGGTTTTGTACCACCTGGAGAACGACTATGTGCCACCTGAAGAATAGCTATGTGTTATTCAGAGAATGATTATGTACCATTTGGGGAGCGACTAAATTAGGTGTAATAACTTTTCTTAGTATTGATTGCTCCATAAGCAGCTATGTAAGGTGTAACAACTTTTTTAGCATTGGAATGCTCAGTGTGCTTATTGTCGCACGAACTATTTTCCTAAGTATGAATTGGATGTTCTATTTGTCTTTGTGACTAATGATCTCTGTTCTATTAGTTTAAGTCACTGTGGACTCCGACTTTATTTAGTCTACGTGACTAAATACCTCTTATTGATCTATGTGATCATTTGCTTTTGTGGCATAACTTGGATGAGTAAAAGATGTAAGTAGTTTCAACTGCTTGCACACGTTGCCATGTGTGGCAACATGTGCAAGTGTTGCACGGCTTGCACACGTTGTGTGGCAGTGTGTGTGCAAGAACTACACTGTTTGAAGTGCATTCTTAATGCCTTATACCCTTTAAAAGGGAGTGCGTCCAAGAGAGAACAGAAGAGGGGTGAATACGAGGATCGCCATCAGGTTGTTGGAGAGAACGGAGAGTTCCGAGAACACCCAAGGCACGACCGGATTTGGTTTGTGGAAGAGTGGGGATCTTCCGATTTTACGAATCGTCATCATCCTTCGGACGGCGAGCGTCTTTCTCCTTTGACGAAGAGAATAACTTGGACCACCGACGACAAACCGACGAAAGCACTATACAACAACAACAACAACAACAACAAAGCCTTATCTCACTAGGTGGGTCGGCAAAATTCATTTAGATGCAAGTAATTCCAACAACTCAATGGTCCATATAGCTCGGCCAATTGGTTTGCCTGACCTACTCATCTTGACTAGCCCCTTTGATCTGATTAAATCACTTTGCACACCTCAATTGATTGGCCCGTCTATCCCATTGGGTTGACCAACCCAGTACTCTGCTAGATTGGTTCGCTTGGCCTGAGTAGTCTGACTGGCATTTCAACCCACTCGTCACTCTTTTAATTGCAATACAGTTCAATTTTTCTGTCTTATGCACTTTCTCAGATTAATTAGGTGCTGCTCGAGCTAATCTGGTATTTATATCCTTAGAAATGTCAATTCCATTGGAATGTCAATTGCTTAGGTTTCTAACATCTCTCTAAAGCAATTGAAGTACATAGCTCAATACATTGAGTACCTAAATCGTTCCCCTTGAATGAGCAACTTCTATACTAAGGAAAAGTACTTGAGATCACCAAAATTTTTAAACTGAAAATGTTGATGGAGGTACTGCTTAAGTTGTGTGATTACAATGATTATAATGTTCACATAGACAACAAGAAGGGATACATCTTGACTAATGAGTGATCTATCCCACTTTTGATCATGCCGTATTGGATAAGACCAGAACTAAACTTTTCAAACCAAACCCTTTAGCTTGCATACTAGGTTAATGGCTCTACAAATGGGTCAATGAAGAGGTAGAGAAAGAGGTGAACTATAGTGATCTTGGCCTTTGGAGGGAATTTATCAAGGTAATTTATATCATAATTGAAGGGCACTGCTTAGCCACTGGTTGAACTTCGAACTAGTCTATAGTGTAGTTAGGGAAAATCATAAAAATCCACTTGCATTCCTTGTAGACTTCCTTAGAGAGAGAAACCAACTACTTAGTACCTCAGAGTGGAGAGCATCTATTTCATGTCTTATTGATCCTTGCTTATTGTTTCACTATAATTCAAAAGGGTCTTTAAGACATTTTGGGGAACTGAGTGTGAAGGCACAAAGATTTGAATGATAATTGTTGGATCGAGTGAATTGCTAGAGGGGGGGGGGGTGAATAGCGATCGTAAAAAAAACTTCTTTTTCGTTTCGATAAAACTCGAGTAGCACACCGGAATGTAAAACAATAAATGTAAAGGGACAATTTTGTTTTTACTTGGTTTACAACCTAAAGGTTGCTACTCCAAGGCCCAATGATCCTAGACCGCGTACGAAGGGACAATCCACTAAAGAATCTCGTCCTCGTTGGAGGTAGGAGACAATGGTTACAAGAAAACCAAAAGCTCGAGGATGAGACAACAAGCCTACCTCACCTCGTTACGATGAAAGCCTTGAATACAGGAATATGAACACAAATTGAAAAACAAATTTAAGCTATCGACGAAGATGATGTGGGATCTCGGCGTGTCGTCGGTGTTACGACGTCGTAGAATTGTCAACGAAGCATAGTGTTGTTGGAGCACTTTATGAGCAAGGAATGATATGCAAAGAGTTGAAATGACCCTTCTTTTATAGCCCCTTCAAACCTTAATTCGTTGAGATCTGGATCTGGGTTAAAGAGCCTTATCTCCCCAAGATAAGTGGAGCTTATCTTGACTTTCTTCGAACTGACCAGTTTGAATAGCAATCGACTGATGCCCTACAGCAGTTTGATGGTAGGATCAGTCGACTGATGGTAGGATTAGTCGACTGTCAATAGCCTTCAGTCGACTGTTGACCTGGTTACTCACCTGCAGCAAAGAGTTAGCACCGAACTAACAAGTAATGGACATTTTGACGGTTACTTACCATCCGATCTCGACCTAGACCTTCCACTGAAAGTCTTAGTCGGATCGCCGCCTAAGTTCGTCCCCGTACGGAGGACACGACCTCACCATTACTCTTCACTCAGTGCTTACCTCTGTCTTGTCGCTTAGTTTCTGGTCTCCACCGAGGTTCCTCAACTCCACGAGGTTTTTCTGGTATCGCCCGACCACTACGGTTTCTCGACTCGAGATTCTCCAGGTGTCGCTTGACCTTGGGCTTAGCTTAAACACTTCCTGCACACTTAACACAACTCATGAGATAACAATAACAACTTAACTTAGAACCTTTGCCATAATCAAAACCTAGGTTCGATTATCTAGTGCCCTTGCACCAACAATCTCCCCCTTTTTGATCTATGACAAACCGATTCAAAGTTAAGGAAAATTTAAGCACAAAGTGAAGTAATAAGGTACTAAACATGAATAGCATGTAGTAATGAAATATAAGTAAGCAAGTGTAAGTATGTAGTAAAAATAAGCATGAGTAAGTTAGTATGAGTAACTTACTATAAGTATGAAATGAGCATAGAATGAGCATGAGTAAACTCTTTTTCAAATCCTCCCCCTTAAGGTTACCTTCCCCTTAACCTTAGGTGGGTTTTTGAAAAAGAAGCTTAGCTCTCTCCCTTAACGTTTGGTCACTTAAAGAAAATAAACTTTTGATTCCTTAACTTTGACCTCTCTTCTCCACTTAAAGAAAGTAAGTTAAGTTTTCAAAAATAAACTTTTGATCCCTTAATTTTGGCCTTTCTTCTCCCCCTTTTGCCATAAATCGAAAATATTTGAGGGTTTATAAAAAAACTTTAACTTTATTAAATCGAAAATATTTGGGGGTTTATAAAAAAAACTTTAACGTTATAAATAAGCGATTAACATTATAAGTCCAAGCATATTCCTTTTAAATTTTAAAAATAGTAGTTTCAACATAAACTCAACTAATAACATGTTCAACTTTTTTTGATTTAATTGATATGAAATGATTAATAAGTATTGATTAGAGTTGGTTATTTTGAATAATTATACTCCATGATTCATATCGATGCACTAGATCTACATCTGGAATTAGGAGTAAGGTCCTAACATCTCACGCCCATCTACGTGACTCAGTACACAAACACATTGATCCTATGTGTTGTGAGATGTGTTGGCTCCTTAAATCTATAGGTGCATGCTTTCTAAGGGAAACCCTAAGCTAGTTCCATGTAGCAAGAAAAATAAAGATAAAGTACAAGTAGGAATTGAGTCCTATTCTATTATGCACATCCCTAATCTTCGTCTGAGCAGACTAAATTTTGCTTCGGATAAGGGTTTCGTGAAGATGTCAGCTAGGTTCGATTTCAACTCAACATATTCGAGTTTTATGGTTCCATTTGCTACGTTTTCTCGTACAAAATGATGTTTGACCTCTATGTATTTAGTCTTAGAGTGACAAACTGGGTTTTTAGTAAGATTAATAGAACTAATGTTATCGATTAAGATTCTAGTGTTACTAAAATTTAATTGAAAGTCTTGGAGAGTGTGCTTCATCCAAAGTAATTAAGCTACACACTCACCCATGACAACATATTCAGCTTCGGTGGTAGACAAGACAACACAATGTTGCTTTCTACTACACCAACTAACTAGACTCGAGCCTAGGAGTTGGCAATAACCACTCGTGCTTTTCTTATCGAGTTTACTACCGGCATAATCCGAGTCGGAGTAGCCGATTAGTTCGAACTCGCTCGATCCAGGGTACTAAATTCCTACGTTTAGTGTTCCTTTTAGATATCTAAAAATACGTTTGACTAGTGTTAGATGCAACTCCTTACCGCAAGATTGAAATCTCGCACACATACTCACTGCGAAAAGTATATCAGATCGACTCGCAGTTAAGTATAGAAGACTACCTATTATGCTCCTATTGTACTTTAAATCAATTGATTTTCCTTCTAAGTCTTCTCTTATGTTTACATTAGTAGCCATCGGTGTATTAATTTTCTTAGCGTTTTGCATTCCAAATCTATTAATTAATTTCTTAGTATATTTACGTTGGTGTAAGTAGATTCCTTCCATAGTTTGTTTTATTTGTAAGCCTAAGAAAAAAAGTAAGTTCACCTACTAAGTTCATTTCGAATTCACTTTCCATTAATGAAATGAACTCATTTAGTAAGGTTGTATTATTCGTTCCAAAAATTATGTCATCTACATAAATTTAGGTAATAAATATCTCTTAAAAAAGGTTGGGTCAACTAAACCTTGATTAAATCCCTTAGACTTAAGGTAAATTGAAAGCCTTTCATACCAAGCTCTAGGAGCTTATTTTAGTCCATATAAGACTTTTTTAAGCTTGAAAGCATGGTTAGGTTTGTCGAGACTTTCGAATCCAGGTGGTTGGCTAACATACACTTCTTCCTTAATGAATCCATTTAAAAACGCTGACTTAACATCCATTTGGAATAACTTTAATCCTCGATGTGCACCGTTGGCTAATAGCATTCTAATCGATTCAAGTCTAGCTACGTGTGCATATGTTTCATCATAGTCTAATCCCTCTACTTGACTAAATCCTTTAGCAACTAACCTAGCTTTAATCCTAACAACTTCTCCTTTATCATCAAGTTTGTTTCGAAATACCCACTTTGTCCCAATTATTGTTTTTTCCCTAGGTGGGGGTACTAATTCCCAAACCTGACTCCTAGTAAATTTAGCTAACTCTTCTTGCATGACTATAATTCAATCGGAATCAAGAAGAGCTTGTTCAATTGTTTTAGGTTCGATTTTTGAGATGAGTGAAATTTAGCTTAGGTTTCTATAGGATGCTCTAGTTCGAACCTCTAAATTGGGATCACCTATTACTTGATCAATAGGATGATTTGCTTGTAACCTAGATTGATTTGGGTTAGGATCTACACTAGATTCGTTTTGTGAGTTGGATTCGGGTCTAGAGTTAAGTTCATTCATCAATTCTAATTCGGGTTTTGTAATATTGTTTTCTTCATCAAATACTACGTTGATTGTTTCTTCGATTTTTAAGGTTTCATTGTTATACACTTTATATGCTTTACTAGTGGTTGAGTATCCTAGAAAGGTTCCGATACTAATATTGGGTAGTTTTTCGTAATAGATTTCATATGATGTTTTAAGGTGTCTTTTAACTAATAGAATCTTATTTTGAACATAGCAGGCCGTATTGACCGCTTCTGCCCAAAACCTAATAGGTAAATTGAATTCGTTTAACATAGTCCTAGCGACTTCTTGTAGGGTTCTATTCTTACGTTCAACTAGACCATTTTGTTGAGGAGTCCTAGGACAGGAAAACTCATGGTAGTACCCATTTTGGTTACAAAAGTCGGTGAACCTATGGTTTTCGAATTCACCACCATGATCACTTCTAATTCTTTTTATCTTAAGGTTCTTTTCATTTTCTAATAGTTTGTATAAATTGGTGAGTTGATCTAAAGTTTCACTTTTATGTTTTAAAAACCTAACCCATGTGAACCTAGAGTAGTCATCGACTATAACTTGACAATATAAACTTCCGTTTAGTGACTTGGCTCCATAAGAGTCAAAAAGGTCTAAGTGTAAGAGCTCAAGTATACTCTTTGTTCTTTCTTGGTTAGTTAGTTGATATGAAGTCTTAGTTTGTTTACCTTGTTGACAAACATTACATATTTTATTTTCTAAGTTGTTTAGGTTAGGTAGACCTCTAACTAAACCACTCTGACTCATTTTGTGTATGAGTCTTGGATGAGAGTGACTGAGTCGTCGGTGCCATAATCAGGATTCCTCTTACTGTGTCATTAGACACTTGATCGAGGAGTTTAGTACTAGCTCCCCCTGGACCATTGAACCGATGCGGTCTTTCCACGTAGTGGATTTAGTCCTTGGGAACCCAATACTTGGTGGATCCTAATTGAGAATTCAAAATGGTCTTAGGGACCCATGCTTGAACTTTTTGTTCATTTCGATTTACAATTGACATATATGATTTGTTCATTGTGGTTGATTTAAATTCGAGTTCGATTTTATTGTAAACGGCCCTTTACGATCCAAGTAGTAGGTCAAGACTCTTGGATCCCAAAGTAAACCTTTCCAATGATTTCCTAAAGTCTTGGACTTGTCCTTTCAAAAGAGAGTTCTCCTTTTCAAGTTTTTCAACTCGAGTTGAGTTCTCCTCTCGAACTTGACTAGTCGAAGAGGTTAGGGAGACCTCATATTTAAGGAGTTTAACCTCCCTAACTAAGGTCTCGACCTTGGACTCGGACTTAGCTAACTTCTTAGTTAAGCACTTAATTGCACTGTATAGAGTATCAATTAACGACCGACTCACCTTGATCGAATCTTTTGAACCGGATACGGATTCGTGGCTTGTCTTGAATTTGAGTTCATTGTCAGATCCGGAGTCGGACTTGGTCTCGGACTCGTAGCTCGCTTCGGGTTCGGATTCGTCTTTGGGCTCGGTTGGCTTGGCTATGAACGCAAGGTTGTTGAGCTCGTCTTCTTCCTCCGACAACTCCTCCCAAGTTGCGTTGAGCGCTTTCTTGGATTGTGATGATTTGTTCCTTAGTCTTGGACACTCCGATTTGATGTGACCCCTCTTGTTGCATTTGTAGCATTTGTAATTCGAACTTTGCTGGGGTCTCTTTTCCTGGGATTGCTTGATGGGTCATCTTCTACTCTTGATCATCTTTCGAACTAGATTCACTAGCTCAGTCTCTATTTCGTCGTTCACCTCCGATTCGTACTCTTCTTCTTCTTACCTGCAACCAAGGCAATACTCTTCTCAACCGTGGCCGAGTTAGACTGTTCGTGTAACTCAAATTCGGAAAAAAGCTCGTCTAATCTAATTTTAGATAAATCTTTAGATACCTTATAGGCATCAACCATAGATGCCCGCAAGGTGGTCTTAGGAAAAACGTTCAAGGCATACCTTATTATATCTCAATTCTCGACTTTTTGTCCGATCGAGTGGAGGCCGTTCATGACGTCTTGAATTCTCGTGTGAAGTTGTGTAGCGGTCTCGTGATTCTGCATTTTCAAATTAAATAGTTTATTCAATAACAAATCACGCTTACATACTTTCGTGTTGGCCGTTTCTTCGTGTAGCTCAATGAGCTTGTTCCATAAGTCCTTCGCACTGATGAATGGTCCGACTCGGTTGAGTTCCTCATTGGAGAGCCCGCATTATAGGATCTGTGTAGCTTTCGCATCGGCCTCCACTTGACGCTTCATGGCGTTCGTCCATTTGTCGCAATCTAGGAACTTGCCGTCTTCGTTGGTTGGTAGTGTGAACCCGGTCTGGATGACTATCTACATCTCTACTTGAGTTTTAAGGTAGCACTCTATCCGACCCTTTTAGTAACGGAAGTCATCTCCGTTGTAAAACGGAGGTCGGGTGATGCTAAACCCTTCGAGATGGACCATTCAATAAAAACTCACACACACAAATACGAAAAACAAACGAATTGTCAAGACTTGGTCTTGGATTAGTAGTGCCGGATAAAATGACTTAAATTAAAATATGAAATGAAGAATACGAAAAGAAAACAAAACGTGCTAGATCGGTGGTTGCACCGAATCTTAGTGCCCTCGCTCTGATACCAATTGTTGGATCGAGTGAATCTCTAGAGGGGGGGGGGGAGTGAATAGCGATCGTTAAAAAAACTTCTTTTTCGTTTTGATAAAACTCGAGTAGCACAGCGGAATGTAAAACAATAAATGTAAAGGGACAATTTTATTTTTACTTGGTTCACAACCTAAAGGTTGCTACTCCAAGGCCCAGCGATCCTAGACCGCGTACGAAGGGACAATCCACTAAAGAATCTCCTCCTCGTTAGAGGTAGGAGACAACGGTTACAAGAAAACCAAAAGCTCGAGGATGAGACAACAAGTCTACCTCACCTCGTTACGATGAAAGCTCACCCGCTCTGATACTAATTGTTAGATTGAGTGAATCGCTAGAGGGGGGAGGGGGGTGAATAGCGATCGTAAAAAAAAACTTCTTTTTCGTTTCGATAAAACTCGAGTAGCACAGTGGAATGTAAAACAATAAATGTAAAGGGACAATTTTGTTTTTACTTGGTTCACAACCTAAAAGTTGCTACTCTAAGGCCCTGTGATCCTAGACCGCATACGAAGGGGCAATCCACTAAAGAATCTCCTCCTCGTTAGAGGTAGGAGACAATGGTTACAAGAAAATCAAAAGCTCGAGGATGAGGCAACAAGCCTATCTCACCTCGTTATGATGAAAGCCTCGAATACAAGAATATGAACACAAATTGAAAAACAAACTTAAGCTACCGACAAAGATGATGTGGGATCTCGGCGTGTCGTCGGCGTTACGGCGTCGTAGAGTTGTCGTCGAAGCGTTGCTTTGTTGGAGCACTTTGGGAGCAAGGAATGAATATGCAAAGAGGTGAAATGACCCTTCTTTTATAGCCCTTCAAACCCTAATTCGTTGAGATCTGGATTTGGGTCAAAGAGCCTCATCTCCCCAAAATAAGTGGAGCTTATCTTGACATTCTTCGAGCTGCCCAATTTGAATAGCAGTCGACTGATGCCCTACAGCAGTCGACTGTTGGTAGGATCAAACGACTACCAATAGCCTTCAGTCAACTGTTGGCCTGGTCACTCACCTGCAACAAAGAGTTAGCACCGAACTAACAAGTAAGACATTTTGACGGTTACTTACCGTCCGATCTCGACCTAGACTTTCCACTGGAAGTCTTAGTCGGATTGCCGCCTAAGTTCGCCCCCGTACGAAGGACACGACCTCACTTTCAATCTTGTCGCTTAGCTTTCGGTCTCCACCGAGGTTTCTCGACTCCACGAGGTTCTCCTGGTGTCGCCCGACCACTACGATTTCTCGACTCGAGATTCTCTGGGTGTCGCTTGACCTTGGACTTAGCTTAAATACTTTCGGCACACTGAACATAGTTCATGAGATAACAATAACAACTTAACTTAGAACCTTTGCCATAATCAAAACCTAGGTTCGATTATCTAGTGCCCCTCCACCAACAATTGACATAATATACTAAAAAGACAGTTCAGTGCATGAAGTTTCCGCCACTACGGAATCCGAAGGTTCTATTGTACACAGTCTTTTCTTGCTTTGCAAGATGCTGCTTTCGTGATTTGAACCCGTGATATCTAGGTCACACGACAATAATTTTATTATTGTACCAAAACTCCCCTTCAATGACATAATATACTAAAACAGGAGAAAATAACTGTGAAGTAAAACGCTTCCTAAGTAACTTTATGAAAAGCAATGGTGAGTTCTACATTAGAAGCAAGATTCAAGATTGTTGGAAGCAACTGGAGGGCTTTAGAGTTTTTAGAAAGTGATGGAGAATGCTCATGTCTTAGTATTCATTTCTACACCTAGGAACCTACAAAAGAAGTTTGCTGGGACTGGAGACCTCAATAGTAGAAAGCATGAGAAATGACAATGGGACAGGAATGAAAAGTGCTTCGTGTGCTAACTCAAATGGAGTGGGCATTAAGTTGAAGAATGGAGTTTGATGTGAAGGTCACATCAAAAGAGAGACACATGATGAGACTTATGATTGTAGCATTGGACATGAATAACTAAGGAAGTCACTTGGCTTACCATGGGAATAACTTATCTTGTTCATCAGATACTAAATAGACAAATAACATCCTATTACAGGATCACATAGTTCACATAATTGATAATGGTTTAGGGATCAGTTGAGTAAAAGTAGCAAATAAAATGTCAAATTAAGTTTATTTAGTATAATAATATGATAAAAAAAAATCTAAATCTTACTAAAAAGTTATTACATAGTTATACTACGATATAACAAGCTACCCATGCTGCCTTATATTTATGAATATATTATGAAAATTAATAATCAAATATTTTTTAGAAATTTTTAATAGACTAAAAACATAATGAGAAATAATCAAATATAAATTAGGTTTAAAAAGAAAACAACATGCAAAGATTAAGTATTAAAATCATTTTAAGCAATAAATAAAAAAAAAATGATGTTGTGAATCTCTTGAAAAATAAACATTAGATCATTACGGCGCTACTGAACTTATGTTAAGCATTATTGGTTCAGACAAATTGTATACAATTCACCAATGATGTAACAATATTCACATGAGATAAAATGTCATGGTATGCTACATTGCCTTTGAATGTATAACAATGCAAGGAAAGAAAATGGTGACATGGGTAGGAATTTAACTTCAATTGGAATGAAAATGGGTGATATAGGATAGGATCACTACTTTGCCTCTAGGGGGTTGAGACAAGCCAGAGTGGGTCAACATGAAATACACAAAATGTTTGATATAAAGACTTATAAATATGTTTTTTTTTTATTTTATCTGAGGTAATTGGAGCAAATCAAATTAGTGCATAAAATCTTTGCCCTCTTCTAACCCCATCGATGTAAAGGGTCATGGTGAATCAGCCCAAGTCTAGGCAGATTGATATTGGAGCAAACTAAATTGTCATCCATAGTTTTTAAGCCATCTTGTGTCAATCAGTGTGTGAAATCAATATGGTGGATGAACAAGTAGCTAGTTTGATTTAAGCTGAGAAATTTAACTAAATCAAGTTGAGCTTTGATTCAATTTTGTGTTTTAACAAAACAATTCAGTTTAGTTCAGGTTGGTCAATTCTGATTTTGTTTTTGTAAATCTAGTTAATAAAAATATTAATCATTGAAAATTTGATATTAATATTTAAAATTATGATGGTTGTTTATGAATCAGTTTGATCTGAGTTAAACTAAATTAAATCTCTAAATTGGATTCGTTTTCAATTTAATTTATATGCCGATTCAATTCAGTTGGATTTCTGAAAAATCAGTACATAAAAATTCATTTCACTCTGAATTGATTCAGTTTGAACAAATGCATCTACTAACTAATTGAATTTCCAGATAAACAATAGGATATAGGAAATAAGAATTGGCTAAAATACTGCTAGTCTATAAAGTAATCAATAATTGTACTGCAAAGTAAAGTAGTGTGATGCCAGTCAGTAAAGTAAGATGCTGCGAGTCTGTAAAATATGATGTGAGTCTGTATGATATGAGTATGTCGACTCAATAATTGCGCTGATAAAGTGCTGAGTCAGAAGATTCTTCATTATCAGGACACTAAACTAAAATGAATTTTAATACTCCTCGCCCTCACGAAGGATGGATTTTTAAATTTGTTCCACATGCACAATCCAGTCAGACCCATAAAGAAACAAGTTTTAGTCTTATGTATATGTGATTATTATACATGTAATTAAATGTAGTTAAAATTAATGATATTGAATAAGTATGTGTTAATCATATGTTGAGTCAAGGTATTAAATACCAACCCGTTCCATCCGAAACAGACGACAGAAGGAAGCAACATCGGTGACGAAGGCGCGATCGGCGACAGATTACTCGATGAGGCAGTCGATGGGGATCGCGCTATGGGAACTCGATCGCGATCGCACTGCCGAAACACGATAATGATTGCGTTGCATTACCAGGAACACAATTGCGATCGACTGTGGGAATGCGATCGCACTGTGGGAACGCGATCGCGTAGTACTATTGCGATCGAAATCGGACTAGGAATTAAGAAAAATGAAATTTATAGACTTAATTAATATATAAATTATAATATAATTATAATTAAATAAATTATTAATTAAAAATTAATATGTAAAGTATAAATTAATTAAACTGTAAAATTTAATTAACTGAATTATTAATTAATTTATACAATTATATAAATTTATATTTTTATTCTTTTTATTTAAAAAAATATAAAAATTAAAAAATAAAAGATATTTTAATTAAAATTCTAAATTCGAATTTATAGTTTATTTAAAATTAAATCTTATTTTTTTTAAAATTAATTAAAATTTCAAAAAATTTTGAAATAATTTTAGAATTTTATAAATAAATCATTTTAAGAGAAGAAATCGAAATATATTTAACAATAAACACCTAAAATCAAACGAATAATAAACATTTTAAATAATTAAATATTAATATTTAAAAAATAGAAAAAAAATATTGAAATAGTATTAGCATGGATGATACGGTACCGAAACCGTATTGTTCTGGTCGCAGATCGAAACTTCAGTACGAGTCGAGATTTTAAACCTTGTATTGAGTAAATAATTTTTTATGAAGTGATGAAGATGTGATAATTAATACTAATCTCTAATAAAAAAAATGGAATTATCTGTAATATAGCACATGGTAATGATCCTTGACATATGTGAATCAATCTAATCATCTGATCATCTATATATAAGACCCTTAGTAAACATCTTACTCCCCTAGCACCTTATTCCATCATTCAATGCATAAAAGCACTGTTGCATAAAAAATGTGTTCACCTTGCCAATGATTTTGATTTCAATTCAAATATTGCATCACTAAATTATGACATGCAAACAACTTACCAACTGAAACCCATGATCAGACCAACAACTATAGTTAACTTTGTAACACATCAAGAATCGAGTATGAAGAGATTAGAACAACCACATATAAGCTAATGACTACCCCTTTTAAAACAAAGGTTGCCTGATACCCTAAATTGGGAGTACGAACCCACCTTAATGGATCGTTGCTCGACTTGCCCTTGCCTAAAAGACTCAACCGATCATTCTAAGGGAAAGTTAACATACAAAAATAAATCATTAGAATGATCAAATAACCAACTCCATATATTTAATTATTAATATATGATATTACACCTTCAACAATGCTTGTAACCTTAACCTTGTGTACCCTTTTAAAACTATGACAAGAACATATGCTTAAAAAGCTGATGTTGAAAACAACTAACAATCTAAAGTAATATTTTGAAAGCCTAAGTTCACACTTAGAAAGTTAGTGGATTGGCAATTTGACCTATTGAATTAGTGGATGTGGAAATAATTGCATTAATATAATTTATGTTTTTATATAAATATTTTTTTACGAGTTTAGTAAAAATAGTGAAAGTCATGATAAATAATTTAAAATTATATGAAGTTTTTATATAGTTAAATATGTTTAAAATTATTCAAATTTATTTAATCGAAAAACATTTTTTTAAAATATATGAACTCAATATATAATATTATGTTTCTAATCCTAAGTACATTCTCGAAGTTAATTTGTAACACAGACTAATATATATTAATTTCTAATACTTTTTGGTTCCCTTTTCTATACTGTTTTTTTTTCTATCTTTTCTAGGTTTTGAACTACCCTGTTTATCTTCCCAACTAGACTGAATTTTGATTTGGTTCTTGATGCAGGCGCATCCATCACAACATGACATGTTTGTGCTCCTTAACACGAGTGTGCGTCATTCTGGACCAAAACAAGACATAATGGAGCTCTTAGAGGCTACCATGGTCTACCCATGGTCACTACCATGGGGGTGGATCATTCCTTGGCTTGACACAAGACCTCCAGTAGGAACCACGACTTAGCCATGCTCCCCACCACGATTGTGGTCCCCATGATGACTTGACTATGGGACAATCCACGGTCGTAGTTCTCACCACGGCTTGACTGTGGACCAGGCCAAGACTGTAGCTCGCTGTCGTCGTAAATTACTATTTCGTTAATTATTATTATTATTATTTTATTTGTTTGAATTTTCAATTTAGTTTTTTTGTTAAAATTTTTTGTTTAAGTTTGCTTAGTTTTTTTTTTTGCTTGTTAAGAAACTTTTTCTTTCTCTAGTCTATTTAAACACGAGCTTAAGCTCTTGTAATAGATAGATTAGTTTTGGATTAATGAAAGTTATTTGGTTTCGTTTAAATCTAGAGGTGAATCCTCTTTTGTTTACGAATTCACTCTTCTCCTTCGATTCTCTCTGCCTACCTCTCTTCTAGCGTCGCCGTGTGTGGAAGGACGCACCCATCCTGTTACTCCGCCTACGTCAGTTGGTATCAGAGTCTTAGATCCATGGAAGGTTGGTGAGGACATAGTTATAGTCGTGATCGGCAGGTTTCGATTGAGGAAGCCGCACCCTAGAATCATTGTACCCACGAGCTCATTGATCTACAGAGATCAATCACGGAGTTATCTCGGCAATCCATAAATGGTTATCATGGCCATGGTTATGGACGTGATCGACAGGTTCCGATTGAGAAAGCCGCACCCCAAGATCGATGTTCTCAAGAAACCATAAGGGATCTACAAAGATAAGTTGTAGAGTTATTTCGGCGTTTAAATCTTAAAGATCATAAGATATTTAATTGACATACTACTTTGAATTTTGAACAACCGCATCATTAAGATCACCATAATCGTGAAGAATAGTATGAAGATCTTGATTTTCGGATCAAGCTTCCTGAGTTTTTCGGCGTATTATACGTAGAAAATTTTATTGATTAGATTGACGAAATTGAACAGATTTTTTTTTTCGAAGAAATTACCCATCATGCTAAAGTAAAATTGGTAGCCATGACGCTTAAGGGAGAAACCTTCGCTTGGTGGTTACAATTACAACACTCCGGCAAAAACTAGGGCAAGAGTAAGATTACAGATTGGGAGAAGATGAGAGACCATTTTCTTCCTTTTTGTTATACTCAGTATTATTTCAACATTTTTATGCAAGGTAGACCACCCAATCAATAAAAGAGCAGTCTCTATCGGTTGAAGAAGCAAGAAGCCATGCACAGATAATGACCTCAGTTCAAACTCGAGGATGAGTTTTTTTTTTTCAAAACGGGGCAAAAGATGGAGGAACAATACTTGATTGAAGAAGACATGGGAGACTCTATCTACGATGATGAAGAGGACGTGGAAGATCCCAACTACGACGAGGACGACTTTGAGAGCACCGAACTCAAAGAAGGCATAGAAGATCTCGTCTATGATGAAGACTTTGAGAGCACCAAGTTCAAAGATCCCGGTTATAATGAGGTCGACCTTGAGAGAACCGAAAACATAGAAGACCCCATCGACGATGAAAATGACATTGACGAGGTAATATAAGACCTCATTTACAACGATGATAATATTAACGAGATAATTGAAGACATGGAAGACTCCATCTACGACAATGAATATGAGGTGATTGAAGAAACTATGGAAGATCCCATCTATGACAAGGATGATATTGACAAGGTTAAATACAAAGATGGGCATGGGAAGACAGAGGAGCAACCTTGGTTGGTTGAAGAAGACATGAGCGTCTATGACGATGATGATATTGACGAGGTCATGAGCGACCCTATCTACGACGAATACAACGATGATGAGGTACTTTGCAAAGATGGCCACGAGATATTGCTTGATCTCTCGCCCAAAGATAAAACGAGGGATGATTGGTTGATGATGACGTCCATATTAGAGGATAAAATATTGTACTAACACTCCGATAAGAGGATTTCACTTCTCTTTTGGTATCTTCTATTTCTCTTCTTTCTATGTCCAGATATTTGGTCGCATATGCTCTACCACTTCATCCAAGTAGCATCTTCGACTCAAGTCCGGATTTCTTCACCAAGGATCAAGTCTACCTAATTTGAACTCGAGGACGAGCTCTTTTCAACCCCAGGAGTCTGATGCAGGCACATCCATCACAACACGACATGTCTGTGTCTCTTAACACAAGTGTGTGTCATCCTAGACCAAAACAGGGCACAATGAAGCTTCTAGAGGCTACCATGACCTATCTATGGTCATCACCATGGGTGTGGATCATTCCGTGGCTCGATACGGGACCTCCACCAGGGATCACAACCTGCCCATGTTTCCCACCATGGTCGTGGTCCCCACCACAGTCATGGTCCCCACCATGACCTGACCGTTGGCCAATCCACGGTTGTGGTTCCCACCACGGCTTGACCGTGGACCAAGCTATGACCATAGCGCGCTGCCATCGTAAATTAGGGTTTTGTTAATTATTGTTATTATTATTATATTAGTTTGAATTTTCAATTTAGTTTTTTTTTGTTAATAACTTTTTGTTTAAGTTTGTTTTTTTAGCTTTTTTGTTTGTTAAGAAACTTTCCCTTTCTTTAGTCTATTTAAACATGGGCTTAGAGTTTTGGATTAATGAAAGTTATTTAGTTTCGTGAAAACCTAAAGATAGATCCTCTTTTGTTTATGAATTTTCTTTTCTTCTTCGATTCTCTCTGCTCATCTCTCTTCTAGTGTCGCTGTGTGTGGAAGGATGTACCATCTCGCTACTTCGCCTACATCAGATTGTTCATTGTATTGCATAAGTTATCAATTTGTGATTTTGATGACTCAATTTTGATCATATCTGTAAGTTTGTCTACACTATAATGTTGTGTTGGAGAACATTAGTGATTTATTGTATATGTCAAAGGGAGAAATACGGGGGAGGGATGGTGCTAGTGGTTATTGAGATGAAGAAAAGACAAAAACAATGTTTTATGGGTGAAGTTGTAAATTCTTACAATTAGTACTGTGTTACGAGTTGATTACTTGAGTAGGCACATATCAAGTTATAGCATGAAATTGAAGTGTTGGCTCTCAAGAAAGTTGAGATGAGATCAAAGTATAAACAAGTCATTTTTTGAAATGGGTTGCATATAAATTGGTTCAAGTGAAACAAATAAGATATCTTAATTTTTTTAATTACACAAGTAGACTGCATATGTCATATGAGGCAGTGATGACGGAGGCATAAGCAACCCAAGTAGGAAATATTTAAAAGCATGGCCATGATATATCCCTTGTATTCAATCATGGTAAGGCCTCCCCTCATATGCAAGCAGGTCTTTAATTCTTTTTCTCGATCAGACTGTTTCTAAAACATGATTGAACCAGCTTGTTCAACCAATTGAGTTGAGAACTGACACAGGTGAGGTAGCGGGATGACGGTAAAAATTTTTCATGCATGAGGTTATTTCATGCATGAGGTTAACAAAAGAGAGAATCGAACGAGAGAGAAAATTTGTCAACAAAAGAGGATTCATTTCTATGTTTAAAGGAAGCCAAAATAAACTTTATTAATAAAAAATCAATCTATCCATTACAAGAGCATAAGTCCATGTTTAAATAAGCTAGAGAAAGGGAAAGTTTCTTAATAAGGAAGAAAGCTAAAAAAAAAACTTAAATAAAAATTTCTTAACAAAAAACTAAATTGAAAATTAAAAATAAAATAAAATAATAATAATAATAATTAACGAAACCCTAATTTACGACGACAGTGCGCTACGACTGTGGCCTGGTCCACGGTCAGACTGTGATGGGAATCATAGTCGTGGACTAACCCACGGTCAGGCCGTGGTGGGGAACACAGGCAGGCCATAGTCCCTGTTGGAGGTCTCGTATCGAGCCACGGGATGATCCATGCCTATGGTGGCGATTACGTAGGCTATGGTAGTCTCTAGGAGCTCCATTATACCTTGTTTTGGTTTAGGATGACGCACACTCGTGTTAAGGGGCACGGACATGTCATGTTGTGATGGATGCGCCTGCATCAGACTTCCAAGTTGAAAAAAACTCACCCTCGAGTTCTGATTAGGTAGACATGATCCTTGGTGGAGAAATCTGGACTTGAGTCGAAGATGCTACTTGGATGAAGTGATAGGACATATGCGACTAAACACCTGGACATAGAAAGAAGAGGAGAAATAGAAGTACCAAAAGAGGAGTGAAATCCTCTTCCCGGGGTGCTAGTACAATATTTTGTTCTCCAATATAGGTGCTCGTTGTCATCGACCAATCATCCCTCACTCCATCCTTAGGCGAGAGATCAAGCAATGTCCTATGACCATCTTCGTAAAGTACATTGTCATCGTCGTACTTGTCATAGATGGGGTCACTGTTATGCCCCGAGAGTGTAATTGTCCATCGACTGGACGGTATTCTCTAGTGACAATATAAGATACCACAAAGATACAAGGCCAACATAGCTATTGATACACACAAATCATAAATATCAGTGAAATAACACTGACAAATAATAGGAATACAAGGACACAAAGATGCACTCCGGAGTGACTTTGACACAACAAGAAAATATAATCGAAACTAACCTCCAAACTGAATCCATAATAAAGGACAAATACATAGCAACACAACATATACCAAAACGCAGAAATAATATAGAATAAATTCCAAAACATACAATCCAACATAATACAATATCAATATGGAATAAAATCAAAACACTCGGCGTGAGATGAGATCAATTGGTGGAGCTCCGAGCACCCAAAGAATCTTCTACCTATTATCTGGGTGACAAGAAAATTCAGGGTCTATGATGGTGAGTATAAGACTCAGTGGTATATGAAAGATAGTGCATAAACATCATATAACATATGGAGATCAACAGGTATACAGTCTTAAAGGTAATAACAAATGACCGTTAGTATAAATATAATCAATGTATATACCAAACTGATCCACCAGATATAATGTAATGTACTGACTACCTGAAAGTCTGCAATGACATAACTCATGACAACCTGAGCAAATATACAACAACATAACATATACGAATAACATGCATGATCAACATCACACCTGTGATTAACTCATAATCATATGAACAACGTATAATTAAATAAAATAACCAACCTGATCCATCCTATATGGTATCATAAGGTTAATCAATTGTTATATACCAACCTGATCTATCCAACACAGTATCACAATGATAATCAAATACCATATATCAACTTGACCTATCCAACGCAGTATCACACATAAGCACAACTCACAATCACCTTAGCATCATACAATAATATATAACATGCAATGACATGTATGACAATGTACAAACATATGCAACAATCATCGTTCAACCAAATGCAACATCTCACAACATATGCAATATGTATCACATGCATATATATACATGTCATCGCACAAGGCAATGCAGATGCAATATGTATCATATACAGATACGCCACCACACATGGCTACGCCACCACACATGACAATGCAGATGCAATATGTATCATATACATATACGCCACCACACATGGCTAAACCACCACACATAGCAATGCATCAGCAATCTGTATCTCATACATATATGGCAATGCAGATACAATATGTATCATATACAGATACGCCACCACACATAGCTACGCCACCGCACATGGCAATGCAGATGCAATATGTATCATATACATATACGCCACCACATATGACAATGCATCAACAATCTATATCTTATACATATACGCCACCACACATGGCTAAGCCACCATACGTGGCAATGCATCAACAATAAAACAATCAAGCCTACAATTATATTCATCACTACCACTAGTGGTATAACATGATAACCCAATCCAAGACTACAATTGTGCTCCACTACATGCACTTATACAACATCTAATAATCAAACATATATAGAATCTGTAATCAACAATAGTGATGAAACGAGACTGTATAGATATCGAATAGAGCATCTCAAAGTTCAACGGCTAAGTATCAAGCACAGGAATAATAAGAGTGGAGTCAAGGTAATAATACTATCATCATAATAAAGTTCATGCACTGAGATCAGCGGTCTACTAGACCAAAAGAAGGAATTATCCACTTGATATGCAGAATATTTGAAAATCCCCACATCCACAAGACAGTTCTGAATCAAAGTCCTGCAAGTAACATTAAAATATAATAGCTGTCCACCAAAGAACAGTCTCTTCCAACACTATTTGAGCACTTAACCAAATCTAAACCACTTAACCACAATCTGAGCAACCGATCCCAATTCTAATAGTTCCTATACCTTGTATCCATTACTCATTCTACCATTATCCATTAAACCAAAATCAGATTAGCTACAACCAAAACATACAACCGTTGCCTCAATCTGAAATTACCTAGCTTTGTTTCAATCATCCATCATCCACAGCTTCCTCATCTGCCACAATCTGAACACTTCACATCCCAACCATCGAAGGAGTAGGAAATTCATCGATCTAAGCCTCACTTGAACTGGTGCAAGAAAATCCCAGTTCCAACAATCCCCTTCAATGGCAGCGGTGTTAAGGCTGATCCCAGATTGCTAGACCGACAACAATGGCTACAGACCCGGACACAAGGGAGCAAATATGATGACGAGAAGCGAGACGACGATCTGGACACGATGAGAGAACGACGACGATGCTGTCACCTGTAATAGAGGCTGGCCGGCGAACAAAAGCAACCAGCAACAATCATCGGCTTGCTGAGGCAGCAACGTCACGTAAAAAGGTGGCATCGACCGTGATCGATGCTAACCATGAAGCTGTGGCTGCAATGAAGGAAGAAGAAAACAATCCTAAGCGGAGCCAGTCACTGACAATGCAGGCGGCGGCTGAGCGCGGTGGCAATCGAGCCATGGAAGAAGAGGGCGACGAGTAACAACCATCGGATTGGCGCACAAACGAAAAGGCAACCAATTTGTGAGAGAAAGTGGCCGGCGATCTTCGAGTTGCTCCGGTAGCACGCGATGAAGGGAGGAGAAAAGAGGGGTCGCGTCGTGTGGAGGAGCGACGATGGAGAAATTGGATGAAGAAGAAAGAACAGTCGACGCTCGAAAGATCGACGGAAGAAAGGGGCAAATTGGGAGAAAATAAGAAAATGAAAACATAAGGTTTCATTAAAAACTTAGGTTAATTAAACCTATTAACTTCCCAATAATTGATGATTCACAAAAGCTCTGTAAAAGTCTGTTAAATCTTTCCCCACAAAATGTCATAGAAACGCCATTTAATTTCAGAAAAAAAATCCTGAAAAATTCCATAAGATATCTTCGGATGCACTCCGAATAAATCACCAATCTCGAATGATGAGTTTTCTGAAGTAACTCTTCCTAAATCGAATGTGACTCTGGAATCCACTATCTTCCTCGAAAATAGTGAATTCCTTTCTCGCGAGAAAAATTAACTTGCTGTCCAAAATAAAAAAAAAAACTCTGCTACAATAGAACTGGAAGTCACTGGGAGACTAAAGACCAATCTCCCTTGTTGCATTTGTTCATGTTCTAGCAACTCCATAGTAGTTAGTCGAAACTCCATGAGAACTCTTGCTCCATGCATCTACAAAACAAGATCATAGCTGCTTTGGCTTGAGTATTTTTGAGCTCTAAATCTTTTAATTGAAGTTCCAGTGCCGCAATAGAGTCTTTTTCTTTTTGAATATCAACCTTTTTGGAAGTAGATCCGAAACTGTTGGATCCTCTTGTGGTAGAATCAAGATTATTTACTTGAATTACATCTGGTAATGCTATCTTTTCCAGGATTAATTGTGGCACTGATTCATGCTTCTGTAAAAATATGGGTTCATCAGTCATATTAAATGCCAATATACCTATTTCGCCTCTGTAATCAGGGTCAATTACGCCGCCACCAATAAGAATGCCTTTGTAGAATGATGCACTTGATCGGGGAGCAATTCGGCCATATGTACTCGGTGGTGTTTTAAGAGCAGAAACAAAGCCAGGGATAAAAGAATTAGCTCATAATATCTCAGTAATTTACGATCGAGTTTGTCTATCTTGTAGAGTTCATCTAAAACATTTCAATAGAATCCACGAGGAATTGAAAGAAATCAAGGAGGAAAATCATAAATTAATAGTAACCTTTAAGAAAACCGAAGAACAAATATTAAAGGTTGCAGAAGAAACAAAGAAGGATTTAAAGAAAATAGAAGTACTCCTTAAAAAGTTGGAAGCATTTACTTCATGAGTTACATAAATACACAAGCAACAAGCAGTTACAAAGAAGCATTGTAAGCCTTGGAAAATTTTGAAGCACCTGCTCTGGGATTCTGTAAAGTAGGAGTGGAAGGAGGAAACTTAACAGTTTCAAAAACAACAGTCAAGCAAAACAATACCCAAATTCAATTATTAGTTGCAATCAAGGAGCAACTAAATAATATTGAAGAAAGGCTGCAGAAGCTTGAAGCACAACCGACACAAAAAGAGGCTATTCTTCCTGAAGCCATTATCAACAACCTCAACGATCGAATACGAGCTCTTAAAATCTCGGAAAAACCACCCGAGAAGGCGGGTAAATTATTGGTTTTCAATAACCCTTATACTTACTTGGATTACTCCCATATGTATAAAGCGCATACCACTTCTTTTTATGGAGGACTCACAATACACTCCAAGATACTTTCTGAAAGATAAGATAGGTGCCACCCTGATAGAGCATATGATGGGTCCAAAAATCCAAACGTATCTGATGTAAAGTAATTTGTCTTTAAATTATTAAAGGAGTGAGCCCCGGGGAGCCATCCTTTTGTTTTAGTGCGGCAGGTACTACTAAATCCACGTCATTTATATGACATCTTATTTTGTAGTTCCTCAGCTGGCGTAAGCATAAGATACGTTTCATTCAACTGTATCGGAATCACTCCAATCCCTGAAAGATGCTCATAGTTCCTCAGCTGACGTAAGCATAAGATACGTTTCATTCAACTGTATCGGAATCACTTAAATCCCTGAAATGATGCATCTGTGTACAGTACTCTTCCATCTACATCGAAAGGATTAATTAACACCGGTGCAAAAGTTAGCCGCCGTCTGAGCCTTGAAAACTGGTTTCACAAGCTTCTGACTAAGTGAATTCCATCACCTTCTTGGTCAAAACAAGTCAGTGGTATAGTAATGCTAGAAACATCCTATCTACATCTATGGTAATAACCAAATCAAGTGTGAAATATCATCGTTTGCACATTTGTATCTTTTACTCTAAGTTGATGATATACTGATCATAAATCAATCTCCCAGTATATACAAATATCTCTGAGTCGATTAAACAGATTTTCTATCCGTAACAAAGGATATTTGTTCTCAACGGTCACTGCATTGAGTTGCCAGTAGTCGATGCATAATCTCAGTGATTCATCTTTCTTTTTAACTAGAACGTATTAGAAACTCTCCTAGTAAAAACATTGAGATAGATAAGTCATCGCTCCAGCAACTCCTGCAATGCAACCAAATGTTCTTCCAATCCTTTTTGGTGTCGTCCAGTATAGGTTACCGAAGTTGTTACCAGAACTATCTCAACCTTTAATTGATCCGAATCAGTCTATCAATAGATACACTATTCATGCTCAATCATTACACCAATAATGATAATTGTATGATACTAAGTCAGCATAATATCAACACTCTAATCAGTCACACAAGAATAATCCACACCAAGTGTGTTCTACTCACTTTAATAATCATCCATAGTGGCATCCGATATGGGGTCTTCGATACCGAAACTATTCCCGAAATTACTTCGATCACATACTCCACTTGCTTATGTAATGGTAAGCCTGGGGGTTCATCCAACACTATATCCGAATACTCTTGGACTATACACACATCTGAAAGGCATGATATATTATCATCCCAAAATTTAGATATCCCTAAGGATATGTCTATAGTAAAGGTATGTCCATCGAAGTCTAAGGACCTCCCTTGACTTCTAGGTTATTAGTCAACACCCCACCTGATGGTAAAAATACTACCAACCCACAAAGTCGATGTATAGAAACTCTCCTAATCCCATCCAAAATCACTCTAAACTTAATGAGTGTGCACTACCCGTATCAATCAATATATAAACTGAGATAATATTCCGAATGACCGATATATCAATTCACTGTGTCTTCTCTTGAGTAATCTCGTAAATCCGTCCAACTTCTTTACTTGTCGATTGAGTTCCTGTAAGTGCAAAAAATTGTCATGAAGGAAACTGAAGTCAACTGCTGAAACTGAGATGCAAATCGAAACGGCTGCAATGGAGGTGGAAGATCGCTGTTGATGTGATAATCCAGTCTTTAGTGATGATTTCTGTTGTCAAGGTTATGGATTATCCTCCCGAAGGTAACATCAATAGTCTTTAACTGAGTCTTCAAAATACACACTCCTCATATGTACTGGTTGCTTACAGTAGAAACAGATAAACTGATCCATCGGATAATCCGACTTTGCGTAACTTCGTGATCCATACCACACGCACATAATTCCTTCGAAGTCATTCTTCTGATTTCGCTGATAAGCATGAGAAGGTTCTGATGATCTGCTGTTGGTCTTTTGTGGTCGGAAAGTAATTCATGGCCCATTACTCCGATCTTACTCCTTTTGTCCAACATCGGAGGCTTTTAATTCCATTATTTAACTTGCAATGTCTGCTTATCAATCTCCAACTCTTAAAACACTTGCATAGAGTCATTTCTATACTCATGACTCGATCTAATACCTTTCGGTAGGAGCTGATAGAAGATCCAAATATCCTGGTCAAAATGTCAACCCATAAACCCTGGGCGACTTAAGACATCCATTCATATTCTTGAGCTATTAGGTGGGTGTAAACTCTACAAGTCTAACGACTCTGCATGATACTCCCTTATCGAACGATCACCCTACTTGAAGCTCAAGAATTTCCTGATAACGAGTCAAAGAAAATGACGTGGAAAAATACTCTCTCACAACATCACGAAACTGTGACCAAGTGATGTGTTATTCCCCGAAGATTATTTTCCTGCATCTTCACCAAGTAACGACCTGATCCCGAAGATGGTATGCAACCAACTCTACTTTATCTGCACAACATAAGTTAAGTACTCAATAGTACCTTCAAAGTTATAAAACCAGGCTCAAGCAGCTCAAGGGCCAAAATCCCTATGAAACACCGTAACTAATCTTACACTATCTACATCAACAATAGGATACATGCTTTGTCCATTACCTCGCAGCTAATGATCTAACTAGAATAGTTAGTGAAAATCCCTAAGATTGTAATCTTTAATCTCCACAAGAAATATGACGGCTGACCCCCTGCTTTCCGACTCGGTATACGTCGGCTCTTAAAGGAAATTCACCTTTTCGAAAGCAGATTCAAGACTTACGGACTCAATAAGTCGTTCTCGTGGTCAACTCAAATCATGGTTACAAATAGTGATTAACACACTACATGTTATTCCCGGTTGTAAACAACTAAATGCATAGCCAACAAAAAGATATGTGATAACAATTATCATATCTTAAACTTTATAGCTTGGAGATGTCCTGCTACTGTCAGATCCCAAAACTCACAAAGCCAAAACCGAGTAAAACAAAACTCGATGTACGAACGAAATAAAATCCGAAAGTGGACTTCGCAACCCGAGCTCTGATACCAATAAAATTGTCATGCCCCGAGAGTATAATTGTCCATTGACTGGACGGTATCCTCTAATGACAATATAAGATACCACAAAGATACAAGGCCAACATAGCTGCTGATACACAGAAATCATAAATACCAGTTAAATAACACCGACAAATAATAGGAATACAAAGACACAAAGATGCACTCCGGAGTAACTTTGACACAATAAGAAAACATAATCGAAACTAACATCCAAACTGAATCCATAATAAAGGACAAATACATAGCAACACAACATATACCAAAATGCAGAAACAATATAGAATAAACTTCAAAACATACAATCTAACATAATACAATATCAATATGGAATAAAATCCAAACACTCGGTGTGAGAAGGGATCAGATGGTGGAGCTCCGAACACCCAAATAATCTTCTACCTGTTTCCTGGGCGATAGGAAAACTCAGGGTCTATGGTGGTGAGTATAAGACTCAGTGGTATATGAAAGATAGTACATGAACATCATATAACATATGGAGATCAACAGGTATACAGTCTTAAAGGTAATAACAAATAACCGTCAGTATAAATATAATCAATGTATATACCAAACTGATCCACTAGATATAATGTAATGTACTGACATACCTGAAAGTCTACAATGACACAACTCATGACAACCTGAGTAAATATACAACAACGTAACATATACAAATAACATGCATGATCAACATCACACCTATGATCAACTCATAATCATATGAACAACGTATAATCAAATAAAGTAACCAACCTGATCCATCCTATATCGTATCATAAGGTTAATCAACTGTTATATACCAACCTGATCTATCCAACATCGTATCACAATGATAATCAAATACTATATACCAACCTGACCTATCCAATGCAGTATCACACATAAGCACAACTCACAATCACCTGAGCATCATACAACAATATATAACATGCAATGACATGTATGACAATGTACAGACATATGCAATAATTATCGCTCAATAAAATGCAACAGCTCACAACATATGCAATATGTATCACATGCATATATATATGCCACCACACAAGGCAATGCTGATGCAATATGTATCATGTACAGATACGCCACCACACATGGCTACGCTACCGCACATGACAATGCAGATGCAATATGTATCATATACATATACGCCACCACACATGACAATGCATCAACAATCTGTATCTCTTACATATATGACAATGTAGATGCAATATGTATCATATATAGATACGCCACCACACATGACTACGCCACCCCACATGACAATGCAAATGCAATATGTATTATATACATATACGCCACCACACATGACAATGCATCAACAAGTTGTATCTCATACATATACGCCACCCCACATGGCTAAACCACCACACATGACAATGCATCAGTAATAAAACAATCAAGCCTACAATTATATTCATCACTCCCACTAGTGGTATAACATGATAACTCAATCCAAGACTACAACTGTGCTCCACTACATGCACTTATACAACATCTAATAATCAAACATATATAGAATCTTTAATCAACAATAGTGATGAAACGAGACTGTATAGATATCGAATAGAGCATCTCAAAGTTCAACGGCTAAGTATCAAGCACAGGAATAATAAGAGTGGAGTCAAGGTAATGATACTATCATCATAATAAAGTTCATGCACTAAGATCATCGATCTACTGAACTAAAAGAAGGAATTATCCACTTGATATGTAGAATATTTGAAAATCCCCACATCCACAAGACAATCCTGAATCAAAGTCCTGCAAGTAACATTCAAATATAATGGCTCTCCACTAAAGAACAACCTCTTCCAATACTATTTAATCATCCCACAAATGATTAAACTGCAACATACATAACACATCCAGATTTAGAGCTTACCTAGCCCAACTTCCACATTAAAGCTTTTGATCCAAAATCGTAATATCAAATCTAAACCACTTAACCACAATCTGAGAAACGATCCCAATTCCAATAGTTCCTATACCTTTAATGATCAAGAACAATCCATTACTCATTCTACCATTATCCATTAAACCAAAATCAGATTAACTACAACCAAAACATATCACCGTTGCCTCAATCTGAAATTACCTAGCTTTGTTTCAATCATCCACAGCTTCCTCATTTACCACAATCTGAACACTTCACACCCTAGCCATCGAAGGAGTAGGAAATTCATAGATCTAAGCCCTCACTTGAACTAGAGCAAGAAAATCCCAGCTCCAACAATCCCCTTCAATGGCAGCGGTGTTAAGGCTGATCCTAGATTGCTAGGCCAACAACAATGGCTACAGACCCAGACACAAGGGAGCAAATTGTTAGGGCAATTAACCCGTGATATGGTTTTGATGTGTGTGGCAAAGAGTTTAAGTTAAGTTGTTATTGTGATTTGATATGTGTGTTAGAGTCTTGCAGGACTTAGTAATTCGCACATGGAGTCTTGGCGAGTTTCACATCACATGACTTGGTCCTTGAGTCGGTGAAGGATGGCTTTGCGGAAGCCGTGCGCTTGGAGCATCCGAGGGACCGTCGGACGAGGAGCTTGGAGTGAAGCCGGAGGAAGTAGACTTCAGGGCTAGACGCGAAGGATGGCGCTGCAGAGCTGTGCGCTTGGCGCATCCGAGGGACGTGGCCGGACGAAGACAACTTCGAAGGCGAGGGACTCCAAGGGATGAGAGTGAGCGAATGTAACCCGGGGAGGAGTAGTGCTCTTAGGTGAAACTTGGCCATTTGGCTAAGTGTCGGATGAGATTTTCCGACATTAGTCGACTGCCATGGAATGAATGATCAGCTCTCGTCGAACGAGTTCTTGGTATCCGGCGAGGGTTTTGGCCCGTGATCGATTGCCATATGTTGGCGATCATTGCCAAGACCATCGATCGGCTCGATGGCGATCGGTAGTCGAGAGGTTTGGGCCCGAGAACCTCGTAGTCGGCTGCGATCGACTACGAGGCATCAGTCGACTGATGGATACATCAGTCGACTGCCAAGGGTTTCGTTGGACTACAATGGTCGGGATCTGACATGTTCAGAGGTCGTTATAGTGGCGGCAGTCGACTGCCAAGGGCAGTAGCCGACTGGTGGCGGCCAACGGGAAGAAATCAGCCCTCTCTATAAAAAGAGAGGGTGTGGGCTTTTGGGAGGCTAATGCTTGAACTCCTAACAACTCCCAAAGTGTCCTAAACGTTTTCCACTCTTCTACTTATGCTAATCTTCATTCTATTGTAGAAGAGTGATCCTTGTGTAAAAGAGGTTACCTCCACCTAGCTTTGTGCAAAGGAGAGATCTAGTGGATAGATTGAGGAGTGATTTACCTTGGACGAATTGGACCGTGGACTAGCGGCGCAGCTGTGAACCACGTTATATTTTCTTGTTAGCGTTTGTATTCTTATTTCTATTTGCTTGTCTTGTTTTATTTCCGTTGCGCTAATATTCTTTGTAGACGAGCGAATTCCACCATCGAACGAAAGAGGGCTATTCACCCCCCTCTAGTCGGCCAACACACACCGATCGATCCCCTACACAAATATGATGACGAGAAGTGAGACGACGATCTGGACACGAAGAGAACAGCGGCGATCTTTGTCACACTATAACGGTGGCCGTGAACAAAAGCAACGGATAATCATCGGCTGCCGAGCGTTCGTCACGCAAAAAGGTGGCATCAACCGCGATCGACGCTAACCACGAAGCTGTGGCTGCAACGGAGGAAGAAGAAAACAATCCCAAGAGGAGCCAGTCACCGACAATGCATGCGGCGGCTGTGTGCGGCGACGATCGAGCCATGGAAGAAGAGGGCGACGAGCAACAACCATCGGATTGGTGCACAAACGAAAAGGCAGCCAATCTGTAAGAGAAAGTGGTCGGCGATCTTCAAGTTGCTCCGGTAGCACGCAGTGAAGGGAGGAGAAAAGAGCGGTCGCGTCGTGTGGAGGAGCGACGACGGAGAAATCGGAAGAAGAAGAAAGAACAGTCGGCACTCGAATGACCGAGAGAAGAAAGGGGCAAATCTGGAGAAAATAGGAAAATGAAAGCATAAGGTTTCATTAAAAACTTAGGTTAATTAAACCTATTAACTTCCCAATAATTGATAATTCAAAAAGGCCTTGTAAAAGCCTATTAAATCTTTCCCCACAAAATATCATAGAAACTCCATTTAATTTCAGAAAATTTTCTAAAAATCTTGAAAAATTTCATAAGATAATTTCTTAATTAACATGAGGTATTTTATTATTATTTTATCTTCCGGTATCTTATAGTCACCCATGATCTCGTCAATATCATTATCGTTATAGACGGAGTCTTTCATATTTTCTTTAATTTCCTCATCTATGTCATCATTATAGTGGGATAGTCGATCCCACCTAGTGGGATAAGGCTTGGTTATTGTTGTTGTATGTCATCATCATCGTAGACAGGGTCTTCCACATCTTCTTTGAACTTGGTGCTCTTAAGGTCATCCTCAGAATCTTCCATGTCTTCATCATCATCGTAGATGAGATCTTTATACTATTCTTTGCTACCATAGTATTCATGATGAAGTAAATTTTTAGAACATCGAAGAGATACCTCAAAGTTCTCGCAGTGCTACACACCGAGTTAACGTTCTGACTTTTCTCCATAGATTTTTAATGGTTTCTTGGAAACTTCGATCCTGGAGTACGACTTCCTCAATTGAAACCTGTCTGTCATGCCCATGATCACAACCATGACGATCATCCATGAATCGCCGATATAACTCCGTGATTTGTTTCTGTAGATCGATGAGCTTGTGGGTATTTCGATCTTGGGGTACGGCTTCCTCAATCGAAACCTATTTGTCACATCCATGACCACGACCACAACGTCCTTCTATGGATCTAGGGCTCGGATACCAACTGACGTAGGCGGGGTAGTGGGATGATGCTAAAAAGCTTCCATGCATGAGGTTAGGATAGAGGGGGTAGAGAGAATTAAAGGAGAGGAGAAATTCGCCAACAAAAGAGGATCCACTTCTATGTTTAAAAAAAAGACAACCCAGTGCACGAAGCTCCCACCATGCGAGGTTTCGAGGAAGTATCCATTGTACGCAGCCTTACCTTGCTTTGCAAGAGGTTGTTTTCTGGATTTGAACCTATGACCTCTAGGTCACAAGGCATCAACTTTACTGTTGTGCCAAGACTCCCTTTTAACAAGAGCCTAAGTCCATGTTTAAATAGGCTAGAGAAGGGGAAAATTTTTTAACAAGTAAGAAAGCTAAAAAAATTAAACAAACTAAATAAAAATTTCCTAACAAAAAACTAAATTGAAAATTCAAAAAAATAAAATAATAATAATAATAATTAATGAAACCTTAATATATGAAGGCAAGCAGTGCGCTACAATCGAGGCCTGGTCCACGGTCAGACCGTGGTGGGAATCACAGTCTTGGACTGGCCCAGAGTTAGGCTGTGGTGGGGATCACGACTGTGGTGGGGAACATGGACAGTCTGTGGTCCCTGCTAGAGGTCCCGTGTCAAGCAATAGAATGATCCATGCCCATAGTGGTGACCACGGATAGTCGTGGTGGTGACCATGAATAGGGGGTGATAGCTTCTAGGAGCTCTATTATACCTTGTTTTGGTTCAGGATGATACACACTCATGTTAAGGGGCACGAGCATGCCGTGTTGTGATGGATGTGTCTGCATCACAATCAAATTAAACTGATAACACATTCTCGAGGTTAATAAGCTATCACAATACTCTCACTCTAACTTGGATCCTAGTTCATAAAGTTACTAGGACTATTTCTAGTTATTTCTTCTATTGTTTTGCATTTTATTTGTATAATTGAGATGCTGATTCTTGCCCTTTTTAATTGTCAAAATTGAATTTTCATTACTCATATATGAGAATCATCAGATAATCGTCGTCCAATCTTTCATATCAAACATATGCTGAATAATTATAAACATAAAATTCAACATGAGAAGGACATCTAGTTGATCAATTCGTCATTAGGACCTTTGTGAACCAATATAATCATATATATAATATGGCATAGTGACTATTTTCGAATATAATATTTGGATAATTTTATTAGTAAATAAATCATGAAATGTGTTCTTGCATATAATTTTTTAATTTATTCGGAAGAAATTCATTGAAATCATGCACTTCCATCATATTCTTAAAATAAACAACTCGCACACACCGCTCCTTCGAAAATAAATTAGTACAGCAAGCACTACTTAGATTTATTGCTAAAATATCAGTAATACACCTGAAACCCCTGGCGGAACGTAAGAATCAATTACATTTTTCATGTATATTATTCTCTCTTTTGGATAGGACTAGAGGACTACAGTGTTCTTGTATCACTCCGATTACCCTTAGTCACTCAATGCCATTCTGTTGCAATACTGTCTTGAACATTTTCAATTTTCATATTCCACCATTTTTGTTGATGTAGGACTGCCATCTCATACAGTACTTGAAATGCCAGCATTGTCTCCAACAATGGTAACCAACTGGCCACTCCTTGAAAGTCATTTAATCTTTTATATACTAGTCTATTTTTTATTTGATTATATTAAAATTTATAAGACTACCTTTCTCAGAATCAAGGTAACATTGCAAAGTGGAGAAAGAAAGAAGGCGATAAGGTTAGGGATACCACATTCGCAAAGCTATTATTGTTAAGACATTACATTTACTAGTCTTGATTTTATTTCTTCCACTTGCTTTGAGTTCTAATTACTTGAAATTTATGCAGATTAATGTGGGTGATGTTCTTTGTGAGATAGAGACTGATAAAGCAACTCTTGAATTTGAAAGCCTTGAGGAGGGGTAATGTATCAATTTAGCACCAAAAATGATGTATTTCTTATGCTTTACACTAGTATTCTTTGTATGATTATATTTTTGCATATTGAAAGAACCTTTTATTATACATCACAATAATTTGTGATTGATACTTGTTATTGTTAGATAAAAAATTCAGATATTTTCTACTCTAATATATACCTACTTTATGCCTAACCTTTGGATAGAATTAGTAACGGCTAGGATCATTGTTTAAAATATTGTGTCGTACTAGTCATTATGGGTGAAAATTTTTGTTTCATTTGCCGATTGACACGACATGGATACCGACATGTGACCACGGTGTCTTGCAAAAGGTCTCACAACTGTGGCCGACCTCGTGGTTGTGGGCGACCTTGTGCGAGGCCCCATAGTCGCGGGCGACCTTGTGCGAGGCCCCGGGCGACCTTGTGCGAGGCCCCACGGTCGTGGGCAACCTCGCGCGAGGCCCTGTGGCTATCGAGCGATCGCGTGAGGTCATAGGGTACCTCGCGTGAGGTCATAGGGTACCTCGCGTGAGGCCCCATGGTCGTACCTACGCAAGACTTTTTTTCTTTCTATTTTTTCTTTATTTTTATAAGTTCTAAAATTCTAAATTCTAAATTTTTCCTCCTTCATTCATTCATTCTTTTTATCCATTTTTTAATTTTTAATTTCTCTTAATTCTTTCTTTTCTCTCTTTATTAATTTCTTTTGTTTATTTCTACAAAAATAATTTATTAATTCTTTCACTTTCTCCCTTTATTAATTTCTTTTATTATTCCTTTATTTTTTTATCCCTTAATTCATTCTTTTTATGTCTTTTTTTATTTTCTTTTTCCTTGAAATTATAGATTTTTTCCCTTTATTAACTTCTTTTGTTATTTCTTTTTTCCTTTTTCTCTCTTAATTCATTCTCTCTCCCTTTTAATTAAGCTTTTTTGTTATTCCTTTCTTCCTTAAAATATGGTTTTTTTTTCATAAATTTCTCTTTTTCATGTTTCACGTAGACAATTACAAAAGTTACAAAAAAATACACTTAAAAGAAAAATTACCTTTTTAAAAATACTAAAAATAGGAGAGACATTGCTAGAAATGATAACAAAAATTCAATATAATATAATTCCTAAATACTACTATGATTTAAATTAAATTATAATATTTATAAATGCAGTTTAATTTAACTTGATTAAAATAAATTAAAATTTTAATTTAATTTAAATCTACTTTATACTAATTATCATGTGTAGACTTTAATATACCATAACATGACTTTTACTCAATCTTAAATTTTAAAATATTAGTTTAACTTAATAATAAGCATTTATAACAATCAAAATATTGATAATAATATTTTTTTAATTAATATATTTTATATTTATAAGTACCGAAATTTTATTAGCACGATACGATACCGAAACCACATTATTTTAGTTGTAAACCGAAGCTTTAGCATGGATCGAAATTTTAAATAATGGCTAGGACTATAATGCATGAATTGCAAGTTGCAACTCTATTCCATTGAAAATAATATCATAAGGAAATATTTCTCCTTTCTCCATTCTCTATATGGCATCAAAGTCACCCTTTTAGGGTTAGATTTTCCAATAGGGTCTTCCTGGGATGGGAGATCATTTGCCTCCCCTCATATCTCCCCTCCTCTCTTTCCTATCCTAACTACAATTCTATATGAGAGTGGTATTAGGGCAAGCTCTTTGCACGATCTTCTTTGGCATATGTGCCGCACCACTCCATATCAAGACTCCTTTGCATAATTGCCTTTCTTGTGATGGCATCTCTTGCAAGCAATCGAATTTGACAAGTAACACACTTCTGTGCAAAAAGATAAGGTGAGCGCCTATTCTCCTATGTGATTCTCTCTCCATGCAATTATTGGACCTATAGGTCGGTGGTCTGCAGTTGGATCTTATTTCCATATAAGGTGAATTTTATGGCAACGTCTTTTGTGCTTGATGCATTTAGAGATATCATAATGTTCCATTTGTTTTGATCAACTGTCGTCCTCTTTGGCTCACATTAGCTAATATTCCCTTCTCCATGTGAACAAGTCACATGTGGCACTAATCCTCATTTCTTGTGCATCCAATTTAGAGCTAACAAGATTGTTCTCTCATGACCAAACAACAATGCGTCTCCTCGTTACATAATTTTTCATAGACAAACCACTGTGCCTCCACCCTAGTTGCATATGCCTTATGCAATACCTCAGCAAATCACCAACGATCAGAGATCAACCTTTACATGACTCTGGCACACTCAACTCCCATTTCAAGTTTCAAATTCCTTTACACAATTCATATGCCATACTTTAATTCCAATATTGAGTTCTTTGATTTGTTCTTTCAAAATATTCTGTATCCTAGTCTTAAATTTACATGCTATTGATATGCCATTTTGACCATAGGGCCCTCATTCAAAAGATTTCCTTTTCCTTTATTCAGTCTCTATCATGCTGCCTTTGCACTGTATGATAAAACCCACTCTTAGTATTTGTCACAGTCTCATTCTTTTCTATTTTATTTGTGCACTGCATATGCGCTGTCTAAGAGTAAGTGAAGACCTGAACTGAGAAAATATCATGTTCTCATGTTAGCAAATCTTTTAAATGGTCAAATTATTGTTTCTATCTATATACCTATTTATCTTTTTAGATGCTCGAGTGTTTTCCTTTTCCTGCATGTTGATGTTGATGTATTTGTTGCTTTAGGAAGAAGTTCACAAGATATCTTTTTCTTTTATCAATTTACTAATTTGATGTTGAATATATAGATGGCTGGTGCTGGGATCACTATCATCTATGCCCAAAGTTTTGTTGTTATATCATTAGATGAGTGCTCCATTGACTTTTGTATCACTTGTGTGCAAATATTTTGTTGGTGCAATAATGAATGAAAACCTTGAAGAGAGTCAATGTGATGTTCACGATTTGCAATGGTTAGATACCTATGAGATATTCATGGTCCAAACCAGTTAACTGAAGTAGATGTTGTGGCATAGCAGGATGATGAAATCAAGTCACCAATTGACTAAAGGATAATCCGGACCAATTGCGGGTTAGAAAAGCAGACTGAAGGCTGAAAAAGAGATTAAGGTTGTAACTATAGATATGGGCTTGTGGAGGCATGAGAAGACTACTGAAAGCACGTATTTTCATTCTCAAGTCTATTGTATTGTCTTCTTTGCTCATTCTTTTTTTTACTCTTCTGCTTGTACTTAAATTCTGATTCGTATAATAAGAGTGTAAGGGCATTCTTCATCTCTGATGACTTATCAAGGAGAAAAAATAGTGGTTTTGTAAGGGGTGATCCATCGAAGCATCATAGGTCATAGAGTAGGATCCAAAGTGTTGAACCATGTTAAGTCACCTGTTTCATTTGTGTTGGTGATTCCTTTTATTCTTTTCATATTTTTTGCTGTACGAATTTTATTTGTAGAATCAAACATGAAGTGTAAGTGATCTGCTATTCACCCCCTTTAGCCCAAGGTTTGAAATACCGACCTGTTTCGGACGAAATGGGCGGTTTTTCTCGTTCCGATGCGCCATCGAAACCGGCACGCTCGGGGCCGTCGCGGACCCGGTGGCCTTGCGCGGGACCGCCGTTGCCGCTTGCTGCCTCACGCGGGGTCACAGTGGCCATCGACGGCCTGCGGCGAGCCGTCGCAGGCCTGATCGCGGGCCGCTCGCCGTGCGCGTAATGGGTCGTAGATGCTGGCGTTTAAAAAAATTAACTTCCAAACTATATGTTAAATAAAATCAATTAAAATTTAATAAAATTATTTTAAAATTTATTTTATTAATTTATATATTATAAATAATAATTTTATTATTATTAAATTTTATTTTTTCCTATTTAATTGAAATTAATTAAATTAATTTTATTATTATAATTAATTTTTTAGTATTTTTTAATCATTTTTTATTTTTAATATTTAAATTTTCATTTTTAATTTATATATTTTATATTAAAAAATTATCGAAATTTATTGATACGCTACGATACGATATCGAAACTGTATCGTTCCAGTTGCGAACCGAAACCTGAAATTTTAAACCTTGCTTTAGCCTCTCTTGATCCAACATATTTACTCTACATTTTTACGTATGGGAGTTAAACTTATATATAACAAGTCAGATATAGATAGCATTTATGCTCTATCTTGAGTGATAATATTTAAAATATTAGATATAACATGATATAAGGCATGCTTAGTTTTATGCCTAAGTTTAGGATAGAATTAGTCAAGGTTTTAAATGCCGAGCCGTTTCGGACGAAATTACCGAAAAATTTCGTTCGAACCTAAACCCAAACGCGTCTGGAAATACGGAAGGAGGCGGCGGCAGCGGTAGTCTTGAAGGAAGGCGGCGACGACGCAGAGGCGATCGCGTAGTGCAATCGGGAAGGCGATCGCATTCCCGATCGCGTTGCGCAATCGCGATCGCGATCGGACAGCGTGATCGCGCAGTGCGATCGGGAAGGCGATCGCGCTTCCCGATTGCGTTGCGCGATCGCGGTGAGAAACCGCGCTGCGCGATCGCGGTGAGAAATCGCGATCGCGATCGCATGAAATTTCTGAATTTCTATATATATATATTAAACTGTAAAATTTAATTAAATAAATTATTAATTAATTTATATATTAAATAAAAATTAAAAAATAAAAGATATTTTAATTAAAATTCTAAATTCGAATTTATAATTTAGGTAAAATTAAATCTTAAATTCTTTTTTAAAAATTAACTAAATTTTAAAAAAAAATCAAATAATTAATATTAATGTTTAAAAAAAAAATACCGAAATAGTATCGGCACGGACGATACGGTACCGAAACCGTATCGTTCCGGTCGCAGACCGAAATTCCGATACGAATCGAGATTCTAAACCTTGGAATTAGTTTTTTTTAGGTAGTATACATGAGTTCCAACTGTATTTGAATACCACAATATTGTAATACAATACTTCTTTCCCCAAATTCTTCAATTATAAAACCATTTTTGGACATTTTTACTTGCTCTGATTTATTGTATAAGTTGATCATAGTTCAACACTGATATGAAGTTTTGGCCATAACAAGGTCAATTTCCTGTTGTGCTCAAAATAACCATAGTGATATTTTTTTTTAACTTGGTCGGATGTTTGACATTTTTCAGAAGGCTAATGGGAATTATGTAGGTCCTGTAACTATCCTCAGATCATGAACAAGACACCACTTTCCTCTATGTCGTCTTCTTCCCACTCATATTTTGTTAAGAATATTCTATGCGTGCTAATCCTCTGTCCTACACGTAGACATTCCTTTATTTATAACAATTCAAGTTTGATTCAGTCAAACTGTTAAACTAATGGAATCATTGAAATCTTCTACCATGAGGGATTCGAGCGATGAATATTGTGGTTAGTACTTGGTGGCTTACTACTTGCCTTAAATGCTGCAATATGTCCCCTGACTTGCTCATTTGATGTACTTTTCCAAACTTTTTTGAGATAAATTGCAGCATTTGTTATGTTCACTCTAGGTTCTTGGCAAAGATATTAGCACCTGAAGGTTCAAAGGATGTGCTTGTTGGACGACCTATTGCTATCACGGTATGTTTCCATTGCCATCCAACTGTTCTAACTCAACTTTAGTCCATCACATGCTTCATCATACCAGTGCCTGCATGGAAATCTTTTCCTGTCTCCAGTCATAATTGCTTTGCTGCATTTGTTTTTTTTTCCTTCTTGACATCAAGTTGTGACTGCCTCAATATTCTTAAAAAGACTTAATGTGGATTCTAACATTCTGGTTGTTGAAGGTCGAAGATCCAGATGAAATTAACAATATGCCTGATGATTCATTCAGTGGACTGGAGCCCAAAGATGAAAAACCTACTGATACATTGGCCAACTCTGCAGAACTGAAGGTGGGTACTTCAGAGGCATCTTTCATTAGAATCAGCCCAGCAGCAAAGTTCCTAATTGCACAACATAGACTGGAAGTATCTTCACTGGAAGCGTCGGGCCCCCGTGGAACACTTTTGAAGGGGGATGTACTTGCAGCAATTAGGTCTGGAAACCAATCTGTTGGAGCTCTCAAGGAAATTCAAGATCCAATAGCTGCATTGACAAGTACTTCTAAGTTGACTTCTCTTTCTTCACCTCAATTTGAAGGCCCTTTTGATGAGACAGTTATTCATACAGATCTTCAAAATAGTCAGATTCGCAAGGTACTCTTCTATGATGGCTCATTTTGATAGATGTAGAATCTTGATGGTTTATCTTGTTCTAGCAACAAGTCTCTCTTGTTTAAATTGTTTCATCTAATACGTTTTTTGATCCGACTTAATATAGTTCGACTTTTCCCTAGGATCTTATATTGGCAGGAGCTTCGTGCATTGGATTGCCCTTTATCTAATACGTTTTTGTAACTTGAACTGATTCCAAGCTAGTGCTGTGACCAGAACAGTACTGGCTGGTATACTAAATCAGTTTCAATTGAAAAAATTGGTAAAAAATAATTAAATAGGAATTCAACAGAATTTTGCTTCCTTTCTTTTCTAGTTTTCTTGTATCTGCCATACTAGGATAAAGGAACATGAATGCTGTTTTACATGACTACATTATTAGGACAGGATCAATGTTAAAATGTATGCTCTGCCCAGTCAAACTAAACAATTTACTATAGCAAGTTTATAGCATGTAGGGCATTGTCTTTGATCAAATGAGTAACTCCATATGAACCAATGATATGAAATAGTAAACAGTGCACTTAAAGTTGTCCGTTTTCACTACAAAAAAACTCTTTAACTTTTATTTTTAACTACATCGTTGTACTGAATTGAATTTGTGTGTGTAATTTTGTAACACTAATTTTGCAGCCACTTTGATAACAAACCATGTCCTTGATAGCGCAGGTGGGGTAGCGGGATGGGTGAATCCTTCCACGCGTGACATTAATAAAGAGGGGCAGAGAGAATTGAAGGAGAAGTGAACTTACAAATGAAGAGGATCCACCTCTAAGTTTTAACGAAAAGAAATAACTTTATTAATCCATAATTGGCATGTCTTTACAAGAGCCTTAGCCCATGTTTAAATAGACTAGAGAAGGAGAAAAGTTCGAACAAACAAAAGAAATAATAAAAATTTATCAACTAAACATAAAATGAAAAAAAAAAAGCAGAAAAATTTTAAAACAAAACAAGAAATTTAAAACAAATGAAAATAATAATAAAATATTAATAAAATCCTAATTAGCGGTGGGGGACCATGATTGTGGTGTGGACCATGACTATGGTGGGACCATGGGCAGAACATGGTTCTTACTGGGTGGCCTCTGTCGAGCCACAGAATAGTTCACGTCCGTGGAGGTGATCATGTGTAGGTTGTAGTAGCCAATGGGAGCTCCATTGTCTCATTTTGATCCTAGAATGAAGCACACTCTAGCAACAAAAGGCGATTATGCTCGCCCTCAGCGGCTCTCACCGTCGGTCCCTCGGTGATGGTGAAAGGAGGTAAATCACCGGGGGGGGGTTCTATGCTCCTTGACCCATTAACGAGAAACGACAGAGGGCTTCTGAGCCTGGGTGAGGTTTTAGATCCTACGTCGAGAATCGACCCCTGCCTATTCTAGCAGCATCTGCGTCGCTCTAGCCAAGGGGTCGTCCCAAGGGGACTCAGAATGAAGCACACTCATGTCAAGGGGCCATGGGGGTATCAAGATCCTTGTTAAAAGCCTCAATTGCTCTTCGTCATAGCTCGGAAGAAGGCAAGGTTACGTCACAAGATAAACGCTGATCAAACTGCTATATTCTTCTGCATCAGACGTCCGGGGTTGAAAAAAGCTTGACCTTGAGTTTGAATCAGGGTCATTACCTTTTTTGGCACAAGGACTCTTGCTCTCAGATGTATCTTTGGTTCATTAGCTCCATCACCTATTGCTTTGCTGGTAAATCAGGACCTGAATCTAAGATGTTGCTCGGTCGAAGTAGGACATAGATGACTTTCTCTTGTGCGACCACCTCTAAATATCTAGACATAGAAAGGAAAAGAGAGGTAAAATATACTAAAACAGAAGTGAGATTCTCTCGCCGGAGTGTTAGTTCATTCTTCTGGCCTCCGACATAAGTGCTCTTTCATCCATCGTGGATAGCTTTGCTATCGTGTTGTCAAAGTGGGTCCAACAATATGTAGCATGTCTCTATCGCTTCGTCCTTGAGAGTGAGATGATTCTTGCAAGCAATTATCACCTCGTTGATGTCATCTTTATCGTAGAGGGGATCAACCATATCTTTTTCATTCAATAGAGTTTTGCATTTGGTGCTCTCGTATCGATCTTTGTACATGCCCTCGTCAATGTCATCATCGTCGTAGATGAGGTCTTCTATATTTTCTTCAATTATCTTGTCAACATCATCATTATCGTAGATGGGGTTTTCCATGTCTTCTTTGAACTCGGTGCTCTCAAGGTCGTCTTCGTCATAGACGAGACCATCTATGTCTTCTTGGAACTCGGTGGTCTCAAGGTCGTCCTCGTCGTAGATGGGATCTTCCACGGTTTCTTCCATTACCTCGTCAATATTATTATCGTCGTAGATTGAGTCTTCCATTACCTCGTCAACATTATCTTCATTGAAGTACTGCTCTTCTATCTTTATTTGAGTGCTCAAAAGATAGAGCACATGCCAATTATTATCTTGTAGGAGAATTTAAGATTGGCTCATTGCCATTCCAAAAGGGATACTAGTCCATTCATTTGGAGTTAACATATCCTTTGTTTTTACATCAATCTTCTCTATGATTTTGAATTTGATAAGAGCCTTCCTTGATATGGTAATAATTTAAACTCTTCAGTGCGTTGAATGTTAGAACTTCATATTCCTTTTCCTCTAAAAGATCTAAGCTTAGTTTCTGCAATATATTCCTTTCTTTGATCAAGAAACTTCGATTCTAGGAAGTATCGTCGCTTCATAAAATTCTCATCTGCAACTCCTTTGCCATAATTCCTTAAGATGACAAATATATGCTTTCATCATTGCCTATAATTATCATCAACCTAAAAAGTCAAAAAATGTTTGTTTACAGGAACAAAGGTGCCTTGGAAAGTAAGATGATCATCCTCATATTGTTACATCACAAAATTTATGAAATCAGCAATGAAATGAATAACCGAAGAGTGATTATTTAAGAGTATAAGATGAATTCTTGTGCCGACATGCTATTAGAACTACCCCTTAGTTTCAAATTTTTTCTTTGAACCTCTTTTGGAAGATCATTAGACACCATTTAGGAAGTATATTTCAATCATTGAGTTGAAAGATAAATTCAATGGATGACAACTAATAAATTCTACCAAAATCAATTCATAATTTCTCTTGTAGAATTGATTGAGCCACAAGGATATACTTTCATTCTGCTCTTAACAACAATACTATGTTGAAAGAAAAATGGCTAATCCCAAGTTCTATTTACTTAGCAAGGCATTCATATTTATAAACATTATTCTTTTCCACTCAGGATAAGACACCTTAAAAATTTGTAGAATATAAAAAAAGACAATGTAATGTTTAAACAAAGATATAAGATGCATCTCCCGTGGGTACGATGCAGTGGTAAAACATTCAATGGTAAAATTGTATACAATACCAGAGCATCCAGGTTTGAGACCCTTTGGGGATAGCTCCTTGGAATATCCAAGCTTGAGCTCTTAAGAGGACAGTTCCTTGGAACGTATGGCGATTAGTAGAGAGACTAAGTTACCTTACTGTTACTCGTTCAGATATCTCATTTGCAATAAGTATAGTAAGTCAGTTTCTCAACTCTCCATATAAAGAACATTGGGATGCTGTGATTCACATTGTTCGATATATCAGAGGCACTCCAGGAAAGAGTCTTTTGTACGAAGACAAAGGACATACTCGAGTCATAGGGTATTCTTATGCAGGCTGGACAGGATCTCCCATTGATAGGAGATCTACTTTTGGTTTTTGTATATTTGTCGGAGATAACCTTGTTTCTTGAAAAAGCAAAAAGCAGAATGTTGTGGGAAGATCCAGTGCAGAGGCAGAGTATCGAGCTATGGCCATAGCCAGTCAAGAGTTTATATAGCTCAAACAGTTGCTTCAGGAGCTAAGGTTTGAAGATGTTACACAAATATCACTTATATGTGATAACCAGGCCACCATGCATATCGTCTCAAATCCAGTTTTTCATGAGAGGACAAAGCATATTGAAGTCGACTGTCACTTTGTCAGAGAGAGAGTCATATCTGGAGAAATATCTACTAGTTTTGTTAACTCACATGATCAGCTAGCAGATATATTTACTAAATCACTGAGAGGTCCTTGAATTGACTATATATGTAATAAGATAGGTGCATATAATTTATATTCTTCAGCTTGAGGGAGAGTGTTAGAATATTGTAAATATGGCTAGGGATAATTTGTTATCCCTAAATATGATTAGGGATAATTATTTCCTAGGATAGAATTTGATATATTCCTAGGATAGAGTTTGATTTATTCCTTTGAATATGTCCTAACTTTGCATATAAATAGGGTTTCTTCCATGTAATAAAGTGAACTATTTTTTATGAAATAACACTGCCAAAAGGCCATTTTCTCCTACTTTAAAAAAAATAGTTTTGAAACCTAGATCGTCTCATCTATATGCCGCCTTACCTTTGTATCCCCTTTGAGACATAGCACCAACAATGCTAGACTACCTAAACCTATCTAGGTCACCTAGCACTTAATGTTACTTTTGTTCAAGTTCCAAATAAGGATGTAGGGCTTCCAACATCTTTTGTAGGTAGACACAATCAAAGATAAATGATGCAACTTCATCCAGAAACACTACTAAGTGCCAATTATACTCCAGATATATAGCTTTCTAGCCAACACACCATTTCCTAGATACTATCATCATATTAACATAAGGTGTACCTAAAAGAAAAAATGATACAACAATCATTACTTTGGTCTTGGACTAATTTAATAGTCTTCAAGTTTAATGTCTTCATTGAGGTAGAAGCCCCACGTAGCTCCACACTAACTCCTTTTAAACACTTTATTCAAGTTTTATGCACGGAACATATGACATATAAAGATAAAATTGTAATATGACCCATATAAAGATAAAACTGTAATAAAGCTTATAGGTTCAAAAGTAAATCTTCCAACTTAAACTCAATGTTAAATATCAAAAACTGTAATCCTTTAACTTATCACACGAGATCCTAATTTCCCAACAGAATAATATTTTCTATGGTGCTGCAAACTTTGATAATTTTTGAACGGCAGTACAAAAGGGGGAAAACATACTACTTCAAAAGAAAATGGTTAAACACTAACCAGAATTCTAATGTAGGCTCATATAATTAGACACAATATTTAATTTCATATTAAAAAAAGGGTAGCCCAGTGCACGAAGCTCCTGCCATGCGGGGTCCCAGGGAAGGATCCATTGTACGTAGTCTTATCTTATTTTGCAAGAGGTTATTTCCAAGATTCGAACCCTTGACCTCTAGGTCACAAGGCAACAACTTTACCGTTTAATTTCAAATTTAAACACTTACTAAAATTCTAAGAAGGGGAGCCTTGGCGCAACGGTAAAGTTGCTGCCTTGTGTCTAGAGGTCACGGGTTTGAGTCTTGAAAATAACCTCTTGCAAAACAAGATAAGATTGTGTACAATAGACCTTTCCTTGGGACCTTACATGGTGGGAGCTTTGTGCACCGGACTATCTTTTATTTGTAATGTTTCTCAAGTGTACTTTGTGGGATGCTTTTGTATAGATAAATCCTCTAGCATGTGATACCTTCCCATGATGAGGTATGTTGTACTGCATATAAAAAAGTTGTTTTTTTTTCTTTTAAGGTTTCTTGTTTGAGAAGCACTTTTATAAGGTTCACATAGTTAATATGACACTCGCACATGAACATTGCAACTAATCTGCATACTGAATGAATCAGTATACTGTAAATGAAACCTAGTTTTTCAACATCAATAACTACTAATAATCCACTTTGTCGTGTTGTATCCTACTATCCTTTTTTTCCCTTGTTTTATCTCTCTCCTTTTTCCATAAATGCAGGTTATTGCAAAACGATTGCTTGAATCTAAACAAAGCATTCCACATTTATATTTATCCTCAGGTTTATCATCATATCTTGATTAGCATTGTGGATTATATAGTTATCAAAAGATGTTGAACATCTTGTGTTTGCAGATGTTATATTGGATCCTTTACTGGCATTCAGAAAGGAACTTAAAGGTCCATTGTGATGTCCATCTTTGTCCTTATTTACAATTTTTATTTTTTGTATTTTGGTTTGTGATTCAACACATTTCTTTTTCTCTCTCTATGCAGAACAAGATAATGTGAAAGTCTCAGTTAATGATATTGTCTTAAAAGCTGTTGCACTTGCATTGAAAACTGTACCTGAAGCAAATGGTACGGATGCACAATATTATTCTTATAGTTACATATGATGCAGAAACTTCAATTCTGAGGCATGCCATTCTTTGTCTTTAGCATTTAAACTTTCTATTGTGATGGGTGGTGCTGGTTCCAATCAAAGTTGCAAACTTCAGTATCAATGTAGGTTTTGGCCTCTGACTATAAAAATACGACACTGATACTAACTCATATTGATAAGTGTCAAACTAGTCTTCAATCACCCACTTTTGTAATTTTCTCCCACGAGACTTATTTACATCAGAAACAAGAAATACTTTTATCTCATATTTAATTAACTTATGTGGAAATAACTTGAAAAAAATTATAATACTAAATTCAATACTTCTTTGTAACTGCACACATGTCCATAGAGTTATGCTTCACGTATGTGAGATGAAGTGAGTGAGAGAGCAATCACATGATAGGCAACATCAACCAAAGAATGAATGAGAGCGCAATGACAGGATTATGTGGTAGTGATTACACAATTGCTACTATGCATTGAACATGAGAATTAGATCCGATGAGGGCCGATGATGGATCAAGGAGAACAAGGGGAAGAGAAATAGGAAGAGGAGGAAAAGATAAGAAGAGTAAAAGAAGAATATTTAGTAGTTCACTAAGCTTTTCTGAATGATGTTAGAATTAATATCAGTTGATGCAAGCCAGAATGAAGGCATGTATTTCTTGATATTAGATACGTGATTCATATTAGGCAACACATTGAAAAATGTAAAATAACTTAACTTTGTTAATTTTTGAAGGATAACTAGAGCTTGGTGTAAAATTTCGTGTTGTATCGGTTAGCATGGGTAAAATTTATCATTCTGCATACCAACTAGCACTAGGTGGAGCTGCGAGGCCTCTTGCGGTAGCCTTGCGATTAGGTGAGGCCACTGCGAGATCTCACTGCTTTGTAGAAGCTACCGTGAGGCGTCGCTGCCCTGCGGAAGTTGTTGCAAGAGGCTTCACGACCAACTGAGACCTCCATGAGGTAGTGCTAGCTTTGCAAGCAGCAAGGCATCGTGCAAGGCTCCAATGGCTAGGGAAGACCATCGCGAGGCCACATGAGGCCTCGCGTGCCGTTCGCGAAGCCTCATGCAACATCCGTGAGGCAACGACCTATCGCTACGAGCCTGCAACCTTGTTGTGGCAGGCCATTGCATTTTTTTTCTTATCTCAATTTTTTTCTTTATTTTTTAACCAATTAATTATTTTTAATTTTTAATTTTTAATTTTTAATTGTTAATTCCTTTTTCTTTAATTTTTTTCTTTTCCTCATAATTCCTTTCCCTTCTTAAACCCAAAGACAAAAAAAAAACCTTTAAGGATGGAATTTATTTTCCTTTGTTAATTTCCCTCTCCATAAATATAGTAAGGGATAGAGCCCAACGGAGTAGAAGGATCCATATAGTCGATCCCACCTAGTGGGATAAGACTTGAATGTTGTTGTTGTAATTTTCCTCTCCATTAATCCACAAGGATAAATATAAAAATTAAGAGGGAAAAAAACTTTTTTAAGGATAGCTCGATGCACAAAGTTTTCGCCAATGTAGAGTCCCGGGGAAGGGTCTATTGTATGCAACCTTGCTTGCTTTGCAAGTGGTTATTTCCATAGTTCGAACTTGTGATCTAAGTCACACGACAGTAATTTTACTATTGCACAAAGACTCCCCTTCAAAAAAAAAAAAAAAAAAAAAAAGAAAAACCTCTCTAAGGATAGAGAGAAAAATACCCCTTTAAGGATAGAGGAGATGAATTGTTAGGAAAGATAGAAAATAAAATTAAATATAATTTAATTCCTAAGTACTATTCTATATATAAATCTAGTTTAATTTTAACATATCAAAATAAATTAAATTAAATCTAATTTAAAACTATTCGATTCTAATTACAATTACTACTAGGTGGACTCCAGTTAACCCTAAATCAATTTTTACTCGATCCTAGTTTTTAAAATATTTTAATTTAACTTTATTAATTATTTTATTTTTTAAAAAGTATTTAAAATATGCAGTTTTTAAATAAGATAGAATTTGTAATTTAAAAGATTTTTTAGTTCTAACTTTTGTGACGTCAATAGGGATCTAGAATTAAAATCATCATTCAAGAATTATAATATATATCTTCAATATATCAATCATCATCCCTTTATCCTTTTATTATACAATACTTATACATATTCTCAAATAAAAAAATTTATTAATCCATAAATAATTTAAAGTTTTCAAATAAATGTAACATAATTAATCCTTAAAATCATCAAAATATATCTAAAGATGTTGAAATCGAAGATCATACAATAATAACCAAGCCTTATCCCACTAGGTGAGGTTGGTTATATGGATTCTCCTATGCCATTGAGCTCTATCCCCCTACTATATCATTATCTATATTTAAATAAATTTTATCTTATTTTATCGTTGCTAATCAAGTCTTCTTTGGTCTTCCTCTTTCTCGTTTGATTTGTATATTTGTAATAGTTTCACATCGTCTAACTGGTGCATCTATCAATCGTCTAAATACATGTCTGTACTATCTTAAACGCATCTTCTGAAGTTTTTCCTTAATAGATGTAACTCTAACTTTAGCTCTAACATTTTTATTTTATATTTTATCTATCCTCATATGTTCACATATCTATTTTAATATCCTCATCTCTGCAACTCTCATTTTTTGCTCAAGTGCTTGAGTCATAATCTAATATTCAACTTTATATAACATAGCAGGTCTAACTGTCGTTTTATAAAATTTTCCTTTAAGTTTTAAAGGTACTTTACGATCACAAGAAATACCTGATATTTTTTTCCATTTCAATTTTCCTGCTTATATTCTATGTAAAATATCTTTTTAAACTCCTCCATCCTTTTGAAAAAATGATCCTAAATATTTAAAACTTTTAGTTACAGACATCTCATTATCTCCTAACCTAGTAATTGTCTCATTGAATCTAACATTGCTAAATTTAAATTTTATATATTCTGTCTTTACTTTATTAAATGTAAAATCTTTCGCTTCTAGTGTTTCCCTTAAACATTCAAGTTTAGCATTTACTAATTAACGTGCCTCATTTACCAAAACAATATTATCTATAAATAACATACACTATGATACCATGTCTTGGATGTGTCTAGTGAGTTCATTCATGATTAGTGTAAAAAATAGACTTAAAGTTGATTCTTGATGTAACTCTATTTTTACGAGAAAAACTTCAGTTAATTCTCCAGATATTTTACCTCTTGTCATTGCATCCTCATGTATATTCTTAATTATTTCAATATATGCTACACTAACACTCAAGGTTTGAAATACCGATCCGTTTTAGACGAAATGGACAATTTTTCTCGTTCCGACGCACCACCGAAATTGGCATGCCTGCGAGATGCATGAACAACGGCCTCCGAACATGGCTGCGCTGCCTCACGCTGGGACCGCTCCGCAGCAGCCATCGCGATGCGCGGTCGCGGCACTGCGACGAGGACGCGGCCGCTTCGGGCCGCGCAACGGCGCAAGCGACCTTGTGCGAGGAGGTGGTGGATGTCACCGCTCGCCTCGTCGCGACGGTCGCGAACTCCGCGTAGCCTCCGTGCGGGGCGAAGCGAGCAAAAAAAATTAACTTTCCAAACTATAGTTTAATTATAGGTTGAATAAAATCAATTAAAATTTAATAAATTATTTTAAAATTTATTTTATTAATTTATATATTATAAATAATAATTTTATTATTATTAAAATTTATTTTATTTTTTAATCATAATTAATTGAAATTAATTTTATTATTATAATTAATTTTTAGTATTTTTTAATCATTTTTTATTATTTAATATTTAAATTAAAATTTTCATTTTAATTTATATATTTTATATTAAAAAATTATCGATACGCCACGATACGATATTGAAACCGTATCGTTCCGGTTGCGAACCGAAACCTCGATACGCATCGAAATTTTAAACCTTGCTAACACTTTATTTTTAGAATTCTTCATATAATTTCTCTAGGACTTTATCATAAATTTTTCAAGATTAATAAATACCATGTGTAAGCTTTGATTTCATTCCCGATAATTTTCAATTAGTTGTCTGAGAAGATTTATAGCTTCTCTTTTCGATCTTTCTGGCATAAATTCAAATTGATTTTCAGTCATCGTGATCTTTTTTCTATTATTGTTTTTCATAGTTTCATGCTATGACTCGCTAGTTTAATACCCCTATAATTTGCATAATTTTGTATGTCTCATTTGTTTTTATATAAGGGAACTAGAGAATTTATCATTCACGGATCTGATATTTTTTTTTGTTTTCAATATCAAGTTAAATAACTTTGTAAGTCATTCAATATCTTGCTTGACTAGACACTTCCATACCTCTATCGGAATATCATCTGATCCAATTATTTTTGCTATTTGCATCTCATTTAAAGTCTGTTATACTTCTGAAGGTTAAATTTTACAATAAAAATATAAATTTCTATACTCATTTGATTTGCTTAAATTACCTAAGTTATTTTGATCATCTAAATCTTTATTAAAAAGTTGATGAAAATACCTCTTCCATGACTTTTTTATTTCTTCATTATTCACTAGTACCCTATTACATTTATCTTTAATGCATCTTATTTGGATAATATCTCTAGTCTTTCTTTTTTTAGCTTTAGCTATTCTATAAATATTTGTTTCTCCTTCTTTTATATCCAGTTGTTGATATAAGCGTTCAAAAATTCCATTCTTAGCCTCAATTGTTACTTTTTTAGTCTTTTTCTTGGCCATTGTATATTTTTTTAAGTTTACCTCTTTCTTATAAGTATATAATACCTTATAGGCTTTTTGTTTTTCTTTTACTTTCTCCTGTATTTTCTCCTTCCACTGTCAAAATTCTTTACATGGTGGTGCATATTCTTTTGACTCATCAAGTAGACCTTTGACTATCATTTTTAACTTTAATGTCATCTTATCTCATATCATATTTGAGTTATCATGTATCTCTTATAATACTTATACTCCAACCTTCTCTTTAAATATATTTTATTTTTCATTTTTTAACTTCCACCATTTAATTCTTGGAATCATACATATTTTTTTCTATTAATAATATACTTAAGGCACATATCCAACACTACTAATTTATATTGGATAGTTATGTTTTCTCCAGAAATAACTTTACAATATTTACAAATCTTTTTATCCTTCTTCCTCACTATAAGAAAGTCCATTTGCGATTTATTATTTCTACTTTTAAATGTGACCAAATGTTCTTCTCTTTTCTAAAAAAAACATATTAGCTAGTATAAGTTCATATGCTATTGCAAAATTCAATATAGTTTTTTCCTTCTCTATTATTTGTTTTAAACCCATAACCCCTATGCATCCTATTATATCCTATATTTTTTACTCTTATATGCCAATTTAGATCTTCTCCTATTAAAATCATTTCATTTAGTGGAATTCTTTATAAGACCTCATTTAAATCTTCCCAAAACTTAGTTTTAGTGTCTTCATCTAATCCTACTTGAGATGGATATATGCTAATTATATTAATAGTTTCTTTCGCTATATCTATCTTGAAAGCTATAATTCTATTCTCTTGTCTCATTACTCCTATTTTATCGTTTAATGAATTATTTATGACAATAGCTACTCCATTTTGTGTTCTGCTCTTTCTTGTGTACCATAATTTAAAACTCGAGTTCTCTATCATCTTTGTTTTCTCTCTTACCCATTTTATTTCTTGTAAGCATAGAATATTAATTCTTCTTCTAATCATAGTATCTATTACTTTCATTATTTACCAGTGAGTATTTCTATATTTCATGTTCAAATCGTAAATAATCTGTTTTTCTATAATATTTATTTTTATTCAACCTATGGTGTGAGAATTCTTACCTATTTAATACTATACTCAATTTCTCATGAAGTTATCGCGGACCTTACTAAGATGTTATAGTTGAACCCTGCAGTGCTTTCTTTTCGAGAAACAATCAAGCATTAGCACAATATCTTGATGGATCTATTTATTAAAATTTGTCAAAGTTCAACGTTGGCTGATAACCTAATGTAACCATTTCCCTTTCTCAACTAGGCTTTGGACCGACCATGGCGAGATTAAGACTTGATGCAAGGTCTCAAATTTGATGCCTATGCAATAACACTTTAAACTGGCGATCAATTTTCATCACCATTGTAAATGCAAGCTCCTGGACTTGATACCTCTGCAATAAAATTATAATTAAGACTATTTAATTATATGCAATAATAATAAAATATAGATTTTAAATTCAACCGTTGTTGCAAAAGATTCAATAAGCATCAAATATCTAATGATATAATATCAAAATTTGAATTTAACATTTAATATCTCAAATATAACTTAATAGTAAGTATTTATAGCAATCAAATATTAATAAAAAATATTTTTTAATAAATATATTTATATTTAAAAAAGTATCGAAACCGTATCAACATGGCACAATACGGTATCATTTTGGTCGTAAACCAAAACTCAAGCACGGCTTAAAAATTTAAACCATAAATTAGAGTCTAAAGGTGTAAAATCTTTATATAATCACTTTTTAAAGGATAATGTAATAAGGGCTATGACTAGCTGGTGGTGCAATTTGAAATTTAATATTATTGTGTAAAGATTTGAAGTGCATCCAAAATGTTGGGCATCCAACACACCCATCTTCGACTTGCATATGAAGCAATTTCAAACTATTCCAAGTATGTTCCATCGTCCCTAACATTGGTATTTAGTCTGACAAACTCATGAAAGATAATTGTTTTTAATTTACTTGTCATATGTTCTTATTACTTTCTTTACATTCTTGAAGATTTTTTGTGGTGTTACTTGAGTTTTGTGATGACTAGAGTTGCTACTTAAGTATTTCCTGCTAGCATTGTATTTAAAGTGTACTTTTAGCATTATTTTCCCCCTAAATACTGCCCTATCAAGTAGTTGACCTACTGTATTTCTGGCAAGTTATCACAAAATATTGTGTTTTTTTTTCTCTATGATTCCGGCTAATTGTAATGACAAACATGAACATCATTCATTCAAGTTCCGAGTTCAATGAATTCAGTTAGCTTGAGGGATGAGTTATTCATGTTTCGTATCATTATTTTCTATGATTACTCTTTCTGATTGCTAGGTTGTTTTTTTGAATGGTGAACAGTTTACTGGAGCGATGAGAAAGGTGAATCTGTATCATGTGACTCAGTTGACATATCAGTAGCAGTTGCCACAGAGAAGGTATTTTTGACGGCTACTTTGGATAATCTACATATTGGTACTGTTAGTCTAAATTCTAAGTCCAATTGTATAACTGAGATACAGGGATTGATGACTCCTATTGTCAGAAATGCAGATCAGAAGTCATTATCAGTGATATCCTTGGAGGTGAGCAGCTTCTTGTATTGAATCGATAACTATATGTGACAATACATATAATCTGATATTGAATGCAAGATATCTGAGATAGGATGAGATGGCCTTTTCTAAGTCCTCTAGGAGAGCAGTTTTTTTTTTTTTTTTTTTTTTGAACTAGTGTTTACAGTGATTTTTTTTTAATAAGATGTATAAAAAATGACTTAGAAGAGGAGCCTTGGTGCAACGATAAATTTGTTGCTGTGTAATTTGAAGATCACGGGTTCAAGTTACGGAAATCTCTTATAAAATAGGATAAGATTATATACAATAGATCCTTTCCTGAGACTCAATATTGATGGAAACTTTGTATATGAGCTGCCCTTTTATTAGAAATGACTTAGCCAATGGTTTCAAAATTGGTTGAAAACTTGAAATAGACCTCTCTTTTTGTTCGCTTTATCTATTTTGTTTATTAAGTTGAATATTTAACAATATTTATTTTAGAGTTTGAGGACTGTTAGAGTTAATAGTTTAATCCCATTTTCTTAAACCGAATTTTATATGTTGTATTTAAGTATGTTTTACATGGATGTAATGTTCTCTTCTTTGTTCTCCTTTTTTAGATAAAATTGTTCTATTAGTTTCAACAGTTCCAGTTTAATTTTATGGACATGCAATGAGAATATGGGCTCAAACTTTCTGGATTCACTTGCACAAGAGAGCATGGTTTTAAATTCCGAGCCGTTTCGGATGAAATTGCCGAAAAAATTCGTTCCGACGAACCACCGAAATCGAAACCTAAAGCGTACCGTACCGGAAGGAGGTGGCGGCGACGGCGACAATGCAGAGGCGATCGCGCAGCGCGATCGCGAAGTCGATCGCGCTGTGCGATCGCGGTGAGAAACCGCGATCGCGTGAAATTTCTATATTTCTAAAAAAAAATAAAAAAAAATATATATATATATATAACTATAAAATTTAATTAAATAAATTATTAATTAATTTATATATTAAATAAAAATTAAAAAATAAAAGATATTTTAATTAAAATTCTAAATTCGAATTTATAATTCAGATAAAATTAAATCTTAAATTCTTTTTTTAAAATTAACTAAAATTTAAAAAAAAATCAAATAATTAATATCAATGTTTAAAAAAATACTGAAATAGTATCGGCACAGACGATACGATACCGAAACCGTATCGTTCCGATCGCAGACCGAAATTCCGATACGAGTCGAGATTTTAAACCTTGCAAGAGAGCACCATATTATTTATGTGCTTTTGTAAACATGCATTTATTAGTTATGTACTTAAACCTTATGGTTTCATTTATGATTTTAATCATTTTAATTTATCAGAATTCCATGTACTTATCCCTAAAATTACTAATATGTCTATGAGAGCTTTATAGTCTAACCAGTTTCCCCTCTTAGTTTGTATGGCTAAATGGTTGTATTTCAAAACAATTGGTAATGTAATATACAAGGTTTAAAATCTCGACTCGTATCGGAATTTCGGTCTGCGATCGGAACGATACGGTTTCGGTATCGTATTGTCCATGCCGATACTATTTCGGTATTTTTTTTAAACATTAATATTAATTATTTGATTTTTTTTTTAAATTTTAGTTAATTTTTAAAAAAGAATTTAAGATTTAATTTTACCTAAATTATAAATTCGAATTTAAAATTTTAATTAAAATATCTTTTATTTTTTAATTTTTATTTAATATATAAATTAATTAATAATTTATTTAATTAAATTTTACAGTTTAATATATATATATATATATATATATTTTTTTTTTTTTTTTTTTTTAGAATTTTAGAAATTTCACGCGATCGCGATCGCGGTTTCTCACCGCGATCGCGCTGCGCGATCGGGAAGCGCGATCACCTTCCCGATCGCGCAACGCGATCACGATCGGAGGCGATCGCGCAGTGCGATCGGGAATGCGATCGCCTTCTCGATCGCGCCGCGCGATTGCCTCTGCGTCGTCACCGTCGCCGCCGCCTCTGCGTCGTCGTCGCCGCCTCCTCTGCGTCGTCGCCGCCGCCTCCTTCTGGTACGGTACGCATTTCGGTTTCGGTGATTCGTCGGAACGAAATTTTCAGTAATTTCGTCCGAAACGGCTCGGCATTTAAAACCATGGTAATATATTAGGTTGTTTGTATAAGCTCATGTTGCATTGTCTACTTCACTGTTCGCAAAGTCAAAATTTGGTATCCTATTTTATTTTAGGTGTCAAATGGGTTGGGCCATGCTGAGTGCAACATGTATCATAGGTAGGTGCTGGATGTGAGTCCCTTGGAGCACTATCATAGTCGTCCAAAATGACCTGCGTGCTGACTACGCCCAGTCCATATCAGCTCAAGCTATAATCTGTTAATCTATTTCTTATAGATCCCTGATTTTTTTTTTCTAAAAATTGAAATTTTCATAAATTTCTCTTAAAAGTTTACTATTTTCAAAATTTTCTTCCAGTGTACCAGTCCTGGCACAACTTTGCCCAGGCATGTGCCAGGCCATGATAGAACCGCCCCACCATGCCAGGCCCAGTATGGCACACCCATATCTAGGCCAACTCAGGCTCCAGCATGGACAAGATTAGTTTGCACTTCTAGAACTTAGTACATTGGTATTGCAAGTAATTATACCAACCAACAAAATTAGATATGATTTTGTACTATGGCTGACATATTTCTTTTGGTCATCATGTTTTTTCCCATGGAATCTGCAATGCTCTCTCTATTTTATTAATCAAAGTGAAACGGAAAATTGTTCCAAGATTTGACATATGAGAACAATCATAGGTCAAAGAGTTAGCTGTGAAGGCACGTGCTGGTAAACTTAAACCTGATCAATTCCAAGGTGGATCTTTCAGGTAAGTTAACTTGTCATCATCATAATGTCTTTACCATTCCTCCTAATTAGGCAATTTTGTTTTGGCAGCATCTCAAATCTTGGCATGTTTCCCGTGGACCATTTCTGTGCCATTATAAACCCTCCTCAGGTTCTCTCTCTTGGATCATCGCTATATTTTGATTCTTCAATATTTTTGGCATTTGAATTTTAACCTCTTTCAATATTTTGACAATCATCAACTAAAAATAATATTCTTTTTGGAACAATCCCCCCAACTCACATTCTCTCCTGCCAATAAATTTCATTTGGCATGAACTAGCAAGTACACACCTCTTGAATTCAAGGATAAGGACCCTAAAATCAAATGGCCCAAGGGAGCAAAATGATGAGGGTATTTTTTGAGATACTAAAAGGTAAGGTGTTCCTAAACCATGGCTTGGGAGATTACCTTTTTGAAGCTATTCCAGGCAAATAACAAAATCAGCGAAATTGATTTTCCCCCAACATTCAGTTTCACAGTAGGATATTATTTTATGCTTCAAAGTGAACTTTTAGCTAAGCAGCTTCTTGTAAAATTCTGTATATATATAAATATGGTCGGGTACTTCTGCTTTATTTAATATTGATATTCACTGTAATATCTCGAAAAACAGAGTGATTTTTGATTGTGGAATTGCAACTCACTCAGAACTTGTAGAATGATCTTGCATAAATGGCTCAAACTTTGTTTGGAGCTTATTAACAGTTCAAGAATACAATTAGTTTATAGACATTTGTCATATGAAAGGCTATCTTAATCCCCCTTGACAATAACAATCCACATTTGAGATTGAAAAGGACCATAGGAAAGCATTTTACTCTCCTTTGTCATCTTAGATCCACTAATGCTTTGGTTACCTTGAGAATTGATGAGGAATCAATGGTGAAGAATAATCCTCAGTGGAATGGGACAAGATCCGTAGTGGATTAGCACTATTTGGAAGAAAGTAGAAGGAAAGAAAGAAAAAGGAAATGCAAAACAAGGGAAAAAACTCACCGAAAAGGTTGGGGCGCCGCTACAACCAACCACTGCAATTGACTGTTGCAGCTTGGCTACCGTGGCTCAACTCCCACGTGGCCTTCACTAATAGATTTGGAATCTATCCTTTCTTTAATTTTACAACAAATGAGAAAAAAATCTATAAAAAGGATTCTGCAAGATGAAAATGTTGAATTTCATTAAGCACGACTGAAATTGATGTTTTCCTTGAACCAGAATAGTTATTATTCATTTCGCTTCATAGAGTACATGTCTCAATCAAGGCAAAGCTATGTGCTTAGAGGTCCAACTTCTCCTAGTGAGTATATATTTACTACTTTAATCTTACATGTACACGTTCCCTGTAGTTATTCTTATTTATAAACATATATAGATATCTACAATTACAAGTTACAATCACATAGATGTAACATTATTTTTTAATAATCTATTTGTATATAACCCAATTTAAATGAATTTATAATATTAAAGTTTCACTAATTTAATATGTAAAATTATACATTAGTAACAAATCTAGGATACTTTTAAATCTCATAACAAGTGTTTTTAATATTATGACCGAGTTTCACTAATTTAATATGTAAAATTATACATTAGTAACAAATCTAGGATACTTTTAAATCTCATAACAAGTGTTTTTAATATTATGACCGTCCACAAATTATCATATAATTTTAATATTTACAATTATAAGTTTCAATTTTTTAATAAAAGTCTAGGTGACAAACTTAACTTAGGTAATTTTAGTAGGTTAAAGGAGTATAGAAATTTAAATTTTTATTGTAGAATTCAAACTTTAAGAGTAGAATATGTTTTAAATGGGATGCAAAATGAAAAAATAGTTGGACCAGATGATATTTAGATAAAGGTATAGAAGTGCCTAAGGAATAAAGTATTGAATGAATTACAAAGTTATTCAACTTGATATTAAAAATACAAAAAAACAATAGAGGGTAAGTACTCGCCCCTCTATATAAAATCTAAGGAGATGTACAAAATTTTACAAATTGTGAGGGTATTAAGCTAATGAGTCGTACCATAAAATTTTGAAAAAGAGTAATAGAAAAAAAACTAGGAAGGAGACAACGGTGATCGAAATTTAATTTGGTTTCATACCTAATAGGTCGACGATGGAAGCTATATATCTTTTAAAAAAACTAATTGAAAAGCATCGAAAACAAAAGCAATACTTACATATAGTATTTATCGACCTAGGAAAAATTTATGATTAAAGTGTTTTCTATAAAGATAGGGTTACATCAAAGATTAGCTTTAAGTCTATATTTTTTTATACTAATCATAGATAAATTCACTAAACACAACTAATATAAAACTACAATCCGGTGCACGAAGCTCCCGCCACGCGTGTAAAATACCGGAAAAAAAAATATAAAAATAATAATAATAATAATAACAAAAAATATCCTTGTTAGTTTAAGAAATTAGCTTGTGGAATTTTCTGGAGTTTTTGGAAATTTTTCAGGATTTAAAATGAGTTTAAATCCTAGTCCAGGGGTTAATTGGGTTTATTAATCTAACCCTAAGATTAATGGGTTAATAGGTACCGGGTTAATCTCGAACCTGATATGCGATCCGCGATCCACAAACCCACTTCCTCTTCTATTTCATCGGTTATCTGCGGTTTCTCGCGACACCTCCTCTTCCTCTTCACGCCGCGACGTCTCCTTTTCTCCTTTCTCCCGATTCCATTCGAGCGTCGCCCGCTCATCTTTCTTCCGTTCCTTTCTCTTCTCCACCCCGAGATCTCAAGCGCTGCCCCCATCGTTGCCGCGACAACGATCGTTTCGTGATCTCGACGACATCGCCCAGCCCCGCGAGTTTTCGATCGATCCCTAGTTTGGCGCTCGCTCTGGCCGCTGCACTGACAGCGTTCCCTCTCGCAATTCTTCTCCCCGGTGCACCGTCGCCTATGTCAGAAATCTTCACCGGCAGCTAGATCCAGTCGCCACCTCCTTACTGTGCTCCGCTGTTCCTTCTCGCCGTGAGCAGCTCTACAGCCGGCTACCTCTACCACAGGCAAGGATGCTGCTGCTACTAGTCTCTGTTAGGAGCACCTAAATCTACTGCTCTTCTTCTTGATCTCTCCGGTCTCGAGGATGAGGGCTGGACCTTCGTTGCCGATGGACAACGGCGACGCCAAATCAGATACTCCGTCCCGTGGGTTCAAGGATAGGTTGGAGTTGGGTGAGTAGGGGTTGTTTTCTTCAATCTTGTATGAGATATAAAGTCAAGCTCTGATTTTGTTTCCGATTTGAGCTTGATCTGTTGAAATTGAACAAGGACTGTGGTTGGTGATGTGCCGGCAGACGCCCTAGCTAGGGATTTCATCATGAGATCGAAAGATGGAAAGGAGAATGCGGTCCGATCGGTTGCGGATGCATTTGATCACTGCGGGATCCATCTTATTCCTTGGCTTATTCTGTGAACATCGCAACCATCTGCACCTCAGTGAACAACAACAACCATCGTGTATTTTGGTAGCAATGCAACGTCGATGTTGTTCAACAGCTTTTCTCGATTGATCGTGAGAGTTGTGCAGATGATCTACTCTCACTATGGGTAACTTCTTGGCCGTCTTGTTGTTTCTTAGATTCTGATTTTGGTGTGTTTTGGACGAGGATTTGGGGTTTTGCGTGTAGCGAGGATAAAGCGGAACCATTGTGGGGTTTGTCTCAATTGATTGATTGGACTTGATGCGATTGAAGCGAGGAGCTAGGTAAGCTCGGTTGAATAATTGATAGATGTGAGCTATGTTATAGTTAATTGTTAGTTTAGTAAGTAATTGTTAATGAATTGTATAGGTATAGTTGGTTATGTGGTTGGGTTCACCGGTATGGACGAATGAGGTAAATTGATTGATTGAGTCTTTATTAGGTGGACAAGGATTGTGCGATTGAGCGTAACCGGTGAGTTTGATCTTAATGCTTGATGTAGATAATGGGATGAGATTAAATCACTAAAGGATTAGGTGTTAAATTCGGTGTTAGACGAAGCCAACACTTAATTAAATCTGTATGCTATAGTACAGGACTTTGATACGAGGCAGGTTCGCGGATGGGAATACAATCGACGAACTACATATCAGTGGGTAATTTCCTACCGGTCCGTAGATGTATTGCATTCAGATTTAGTCGTAGATATGAGCGTGTTAGGTGTTCGTATTATCTTGACCCTGCTTCTTTTCAGTTGGCTATTAACTCCATTGTTGATATGTTTATTTTATCATGATTAGGAGTTATACATATAGGTGATCAAGTAACTTAGAATTTGTTTGATTAAGTGCAATAGTAAAGTCCGGATGACAACTTTGATTATCGTTAGCAAAAGGTCATCCGTAGGTAGATAATGTCTTTAACCTAGGTTAGTTCTAGTACCCTTAGGTTGTATGTTACCACCGAACATGTATTGTGTAAATGGTCGAGGAATGATACTTAGGGTATCGCTACGGACGTGTGGTCCTAGCTTATTATAATCGGATGAGTACGACTCTACGGGATGTAGAGTGTGTCTATCGATTGAGTAGGACTCTACAGGATAGAGTCGTCGATTAGATGGTATGACTCTACGAGATAGAGTATTATGATCGATTAGTCACGACTCTCTGCAGATAGAGTGCGTTGATCCGTTAGTATGATTCTCTGTAGAATAGAGAGTCTATGGTGGATGTCGGTATGTGAGACATGATTCATGCATTTGCATGCACGCCGACGAGGTCTCCTCAGTGGTTGAGAGTGTCGCGGTCGTCCTGCCTCGCGGTTTTCATGGAGGAGTCATCCGTGTGAGGCGGAACGTTAATCTTAGCGCTCTACCACTATAGACGGTGGTAGTTGGATTTGCGTGCCGTAGTCTTGCGTGTGTGGCACTCGACCACTCATGGGTAGTGACTGTCGGAGTGGCCAACAGCAGGGACCCCCATCGTGTAGCTTGCTCTTTACGCTTATATGCTACTCGATTATACTGCCCACTCGGCCACTCGAGAGTAGTGGGATCACTTGGTTACCAGGATTCATAAACTTTAGTACTTAGCCTGGAGGTCTAGAGTTCGAATCCTGGGGAAGGCAAAAACCCACTTCCAGGGGTGAGAAGACCAGGTGAGTAACGACGGGCCAACAGGGGCGACGGTCGTCGACCAATAGGGGTCGCCGAATTCCGCCAACAGGGACTAGGTCGTTACAACGCGGGGTACCGGAGAAGGAATCCATTGCACGCAGTCTTATCTTGCTTTTTTGCAAGAGGCTGTTTCCAGGATTTGAACCCGTGATCTCTTGGTCACAAGGCAGCAACCTTACCGTTGTGCCAAGGTTCCCTTCTAATATACATTACCATAATGCATGTTGTATGTAGATGATATTATTTTGATAGATGAGATACATGGAGGAGTAAATGCTAAACTTGAATCTTGATGGAAAATACTGAAAGTGAAAGACTTTAGGCTTAGTAAAGTAAAAATAAAATATATAGAATTTAAATTTAGCAGTATTAAACGTACTAGGGCAATTGTTAAGATAGGAGATGACACACCATCTGTATCTGAGAGCTTTAAGTATTTAAGATTATTTTACAATATGATAGAGGGGTTGAGAGAAATATCTTACATAGAATACAAACAAGATGATTAAAATGAAGCAGAGTGTCAAGTGTTCTTTGTGAATATAAAGTACCTCTAAAATTTAAAAGAAAGTTCAGCAAAGCAACGACTAGACCTACTATATTATATAGAGATGAATGTTAGATTATGACTTGAGCACATGAACAAAAGATGAGGGTCACATAAATGAGGATGTTAAGGTGGATGTGCGGACATACGAGGATGGATAGGATAAGAAATAAGAATATTAGAGAGAAATTCAAAGTTGTACATATTGAGGGAAAACATTAGGAGATACATTTAATATGATATGAATATATACTTAAACGAATAAATGCTTCAGTTAGACATTGTGAAACTATGACAAATACACATATTAACGAGGAAGAGCAAGACTAAAGAAGACTTGATTAGAAACGATAATAGGATAAAATTTATTTAAATATAAATGATGATATAGTAGAAGATAGAGCTTAATGACATAATAAGATCTATATAGTTGACCCCACTTAGTAGGATAAGATTTAATTATTGGTGTTTAATATTTACATCATTATTACCATATCTAAAGGGCAGCTCAATGCATGAAGTTCTCACAAATGCAAGTCCCGGAGAAGGATCAGATCATATTGGGTTTATTATACGTAGTCTTGCTTTGCATTGTAAGAGGTTGTTTCATCGACTCGACCCATGCCCTCATTATTACCATAGATAGTTATGGGATATTAGAAGATTAAGTTACCTAAAGGGTGCAATCATTTTAAACTCCTTAAATGCTTTATATATATATATATATATATATATATATATATATATTCTTTTATTATTTTGTTATGAAAAATTACAGGATACACTTTGGTACAATTTGTTGTAAGAGATGCATTTAAATGGTTAAACAAACAAACTAGAAAGATGACACAAGATGCATGATTAGGCATACTTGGTGCCTTGCATTTGGTTCCTATGTCTAGTGCCTTTCTTTCACCTAACTAAATTCTCCTTGCTCTCAACTACTATAGGAACCTAGGTTATGACAATGTTATAATGCTAATTTGAATATTTTAAACTTTTAATGGGCGGTTTGGGTTAAAAATTATTGATTTTTTTATCTTTCAAATCTATGCGTTGATTTATTATATTCTAATATCTTGCCAAGTATAAAAAATGGGACAGTTAGGCACATGAAGCTTCTATTAATGTAGGGTCTCAGAGAAGGGTCAGATTATATTGGATCTATTGTACATAACTTTATCCTGTGTCCAGTGCATGAAGCTCTTGTCAATGTGCCATCCCAAGGAGGGTTTGAATTATATTAGATTTATTGTACACAGTCTTAACTTGTATTGCAAGAGATTGTTTTTGTAATTTGAACTCGTGACCACTAAGTTATATAGTGACAATTTTATTATTACAGTAAGGCTCTCCTTCAATATCTTACCAAACATGATTGATAAAATTGATATAAATAAAGGGATTAAATGGGGAAAAAAATCAATTATTAACAATAAGGGCCGATGAAATTGGAATTTTTGGAAAAATCAAAAAGTGAAATATTTGGATGACAAATTACGTTTAATCATAATAAGCATATATATTATATCATGAACTAGCATTATTAATAGAACAACTTCAATAATGGATAGTAAAATTAGTTAATATGACTATTAATAATATAATAATATCATATGATTGTTATTATTAGGTTAATAATATTAGAACATTATTGTTATTATCTAACAAAATAATTTCTCAAAATATCAGATAATTTTTATATTATTAAACTAAATGTTTCTTTTGGATTATGGGTAGATAATAAATCATTTTTCATTATAATAGAATTAATAATTAAAAAATATATTAGCAATATTATTTTCTATATTAATATAGATAATAATGTTATGAATTAATATATTATTTATTAAAATAGGTTATTTAATATTTGGACTTAGTTGAGTGGTTTGAGTTAATATTAATCTAGAGAGGTACCATATTCTCTCTTGACGAGATAAATGAAGTGTTTGTTCTACTTAAATGGTAGATCACATGCAACAAAATTATATAGGATCACGTGATATGTTATTTGAATCGAGTCAAGGGGAGGCATAAATAAATGGTGATATAAAAATAAAATTTTTCTTATAATCATGATTTAAAATTTCGAGTCATACCGAGGTTTCAGTCTGCGATTAGAACAATACAATTTTGATATTGTATCGTTTCGTACTAATACTTTTTAATTATAAAATATATTAATTTAAATTAATTTTTTAAACTTAAATATTAAAAAACTAAAATTAAAAATAAAAATTAATTATGATAGCAAATTAATTTAATTAATTTTGATCGTATAGGATTAAAAAATTAAAATAAATTAAAATTTAATTTATAATATATAAATAAATAAATTTATGGAATATTTTTAGATTAATGGAATAATTTTATTAAATTTTGATTTATTTTACTATAGCTAGGAATTGATTGATATTATTAATCTAAATTTTAATTAAAATCCTAAAGTTTTAACCCTTGTGTGTGTTTTTGTGACCCCACGGAGGTCGCTATGGTGTCGCGGAGGTCATCGTGACACTGTGGAGGCCTACGACGACCTCTGCAACGACGCTGTGGAGGTTGCCATGATCCCGTGGAGGTCATTGCAACCCCGTGGTGACCTCTATGACACCGTGGTGGCCTCTGTGACATTGCGAAAGCCACGATGACCCTATGGAGGCACCACAACCCTGCAGAGGCCTACGACGACCTCTGCGATGACCCTATGGAGGCCATTGTGACCTCGTGGAGGCTACTACAACCCCTAGTGCTAGTGTTGTACCAGTGTTGGGCAGTGGACAAAATTGTAAATTTCGCCTATACAGTTCGACACGGCTTGAGAATTAAAACTATGCTTATAATACATAAAAATAAGCAAACTTGTATATGTAGAATACTTGTGTGTGAGATGCTTCATTGTCTCATGAGTTTACATTGCATGGATAATTATAATAATAAATACAATGGTAACAATGCTTTTTTTTCTATGGTTTATCGATTCCTTAAATCCACTATCAACCCCTTCTTTATATAAGGCGGAGCAAGCCTTTCTTAATCCTAATAACTTCGAATGATTAAAAGTATCTTTGAATACAAATCAATATGTAAGCTAAGGGAGAAGAGAGTACCAAGAGCTTGTATAAGAGAGTCTTCATTTTGAATCGCAAGCCCTTGGACATTGTCCAACTGAGTAATTGGTCACAACAAGATTTAAATCAATTTTGTGTACCTCTTTCAAGTCAAACCTCTAATGCTTGTATATAATAGACTCTAACGACCCTATTTTTCCTGCCTCCAATCAAGTGGCCTTGGTTGAAGGCTTTCCTACCCACTAGGTAATCTAGGCCCCTACCTAGTCATACTCATCATCACCAATGATATTTTGTAAAAGTATGAACTTTAAGATTACATTTCACTTATAGTCTCTCGTAACTCACATTATTTCTAGGTGTTTAACTTTGTGGATGCTTTATGTTGCCTTCGAGTTCATCTCCTACCAAACCACTAGTCTATGAACAAGGTGCTTTAAGCTTCCTTTAATGTGTCATCCTTCATTGTTCACCATACCGAGTCCATCTCCCTTTGGGTTGCCTTTAAGTATGTCCCGTTAGGATCCTCTACACCATCTTTCGTCCATTACCTATGAGCTCATCTCATTACAAGTCATTAAGCTATTGAACCAATAAGTGCTCTATGCTTTGTGTCCTAGAGTCCACCTTGTCACGAATCTTTTAGTCATTGATCATAAACCATCCAATTTGACCATATTAAGTTAACCATAACAACTCACCATGTATCTCTGCAAGTGTCGTGTGTACTCTTCTAAATCTCTACACACTTGATGTGCACATAAGAAATAAAGGACATACATCAAAACGACCTGGTTAAGCCTAGCCACTTGGGAACATCGTTTACCAATAACTTATTCTGCTATTCGTATAAAAAATCTTGTGCTATTTGAGATGAGAGATTTAAGCTAGAGTTCATGAGTGCATATTTCTTGCTCTCCTATATCCCTTCTCTAGTATTCAAGTTAAGATAGGAATGACTTAACTAGGATGAATTTAAATATTTTCCACTATTTTCAATCATACTTCGACGAGTTTTTAATCAACTTCATAAAATTTCAGATGGAATCTAGGTAATTCTTCAAATCATATGTTGTCTCTCTATAATCTTGTTTGATGATGGTGGATTTCACACTAATGATCAGATTGGCCTTTCTTAATACTCCAACTGAGTGTCTAATATTCGTAACAAATGGTTTTAAGAAAAACGTAAACATGCATTGCAAAAAATATTACATGCGTATATATCTGCGTGTTCGACTAGATTTTTAGATAACTTTTACATGGTCAATGAATCCCAAGAGATTGAGTCAAAAGGAAATAGATCGATTTTATATTTATAGATATTGGATCATTGTATTTGTCCTTGTGGGACTAATGAGTATGGTACATCCTAGCTTCGACATGCCTCCTCATGCTCATCATGACTCAAAGGTATGTTTTTTAAATCAAATTTGAGACAGGTGGGATTGAACCTCAGATCTCCTGCTCAATAAATTGATAAGCCATTTATCCCCAAAGCTCGAGCTATTGAAGGTTGAATGCTCCATGCCCATTAGTCCACATTACAAGTGCGATGGTTTAATGTAGAAATATAAAATTGTTCTCTTTCCTAATAGCTAGGGATACAAACTCGAGTTTTGGCACTTGAGACTTAAGCGAAATTTTGGCCATTGACCCACAAGATCCTCAATAGGTGCGACAAGCAATTTGCTTCCCTTAGGGCCTCCTTTGTGATTTGATTTCCTTTGTGATTTCCTCCATGCTGAAACTAAACTAGCTTCTTCTGTGTTGAAATCAAAGCTTCCTCCATCCTGCCAAAGTTGAAGCTTCATGAGACTTCTCCATGCTGAAATTGAAACTTCGTTAGATTGCAACACCAGCATCACTCAAGGTACCACCTCCGCACCTAAATTGAAACCATCTTCATAAGACTTACGAGTCAACTCTACTCCTAGCATGCCTTTTCATCTCTTATTTTTTCTTCCTCTTCCTTTGAGTTCTTCCTCCTCTCTCTCTTCTTCCTATGATAGAAGTTCCCTTCTTCTTTGGCATACCTCTAACACTGATCTGACTTCGATTCTTCTTCCTTGTCTTCTGACATTGACTCCCTCTTATCCTTCAACACGACTCCAAAATCGATATCAACATGGACGATGCTATCTCAAATTGGTCGGGGATTGTAACTTCATTTTTTTTTTCTCAGTGTGCCATTGAACTTTGTCACTTGCCACACTAAGCCTCGCATAAAGCCTTTCAATGTATACCCTATAACTCCTTTTCCCCTTTTGTCCATCATAGGATTGGGATTGGTTTGATAAGGTCAGCATAAGCATATATCACTAATTTGAAGGTGAAATATGTAATTCCCTTCATGATGACCTTAGTGTGGTAAGCTACAAAGTTCAATGGCACACTGAGATAAAAAAAAATAGAGGTGGTTAACAAAGTTTAGGAGTTGGTGATTGTGTGTACTGGAGCAAGATTGATGTCTTGATAATTCCTATTCGATCAATGTTAATTATTAGGTATATTTTATTGTAACTTGATTTATTTTTACATGGTAGAGATTTACTTGGCTATAAATGAAGTATTTAGATCAAAATTTAACTGAGTTCTCTCAGGTATACTTAAAGCCGGTGAGTATATAGAAATTTCAAATCTTGTTAAGAGTTTGTAATAATAAGAAATTTGCAAACATTTAATTTCAACTTTAAAAGGATAAAATATATATGAAATTTATATTTGAGAATCTATGATTAAATGGTTATATCTCTAGGATAAATTGTATTTTTATATTGTTTGCGAGTAAAATGAAATGATACTGAATCATATGGTTTTTGACTGGAAACCAAAACTCCGACAAGGAAGGCTACTTTAAACCGCACATGCAATTCGTGACAAGTTTCTTTCAATATAAAATTTGCTCTGTAATTGACTTCAAAGTGGCTAGTCAAGTAATATGATCCAAGCCAAATATGAAAACTTAGCATTTGTCTCCTTCCAATCCCCAAGTTGTTCCTGATAGGAATTGTTATCTGTCACTGTGGCACTTGGCCCCTTTAATTGGTCTTGGGGTCCGCTCCTAGCTTTACCAAAGTTCACATGCTGCAAACTTCATGGCTCCTGCTTGGTAATTTGGCCTTGGCCCAAGTCCAACAGTTATTTTTCCATGTGGCACTGTTGACCTAATTTAATCATGTAGATTATTCCTTTAAAACATGATGGATAAGAGACTACACCATTCAGTCCTAAGCCTGGAATGGTGGGACAATTAAAGCAATCATCCCTCAACTCCTTTGAATACTATATCTACTTCTATCTACTAGAGAGACTAGAGCATCATAAATTTGGGACAGTGGGTCAAGGGATAGTGGGTAATTATACTCTTATCAGCAATTCATCCTCTGTTTATTATCTTGCATAAGTGATTATCACCGATAGTTATGGCCAGCATCTTGAATCAGTTTCTGTGAGACGTTTTCTTATCCACATGGTGCACCTTCATGCACTGATCCTGCAAATTTGCTTCCCAATATATATTTAGCTAATATACTAAACATATTGGCAACTATATAACTCCTAAAAGTGGAATTGTGGAACTGAAAGGACTTCCTGAATCACCTAGAGTATTTACAGGGTGATAAATCAAGATAAAAATGTGTTAGGAAAGACATAAATTTTCAACTACAAATGAATATGTACAACAACAATAACAACGAAGTCTTATTTCACTAGATAGGGTCGACTATATGGATTTCTTCTATGTCATGGGGCTCTATCTCCCGCTATATCATCATTTATATTTAAATAAATTTTATCTTATTTTATTATTGTTAATCAAGTCTTCTTTGATCTTCCTTTTTTCATTTGATGTACATATTTATTGTAGTTTCACATTGCCTAACTAGAGCATTTATTGATCTCTAAATACATGTTCGTATCATTTTAAATATATCTTTTGGAGTTTTTTCTCAATAGGTGTAATTCTTGTTAGGGCAATCAACCCAAGTATGATATTGGTTTTGATGTGCGTGACAAAGGGTTTAAGTTAGGATGTTATGTGTTTTGATATATGTGTTCAAGTTGGGCAAGACTTGGTGAATCACATATGGTTAGCTTGATGAAGCATTGGCAAGTTAATCATCTCATAGCTCAGGTCCTTGAGTCGGTGAAAGATGGCATGGGGAGAAGCTGTTAGCTTGGTGCATCCGAGGGACCGCCGGACAAGGAGCAATTGGAGTGAAGCCAAAGGAAGTAGACTTCAGGGCGAGACGCGAAGGATGGCACGGGAGAAGCCGTGAGCTTAATGCATCCGAGGGATGCAGGTCGAATGAAGAGAGCTTCAGTGAGGGACTCCATGGGAGATGAGAGTTGAGCGATTGCAACTTGGGTCGGAGTAGCTCAATGTAGGTGAACTTGGCCAAATGGCTAAGATCAAGTGTCGGATACTCAAACATGGTGTTTGAGGTTTTACCCGACGATCAGATGCTCAAACAACTTGTTGTTTGAGGTTTTACCCGACAACAATGATCGGTGATATAGGTATCGATCGGTCCGTCGACTACTAGTTGACCGTGCACTAGGGTTTGTGCCCAACAATGACGTCAAGGGTGGTCATTCGCTCCACCATCACCGATCGCCAAGGGGAGTGATCGTTATAAGTGGATCTGAGTACGAAACATTTTAGTCGACCGATTGCTAGAGCAATCGATGGTGATGGCTCATCATCGATCGCTAGTGTGATCGATCGATCGATGTCGTTGGGCTGTGACGATCGCGAATCAAGTGTGGTCAGAAGCCATTGGAACGACAGCAGTCGAATGATAGCGTGCAGTAGTCGACTGTTGCATGTCCAATGGGAAGAAACCCCTCTTCTCTATAAAAAGAGAGGTTAGATGCCTTGGGGCAGCTAATGTTTACACTCCTATTCATAATCTAAGTGCTCCCACGTCTTCCAAGTGTTTCTACTCCCTTCTTCTCTATTTCTACTCTAATTATCTTGTGAGAAGTGGAGTGGGTGTAAAGAGGTTTTTCTCCACCTTGATTGAGCTAAAGGAGAAGTTTAGTGGATTGGTTGAGGGAGTGATCCGCCTAACGGATTGTCCATGGATTAGTGGTAAGGGCTGTGAATCATGTTAAACGAATTGTGTTAGCATTGCTTTCTTCTTTACTTTTGCTTTAGCTCTTAATTGTCTTTGTATTAGTTTTATCATTTCCGTTGCGCTAACGAGTATTGTAGACGATTAAGAACGAGCGAAGTCCATCGAGCATCAACTAGGCTATTCAACCCCCCTTCTAGCCGGGCCACGATCCTCCAACAATTCTGACTTTCTTAATATTCTCATTTCTTATTCTGTCCATCATTGTATGCTCACATATCCTTCCTAACATCCTTATCTTTGTGACACTCATTTTTTGTACATGTGCTCAAGTTATAGTCCAGAATTCAATTCCATAATATAGTAGGTGTAACTATTATTTTATAGAATTTCCTTTTAAGTTTTAGATGTACTTTACGATCACAACGAACACTTGACACTTTCCTCTGTTTCAATCATCCTACTTGCATTGTATATAAGACATCTCTTTCACTTCCTCCATCCTTTTACAAAAATGATATTAAATACTTAAAGTTCTTAGTTTCAGATAACTCGTCATCTCCTATCTTATCTTAATAATTATCTCATTATGTCTAATATCGCTAAATTTAAATTTTATATATATTCTGTTTTTACTCTACTGAGTCTAAAATCTTTCACTTTTAGTGATTTTTGCCAAGATTCAAATTTAGGATAAACTCATTCACATGTTTCATCTACTAAAATAATATCATTTCTAAATAATATGCACTATGATATCGTATCTTGGGTGTGTTTAGTGAATTCTTCTATGACTGGGGTAAAAAGATAGAGATTTAAAATTGATCATTGATGTAACCATATCTTAATGGAAAACACTTCTGTTAATCCATCTGAAGTTTTTACTCTTGTCATTACAGCCTCATATATATTCTTAATTATTTCAATATATGTTACGTCACCACTTTTTTCTTTTAGAATTCTTTATATAATTTCCCTTAGGACTCTATCATAAATTTTTTTTAAGTTGACAAATATCATGTATAAATCTTATTTTTGTTCCCAATACTTTTCAATTTATTACCTAAAAAGATATATAACTTCTATTCTTGACCTTTTAGGTATAAATTCAAATTGATTTTTGGTTATCATGGTCTCTTTTATTAGTATTTTTTCTAATACTCTTTTTCATAGTTTCTTGTATGATTTATTTGTTTAATACTCTTATAATTTTGTATGTCTCCTTTATTTTTATATGAGGAAAGTAGAGTACTTACTCTCTATTGATCAGATATTTTTTATTTTCAATATCAGATTGAATAATTTATAAGTCATTCAATATCTTATTTCTCTAGGTACTTCCATATCTTAATCGGAATATGATCTGGTCTAATTGTTTTTTCATTATCTCATTTAAAATATGTTCTACTTTTGAAGTTTAAATTATACGATAAAAATTTAAATTTTCATGCTCTTTTGACCTACTTAAATAACCAAAGTTAAGTTGGTCACCTAAACTTTCGTTAAAAAGTTGAAGAATCTCTTCCATTACTCTTTTATTTCCTCATCATTTAATAGTACTATACTATATTCATCTTTAATGTATCTTATTTGGATAAGATATCTTACCTTCCTCTCTTTGGTTTTAGCTATTCTATGAGTGCCCCTTTTCTATTTTTTTTTATCCAACCGTCGATATAAGCGTTCAAAAGTTTCATTCTTAATTTCATTCATTGCTTTCTTGGTTTCATTCTTGGGTAGTATATACTTTTTAAAGTTTTTTTTTTCGTTTTCATAAGCCTATAATACCTTATAGGCTATTCGTTTTTCTTCACTTTCTCATATACTTTTTCATACCACCACCAAGATTCTTTCCTTGGTAGTGCACATTCTTTTGACTCACCGAGTATACTCTTGGTTATCATTTTCAACTTTAATGTCATCTTATTCCATATCGTATTCGAGTCGCTATATATTTCTCCAAATACTTGTACTCTATTCCTCCTTTAAATATGTTTTATTTTTCATCTTTTAACTTTCACTACTTAATTTTAGAAGTTGTGCACATTTTTCTTCTTTTTTTTTTTTGACTAGCACCAGGTATCCAGGCCTTTGGCCCAACTAATTCTGGGGATGACTGACCTTACTCCACAAATCTCTAATGGGGCGCTAAGTAACTCCTAGGTGAGATATGCTCCACCGACCACCAAGATAAATCAAGAAGTGCTTGTGTGGGCTGCCTCAGCAGCTGCAATATCCTTGGTTTGTCGCCCAATTTGGAGGAAAATCTTATAAATGTGCCATGGCTAGGGATCGAATTGTGGGTACCTGGGAGCTGAGCTGGACACCCTACTGCTACACCGTAGCCTTGGGGGCACACATTTTTCTTCTATTGATATTATGTTGAGGTGCATATCTAAAATTAATAACCTATGTTGGGTAGTTAAGGTTTCTTCAGGATGTCATTATAATTTTCACAAATCTTTCTATTTTTTTCCTAACCATTGAATATATTTCACGAACTCACAATATTTGAGAACTTATTTGAAAATTTTAGCTCAACTCTTCTTCAGTATGCCAAGACTACGAGTAGACTCGTAGTCAAGAAGTATTCTTCTTACTAGCTATGTGGTTAACATTATCATTACAAGTGATGACTCCACTGGAACTAGACAATGAAGGGACAGTGAACGATTATCTTTATAAACAACTTCCAAATTAAAGACTTGTAATTTCAAATCTCAAATATTTTCTTGGTATAGAGATTGCTTGCTCAAAGGACATATCTATATTTCACAACATGAGTATATACATGACATACTTAAAGGAAGCGGACATACTAAAGACTAAATATACTACTATTGATCTAATGTCATATTTGTACCATGATAGTGGAAACAATTAATTGACCCTAGGAAATATAAAAGGCAAGGAATATTGAATTATCTTGTAGTTGCCGTACTTCACATCTTATCCTATGGATTCTCATGTTAAACTAGTATTAGGACAGGAAGAGACACAAATTGACTCTTGGAAATTAGACGGTTTGTAGGAAAACATACTTATCTCATGGCTAGATCTAATATCTCATTTGCAAATCCATATTGTGACCATTGGATAACTGCTATGAGAATCCTGCATTACCATAAAAGTGTTGTAGGGAAAAATATCTTATTTCGTGATCAAGGTCAAGTTATTTTGTGCAATCTACATCTGGCTATTAATAACAGGGAATATATGCACAATAAACTGAGTTTCGATGTTTGAATTACTTTGAGGGATATGAACCCATATGCAAATCTATAAACTAAGGTGATTGTATTTGTGATATTTCATATTCATTAATAATATTTATATATAGGTAGTTGGGAACTGCCTTGGATTGAATGTGGAATAATTCTTCTAAATCCTAATGTATGGTATGATCAACCAAGAATATATACTATTGCATTCTCACTCTTTTGTGAACTTGTAAGAAAATACTTTTTCTATATTTAGATTGCATATAACATTGAACCAACACTATTTTCCCTGCAGCAGTTGCAAATTTTAGTACAATATTTTCTTCCTGCAAGCACGTCTTGTACCTTCCCTGTAAGACTCCAAAATGGTTTGTTCCTAGTGTCTGCATCTTTACCTGATATTTTCTGATCTTATTGTTTATAACTGCACGAAGGAGAGTCTTGATGCAACAGTAAAGTTGTTGTCGTATGATCTGGAGATTACAAGTTCAAATCACAGAAACAACCTCTTGCAAAACAATGTAAAACTGCGTACAATACTCTTTTGGATCCTCGCATTGACGGAAGCTTCGTGTACCAGGCTGTCCTTTATTGTTTTATAACTACATAACCCATGTAAAATATTTAAGTTATGGCTTATTGCTGAAAGTCAATGAACTTTCTGATCCTGACAAAATGGTTTGCTTGTAGCTAATTGCTGTTGCTATTTATGTGTCCTAATCAGTTTCACATAAACTTTATCAAATCTTCCAGGCTTGTATTCTTGCTGTTGGTCGAGGCAACATGGTTGTCGAACCTGTCATTGGAACTGATGGTATAGTCATTTCAAATTGAAGTTTCCACTGGTGAATTTTGTTTGTGTTCTAATATACATAAACTATTCAGGGGTTGAGAAACCTGTAATTGTTACAAAGATGAGCTTGAAACTATCTGCTGATCATCGTGTGTTTGATGGCCAGTTGGCAAGTAAGTTTCTCCATTATGTTGTTCATTATTACGGAGCAAGTGAACCTATTATTCTTTTTATCTTCTCGCAGGCAGGTTCCTTTCGGCATTGTCATCGAACTTTAGCAACATTAGACGACTAATGTTATGAAGCATAAAAAGAGAACAATGGAATTGTGAGCATATTCCATCTCATGAAGATATTACTTCAAGCTCAGAAGGGGGTTAACCCAACTCGGGCATATAACAATGTATTTCTCATGAATAAGATTACTAAAATTGTTTTCTTCGAGAAATTGGTTTTCACAACAAGCCAGAAACGTTCATTCTTTGCACCAAGTTTGACAAATTGCTTGAATAAAATTTCCAAATGATCTACTCATAGGCTCATTTTGAGGCTTGCTGTGAAATATTAAAGTAGAGATGAGCAATGATGTTTGACATAATTATCCATATCACAATGGGTTGATGATAAAATATCAATATGGATACCTTAATGCTGTATGATTATTCTAGTGCCATAAATCTGGCCTCCATTAGATAACAATCCTAAAACGATCTAATGCCCTAATTCCCAATCTGTTGATCGTGCCCCTTGCATTTTCTGTTGAGGGTGCTACCAATTTGATGTCATAATTGCTTTTTAGTAGTTTGGATTTGCTGCAGCAAAGTTTGCTAGTGAAAGGCATAACTCATGCATCTAGATGCGGGGCCTAAAGATTAAAACTCACAGATTCTATTAACTTCACTTGTTACAAACTCCTCAGGTAGAGCTCAAGGATTGCTTGACATGCTCTGCGAGTGGTTCTCCCTGTTCTTTAAATAAGTGAGGGAAAGGAATGCCGGGTGCTCTTGGGGCTCCATCGTCACATCTTTTCTCACGATAAGATGGGTTTTTAGACACACAGTGGTTTGTACAGTACTTTATTGAAACTAGGGGCGCAAAACTAGGGGTGCCAATGGTTTTTGATATTACAAGGTGATTGGCTCCTCGAGGCTCAAATCATCGACTTACAATAATATACATAGTGGATGAATTATTGTCTTTGCGGTCCACCACGTTCGCAAAGCTTTTCCTTAGTGCGCCTAAAGCTTGAAAGATGTCATTCGCTTAGTGGCCTCCTTGGTAAGGTTTATAGTTGTTTCTAGCTGTTCATTGATTTGTTGTGTAGCAGGATATTAGTCAGATCACCAACTGTCCTTTGAGCTTAAGCGTTGGCATTCTTGGGTTTTCAGGGTGTGGAGCAGCTGGAGTTGCTTAAGGGCTTGCATAGCTCATGGGCCGCTTGTTGCAACTAGGTAAGTTGTTGTCGTATTGAGTCATCCTCTTCCAGTGAAAGTCTGTGTTGCATCTTATGATGTTGGTACTGGAGTAGTTGTTCATATTTCCCAGTGAATGACACATTCTCTGAAGCAAGTGGATTTGGGTTTCTCTTGTAATTCCTGGAGTGCAGGAACTACAAGTGTCAGATTGCTTAGCTTCTCCGGAGGTCATTCTGTAATGAAAAGACAATTTATTAGTCTCGATAAGGTGTTAGCTAATTGGTTATCCCTTCCATCAATATGTTCAAAGGATATTTGAACTCCGGTATTAGTGATGTAATCTGTAAAAGCAATCCATCGGACTCTAGAAGACTTATTAGTAGTAGTTTTACCAAAAAAACTAATAATCGCTTGGCAGTTAGTTCTGATGGTTAACTCCTGTTTATCAAGATAATAGATCTTAAGTGCTTCGAGAGTGTTCATGACAGTATGCATTTTTGCGTCGATAGTGAATTTAATTGGGGAAAACTTTTCACTTGCATAAACACATATTTTCTCAGAAGCTCGTGGGTCAAACTTTCTCCTTTTCCACTTGCATATCCCACCCTAACCTTCCATACAACCATCGACCTCTAAGACTATAAAACATTGCTCGGGAGGAATTTCCAAATTTGGTAGATTCTAAACTAGTTGCTTAATCTGCTTAACTAAGATCCAGTCCTGTACATTCATTCGTTTTTCCCCAGTCGGGCTTGTTTTTGCATATAAGGGGCTTAGTAGCTTTCCCAAATTTGGAATATAATTTCTGGCGTAATTTAAAATTCCAAGCCAAGAGCACATACCGTGCTTAGTTAAGAGATGTTCCTCCTTAAATTGTGCAATTTTTGAAATAATGTGGTTGTAACCGGACCTTCTGCTTGCCAAGTATGGCCCCCAAAAATTCGATTTCTTCCACAACAATTTTCATTTTAGTTGGGCTCAGGATTAGCCCATTTTTTTTGCAAATATTTAGCATGATGCTGAGATGCATCGCATGCTCTTCTTTACTACTGGAGAAGACCAGTATGTCATCAATAAATACTACAATAAAATCTTCTGTGTCCTTAAAACATATGTCCATCATCCTTTGGAAAATAGTAGGAGCATTCTTGAGTTCGAACGACATAACAAGCCATTCATAAAGTCCTTCAGGTACCCAAAACGCGGTCCATTCAATAGAATCCGGATGCATTGCCACTTGATGAAATCCGCTTTTGAGATCAAACTTTGAATATATACTGCTTCTACATACCTTTTGAATAATTGTATTTATACCAGGAAGGCTGTACTAATCCTTGAGTAATATCATTTAGGCGTTTGTAATTGAATACTATTCTTTCCTTCCCTCTTACTTCTTTGCATCCCCTTGGATCAATACTTGTTCCAGAATTAACTATAATGGCAGTCGTTCTATGCCGACTTTTGCTTGGTCTTATTACATTTATATCCAGAAGGGCCTTTATATGCCTTGAGAATGCCTCCTTTTGTGTTGGTGTAAGATGCCTCAGAGGGCGGTCTTCAATAATAAAGTCAGGGTTTTTATATCAAGATAGCACATAATCTAGTTTTTTTGACAAGTGTAAGAGAGGATTTTCCCCAATAAAACCCTAATCCTTTAGTTCTTTCAGTATTGGCTCAAATTGGGTTTTGAATGTCTGAGCCGACTGCCCAATAGAATAATAAACAATTTCTTTGATCTAGAGGTATTCATCCTCCTCAAGATCTAGTTCCTCGATCGCTGCAGCTGTAGTTACGGAAGTAATGTGTTAATAGTAGTTAAATTTTTATAGAATGTTACCACATTGCCTTCTATACGAACTCCTCCGTGCATGGCACGAATGAAGTTGCAGCCAATTATCATCTAGATATTATCTCCCAACACCATAGGGAAACTGTAGGTATATGGGATCCTGAAGATATTTTCACCAATGAACATTCTTCTCGTCTTCATTTTCTTTCTTGTCGTTGGCTAAGAATTAATACCACTAAATTGCACAATAAAGGTATTATCCTCTAGTGCCGCTTTGGGAATAGAAGACTGGTTTACACAGCATGTAGTTGCTCTTGTATCCAATATTGCCCGAAGAGAAAACCGTGGAATGCCAGAGATCTTGATCTCCACATTGAGATTGTAAAGCATAATTTTGATAAGTTTTGGACCCTGTGCTCCTTGCATTTGGTTTATCGTTTTCGCATATAGGACATTTGCAGTCTCAGTTTCTTCTTCTGATATCATGACTATTTTTCCTTTTTCCATAATATAAAAGTCTGCCCTTAATTCCTTTTCCATCAGTAGTTCTTCATATTGGGATTTGTAATAAGCAACTTCCTTTTCCAGTCTGGCAATTTCTCCTTGGCACCAGGAGATATAATATTGCTACTCCTGGATTAAATTTTTCGGATAGAATGGAGCCGGTGTAGAAGGGGTCACTGGTACCTTTTGGTTAAAATAATAGGGTCCACACAAATTGCATGAGGTAATCAGGCATTTAGGGCAGTGGATTCTTGCCTTCTTTATTGTTTCCCATCTACAGCATGTACAATTACCGGGTTGTGGTGGATAAACATCTTCATTCATGTGCCAGCCATGAGAATAGGTGTACTGTTCATCAAACACCTTGACCCTTGGTCAGTAGCCACCATCAATCTGTCCAAGCATTAATAGAGTCTCATTAGTTAAGCTTAAAGTTTGAATTGACCTGCTGAGTTCTTCAAAGCCATCTTCTCCTTCAGATATGCTAAAGATGGCATCACTTTGGGCTTTTCTCTCTTGTACGGACATAATATCACAGTCTTCAGAGATCTCCAGTTGCTCAAACATGGCTACTCGCTTTATATTTCTTTTTTTTCATTTGGACATTCTCTTGCAAAGTGTCCTTCTTGACCACATAAGTAGCATTTGCATCTTTTATTTCGGATCAAATGCTTCCTTTTCTCAATTCTAGCATGGGTCTCATGAGGCTTTCCTTTGTACATTCTGCTTTTGCGAATATCGTATTTCCTTTGCTCCTTGTAATATCCGGGAATAGGTATTTGGCTATAGAAGGACAGGTTCTTTAATGATCTTTTGAAAGTCGCGTCCTTGCATTCCTGTTCTAAGAATTTATATGCAAATAAAACACGTGGAAAGACTCCTATTGTTAAGCCAGAATACTTATCATCGAAGGCCCTTTTGATATAGTTGTCGAGATCACTAGGCATCTTGAGCCAAAACTTCTCTGAAAGTTCTGGTCTAGTGAAAAGCCTTCCCATTTTAGATGCTAGACGCAGGTAGTCATTCATGTATTTGACTATGTTTTTCACATTGTCGCAAGATAATCTTTCCAAATCCCTATAGGATGCTTCCTACAAGATAGTAGATCCTTGAGTAGGATCTTCAGAAGAGAAAATTTTGAGATAATATGTTTTGCGTTCCTCTTCTTCCTTCAACTACATTTACTAAAGCATCATATTCTGTGGGGTAAGTTATTCTCCATTGAATCCAAGCTAGCTTCTCAATTTCTCCCAATAAATTTTTCATATATTCTATTTTTCTTTGGGGTCAGTAAAGCCCTGACTAGAGACGTGATTTAAAGTAATAGATTCCCATCTAAAAAATATGTCATGAAATAGGCCCAGTTGTTCTGGGATCACAAAGATTTCCCATCCATGTTGCTGAGCAGAGGGTAGTGTCCATAGTTCAGTATTTGTGTCCCTTCTAAATCTTGTATTTGGTGGCCTTTGTTCATAAATTGGCTGAGACGATGGTCCTGGTTATTGTCTTGAAGCTGGTGGATAACCAGGGGGGCCCATAGAAGTATCCTGAGGTGGATTGTATGGGGAGGTCATAGTACTGGTGGAATAGACCTGCTGAGGCTCGTCTCCTTCAGAGGTTATTAGTCTTCTCAGGCTAGGGTATTCCATTTCAATTCTTGTGTCAATTACCTCTGAAGAAGGAGAAGCAAGATCGATATAAGTACCCCCACCACCTTCGGATGTGAACGGATTGATCCACTCCTGTTCTTCATCGTCATCATCATGATCCCATTGAGGTCGATTAGAAGTATCATCATCTGTGGCTAAGGTAGCAAGGTATTGTATGCCATTAAGGTAATCTTGTACAGAATGGTCCTTGGACCGTGTTGGTGCAATCGGCCCAGGTCACGATTGACCGGACTCAAGTTTGACTCGAGCGATGTTTTGATGTTTGATATGAAGGTTTGACATTGATGTTTGACATTGATGTCTGATGATATTTTGGAGAGAATGTTGGCACAATCGACCCGGGTCATGATTGATCAGACTCGAGTTTGGCTCAAGGGGATTTTGATGGTTGATTGGGGTTGATCATGTCATGGAAAGTCCAAGTCTTGAGTACTTGGCAAGGAAAAGTCCAAGCATGGGTCTTGGCATGGAAAGTCCAACATGGGTTGGCAAGTAAAGTCCAAGGGTATAGTCTTGGCCACGTAAGTCCAAGGGTATAGTCTTGGCGGTGAAAGTCCAAGTCATGAGTACTTGGAAAGTCCAAGGGGTTTGATATTGGCGGCGTAAAGTCCAAGCGGGAGTCTTAGCAACATAAGTCCAATGGTTGGCGGCGTAAAGTCCAAGCGGAGTCTTGACAGCGTAAGTCCAATGTGCCTTAGCGGTGTAGACATCGTTAGTATGACATAACCGATGGAAGCACCTGAAGGCTAGCGTATGGATGAACAAGTCATGTATGACTTGAAGGGATTCGATAGGCGCGAGGCTGATGGAGGTGGCTAGAAGACTTAGGTCTAGGCTACGGGTGGTCTTGCAAGTATGGGGGTACCATACTTGGGTTAAACCTTATGTTTGAGGTTAAAATCTCATGTTTGAGGTGTATCAGTCGACTGATATCATGTGGCAGTCGACTGGTGTGAGTCAATTAGGGTTCGACCGGGAGTGCTCCTCTAGCAATCCAACTCACCAGAGGTGGGCAATGATCGCTGGATCGAGCAATAGTCAATCGATCTTGTGATCAATGACCGATACTTCTATATTTCGTGCAATAAATGATCTCCAATGAATGATTGGGCCCCACCGGATCGATTGAGTCACCGATCGGTGATGGGTATGATCAGTCGACTGATGATGGATCCATTAGATTTTTCTAGCGTGGATCATGTCGTTGTAAGACAACGGCTATAGGGGCAGTCGACTGATGGTCCCGATCAGTCGACTATCAGACAAAAATCAGCCCAAGGAGCAACTTTAAAGGGAGCTCGTGAAGGGGGATTTGGCAACCAGTTATTGAGGAGTTTTGGGACGATTTGCTACTGCAAATCAGAGTCTCCAAGTGCATTTCAAGCAACCAAAGAATCAAGCATCCAAAAGCTAATTTGTAAAGTGTTCTTTACGTGTTCTTGTGTATTTCATTTATATCTTACTTGTATTCTTATTGTATTACTTTTGTAATCACTGTAAGAGATTTCTTTGCCTCCGACGTGTTATCGAGAAGGAGTTTATTGTTTAGTGGTGTTTGTGGCATCGCTAGAGCTCTTTAGAGCTCGATCCGTGGAGTAGAAACCGTTCAGTTCCAAACCACGTTATATCTTGTGTAGTGTTTGTGATTGTATATTGTGTTATTATTTTCATTACTATTCCGCTGCGCACTAACACCATTTGTAGACGCAATCGCGAACGAATTCCATTGAGCATCAAAATGCTATTCACCCCCCTCTAGCGACCACTGAATCCTCTACAGAACGGAGTACAGAGGCCCATGGGCTTGTAGTTCCTGCAAGGTTTTCTGTTAGATCACCCTGAGTCAGTTCCTATTCAAGCAGTACCAATAACGTATCCTTTCCTTTTGGCATTAATTGCTCAAATATAGGTGGACTTGTACTAGTGGAGCCAAATCCTCCTATTCCTTGTTGAGTTGGGACTTCATATACATCTGGAAGAATAATCCTTTCAAAGATAATCTGAGCGATACAGTCTCCTTGCTGAATATAAACTATATGGTCTGAATGATTAAAGGCAATCATTTGAATTTCCCCTCGAAAATCACTATTAATAGCCTCTGCTCCAATATCAAGGCCTAAGTTGAGTTTGGCACTGAATTTAGTGGTTATGCGTCCATATGTTCCCCAAGGAATCTCCAAACTAAGCCTTGTTAAGATTAAGGCTCTTCCTCTAGGTGCTATGATATATTCCCGATCAGCTGCTAGATCAAATCCTGCAGCACCAGATGATTTTCGTTCAATCATAGTAGCAGTGTTGGATAGTTTATGTACCAGAATATATGGTTGCGCATCTTCTTGGGGAGTATTGTCATATTGTAGGTCCTCAAAATATCCTGCCTCTAAATCAATTAAATCATTTGCATTTGCATAAACAAGAACTCCAGGTTGTTTCTATATTAGGACCGCTAGGGTATGTGAAAATTTGAATTCCTCTTCATCACTTTGAGAATATTTGAATTCTTAATCACTTTGAGGCGGACGAGGGGATTGAGCTATAATATAATTAGAGAAACTCAATGAAATGCACTCATCCATGAGGTTTCTGTTATTTACCTCCGTAGGTTGCATTGGGATGTTTATTTCTATGGGCCTTATTACCCAACTCAACCCTTGTGAGGTTGTAGTGGAATATCTTCTTCCAGGTAAAGCTCGAACTCCATGACTTGTGAGGTATTCAACTACTCCTTGGATTTCATAGGCGAAACCTACATTGGGTGTGTTAGAGAGTCTTCCGACCAACCCTCTAGTAATTAAGATATTAGCTTCTCCATACGCCATTGCTCATACCCTTTGGCGATGATGGATACCTAAATATTTTTGAATAAATCGCCAATGGTTAGCATAATATCTAGTATTACATAAACCATTTGGCTACCTCTTGTAAAATCCATTTCCATGGTTGCCAAGATTGCCTAGTCTCTCATCTAGCGATTGTCACAGAATACCACCAAAGCCATTGTGCCTTCCTCGTGCATGTGTAGCGTCTGGATGCGGACTTGAAGGATGCCCAAGTGTATATACTGCATCCTACTTTGCTACAGTTAGTTGAAGCTTTCTTCCTGAATAAAGCTTCTGTCCGCCCGAGCTACTTCTGCTACAAGCATTGATTTTTCAGATCTATGGACATACACACGGTGGTGTACGTCATCTCTTCTTGAATGATAAAGAACTTCCGCAGTTACTATAGATACCCTTTCCTGAATAGATAGTCTTAGCTGGATTTGTGGATCAATCTGTTGCTCTATAGTTTGGGTTTGCGGAGATCCCCCAGATAGTCATCTACCTAGTCTTCTTACAACATTCTGGGTGTTGTGTAATCTTCTTTGGTTCCGTCTGTATTCTTTTATTTGGTCTTCAAATAATGGCGTTGTGGAGGTAGATGGCTGCTCCATGATTGTTCTTGACACCATCAGTTCTTGAGCTTGTCTTGTTCTCCCTTAAGAATTTTGTAAGGATCTTTGAATACTTGTAGGGTACCTTTGCCTTCCTTTGGCTTTAAAGTAGGTGGCCCTAGAGTTAAGTTTTGCAGTTTAGTAATGAGATCCTCAGGGAGAGATGTTGATCGATCCTCTGAGGTGTCAGTGTATATAAGATTCACATATCTCCACAATGGTATGATATTATCCACTTTGGGCCTAAGCCCTCATGGTTTTATTTTTGAGCTTTACCCAAAAGGTCTCATACCACTGGAGATATCTTCCATCTTATAAGCACATGAACTTTTTCATGTCTTACCAATGTTGGACTTTGATTGTATTCTCAATACTCCCAATAATCCTCCCCTCAAACGAAGGATTACATTGACCCCCCCCTCAAGTCTATCCATCCTTGAAGGACTTTCTTTGCTTGATGTATGATCATAAATCCACCAGGACTTCTTGCCAACTCTCTGGTCCTCCTGACCCAGCTGGACTTCCTGCCAGTTGTCCAGCCCTTCTGGCACAACTAGACTTCCTGCCAGTTGTTCAGTTCTCCCGACCCAACTGGACTTCTTGCCTGGTGTCTAGTTCTCTTGATCCGGACATGAGAGCTCTACTTCCTTCATTTGAGGTACATGACTTGACATGGATTATGGCTCTGATATCAATTGTTAGTGCCTATAAGATTCACATATCTCTACAATGGTATGATATTGTCCACTTTGGGCCTAAACCCTCATGGTTTTATTTTTAGGTTTTATCCAAAAGACCTTATACCAATAGAGATATCTTCCATCTTATAATCACATGATCTTTTCCATGTCTTACCAATGTGAGACTTTAATTGTATTCTCAATACTCCCAACATGAGGGGTAAAGGTTGATACACTGAGGTCGTTATAGAGCGAGTATCTGAATCGACAATCTAATTTGTATCAAAGCTTATGTGGATAAGATGCCGAGGGGGGGATACCATGGAAGGATGGAGAATAGAGATGAGGGAAGGTGAGAAAGAATTCACTTTTATAAAGGGGTTGGGGGGGGGGGGGGACAAAGTGAAGTGTATGTTCCCCATAATCAAGGTTGGTACCGAGGAGGTTTAAAGAATTAAATTACGTTAGGGGAAGGGTCAACCTATTTTATTAATAGAAGAGAAGAAGTAGCCGCTCAGGAAGTATCTTATGGCAGTGGCGTAGAAGTGGAGTACAAGCATGTTGTTACTCCTTTTTAACATGAGGGCTAGTACCGAAGCAGTGCTACATGTAGAAATCGAGGTAGAGTATGCTTGAGTGATTATCTTTATCCCGAGCAACAATGGAGTGGCTCGGCACATGGAGTTAGATCTGATTCAAGAGAAAAGGGATGCTCCTCTATATCACACTGAAAGGTATAGGTCGCAAGTAATAAAGGATTATAATAAGAAAGTAGTATCTCGCGCTTTTCAGGTAGGAAACTTAGTATTAAAGAAAGTGTTGCCCAAGGAATTCAAAGGTAAGCTAGGACCCAAATGGGAAGGACCCTTCCAGGTGAACAGTCGAGTGGGGAATGGAGCTTATTACTTGAAGGATGCTCAAGGAAGACTTTTAGCAAGACCATGAAATGTGTATCATCTGCATCCTTTAGTGGATGAATGTTGTAGAATTTATGTTTTTTGCTCTTTTAGAATAATAAAATGTAGACTAAGTGATATGCTGTATTTCAAGTGTTATATTATATACAAATTATTGTTAGGACCAGTGCGCCTGCTAGAGGTGGGGGTGAATAGCGCGTGCTCGTACGTTGATGGAAATCGTTCGCGTGCTTGTCCACAATTTTCGTTAGTGCAGCGGAAACAAAGATAATAAAGCAATAACGAAAAACACAAACACATAAACGCAAGGATATAACGTGGTTCAGAACTGAATGGTTCATACTCCACGGATCGAGCTCTAAAGAGCTCTAGTGATGCACACGCACTCACTAATCATAATAACTCCTTCTCGACACAAGTCGGAGGTGGAGAAACCTCGTACAAGGATTACACTAAGTAATACAAAAGATACAAGCTAATACAAGTAAGAAATACAATGCAAGTAAAGAAAAACCCTTTACAAGAGAACTTTGGTTGTTTGATCTTTGATTGTCTTGGACTAGCCTTGAAGGACTGGAAAAGCACCAACTCTTCCCCTTCAAATCGCCCAAGAAAAACCTTACTTGAAACCCTCAACGAACAGCTGCTTTTAACCAGCATCGGGTTGGATTTCCGTCAATCAGTCGACTGATGTCACTGTTATTGTGAGATAATGGGTCAATCCACGCTGGAAAAACTTTAACGGATCTCTTGGCGGATCGCCAACATTGTGATCATTGCCCGGTACGTCGATCGGCCTTGATCGCTCACGAGCATCTCTGCTCGTGGGTGAACTAGTAGTCGATCGTCCCTTAGCGGTGATCGCTCCAATGAGCGATGATCGCCGAGCCATTTTAGCTCTAAATCGGCAGTCGAACTCTAGTCGACTCACGATAGTCGAACCGGCCATAATGCTAGTCAACTGCCAACCTCAAACATGAGGTTTTAACCCAAGTATAGTTCCCCCATACTTGCTAGACCACCCTTAGCCTAGACCTAAGCCTTCTAGCCACCTCCATCAGCCTCACACCTCTCGGATCCCTCCAAGTCATCCATGACTTGTTCATCCATCGCGCTAGCCTTCAGGTGCTTCCATCAGCTATGTCATGCTAACGGTGTCTACACCGCCAAGACACATTGGACTTACGCCGCTAAGACTCCGCTTGGACTTTACATCGTCAACCATTGGACTTATGCTGCCAAGACTTCACCCTTGGACTTTACGCTGCCAATATCAAACCCCTTGGACTTCTCAAATGCCAAGACTCAAGCTTGGACTTCCCTTGTGCCAAGTACTCAAGACATGGACTTTCCTAAATGCCAAGTGTCCCACTTGGACTTTTCATGCCAAGTACCCATGACTTGAATTTTACCTTGCCAAGACTCATGCTTGCACTTTCCCATAATCACATGGTCAACCCTAGTCAACCATCAAGGTCTCCCTCAAGTCAAACTCGTGTCTGGTCAATTATAACCTGGGTCCAAGCTTTCTCCCCAAAATATTAACAGACGTCAATGTCAAACATACTATGTCAAACATTAAAGCATCACTCGAGTCAAACTCGAGTCTGGTCAATCGTGACCTGGGCCGATTGCACTAATAATCTCCCCCTTTTTGATGTTTGACAAAACAAACCATGAGTTAGGCCCCTAACTCAAATTCCCTTACCAATTGTTCAAATTGGTAATTTAACCTTCTCCCTCTTTTTGACATACATCAAAAAGGTTATCTCTCCAAGGAGGTCAATGTCTTATGTCCCAATGAGATCTTACAATCTCCCCCTTGATCCAAAAATACCTAGGATGCCTACCATCTTCCTAGTGATAAGTCTCATATCACTCAAGAGAGGCAATCCTATACTCTCTCCCAATTTCCAAATTGGGTTTCTCAAAATCCCATCAATTTTCCCAATTGATAACATTCTCCTCTTCAAGAAGAAAAACACATCCATCATCTCATGATGGATAACTCCCCCTAAAGGCTTACTCCCCCTTGACCATTGCACCAACAATGTCCTTGAGAAGTTCCTAAGCCAATAGGAACTCTAAACCATCAAAATTAAGGCTCAAAGTTCAAACATGAACTCTTCCACCCTTAAATTTGATACTTTGACTTAACACCTCTCCAAATCCATATCCAATGGATTTTCACCCTTTATAATGCTTCCCAAAGTATATCCTAGGGTTAGGAGTGGTTAGGGACCTTTACTATGGCTGAAAATGGGCTAAACAATCTTGTTTTTCCTGAAATCAACTGGCAATGACTACTTACAGATGTCGATCGATCCACTCTATCGATCACCACCAAGGCGATCGATTGATCAATTTCAAATTTCAGTTATCAGAGTTGAATTTCAGAAAATCATAAGTAATTCTACGTATATCGAAAAATCATGAAATTTGATACGTATATTACTTATATCCAATACAATCGGTGAAAAATATTTGAAAATTATTTTACCCATAAAATATCAAAATTGATACAAAATCCAAAAGTGAAGAAAAACTTCAATGTTTTAGCTCACTTTGTATCAACCTCATCAATGGTGATTGCTATCAAAGGATAGGCTTCACCAAGGTTTTCTAAATTGATTTTAAAATGTTTTTGAAAACCTATATTGGATCATATTCCTTGGGCTTAATGTACATGACTTGTACACAAGCTTTTCCAATGATCCACAAATGAAATTTGATGAGTTTTTAGTTCATCTAGATGCAAAAACTATGCACCTTAAACTTAACTCATATCCTAACATCTCACATGTATCTAGAGTGTATAAATACACATACATGTCAATGTGATGTGAGAGGTGGGTTTTGTTCTCCCTAATCTAGGATTTCATGCATTTTCTAAGGCAACCCTACTTGATTCCCTTACAAATGAGACTTCAAGTCATGCCAATTATCCTTAACTCAATTTAAATCAAATGCATGAATGATTATGGCATTAATGATGGTATAAATAAGCATATGCTCATAATCATGATGTCATGGCATAATATGAAATCTAAAAACACATGACATTAATCCTTAATCCTAAAACATGATCATGACATATAAATGAGGAAAAATAAACATGATGTCATGTCATGACATATGGCAAATCAAGGCATGACAAGTAAGATATAAAGGTATATAATACCTAAATTTTAATATCAGTTGTCATTTGATATAATTAAGTATATTTTGCCATAATGCTACTAATCTCCCATGTGTGCCAAAAACCCAAAATTGGCACACTAAGACCTCTAATCCAAAATTGTGCCAATTCAATTGATTTTTCATAATCCCAAAAATACATTGGCACATCCTAAAATCTTTTAGGATTATAATCAAAATCTATTTCCAAGGTATCCATAACCTTGAAAATAATCCTAAAGTGTCACCTTTATCATGGTTGAGATTAACTACCCTTCCATTTAAAGTTGACACACCCTAACCCATTTAGCATGAATCTATCACGCTCTTAGGAACCCAAAACCTATTTGAACTCCTAAGGTTAATTAGGTATTCCTTAGGGATAACCTCCCTAGATACCTTCCTAATGACCCTCCTAGGCTAGGTAGCCTTGGTCATTTGAGTCTTACCTAGGTTGACTCTAGGGGTAACTCCCCTTGCAACCTTCTTAGTGGCCATCCTAGGTTTCCTTGAAATCCTAGTCACTAGGCACACACCTTGGTCAACCTTAGGGATGACTTCCCTATTGACCTTGGTCTTCCTAGACCTAGTTTGTGTTCCATAGTCAAATGGAACACTATGATAAGCCACCTTAGGCTTAGGTTTGTGACCCAAACCTTGCTTGCCCTTGGTTGACTTTTGACTCTTAGGTCCTAGGTGTTGACTTTGAGGTTTTGCCCCTTGACTTTGACCATTAGACCCTTGAAATTGATTTTGTATCCTATTTAGGGTCTTTTCAAGTTTCTCAAGCCTTGACCTCAAGGCTTGGTTTTCTAATTCTAATTGCCCAATTTTCGATTTTTGATTAAGTTTTTGGGCATTGTTTTTCCTAGGCATGTGTCTAGTCCATTTAGGATTAAGGTCTAAGCGTTCTCCTATTTTACTAATAGACTCCCTAGGAAGGGCGTTTCTAGGGACATTAGTCTCAAATTTCTCCTTCTTTGAAAGGTAGACATTTTTGGCTCCTAAACAAAATTCTCTATTTCTAGCATGCCCTTTATGATAAATAGCAAGACTATTAAAATTATTCCTAGCATGCTTTTGACTAGAATTTAAAGAACAAGCATTGTTTAAATATACCTTAGGGTTTGCCCTAGAGGCTCCCCTTACTTGTGATGCTCCATCTTGTCCCTTCTTCTTCCCCCTTGTGCATTGACTCCGGTAATGCCCTTTTGAATTTCACTTGAAGCATATGACATGCTCCTTGCTCTTTTGACTTTGGGCACCGACATCTTTGACCTTTGTGTTGACTTTTGGTGCCGGAGGAGTTTTCCTAATCCGTTTTGGACACTTGCTTTTGTAGTGCCCGGTTTCCCTACACTCAAAACATATTATATACATTTTATTATTAACACATATGTTTGAATTACCTAGGGTGATTGTAGTGGTCAGAGTGGATTCTTGAGCTTGCTCTTCCTCTCTATCGAATGTAGATGATTCTTCTTGTTGCTCTGGTATTGAGGATGCCCTAATACCCTCCCCCTCAATCCTAGAGGTGGAGGTCTCCTCTTCTTCTATCGATTCGAAGGTTGATTCCCTATCAACTTCTGAATCCTCAAGCTCTTTGGATGACGATATACTTGCTTCCTTTTGAACTTGAGTGGGTGAGCACTCCTCTTCTTCTTCTTCTTCTAGGACCGATGATGAGTTTTCATGGAGCTTTGCCACTTGGCTCCATAACTCCTTAGCATCCATATAATCCACTAACATACACACAATATCGTTAGGGATCAAATCAAAAATAAATTTTACTACCTTCATATTTTTCTCAAAGGCTTGGATTTGATCTTCACTCCATTTCTTCTTCTTGAGGAAACCACCCTTTGATCATTTTGGATATACAAATCCATCCATCAAAATTGACCACTCCTCAAAATCTATCATCATAATAAAATCTTCAATTCTTCTCTTCCAAGAATTGAAGCCTTCTCGTCCGTATAGGGTGTAGGGCACCGGTGTATTGATGTCCCATCCTAATTGTTCTTGGACTTCCATCTTCACCCTCTAGCGTCTTTAGCTCTCGGCGGTTAGTCCGTAGAAGAGCCCCAGGCTCTGATACCACTTGTTAGGACCCGTGCGCCCGCTAGGGGGGGGTGAATAGCGCGTGCTCGTATGTTGATGGAAATCGTTCGCGTGCTTGTCTACAATTTTCGTTAGCGTAGCGGAAACAAAGATAATAAAGCAATAATGAAAAACACAAATGCAAGGATATAACGTGGTTCGAAACTGAACAGTTCCTACTCCACGGATCGAGCTCTAAAGAGCTCTAGTAATGCACACACACTCACTAATCACAATAACTCCTTCTCGACACAAGTCGGAGGTGGAAAAACCTCGTACAAGGATTACACTAAGTAATACAAAAGATACAAGCTAATACAAGTAAGAAATACAATGCAAGTAAAGAAAAACCCTTTACAAGAGCACTTTGGTTGCTTGATCTTTGATTACCTTGGACTAGCCTTGAAAGACTGGAAAAGCACCAACTCTTCCCCTTCAAATCGCCCAAGAAAAACCTTGCTTGAAACCCTCAACGAACAGCTGCTTTTAACCTACATCGGGCTGGATTTTCGTCGATCAATCAACTGCCATAAGTCACCAGTCGACTGATGCCACTGTTGTCGTGAGACAACGGGTCAATCCACGCTGGAAAAACTCTAACGGATCTCTTGGTAGTCAACTGCCAACATTGGCGCCATGCCGCTACCGCAGAGCTTGATCGACTACGACGACGAGCTCGCGTGAACTAGCGATCATATGCCGTCCCTTAGCGGTCATTGCCGACATCGATGGATCGCTCCAATGAGCGATCCCATTTTAGCTCTAAATCGGCAAAACTCTAGTCGATTTATGAGCCATAATGCCATGAGGTTTTAACCCAAGTATGGTTCCCCCATACTTGCTAGATCACCCTTAGCCTAGACATAAGCCTTCTAGCCAACTCCATCAGTCTCACGCCTCTCGGATCCCTCCAAGTCATCCATAACTTGTTCATCCATCGCGCTAGCCTTCTGGTGCTTCCATCGGCTATGTCATGCTAACGGTGTCTACACCGCCAAGACACATTGGACTTACGCCGCCAAGACTCCGCTTGAACTTTACGTCGCCAACCATTGGACTTATGCTGCCAAGACTTCACCCTTGGACTTTACGCTGCCAATATCAAACCCCTTGGACTTCTCAAATGTCAAGACTCAAGCTTGGACTTCCCTTGTGCCAAGTACTCAAGACTTGGACATTCCTAAATGCCAAGTGTCCCACTTGGACTTTTCATTCCAAGTACCCATGACTTGGACTTTACCTTGCCAAGACCCATGCTTGGACTTTCCCATAATCACATGGTCAACCCTAGTCAACCATCAAGGTCTCCCTCGAGTCAAACTCGAGTCTGGTCAATTATAACCTGGGTTGATTGTATAAATAATCTCCCTAAAATATTAACCGACATCAATGTCAAACATACTATGTCAAACATCAAAACATCACTCGAGTCAAACTCAAGCCTGGTCAATTGTGACCTGGGCCGATTGCACCAACAATTATTACATTTTTTCAGTATTGGAAGAGAAAGGAAAAGATAATAAATCAGGTGGAGTTCGATCAATAGTATTTCCTAAGCCTAAAAAACTGGTAGAATGCTCGGGAGGGGGATTGCTTGCTTCTTGGAATTGATTGATATAGTCTTAGAAGCCCCATTGCAAAAAAACAAAGCCTCGATCTAGAAACATGTCATTGATTGCAGTAGAAGTCTCGAAGGTTTCTGGTGTTGTTCTAGTTCATTCTTTGGATGGTCTTTTTTTTTTTAAAATGTCCAAAGTATTCTATAAGTAAGTAGTTTGGAAGTGAAGGGTTGAAAGTTCTGCTCGGTCGGCTTGAGCTTTTATGTAAGAGGCTTGAAATTCTCTCTCGAGTCTTTGATAAGCAAGTGATAACTCTCGGGCTTTAGTATTCTTGTAATTCTTTCTTTAAGGTAGTAGTATACTTGATCCATTGATTGTTTAAATGAGTTATGCTTGTACTACCCTGCACAATTAAGCGTTAGTATTAAGTAAAGGGAGTAAAGTGAGTAGTATACTAACCTCGTTGATGTTGGCTAGAAGTGAATCTAGTAAATCTTGGACTAAGGTAGAGAGGAGATTTTGTGTGGCTGGACATGAAGGTGAAGGCTGGAGGGAAGGTGTTGAGGTACGGGGACAGAGATGAATGGGGTTTATATGAGAGGGTGGATGGATATTGCTAGAGGCTTAGGATAGGAGTAATTCTATAAAAGGAAAAAAGAAAACATGCTTAAATATGTATTACTTAGGTGTACGCAGAGAAACAGTATAAAAAAAAGGAAAAAGGAAAGCGAGGGTTACCAAGCGTATCAGTCGACTGTAGGGGTGATTTTCTCTGATTAACGCTAGTGCTGATTTGGTGAGTAGTTAATTTAAGTTGAATTGTTCCTCTGCTAATAGTAAAGTCATACATGGTATTTTGCATGGACTCTGTATTGGTTTAAGGGAGAGAGGGAAGAGTATGCAGCTAAGTAGATGGAAAGGGGAATGGAGAGGGGGAATGTATAAAGAAATAATGTTCCTTCCATCCTTTGTGTGATGAAGGTATGCTGGTCAGAAATTGAAAATATGATTGGGCCTGGAAATAGAAGATATCAATTTCTAGTGATTTTATTTGGAAAAAGCAGTGAAATAAAAGGTCGATCGGGTAATTGATAAGTATGATGCGATAAGGTAAAAGCCTAACATAAAATGGAAGGAGTTGGGACTTAGCTGATTTAAAGGGATAGAAAGGTATTCCGATACTTCTAAAAAGAATGGATGAAGAGGGAAATATAGGCCGACTTCTATCTTCTCTAGGAAGAAAGCCTTTGTTCAGCCAGGTGGTGAGTGAGGGCGCTCAGTAGAGGTAGATGCGATTATGTGGAAGCCTGAAGTAAGTTGTAATCGGGAAGACAAGGATCGACACTGTTCTCCTGTCACTTTGGAGCGGGTGGATGAGAACCATGGATGGGAGATTGGAGAAATATGATGCATTTTCTTGAGGTTATAAAATGGGGGGATGGTGAAGAGTGCTTGTGTATTTATAGTGAAGAAGGGGGAGGGAAAAGGAGGGAAATAACAAATTTTCTAGGTTATTTTTAGGAGTGGGGTCACTTAGTCAGGCTGAATCAGTTTGTTACGGTACGGATAATGAGTATAGCGGGGATCAATTTTTTGTTAAACAATTTTTGATACAGTGTATGTGCAGGTTTTGCTATAAGGCATATATAAGTTATGGTGAAGTCTGTAGAATGGATATTAATAGTACAGATATAGAAGCAGACCTTTATTACAGAATACAGTAATAGGAAATTTCATGGAAATGGGTACACACAAAATATGCACAATACAAATTTGGAGATAGCAAAGCAGACTGAAGATAAATATTCCGGGTAAACTGTTCAATATAGATGATACTTACAAAAGATTGAATATCATTACCACAGAATATGACAAATTCATTACAGAGGGTGTTCGTTACAATATTCAGTACAATTCTATGGTCCTGAGTCAGTGTCCGACTCAGTATTAAAGGCCTCTGATGGAAATTTGACCAAGGCAACTCCTATGTCTAGGAGGATCTTGGGTTCTTTGGAGGATTAGAGGCCTTTATCGTTAGCTGCTTGCAGAGCTCCTTCGAAGCCTCTTTGAAAATATCTTCGATATTTGGTCAATGTTTTGTTTAATAGCTTGGTCTCCTAGGCTACCCAATTTTCTGCCTCAGTCTCTTGCATACGAGTCAATTCTCTGTGAAGACTGGTGGCTCTACGAGTTTTCTCATTGTCAACATCTGATAGTTTATGGAAATGTTGCATCAATATATGAAAGTGAAAAATGGAATTCATCTAGACTGTTATATGTTCTATCCTTGAGATCACTAAAAGCATCTATAAGATATTCCAAAGGCTAAAAACACTGACCCAATTGAAAGTGCCAGTCCTTTTTTTTGTGTCAGTTTCTGAGCCTCTGCTTGCGATGCTGCTGCTTGTTGTTTATAAAATTCTACTTGTTCTCAGAATAGCCTAATAGTGGTGTCTTTGCTAGAACTTTCCCATTTGGCCTTCTGTAGATCTTGCCCATATTGAATGGAGGTTTTTTCTTTTTTTGATAGTAGTTGGCTCGTTCGATAGTAAGGGTTTGTACTTGAAATTGGAGCTCTTGCAGTTTTTGTTGATACATAACTTCTTTCTTAGCCTAGTTAGGAGATGCAGAGGGATTGGTCTGCAATCCCTGTGAAGATGTTGAAGGTACATCGGGGATGGTTTGAAAATCCTTGGATGAAATTGGGGTTGCAGAGTAGGTTGCAACATTTTTGTGTGTGAAGCTGAAGGTTGGGATTTTTGACTGTGGGACTCAAAGAATTGAAGTATCAGGAGGAGGGGAAGATGTGGGAGGTATATGAGGAGAATTAGGACTGGAATGGGACATAGGAAGTTCTGGAGAAGAACAACTTGTACCAGAAGATCCAGAGGGGAGGAAGTGGTGATTGTTGGAGTATTGGGAATACAATCAAAGTTCCACATTGGTAAGACATGGAAAAGATCATGTGCTTATAAGATGAAAAGATATCTCCATTGGTATGAGGCATTTTGGGTAAAGTCCAAAAATAAAACCATGAGGGCTTGGGCCCAAAGTGGATAATATTATGTCATTGTGGAGATATGTGAATCTTATAAGCACTAACAATTGGTATCAGAGCCATGGTCCATGTCATGCCATGAACCTCGAACGAAGGAAGTTGAGCTCCCATGTCCGGATCAAGAGAACCAGACACCAGGCAGTAAGTCCAGTTGGGCCAGAAGGGCTAAATAACTGGCAGAAAGTCTAACTGGATCAGGAGGACCATACAGTTGGCAGGAAGTCTTAGGGGGTTGAGGATCGGACATCAAGAAGAGGATTTCCTTTGAGGACGGATAGACTTGAGGGGGGGGGGGTCAATGTGGTCCTTCGTTTGAGGGAGGGGGTTGTTGGAGTATTGGAAATACAATCAAAGTCTCACATTGGTAAGACATGGAAAATATCATATGCTTATAAGATGAAAAGATATCTCCATTAGCATGAGACCTTTTGGGTAAAATTCAAAAATAAAACCATGAGGACTTGGGCCCAAAGTGGATAATATCATGCCATTGAGGAGATATGTGAATCTTATATGCACTAACAGTGATTTTAGGAATTATGGGGCTAGAGGGAGGTAAGAGTTGTCGATGCCTAGTAGGAAATAGAGAAGCTAAAGGAATGTCGTCAGTAGAAGAAGTAGGGTAGGGAGATGAGGAAAGGATAATAGGGGTGTGTGAAGGATCATAAAATGGACTATGAGTAAGTGTATCAGAGGGAGGCAAGAGTTCTTGGGGAGATGAACAGGGTTCTATAGGAAGTAAGATGTTGAATGGGGAAAAGGGATTTTGAATTGGTACGGGTGGAGGAGGAAGTTGAGTAGGATCTATTATGGTAAGAGAGAGTGATGATATGACCTTGTGGGAGTTCGGTGGGAACCTGTGATGCAGAGGTGTAAATAATTTGTGAAGTATTTTCAAGAACTGAACAAAGGTAATTAAAGTAGGCAGTAGTAGGAAAAGGAGTAATTACTGATTAAGGTCCTTGGTTAGAGGTGGAAGTGGTAGTTGCTTCAAATCTTTTCCTTTTCTTTTGTTTTTTTTCCATAGTTTTGGCAATAGCAGTGTGCATCATATCCTTTGCAAAATAAGGTATCAACATACATATGAAAATTGAAAGGGGGACAACCTGTAGTAACACAAAGTGGGCTCTTGCAAAATTTCAGAAATACTAAAGTGTTTATTCTTGAGTACGGGTTGTATGGAGGGGAAGTTAACATGAGTTTTGTGTTGGTGCAACAATGCCCCAAGCATTTATATGTTTTGATGTTTGGATAATCATCTAAGTTAGGCAACAAATTGTGATCTAATGGTGAACATGATTAAGTGACAGGTAAAGGCAAAGTCCAAGTATGATCTTGGCAAGAGAAGTCCAAAGTAAAGGTTTGGCGGCATAAGAACAAGCATGTTGTCTTGGCGGCATTAAGTCCAAACAGATTTTGGCAAAGGAAGTCCAAAGGCAAGTCTTGGCAGTGTAAGTCCAAGCATGTAGACTTGGCGGCGTAAAGTCCAAGCACGCATTGGCAAAGGAAAACCCAAGACATGACAAAACCGAAGGAAGCTCTTGGAAGCAAAGCGCGAAGGATGAACAAGTCGCAGACTCAGAGGGATCCTGGAGGCGCAAGGCTTAAGGAAGAGCTAGAAGGTTGAGTCTAGGTCTAGGGGGTAAAATCAAGTAAGAAATATTCATACTTGATGAGTATCAGTCGACTGATACAATGTAACAGTCGACTGATCAGGTGCTCGATTGAGTCAGGATGAAACCCTAACCATCGATCATCGCTGGTGGCGATGATCGATGTTGAGATCGCCGCGCCAAGCGATCGGTCGATCAAGATAAATACGGGCACAGAGTGGGGTCACACTCGACTGTGGCTTATGATCACTCGACTGATCACTCCATCAGTCGACTGATGAGAATGCCGTTGGAGGAAACAACTCTGAATCCCGCGAATCCGGCTATTTAGAGGTTAAGCGCAATCGCCGATCGATCGTGCATCGATCGTAGATCACCTTCTCTCTATAAAAAGAGGGCTGGTGGAGGTTTTTGGGGTTAATGCTCATTCTCTGTTTATTCTCTCAAGCCTCCACGAGTTTTCAAGCTTTCTAGTGTTTTTAAATCTCCTCCTCCTCTCTCTAAGCTCAAGTTTCATTCTTTGTAAGAAGAGGAGGATTGTTGTAAAGGAAAGCTTCATAGTGATTTGATTAGGGTTGATCCACCTCAAGGATCACCGTGGAGTAGGAGTGCCATCTCCGAACCACGTAAAAGAATTGTGTTAGCGTGTTTTTCATTTGTGTTATTATTATTTTTGTTGTTCTTCCGCTAATATTCTTGTAGAGAAGAAAAACAAGCTATTCACCCCTTTCTAGCTTCAAACCGATCTTCAACAAGTGGTATCATAGCCCGGATCACATCGGAAGATCTAATAATCAACCGGAGCAAAAATGACTTTTCAAGAGGGGTATAGCACGGCAAGGCCTCCGTTCTTCGACGGCAACGACTTCGGCTATTGGAAAGCTAGGATGGAGTATTACTTAATGAATGATATTGAGAATTGGTTTAGTGTTGTAGATGGTTTCGAGAAGCCGGTGGATGAACACGGAGCACCCATACCGACGAAGGATTGGACGAGAGACATGGCCAAGAAGGCTCAAGCCAATGCCAAGGCAACAACCACACTTCAATGTGGTTTGTCAAAAGAGCAACTAAGCAAGGTGGGGTCATTTGAATTGGCGAAGGAACTTTGGGAGAAGTTGATCGAGCTCAACGAAGGATCCAAAGAAACAAGAAGGGCCAAGAGAGATCTTCTAATTGGCCAACTTCAAAGCTTCTCAATGAAGACCAATGAAACCGTGAGCCAAATGCATGGTCACTTCAAAGAAGTAGTCAACAGACTACATGTAATAGGTGAAAAGGTCGAAAATCGAGACCTTGTAAGGTATGTGCTACAAGCTTTCCCTAGAACAACCTTATGGGCCTCAATGGTAGATGCCTATAAGGTCTCTAGGGATCTTTCATTGGTTAAGTTAGATGAGCTATTTATTGAATTTCAATTACATGAACAAGCTAACACTTCATCCAAAGAGAAGGGTATAGCTCTTTTTGTAGGAAAGAAGGACAAAAAGAAGAAGGAGAAGAAGGAAGTGTTCTCCTCATCCGAATCCAAGGAAGACTCATCAAGTAGTGAAGATGAGTTATCGGCAAGCGAGGTGGCACATTACGTTAAGAAATTTGGTGGGAAGTCAAGGAAACTCACCAAGAAAGATGTGAGGAGGATGTTCCAATCCTCAAGAGATAAGTCTTCAAATAGTTCAAATTCTACCTCTAACGTAACTTGTTTTGGTTACAACAAGAAAGGGCATATAAAGCCAAATTGCCCGGAACTAAAGAAGAAGGAGGAGAAGGAAAAGAAAAAGAAAGAAAAGAAGGAGAAGAAGAAGAAAGAGGCAATGGTGGCTCAAACATGGGACACCCTAAGCATGGAGGATTCTTCCGAGGATGAAGAAGTATGTCATGCCACCCGGAATCTAGCCCTCATGACATTAGAGGAAGAAGCCGGGAGCTTAAGCGAGGAGTCCTCTTCCTCTTCAAGCGACGAATCATCATCAAGTGATGATGATGAGGTAAACAACTCACCTAAGGTAGATTTACTTTACAAGACTATTGCATGTCTTCAAAATGCTTTGAATAGATCGAAAACTAGGATTAAGGATTTAAAAATAGAGATTAAATCACTTAAGAGTGTAGAATCATCTTGTGGTAAATTATCTAGTGATGAATGTACCCTTAGGGATGAAAATGATGAATTAAGAAAAGAAATAGGTAACTTAAGAGCATGCTTAGAAAAATTTACTAATGGCTCTAAATACCTAGACATGATTATTAAGGATCAAAGGACTATTTACAACAAGGCCGGATTGGGATATAGGCTTAAGGAAAAGGAGGTAGCATTTACATCTCTTGTTAGTAGAAAATCCATGATTAAAAGCAAGGGTAGAAAGGCTTGGGTACCTAAGAAATTTCTAATTGATGCTAGTGGTCCTAAGATTTGGGTACCTAAGGATTGTATTTTTCATGTGATATAGGTAGAAGAATCAAGCTTGTGGATAGTTGATAGTGGGTGCTCAAAGCACATGACCGGTGATGAGAGAAAATTCTCCACTAGCAAAGGAAAAGTATCATTTGGTAATAGCGGCAAACTTTAGATTCTAGGAAAGGGCACAATTGTGGTATCCCCCAACCTTGCAATTCATAAAGTATTATTAGTTAAAAATATGAAATTTAATTTACTTAGTGTAAGCCAACTATGTGATGCAAACTTTGATGTTAAATTTGATTCCTCAAAATGTTTTATAAGACACAAAACTCTAAATGATTGCATGTTAGTAGGTTTTAGGAAATCAAATATATATTATGTTGATTTATCCTATGCTACTAATGCTTCTACTAAGTGTCTTATTGCAAAAGAGGAAGAAAGTTGGCTTTGACATAGGAGGCTAGGACACATAAACATGAAGAACATAGCCAAAATAGCAAAAATGAAGTTAGTCAAAGGGTTGCCTAAAGTAAAATTTCTCAAGGACAAAATGTGTGATGCATGCCAAGAAGGGAAACAATAAAAAATATCACACAAAGGTAAAAATTTACTTAGTACCGCTTTACCTTTAGAACTTTTACATATGGACTTATTTTATTGTCATAGTACCCCCTCTATGATTGGTAGTAAATATTGCCTAGTAATAGTAGATGATTTCTCTTGGTTTACTTGGGTATTTTTCTTGAAAAATAAAGATGAAACCTTAGGAATAATCATAGGATTTAGCAAAAGAGTAGAAAATGAAAGAAAAATCAAAATCAACCGGATCCGTGGTGATCATGGTGGAGAATTTGAGAATTCTAATTTCTCAACCTTTTGCTTAGAACAAGGGTACAAGCATGAGTTTTCTTGTCCTAGAACACCCCAACAAAATGGGATTGTGGAAAGGAAAAATCGTGCCCTACAAGAAGCGGCTAGGACAATGCTTAATGCATACTCCTTACCTAGCTACTTGTGGGCGGAAGCGGTTAACACCGCTTGCTATATCCAAAATAGGGTATGAATTCATAGGTTTTTAGGAAAAACTCCATTTGAATTGTGGAATGGTACAATTCCAACAATTCATTATTTTAAGGTCTTTGGATGTAAAGTCTATATTTTAAATACCAAAGACAACCTAGGTAAGTTTGAGTCCAAAGCGGATGAGGGAATCCTAGTTGGATACTCATCCACTAGTGTAGGGTATAGAGTTTACAATAAAAGGACTCAAAAGATTGAAGAATCTTCAAATGTCCAATTTGATGAAACTTCCAATACATACCCTAGGAAATCCCCTATTAATGATGATATTAATAATGAAAATCAAGAAATTACCCAACAATTTCAAGATTTAACCTTAGGGGGTAATGATCAAGGGGGAGGATTAAATCAAGGTGGAGTAAGAGGTGATTCCGATGATGAGCAAAGAATTGAGATTAATTATGATCAAACACAAATTAATACACCTCCTAGAACCATAAGAATTCATCAAAATCACCCCTTAGATTAAATTGTGGGTGAATTATCTCAAGGTGTTAGGACTAGGTCATTTCATAGGGATCCCACTAGTCATATAACTCTAATTTCTCAAATTGAGCCCAAAACAATCAAAGATGCATTACTTGATCCGGATTGGATCTTAGCAATGCAAGATGAATTGGCTCAATTCGAAAGGAGTCAAGTATGAGAGTTAGTTCCTAGACCTAATGAAAACACCATTATTACTACAAGATGGGTTTTTAGGAACAAACTAGATGACTAAGGAAATATCACTAGAAATAAAGCAAGATTAGTTGCAAGGGGTTTTAATCAAGTTGAAGGACTTAACTATGATGAAACATATGCCCCGATTGCTAGGTTAGAGTCTATTAGAATACTATTAGGATATACCTCCTATATGGGTTTCAAACTCCATCAAATGGATGTTAAATCGGCATTCCTAAATGGGTTTATTAAGGAAGAAGTATATGTAGAACAACCTCCCGGGTTTGATAATATGAACTATCCAAACCATGTATACAAGCTTAGGAAAGCTTTGTATGGTTTGAAACAAGCTCCCCGAGCTTGGTATAAAAGATTATCATCTTTCTTAATTTCTAAGGACTTTAAAAGGGGTAGTGTAGATCAAACTCTATTTATAAAGTCAACATCAACGAACATCTTTGTAGCCCAAGTATATGTTGATGACATTATCTTTGGGTTAACAAATGATGAACTTCTCCAAGACTTTATTAAGAATATGGAAAAAGAGTTTGAAATGAGTCTAGTTGGGGAATTAAATTTCTTTCTAGGATTACAAGTTAAACAAACAAGTGAAGGAATTTATATTTATCAAACCAAATATGCTAAGGAAATGATTAAGAAATTTGGTTTGGAAAATGATAAAGTAGTTTCAACTCCAATGGCAACCAATACAAAAATAGATAGTGATAATGAAGGCAAACAAATTGATCTTACACTATATAGGAGCATGATTGGTAGCCTCTTGTACTTAACCGCTAGTAGACCCGACATATTATTTGCGGTTGGTATGTGTGCTAGGTACCAATCATGTGCAAAAGAATCTCATTTAGTTGCCGTTAAGAGAATCTTAAGATATATTAAAGGCACACTAAATGTAGGACTATGGTACCCTAGGACTAGGTCTTTTGATTTGGTTGGGTACACCGATTCCGATTATGCCGGTTGCAAATTAGATCGGAAGAGTACTAGTGGTGGATGCCAATTCCTTGGGTCCTCCCTAGTTAGTTGGAGTAGTAGGAAGCAACCTTGTGTTGCCCTATCCACCACCGAAGCCGAGTATGTGGCTATGGGTGGTTGTGTAGCTCAACTACTATGGATGAAACATACCTTAGAAGATTATGAGCTATCTTACTCCAACATGAAAGTATTTTGTGACAATGTGAGCACCATAAACTTGACCAAAAATCCGGTGCATCACTCTAGGACCAAGCACATTGAATTGAAACATCATTTCATTAGAGATCATGTGGCAAAGGGGGACATTGAGCTTAATTACATTGAATCCAAGTCCAACCTAGCCGACATATTCACCAAGGCTCTCCCCGAGGTAGAATTTTCATCACTTAGGAGAGAACTTGGAATGTGCTTGGTTGAGTAAAGGTGTAGGTTTGCATGATCCTATAGAAATACTAGGATTTATACCTTTAAGCATCTCACAAAATACCTAAGAAACCATGATTTTTGTATTGAGCCACTTAGACAACATGTGAGATGTTAGGAAGATGCACTTGGTTGATCATGCTTGTTATGATGCATAACTATGAACCAAAATGTCATCTAGAGACATTAATCCTTCATTGGACCAATCATTGGGAAGGATTATACACAATTGATGTGCATATAGCTCCAAAAACATGATTGAAAATGTCAATTAAAACATATTTTATATTATGTTTATCATATTTTGAAAAATAGTTTTCAAGTGAAACACAAAAGTGATACAAAGATTGCAAAAACATTAGAACTTTTGTTAGTTTCCAAGTTTGTATCAATCTCAAAATCTGGAAAACATATATTTTTCCTTGATAAAGTATGATTTCAGAAATGTGTACACAAAATTTCATGATTTTTCGAGATTTCTGGAATTTCTAACACGTTTCTGAATTTGGACTAAAAAGGCTGAAATTCGGATTTCGTAGTGTGATCGGTAGTTGAAACGATCGATACCGTGTTTTCTGATAAATAGCTCTATTTTTTGATATTTAGTGTATCTTTGATCTCCTAAAACTTTAGCATGATAATACTGAGTATAAACCAACTCTTAGAACTGTTCAATGCGGTGTTTTAGGGGGAGTTTCATAAGATGTATCTTTTTCATTTCCAAATTTACATTGTTGGTGCAAAGTTTGGATTTAAACCTTCAAATTGTTTGATAGACTTTTTCTCCACATGTATTTTACTCATCATGAACTATATCTTGGATTAAGGGGGAGCTAAATTTCAATTCTATACCTTAGTTCAAGATTACAATGCATTCAATTCTTCTATGAAATATATGATTTCTTCTCTTTTTGATGTATGTCAAAGGAGGAGAAGAAATGTTTAAGTTAGAATTGGATATATGATTATGTGTATCTTTAAAAGACCTAACTTAAATGATTGCCAAACATTAAAAAGGGAGAGATTGTTGGTGCAACAATGCCCTAAGCATTTATATGTTTTGATGTTTGGATAATCATATAAGTTAGGCAACAAATTGTGATCTAATGGTGAACATGATTAAGTGACAGGTAAAGGCAAAGTCCAAGTATGATCTTGGCAAGAGAAGTCCAAAGTAAAGGTTTGGCGGCATAAGACCAAACATGTTGTCTTGGCGGCATTAAGTCCAAACGGATTTTGGCAAAGGAAGTCCAAAGGCAAGTCTTGGCAGCGTAAGTCCAAGCATGTAGACTTGGCGGCGTAAAGTCCAAGCACGCCTTGGCAAAGGAAAACCCAAGACATGACAAAATCGAAGGAAGCTCTTGGAAGCAAAGCACGAAGGATGAATAAGTCACGGACTCGGAGGGATCCTGGAGGCGCAAGGCTTAAGGAAGAGCTAGAAGGTTGAGTCTAGGTCTAGGGGGTAAAATCAAGTAAGAAATATTCATACTTGATGAGTATCAGTCGACTGATACGATGTATCGATCGGATCGGGTCGTGCTCGGCCGAGTCGAGGATGAAACCTTGACCATCACCAACCGCTTTGGTCGTGGCGATCGTCGATGTTGAGATCGATCCGCCAATAGTGGCAATCGGTGATCGATCAAGATAAATCTGAGACGCAGTGGAGTCACACTCGACTGTGGCCTGTGATCACTCGACTAATCACTCCATCAGTCGACTAATGGATTGATCAGTCGACTGATGAGAATGTCGTTGGAGGAAACGACTTTGAATCCCGCGAATCCGTCTATTCAGAGGTCGTTAACCGCGCCGGCAGTCGACTGATGGTGTGCATCAGTCGACTGATGGTGCTCCAACGGGAAAATCAGCCTTCTCTCTATAAAAAGAGGGCTGGTGAAGGTTTTTGGGGTTAATGCTCATTCTCTGATTATTCTCTCAAGACTCCACGAGTTTTCAAGCTTTCTAGTGTTTTTAAATCTCCTCCTCCTCTCTCTAAGCTCAAGTTTCATTCTTTGTAAGAAGAGGAGGATTGTTGTAAAGGAAAGCTTCATAGTGATTTGATTAGGGTTTATCCACCTCAAGGATCACCGTGGAGTAGGAGCGCCATCTCCGAACCACGTAAAAGAATTGTGTTAGCGTGTTTTTCATTTGTGTTATTATTATTTTTGTTGTGCTTCCGCTAATATTCTTGTAGAGAAGAAAAACAAGCTATTCACCCCCCCCTCTAGCTTCAAACCGATCTCCAACATTTTGATGGCTTTTAGTGTAAGAATGTTCGTGAGCGCTAGAGGGGAAATGGGATGTAACGTGGTTCAGAACCTTAGGATTCCTACTCCACGGATTGAGATCGAATGAGCCCTAGCAATACAAACATGACCACTAATCACAAACACTCCTTCTCGACAACAAGTCGAAGGCGGAGAAACCTTTTACATTGATTACAAAAGTAATACAAAACAAATACAAGAAAATACACTAAAATGAAAGTAAAGAAAACTTTACAAAGAGCTTTTGATTGCTTGATCTTTGGTTGCTTGAGAAGAGCTTTGAAGGTCTGGATTGCAGTAGCAAATCCCCTCTAAATCGCCTCAAAGAACCATGCCAAAATCCTTCTCCATGAGATGCTTTTATAACCTACATTCGGGTTAGATTCCACCTAACAGTCGACTGATTGCGATCGTCAGTTGACTGCTCCTATAGCCGTTGTGAGACAATGACTCGATCCACGTTGGATAAGTTTCAATGGATAGACCATCAATTGACTGATCACACCTATCAGTCGACTGATGCATAGGCAGTCGAGTGGCTGGTCGAGCTTGCCTCATGTCTGTGGCATTTCTTTAACATCAGTCGATTGACCCTCAATGTTAGTCGACTGATCAAGCACTCGAGGCGTCGATCGAGGCACCTTGCGTCTGTTGCCGTGGTAGTCGAGACCAGTTGAGGCGCTAGTCGAGGCGCCTTGCATCTGTGGCCACAATTCGATCACTGTTGACCGCAGTCGACTCCCATTAGTCGACTGGTCATAATCTCAGTCGGCTGATAAATCTCAAACATGAGATTTAACCTCAAGTATGATGCCCTCATACTTGCTAGACCACCCTTAGCCTAGACCTAAGCTTTCTAGACACCTCCATCATCCTCACGCCTATTGGATCCCTCCAAGTCATTCATGACTTGTTCATCTATACGCTAGCCTTCAAGTACTTCCATTGGCTATTGTCATGCTAAGCGTGTCTACTCCGCCAAAGTACATTGGGCTTACGCTGCCAAGATACACACTTGGACTTTACGTCGCCAACCATTGGACTTTATGCTGCCAAGACTTCACCCTAGGACTTTACGCCAACAATATCAACCCTTGGACTTCCCTTGCCAACCCATGTTGGACTTTCCATTTGCCAAGACTCAAGCTTGGAATTTCCCTTGCCAAGACCCATGCTTCGACTTTCCATGCCAACCCATGTTGGACTTTCCATGCCAAGTACACAAGGCTTTGACTTCTCCATCATATGATCAACCCCATGTCAATCATATAGTCAACCCATTGTCAAACAATGGTCAACTTATTGTCAAACATCAATGTCAAACATCAAAATACTAACATCAACCACTACTCGAGTCTGGTCAATCGTGACCTGAGCCGATTGCACCAACAATCTCTCCCTTTTTTATATTTGAAAAAAACCAACATCTTTGAGTTAGAACACTAATTTTATCCAATCCTCCCAATTTTCCAAATTGGAAATTCTATTTTCTCCCAATTCTCCCCCTTTTTGACATACATCAAAAAAGTTCTCTCCCCAAGGGTGTCAATGTCTCATATCCCAATGAAATCTTATAATCTCCCCCTTAGTCCAAAAACACCTAGGATGCCTTCACCCTTCCTTGTGATAAGTCCCATATCACTAAAGAGAGGTTATCCTCAAACTCTCCCAATTTCCAAATTAGGCATCTCAAATTCTCTCATTTTTCAAAATTCTCCCCCTCATGAGGAAGAACACATCCATCATCCCATGATAGATAACCTCCCCCTAAAGGCTTGCTCCCCCTTAACCATTGCACCAACAATGTCCTTGGAGAGTCCCTAAGCCAATAGGAACACTAAACCATCAAAATTAAGGGCAAAAGTTCAAACATGAACTTTCACACACTTTAAAAATTGGTACATCACCCTAATAACTCTTCTAATCCATATCTAATGGATTTTCATCCTTTCTAAAGCATATCCTAGGGTTAGGAGCAGTTAGGGTAGCCTACCATGGCTGAAATCAGGCTAAACAAATCTTGTTTACCTGAAATTAGGCCTGTCAGTTGACTCCTTCAGCTATCAGTCGATTGTCCCTTTGGCTAGTCAAGTAACAACAATTATAGTCGAGGTGACGCCTTGACTGTTGTTGACTCCAGTCGACTGCCAACACTGGCAGTCGAGTGATTTCTGCAGTTTGCAGAAATTCAAAAACTGGATTTCAAAAATTCATAAGTAATTATATATAAGGCAAAAAATCACAAAAATTCATATGTATAATAACTTATGTCAAATGTTATGGGTGAAAAATATTTAGAAAATAAAATACCCATAAAATATTGAGATTGACACAAAGTTTAAAACCATTGAAAAGTTCAATGTTTTGGCCCTACTTTGTATCAACTTCATCAATGGTGATTGCTATCAAAATATAGACTTCACTAAGGTTTTCTAAAATGATTTTAAAATATTTTTAAAAATTTATATTGGATCATGATCAGTGGACTCAATGCATATGACTTGCACATTAGTTTTCCCCATGATCCACCCATGGTATATGATGAGTTTGAGTTCATCTAGATGCAAGAAATATGCACCTTGAACTTAACTCATTTTCTAGCATCTCACATATGTCTAAGGTGTATGAAAACACATACAAGTCAATTTGATGTGAGATGTGAGTTTTGTTCATCCTAATTTAGGATTTCATGCATTTTCTAGGCAACACTATTTGATTCCCTTATACATGAGACTTCAAATCATGCTATAGTCCTTAAATCAATTTTCATTAATCTAAATGCATGAATGATGATGATTATGGCATAAATGATGGAATAATTAAACATGTACCAATAATCATGAAGTTATGGCATAAACTATAACCTAAGTATACATGACATAAAAAAAATAAACCTAAACATGATCATGACATTTTACATAATTTGAAATAAACATGATGTCATGACATGGTATGTGGCAAATCAATCATGGAAAATAAAATGTAAAGGTATAACAATACCTAAGCTTTAATATTAATTTCCTTTTTTTATTTTTAAGTTCATTTTGCCATATTACCAAATTTCCCAAAAGTATGCCAAAAATCCAAAATGACACAATAAGATCTCTAGACCTAATTTGTGCCAATTTGATTAATTTATCAAACTTCTCAAATTATATTGGCACATCCTAAAATATTTTAGGATAAAAATTTATACTTATTTCCAAAGTATTTCATTACCTTGGAAATGCCCTAAAGTGTCAACTTTTTTATGATTGAGTTAACTACCCATCCAATCAAAGTTGACACATTCTAACCCATTTAGCATGAATCGATCACGCTCCTAGGAACCTCCTTGGGTTTACTAGGTATTCCTTAGGGATGACTTCCCTAGATACCCTCCTAATGACTCTTCTAGGCTTAGAAGCCTTGGTCATTTGTGGTCTTGCCTAGGTTAGCTATATGGGTGACTTCCCTTGTAACCTTCTTAGTGGTCTCCCTAGGGTTCTTCAAAACCTTAGCCACTAGGCACATACCATGGTCAACTCTAGGGACGACTTCCCTTGTGACCTTGGTTTTTCTAGACCTAGGTTGAGTTCCATAATCAAATGGAACATTGTGATAAGTAGGCATTACCTTCTTAGACATAGGCTCGTGACCCAAACCTTGCCTCCTAGATGGTTCTTGCCTCTTACACCCTTGAATTTGATTTTGCATATTTTTAAGGGTCTTTTCAAGTTTCTCAAGCATTGACCTCAAGGCTTAGTTCTCTAATTCTAATCTTCTCAATTTTGATTTTTCATTAACCCTTTGGGAAAGATTCTTCCTAGGCATATGTCTACCCTTCTTAGGGTTGATGCCTAGGTGTTCTTCTACCTTCTTAATAGACTCCCTAGGTAGAATGGGTCTAGAGTTATTGTTTCCAGATTTGTCCTTAGATAAGGTAGGTATAGTATGATCCTTAGACCTAAAATTACAACTCTTAGCACCTATGCAATAAAGCCTATTTTTAGCATGCTCTTTATGGACAATAGCAAGAGTATTTAAATAATTTCTAGCATGCTTTTTGACATTAAATCTAGAAGGTACATTACTAAAATATACCTTAGGATTTGCCTTAGAGGCTCCCCCTACATTTGATGCTCCTTCTTCACGCTTGCCAGACTTCCTCCCCCTAGAGCATTGACTCCTATAGTGCCCTTTTTGGTTGCATTTGAAGCACACCATGTGCTCCTTGCTCTTCCTAATTGAGGCACTGACTGTTAGTAATATATGAGAGATGTCCTAAGGCAATCGCCTTATGTATGAACCATTTATATGATAAATGAAGATTCACTATTTGAGTATACATGTTTTATGTATTTGATTGGATCTTAAACTCATTTCTTGAATGTCACGTCGATTCACGGCATGAGAGAATTTGTGATTGGATCACAACTAGTGAGTATCTCTACATGTGTAATTGTGATGTATCGGAATTATCCTAGTCGATGAATTGATGAATCGGACACCATCGGTCTGTTGAGACTACAGTATACTCCTTGGTGTATCAGCATTTGATTCTCCTTTGGTGGAGACATTGTGATGTCCGGAGTTAATCGTGGATGCTAGTTATGGTAACTAGTTCATTGGAGTGACCAGCCGGAAGACTTCATATGGTTCTCTGCATATATAGATATGTCAATGAAGTTCTTACTGTGGCTTAAGTGCGATGTTCCTTTGACTTGCGGTATTCAAGTCATCTTGATCATGGAGACTTATGCTTTGACATCTTAAGCAAACATCTCTAAGGAGATGTGGACCCGGGATGATTGGGTATAAGTCAGTGATCGAAGGTGTTTGAATAGCCTATAAAGGATTCACCACTCCTTGCGAGGAGATGTATACCCATGGCCTCTCGTCGGATTGTTACTAAAGTCTTTGGCCAAAGCATTACATGTTTAGAGTAAGGTACTCTTCGATACATGTGGAGTAACTAGAATCCGTAGGACGAGGAAATGATACTTGGGCTAGGTGTGACGTAGTCAGCCTAGTGGGGACTGACACAATAGACCATGTCCTGAACCAAGTGGGTATAAGATGAGTGAAGGGAATGGGGCACGAATCATTCGAGCTACTGAAGGGTTTCAGAAATAGTTCTGGATCAACTGTTGATCTTTTCGGTTAATTGGGGATCATGATGTACTACTAGGTGCCACTCATGATCGTTCTATAATTAATGGTTAATTATAGACGGCCAACATAAACCGAGAACCTATTTGGTCACACGCACAACGAGTGTAATCCAAAGGATTTAAAACGAGCTTGAGAATGAGATTCTCGGAGAGAAACTATGTTTGGTTGGACCAAACATAAAGCGAGCATGAAATTGTTTCAAATGCAATGGAAGCGTGGATGGGTCGCTCTTATGAAGACGTAATGGATGGACCAAAATGGTTTGGTTCTAATCCAATGGATAAGAATAAACCAAAGGGTTTGGTTTATTTTAAACGAATGAACCAAAAGTTGGTTCGGTTCGTTTTAACTTAAAATAAACCATCATGGTTTGGTTTATTTTAACTTATCTTAATGGAGCGGGTTAACGGGCTTTTTGGATATGATCCATTAACCATTAAGAGAATTAGTTCTCTATAAAATAGGGATTAAACCCTAACCCTAAACCTAATCATCTAGTTGCCGCCCAACATCTAGTTGCCGCCCAACATCTAGTTGCCGCCCAACACATTGTGGCCGCCAAGCTCCTTGCCGCCCAGTTGATTGCTGCCGCCAAGACCCTTGCCGTCAAGCTCCAGCCGGTGAACCACCCGCGACCCTCCCGTGATCTCCTATAGGTTCGGCATCAAGGTGAGCTTTTGTCTCCTTGTTTTGGCCGGCGCCTATCTCCTCCACCAAGCTGTCCAGTTTTCTGGACAGCTTCTTCTCCTCTCGTCGGAGCGTCGTTTGGACGACGGTTAGTGCTCCGACAGCGGCTAACATACCGGGGATTTGATCTCCGGTAATCCTCTGAGGTGGAGGACGAAGGATTCGTCAATCGGTTGATGAATACCTCTCCGGAGAAGCAAGTCTTGAGGACTTGTTTTAGGTCCGAATTTGGATTCGGATCGTGATCATCTCTCGTTCACGTCGTCTTCAACACGAGGCTAGTAACCCGTACGAAGACGAAGCTCGTGGCTTGGCGAAGTCATCCCGAGGAGCTCGGCGTGGATACGGATAGAGACGATTCTTACGAGGATCGTTCCGGTTGATGCCGTTCCCGTTACACGTCATACGAAAGGTATAACGTAGTTTAATTTCCTTTTATTGCAATTTTAATTTACGGTTATGTCTACACTTGTTGTAATAGCATGCGTGTGTTGTGTGTGTTGTAATAAATAGGAGTATTTATTATTTTTAATTGCTTCCGCTGTGCTCATGTTTACGAAACATGATCGAACACACACACGCCGCGGTGCCGGAAACCCAACACTGACATCCTTTGAATTTTTGTTGACTTTTGGTGCCGAGGAGCCTTCTTGACCTTCTTAGGGCACTTTCTCTTATAGTGCCCAGGTTCCCTACACTCAAAGCATATGATATGATTTTTATTTTTAATTGAAATGCTCGAGTTACCTAGGGTGGTGGTGGAATTTTGAGCTTCCTCATCTTCTTGACTGGAGGTAGAAGCCTCTTCTTGATGCTCCGGAGTGGATGGTCTCTCCTCCCCCTCAATCCTAGAGGTGGATGCCTCTTCTACTTCTTCCACCTCCTCTTCCTCCTCAGTTGTAGAACACTCCTTGACCTTCGAATCCTCACATTCTTATGAAGATGAGCTTGTTTCTTCGGCCTCTTCCTCAAATTTAGTCGATGATGGTTCTTCATGGAACTTGGCCAATTCACTTCAAAATTCCTTTGTATCCTTGTATTCACCTAACTTGGACAACATCGTTAGGAATTAAATCAATCAAGAATTTTATTACCTTATTACTTCTCTCAAATTCTTGGAGTTGTTCCTTGGTCCACTTTTTCATTTTGAGGAATCCTCCCTTAGGCCCTCTTGGAAATTTGAATCCTTCCATCAAGGTGGCCTAATCCTCAATGCCCATTATCATCACGAAGTCTTTAATTCTTGCCTTCCATTGGTTGAAGCCTTCTCGTCCATAGAACACATATGGAATTGGGGTGTTGATGTCTCATCCCAATTTCTCTTCAAACTCCATCTTCTTCCTCTAGCGGTGCTCCCTTGGTTGTCAAACCTCGAAGAGCGGCCTCACTCTGATACCAATTGTAGGAATGTCCATGAGCACTAGAGGGGGGGGGGTGAATGGCGCATTCGTCTGATGATGACAGAATTTGATCATGCTTGTCTACAATCATTATTAGCGCAACGAAATATAGAATAAAGTAATAACGAAATACAATAAACACACCAATACACAAGGATGTAATGTGGTTCGAAACCTTAGGGTTCCTACTCCACGGATTGGGCTCGAATGAGACCTAGCGATGCAAACACCACCACTAATCACAAACACTCTTTGACAACAAGTCGGAGGCGGAGAAATCTCTTACAACGATTACAAAAGTAATACAAAACAAATACAAGCAAATACACTAAAATGCAAGTAAAGAAAACTTTACAAAGAGCTTTTGATTGCTTGATCTTTGGTTGCTTGAGAAGAGCCTTGAAGGTCTGGATTGCAGCAGCAAATCCCCTCCAAATTGCCTCAAAGAACCATGCTAAAATCCTTCTCCACGAGCTATTTTTATAATCTAAATTTGGGCTAGATTGCACCTAGTAGTCGACTGATCACACCTAGTAGTCGACTGATCGCGACTATCAGTCGAATGCTCTTGTAGCCGTTGTGAGACAACGACTTGATCCACGCTGGATAAGTTCGAACAGATAGACCATCAGTCGACTGATGCATAGGCAGTCGAGTCACTGGTCGAGCCTGCCTCATGTCTGTGGCGTTTCCTCAATATCAGTCGACTGAGCCTCAATGTCAGTCGAATGATCAAACAGTCGAAGCGCCGATAGAGGAGCCTTACATCTGTTGCTGCCACAGTCGAGGCCAGTCGAGGCGCTGCCTCGACTGTGATACCAGTCCAGGCGCTAGTCGAGGCGCCAATCGAGGCGCCTTGCATTTGTGGTTGCAATTCAACCATAATTGACCGCAGTCGACTCCCATCAGTCGATTGGTCATAATTCTAGTCGACTGAAAAACCTCAAACATGATGTTTAACCCCAAGTATGATGCCCTCATACATGCTAGACCACCCTTAGCCTAGACCTAAGCCTTCTAGTCACCTCCATCAACCTCACGCCTATTGGATCCCTCTAAGTCATCCATGACTTGTTCATCCATATGCTAGCCTTTAGGTGCTTCTATCGGCTGTTGTCATGCTAAGCTGGTCTACTCCACCAAGGTACATTGGACTTACGTTGCCAAGACACATGCTTGGACTTTACACCGCCAACCATTGGACTTATGTTGCTAAGACTCCACCCTTGGACTTTACATCGCCAATATCAACCCTTGGATTTCCCTTGCCAACCCATGTTGGACTTTCCATTTGCCAAGACTCAAGCTTGGACTTTTCCTTGCCAAGACCCATGCTTGGACTTTCCATGCCAACCCATGTTCGACTTTCCATGCCAAGTACACAAGACTTGGACTTCTATATCATATGGTCAACCCCATGTCAATCATATAGTCAACCCATTATCAAATAATGGTCAACTCATTGTCAAACATCAATGTCAAAAATCAAAACACTAATATCAACCCCTACTCGAGTCAAACTCGAGTCTAGTCAATCGTGACCTAGGCCGATTGCACCAACATTTAGTTTGGGGAGTCGAGGGAGAGTGGTTTTCTAGGAATAAGAGAATTGAAGGACGTTATCTAAGAGGACATAGGAATACATCTATTTCCAGCCCTTGTGAGAGGTTGGCATATCGGTCAGAAACTGATAATCTTGGCATGTCATGAAGTAGAACATGGCAGTATCGACCATTTTTAGTTGGTAGAAGCAATGAAAGACATGGGGAGTCTGGGGGATATTGAGGTGTTTAAAAACAGTTAGGGTTCTGACCAGGATGCGGATGGAATTGGGGATAAGTTGGTTAAGAGGAATGCCATAGTAGGTTAAGACATTGAAGAGAGATTTCGGAACTGGAAGGCGGAGGTCTCCTTTAAGCTGGCCCGTGAAGAAAGTGTTGGTGCCGGTTGGGGGTTGGTGAGGTCATTGACGGGGGGTTGGGATGATAGCGGTGAAGCCTTCAGGGATATATTTAGGTTCGCGAAGGAAGAAGGGATGATTTAGAGTTAGTCGGCTAGGGGTTGTTTCGTACCAGGGAACAGTGGAAGAAGAGGAGGCCATGAAGGGAGACTTGTTGCAGAGGCGTTGAAGGTGTCAGGGACGAAAGAAGCTAGGGTTTTTGTAAAAGTAAAGAGGAAGTTAACGGTTAAGTGTTAAGTAAAGTAACACCCTTTAAAGGAAAAGGTGAAAAATGAAGTAAAATGATGGATGCAGGAAAAAATGAAGTTAAGGGGGAATTATTGTATTTTTTTTCGACTCTAACATTTTCTTTTAAAATTCTTTTACAGGAAGCAGGCAATTTTTTTCTATGGCATTTTACGTCTAATACATGAGCCTAAGGGCTAGTTAATGTTCTTTTATAGGGATTAGCTATATATCTCTAAGGCTTTTATGCCTAATATAGGAGACTAAGGTATAACAAATTTCCTCTTGCAGGGGTCTGGAGATAAAAATTGACTCAAGGCTCTTACGCCTACTATAATAGCCTATGGGCTAGGTAGCTACACGCCCCCACGGGGACTATAACGCCAATTATGTGGCAGGTAAAATGCTCTCAAGGATTTTATGCCTAATATAACAACCTATGAGCTAGGTAATTACATGCCCCCATTGGGACTATAACGCCAACTATATGGCAGGTAAAATGTTCTCAAGGCTCTCATGCCTCATATAACAGCCTATGAGCTAGGTAATTATATTTCCCCTACGGGGACTATAACGACAGCTATATGGCATGTAAATTGCTAGCATTTAAGTTTAGGACCCTACGCCTAGCATGATAATTGAAGGCCCTGCACCTAGCATGATAATTGAAGGCCCTGCGCCTAGTATGACAATTGAAGGCCCTGAGCCTAATAGTTTAAAGCCTTGCATTTTTTATAACAGTTTGTGGTTCTACGGTTGGTATGGCATAATCTATATCAGTAAGAACTTGTGAAATTTCACTTGACTTCGCTCTTCAGTTTCACTAAAGAGGGGGAACTTATGATGGATGTGGGATTTTTAGCTAAGGTAGAGAAGTTTTGTTTTATCAGCCAAGGCAGAGAAGTTTTGTTTATCAGCTAAGGCAGAGAAGTTTTGTTTTATCAGCTAGGGCAGAGAAGTTTTGTTTTAGAGAAGTTTTTTGTTATGATAGCTAAGGAAAGAAAAAAATTTCAGTAAAGGCATACTTGTGAAACTTCACTCAACTTCGCTCTTCAGTTTCACTAAAAAGGGGGAACTTATGATGGGTGTGGGGTTGTTAGCTAAAGCAGAGAAGTTTTATTTTATCAGTTAAGGAAGAGAAGTTTTTTGTTTTGATAGCTAAGGCAAGAATTGTTTTTCAGTAAAGGCATACTTGTAAAACTTCATTCGGCTTTACTCTTTAATTTTACTAAAGAGGGGGAACTTATGATGGGGTCAAGATTTTCAGTCAGATACTTAGCATGTTTTTCAGAAGGCATCAAGTGCGATTCTTGACTAGTTAGTATGTTTTCCAAGTAGTATATGTTAGACCTTTTGGGACCGCTAGGGGGGGGTGAATAGCGATTCGTCATTGAATGGAGGAAATCGATTGTGCTTGCTACAAATTGATTAGTGCGCAGCGGAAATAAAGCAATAATAAAATACACATAAGAACAATACGCAATATAACGTGGTTCAGAATTGAATGGTTCCTACTCCACGGATTGGGCTCGTAAGAGCCCTAGCGATGCAAATCACACACTACTATAATAATAACTCCTTCTCGACATAAGTCGGAGGTGGAGAAACCTCGTAAAAATATTACAACAGTAATACGAAATACAACAAGCAAATACAAGTGAATAAAATAAAAGAAATACAAAGAAAACTTTACAATCGATCTTTTGGATGCTTGATTGTTTGGTTGGTTGAGTTGCACTTGGAGACCCTGAATTACACCAGCAATTCGCCCCAAAAACTCCTCAAAGAACCATAGTGAATCCTCCCTCCATGAGCTCCCTTTAAAGCTGCTCCTTGGGCTGGATTTTGCCTGACAATCGACTGATCGGGTCCATCAGTCGACTGCCCTTGTAGCCGCTGTCTCACAACGACATGATCCACATTGGATAAGTCTAACGGATACATCATCAGTCGACTGATCATACCCATCAGTCGACTGATGGCTCAATCAGTCGAGTGCTCATGCCGATCACTCGACTGGAGAACCTTCTGTGTCTGAGATCCCGAGCATTAGTCGACTGATCACCAGATCAGTCGACTGCTCAGGCCAGTAGTCGACTGCCCACCTTTGGCAGTCGACTTCTAGGGTACTTCTCATAGTCAAACCCTAGTTGATTCACACCAGTCGACTGACCCATGGTCTCAGTCGACTGATACACCTCAAACATGAGGTTTTAACCCAAGTTTGGTACCCCCATATTTGCTAGACCACCCTTAGCTAAGACCTAAGCCTTCTAGCCACCTCCATCAGCCTCGCGCCTATCGGATCCCTCCAAGTCATCCATGACTTGTTCATTCATACGCTAGCCTTTTGGTGTTTCTATCAGCTATTGTCATGCTTACAGTGTCTACACCGCCAAGGCACATGGGACTTATGCTGCCAAGACTCCGCTTAGACTTTACGCCGCCAACCATTGGACTTATGTTGCCAAGACTCCACCCTTGGACTTTACGCTGCCAATATTCCCCTTGGGATTCTCAAATGCCAAGACTTAAACTTGGACTTTCCCTTGCCAACCCATATTAGACTTTCCATGCCAAGACCCATGCTTGGACTTTCCTTTGCCAAGACTCATGCTTGGACTTTACATGTCAAGTACTCAAGACTTGGACTTTTTCCATGACAATAGTCAAACCATTGTCAAATATTAAATACTAACCTGGGTCGATTGCATCAGCAATCTATCCAACACATGTCAGACATCCATGTCAAACATCAAAATACTTACTCGAGTCAAACTCAAGTCCGGTCAATCGTGACCTGGGCTGATTGCACCAACAATCTCTCCCTTTTTGATGTTTGACAAAATAAACCTTGAGTTAGGCCCCTAACTCAAATTCCCTTACCAATTATCCCAAATTGGTAATTCCATACATTCTCCCCCTTTTTGGCATACTTCAAAAATGTTCTCCCCAAGGAGGTCAATTTCTCATATCCCAATGAGATCTTACAATCTCCCCCTTGGTCTAAAAATACCTAGGATGCCTTCACTCTTCCTAGTGATACGTCCTATACCACTAAAGAGAGGCACTCGTATAAACTCTCCAAATTGGGTATCTCAAATTCCCATATTTCTCTCTCATGAGGAAAAATAATATCCATCATCCCAAGATGGATTCCTCCCCCTAAAGGCTTGCTCTTCCTTGACCATTGCACCAACAATGTCCTTGGGGAGTCCCTAAGTCTATAGGAACTCTAAACCATCAAAAATTAAGGTCCAAATTCAACATTGAACTTTCCAACACCTTAAAATTGATACACACTCTAACAACTCTCCTAATCCATATCCAATGGATTTTCACCCTTTCTAATGCTTCCCAAAGGATATCCTAGGGTTAGGAGTGGTTAAGGAACCCTAACATTGTTAAAACAGGGCTAAACATATCTTGTTTGCTTGAAATTAGCCTGGCAGTAGACTTTATCAGGCAACAGTCGACTGCTGCTCATCATCAGTCGACTGTCACTAAGGGCAGTCGACTAATATCTACGAAATGCAGATTTTAGACTTCAGAATCAAAATTGAAAAATACATAAGTAATTATATGTATTTTGAAAAATCATGAAAATTCATACATATAATACTTATAACACATACAATGGGTGAAAAATATTTGAAAAATATTTTACCCATAAAATAGTGAAATTGACACAAAGTTCAAAAGTGAAGGAAAACTTCAATGTTTTAGCTCACTTTGTATCAACTTCGTTATTGGTGATTGCTATCAAAAGATAAACTTTACTAAGGTTTTCTAAAATAATTTTAAAATGTTTTTAAAACCTTATATTAGATCATATTCTTTCGGCTTAATGTACATGGCTTGAACATAAGCTTTCCCAATGATCCACCACTAATATAAGATGAGTTTGAGTTATCTAGATGCAAAAACTATGCACCTTGAACTTAACTCATATCTTAGCATCTCACATGTATCTAGGGTGTATAAATACACATACATGTCAATGTAATGTGAGATGTGAGTTTTGTTCGTCCTAATCTAGGGTTTCATTTATTTTTCTAAGGCAACCCTACTTGATTCCCTTATACATGGGACTTCAAGTCATGCCATATGTTCTTAACTCAATTTTAATCAAATTAAATGCATGAAATGATCATGGCATAAATGATAGCATAATTAAGCATGACCAATGATCATGATGTCATGACATATGATGGAATCTAAGCATACATGACTTTAAAAAATAACCCTAAACATACTCATAACATTTTATATGATTAAAAATAGATATGATGTCATGACATGTTATATGGCAAATCAAGCATGGCAAATAAAATGTAGTGGTATATAATACCTAAATTTTATTGTTAATTGTTATTTGCAATTATTAAGTCCATTTTGCCATATTGTCAATTATCTCTCAAGTGTGTCAAAAACCCAAAATGACACACTACAACCTCTAAACCTAAATTGTGCCAATTTAATTAATTTTTCATAATCCCAAAAATATATTGGCACATCCTAAAATCTTTTAGGATTAAAATTCAAATCTATTTCCAAGGTATCCATAACCTTGAAAATAACCTAAAGTGTCACCTCTACCATGGTTAGGTTAACTACCTATCCTTTTAAAGTTGGCACACCTAAACCCATCTAGCCTGAATCGATCACGCTCCTAGGTACCCAAAACTTATTTGAGCTCCTTGGGTTAATTAGGTATTCCTTAGGGATAACCTCCCTAGATACCCTCCTAATGACCTTCCTAGGCTTTGAAGCCTTGGTCATTTGGATTTTGCCTAGGTCAAATCTAGAGGCAACTCCCCCTTTGACCTTCTTAATGGCTTCCCAAGGTTTCCTTGAAACCCTAGCCACTAGGTACACACCTTGGTTACCCTTAGGGATAACTTCCCTAGTAACCTTGGTTTTTCTAGACCTAGGTTGAGTTCCATAATCAAATGGAACATTGTGATAGGTCTTTTTGGGCTTAGGCTTGCCCTTGGTTGACTCTTGCTTCATAAACCCTAGGTTTTGACTATTTGACCATTTAATTGTTGGTACAATCAGCCCAGGTCATGATTGACCAGACTCGAGTGATGTTTTGATGTTTGACAAAGTGAGTTGACATTGATGTTTGACATTAATGTCTGTTGATGTTTTGGGGAGATTGTTTATACAATCAACCCGGGTTATGTTTAACCGGACTCGAGTTTGACTCAAGGGAGACTTTGATGGTTGACTGGAGTTGACCATGTCATGGAAAGTCCAAGTCTTGAGTACTTGACATGTAAAGTCCAAGCATGGGTCTTGGCAAGGAAAAGTCCAAGCATGGGTCTTGGCATGGAAAGTCCAACATGGGTTGGCATGGGAAAGTCCAAGCTTGAGTCTTGGAATTTGAGAAGTTCAAGCGGAGTCTTGGCGGCGTAAAGTCTAAGCGGGAGTCTTGGCAGCATAAGTCCAATGGTTGGCGGCGTAAAGTCCAAGCAGAGTCTTGGCGGCGTAAGTCCAATGTGCCTTGGCAGTGTAGACACCGTTAGCATTACATAGCCGATGGAAGCACCTGAAGGCTAGCGCGATGGATGAATAAGTCATGGATGACTTGGAGGGATCCGAGAGGCGTGAGGCTGATGGTGGTGGCTAGAAGGCTTAGGTCTAGGCTAAGGGTGGTCTAGCAAGTATGGGGGAACCATACTTGGGCTAAAACCTCATGTTTGAGGTGTGTCAGTCGACTGGCATAGTCAACTAGGGTTTGACTGCGGGAATATGCCTAGCAGTCGACTATCAGAGGTAGGCAGTCGACTGATCGACCTAGCAGTCGACTGATCGTGTGATCAGTTGACTGGTGCTCAAGTTTTGGAGCACAGAATGGAGTCTCACTCGACCGCTGCGGTCATCAGTCGAGTGATGGCTTGATCAATCGACTGATGATGGATCCGTTGGATCTTTCCAGCGTGGATCTAGCCATTGTCTCATGACAACAGTGGCATTAATCGACTGATGGTCCTGAGCAGTCGACTGATAGGCATTTTCTAGCCCAGGAAAAAGCTTTAAATGAAGCTCTTGGAGGAGGGTTGGAGCAGCGATTTCTTGGACATTCTTGAGGTGATTTGCTGCTGTAAATCAAGGTATTCAACCACGGTTCAAGCGATCAACAAGCAAATAATCTAAAGGCATTTGTAAAGTGTTTTCTTTACTTGTATTGCATTGTATTTCATATTATTTGCTTGTTGTATTTAGTTTATTATTGTAAACTATTGTACGAGATTTCTCCGCCACAGGATTATTCCAAGGAGTGTTTATTAGTAGTTGCATGTACATCACTAGAGCTCGTTGAGCTCAATCATGGAGTAGGAACCTTGAGGTTCTGAACCACGTTAAATACTTGTGTTGTGTTGTATTTGTCTTATTTTGTTATTGCTATTATCTATATTCCGCTGCGCTAACGAAGTTTGTAGACGAACACGCGAAAGAATTCCATCACGCACTAGCTCGACGCTATTCACCCCCCCTCTAGCATTCCAAGGATCCCCTAAAAGTGGTATCAGAGCGAGGCCACTCTTCAAAGTCTAACAACTAAGGGAGCACGCTAGAGGGAAGACGATGGATCTTCAAGAAAGATGGGGCGATGACATAGCGACTCCACCCACCTTTGACCGCGAAGATTTCGCGTACTGGAAAGGTAGGATGGAATATTTTCTAATGTCAAATATAGAAAATTGGTTTGCCATGATTATAGGATTCGATGCTCTAAGAGGAGAGAACGGAGAAATCCTCAAGATGAAGCGATGGACCGAGGAGCAACGACAAAAATTCAAGACAACCGTTAAGGTAACAAAAATGTTAGTTAATTTGATACCTAACGATATTTTGTCTAGATTAGGAAGCTATAGGGATGCCAAGGAGTTGTGGAACAAGTTGGTCAAGTTCTACCACAATCCCGAATCGGTCCAAGAAGACTTGGAAGAGGAGGAGACCGAAGAAGAAGCTTCATCATCCTCACAAGAAAGTGAGGAGTCAACTTCCGGATCGGAGGAGGAAGAGGTGGAAGAAGTGGAAGAAACATCCACTTCTAGACTTGAGGAGGAGAGACCATCTACACCGGAGCAACCTCAAGACGAGACTTCAACATCCGGTCAAGATGAGGAAGCTCAAAACTCCACCACCACCCTAGGTAACTCAAGCAATTTGGTTTTAAATAAAAAACATATAATTTGCTTTGAGTGTAGGGAATCCGGGCACTACAAGAGTAAGTGTCCAAAAAGGGTAAAGAAGACTCCTCCGGCACCAAAACCTCAGGAAAAATCAAAGGATGTTGGTGCCCAAAGTCAAAATAGCAAGGAGCATGTCATATGCTTCAAGTGCAATTCAAAAGGACATTACCGGAGTCAATGCCAAAGGGGAAAGAAGAAAGGGCAAGAAGGAGCAACACAAGTAGGGGGAGCCTCTAAGGCAAATCTTAAGGTATATTTCAGTAATTCACCATCTAAATTTAAAAGTCAAAAGCATGCTAGAAATTTTAATTCTCTTGCAATTCATCATGAAAAGGATGCTAGAGATAAATATTTGTGTTTAGGTGATAAAAGTGTCCATTTTGGTAATAAGGAGAAATTTGGGACTAATGTCCCTAAAAATATTTTACCTAGGGAATCTATTAGGAAAATAGGAGAACACCTAGGTCTTAACCCTAAATGGACTAGGCATATGCCTAGAAAGAACTATGCCGAAGGATTAAATCAAAATTCTAAAATTGGGCAATTAGAGGTTGAAAATCAAGCCTTGAGGTCAAGGCTTGAGAAACTTGAGAAGACCCTTAGGAATATACAAAATCAATTTCAAGGGTCAAATGATCAAAAGTCTAGGTCCAAAAATCAAAGTCAACACCTAGGACCTAAGAGACAAAAGTCAACCAAGGGCAAGCAAGGTTTGAGTCACAAACCTAAGCCTAAGGTGGCTTATCATAGTGTTCCATTTGATTATGGAACACAAATTAGGTCTAGGAAAACCAAAGTCAATAGGGAAGTCATCCCTAGAGTTGACCAAGGTGTGTGCCTAGTGGCTAGGGTTTCAAGGAAACCTAGGGAAGCCACTAAGAAGGTTGCAAGGGGAGTCACCCCTAGAGTCAACCTAGGCAAGACCCAAATGACCAAGGCTAACAAGCCTAGAAGGGTCATTAGGAAGGTATCTAGGGAGGTTATCCCTAAGGAATACCTGTTAACCCTAGGAGCTCAAATAGGTTTTGGGTTCCTAAGAGCATGATTAACTCATGCTAGATGGGTTTAGGGTGTGCCAACCTTGATTGGATGGGTAGTTAACTCAACCATGGTAAAGGTGGCACTTTATATAATTTTTAAGGTTATGGGTACCTTGAAAATAGTTTTGATCTTATGATCCTAAAAGATTTTAGGATGTGCCAATATCATTTAAGAAGTTTGATAATTCAATTAAATTGACACAATTTAGGATTAGAGGTCATAGTGTGCCATTTTGGGGTTTTAGCACACTAGGGAGAAAAGTGATAATATGGCAAAATATATTTAATTATATCAAATGACAATTATTATTAAAATTTAGGTATTATTATACCTATACTTTTTATATGCCATGCTTTGTTTGCTATATAACATGTCATGACATCATGCTTATTCTTAATCATTTAAAATGTCATGATCATGTTTAGGATTAAGGATTAAATGTCATGGATTTTTAGATTATATCATATGCTATGACATCATGATCATTGGCCATGCTTTATTATGCTAACATTTATGCCATGATCATTCATGCATTTAAATTAATGAAAATTGATTTAAGGACTTTGGCATGACTTGGAGTCCCATTTATAAGGGAATCAAGTAGGGTTGCCTTAGTAAATGCATGAGACCTTAGATTAGGATAACCAAAACCCACATCTCACATCTAAACTGACATGTATGTGTATTCATACATCCTAGATACATGTGAGATGCTAGGATATGAGTTAAGTTCAAGGTGCATAGTTTTTGCATCTAGATGAACTAAAACTCATCTTTAACCAACAAGTGGATCATTGGGAAAGCTTGTGTACAAGTCATGTACACTGAGCCCAAGGAATGTGATCCAAAATAAGGTTTTGAAAACATTTTAAAATCCTTTTGAAAAACCTTGGTGAAGTCTATCTTTTGATAGCAATCACCATTGATGAGATTGATACAAAGTGAGCTAAAACTTTGAAGTTTTTATTCACTTTTGGATTTTGTATCAATTTCTATATTTTATGGGTAAAATATTTTTCTATCATTTTTCACCCATTGTATGTGTCATAAGTATTATACGTATGAAATTTCATGATTTTTCGAATTACATATAATTATTTATGATTTTATGAATTTCATTTCTGATAACTGAAATTCTAAAATTTCAGTTATCAGTCGATTGCCCTTGGTGGCAGTCTACTGATGAGGGTGGCAGTCGACTGGTAGCTAAGAGAGTCGACTGCCAATGGTGATTTCGGGAAAACAAGGTTTGTTAGCCCATTTTCAGCTACGGTAAAGGTCCCTAACCATTCCTAATCCTAGGATAGGCTTTGGGAAGCATTATAAAGGGTGAAAATCCATTGGATATGGATTAGGAGAGTTGTTTAGGGTTTGTATCAAATTTAAGGATAGGAGAGTTCATGTTTGAACTTTGAATCTTATTTTTGATGGTTTAGAGTTTCTATTGGCTTAGGGACTTCCCAAGGACATTATTGGTGCAATGGTCAAGGGGGAGCCCTTTAGGGGGAGGTATCCATCATGGGATGATGGATGATATTTTTCCTCATGAGGAGGAAAATGGGATTTTGAGATACCCAATTTGGAAATTGGGAGAGTGTATAGGATTGCCTCTCTTGAGTGATATGAGACTTATCACGAGGAAGATGGTAGGCATCTTAGATATTTTTGGACTAAGGGGGAGATTGTAAGATCTCATTGGATATGAGACATTGACCTCCTTGGCGAGAACCACCTTTTTGATGTATGTCAAAAAGGGGGAGAATGTTTGGAATTACCAATTTGGGAAATTGAGTTAGTGTTCTAACTCAAAAGTATGTGTTTTTGTCAAACATCAAAACGGGAGAGATTGTTGGTGCAATCGGCCCAGGTCACGATTGACCAGACTTGAGTTTGACTCGAGTGATGTTTTGATGTTTGACAAAGTGAGTTGACACTGATGTTTGACATTAATATCTGTTGATGTTTTGGGGAGATTGTTTATACAATCAACCCGGGTTATGTTTAATAGGACTCGAGTTTGACTCGAGGGAGACTTTGATGGTAGACTGGAGTTGACCATGTCATGGAAAGTCCAAGTCTTGAGTACTTGGCATGTAAAGTCCAAGCATGGGTCTTGGCAAGGAAAAGTCCAAGCATAGGTCTTGGCATGGAAAGTCCAACATGGGTTGGAAAGGGAAAGTCCAAGCTTGAGTCTTGGCATTTGAGAAGTTCAAGCGGAGTCTTGGCGGTGTAAAGTCCAAGCGGGAGTCTTAGAAGCATAAGTCCAATGGTTAGTGACATAAAATTCAAGCGGAGTCTTGGCGACGTAAGTCCAATGTGCCTTGGCGGTGTAGACACCGTTAGCATGACATAGCCGATGGAAACACCTGAAGGCTAGCACGATGGATGAACAAGTCATGGATGACTTGGAGGGATCCGAGAGGCGTGAGGCTGATGGAGGTGGCTAGAAGGCTTAGGTCTAGGCTAAGGATGGTCTAGCAAGTATGGGGGAACCATATATTGGGATCTCTTGTATGCCAAATGGCATATGCGCAACGGAAAAATTAGGATCCCTTCCTAGTGATCCTTGCGAAAGAAAACTCGTACAAAATAAGTTTCTCTAAAAGCAAACCTATCTTATAGGAGAGGATTACCTTTGTTGCGTGCCCTTGTTAATCCCGCTTTTCCTTTTGGTTGTTTGGATCTTTAGCACGTTCAAATGTCCGTGCCTCTATATGTATCCACACGAGCAAGCTCTTGTCTCACAAAAGGAAAACTAGAAGAGCTCTCCTTTACTTCTTGCTAGAGAAGTCCCTAAAGGAGAGGAAGAGAGGGAAAAGGAGAAAGGAAGAAGAAGACTCCTCTTCTTGCTAGCCTACACTCACAAACCCACACAACCAAAGCTTCCACCAAGCTCTCTCACAACCACAACAACACAACCAAAGCTTCCACCAACAACAAAGCCAATGCTCTCTTTTGGCCGGCCACTTGAGGTGTCTTTTATAGGGTTGGAAAAACCCTTTCACCTCCACACATTCAATGCAATCCATTGCATTGAGACATATCCTTGTTTGGCCGGCCACTTAAGGAGACAAAACCATTTTGTTTCCTTCCACCTTAACTAGCTTAGGTGGATGCTTAGGTGGCATGCTTATGTGGCATGCTTATGTGGCATTCATGCATGTTGAATTAATCTTATTAATTCAATTAAGCTTATGTTATCATATTGAATTAATCTTATTAATTCAATTAAGCTTATGTTATCATATTGAATTAATCTTATTAAATCAATAAGGTAACATATTGAATTAATCTCATTAAATCAATTAGCTAAAATTCTCATTAAGCTTAAAGTCCAAAAACCATTTTGTACTTAAGCTTATTCCCATATTATTCTAGTCAAACTAGAATACTCTAATTCCTCTAATTATCATGCTCTTTGTGTGTGACCCTATAGGCTCTCATAACGCGTTGGCGGTGGATCTAAACTCTTTTAGATACACAAGCAATGAGGTATCTAGCAATGCATCATTGCGACCCAAGTTATGAGATAAGTCAAGATCCGACTAACCTTTCCGTGACTACTATAATATATGACCGTGTCCTTCTATCCTTGATATCAGATTGATCAATGAGGCATAGGCCGTGTCATCCTCGATCAATCTATGTGTTTCTTGATCCTGAGTAAACTAACTCAAACAAATGAGCTCAATATCTCATATTGACTCATTCGAGCATGGCCATGCGTTTTAGTAGTTCTACTCAATCAAGGCCCACCGATATCACTCTCGTCATATGAGAGGGATAGATCCCATCTACATCACTCACATCCTCCGCATAATTTGTTATATACCCGATCGCTTTATGGTCCACCCTACGGTGTGACGCTGACGATACCAAAGTACATAACTCCTTATGTAGGGAACCGTAGTGACTTGTGTGACTATTCATACCAATAGTCACATTATAATGTTTTTGACACTCATATGACTATACATGAAACTTTCTCATGGCTGGTCAGTTCAGTATATATTCTCTAATATATACCCATGTGTCAACTTGATATCATATATCCATGACTTGTGAGATCAAGTCATCAATTGACCTACATGCTAGTCTTTATGTATTAATATTGCCCTTGCATATTAATACTTGACTAGAACATTTAGGAAAGTGTTCTCTACAGCCTCTCATAATCAATTCTGCCAATTGATGTGCTGTAGATAAGAACCTACTTTTCTAGGGCATTATTATATTTAATTTAGATAGCACAAGCAAGATGTAAATATAATAACCAATCCTTTGCCTTTATAGAATATGATACAAAATGTTCCCTATTCAACCATCACATGATTGGTTCTAGGGCTATAACTAACAATCTCCCACTAGCACTAGTACCAATCACTGATATCTAATACCTAGTGACCTAGTGTGACCATCATGCTTCCTTTGTGCCAAAGCCTTGGTCAATGGATCTGCGATGTTAGCTTCATCGTACTCTGCATATCCTCACATCTCCTCTATCGATGATCTCTCGAATGAGATGGAAGCGCCGAGATGTGTTTGGTCCGATGTGATCGAGGTTCCTTAGCACGTGTAATAGCCCCATTGTTTTCACGATGAGGTCTATTGGATCTGCAATGCTAGGAACTACCCCAAGTTCACGATGAACTTGCGGAGACAAACAGCCTCCTTTCTGCGCATCGGATCTTTCAATATACTCACATTGTAGAATCAAGAATCGTGTCCCGCTTTGAACTCTTCCGACTCACAGCTCCACCATTCAGGCAAAACACGTACCCCGATTGCGATCTATAGTCATCCTTGTCTGTTTGGAAGCTTGCATCACTGTAACCCTTTACAGTTAGCTCCTCATTGCCTCCAAATATCAGGAAATATTCTTTCGTCATTCGTAAGTATTTAAGAATATTTTTGACTGCTATCCAGTGACTTTCACCGATCCGAGTATCTACTCTCATACTCAAAGCATATGAGATGTCGTGACGTACAAAAGCAGCGTACATGATAGACCCTATAGCAGATGCATAAGGGATCTTATCCATGCGGTCTCTCTCCTCCTTAGAAGAGGGACATTGAGTCTTCGAAAGACTTACACCATGTGATAAAGGCAGAAACCCTTTCTTGGAATTTTGCATAGCAAAACGATCTAGCACTTTATCAATGTATGTACTCTGACTTAGGCCAAGTAATCTTTTAGATCTATCTCTATAGATCTTGATGCCTAGAATATAGGCAGCTTCACCTAAGTCTTTCATCGAGAAACAATTCCCTAACCATATCTTCACAGACTGGAGTGAGGGAATATCATTTCCGATGAGAAGTATGTCATCTACATACAAGACAAGAAATACAACTGCGCTCCCACTATTTCTCTTGTAGACACAAGGCTCATCTTCATTCTTGATGAAACCAAACTCTTTGATTGCATCATCGAATCGAAGATTCCAGCTTCGAGAGGCTTGCTTTAGTCCATAAATGGACCTTTGCAGTTTGCATAACTTTCCAGGATGCTTTGGATCTTCAAAACCCTTAGGCTGTGTCATGTACACATCCTCGAGTAGCTTTCCATTCAGAAAAGCGATTTTGACATCCATCTGCCAGATCTCATAATCGTGGTAGGCTGCAATAGCAAGTATGATCCGAATGGATTTAAGCATCGCAACTGGTGAAAAGGTTTCATCATAGTCAATACCATGAATTTGTTTGAATCCTTTAGCCACCAATCTACCTTTATAGGTATGCTTATTACCATCCATGTCAGTCTTTACTTTAAAGACCCACTTACACCCAATGGGTTTTACCCCTTCAGGTGGATCAACCAAGGTCCATACTTGGTTAGTGTACATGGATTCCATTTCGGATCTCATGGCCTCTAGCCATTTCTCGGAATCTGGGCTCATCATAGCTTCTTGATAGGATGTAGGCTCGTCAAGATCGACAAGCAATACCTCACCATTGTCAGTCAAGAGAAAAGAATATCTCTCGGGTTGACGACGGATCCTGTCAGATCTACGAAGAGGTTGGTCTACTTGAACAGGTGTTTGTTCCACAACTCTTTGGGCAACAATTTCCTCATCCACAACACTTTGTGGTTCCTGTTCATTTTCCATCAAAGCCTTAGTGTTATCGTCATCTTGAACTTCTTCAAGATGAATTTTACTCCCACTAGTTTTTCTAGAAATAAATTCTCTTTCTAGAAAGACAGCATTTCTGGCAACAAACACCTTGCCAAGTGTGGGATTGTAAAAGTAATATCCCTTAGTTTCCTTGGGATATCCGACAAAACAACACTTATCTGATTTGGGTCCTAGTTTATCTGAGACTTGACGTCTTACATAAGCTTCACAACCCCAAATCTTTATAAAAGACATTTTGGGACTCTTCCCAGTCCATATCGTATATGGTGTCTTTTCTACGGCTTTTGATGGGACGCGATTAAGTGTGAAAGCGGCTGTCTCTAGAGCTAGTCCCCAAAAGGAAGTAGGTAGATCAGTCTGACTCATCATTGATCGTACCATATCTAATAGAGTACGATTTCTCCTCTCAGATACACCATTCCATTGTGGTGTTCCAGGGGGAGTGAGTTGGGATATTATCCCACACTCAGCCAGGTGATCACGAAACTCTTGACTAAGGTATTCACCACCTCGATCTGATCGAAGTAGCAATGTTGGTTTTGTACTTCATTCTTGAATGCTTTGAACTTTTCAAAGGATTACTTATGTCTCATCAAATATAAGTAGCCAAATCTACTCATATCATCGGAAAGTAATAAAGTACTTATAGCCTCCTCCCGACATTGAAAGGGCCACATACATCAGTATGTATGAGTCCTAACAAGTCCGTCGCTCTCTCGCCATGTCCACTAAATGGAGTTTTAGTCATCTTTCCTAAAAGACAAGACTTGCATACCTCATATGATTCAAAATCAAATGAGTCCAATAATCCATCTTTATGGAGTTGGGATATGCGTTTTTCATTTATGTGACCTAGGCGTGATGCGAAGATATGTCAGTTCAAATCATTCGATTTGAACCGTTTGGTATTTACGTTATAAATTGGGTTTTCTAAATCTTGAACATAGAGACCATTCATAAGTGGTGCATTACAATAGAACATTTCATTTAAATAAATGGAACAACATTTGTCCTTTATTATAAAAGAAAAGTTTTTCTTGTCTAAACAAGATCAGAGATTATGTTCTTTGTCAATGCAGTACATAAAAGCACTCCTCTAGTTCTAAGATAAGCCCGGTGGGCAAAGACAAAGAATATGTTCTTCTGACCAGCCAACTTTTGTGCCATTGCCTACTCGTAGGTCCACTTCGCCTTTGCCATTATTCTACTATTTCTCCGTCCCTACACATTAGGACAAATGTGAGATGCACATCCGGTATCTAATACCCAGGTAGAAGAAATAGATAGATTAACTTCTAGAACGTGTATACCTGAGGCAGAAGTCCCACTTCTCTTGTTCTTTACTTCCTCAAGGTAGACTTTGCAGTTCCGCTTCCAGTGTCGATCTTCACGCAATGGAAGCGGTCCCTTCCTTAGGTACTTTACCTTTACCCTTTGAAGTGGATGAATTGGCCTTGCTTTTGGCTTGGGTCTTACCCTTGCCTTTGCGCTTACCTTTGTCCTTCTTGACCATTAGTACATAAATAACTTTCTTCTTGAGATTTGGTTCGTGATTCTTAACATCTTTGAGAATCTCGAGCAAGGTTTATCAATTTCATTCATGTTATAATTCATGACGAATTGATTGTATGCTTAAACAGCGATTGCAGGATAACATCGGTTGCCAATTCTTGGCTCAGTGGAAAACCTAGTCTTTCAAGGTTCTCAACGTACCCAATCATTTTGAGTACGTGAGTTCCTATAGGTGTTCCTTCTTGCATCTTGCATGCAAAAAGAGCCTTAGACACTTCAAAACGCTCGTGCCTAGCTTGTCCTTGATATAGTTGTTTCAAGTGCTCAACCATATCATAGGCATCCATGTTCTCATGTTGCTTCTGGAGCTCAGAGTTCATGGTGGCAAGCATAAGACATGACACATCTAATGCGTCATCTTGATGCTTCTTATAAGCATCCTTTTCAGCACGAGTGGCCGCAGGGGCAGGTATTTCAGGGGTAGACTGCTCTAGGACATATAGTTTGCGTTCTTGCTTGAGGATAATCCTCAAGTTCCTATACCAGTCAAGAAAATTTGCTCCATTGAGCTTGTCCTTCTCAAGGACAGATCGCAAGTTGAGGGGGTGTGTCGTGTTAGATGACATGGTGATCTACAACATTAAAATGCAAAGTTTAAGTATCATACCTAAATCATTTAATTAGGCCTTTAATTAAATGAAGATCCCACTAAATTCTCATAGCTACTATTTAGCTATAAATTTATATGGGATAAAGATCCACATCATAATTCGTCTTGAGTTAGCTTTGGCTAATCGCCCAAGACGTAGTATAATTAGGTAGGCAATCTTTTGCCAATTACATCTGATGTAACTCTTTAATAGCTTTGTTTAAGTTTTAGATTAGTTTAGTGTTTATTCCTAAACCAGCTTCCAGGCTGTGGCGAGGCACAGAGGCCTTCTTGGATATCGGAGCAACGACCACTTCTAAGACAAAGCTGATGTTCGGAATTCACACAAAACTAATTTTAACACTTATGTTCAAAGCTAATATATGCCTCTACTTTCTTAACCAATTAAGAAAAACTTAACTAAGTCTTAACCAAGATCGATAGCGGGACATCACGATTGTCCACTCGCACCCCTCCAAGATAAAATGCATTGCTTTGCTTTGGCAATAACAAATGATCGAGGAAGTAGTGAGTACCAACTTTGGTAGGCATATCGTTTAGACTTATTAAGAAATAAACATGCATCACATACAAGCTAAATTAACATGCATCACATACATATTAAACTAAGCGTGTCATGGTTATGGCCCTTATTCTACAATCTTCTCAAGCCAATGAAAAGATTGATTGGTCAACCTAGGGATAGCATCTTCTCCTAAGTGCTTCCTTTTGGTTGTCTTGTGTGTTGACTTCCTCCTTGTAACCTCATCTTCCAATGGACCCTCCATCTTTGTTTTGTACATTACAAAAGGAGAAATACTCGAGTTACATTCGAGTCTAAAACTAATTTTACAACAAGAATTATTAGGAGAAAGGCACGACACGCAGGCCGTATTAAGAATTACAACACACAATCACAAACTTTTTGGGACTAGGCCATAACCATGCACCATGTCAATTTAACTTTTAAAAGACATTGGATATTTTATTATGTTTGAAAAGTTGCTAATGCAATTATCAACTCATAATAAAAGTTATCCTACTTCTATATCATATATAAAATAGAGAAAACCTATTTTATACGATCTTTCGCAAGTGGCTCTGATACCACTGTTGGGATCTCTTGTATGCCAAATGGCATATGCGCAACGGAAAAATTAGGATCCCTTCCTAGTGATCCTTGCGAAAGAAAACTCGTACAAAATAAGTTTCTCTAAAAGCAAACCTATCTTATAGGAGAGGATTACCTTTGTTGCGTGCCCTTGTTAATCCCGCTTTTCCTTTTGGTTGTTTGGATCTTTAGCACGTTCAAATGTCCGTGCCTCTATATGTATCCACACGAGCAAGCTCTTGTCTCACAAAAGGAAAACTAGAAGAGCTCTCCTTTACTTCTTGCTAGAGAAGTCCCTAAAGGAGAGGAAGAGAGGGAAAAGGAGAAAGGAAGAAGAAGACTCCTCTTCTTGCTAGCCTACACTCACAAACCCACACAACCAAAGCTTCCACCAAGCTCTCTCACAACCACAACAACACAACCAAAGCTTCCACCAACAACAAAGCCAATGCTCTCTTTTGGCCGGCCACTTGAGGTGTCTTTTATAGGGTTGGAAAAACCCTTTCACCTCCACACATTCAATGCAATCCATTGCATTGAGACATATCCTTGTTTGGCCGGCCACTTAAGGAGACAAAACCATTTTGTTTCCTTCCACCTTAACTAGCTTAGGTGGATGCTTAGGTGGCATGCTTATGTGGCATGCTTATGTGGCATTCTTATGTGGCATTCATGCATGTTGAATTAATCTTATTAATTCAATTAAGCTTATGTTATCATATTGAATTAATCTTATTAATTCAATTAAGCTTATGTTATCATATTGAATTAATCTTATTAAATCAATAAGGTAACATATTGAATTAATCTCATTAAATCAATTAGCTAAAATTCTCATTAAGCTTAAAGTCCAAAAACCATTTTGTACTTAAGCTTATTCCCATATTATTCTAGTCAAACTAGAATACTCTAATTCCTCTAATTATCATGCTCTTTGTGAGTGACCCTATAGGCTCTCATAACGTTGGCAGTGGATCTAAACTCTTTTAGATACACAAGCAATGTGCGGCATCTAGCAATACATCATTGCTACCCAAGTTACGAAATAAGTCAAGATCCGACTAACCTTTCCGTGACTACTATAATGTATGACCGTGTCCTTCTATCCTTGATATCAGATTGACCAATGAGGCATAGACCGTGTCATCCTCGATCAATCTATGTGTTTCTTGATCCCTGAGTAAACTAACTCAAACAAATGAGCTCAATATCTCATATTGACTCATTTGAGCATGGCCATGCGTTTTAGTAGTTCTACTCAATCAAGGGGCCCACCGATATCACTCTCGTCATATGAGAGGGATAGATCCCATCTACATCACTCACATCCCTCCGCATAATTTGTTAAATACCCAGTAATCGCTTTTATGGTACCCTGTTACGGGTGACGTTTGACGATACCAAAGTACATAATTCCTTATGTAGGGAACCGTAGTGACTTCAGGTTCGAGGACTATTCATACCAATAGTCACATGAGAAAGTTTATGACACTCATATAACGATCCATGAAACTTTCTCATGGCGGGTCAGTTCAGTATATATTCTCTAATATATACCTATGTGTCAACTTGATATCATATATCCATGACTTGTGAGATCAAGTCATCAATCGACCTACATGCTAGTCTTTATGTATTAATATTGCCCTTGCATATTAATACTTGACTAGGAACATTTAGGAAAGTGTTCTCTACAACCTCTCATAATCAATTCTGCCAATTGATGTGCTGTAGATAAGAACCTACTTTTCTAGGGCATTATTATATTTAATTTAGCTGGCACAAGCAAGATGTAAATATAATAACCAATCCTTTGCCTTTATAGAATATGATACAAAATGTTCCCTATTCAACCATCACATGATTGGTTCTAGGGCTATAACTAACACCATACTTGGGCTAAAACCTCATGTTTGAGGTGTGCCAGTCGATTGGTGCCATGTGGCAGTCGACTGGCGTAGTCAACTAGGGTTTGACTGCGGGAATAGGCCTAGCAGTCGACTGCCAGAGGTGGACAGTCGACTGATCGACCTAGCAGTCGACTGATCGTGTGATCAGTCGACTGGTGCTCGGGTTTTGGAGCATAGAATGGAGTCTCACTCGATCGCTGCAGTCAGCAGTCGAGTGATGGCTTGATCAGTCAACTGATGGTCATAATCAGTCGACTGATGATGGATCCGTTGGATCTTTCCAGTGTGGATCTAGCCGTTGTCTCACGACAACAGTGACATCAGTCGACTGATGGTCCCGAGCAGTCGATTGATAGGCATTTTTCAGCCCAGGCAAAAGCTTTAAATGGAGCTCATGGAGGAGGGTTGGAGCAGCGATTTCTTGGACGTTCTTGAGGTGATTTACTGCTGCAAATCAGGGTCTTCAACCACGGTTCAAGCGATCAACAAGCAAACAATCTAAAGGCATTTGTAAAGTGTTTTCTTTACTTGTATTGTATTGTATTTCATATTATTTTCTTGTTGTATTTAGTTTATTATTGTAAACTATTGTACGAGGTTTCTCTGCCTCCGGATTGTTCTGAGAATGAGTGTTTATTTGTGGTTGCGTGTGCATCACTAGAGCTCGTTGAGCTCAACCGTGGAGTAGGAACCTTGAGGTTCCGAACCACATTAAATACTTGTGTTGTGTTTGTCTTATTTTGTTATTGTTATTATCTATATTCCGTTGTGCTAACGAAGTTTGTAGACGAACACGCGAAAGAATTCCATCATGCACTAGCTTGACGCTATTCACCCCCCTCTAGCGTTCCAAGGATCCCCTACATTAATTTGTTAGGGCAATCAACCCGTGATATGGTTTTGATGTGTGTGCCAAAGGGTTTAAGTTAGGATGATTAGATTTGATATGTGTGTTGGAGTCTTGCAGGATTTAGTAATTCGCACATGGAGCATTGGCAAGTTTCACCTCTCATGACTCGGTCCTTGAGTCGGTGAAGGATGACTTTGCAGAAGCCGTGCGCTTGGAGCTTCCGAGGGACCGCCGAACGAGGAGCATTGGAGTGAAGCCGGAGGAAGTAAGATTCAGGGTGAGACACGAAGGATGGTGTTGCAGAGCCATGCGCTTGGTGCATCCGAGAGACGTGGCTGGACGAAGACAACTTCAAAGGCAAGGGACTTCAAGAAATGAGAGTGAGCGAATGTAAGCCGGGAAGGGGTAGTGTGCTTAGGTGAAACTTGGCCAATTGGCTAAGTGTCGAATGGGATTTCCCGACATCAAGCGACTGCCATGTCATGGCAGTCGACTACTCTAAGTTGACATTGACTCGACTAGTGTTCGAGTCCAGTTCATGTGCCAACAGTTGACTACCATGGATTGGTAGTCGACTGATCGGAGCATCAGTCGACTGGTTGCAAGGGTTTCGGTCACAGAATGGTGTGCAGTCGAGTGCTCGCTTCCGGCACTCGATTGACAGCTCCATTAGTCGACTGATGGGAAGATCAGTCGACTGATGTAGGAGCCGTTGGTAGGAATCCAATGTGGAAGAAGCCGTTATTGGGCAACGGCTACAGGATCAGTCGACTGATCGGGGTATCAGTCGACTGCTGCTGTTAACGAAAAGAAATTCCCTTTCTCTATAAATAGAAGGGGTGAGGGACTTTGAGAGGTTAATGCTTGAACTCCTAACAACTCTCAAAGTGCCTAAACGTTTCCCACTCTTCTTACTTGCTATTATTTCATTCTATTGTAAGAAGAGAGATTGTAAGAAAGGTTACCTCCACCTAGCTTGGTGCAAAGGAGAGAATAGTGAAAGCTTGAGGCGTGATTCACCTTGGACAAATCGGACCGTGGATTAGCAGCGAGGCTGTGAACCATGTTACATTGTGGTGTTAGCATTTGTGCTTTCTATTCTTCCTTTGCATTTGTCTTAATTGTTTATATTAGTATATTCCGCTAGCGCTAATAGTGTTTGTAGATGAGCAATCAATGAACGACTATCATCATCTATGATAAAGGCTATTCACACCCCTCTAACCGACCATCGATCCCCTACAAGTGGTATCAGAGCCAAGTCGCTTGTCGAGGACTAACTGCCGCAACAAGCACTTCATCAAGAGATGGCCGGCTCCAACATTCACCCACCGAAGTTCGAGGGGGAATTCTCTTGGTGGAAGAAGCGAATGGAGGTATTTTTCGAAACCGATTTCGAGATTCTATTAATAATGGAAAATGGTTTCGAAATACCTAGGGATGAAGAAGGGGAGCCATTGGAGAAATCAAGGTGGAGTAAGTGGCAAAGGGAAGAGTACTTGGAAAACTCAAAGGCAAAGCATCACCTCTACAACGTACTCCCCCAACAAGAAGTGAATCGAATAGGGGAGTGTGCAAGTGCCAAGGAGATGTGGGAGAAGCTCATAGAGATTCATGAAGGCACATCCGAGGCCAAACTAGCAAGGAGAGATGTCCTACGCTCCCAATTAAGCAACATTAAACTCGAAAAGGGAGAGAAGGTAAAATCTCTACATTCTAGGTTTAAAGAAATTTTAACCGGTTTGACAAGTATAGGGGAGAAACTTTCGAACCGGGATATGCTTATGAAAGCAATCAATGCTTTTCCCCGGTCCTCAAGATGGAGCTCAATGGTGGACTCCTTCTACATGTCGAAGAACCTAGAAGTGAGTACCTTGGAGGAGTTCTTCTCAACCATAGAGCTCCATGAAACAAGGCTTGAAGGAGTAATGGAAGAGTCAAGCATCAAGCCATCAAGAGGAGTGGCACTATTAGCCAACAAGGGGAAGAAGAAGATGGAGACTGTTGGGATGTATACTGAAAGCCTAGCCTTTTGTATGGACATCTTTATTTTGAAATAAGAATCATCTGATCATTGTTTGCACTTTATATTTATTATATGTGTGTATATTGTCTAATACTCTACATTGTAGATAACGTGGTGCTTGGTAAGGCACAGAAGATCATGTTATCAGTTCCTTGTAGAATATAAGTATAGGCTCACAACCAAGATGGTCTTGGATAAACCATTGGCATGGTTGTAGTGTGATTTGGTATTGATTTATCTTGACCATAGAATTACACTAGTACATTTTGTGTGTATTGAGCAGGACCGACATAGAGGTGATTCAATCTATTGCTGACTATATAATTGAATCAGACCTCGGGTATTATGTTGCACATGCTCTGAATCCCGATATAATAACGGGCACATGTACTTAGTATTTATTTCTTTGATTTACTAATGGGTGAGATTTATAGATTAAATCAATAGGCCCGGTAAGTTGGGAAATGATATTATTTACATGGTGTGCCGTTGATTATAGAAGGAAACCGTGTCCTATATATTAGGTTGATGATGTCCCCTTGAGGAGCTCATAAGGTTTATCATGTAAACCCCGTGGGTTGACTTAGTCAACATGATAATAAGGTTGAGTGGTACTACTCGAGGAGTTAGATGTTAATTAATTGATGGTCAGTAAATCAATTAATTGATGGACATTCGATATCTTAAACACGGGGAGATAGTTGTGCAAATAATATATGGAGCCCATATAAATGGGGGTTGGTGAGGTAGATCAATGATGATCCTCTAGTGGAATGAAACATCATTGATGGATCAAGTTTGTTTGGTTCCGATCCATCGGGTGGCCAAGATCCAACTCCTCCTCATGGTCCCTATCGTAGCCTTAATAAAACCTCATGGAGCCTAGATCCAATGATGGAACATAAAACCTTAGATCCGACGATTGGGATGAAACCCTAGATCCGACGGTTGGGATGAAACCCTAGATCTGACGGTGGAGACTAAGTCTCTAGATTCGACGGTGGAGATTGAAAGGAGGCCTAAGCCTAACTCTATAAAAGGAGGGCTAAGGGCTTGGGCGCGCGCGAGAGAGAGATACATATCAAGAAGAAGGAGATTAGGGTATTTTGGCTTGGGCAGCTAGGGTTTGGAAAAAGGTTTGGGCGGCAATCCTTGGAAGGATTAAGGTTTGTTTCCTTCTCTTCCTAATTGGTAGCCGGCGCCCATCTTCTTCCTCCTTTCTTTGGTCGGCGCCCATACCCATTATTCCTTCTCCCTCTCTCCTTGGTGGCCGGCGACAACCTTTCTTCAAGGTTGGCCGACGCTCAATTATCTACTCCTTGGCCGGCGGTAACCTTTCTTCAAGGTTGGCCGGCGCTCAATTATCTACTCCTTGGCCGGCGGCTATATCAAGCTCCTTGGCTTGGTGGTCGGTTCTAGATAGGAGAAGGAGTTTTTGTTTGCTTCTTCTCTTTGTTCAGAGTGAGCAAGGAAGGGAAGAACGTGATCTAGGAGGCTTCAACTCGTGGAGGATCTTCGCCCACACGACGTCCACGAGGAGGATGGGACATACGGTAGAAGACCAAGAGGTATAAAAGTTTTACAAACTTTATTCTTGATCCTCTTATGATAAGATATGCTAGCTTATGTTCTTTATGTTAGTATGTGTTGATTATACTAGTTTGCATTTGTTTGTATTTGTATAATCATGGACCTCGATAAGAAACACAAAAACCGGCGATCTGTTCGTCGTCTCTTCCGCGGCTAACCGACTAGAAGAGTTGATTGCTTGAATAACAAGTTTGCTCAAGCGATCGCTCGAGTCGTTGGCACGATGACGAAACGGTTGTGCTTCGGAAACTCATCCCGTCCGGATTAGTTTTAGTTGATAAAATTTTAATCCGGGGACATGGGAGGCAATAAGACTCCGACGCAACCAATGGCACTCCCTTCAAATGGTATCAGAGCCAAGGTTTTCAGTTTTGTGTGTTTTGGATTCAGTTACTTTCATGCACATATCATATATTGAGTATGTCGGATAATAGTAGGATGTGCGCAGACTAACTTTTTGGTTGCAGGCATAAGATCCGACTATTATAGCTATATGTGTGTATGTGATTGTTTGTGTGTGATTGTATGTATATCATTTGAATCCTCGGGGTTGACGAGGCTAGATTAGTATTTAATTTTTGTAATTAAATATGACATTGTTTAGCCGATCATTCTAGTTTACTTTCGATCTAGATAGTTTGTACACTCCTTCGTGGAGTATAGGATCGATGGATGTAAATTAAAATGATATATCTCGGCTCGGACCTGTTTTGTTGCTTGCACACGGAAAAGGTGGAGCGGACGAGGTGGAGACACGGCGGGATGCATATTGGAGAACAAAGCCATAATAGTTGGAAAAATTCTATTTTTTTCCATAATTATTGCTGATTTGTTTTATATGCATGTTGTGTGTGCTTGAAAATTCCTCATTTTCAATTTACTAAGTGGGAGAGGGATATTTTAATTAATTCCCGCGGTCTCCATTACAATTCGACGTGTGATGCAACAAACTTGCGTGTACGCTCTGAGTGCCTTCCTCCCCATCAGATGAGTTTATTTGCGGATCACTAGGTCAAATATGGTTATAGGAAATTATTTAGGAGCGTGTGTACTTTCCCGTCGGTAAGGCACATAATCCGAGATAATTGCCTTAGTATCGAGTAATGGTAAACACTTAGATGCAAATAAAGGTATCCTCCCCATCGGAGTCACTGCTTTTATTTGTAGGGCCTAAGAGGAACCAACTATTAATTTTATTTGTCAAAAAGTAAGGTTGACAAGATAATAAAATTAATGGGTAAAACCTCCTCTTCCAAATGTAGAATTCGTATACGTCCACACTATCGTGGCATGCGATATTCTTGGTATTTTGAGGTGTTGGTTGATTTCGGAATTTTATTGTTTTGAGGAATCAATAATATTTGAAATCTAATATTTTGATCATTGTGATTCTTAGGATTTTCAAATGGTTTTTAACCCACTTCTTTGTGATCTTTAAAGAAAATAAACTTACTGGAATAAAATACATTGATTGGAAAAGAAATTTGGATATTGTCTTAACTGTCGAGGAGTACAAGTATGTGCTCTTCGATGAGTGTCCTCCTAAGCCTGCGGATGATTCTGGGGAAAAGAAACTTTTCGGATACCAGAATCGGGCTGCTAGGCAGGAAGCCATGGTTGCTCAGAAGGTTTCTACTTCTAAGTCGAAAGGCAAGAAGAAGAAGAAACAAGGTGGAGCAAAGGTGGTGGGTGGACCTCAGGGAGGAGTGAAGAAGCCGAAAGGCAAGTGCTTCACTTGTAAGAAGACTGGACATGGGAAGAAAGACTGCCCCAACCTAAAGCAGAACAAAGGTATATCTTCTGACTTAGTCGTTGAAACATGTTTAGTGGTGTTATCTACCAGTACCTGGTGTGTAGATACGGGAGCCACTGATCATGTCTGCAATTCTTTGTAGGGGTTCCAGGAAACCCGACGACTAGCTGAAGGAGAAATTACCGTCTACATGGGCAATGCTACAAAGGTGGCGGCTATTGCAGTGGGAGACGTTCATTTATCGTTTGATAGAAATAAAGTTTTGGTTTTGAGAAATTGTCTTTATGTACCTACATTTAGAAAGAATTTAATTTTGGTTTCTAAATTGTTTATGGATGGATATTACATTTCTTTTAATGAGAGTTGTTATAAAAGAAATAGAGATTATCTTTTCATGTACATTGGTTGGCAATTTGTATACTCTTGAACCAAAAGCTCCCACGATGCATATAGAAGTTAATAACTCATCTTCTAATTCTAATAAGAGAAAAGAACCTTCGAAGATGAACCAAACATATCTTTGGCATCTAAGGCTTGGTCATATTAACCTGAGTAGAATTCAAAGGTGATAGCTAATGGACCTTTGGGTTCATTAGTAGTGGAGGATCTCCCAACCTGCGAATCTTGCTTGGAAGGTAAAATGACCAAGAGGCCTTTCAAGGCCAAGGGGCATAGAGCCAAAGATGTGTTAGAATTGGTTCATTCTGATTTGTGCGGTCCTATGTCTATCCAGGCTAGAGGTGGTTTTGAATATTTCGTCTCTTTTATAGATGATTATTCAAGATATGGATACATTTACTTGATGCGCAAAGTCTGAATGCTTTGACAGTTCAAAGAATTCAAGGTCGATGTGGAGAACCGTCGAAGGTAAAAGTATCAAGACCTACGATCGATCGTGGTGGTGAGTACCTCTTGGGAGAGTTTAGGAATTACTTATCGGAGGTGGGATTCAATCCCAATTATGCACTTTTGGCACACCCAGTAGAATGGTGTAGCGGAGGCGAAGGAATAGGACTCTTATGGAGATGGTTAGATCGATGATGAGTTATTCTAGGTTGCGATTCGTTACGGGGTATTTGCTCTGGATACGATGGTATATTCGAACTTGGTTCCATCTAAATCAGTGCCTTCTACCCCATAGAATTGTGGGTGGTAGCCTAGTCTAAGACATATTCGGATATGGGGAGTCCGACATATGTCTTTGAAGGCGATCTTTGGTAAGTTGGAATCTCGTGCAAGTGTGCATGTTGTGGGCTACCTAGAGGCGAAAGGTGGTTTGTTTTATAATCCTAGAGATCGGAGGGTGATCGTTAGCACGAATGCCAGATTTCTAGAGGAGGATTATGTAATGAACCACAAGCCCAAGAGTAGGATTGTTCTTGAGGAGTTGACAGGGGAAGTCCCGACTTCAGTACCACCGGTACAAGAGGATATACCATAAGTCACTGCACTGCGTGTCACAGAGGATACACAGGTGATACCTCGTCGTAGTGGGAGGTTGTTAGACAACTGATAGATTCATGTTCTTGGGAGAGTCTTGGACTTAGTCACAGTGAACATGAACTGATCCACTGGACATATGGCGAGGCACTCCAAGATAGAGATCACGGTATCTTGGCAAAGAGCGATGAATTCTGAGATAGAATCTATGGATTCTAATCAGGTCTGGGAGCTAGTAGAGCCACCCGATGGTGTAAAAGCCATTGGATGCAAGTGGATCTACAAAAGAAAGAGAGGAGTAGATGGGAAGGTTGAGACCTTCAAATCTAGGCTTGTTGCGAAAGGGTATACTCAGAAAGAGGGTATCGATTATGAGGAGAATTTTTCGCCGGTAGATATGCTTAAGTCTATCCGGATTCTCTTATCTATAGCTGTTCATATGGATTATGAGATTTGACATATGGATGTCAAGACATCTTTCCTTAACGGAAGTCTTGAGGAGAACAACTATATGCAGCAGCCAGAGGGATTCATTGCTAAAGGCAAAGAGCATCTAGTGTGTAGGCTTAATCGGTCCATTTATTGATTGAAGCAAGCTTCGAGATCTTGGAACATCTGTTTTGATGAGGTAATCCAGTCATATGGATTTATTCAAAGTCCGGATGAGCCATGTGTATACAAAAGATGTGACGAAAATGTAGTGGTATTTCTTGTACTATACGTAGATGACATTTTGTTAGTTGGCAACAATATCAAAGTGTTATCAGACGTAAGGGTATGGTTGTCCAAACAGTTTGACATGAAGGACTTGGGAGAAGTGGGACACATCCTTGGGATCAAGGTGATAAGGGATCGCAAGAAAAGGATGTTGTGCTTATCTCAAGCTTCATACATTGACACTATCCTTGCTCGTTTTAGCATGCAGAACTCCAAGAAAGGTTTTCTACCTTTTATGCATGGAGTACCTTTATCTAAAGAGATGTGTCCCAAAACATCAAAGGAGATAGAGGAGATGAAGACGGTTCCTTATGCTTCGGCAGTAGGAAGCCTCATGTATGCTATGCTATGTACGAGACCAAATATCTGCTTTACCGTGGGCATGGTTAGCAGATATCAGAGTAATCCTGGACAGGGACATTGGACTGCGGTAAAGCATATATTGAAGTACCTGAGAAGGACTAGGGATTATATGCTGGTTTACCGGGCAGATCAATTAGTCCCTGTGGGTTACACGGATTCTGATTTCTAATCAGATAGGGACAACAATAAGTCTACCTCGGGGTTTATGTTTACTTTTGGAGGTGAAGCCATAGTATGGAGGAGTGTCAAGCAGAAATGCGTGGCGGACTCTACCATGGAAGCTGAGTATGTGGCAGTCTCTGAGGCAGCCAAGGAAGCTGTATGGCTCAGGAACTTCTTGATGGACTTGGATGTGATTCCTGGTTTGCCCAGAACTATCACAATTTATTATGATAACAGTGGTGCAGTTGCAAACTCGAAGGAACCACGAGCCCATAAGGCAAGTAAACACATAGAGCGCAAGTACCACCTGATACGAGAGATCGTAAAGCGAGAAGAAGTAGCTGTCGCCAAGATTGCATCAAAGGATAACCTGGCGGATCCATTCACTAAGGCCCTTCCAGCGAAAGCGTTTGATAGGCATGTGGAGGACATGGGGATCAGATGTATGGCAGTGTGATGACAGCATAGTCTTTTAGTATAAGTGGGAGATTGTTAGGATGTATACTGAAAGCCTAGCCTTTTGTATGGACATCTTTATTTTGAAATAAGAATCACATGATCATTGTTTGCACTTTATATTTATTATATGTGTGCATATTGTCTAATACTCTACATTGTAGATAACGTGGTGCTTGGTGAGGATAGAAGATCATGTTATCAGTTCCTTGTAGAATATAAGTATTGGCTCACAACTAAGATGGTCTTGGACAAACCATTGGCATGGTTGTAGTGTGATTTGGTATTGGTTTATCTTGACCATAGAATTACACTAGTACATTTTGTGTGTATTGAATAGGACCGACATAGAGGTGATTCAATCTATTGCTGACTATATGTTTGAATCAGACCTCGGGTATTATGTTGCACATGCTCTGAATCCCGATATAATAACGGACACATGTACTTAGTATTTATTTCTTTGATTTACCAATGGGTGAGATTTACAGATTAAATCAATAGGCCCAGTAAGTTGGGAAATGATATTATTTACATGGTGTGTCGTTGATTATAGAAGGAAATCGTGTCCTATATATTAGGTTGATGATGTCCCCTTGAGGAGCTCATAAGGTTTATCATGTAAACCCCACGGGTTGACTTAGTCAACATGATAATAAGGTTGAGTGGTACTACTCGAGGAGTTAGATGTTAATTAATTGATGGTCAGTAAATCAATTAATTGACGGACATTTGATATCTTAAACACGGGGAGATAGTTGTGCAAATAATATATGGAGCCCATATAAATGGGGGTTGGTGAGGTAGATCAATGATGATCCTCTAGTGGAATGGAACATCATTGATGGATCAAGTTTGTGTGGTTCCGATCCATCGGGTGGCCAAGATCCAACTCCTCCGAATGGTCCCTATCGTAGCCTTATTAAAACCTCATGGAGCCTAGATCCAATGATGGAACATAAAACCCTAGATCCGACGGTTGGGATGAAACCCTAGATCCGACGGTTGGGATGAAACCCTAGATCCGACTGTTGGGATGAAACCCTAGATCCGACGGTTGGGATGAAACCCTAGATCCGACGGTTGGGATGAAACCCTAGATTCGACGGTGGAGACTAAGTCTCTAGATCCGACGGTGGAGATTGAAAGGAGGCCTAAGCCTAACTCTATAAAAGGAGGGCTAAGGGCTTGGGTGTGAGAGAGAGAGATACATATCAAGAAGAAGGAGATTAGGGTTTTTTGGCTTGGGCGGCTAGGGTTTGGGAAAAGGTTTGGGCGGCAATCCTTGGAAGGATTAAGGTTTGTTTCCTTCTCTTCCTAATTGGTAGTCGGCGCCCATCTTCTTCCTCCTTGCTTTGGCCGGCGCCCATACCCATTATTCCTTCTCCCTCTCTCCTTGGTGGCCGACGGCAACCTTTCTTCAAGGTTGGTCGGCGCTCAATTATCTACTCCTTGGCCGGTGGCAACCTTTCTTCAAGGTTGGCCGGCGCTCAATTATCTACTCCTTGGCCGGCGGCTATATTAAGCTCCTTGGCTTGGTGGTCGGTTCTAGATAGGAGAAGGAGTTTTTGTTTGGTTCTTCTCTTTGTTCAGAGCGAGCAAGGAAGGGAAGAACGTGATCTAGGAGGCTTTAACTCGTGGAGGATCTACGCCCACACGACATCCACGAGGAGGATGGGGCATACGGTAGAAGACCAAGAGGTATAAAAGTTTTACAAACTTTATTCTTGATCCTCTTATGATAAGATATGCTGGCTTATGTTCTTTATGTTAGTATGTGTTGATTATACTAGTTTGCATTTGTTTGTATTTGTATAATCATGGACCCCGATAAGAAACACAAAAACCGGCGATCCGTTCGTCGTCTCTTCCGCGGCTAACCGACTAGAAGAGTTGATTGCTTGAACAACAAGTTTGTTCAAGCGATCACTCGAGTCGTTGGCACGATGGCGAAACGGTTGTGCTTCGGAAACTCATCCCGTCCGGATTAGTTTTAGTTGATAAAATTTTAATTCGGGGACATGGGAGGCAATTAGACTCCGACGCAACCAATGGCACTCCCTTCAGAGACTCCTTCCTCTTTCGATGAAGCCTCCTCCTCCTCCTCCATGGATAGCACGGAAGAAGCTTATATGGTAAGGAAGGTACGACATGCATTAAAAGGTTTTAAATTTAACAAATCTCATGATAGGGGGAAAAGGCCAAGGAGGAAAATAATTTGCTACAATTGCCAACAAGAGGGACACATAAGAGATAATTGTCCACTCTTGACCAAGAGAAAAGAAGAGAGGAGAAAGAAAGAAGAAAAGAAGAAGGGGGGCAAGAAGAAGGAAGAAGATAGGAAGGCCAAAGAAAAGAGGAAGGCCAAAGCACTCAAAGCAAGGAAATGGGATGATCCTTCTTCATCATCATCATCATCCGAAGAAGAAGAACGTGTCTACTCAAACCTTGCCCTAATGGCAATAGACGACCTAGACTCAACCTCCTCCTCCGAGCAAGAAGAAAGAAGCACTAGTGAGGAGATCTCAAGTGAAGGGGGAGCTTCATCCTTATCATCATCGAAATCAGAGGAAGAGGACATGGAGACTATGGTAACGAATCTCTCACCAAATAAAATAGTTTCCATGATTTCTAGCCTTACTAAGGATTTATTTAGGGCTAAGAAAAAGAACAAATGCATGCTAGATCAAATTAAGGACTCAGAAGAAAAATTAGAAAAAACATGCTTAAATATTAATGATAATATTTCCTCTAGTCTCAATGATGCATGCTCACATGATAACTATATGCCTTTTAATGTTAGTGATGCATGTATGGATGAAAATAGGGTTTTAAGGGAAAAGGTAGACCATTTAACCAAAGCCCTAGAAAAATTCACCATTGGCTCCAACACCCTTAATATGATTATAGGGAGCCAAAGAGCAGGCTTTAATAAGAAAGGCCTAGGATATAAGGAAAATAAAAATGAAAAGGCCTATAAATGTTTAATTGCTAGGGGTCAAGATAAAAAGAAAACAATAGCTAGAAAATGGATCCCTAAGGAATTTTTAGTGAACCCCATAGGAAAGAATTTGTATTGGGTTCCTAAATCCATCCTTAAGGGTTAGGAAAACCCTAGGATAGTCAACCATGTGGACTTTAACTATATCAAATTATTTGGTTGACTTAGGATGACGGGACTAAATTTTTAGCATAGTGTTGGGTGATGATAATGTGCCCATAAATTGATAATAATGCTTAAATCATGATAGTCAATGTAATTGTTATATATGTTTGCAATCATGATTTATTATCTTGACATTTAACATATAATCATGGGCAATAGGGTTCAAATCATGCTCTAGGTGATATTTGACTTTTTATCATGATTATATATCCAATGCATGATTACAAATTGATGAATACATTAGTTTCATGATCAATACATATATGTCTTTATGATCATGTGGGTTTTTAGGATGATACTTAACCATGGATAGAAATGCATAAAAATTATGGTTAAGTATATACAAATATCTTTAGGAACATCTCACACTCACTATAGGCTACCTTGATTGAAAACATAGCATGAGTGAGATGATAGGATGATACTAATAGCCCACTAATGCCTATGGCATTTAGATGGTCATTTTAAAGTCTCAAAATAGTAATAATAGACCAATCATGGGGAAGGCTTATATTTAATTCATAGACATATTGCCCAAAGATCATGGTTGGATATTTCAAATGTTTTGAAAACCATTTCTTGTTTCATAAACTGAACTTTCATGTTTTGAAAAGCTTCAAGCCAAAACTAGGCTTTAAAATTTATACAAACTTTAGATATTTTCCAACTTTTGAGATTTTGCCTAATTTTCAAAAATATAATGATTTTTTATGGAAAACTATTTTTCATTGATAAAGGAACTTACAAGAAATGTGTTCCCCAAATTTCATGATTTTTCGAATTTTATAAAAAAATTTATGCATTTATGAAATTCAACCCGAAAATCAAAAAATTCTGAAATCAGAGTGCCAGTCGACTGGTAGTCTGAACCAGTCGACTGATCGACTGAAAACTTTCCCAGTAACCTCTTTTATCAGATTGTAAGGCATGTTTTGGTAATTTTTGTTTCCTAGACTTGATGCCATGTTTGAATAACTTAGTTTAATCTTTTTGATGGTGTCAAAGGGGGAGAAATATGTATGTTTAAGTAAGTTGTATTAAGGGGGAGAATTGCATTTAGGGGGAGTTTCATCTATTAAGGAGGAGAGTTGATAATCATGTTTATTTACATGCCTTCTTACCTTAATATTTTTATCAAATATTTTACCTAACTTAAACGGATTTCCACACATCAAAAAGGGGGAGATTGTTAGGGCAATCAATCCGTGATATGATTTTGATGTGTGTGGCAAAGGGTTTAAGTTAGGATGATTAGATTTGATATGTGCATTGAAGTCTTGCATAACTTAGTAATTCGCACATGAAGCATTGGCGAGTTTCACCTCTCATGACTCGGTCCTTGAATCGGTGAAGGATGGCTTTGCGGAAGTCGTGCGCTTGGAGCATCCGAGGGACCGTCGGACGAGGAGCATTGGAGTGAAGCTGGAGGAAGTAGACTTCAGGGCGAGACGTGAAGGATGGTGCTGTAGAGCCGTGCGGTTGGCGCATCTGAGAGATGTGGTCAGACGAAGACAACTTCAGAGGCGAGGGACTTCAAGAAATGAGAGTGAGTGAATGTAATCCGGGAAGGGGTAGTGCGCTTAGGTGAAACTTGGCCAATTGACTAAGTGTCGGATGGGATTTCCCAACATCAGTCTATTAGTATAAGCCCTTAGTGCCAATTATGAGATGATTGATGAGGGAGACTTTTGTATTATATTCTTGCATTAATAATGGCAAAGATTGATTATTATATTTCTTTATGCGTGTGCCAGCTAAATAAATATAATAATGCCCATGAATAGTAGGTTATTATCTACAGTATATCAATTGGTAGAATTGATTATGAGAAGCTGTAGAGAACACTATTCTTAAATATTCCTAGTCGAGTATTGTATTAATAGACAAGGGCTATATTGATACATTGAGACTAGCATATAGGTCAATGGATGACTTGATCTCACAAGTCATGGATATGTGATATCACATTGATACATGAGTATATATATTGGAGACTATATATACTGAATTGACCCACCATGAGAAAGTATCATGGATCATTATATGAGTGTCATATACTTTCTCATGTGACTATTGGTGTGAATAGTCCTTAGACCTGAAGTCACTACGGTTCCCTACATAAGGAGTTATGTACTTTGGTATCGTCTAACATCACACCGTAATTGAGTGACTATAACGGCGATCACTGAGTATGTAACGAATTATGCGGAGGGATGTGAGTGATGTAGATGAGATCTATCCCTCCCATATGACGGGAGTGATATCTTTGGCCTCTTGATAGAGTAGGACCACGAAATGCATGGCCATGCTCAAATGAGTCAATATGAGATATTGAGCTCATTTGTTTGACTGAGTCTACTTGGGGATCAAGAAACATAAAGATTGATAAGAGGGTGACACGGTCTATGCCTCATTGATCGATCTGAGATATCAAGGATAGAAGGACACTGTCATATGATAATAGTCACGGAAGAGGTTGTCGGATCTCGACATTCTCATCACTCGGGTAGCAATGATGTATTGCTAGATGCCGCTCATTGCTTATGTATCTAAAATGGTTTTGGATACATTTCCAACGTTATGAGAGCCTATAGGGTCACACACAAAGAACATATTATTTTGGAGAGGAAATCATTTTGGTTTGACTAAAATGAATTATTAGTTAATTGGATTAACTAGAATGAGTAAGACTCATTACTTGGCTAAATTTGAGTTGGACTCAAATTGGTTTATGTTGAGTTAGACTCAAGTCAAACCAAGAGAAGAAGGCTAAAATGATTAATCATAATTAATCATGTAATACACGAATTAATCATGTAATACACGAATTAATAATGTAATACACGAATTAATAAATGGGGTTTTAAATGGGATTTAAAAGCTTATTAATGTGCATTTAATGAGCATTAATTGACTTCCTTTCTTTTACCATGGAGAATAAGGAAGTGCATTTAATGTCTCATTAAGGTGTATTATTGTTTCTTCTTCTTCTTCAACGTGAGAATGAAAAACAAATTGAATCTAATTTTTTTGGTTCTCAAAAGCCAAGTATAGAGTGAAAAAGAGAGACCTTGGCGTGGCTGCTAGCATAACTGAAAGGGTTTACCTCTTCTCTCCAAGATCGTGTGTGTGTGCACCGTAGAGGCGTGGACATTCTAACCACGCTGAGATCCGCAAGTGTTGCTGACTGGAATTCGAAGGGCACGCTTCGAAGGTAATCTCGATTCCTATAAGATAGAATCGATAATAGAAACGAGTATGTTTTTTTTTGCTTGGATCTCTGGAGGGATCCTAAGTTTTCCGCTGTGAATTTTGTTTATCGCTCGGGATCCCTACACAGTCGACTGTCATGTCATGGAAGTTGACTACTCTAAGTCAACTATGATTCGACTAGTGTTCGAGTCCGGTTCATGTGCCAACAGTCGACTACCATGGATTGACAGTCGACTGCCGAGACCACCAGTCAACTGATCGGAGCATTAGTCGACTGGTCACAAGGGTTTTGAGCACAAAATGGTGAGCAGTCGAGTGCTCGCTTTCGGCACTCGACTAGCAGCTCCATCAGTCGACTGATGGGAAGATCAGTCAACTGATGTAGGAGTCGTTGGTAGGAATCCAACGTGGAAGAAGCCGTTATTGGGCAATGGCTACAGGATCAGTCGACTGATTGGGGCATCAGTCGACTGCTGCTGTTAATGGGAAGAAATTCCCTTTCTCTATAAAGAGAAGGGGTGAGGGACTTTGAGAGGTTAATGCTTGAACTCCTAACAACTCTCAAAGTGCCCTAAACGTTTTCCACTCTTCTTACTTGCTATTATTCCATTCTATTGTAAGAAAAGAGATTGTAAGAAAGGTTACCTCCACCTAGCTTTGTGCAAAGGAGAGAATAGTGAAAGCTTGAGGCGTGATTCACCTTGGACGAATCGGACCTTGGATTAGCGGCGAGGCCGTGAACCATGTTACATTGTAGTGTTAGCGTTTGTGCTTTCTATTCTTCCTTTGCATTTGTCTTAATTGTTTATATTAGTATATTCCGCTTGCGCTAATAGTGTTTGTAGACGAGCAATCAACGAATGACTATCATTGTCTATGATAAAGGCTATTCACCCCCTCTAGCCGACCACCGATCCCCTACATAATTGACTTTTGCATTTTTGCAAAGGTCTTCTCTAATTTCTCAATCCTTGACCTCAAGGCTTGGTTTTCCAATTCTAGTTGTCCAATTTTTGATTTTGCATTTTTTTTTTGGACATTGTTTTTCTTAGGCATATGTCTAGTCCATTAAGGGTTAAAACCTAGTTGGTCTTCTATTTTCTTGATAGATTCCCTAGGTAATGTTTTTCTAGGGACATTGGTCCCAAATTTCTCCTTATTTGAAAAGTTTACACTCTTAGCACCTAAACAAAAATATTTGTTATTCCTAGCATGCTTTTCATGAGTAATAGCAACATTATTAACATAACTCCTAGCATATTTTTGCCTATAAATTAAAATAGAAGCATTATTGAATTTTACCTTAGGGTTTACCTTAGAGGTTCCCACTATATGTGTAGACAACACCAAAAACTCTCTATGGCCGGCCACTCCATGGAGCCTTTTATAGGGTTGGAAAAACCCTTCCACCTCCTTCACATTCAATGCAATCCATTGCATTGAGACACACTCAAAAAGGATTTGGCTTCCTTGTTTGGCCGGCCACTTAAGGAGACAAAACCATTTTGTTTCCTTCCACCTTAACTAGCTTAGGTGGATGCTTAGGTGGCATGCTTATGTGGCATTCTTATGTGGCATTCATGCATGTTGAATTAATCTTATTAATTCAATTAAGCTTATGTTATCATATTGAATTAATCTTATTAATTCAATTAAGCTTATGTTATCATATTGAATTAATCTTATTAATTCAATTAAGGTAACATATTGAATTAATCTCATTAAATCATTTAGCTAAAATTCTCATTAAGCTTAAAGTCCAAAAACCATTTTGTACTTAAGCTTATTCCCATATTATTCTAGTCAAACTAGAATACTCTAATTCCTCTAATTATCATGCTCTTTGTGTGTGACCCTATAGGCTCTCATAACGTTGGCAGTGGACCTAAACTCTTTTAGATACACAAGCAATGAGCGGCATCTGATCTAGCAATACATCATTGCTACCCAAGTTCTGAGATAAGTCAAGATCCGACTAACCTTTCGTGACTACTATAATATATAGTGTCCTTCTATCCTTGATATCAGATTGATCAATGAGGCATAGGCCGTGTCATCCTCGATCAATCTATGTGTTTCTTGATCCTGAGTAAACTAACTCAAACAAATGAGCTCAATATCTCATATTGACTCATTCGAGCATGGCCATGCGTTTTAGTAGTTCTACTCAATCAAGGCCCACCGATATCACTCGTCATATGGAAGGGATAGATCCCATCTACATCACTCACATCCCTCCGCATAATTTGTTACATACCCGATGTCGCTTTATGGTCCACCTATTCTACGGGTGACGCGTTTGACGATACCAAAGTACATAACTCCTTATGTAGGGAACCATAGTGACTTCAGGTCTAAGGACTATTCATACCAATAGTCACATGAGAAAGTTTATGACACTCATATAACGATCCATGAAACTTTCTCATGGCGGGTCAGTTCAGTATATATTCTCCAATATATACCCATGTGTCAACTTGATATCATATATCCATGACTTGTGAGATCAAGTCATCAATTGACCTACATGCTAGTCTTTATGTATTAATATTGCCCTTGCATATTAATACTCGACTAGGAACATTTAGGAAAGTGTTCTCTACAGCCTCTCATAATCAATTCTGCCAATTGATGTGCTGTAGATAAGAACCTACTTTTCTAGGGCATTATTATATTTAAATTAGCACAAGCAAGATGTAAATATAATAACCAATCCTTTGCCTTTATAGAATATGATACAAAAATGTTCCCTATTCAACCATCACATGATTGGTTCTAGGGCTTTAACTAACAATCTCCCACTAGCACTAGTACCAATCACTATGATATCTAATACCTAGTGACCTAGTGTGACCATCATGCTTCCTCTGTGCCAAAGCCTTGGTCAATGGATCTGCGATGTTAGCTTACATCTCTGCATATCCTCACATCTCCTCTATCGATGATCTCTCGAATGAGATGGAAGCGCCGCGATATGTGTTTGGTCGCCGATGTGATCGAGGTTCCTTAGCACTGCAATAGCCCCATTGTTGTCACAATAGAGGTCTATTGGATCTCGCAATGCTAGGAACTACCCCAAGTTCAGCGATGAACTTGCGAGCCAAAGCCTCCTTTCTTTGCATCGGATCCAATATACAGAACTTTGTTATGCTTGAACTCTTCCGACTCACGGCTCCACCATTCAGCAAAACACGTACCCGATTGCGATCTATAGTCATCCTTGTGCTGTTTGGAAGCTTGCATCAACGTAACCCTTCTGATTAGCTCCTCATTGCCTCGAATATCGGAAATATTCTTTCGTTCTTCGTAAGTACTTAAGAATATTTTTGAGCTATCCATGACTTTCACCGATCGATCGTATTTACTCGTCATGCTCAAAGCATACGAGGCGTCGACAGTACAAAGCATGGCGTACATGATAGACCCTATAGGCGATGCATAAGGGATCTTATCCATGCGATCTCTCTCCTCCTTAGAAGAGGGACATTGAGTCTTGAAAGACTCACACCATGTGATAAAGCGAAACCCTTTCTTAGAATTTTGCATAGCAAAACGATCTAGCACTTTATCAATGTATGTACTCTGACTTAGGCCAAGTAATCTTTTAGATCTATCTCTATAGATCTTGATGCCTAGAATATAGGCAGCTTCACCTAAGTCCTTCATCGAGAAACAATTCCCTAACCACATCTTCACAGACTGGAGTGAGGGAATATCATTTCCGATGAGAAGTATGTCATCTACATACAAGACAAGAAATACAACTGTGCTCCCACTATTTCTCTTGTAGACACAAGGCTCATCTTCATTCTTGATGAAACCAAACTCTTTGATTGCATCATCGAATCGAAGATTCCAGCTTCGAGAGGCTTGCTTTAGTCCATAAATGGACCTTTGCAGTTTGCATACCTTTCTAGGATGCTTTGGATCTTCAAAACCCTCAGGCTGTGTCATGTACACATCCTCGAGTAGCTTTCCATTCAGCGGTTTTGACATCCATCTGCCGGATCTCATAATCATGGTAGGTCGAATAGCAAGTATGATCCGAATGGATTTAAGCATCGTGGGTGAAAAGGTTTCTTCATAGTCAATACCATGAATTTGTTTGAATCCTTTAGCCACCAATCTACCTTTATAGGTATGCTTATTGCCATCCATGTCAGTCTTTACTTTAAAGACCCACTTACACCCAATGGGTTTTACCTCTTCAGGTGGATCAACCAAAGTCCATACTTGGTTAGTGTACATGGATTCCATTTCGGATCTCATGGCCTCTAGCCATTTCTCAGAATCTGGGCTCATCATAGCTTCTTGATAGGATGTAGGCTCGTCAAGATCGATAAGCAATACTTCACCGTTGTCAGTCAAGAGAAAAGAATATCTCTCGGGTTGACGACGGATCCTATTATATCTACGAAGAGGTTGGTCTACTTGAACAGGTGTTTGCTCCACAACTCTTTGGGCAACAAATTCCTCATCCACAACACTTTGTGGTGCCTGTTCATTTTCCATCGAAGCCTTAGTGTTATCATCATCTTGAACTTCTTCAAGATGAATTTTACTCCCACTAGTATTTCTAGAAATAAATTCTCTTTCTAGAAGAAGATTTCTGGCAACAAACACCTTGCCAAGTGTGGGATTGTAAAAGTAATATCCCTTAGTTTCCTTGGGATATCCTACAAAATAACACTTATCTGATTTGGGTCCTAGTTTTATCTGAGACTTGACGTCTAACGTAAGCTTCACAACCCCAAATCTTTATAAAAGACATTTTGGGACTCTTCCCGGTCCATATCGTATATGGTGTCTTTTCTATGGCTTTTGATGGAACGCGATTAAGTGTGGCGGTGTCTCTAGAGCTAAACCCCAAAAGGAAGTAGGTAGATCGATTCGGCATATCATTGATCGTACCATATCTAATAGAGTACGATTTCTCCTCTCGGATACACCATTCCATTGTGGTGTTCGGTGGAGTGAGTTGGGATATTATCCCACACTCGGCCAGTGATCACGAAACTCTTGACTAAGGTATTCACCACCTCGATCGATCAAGTAGCTTAATCGCTTACCAAGTTGGTTTTGTACTTCATTCTTGAATTCTTTGAACTTTTCAAAGGATTACGACTTATGTCTCATCAAATATAAGTAGCCAAATCTACTCATATCATCAGTGAAAGTAATAAAGTACTTATAGCCTCCTCTGGCTTCGACATTGAAAGGGCCACATACATCAGTATGTATGAGTCCTAACAAGTCCGTCGCTCTCTCGCCATGTCCACTAAATGGAGTTTTAGTCATCTTTCATAAAAGACAAGACTCGCATACCTCATATGATTCAAAATCAAATGAGTCCAATAATCCATCTTTATGGAGTTGGGATATGCGTTTTTCATTTATGTGACCTAGCGCGGATGCGAAGATATATGCAGTTCAAATCATTCGATTTGAACCGTTTTATTACGTTATAAATTGGGTTATCTAAATCTAGAACATAGAGACCATTCATAAGTGGTGCATTACAATAGAACATTTCATTTAAATAAATGGAACAACATTTGTCCTTTATTATAAAAGAAAAGTTTTTCTTGTCTAAACAAGATCTGAAATTATGTTCTTTGTTAATGCGTACATAGAAGCACTCCTCTAGTTCTAAGATAAGCCCGATGGGCAAAGACAAAGAATATGTTCCTACATTCTGACAACTTTTCGCCATTGCCTACTCGTAGGTCCACTTCGCCCTTTGCCATTATTCTACTATTTCTCGGTCCTGCACATTAGTACAAATGTGAGATGCACATCCGTATCTAATACCCATGTTGAAGAAATAGATAGATTAACTTCTATAACGTGTATACGAGGCGAAGTCCCACTTCTCTTGTTCTTTACTTCCTCAAGGTAGACTTTGCGATTCCGCTTCCGGTGTCGATCTCACCGCAATGGAAGCGGTCCCTTCCTTAGGTACTTTACCTTTACCCTTTGAAGTGGATGAATTGGCCTTGCCTTTGGCCGGTCTTACCCTTGCCTTTGCGCACCTTTGCCCTTCTTGACCATTAGTACGTTCTTAACTTTCTTTTTGAGATTTTGATTCGATTCTTAACATCTGAGAATCTCGAAAAGGTTTATCAATTTCATTCATGTTATAATTCATGACGCGAATTGATTATATGCTTCCAGCGATTGCGAGGATAACATCGATTGCCAATTCTTGGCTCGGTGGAAAACCTAGTCTTTGAGGTTCTCAGCGTACCCAATCATTTTGTGCGTGAGTTCCTACAGTGTTCCTTCTTGTATCTTGCATGCAAAAGAGCCTTAGACACTTCAAAGCGCTCGTGCCTAGCTTGTCCTTGATATAGTTGTTTCAAATGCTCAACCATATCATAGGCATCCATGTTCTCATGTTGCTTCAAGCTCGAGTTCATGGTGGCAAGCATAAGGCATGACACATCTAATCGTCATCTTGATGCTTCTTATAAGCATCCTTTTCACCGAGTGGCGTGGCGGGTATTTCAGGTAGCCTTTGCTCTAGGACATATAGTTTGCGTTCTTGCTTGAGGATAATCCTCAAGTTCCTATACCGATCAAGAAAGTTTGCTCCATTAAGCTTGTCCTTCTCGAGACGGTCCTAAGTTGAGGTGTGTCGTGTTAGATGACATGGTGATCTACAACATTAAAAATGCAAAGTTAAGTATCATACCTAAATCATTTAATTAGGCCTTTAATTAAATGAGGCTCCCACTAAATTCTCATAGCTACTATTTAGCTATAAATTTATATGGGATAAAGATCCACATCATAATTCGTCTTGAGTTAGCTTTGGCTAATCGCCCAAGACGAAGTATAATTAGGTAGGCAATCTTTTGCCAATTACATCTGATGTAACTCTTTAATAGCTTTGGTTAAGTTTTAGATTAGTTTAGTGTTTATTCCTAAACGACTTCGGTAGTGGCGAGGCACGAGGGCCTTCTTGGATATCGAACAGCGACCACTTCTAAGACAAAGCTGATGTTCGGAAATCACACAAAACTAATGTTAACACTTATGTTCAAAGCTAATATATGCCTCTACTTTCTTAACCAATTAAGAAAACACTTAATTAAGTCTTAACCAAGACTGATAGCGGGACATCACGATTGTCCACTCGCACCCCTCCAAGATAAAATGCATTGCTTTGCTTTGGCAAACCCAATAACAAATGATCGAGGAAGTAGTGAGTACCAACTTTGGTAGGCATATCGTTTAGACTTATTAAGAAATAAACATGTATCATATACATATTAGCATACATCACATATAAGCTAAACTAATCATGCATCACATACAAGCTAAACTAACATGCATCACATACATATTAAACTAACGTGTCAAGGTTATGGCCCTTATTCTACAATCTTCTCAAGCCAATGAAAAGATTGATTGGTCAACCTAGGGATAGCATCTTCTCCTAAGTGCTTCCTTTTGGTTGTCTTGTGTGTTGACTTCCTCCTTGTAACCTCATCTTCCAATGGACCCTCCATCCTTGTTTTGTACATTACAAAAGGAGAAATACTCGAGTTACATTCGAGTCTAAAACTAATTTTACAACAAGAATATTAGGAGAAAGGCACGACACGCAGGCCGTATTAAGAATTACAACACACAATCACAAACTTTTTGGGACTAGGCCATAACCATGCACCATGTCATTTTAACTTTTAAAAGACATTGGATATTTTATTATGTTTGAAAATTTGCTAATGCAATTATCAACTCATAATAAAATTTATCCTACTTCTATATCACATATAAAATAGAGAAAACCTATTTTATACGATCTTTCGCAAGTGGCTCTGATACCACTGTAGGGATCTCTCGTATGCCAAATGGCATATGCACAACGGAAAATAGGATCCCTTCCAAGTGATCCATGCGAAAGCAAACTCGTATAAAATAAATTTCTCTAAACCAAGCCTATCTTATAGGAGAGTTCTACCTTTGTTGCGTGCCCTTTGCAATCCCGCTTTTCCTTTAGTTTGTTGGATCTTTAGCACGTTCAAGTGTCCGTGCCTCTATACGTATCCACACGAGCACGCTCTTGTCTCACAAAAGGAAAACTAGAAGAGCTCTCCTTTACTTCTTGCTAGAGAAGTCCCTAAAGGAGAGGAAGAGAGGGAAAAGGAGAAAGGAAGAAGAAGACTCCTCTTCTTGCTAGCCTACACTCACAAACCCACACAACTAAAGCTTCCACCAAGCTCTCTCACAACCACAACACCAAAAACTCTCTATGGCCGGCCACTCCATGGAGCCTTTTATAGGGTTGGAAAAACCCTTCCACCTCCTTCACATTCAATGCAATCCATTGCATTGAGACACACTCAAAAAGGATTTGGCTTCCTTGTTTGGCCGGCCACTTAAGGAGACAAAACCATTTTGTTTCCTTCCACCTTAACTAGCTTAGGTGGATGCTTAGGTGGCATGCTTATGTGGCATTCATGCATGTTGAATTAATCTTATTAATTCAATTAAGCTTATGTTATCATATTGAATTAATCTTATTAATTCAATTAAGCTTATGTTATCATATTGAATTAATCTTATTAATTCAATTAAGGTAACATATTGAATTAATCTCATTAAATCATTTAGCTAAAATTCTCATTAAGCTTAAAGTCCAAAAACCATTTTGTACTTAAGCTTATTCCCATATTATTCTAGTCAAACTAGAATACTCTAATTCCTCTAATTATCATGCTCTTTGTGTGTGACCCTATAGGCTCTCATAACGTTGGCAGTGGACCTAAACTCTTTTAGATACACAAGCAATGAGCGGCATCTAGCAATACATCATTGCTACCCAAGTTACGAGATAAGTCAAGATCCGACTAACCTTTCCGTGACTACTATAATATATGACCGTGTCCTTCTATCCTTGATATCAGATTGATCAATGAGGCATAGACCGTGTCATCCTCGATCAATCTATGTGTTTCTTGATCACTGAGTAAACTAACTCAAACAAATGAGCTCAATATCTCATATTGACTCATTCGAGCATGGCCATGCATTTTAGTAGTTCTACTCAATCAAGGGGCCCACCGATATCACTCCTCATATGGAAGGGATAGATCCCATCTACATCACTCACATCCCTCCGCATAATTTGTTACATACCCAGATGTCGCCTTTATGGTCCACCTTACGGGTGGCGTTTGTGATACCAAAGTACATAACTCCTTATGTAGGGAACCATAGTGACTTCAGGTCTAAGGACTATTCATACCAATAGTCACATGAGAAAGTTTATGACACTCATATAACGATCCATGAAACTTTCTCATGGCGAGTCGATTCGTTATATATTCTCCAATATATACCCATGTGTCAACTTGATATCATATATCCATGACTTGTGAGATCAAGTCATCAATTGACCTACATGCTAGTCTTTATGTATTAATATTGCCCTTGCATATTAATACTCGACTAGGAACATTTAGGAAAGTGTTCTCTACAGCCTCTCATAATCAATTCTGCCAATTGATGTGCTGTAGATAAGAACCTACTTTTCTAGGGCATTATTATATTTAAATTAGCTGGCACAAGCAAGATGTAAATATAATAACCAATCCTTTGCCTTTATAGAATATGATACAAAAATATTCCCTATTCAACCATCACATGATTGGTTCTAGGGCTTTAACTAACACCAACAATCTTCCCCTTTTTGTTGTTTGACAAAAACCAACCACCTTTAAGTTAGGCCACCTAACTCAAATATCCTTACCAATTGTCCCAAATTGGTAATCCCATAAATTCTCTCCCTTTTTGACATACATCAAAAAGATTCTTCCCAAGGAGGTCAATGTCTCATATCCCAATGAGATCTTACAATCTCCCCCTTGGTCCAAAAACACCTAGGATGCCTACAATCTTCCTAGTGATAAGTCCCATATCACTTAAGAGAGGCAATCGTAACTTGTCTAAAATTCTCCACATTCTCCCCCTTACAAGGAAGAATATACATCCATCATTCCAAAATGGATAACCTCTCCCTAAAGGCTTGCTCCTCCTTGACCATTGCACCAACAATGTCCTCGAGAAATCCCTAAGCCTATAGGCACTCTAAACCATCAAAAATAAGGTTAAAAGTTTAATATTGAACTTTCCCACACCTTAAAATTGATACACACCCTAACAACTCTCCTAATCCATATCCAATGGATTTTCACCCTTTCCAATACTTTCCAAAGCATATCCTAGGGTTAGGAGCAGTTAGGAAACCCTAACATAGCTGAAACATGGGCTAAACATCATTGTTTACTTGAAATTAGCTCTAGCAGTCGACTCTGACAGTAATCAGTCAACTGTCCTATACATCAGTCGACTGCCATCAAGTGGCAGTCGACTGATAACTGAAATTTCTGAATTTCAATTATCAGAAATGAACTTTTGAAAAACATAAGTAATTCTACGTATTTTAAAAAATCATGAAAATTCATACGTACATTACTTATAAGCAATACAATGGGTGAAAAATATGTGAAAAATAATTTACCCATAAAATAGTGAAATTGATACAAAGTTCAAAAATGAAGAAAAACTTCAATGTTTTGAGCCCTCTTTATATCGACTTCATCAATGGTGACTTCTATCAAAAGATAGACTACACCAAGATTTTTTAAATTGTTTTAAAACCTTATATTGGATCATGTTCTTTGGGCTCAATGCACATGACTTGTACATTAGCTTTCCCAATGATCCCTACATGATATAGATGAGTTTTAGTTCATTTAGATGCAAAAACTATGCACCTTGAATTCAACTCATATCCTAGCATCTCACATGTATCTAGGGTGTATCAATACACATAAATGTCAATGTAATGTGAGATGTGGGTTTTGTTCATCCTAATATAGGGTTTCATGCATTTTTCTAAGGCAACACTACTTGATTCCTTTATACATGAGACTTCAAGTTATGCCAATTGTCCTTAACTCAATTTTTATTAATGCATGAATGATTATGGAATTAATGATGATATAAATAAGCATGTTCTCATAATCATGATGTCATGGCATAAAATGGAATCTAAGCATACATGACATTTAACCTTTCCTAAGCATGATCATGACATATTATATAATTAAAAGTAGATATGATGTCATGACATGGTATATGACAAATCAAGCATGGAAAATAAAAAGTAAAGGTATATAATACCTAAATTTTAATATTTGTTGCCATTTGTTAGAATTAAATTCATTTTGCCAGGTTACAACCAATCCCCCAAATGTGCCAAAAACCCAAAATGTGTTGGGATGTATACTGAAAAGTCTATCTTTTGTATGAACATCTTTATTTTTGAAATAAGAATCACATGATCATTGTTTACATATTTATGGTTATGCATATTGTCTAATACATTACATTGTAGATAACATGGTGTGTAGTGTCACACGGGAGATCATGTTATCAGTTCCTTGTAAAGTATAAGTAAAGGCTCACAACCAAGATGGTTATGGACAAACCATTGGAATGGTTGTAGTGTGATTTGGTATTAGTTTTTCTTGACCATAGAATTACACTAGTACACTTTGTGTGTATTGAGCAGGATCGACTTAGAGGTGATTCGATTTATTGTTGACTACATAATTGAATCAGTCCTCGGATATTATGGTGTACATGCTCTTAATCCCGATATAATAACGGGCACATATACTTAATATTTATTTCTTTGATTTACCAATGGGCGAGATTTATAGAGTAAATCGATAGGCTCGGTAAGTTGGGAAATGATATTATTTATATGTTGTGCCATTGATTATAGGAGGAAACCGTATCCTATATATTAGGATGATGATGTCCCCTTGAGGAGCTCATAAGGTTCATCATGTAAACCCTGCAGGTGGACTTGTTCCGGCATGATGATAAAGTTAAGTGGTACTACTCATGGAGTTAGATGTTGATTAATTAATTGTCAGTAAATTAATTAATTGACGGATATTTGAGATCTTAAACACGGAGAGACATTTGTACAAATAATATATGGAACCCATATTTATTTATGGGGTTGGTGAGGTAGATCAATGATAATCCTATAGTGGAATGGATTATCATTAATGGATCGGACTTTATGTGGGCTTGATCCATTGGGTGGTCAAGATCCAACTCCTCCTCAAGGTCCCTATTGTAGCCTATTAAAACCCTCATGGAGCCTAGATCCAATGATGGAAAATGAAACTCTAGATCCGACGGTGGAGATTAAATCTCTAGATCCAATGGTGGAGATTAAATCTTTAGATCCGACGGTGGAGATTAAATCTCTAGATCCGACGATTGAGATTAAATCCCTAGATCTAGCGGTGGAGATTAGGAGGAGGCTTAAGCCTAGCTCTATAAAAGGATGGCCAAGGCTTGGGCGTGAGAGAGTTCTTGAGAGATTAGGGTTTTGGGCGGCAAGGCTTCTAGGGTTTTGGAGTTTTGCTAGGGTTTGGGGTAACAAGCTTTGATTGCTAGGGTTTGCTCCTCCTAGGGACGGCAGCAACAAGGTTGGAGGCTTAGGTTTTCTTCTTCTCCTCCTTTCCTTGGCCGGTGACTCTCTCCCTCAAGCTTTGGCCGACACCCTCTCCTCTCCTTTGGCCAGCGGCAACCTTTCTTCAAGGTTGGCCGGCGATCCTATTCTCCTCCTTGGCCGGCGGCAACATCAAGTCCATTGAGTTGGTGGCCGGTTCTAGATAGGAAGAAGATTTTCGCTTCATCCTTCCCTTTGTTCGGAGTGAGCAAGGAAGGGAAGAATGTGATCTAGGAGGCTTCGACTTTTGGAAGATCGTCGCCCACATGACGTCCAAAAGGAGGAAGGACATACAATAGAAGATCAAGAGGTATAATTCTTGTTCACAAATCTTTTCTTATTCTATGCATGTTGTATATTTTGTATGTGACTAATTTACTTGGACCCCGAATACAAACACAAAAACCAGTGATCAGTACATCGTCTATTCCGCGGCTAATCAAAGAATAAAGGTAGGTTGCTTGAACAACAAGTTTGTTCAAGTGACCACTCTAATCGAATAGAATGATGATGGAACAGTTGCTTGGGTAATCCCTCTTTGTCAAGGATAAATTTTTTTATCTGGGAACATAGACAGGATCGCCATGAACAAGCGATCGAGTTGAAGTGGGAAGCGGAGTTTCCCACCTTCAAAATAACACACCATGACCTCTAAAACTAGTTTGTGCCAATTTGATTAATTTTTCAACTTCCATAAATTGCATTAACACACCCTAAAAACCTTTAGAATTTCCAAAGTACCCCATTACCTTAGAAATGACCTAAAGTGCCACCTTTACTATGGTTAGGTTAACTACCCATCCATTTAAAGTTGGCACACCCAAACCCATTTAGCGTGAATCGATCACGCTCTTAGGAACCCAATACCTATTAGAACTCCTTGGGTTTGCTAGGTATTCCTTAGGGATAACTTCCCTAGATACCTTCCTAATAACCCTCCTAGGCTTGGTAGCCTTGATCATTGTGGTCTTGCCTAGGTTAACCTTAGGGATTGCCTGCCTAGTAACCTTCTTAGTGGTCTTTCTAGGTTTCATGGAAACCTTGCCCACTAGGCACTCACCATGGTCAATTCTAGTGGTGACTTCCCTTGTGACCTTGGGTTTCCTAGACCTAGGTTGAGTTCCTTAATCAAATGGAACATTATGATATGTCTCCTTGGGCTTAGGTTTGTCACCCAAACCTTTCTTGCCCTTGGTTGGACCTTGCTTTTTAAACCCTAGGTTTTGACTCCTTGACCTAGATTCTTGATCATTTGACCCTTGCATTTGATTTTGCATAATCCTAAGGGTCTTCTCCAACTTCTCAAGCCTTGACCTCAAGCCTTAATTTTCAACTTCTAATTTTTCCATTTTGGTGGGCACATTGTTTCTTTGGTCATTTTTTCCCTTCCTAGGCATATGTCTAGATTTCTTTTGATTAAAACCTAGATGATCTTCTATTTTTCTAATACTTGCCTTAGGTAAAATTATTCTAGGGATATTAATCCCAAATTTCTTCTTATTCCTAACATGACAAGACTTTACACCTAAACAATAAAGTTTACTATTTCTAGCATGCTTTTTATGATAAATAACAAGATTACTTCTAGCATGCTTTTGACCATTAATTAAAGTAGAAACATACTTAAATGTTACCTTGGGGGTTTGCCTTAGCTCCCCCTACATGTGTAGCTCCTTCTTGGGTCTTTTTCTTCCCCCTAGGGCATTGGTTTCTATAATGCCCCGGTTGTTGGCACTTGAAGCATACCACATGCTTCTTGCTCTTAATGGTTGAGGCACCGAGTTCCTTGGTCTTTTCTTGAGGTTTCGGTGCCGATTGACTTTTCTTGACTTTCTTAGGGCACTTGCTCTTATAGTGCCCATATTCCCTACACTCAAAACACATAATATAATTTTTATTTTGAATTGATGTGCTTAAGTTACCTAGGTCAATGGTGGTCGGAATCGGTTCTTCATCTTCTCGATCGGAGGTAGATGATTCCTCTTGAGTCAGCTCCGATATTGAAGATGGCCTAGTCTCCTCCTCCTCAATCTTAGAGGTGGAGGATTCTTTCACTTCTTCCTCCTCTACTGATCAGGATGTCGATTCTCTATCACCATCCGAATCCTCAAGCTCTTGTGATGAAGATGTGCTTGCTTCTTCTTGAGCTTGAAAGGATGAGCACTCCTCCTCTCCTTCATGAGTCGGTGATGGACCTTCATGGAGCTTTGCCAATTTTCTCCAAAGCTCCTTGGTATCTTGATATTCATCTAGTCTAGACAAAATATCATTAGGTATCAAATCAATCAAAAATTTCATTACCTTCTTATTTTTCTCGAATCCTTGGAGTTGTTCCTCGGTCCATCTCTTCATCTTGAGGAAACCTCCCTTTGGTCCTCTAGGATATTCAAATCCTTCCATCAAAGCGGACCACTCCTCAAAGTCCCTAATCATCGAGAAGTCTTCAATTCTTGCCTTCCATTGGTTGAATCCTTTTTGTCCATAGAAATTGTACGGAATTGGGGTGTTGACGTCCCATCCCAATTTATCTTTGAACTCTATCTTCTTCCTCTAGCAGTGCTCTCTTGGTTGTTAATCCTTGAAGAGTGACCTCGCTCTGATACCACTTGTTAGGACCTGTGCACCCACTAGAGGGGGGGGGGGTGAATAGCGATTCGACGTTCTTAATGGAATTCGTTTGTGCTTGCTACAAAATGTGTTATACGCAGCGGAATATATATAATAACAAAAACAAAGGCACAATGAACAAGATATAACGTGGTTCAGAACCATATGGTTCCTACTCTAAGGATTGGGCTCGTAAGAGTCCTAGCGATGCAAACACACACCACTAATCACAAATACTCCTTCTCGACAATAAGTTGGAGGTGGAGAAACCTCTTACAGTGATTACAAAAGTAATACTAATAAAATACAAGAAAATAAAAAATGAATACAACAATCTATGTAAAGAGAACTTTACAAAAGACCCTGAATTGCAGCAACAAATCACCCCAAATTCCTCAATAAACCATAGCCAAAACCTTCCCTTCATGCTCCTTTTAAACCTGCAACTCGGGCTGATTTTCGCCTAGCAGTTGACTGATCGAGATCATCAGTCGACTGCTCCTGTAGTTGTTGTCTCACAACGACATGAGCCACGTTGGATAAGTAATGATTTTGAAAACAACTTTGTATTTATCACATTTATTTGAGATACCAAAAAGCGAGGCTTCTTTGTTGTGTAGAATATCCATCAACCAATTCTTCGCATCGCGCTATAGCCGTCAGGGTGTTGTCGCTGCCTTGTAGCAAAGCTGCATTGTTGCCCTGCTGTGTCGTCGGACTGTCACGTCCTTCCGTGGCTAGCCCACCTTGTCGGAAAGATACGACCAACCTCACGTATCCTCGCAACCAACCTCGTGTCGCTCTGCAGCCTACCCCATGTCGCCTTGCGGTGTTGTCGTCGCCTTGCGATGAAAAGAGAAGAGGAGAAGACCTAGGTTACGTGGGAGAAAAAAAAGACGGAAGAGACGGAAGAGAAATGGGAAAAAAAAAGGAAAACAACGAAGTATTAAAATCCCACGATTAATATTATTATTAAATATCATGATGATTTTTAAAAATGTCATGATAAATGACTTAGTTTGACATTGTTTTTAAAATTATAATCATTTTTAATAAATGTCGTTATAAGATGTTTATAACTACATTATAAAATAAATGTCGTTAAGAAAGTGTCATAATAGACTATTATTCTTGTAGTGGATAGACCATAAGTCAACTGATCATACCCATCAATCGACCGATCAAGTCATCACTCGACTGTCAAACCCTACCAATCGACTCAGAAAATTTCTGTCCCCGAATTCCCAACCATCAGTTGATTGATCTCCTGATCAGTTGATTGCTTAGGCCATCTGTCGACTGCCCAATGCTGGCACTCGACTGCTAGGTCATTTCCTACAGTCGAACTCTAGTCGACTCACATCAGTTGACTAACCATAATCCCAGTCGACTGATACACCTCAAACATGAGGTTTTACCCCAAGTATGATGCCCTCATACTTCCTAGACCACCCTTAGCCTAGACCTAAGCCTTCTAGCCACCTCTGTCAACCTCACGTCTATCGGATACCTCCAAGTCATCCATGACTTGTTCATCTATATGCTAGCCTTCAGGTGCTTCCATCAGCTATTATCATGCTAATGTGGTCTACACCGCCAAGGCACAATGGGCTTACGCTGCCAAGACTCTGCTTGGACTTTACGCCGCCAACCATCAGACTTATGCTGCCAAGACTCCACCCTTGGACTTTACGCCACCAATATTCCCCTTGGACTTCTCAATTGCCAAGTACCCATGACTTGGACTTTCATCGCCAAGACTCATGCTTGGACTTTCCTTGCCAACCCATGTTGGACTTTCCATGCCAAGTACCCAAGACTTGGACTTCTCCCATGACAATGGTCAAGCCATCATCAAACATCAAAACATGACCTGGGTCAATTGCACCAACAATCTCCCCAACACATTGTCAATATCAAACATCAAAACACTACTCGAGTCAAACTCGAGTCTGGTCAATCGTGACCTGGGTTGATTATACCAACAATTGGATCTAGTCCAGTCGACTCCAAGATGACTGGCTCTACTCCTTCGCTGTTTAAGAAATTTTCTATCCCAATCGACTGAAATACTTACCATCTCGGTCATAGTATCTCCAATCGATCAATAGCCTGCCTTGTCATCCCAATCTATGGACTATACCCAATCGACTGGGTCTGAGGCGCCTGGAAACATTCTAGTCACCTGGAGACTTACAAAACCAGATTAGCACAATACATAGTATATATGAAATGACAGTAGTAATACTATCCGATCTCGACTTTCAAGTTCAACACGAACTCTCCGTCGAATCAACGCCTAACTTTGTCCCAACCTGAGGACTTGATCTCACCTTTTCACTCAAGGCTTACCTATCAGCTTTTTTGTAGGATCGAGATTCTCCGAGAGAGGGGGGTGAATCTCAAAACTTATAATTTTCTTATAATAATTTAAAGCTTATTTCAAAATATTTAAAGAGTATGCAACAGAAATGAAATGAAATAGAGATAGCTTCTTTTACTTGGTTCACAACCCTAACTGGGTTGCTACTCCAAGGCCCATAGCTCTTCCGAGAGCTACCTCGATGGGCAATCACTATATACCCTCCGACTCGAGAACTCTCATCTTCGGAGGGGTTCACTTTTTACAAATAATTAGAGAAAGATAACACTCTACCTTCTCTTTTGAAATTGAGTACACAAAGCGAAAATAAATACAACCAAAAATTAGAGCTAAGTTATACCGACACTAATTGAAATATTGAGGTAGGCATGGAGTGTTAGATGTGCGTCTCTACGATGAGTTGAAGCTCTAGTGGACAAGAATGAATTTTGGCAGCACTTCGACGAGAATGAGTTGGTCGAGCACTTATTTTATAAAGATTTTTTAGTCGACTGGAATGCCCTCCAGTCGACTGAACCTCCCCCAATCAACTGAAACTCTTTCCATCTGCGATGATTGATCTTCGATCGATCACTAACTAATCCTTCCAAGTGTGCATCCAGTCGACTGAACTAATCTGAGTCAACTGAACTTCAGTCGACTGATCCCTGCAAAATGAGATTAACACACAGATAATACAACACAGGATAGCAGTAGTAATACTACTCGATCTTGACTTCTAAGTCCCATGCAGATTATCCGTTAGATCGATGCCTAGCTTTGTCCCCTTATAAAGGACTTGGCCTCACCTCTGCACTCGAGGCTTACCTACCCGCTACCTACCGGACTTACCGTTCTTGACTTCCGATCTTACCCACCAGGGCTTCCACCAGTTGTTCGTTCTACCTTACCCAGCTGAACTTTTTGTCGATTGTTTGGTCTCTTGACCCAATCAGTCTTCATGCCTGGTGTCCGATCCTCCTGATCTGTCAAGTCAACTGCCTAGTATTCGGTCAACACGACCTACTAGGACTTCCTTTTAAGTCTGCACACTTAAAATTGATATTAGAACACAAGTAAGTCCTAACTTTAACTATGGTTCAGGTATCAAAACCAAGGAGTGATGCTCTCTACATCAACATTTTCTATCGGGCTTACTTTGCTGACTTTCATGCTGGCCTTACTTTGCTTGACATCTGATCTGACCCACCAGTTCTTTATGCTAGTTGTTCGGCCTCCTTGACCCAGTTGGGTTTCCTATCGATTGTCTAGTCTCTTGACCCAACCGGTCTTCTACCAGATGTCCAGTCTACTCATCCCATTTGGACTTCATGCTTGGTGTCCAGTCCTCCTGATCATCAAGACTCTTGCCTAGTATCTGGTCAACACAACCTAATAGGACTTTCCTGTTAAGCCTGCACATTTAACACATATCAAATCACAAGATTATCCTAACTTTAAACCTTGCCCATACATCAAAACATAGGAGTGATGCTCTCTGCATCAACAATCTCCCTCTTTTTGATGTATGACAACCGTTTAAAGTTAAGCATAGATATATCAAAGATTTTAATCATAAAAATGACATTCAACATGAAAAGTATTTTTCCTTATTTCTTCAAACTTAGTTCACATACTAACTTAATTCCAACTTTAAACTCACTCTCTCCCCCTTTGGTATACATCAAAACATAAAACTATATTTTATGTTGAAATTGTTAAATAAAATATAAAAGTGACTTTTGTTATAAGTTTTCATAAGTATTCTCTAAGTCAGTAAAGTAGTTTTTTATGAAAAGTTTTAAGAGAATTTTTTTGAGAATAGCTCTTAAGTATTAAGCATGTAACAACAACACTTTCAAATTTTCAAACCTACATTTTTTTGAAACTACAACCTCCCGTTTAAAACATGATTTTATTTTCAAAATTCTTATATTTTGAACAATAAATTCTATAAATTCCTCCCCTAAGTCACTTAGGTATGTTGCATATAATTTGCCCATTGTTCCTTTTGAAAACTAACTATTTAACCTAAAGCTTCGTTCTTACGAAAACTTAAGTTCTTAAGATCAAATGCTTAAGTTTAAAACAAAGTATTTATAATTCATAGAAATACTTTTTTGAAAATTAACCTCCCCCTTCACATGTTCTTATCATATTCAAAAATAAACTTTTAAATGTCGTAATTCCCCCATACATCGAAACCTAAATAATAAGCAAAAGTGATACAGTAACACTTCTTGTACACTTTTAACTTGAAATTAGTTTTCTAAGAAGTTGCTCTCTTTTTGCCATATTAAAATATACTTTATGTATTTTTAAAAACAATGTTCAAGATAGTTTTTTATTAATGATGCAAATTTGCTCTAAAGACTCTAAACATAGATCCTATCATGATTTGTTTAGATTTTGAAGAAACCATTTTAAGTTTAGACTTAGTTTAGCTAACTCTCATCTTCCAAATTTAGATAAAGCTAAGTTACTAAGAAGGGATGTTGATTGAGTATCAAGTAACTAACCATTAATTAGATTGATAAGTCCAATTTATTAAGTTCAAGTGAATTACTTTAGTTATTTTTCAACTCTTAAAATTTTCTCTCTCCCCTTTAAGAACATTTCTCACAATAATTTAAATCCAATTTCATTTTAAAACATAATTTTTGAAAAGGTATTAAACATTTCATAATTTAGCAAAACAAATATTTAAGGATCCCCTTAAATTCTTTATCTTCCCCTAGAATGATGCTTTTACTTTAAGTTTTCAACATAAGTTTTTCAAAAATATTTCAACTTAACCTTTGAAAATAATAGGTATAATTCAAAGAAAATTATGATAGACCTTTTTAATTTCGATCTTAGCATAAACATTATTTTGAAAATAATTTTTGATTGAAATATTTACAACATAGTTTTTCTTACACTCCACCTAAAATGTTATCGGAAACGAAACCGTAGGTTGATTGAGTTAACCTTATTGATCTCATGAATTCTAGGTTTTCAAAACATATTAATCTTATAGGTTTTGTAAGATGATTGTTCATTTTAATTGATTAATTTTAAATAAAAATTGGAAGTGTTTAAACTTGTGTTAGATTCAGGTTTAGCTTGAGCTAATCAAGTAAAATTTTCCAAATTCAACTTCTAGATAGTGGCGAGGCATATGACCTTCTTGAATATCAGGTGGACCACTTTCTAAGAAAAAGTTGATTAAGGAATTAAGTACTTGACTCACTTTAGACTATTCTCTGGTCTAACTATTTAATGACTTAGTGAGTTAGCTTCAGTCAATTCCACTCTACTTAGTGCACCAGGTAGTGGCGAGGCATATGATCTTCTTGGATATCAAGTGGACCACTTCCTAAGACATGCACTTTGAAGAGTTTTCCTAACTTACTATTGGTTCACTTTGTCTTAGTATTGGGTTGTTCAAGTTTAAACTACTTTGTTTCGTATCTAGTCCGTTCTAAACATGCAAGAGTTTAACTAAGTGCAGAAACAAGTAAAGATTTTGCTCTCCCTAAGTAATAGCTCAATTGAGTTTTATTCACTAAGTAAATTTGACTCTTGGGGACACAAAATTGATTCGGTCCAACTTGGTTGACTAAGCTAGTCTTAGAGACCCATGCTTGGACTCGACTCTTAGCATTTTGGCTAAGTAAAGACATGTATGATTTATATGATGACTAAGGCTTGTATCTGAGTCCAGACTTATTGTACATGGCTCGTTGAGACCCAAGCATCATATTGAGATACTTGAATCCTAAAGTGAACCTTTCTAAAGTTCTGGTGAGATCTTCTACTTGCCTTTTCAAGATGGAGTTCTCTTCCTCAAGCTTTACAACTTGAGTTGAATCTCTATCTTGGACTTGGGAAGTCGAAGTCTTTGAGTTGACTTGCTCCTTAAGTACTTGGAACTCCTTAAGAAGTGACTCAATTCGATTCTCGGACTTAGCTAATTTCTTACCTAGGCATGCTATGATGTTGTAAAATTTATCCTCTAAGGGAGAGTTTATCTCGTCTAGTCCTTCAGAAATAGATGTGGATTAATGGCTTCTCTCAGATTCGGACTCGGACTCGTCTGCGACCATGAATGCTACGAAGCTTCTTTTGGGTTCTTCTGTGTCCAACTCCTCCGATGATGACTCATCCCAAGTTGCCTTGAGTGCCTTCTTCTTCTTTTCCTTTTAGGATTTTCCTCCTTTTTTAGGTTCGCGCACTCCGACTTGTAGTGACCCTTATGTTGCACTCATAGCTATTGGAGTATTGGGAATACAATAAAAGTCCCACATTGGTAAGGCATAGAAAAGATCATGTGCTTATAAGATCAAATGATATCTCCATTGGAATAAAACCTTTTGTGTAAAGCCCAAAAGTAAAACCATGAGGGCTTAGCCTCAAAGTGGACAATATCATACCATTGTTGAGATATGTGGATCTTATAGGCACTAAAAATTGGTATCAGAGCCATGGTCCATGTCAAACCATGAACCTCAAAGAAGGAAGTGGAGCTACCATGTTCAGATCAAGAGAACTAGAAACCAGACAGGAAGTCCAGTTGGGTCGGGAGGACCGAACAACTTGCAGGAAGTCTAGTTGGTCTAGAAGCTCCTTGTCACGCCCCGAGAGTATGCCGAGTTGAAAATAATTGGACAACATCCCCCCTGTACATGATACAATTCCCTGATATACATAAAGCCTTTCGGCCACAATCACTTAACAAATATATGGATGTAATCCATAAAATACAGCGAAAGATACTGACAAATAATAAAGATACAAATGACTCAACTATGCACTCCGGAGTGACTTTGATACAACAAGAATCATAATAGAAACCACATCAAAAGTTAAATACATACAACACATCCGTAACCACAAATACATAAATGATATAGGATGAAATCCTAAAACAACAATCCAATAGAATACAACAATGTGGAAATAATATCCAACCATTCGGTGTGAGATATGGGATCAACTGGCGGAGCTCCGAACATCCAAGGCATCTTCTACCTGTGACCTGGGCGATAGGAAACCCAGGGTTCGGGGTGGTGAGTATAAACTCAGGGGTAATATATAGAAAGTGCATGAACAACATATAGGGATATAGAGATCTACAAGTATACATGTGAAGATCTACAGGTATACAGAATGAGTCAAATAGACATACAATCCTAAATATACTAACAAGTAACCACAGTATAGTCATACTCAATACATATACTAAACTGATCAACTGAACATGAAGTAATGTACTCACGTACCTGACGGTCTGTAACACCATAAGCTATATCATCCTGAACAGGTATACAATAACATAACCCATATAACGTACAATGTCAATACCATATCTGACCAACACTCAGACATATGAACAGTATATAATCACATGTAATAACAACCCGGTCCATACTACACTATGACATGACGCTAATTGAATGCATACAACAGTCTAGACAAACACATATATCATGCTCAACACACAACAATATATAATATGCAAATGACACGTATCATGATGAACAGGCATATGCAGCAAACATAGCTCAATCAAATGCAGCATCTCACAGGCATATGTAAAACATATATCAAATACATGCATACATATATATATCAACAATGCATATGCATGGCCATGTCTACGAACCCATCCAACCATGACCCCAGAGTGGCCAGGGTGGCATGACATGACTACTATCTCGACTCCAGCTACCACTACTCTTGAGTGGCCGAGTTGGGTAGTATGTGTTGGGTTTCCGGCACCGCGGCGTGTGTGTGTTCGATCACGTTTCGTAAACATGAACACAGCGGAAGCAATAAAAATAATAAATCTACATTTATTACAACACACACAACACACGCATGCATATTACAACAAGTGTAGACATAACCATAAATTTAAATTTGCAATAAAAGGAAATTTATCTACGTTATACCTTTCGTATGACGTGTAGCGGGAACGACATCAACCGGAACGATCCTCGCTAGAATCATCTCTATTCGTATCCACGCCGAGTTCCTCGGGATGACTTCGCTAAGCCACGAGCTTCGTCTTCGTACGGGTTACTAGCCTCGTGTTGAAGACGACGTGATCGAGAGATGATCACGATCCGAATCCAAATTCTGATCTTAATACGAGTTCTCAAAACTCGCTTCTCCGGAGAGGTATTCGTCAACCAATTGACGAATCCTTCGTCCTCCACCTCAGAGGATTACCGGAGATCGAATCCCCGGTAAGTTAGCCGCTGTCGGAGCTCTAACCGTCGTCCAAACGACGCTCCGACGAGAGGAGAACAAGCTGTCCAGAAAACTGGACAGCTTTGGTGGAGGTGATGGGTGCCGGCCAACCAAGGGAGATAGAGCTCACCTTGATGCTAAACTTGAAGGAGATAACCGGAGCACTAACCGGCAGCAGCTCGACGCCGGCAAGGGGGAAGGAAGCAGCCTTCTGGACGCCGGTTGGAGGAGCTTTGGGCGGCGGCAATAGGTTGGCGCCGAGAACTCCAAGGAGGAGGTGGGCGGCAACCTTAGGGCTAGGGGTTTATGGATTAGGGCTTAATTATCCCTTAAGCCCTCTTTTATAGAGAACTAATTCTCTTAATGGTTATTGGATCATAACCATTAGGCCCGTTAACCCGCTCCATTAAGATAAGTTAAAATAAACCAAACCATGATGGTTTATTTTAAGTTAAAACGAACCGAACCAACTTTTGGTTCATTCGTTTAAAATAAACCAAACCCTTTGGTTTATTCTCCTTCATTGGATTAGAACCAAACCATTTTGGTCCATCCATTATGTCTTCATAAGACACGGCTCATCCACGCTTCCATTGCGCCTGAAACGATTTCATGCTCGCTCCATGTTTGGTCCAACCAAACATAGTTTCTCTCGGTCTAAGAATCCCATTATCAAGCTCGTTTTAAATCCTTCGGATTACGCTCGTTGTGCGTGTGACCAAATAGGTTCTCAGTTTATGTTGGCCGTCTATAATTAACCATTAATTATAGAACGATCATGAGTGGCACCTAGTAGTATATCATGATCCCCAATTAACCGAAAAGATCAACGGTTGATACAGAACTATTTCTGAAACCCTTCAGTAGCTCGAATGATTCGTGTCCCATTCCCTTCACTCATCTTATACCCACTTGGTTCAGGACATGGTCTATTGTGTCAGTCCCCACTAGGCTGACTACGTCACACCTAGCCCAAGTATCATTTCCTCGTCCTACGGATTCTAGTTACTCCACATGTATCGAAGAGTACCTTACTCTAAACACGTAATGCTTTGGCCAAAGACTTTAGTAACAATCCGACGAGAGGCCATGGGTATACATCTCCTCGCAAGGAGTGGTGAATCCTTTATAGGCTATTCAAACACCTTCGATCACTTCGACTTATACCCAATCATCCCGGGTCCACATCTCCTTAGAGATGTTTTCTTAAGATGTCAAAGCATAAGTCTCCATGATCAAGATGACTTGAATACCGCAAGTCTAAGGAACATCGCACTTAAGCCATAGTAAGAACTTCATTGACATATCTATATATGCAGAGAACCATATGAAGTCTTACGGCTGGTCACTCCAATGAACTAGTTACCATAACTAGAATCCACGATTAACTCCGGACATCACAATGTCTCCAGCCAGTGAGAATCAGCTGCTTGGATACACCAAGGAGTATACCTCGTGCTAGTCTCGACAGAATTGATGGTGTCCAAATCCATCAATTCATCGACTAGGGATAATTCCGATACATCACAATTACACATGTAGAGATACTCACTAGTTGTGATCCAATCACAAATTCTCTCATGCTGTGAATCGTATCGTGGACATTCAGCAAATGAGTTTAAGATCCAATCAAATACATAAAACATGTATACTCAAATAGTGAATATTTATCATATAAATGGTTCATACATAAGGCGATTGCCTTAGGACATCTCTCATATATTACTAACAGACTCCCACTTTGCCTAATGCCAATCGCTACGGTATCCAATACCATAAGCTCTAACATGACCCTCAAACTTATTTTGAGGTAATGCCTTAGTTAAAGGATCCACTAAGTTCCTTTCAGTGGGAATTTTCTCGATTTGTATTTCGTTCCTACTGATGATCTCTCTGATAAGATGATAGCGGCGAAGCACATGTTTGGATCATTGATGAGACCACATCAAGTTCAGAGATGAACTTCTTGATCCAAACCGCTTCCTTTGCTGCTTCCAAAGCTGCAATGTATTCTGTCTTAGTGGCAGAATCCGCTATAGTGTCAAGCTTGGAACCTTTCCAACTTATTGCGCCTCCATTCCAGGTGAATACATACCTAGACAAAGACATGAAATCATCCTTGTCTGTCTGGAGCTGGCATCCGTATACCCACGTATCACCATGTACCCTTCTTCATATTTTAGGAACGCATCCTTAGTTCTTCTTAAGTACTTAAGGATCGTCTTAACAGTCACCCAATGATCCATTCCTGGATCAGACTGGTATCTGCTCGTGACACTCAGAGCATACGATACATCGGGCCTCGTACATAACATAGCATACATGATAGATCCTATTGCAGATGCATAGGGAATCTTACTCATGCAAATCCTCTCGTCTTCTGTGCACGGACACATAGACTTCGAAAGGTGTACCCCATGCTTGATGGGTAGGAAACCTTTCTTGGATTCTGACATGCTAAACCTCTTTAGCACTCGGTCTATATATGTAGACTGCGAAAGACCAAGCAACCGTTTCGATCTATCTCTATAGATCTTAATCCCGAGGATGTAGGTTGCTTCTCCCAGGTCTTTCATGGAGAATGTCTTGGATAACCAAACCTTAATCGATCAGTAAGATTGAAACATCATTTCCTATAAGTAATATGTCATCCACATATAAATATTAGGAACACAATCGCACTCTACTAACCTTCTTGTACACACAAGGTTCGCTCGATTTTGTGAGAAATCAAACTTTTGATGGTCTCATCAAATGGATATTCCACTCGGATGCTTGCTTCAATCCATAAATGGACGCCGCAATTTGCATACCTTGGTTTTATCATCAATGTGAAACCTCGTGCTATATCATATACACGCCCTCGAGGTGTTTCCATTAAGGAAAGTTGTTTTCACATCCATCCGCCATATCTCATAATCATAATGAGCCGCTATGGCCAGAGCATCCGAATGGATTTAAGCATAGCTACAAAGTAATAGGTTTCGTCATAATCAACACCTTGTTTTTGACGATATCCTTTCGCCACCAATCTAGCCTTATAGGTAATCACATTACCATCCATGTCGGTTTTCTTCTTGAAAACCCACTTGCACCCTATAGGCTTTATGCCTTCAGGTGGGTCAACCAAGTTCCAAACATGGTTTTCATACATGGAATCCATTTCCAACTTCATGGCCCCAAGCCACTTATCCCTTTCTGAACTTGTCAGCACTTCTTCATAACTGGTAGGCTCCTCATCATCAATGAGTAACACATCGTTCGATTCACTTACGAGAAATCCATATCTCTCAGGAATATTGCGTGTTCTACCAGATCTACGAAGATGTGGTGTTACAATAGGTCCAATCGATTGCTCATCACTATGAGTTGTCGACTGTTGTGCTTCACCAGGTATCTCATCAATGTCTATTTGAGTCTCTCGAGCCTCCTCAAGCTCGACGATACTCCCACTGTTTTCTTGCAAGAGAAACTCTTTCTCTAGAAACACAGCATGCCTTGAAACAAACACCTTTTGTTCCACAGGATGATAGAATTGGTAACCCCTTGTTTCCTTAGGGTATCCAATAAATAGACATTTATCAGACTTAGCATCCAATTTGTCTGATACAGTCCGCTTCACATAAGCAGGACAACCCCATATCTTCAAGTAAGATACATGAGGTTTCTTACTATTCCATATCTAATATGGAGTAGTTGAGACTACCTTGGTAGGCATTCTGTTTAACAAGTAAACACCGTCATGCATAACCTCAAAAAGGGACTTGGGAAGAGTCGCATGATTCATCATTGACCTGACCATGTCCAACAAGGTCCGGTTATGCCTCTCAGATACACCATTATGCTGTGGTGTATAGGGCGGAGTCCATTGAGACAATATACCATTGTCTCTTAGGTAATCAAGAAACTCCTGACTCAAGTATTCACCACCTCGATCCGATCGAAGTATTTTAATACTCTTGTCATGTTGTTTCTCTACTTCATTTCTGAATTCTTTGAACCTTTCAAAGGCTTCAGACTTGTGTTTCATCAAGAACACATACCCAAACCGTGAGTGATCATCGGTGAAGGTAATGAAGTAGCTATAGCCTCCTAAAGCTTGAGTTGACATAGGTCCACATACATCAGTATGTATTAGACCTAATAACTCTCCCACTCGTTCACCTTGTTCCAATAAAAGGTAACTTGGTCATCTTGCCTTTTAAGCATGATTCGCATGTATCGTATGAATCCAATTCAAACGATTCCAGAATTCCACATCGGTGTAATTCGGACATGCGTTTCTTGCTTATATGGCCAAGACGACAATGCCACATATAGGAGTCTATTTGATTATCCTTTCGAGCACGCGTGTTGCTCGCTTTGATATTGAAAATGTCACTAGATACGTCCAACGTATAAATGCCATTACTCAAAGTTCCAGTTCCATAAAGTACGGCATTCAAAGTTATATAACAACAATTGTTACTAAACGTCAAATGGAAACCATTTCTATTTAAACAGGAAATAGAAACAATGTTCTTTATTATAGAAGGAACATAATAGCAATTGTCAGCCAAGACTAGTCCACTGGGAGCTTCAAGAAATAAGTTCGATGGCGTGCGCAGCAACCTTTGCTCCATTGCCAACTCGCAAATTTGACTCCCCTCTGACGAGTCTTCTTCTATTCCTTAGCCCCTGTATGTCATTACATATATGTGAGCCACACCCAGTATCCAATACCCAAGTGTCTAAGGAAATAGAATGACAATCAATAACGAAGATACCTGAAGAGGATGGGGCATCGGATGCCTTCTTCTTCTTCATGTACTCAAGATAAATCTTGCAGTTTCTTCGCCAGTGGCCTTCCTTGCCACAATGATAGCAAGTGCCCTTTTGCGCTGGTTCCACCTTCTTTGCCTTTTTGTTCTTCCCTTTCTTCTGTTCTTTTGCCTTCCTCTTAGAACCTTTCTTTGAGGAATCAACTAACAGAACCGCCTTCTCCTCATGCTTCACAGAAGGCTCCACAGTCTTCAGCATATTGAGGAGCTCGGGAATAGTGGATTCCAATTTGTTCATCCGATAGTTCATCACGAATTGTGAGAAACTCTTGGGAAAACAATGCAGAATTAAGTCAATACTTAATTCGTGATCCATCACAAACCCGAGGGTAGCTAGCCGCTCGATGTACCCGTTCATCTTTAGCACAAACTGCACTACAGACGAACCTTCTTTCATCTTCGTGGTGAAGAGGAGCCTAGAGACCTCGAAACTTTTGGATCTCGCTTGCTCATCGAACAACTCATGAAGATGGAAGACCATAGTATTAGCATCCATATGCTCATGCTGCTTTTGTAGCTCGGGTACCATCGCCGCTAGCATGATGCAACTCGCCAGCTCAGAATCTGCCACATGCTTCTGATAGACCAACATTTGGTCTGGAGTTGCATCGTCCTTAGGATGGTTGGGAAGAGGCTCTTCAAGGACATATGCTAGCTTTTCTGCCTTGAGAACAATTCTCAGGTTTCTAAGCCAGTCCAGGAAGTTAGGCCCAGTCAGTTTGTTTGAATCCAAAATAGTGCGCAAATTCAAAGACGTCATGATCAATTTATTGACCTAGAAATACAAAACGAGCATATATGAGAAAATGATTTAAAATGCATCAATATACATTCATAAATCCCATTCATTTTTCGAATTTAAAAAAACCCCAAAATCACTTCGGGAGATCGTAGGTCCATCTCCGAATGGGCTGATATCCATCATAGATATGAACAACCTTGGAGAGAGTCCAACAAGCCATTCATAACTACGACGGTAGGTATCAACTATACCGATTGCATATCACGTATATGCAACTATCACAATGTGCTATCAACTAATTGAATGTTCACACATACATCGGGTTGTTAACACATTAACAAGTATGCATCATATGCATAGCACCCAACTTCACCTCCCTTTACATCGACCTTGGAGAGAGTCCAACAAGCCGATGCTGTGTTAAAGCCAACCCATTAATCGGGAAATAGTTTTAATATGGTTAGAGCGCATTCAACCAATTAGCCCAGCTTAGAGAGAGTCCAACAACCAAAGCTAACGATTGACCTCTGACTCTTACCATATTAGTATTAAACTATTCCATGGTTTGAACATGTTCGGGTTCGAGCCGGGCTTGGAGAGAGTCCAACAACCCAAACAAGAAACGGAACTCTGGTTCTAACCATATTAATGGAAGGTGTATGCTTTAATATTGTTCAAGGGTTTTATGTCTCATCCTCTTTGCATGCAAATAACTATTATCTACATGGCATGACATACATGACATACATCTACATGTCACGACACACATGGCATAATGTTATGCATCTAATGCAATTACATGGCATACAATTATGTCATGTATATATTTCCTTATATGTCATAACTATTTATGGAAATGAAATATGTTTAAGATTTGATTCTCCAAATCAAATCATAATTAAATTAGGAAACAAATTTCCAAATCTAATCACATATTTTATTTATGGAATTATTTGATTAAGGAAAATCTATTTAGGAAACCAATTTCCTAAATCATTAAAACTACTTATGGAAATAAAATATTTTAAGATTTGATTTCCCAAATCAAATCAAGATTAAATTAGGAAACAAATTTCCAAAATCTAATCAAATATTTTATTTATGGAAAATATCAATTTCCATAAATACTTCCAACTTTCCAAAAGTGGAAGATTTCCATAAATACTTCTAGACTTTCCAAAATTGAAAATTTTTCATAAATACTTCTAAATTTCCAAAATTAGAAAATTTCTAGAAATAATATTATGACTATCGCAAAACCATTTTACGATTATGTCGAAACACAACCTGGGCTCTGATACCAATGTTGGGTTTCCGACACCGCGGCGTGTGTGTGTTCAATCATGTTTCGTAAACATGAACACAGCGGAAGCAATAAAAATAATAAATCTACATTTATTACAATACACACAACACACGCATGCATATTACAACAAGTGTAGACATAACCGTAAATTTAAATTTGCAATAAAAGAAAATTTATCTACGTTATACCTTTAGTATGACGTGTAGCGGGAATGGCATCAACCGGAACGATCCTCGCTAGAATCGTCTATATCCGTATCCACGCTGAGTTCCTCGGGATGACTTCGCTAAGCCACGAGCTTCGTCTTCGTACAGGTTACTAGCCTCGTGTTGAAGACGACGTGATCGAGAGATGATCACGATCCGAATCCAAATTCGGATCCTAATACGAGTTCTCAAAACTCGCTTCTCCGGAGAGGTATTCGTCAACCAATTGACGAATCCTTCATCCTCCACCTCAGAGGATTACCGGAGATCGAATCCCCGGTAAGTTAGCCGCTGTCGGAGCTCTAACCGTCGTCCAAACGATGCTCCGACGAGAGGAGAACAAGCTGTCCAGAAAACTGGACAGCTTTGGTGGAGGTGATGGGCGCCGGCCAACCAAGGGAGATAGAGCTCACCTTGATGCCAAACTTGAAGGAGATCACCGGAGCACTAACCGGCAGCAGCTCGTAGCCGGCAAGGGGGAAGGAAGCAGCCTTCTGGACGCCGGTTGGAGGAGCTTTGGGCGGCGGCAATAGGTTGGCGCCGAGAACTCCAAGGAGGAGGTGGGAGGCAACCTTAGGGCTAGGGGTTTATGGATTAGGGCTTAATTATCCCTTAAGCCCTCTTTTATAGAGAACTAATTCTCTTAATGGTTATTGGATCATAACCATTAGGCCCGTTAACCCGCTCCATTAAGATAAGTTAAAATAAACCAAACCATGATGGTTTATTTTAAGTTAAAACGAACCGAACCAACTTTTGGTTCATTCGTTTAAAATAAACCAAACCCTTTGGTTTATTCTCCTCCATTGGATTAGAACCAAACCATTTTGGTCCATCCATTATGTCTTCATAAGACACGGCTCATCCACGCTTCCATTGCGCCTGAAACGATTTCATGCTCGCTCCATGTTTGGTCCAACCAAACATAGTTTCTCTCGGTCTGAGAATCCCATTATCAAGCTCGTTTTAAATCCTTCGGATTACGCTCGTTGTGCGTGTGACCAAATAGGTTCTCGGTTTATGTTGGCCGTCTATAATTAACCATTAATTATAGAATGATCATGAGTGGCACCTAGTAGTACATCATGATCCCCAATTAACCGAAAAGATCAACGGTTAATCCAGAACTATTTCTGAAACCCTTCAGTAGCTCGAATGAATCGTGCCCCATTCCCTTCACTCATCTTATACCCACTTGGTTCAGGACATGGTCTATTGTGTCAGCCCCCACTAGGCTGACTACGTCACACCTAGCCCAAGTATCATTTCCTCGTCCTACGGATTCTAGTTACTCCACATGTATCGAAGAGTACCTTACTCTAAACATGTAATGTTTTGGCCAAAGACTTTAGTAACAATCCGACGAGAGGCCATGGGTATACATCTCCTCGCAAGGAGTGGTGAATCCTTTATAGGCTATTCAAACACCTTCGATCACTTCGACTTATACCCAATCATCCCGGGTCCACATCTCCTCGGAGATGTTTGCTTAAGATGTCAAAGCATAAGTCTCCATGATCAAGATGACTTGAATACCGCAAGTCAAGGAACATCACACTTAAGCCAGAAGAACTTCATTGACATATCTATATATGCAGAGAACCATATGAAGTCTTACGGGGTCACTCCAATGAACTAGTTACCATAACTAGCATCCACGATTAACTCGGACATCACAATGTCTCCGGTGAGAATCACCGCTTGGATACACCAAGGAGTATACCTCGTGCTAGTCTCGGCTGCACTGATGGTGTCCAAATCCATCAATTCATCGACTAGGATAATTCGATACATCACAATTACACATGTAGAGATACTCACTAGTTGTGATCCAATCACAAATTCTCTCATGCTGTGAATCGTATCGTGGACATTCAGTAAATGAGTTTAAGATCCAATCAAATACATAAAACATGTATACTCAAATAGTGAATCTTCATTTATCATATAAATGGTTCATACATAAGACGATTGCCTTAGGACATCTCTCATATATTACTAACAGTATGACTGGTAGCTAGCTACCATAGAGCTATATGCTACCCTAGGGGTCCCTGCTGCAAGCGACTCTAGCTACCACTACCCATGAGTGGCCAAGTGTTGCACGACAGGAAAATTGCACGCTACTTCAGCTACCACCGTCTATAGTGGCCGAGCGCGGCACATCCAATGCTCTGCCCTCAACCCTGCTACCACTATCTCGAGTGGCCGGGGAGACAGGATGACTGACGACCCTCTCAACCACAAGGGAGACCTAATCACCAGCATGCATGCAATGTAATGATGCATAGCTCCACATATGTATCCTCGCAACACTCCCTATCCCACTGGGAGTCCTGGTCAACCTAAAGTCAACTATGCAAGGACTACTAATCCACAATACACTCTCTCTACCACATAGAGAGTCATACACAACTGACAGTTAACCACACTAAGACCTCCAGTCTGTAGCGATATACTATCGACAATCCATATAACCATACACAGATACACGATCCATAATGGATATACAATCATGCTATGACCTCCAGTCCATAGCCACATACTGACAACCACACACTTATCTATGCACAGACAACTAGATCCACCATAGATGCACAACTAATATGTGTACGATATAACAATCGACTCCATAATCTAATCCATCACCTAACTCTAGTGATGTAACACAGTAACCCAATATGAGGTCACAAAGATAACCCTAACCACATGTACTTACTGAACCTCCATTAGCTAACACACAATAGGGCTTGTAGTTCATATCTGTGATAGATAAGCAATGAAGTAACAACAATATATCTCAAAGGTCAAAGGAAGTACAAGCATATGATTAAATAAGAGTGGATTTAAGATCAAAGGTATCATCATAAGTCCAAATTCATGCACTGGAATTAGTCAAAACTACCTGACCAGGGTAGATATTACCCACCTGATATGTGATCCGTGCTATTCATCTCCATGCCCATGTATCTATCACAATCAAAGTCCTGTAACAATAGGATACAATTAAGTACCATTACATATCTAATGATCGAATCAAATCCTACATCAACCTTGTATCTCAATCAACTAAATAAATGTTATCAATTGAGTAATACTAAATCTAAGCTATAGCAGTAGCTTACCATCCAGTCTCACACACTGATCAAATCACACCATAGGGAAAATAGCTCAGTGACCCCAGTTGCTTTCGAAAATTCCAAGCTCTGTTGCAAACAGAGTTATCTAAGCTTAATGTTACTGTGAACAACAATAACTCATCCTCATCAACTACCACATCAACTACAAATATATTAAGCATCCATATCACTTAGATCTACTTACCTCATGTTGCTTTAATCTCTCCCAACTTCAATCAGCCACATCTTATCCAAAGAAAGCATCCCCTGTAGAATTTCAAATCCATTGATCCACATCATCAGATCAATTAACTAAACCAAACTAGTGTACAACGATAAGCATCCAAATCCTTCTTACCAAGCTCAGCCTTAATGTCAATTCACATATAGCTGAACTCTCTCTCGAGCACACAACTCATCCACAACAAAACAATATCCAATTAGCTATCAACAATTCACGTTGAAGAATAGAAATCTGATAGCATCTATAGGTCAATACAGAACTTACCCCAACTGCTAGGTTGCTAACAAATCGAACCAATCTGAGCTCTGGAGCTAACGACCTATCATACACAATTTATCAACTCTCGTCCTACAAATCTCAGCCTCCTTAGTCCAAAGAAATAGAATGATAACCACAATGTTACCAGAATTCAACTAGATAGACTGTAGGAATTTTGGTTGTTGATTAGCCTATCTGGAATCTCAAACCACTATAGAGCACTTGTGGTTATGCTCCTCTCAATTGCATCGGCAATGCAACCAGCTGGAGAGGCGGGGCGACTACAGAGGAATCGAAAGAAGACGAATGGATGCTGGTAAATTAGCTGGATCAAGGATTAGTGCGGCGACGGAGATCCGGCTCTAGAAATTGAGACAAGGATGAGCTCGAAATCAGGACAAAGAAACGCTTGGGCAATGGCAACCCTGCTCACCGTTGTGCTCTGCTCCCATCGAAGAGGTGGCTCGATGCGGCAGGTGGCCGACCGAGCTGATGGTAAGCTACAATCGGGCACTATGATGATTCAAAGAAGGTGTCGTTGAAGAGGAGAAACAAGTGAAAGGGGAATCGTGATTTGAGAAGGAATCGGGGAAAGAGGAATGTCGGATCGCGATGAGAAAGGGCAACCGAAGAAACATGCTTAAGTAAAGGGTTAAATTGAAACTAGCCATTATAGGAAAATTTAACTTAGGGTTAAGTTTTAATTAACCTTAATCAATCCTTTATTAACCCAATAATTCAATTAGGCCTCCTAAAAATATCTGAAAAATTCTATTGGGTATTTTCTTAATTAACAAGTATTATTTATTTTTTGATATCTTACATGCCTGGCAACTAGCAAGAAGTTCAGCTGGGTCAAGAGGACGAGATAGACGGCAGGAAGTCCTGGTGGGTTGAGGATCGGACATCTTGTAAAATACTGCAAATAGATGGCTAAAGGGTAATTTTATTAGGGGTTAATTGAAACTTGGTAGGCTTATAGGGTCTGAAACTCAACCTGTTAGCTAAACCCAACCCGATATGAAAAAAAACCCGCTCCATTTCTCCCATTAATGCCAAGCCACATTTTCCTTCCGTTATCTACGGTTTCTCATCGCAGATTAAAGCCCCGACTTTTCTTCTCACCGCACGACTCCTCATGGTGTGATTCTTCTCTTCTCTTTCGAAACCCACGACTGTCGAGCTCTTTCTTTTCTCCTCTCACGGACGACACCTCCCTACCCTCTCTCTCCCTCTCGCCGCACTCTCGATGTCTACCTCTCTACAAACGACGGCGACCGGACCACACTTGACGTTCCCACAAAGCTGGTAGCAAGCTTGAGTCAGCAGTGTCCTCTCTTCATTCTATTTTGAGAGCGAGGGGGGGGGGACAGTGAGCTACCCTGGCCGACCGTCGTTGGATCTTGTGGTGTTTGAGCGCTGGGTGTCCAGTGAACAGGGGATAAGAAGAGGGAATCGATGTCGGTGGTCATCGGAGTTAGGTAAGAGCCTGTTTTTGTCTTACCTTAGATGAGACCTAGGTGTTGCTGTGGATCTTCCTTAGTTGAGCTCGATTTGTGTTATTGGGCAGTGGTCTTTTCGACAAATAGGGCAGATTTGGGGGAAGTGTCGCCAGTGAAGATACAACCTCAGGTATACCTCTCAGTTGGTCCCTTTCTCCGTTGTTCAGTTGGTTTGTTAATAGGTTTCAGTATGGATGATGGGAGATTTGCTGGTGATGTTCGGTTCATGCTCGTAGAGGAGCTGTGAGCAGATTGGAGTGAGAAGGGGGTTGTGAATGGCTGCGCCGGCTGTGCACGATTGTGTTGCACCGTTTAAGGTTGTGAATGGGTTTGATGTCAACTGTGTGACTGTGAGTGACAGGAGAAGACTCGAGTGTGTTGTGGACATGTGTATGTACTGTCGTGCATTCATTTCATTTACATGCTTGCTGACGACTTGGTCTCCCTTGTGGTTGAGAGGGTTGTTAGTCATCCTACCTCCCAAGTTACTCGTGGAGGAGTAACTGGTGTGAGGGCAGAGAATTTGTTGTGCTGCACTCGCCCACTATTGACAGTGGTTGTTGGAGTAGCGTGCAATTATCCTGGGTGTGTGACACTCTACCACTCATGGATAGTGTCAGTCGGAGTGGCCAGCAGTTGGAACCCCCATTGTGTAGCTAGCTCTTTACGCTTATATGCTACTTCATACTGCCCACTCGGCCCCTCGAGAGCAGTGGTTGTTGTTGAGTTGGGACAGTTATCATGTCGTGCCACCTAGGCCACACTGGGGTCGTGGTAGCAGTAGGGTGCGCATGCATGACCATGCATTTGCATTATCGTGGTAGATGGCGTTTGCACACACACACACACACACACACACACACACACACACACACACACACATATATATAGTTGAGTGTGATGAGAATATATATACCTAGAGTATATATATATGATCGTTGGATGTTGCATTTGTTTTAGCTATGCTTGTTGCATTTGATTGTACATCATCTTGCATTCCACTTGCATATTCTTATATGTTCGTGTGTGGATTACCAGACTTGAGTTGGTCAGACTGTTGTATACCTTTGACAAGTACCTTGAGGTGATACGGGATGGACCCGGTTCATGGTTGTATTTGCCATAGAATGTTAGTATGATGGTCTTGTTGATTATAGAGTTAGCATTACTCTACCATGTTATAGGTGTTGTATTATGGTACTTATACTCAGGTTGTGTGAGTTACATCGTTGTCGATCTTCAGGTATGTCAGTACCTTATGTTGTTTTTATTGATCAATTTAGTTATATAGTTGTTGTATCATGTTGGTGTATATCTGTTATACCTTTAGATAGCATGTTGTTGACTTTCATGTGATATATATATATATATATATATATATATATATATATATATATATCTAAATATATATATATATATATATATATATATATATATATATATATATATATATATATATATATACATATATATATATATATGCATGCACTTCTATTCTTATTACCACTGAGTTTTGTACTCACCACCACATACCCTGGGTTTTCTTATCGCCTAAGTAATAGGTACTCGACTTTGTGATGGGCTTGAAGCATCACTGGCTGGCAACATCTCATCTCATTTATGAGGGTCTCGACTTTGGATTTGTGTTTCCTTTTGTTTTTGGGTGTTTCTTATATCTATTCGGATTTATATGGTGGATGTGGTGTTAGACATTGTTGATGTACACACTTGTTGATTCGGGTTTTGACGATGCTTTCTTTATGTTGTGTTAGTCATACTGGTATGCATTTGTGTGCAGGTTGTTATGTCATTGTGTTAGTTTCCACTGTACTTTGTTATATTTACATTTGTATATGTTATTGTGGTTATGGCCGAAAGGCTTGTATAAATAGGATATAGTGCCACGTATAGGGGAGATGCTGTTCGTTTCTTTTTCGGCTCAACATACTCTTGGGGTGTGACAATTTTATTGGTATTAGAGCCCTAGGTTCTGCGATGCCATACAATGAGGTTTTCGTTGAGTCTTGGATTCTCGGGGTCGATTTGTTTCGGTTTTGGTTTTGTGAGATTAGATTGACAGCGACATGAGCTCCGGGGAGCACTAAGTAAGAATTCCTGATAACTTATATTTTTGTTAGATACTTATCTAAACTTTTTTGACTGGTGTATACAGTCAGAGTTATGGCAGCTGTGCAGACTCATAGTAGAGGTCGTCCATCAAGGCGATCAGCCAGAGTTGTGGGACAAGAGGCTGCTACGACTAAGCCTATTATTCGGGAACAACCTCAGCATTCCCATATCGGAGATTCGAAGTCTCAAGATCCAGATATACCACTGACTAGGTCGGTACCTGCGGAATCCAACTGGCTCAATGATAAAGCATGGATACTCGTATTAGCACATTCGGCCAAGGGTAGACTTACCTTGTTCTGAGGGGAGTCTAATCCATGGATTGCCTGTGCTTGGCTGGAAAATCTAGAAGACACTTTCGAGTACATGGATTGTATGAATGAGGAGAAAGTGGGCCTTGCTACATACCATCTTAGAGATTAGGCTGTTACTTGGTGGAAGATGCAGAAAACCCTATTTGAGGAGTGTGGGATTACCTGAGCAGTCTTTCGAGATGCCTTCTGGAGACAATATTTTCCCTCGACATTTTCTATTGCACATCGTCAGGAGTTCTTAAGCCTGAAGCAAGGTGATCGATTTGTCATGGAATATAATGCGGAGTTTACTAGACTTGCAGAATTTTTCCCTCATCTGGTAACACAGGATGTAGATCGAATGTTCCAATTTACTCAGGGCCTAGCTTCTTATATTTGGGCTAGGATGTTAGGATCTACTATTACCTCTTACAGGAAGGTATTGGATCGCACCATTTTCATTGAGATGACTTCCCAGCATATTTCCAGGGAAAAGGATACTGAGAAATAGATGACCCAGAGTAAGCAACTAAACTAGGGTTTGGCTAAGGAAACTCAGAAGAAGCGAGATCAAAAAGGAACTATGTGAGGTGCTACAGAGGGGTAAGCTAGATTACAGAAAGGGAAGCGTCCGACTTCTGAGTATTCTGAAGGGTCTCATAAGATCCATAAGGGCCAAAATAGGACTGGGTGTTATAAATGTGGATCTGGAAGCCACAAGGTTATAGAGTGTCCCTTGGAGAAGCCTATTTCCTATTATTGCAAGCAACCAGGGCATACCAGTCAAGAGTGTACATTAAGAACAGAGTTGGAGTTTTCTGATAGCTCCAACAAGGGAAGAAAGTCTAGCCAGCAGCAGCAGTAGAGGACAACACCGCTGACGCAATCTTATGGTCGAAGCCAAGACTCCACTGCATATAGTTGTATCGATATGAGGGGTGCCTTCGGTGATGCCGATAACTATCCAAAGATCCTACATCTCCGAATCTACTATACAAGGGTACCGTGATCGCAGATGTTACCAAATAGCTCGTGGGTATATTATGCACTGATGGCGACTCATCTTGACACCGAGCTAGATTCAACCTGAGTGGAGGCACTCTACTACTTCAGCAGGGACGTAGCCATCAAATATGGAGACTGGACGTGTTTATGCCATCGCCAGAGATGAGGCAGTGGGCTGAGGGATCAGACTTACGGGGTATGGTTTTAGTTTATTCTATATATGCTGATACTTTGATTGATACTGGTAGTTCACATTCATTCGTATCTAGAATATTTTTAGGTAGAGTTGGAAGGATTCCGATGGTTCATTCTTGTGGGTTAGCAGTATCTTTGCCATCAGGAGAGGTGCTGACTAGCCACTAAGAAATCAAAGGTTGCCCATTAGATTTCGATGGGCATATCCTTACGTTGAACCTCCAGGTGTTAGAAATTGTAGAGTTTGACATTATTCTTGGTATGGACTGGTTGGCCACTTATTCTGCTACAATGGACTGTAGAGCAAGGGTGGTGACTTTTCGACCACTAGATCAACCTGCATGGAAATTCGTTGGCACCAGAAATGATGGAGTATCCATTATATTTGCGTTACAGGCTCAGAAGTTATTGGCCCAAGCTTGTCAGGGTTATTTACTATCTTTAGTCAAAGTTGAGAACGGAGGACTAGTATCGAAAACTCCTTATCGGATGGAACCAAAGGAGTTGAACGAACATAAAGTCCAACTACAGGAGTTGTTGGATAATGGATTTATTCATTCTAGTGTTTTTCCATGGGGAGCTCCAGTACTATTGTTTAAGAAGAAAGATGGATCTTTGCGATTATGTATTGACTATTAGCAACTGAATGCAGTCATAGATAAGTACAAATATCCACTGCCAAGGATAGAGGATTTGTTTGATCAGATCAAGGATACATGTGTGTATTCTAAAATTGATCTGCACTCAAGATATCATCATCTTTGGATAAGAGATGAGTATGTGCAGAAAATAAAATTTTGCACTTGTTATGGGCATTACGAGCTTCTGGTGATGCCTTTTGGTCTCAGGAATGCTGCAGCTGCATTTATGGACTTGATGAACCAAGTATTCTTGAGGTATATTGATCAGTTTGTGATAGTATTCATCGATGATATATTGATATATTTTCGATCTAAGGAGGAGCATGAACATCATCTGCGGATAGTGTTGGAGACGTTGCGACGGGAGCAACGGTATGCCAAGTTTAGCAAGTGTGCATTCTGGTTATGTTCAGTGGGTTTTCTTAGACACGTGGTATCCAACAGAGGTATTTCTATAGATCCCCAAAAAATTGAGGTGATTACCAGTTGGGAGCAGCCAAAATTAGTTTAAGAGGTCCGTAGTTTCCTGGGTTTGGCTGGGTATTATCGGAGATTCGTGGAGGGATTCTCAAGTATTGCCATGCCACTCACTTGCCTGACTCGGAAAGGGGTCAAGTTCACCTGGTCAGAGGCTTGTGAAACTAGCTTTCAAGATCTGAAACAACGACTAATTTCTGCACCAGTCTTAGTGATTCCTTCTGGTGTTGATGAGATGGTCCTATATACTGATGCTTCTATCCAAGGGTTGGGTGCAGTTCTGATGCATCCCAACCGTGTGGTATCTTATGCCTCCTGTCAACTAAAGGATCACGAAAAGAATTATCTAGTGCACAATCTAGAGTTAGCAGCCATCATTTTCGCAGTGAAAATATGGAGGCACTATCTGTATGGGGTTACCTTTGAGATCTACATAGACCATAAAAGTCTGAAATATCTATTCACACAGAAAGAACTGAACTTGAGACAGAGACGGTGGCTGGAATATCTGAAGGATTACGACTGAACAATTCATTACCATCCGGGAAAAGCTAATAGCAGATGCGCTGAGCAGGAAGTCTTGTGGGGTTCTGGCCAGTCATCTGATAGCAGTTATCGATCTAGTTTGATAATTCTCAGAGTTAGGATTGTCTAAACAAGGTCAAACATCCCAGGGAATATTGATTTATATGGTTGCCCAGTCCACTATTGCTGAGAAGATCAAAGAAGCACAAGTCAGTGACCAACATATGCAATTCTTGTGCAGCACAATAGACGCAGAACGATAAACGGATTTCTCAAGTGACGAGAATGGAGTACTTCATTTCTGTGGATGGTTATGTGTTACGGACACACATCCAGTTAAGGAAGAGTTGCTATAGGAAGCACATCATTCGAGACTTGCTATACATCTTAGTGGTACTCGGATGTACCGAGATTTGAAATGCTTATACTGGTGGGATGATATGAAGAGAGATATTGCACACTTTGTTGCTCGATATTTAGTATGCCAGCAAGTGAATGTTGAACATTAGAAATCCGCTAGATTGCTTCAGAAAATTCTGATTCCGAAATGGAAGTGGGAGCATATCACTATGGATTTTGTTACGGGATTGCCTAGAACCCATAAAGGACATGATGTGATTTGGGTGAACGTGGATCGATTAACCAAATCCACCCATTTCCTGCCTATTTGTGCGACGAACTCGTTGGATTGTCTGGCAGAGTTGTACTTTCGAGAGATTATCAGGCTGCATGAAGTGCCTTTGAGTATTATATCCGATAGAGATCCATGATTTACCTCGTGATTCTGGCAGAGTCTACAGTAGGCCATCAGCATAGAGTTTTGACTTAGTACAACATTTCATCCATAGATAGATGGACAGTCTGAGCATACCATTCAGACATTGGAGGATTTGCTGAGATCTTGTGTTATGGATTTCGGAGGCAATTGGGAGGACCACGTTCATTTAGTGGAATTTGCCTATAACAATAGCTACCACTCTTCTATACAGATGGCTCCTTTCGAGGCCTTATATGGCAGACCCTACAGATCTCCTGTGTTGTGGGAGGAAGTTGGGGAACGACAATTGCTGGGGCCATAGAGTATTCAGTATGATGCAGAGTTGGTGCAAGTAATCAGATGACGGTTATCCGAGGCACAGGATCGACAGAAGAGTTATGCAGAGCAGAGGCAAAGACCTTTGGAATTCCCAATCGGGGATCATGTATTCCTACGAGTTTCACCCACCAAAGGAGTCAAAAGATTTGGGCTAAAAGGAAAATTAGTGCCATGCTACATTGGTCCATTTGAGATATTGGAGCGGATTAGGGGTGTAGCTTAACAATTTGTTTTACCTCTGATACTTGCAGGTGTTTACAACGTATTTAATGTTTCTATGCTGAGGAAATACGTGCCACGTTCTGATCATGTTGTGAAAGAGGTACCGATTCCACTCCAGGCGAATGCGACTTATGAAGAGATTCCAGTGGGGATTCTTGGTCGCAAGGAGCAACAATTGCGGAACAAAACCATTCGACTCGTAAAGGTTGGATGGCAACATCATATTGATGAGTAGGATACGTGGGAGCTAGAAGATACTATCCGAGCTCGATACCCGCATATGTTCACTTGAGGTATGTGGTCATTTCAAAAATTTGCTTGAATTAATTTTTTCATTTAAGTACGAAATTTGGAGACCAAATTTTATTAAGTGGGGGAGAATATAAAATAGCGCAAATAGATGGCTAAAGGATAATTTTATTAGGGGTTAATTGAAACTTTGTAATATATCGGGAAAAAAATTTAAATAAAATTAAAATTTTAATTTAAGTAAATTAATAATAATATAATTTAAAACAATATATATATATATATATATATATATATATATATATATATATATATATATATATATATATATATATATATATATATATATATATATATATATATATATATATATATATATATATATATATATATATATATATATATATATATATATATATATATATATATATATATATATATATATATATATATATTTATTAAAAGGAAATGTAGTTATTTATTTATATTTTAGTTGATAATTTTGGGATTTAGATCGACTTGATATCGTTGATTGTACGGAAAAAAAATTGAGTAGGTTTTATAAAACTACTGATAAGGCCAAAGAAGGATTTAGTCAGGGCTTAATTAAACCCTAAACGTATGCTATAAATAGGAAATATAGGTATTAATTTTGGAAGTTTCCCATTTCTACCCAAAATTGCCGTCGCTTTCTCCTCGCACTGCCTCTCTTTCTCATCATTGCCGCTCGAGCCCTAACCGCTGTCGCCGCCTTCTCCCTGCACACCGACCATGCCTACCTCACCATTGGCGCCTTTCCCAGTGCCTAGGTCATCGTCGCCGTGGGTGACAGCCGCGACGCCGCTCCTTTCGTTCCTCCATGATGAGCAACAATCCCTTTGCACCTTCCTCCTCGCGTGGACCTGCTGTCAGGCCGATGCCACTGCTAACCGCATCGCATGTGCCTTTTGCTAGGCCAATCACCGCCGTTGCCACCCCTTTACTTCTTCCTCGCATCGGCGAATCTGGAGGTTTGCTGATTGGAGGGCAGTAAGGGCCTATAGAGATAGTGGTGTTCTTTTGATGGAAAGATTGAAGCCTTCAGTAATGGGGTCTGATTATCCGATTTTATTCACTCTTCTTTCTCCATACCATTCATGCAAAGATCTCTGTGATAGTTACAGAAGCAATTAAAGAGGAAAAGAATCTCAACATTTCTAAAAAGGATGCATCTCAGTCAAAGTATTCTAGTCAAATAAAGGTCGGTGATGTTTTTGGTGGAATGGTGGGTCCCTTTGAAGATTATGGTGCATTTGTTCACCCACGTTTCCTAGATGGTAATTATAATCTCACAGGACTTGTTCATGTCACTAAGGTTTCCTGGGACTTGGTTTAAGATGTAAGAAATCTTATAGTAGAAGATTCATACAAGTTTATTGTTAGTGCAATCGACCCAGGTTGACTCGAGTTTGACTCGAGCAGTACCTTGATGATATTTTGATGATAGACAAAACTCATGACATGGGATTGTCATGGGAAAGTCCAACATGGGGTTGGCATGGAAAATCCAAGCATGGAGCTTGGTGTGGAAGTCCAAGGGGGAAGCCTTGGCATGGGAAAGTCCAAAGCATTGTGAAGCCGTGCGCTTGGTGCTTGGCATGGGAAATCCAAAGCATTGCGAAGCCGTGCGCTTGGTGCTTGGTGAGAAATGCATTGCGAAGCCGTACGCTTAGTGCATTTGGGAAGTCTTGAGGACTTGGTAAGTTCACTAGGCTCGGGGTCCTTGAGTCGGTGAAGGATGTCATTGCGGCCGCGTGCGCTGGTGCATCAGGGGCGCCGGACGGGAGCGAATGGAGTGAGCCCAAAGGGAAGCATACTTCTAGGGCATGAGGCGAAGGAAGGATGGCGTTGCGGCCGTGCGCTTGGCGCATCCGAGGGACGTAGGCCGAGGGAAGAGAGCTTCGGTGAGGAACTCCATGAGGGATAAGGTGGACTTGGCCAAGTGGCTAAGACTGAGTGTCGGAGGCTCAAACATCATTTTGTTTGAGGTTTTAGCCGACATCAGTCGACTGGCATAGGTGTCAATCGATTGCTCTAGGTCGTATGGGTTCGACCCGGTGTTGTGAACCAAGTCTGGTGATCGGTCATTAGGGAGGGATCATTGTTGGGAGGATCGATCGGCCGAGGGATGGCGATCGTGATGACATGCGCACGCGAGAATGGAGTTGAGCTCGCCAACACTCGACTGATGGTTGATCAGTCGACTGATGGGTGCCATCAGTCGACTTATGTGTGATCCGTTGGAACTTAACCAACGTGGATCTGGCCGTTGTGAGACAACGGCTACGGGACCAGTCGACTGATGGTCACGATCAGTCGACTGATGGGCGCGAAAATAGCTTGATGCAGGTTATAAAAGGAGCACGAGTTGGAGGATTTCGCCAAGTCTTTTGAGATGACTTTGGAGGGGAATTGCTGTTGCATTCCAGACCTTCAAGAGCAAGCAAAAGCAAGCAACAAGAAAACGATCACAGCAATTGTGTAAAAGTTTTCTTTTGTATTGTCTTTGTATTTCTTGTTGTATTTCATATTACTTATTGTAATAACTTGTGAGAGGTTTCTCCACCTCCGACGTGTAGTCGAGAAGGAGTTTAGTTAGTGCCGTGCGCATAACTAGAGCTCGAGGAGCTCACCCGTGGAGTAGGAACCATTTGGTTCCGAACCACGTATATGCTTGTCTATTGATTGTGCTTGTGTTGTTGTTATTTCTATTGTTATTCCACTGCGTATATTAACGACAATTGTAGACGAGCACACGAGAAAGAATGAATTACGACATCCAACGAACGAGGTCTATTCACCCCCCTCTAGTCGGCCAATCGATCTGACCCAACATTTATCAGACTATTGTGGGACCAAAAAGATCAAGTTTCCTCCCGAGTATTGTCTAATTATCATCAGAGACAAGATTCTTAAACTGTTTAAGGTTTTGATTCAAGATAGACTATCGGACACGGAGATTCTCGAACATTCTACATATCAGGTGGGTGGATTCTATAATTTCAGAATTTAGTGCATATTTGTATTGGTTATATTGGTTATGCTGTTTACTTAGGTGGTATCATATTTTCACTTTGTGATTTGTCTAATATTATTTTAACCTTATATCTGTTAGACTGTTAGATTTTTAGGTTGTTGGTTTATCGTTAGCATATGGTTATTAATTGCTATTACTGTTATACGTAGCTAGTTATCATTGTGATATAAATGATTAGATATTATTGGTAGATGTTTACCTCTTAATTGTTGGACTAGTATTAGGATTAGACTAGTAGAATAATATGACTAAGATAGATAAATTCGTAGAAGGTATACATATAGGTTCTTTGACTTCCAAGATCCTAGTGCATGGTGACATGATTACATTGCTTACGTAGTTTAGGGTATATATATAGGCACCTGATGCTTTATTTAGTTTTGCCTTGACTTTGTACTGGCATGACCCCTTTAGTTATACATTAATTAGTTTCAGCTATTGATCTCCATTAATGTGTTTTTGCTGTTGTTATTGGATAGCATGGTTAAATGCTTATTCGGTTATGTATGGTAGTGGTTGATACCATGATTGAGACTAGTAGATAATATAACTTATATGAGGTCATTCCGTAGGAGTAGATCGCAGGAGGGAAACAACATTAGTAGAACCCAAGGTGTTGGAACCCTAGGCATAATAACTTGGACGTGCTTATTAGTAGATGCTACCGGTATATGTTTGATCTACTCATTGGTTCGGTGGATATTGTGATTGAACTATCAGAGGTAGTATGATCCTTAGAGGGTATATACCATTTCTCATGTCTCGACTATTAACTAGGTCTCTCATTCGTAGTTGAGAAAGTGTACAGTAGAGTTTCCCTATGGTTGCTTTGTATATCTGTGGTCGATCATGTCTTCCAATCATGGTTGAGATGACCTACCGTAAAGTCATACTCTAGTATTATCTGTTCGGAGTTAATGATAATTGGAATCGTATATCGATTGTAGCTAAATGACCACCTTACATCTTAAGTACCCACGAGACTTGTTCGTGGTAGCATGTTGTAGCATGCATGGTTGAATTGGTAGTAATGGTATAATTTAGTCTTAATCATCTCGATGTGTTTATGAGAAGGTTTATGATCTTATTGACCGTGATAAGTGTTCATGTTAGAAGGGTTGGAACCCTAGGCTTAACCACCTCGATGTACTTATTTGCAGATTGATGATCTTCATCGACTTTGATAAATGTTCTATGCTATATGTATTGGATAACCCTAGGCTTAACACCTTAGGATAATCGAATGCCCACGAGACCCATTCATGGTAGCATGCAGCTGCTTGCAGTCGACGACTAGATAGATATATACTCTGACTTCCCACGAGATCCATTCGTGGTAGCATGATGTTGCGTGTAGACAATGCTTTGTATATTGCTTGTCTTCATATGAGTCTCGTTCATGGTAATTCGTAGATAGTTCCTTTTGTATTACCTCGAGAGTCACGAGGCTTTGTCGCGGTATCTTGATATGTATTGCTTGTAGATTTGAGTGAATAATGGATATACCTTACATACAGACTTATGTACTTAGGCTATTTGATATTTGGTTCCTATTGGACATACCATAGGTAGCAATGGGTGATAGGTGTATTGTGCATTAGTGGCATGCACCATCTTGCATTATTGCATGACTGACGATCATCGGCTCGTCGATCGGAGGTGATACTACTTGGTAGTTAAGCCCATCGTCAGTTACATTATCTACACACACAGCCACTCGTGGGGTAATGGTATTTCAGGTGTGTGTAGTTACTCTGTCAAGGCTCCACGGTGGTCACCCAGGTGATTTGTATTGCGACGTGGTAGCAGATAGGGATCCCTCCTTTGTCATGAGACGAGGAGATGAGATGAGGTGATGTCCCCCATATACATACATGGGGTAGGAGGGTAATACTCCGCCAGTATCCTGTCCACTCGGTCACATAGGTGTAGTGACGTCAGAGTGCACAGTTGTCACAACCCTACCCACTCGGCCGGCACACATGACATGTCAGTGGCTTGACTGGCGTCAGGGGTGACACAGGTGATTGCATCATGTGCATACATTTATACTATATGCATTGCTTGTTGCACTTTTGGTTGTTGCATATGATTGTCATCCACATACAGGAGGTATTATGTATGTTTATTTTTAGTGATTCTACATATATTGGGGTGGATATATTTTATGTCCATTCAGGTGATTTTGGTATGTACCATTTTCAGGTATGTATTTAATTTTTGTAGATTTGCAGTTGGTTAGGTGTTATAGATGTATTTATTATATTACTATCCAGGTTAGTGGCGGACTGATACAGCTACTCTGAGGTTTGAGTTACTATAGTTTGTTTCTTTGACTTCCATTATGTCCATTATGATTATGCACTTTATTCTATCCACCCATTGAGTGGTTGTACTCACCCCCTCTTCTCCTATCTTCCAGGTTAGCTAATAGAGGATGAGTCTAGTTGACTTACCATTGCGTCGCTCAGAGAGTCCCTGGTTGTGCTGGTCCCACAACATTCGATCGAGATGTCGTTCGATTTTCCTTTATTGTTATCATGGTTTGTTTACGCATTTTGGATTTTGTCACAATTGGTTTCAATGTAAAGTAAAATGTATTTTACTTTTAATTGATTTATATTTAGTCATGCATGTATGCAGTTAATAAAATACTTGTATTTCTATTATTTTTTTCGAGGTTTTTACTAGATCTGGTTCCAGTGTTGTATTTCTGAATATTGTCACTAAGGGACTCCTCCGTCATTTGGATGGCGAATAGGCCCCCGGGGCGTGACAATTTTATTGGTATCAGAGCCAGGTTTGCGATTTCGATTTGTGGGTTTTGTGTTTCGAGGTTTTCTTGTCCTTTTATTTTTGGAGTTCTTGTGTTTTGGGACCAGGCAAGCTGAAGGACATCTCTGAGCTATAGGGAAAGTAGTCATCTTTAGTGGTCACTGTACTTTCCTCATGTAATAGGAAGTTGTCATTATGTTTTGTTAGATACTTACATATTTTCTCATTGTAGGAAATGCTACCTAGTGAAATTTCCCCTACTCATGGTTGTGGACGAGGTCGACCTCGAAAGCGACCTATTGATGCTATGGGACCTACCCTTGAGGTTGGAAAACATAGACTCTTTAGAGGTGTCGACTGATGTCGAATTAAGAGGCTAGGGTTTGGACTCGCTAGCCACTCAGTTGGAGGTCAAAGGAGTAACCCCTCAGAGAGTATCAGTCCCTACTACTAGTGAATTGTTCATAGATAAGGCGTGTATATCTACATTGACCAAAACGATGAAGGGTTGTTGTACCTTATGTTAGGGGGATATCAGTCCATGGATTGCTCATGCATAGATGGACAATCTAGAAGATTCGTTTGGATACATAACTTTCAGGGATGCAAAACTAAATCCTTCTATAAATCATACATGTCATTACTTAGCCGAAATGCTAAGAATCGAGTCCAAACATGGGTTCCTAAGTCTAGCTTAGTTAACCAAGTTGGACCAAATCAATTTTGGGTGCCTAAGAGTCAAGTTCACTTAGTGAACAAAACTCAATCTAGCTACCAAAAAGGGGGAGCTAACACTTTGCTTGTTTCCTTGTTTAGTTAAATACTTGCATGCTTTAGTTTACTTTACTTGCTTAATTTAGAATGGACTAGATAGGAAACAAAGTAGTTTAAACTTGAACAACCTAGTACTAAGACAAGTGATCTGATAGTAAGTTAGAGAAGCTCTTCGAAGTGTATGTCTAGGAAGTGGTCGTTGCTCTGATAACTAAGAAGGTCATGTGCCTCGCCACGACCTGGTGCACTAAGTCGAGTGGAACTGACTAAAGCTAACTCACTAAGTCTTTAATAGTTAGACCGAGGCTTAGTCCAAAGTGAATCAAGTACTTGATTCCTTCATTGACTTTGTCTAGGAAGTGGTCGTTGCTCCGATAACCAAGAAGGTCATGTGCCTCGCCACGACCTGGAAGTCAATGTTGGAAAAACCTACTTGACTAGCTCAAACCAAACTTGAATCTAACACAAGTTTAAACACTTTGAAATTGCTCATTAAATTTAATTAAGATAAAAGAAATCCTCATCTCACAAAACCCATAGGAATAAGGGTAATGAAAACCTAGCTTGGGTGAGATGATTTAGAACTTAATTGAGATTAATTAGTTTAACTCAACCTAATAGATTTAAATAAAAATTAATAAATTTAACTTAACAACTTACCTCAATTAAACTTAACTTAATTCAACTCAACTTAATTTACTATACTTAATGTATTAAACTAAACAAACATACCTAAATAAACATATTCACTTAACTTAACAAACTACTTAATAACTTGGCTTAAACTCAATTAAATTAAACCTAATTTAACTAGATTAAAAGAAACTTAGTTAACTCACTAAACTAAACATAAATAACCTACTAAATTAAACTTAATCGATCCAACTAACTTAATCAAATCAAAACAATTAAGTAAATAAATGAAATTAAACTAATAAAATTTATAAAATCAAATTAAACATAATTAACCAAAATTAAACATACTCGAATTTAGTCGACTGAATTATTTTCAGTCGACTCAATAAGAGTTGACTGATCAGCTTCTGTTGCCTCTGAGTATCGGGAAGGTAAAATGCGACTTCAGTCGACTGAAATGAAATGGTAGATAAAGTTTAGGCGGTGAAGTAAATGGTAAAATTAATTAGAATCGACTGAAACAGGTTCAGTTGACACTAATTCAGTCGACTAGACTATTTCCAGTCGACTGGATTCCGTCTATAAGAACAGCGCCAAGCCATGCCAAAAACAACCACGACCACCACAAATCCATCGCGAAAACCCTAATTCTAGACTTCCGAAGTGTTTAGATCATCATATTTCTTTAATATCATTCAAAATGCTGAAGTAATAACTCTAAAACTTTAGTTTCAATTATTTTCAATAAATATTGAATATTTGTAATTCAATTAGGGGTAAAAGAAGAGTTGTTGAGATTGAGTCATCGACTTCATGCTTGGATATTAGGTTCCCCACTGAGGGGCATAGGATTAGGTTTGAGAACACCACTTATATTCCTATGCCTACTAGATACATTAGTAAATCATATTTTAGTAATGCATACATGCTTAGTATGGAGGTCATAGCACACTATGGATTAGAAAAACTAGTTTATTACAAAAACTCTATTAACATAGACTTATGTGCAGAGTTTTTCAATAATTTTAGTAAAATTGATGACATTTCATATTCTACTAGAGTACATGGTTGGGACTTTGTTTTTACGCCCACTATGTTGAGAGAGCATTTAGGACTCATGCATTCGACATGTCCTGTTGCATGTTTTCCATCCACGGAGTTACCGTACGGTGACCCCTACTCTCATATTACATTATATATAATACATATGCATCTTTTTGGTGAGGAATGAACTCCGTCTGTGAGTATCTTTAGTTCTACTAGACTCAGAGTACATGACTATGTCTTGTATCGAGTTATAGTTAACTACATTCTACCACTCACCACTAGGGACATCGCAATGATGCACCCTTATCACTCATTTTTACTTTATGCACTTAGTCATAGGTTAGATATAGACATTATCTTATAGAAGTTTCATTCCATTATCTACCATTCTAGGTCAGTTACCAACAAGAAGATACATTTGCCTTATTACCATGTCATCATATCCCTCTTAGCTACATTTGGGTTTGATTTTACCACAGGTAACATCAAATAACTTATTGAGTACGACATGATAGGGTCTAGACAGTTTGGGTTAGGAAAAATAGGTTTAGATGAAAATAATATCCTTGCATGGAAGAGAGATGGTCCTTAGCTCCAACCCCAGCCCGATCCGAAGCAGGAGCATGAGCCAAAGATCGATCCCGACCACCTCTCCGAGTCTGAGCATCAAGAAGCCCAGGATTTGATAGTCTATCACCATTTATTGGGATTCCAACACCTCCTACCGTAGCATAGAGATTATCTAGGTTGGAGGATGCGATGCAGCGCCAGGAGCAACAGCATCTTGAGATGATGTAGATATTGCAGGCGCAGAGAGAGGATCATCGAGAGATGATGGAGCTTCTTAGGTCTTGGGGCATAGGTCCTCCTCATACTCCATCTACTAACTAGGATTGTTATGGCACTTGAACTTAATAAATTCAATAATTTTTAAATCTTGTGTGTGAATTGTGTTATGCTTGGTAGATTATGATGTTTTCATGCTTAATATTCAGAATTTATTTTGAAAAGTAATATTATATAATTTATTAAAGGAAATTGAAAATTAATCTAGATTAGGTCAATCTAGATTTCATGATCCAATTTATTTAAGTAAGCCTTCGCATCTCACAAACACTTAGGATTACCTGTTTGTGTATTGAGCCACGAAGATGGACGTGAGAAGTTAGGACTACACCCCTAGTTCTAGATGTAGATCAAGTGCATAGACATGAACCAATACGGGGTTTATAAAAGCAAATTGATCACTTCGGTGACTAACTCTAATTCAAAGCTTAATGATTAATTCTATATCATTTGAGCTAGTAAAGAGTTGGACATTTGCTTTAAGGACGATTTTTAGATGTCTATTTTTAAAATATAAATATAATATTTAGGAATTCATGCTTGGACTCATTCCCTATCATCTTTTCATCAACTTAAAATTTTTTAAAAATTCTAAAAATAAGTTTTTATTCAGGGGGAGTTTGAAAATTTTTAAAACATTTGGAAATCTTGAATATAAATTTTTATTCAGGGGAAGTTTGAATTTTTTTTAAAAGTTTGAAATTTTTTAAAATATTTGAAAATTTTGAATATAAATTTTTATTTAGGGGGAGTTTGAAAATTGTTGAAAATGTTGGTGCAATCGGCCCAGGTCACGAGTGACCAGGACTCGAGTTTGACTCGAGTGATGTTTTGATGTTCGACAAAAATATATGACAATGTAATTGTCATGGGAAAGTCCAAGTCTTGGGTACTTGGCATGGAAAGTCCAAGCATGGGTATTGGCATAAAAAGTCCAACATGGGTTGGCAAGGGAAAGTCCAAGCTTGAGTCTTGGCATTTGAGAAGTCCAAGGGTTTGATATTGGCGGCGTAAAGTCCAAGCGGGAGTCTTGGCAGCATAGTCCAATGGTTGGTGGCGTAAAGTCCAAGCGAAGTCTTGGCGGCGTAAGTCCAATGTGCCTTGGCGGTGTAGACACCATTAGCATGACATAGCCGATGGAAGCACATGAAGGCTAGCGCGATGGATGAACAAGTCATGGATGACTTGGAGGGATCCGAGAGGCGTGAGGCTGATGGAGGTGGCTAGAAGGCTTAGGTCTAGGCTAAGGGTGGTCTATCAAGTATGGGGAAACTATACTTGGGCTAAAACCTCATGTTTGAGGTGTGCCAGTCGACTGGTGCCATGTGGTAGTCGACTGGACCGAGTTAACTAGGGTTTGACTGCGGGAAGTGGCCTAGCAGTCGACTGCTAGAGGTGGGAAGTCGATTGATGTCTCGAGCAGTCGATTGATCGTGTGATCAGTCGACTGGTGCTCGAGAAATCGGCCACAGAATGGAGTCGAGACTCGACTGGTCGAGTGAGGACTCCATCAGTCGACTGATGGGTATGATCAGTCGACTGATGATAGATCCGTTGGACTTATCCAGTGTGGATATAGCTGTTGTCTCACGACAATAGTGGCATCAGTCGACTGATGGTCCTGATCAGTCGACTGATCGACTTTTTCCAGCACAGGTTGAAGCTTTATAAGGAGCTCATGATGGAAGAAATGGCAAGGGTTCTTTGAGGCAATTTGGGGTGAGTTGCTACGGCAATTCAGGGACTCCAAGTGCTACTCGATCAACCTAGCGATCAAGCATTCAAGAGCATTTGTAAAGTGTTTTTCTTTACTATTCTTGCTTTGTATTTCATTGTATTTGCTTGTAGCTTTTGATTATTGTTGTAATCATCTTGTACGAGGTTTCTCCACCTCCGGATTGTTCCGAGAAGGAGTGTTTATTATAGTGGTGTGTGATTGACATCGCTAGGGTTCGTACGATCCCGATCCGTGGAGTAGGAACCATTCGGTTCTGCACCACGTTAAACGATTGTGTTTGCGTGTTGTTAATTGTTTCGTTATTGCTTTCATTACTATTTCGCTGCGTACTAACAAAATTGTAAAGACGAACACGCGATCGAATTCCATTTACGAACGGACACTATGCTATTCACCCCCCTCTAGCGCCGTCAAATAACCTAACAAGTGGTATCAGAGCTCGGGGCTCTTCTACGGATTAACAACCCGGAGTCAAGATGCTAGAGGAACAAGATGGAATTCAAGGAGAGATTGGGTGACGACATCAACGTTCCGCCTTCCTTCGACCGCGAACATTTCGCGTATTGAAAAGGTAGAATGGAATATTTTCTAATGACGAATATAGAAAATTGATTTTCCGTGATTATAGGTTTTGATGCTCCGAGAGGAGAGAACGGCGAAATCCTCAAAATGAAGCGATGAACCGAGGAGCAACACCAAAAATTCAAGACAACCGTTAAGGTAACAAAAATGTTGATTAATTTGATACCTAATGACATTTTGTCTAGATTAGGAAGCTATAAGGATGCCAAGGAGTTGTGGAACAAGTTGGTCAAGTTCTACGACAATCCCGAATCGGTCCAAGAAGACTTGGAAGAGGAGGAGACCGAAGAGGAATCTTCATCATCCTCACAAGAAAGTAAGGAATCAACATCCGGATCAGAGAAGGAAGTAGAAAAGGTGGAAGAAGCATCCACTTCTGTGATTGAGGGGGAGAGACCATCCACATCGGAGCCGGAACAAAATAAAGAAGAAGCCTCAACCTCCGGAAGGGATGAAGAACCCACTCCGATCACCATGGATCTAGGTAACTCAAGCATGTCGATTAATAATAAAATGAATATTATGTGCTTTGAGTGTAGGGAGCAAGGACACTACAAGAGTAAGTGTCCTAAACGGGTTAAGAAGACTCCTCTGGCACCAAAGGTCAAGGATGTCGGTCCCTCGACAATTAAAAGCAAGGAGCACGTGGTTTGCTTCAAATGCCGACTACAGGGACACTACCGGAGTCAATGTCCTAGGGGGAGAAAAAAGACCAAAGAAGGAGCATCACAAATAGGGGAAGCTTCTAAGGCTAACCCTAAGGTATATTTCAATAATGCACCTTCTTTAGTTAATAGGCAAAAGCATGCTAAGGGTTTTAATTCTCTTGCTATTGTACATGAAAAGCATGCTAGAAACAATAGATATATTTGTCTAGGTGCTAAAAATATCCACTTAGGAAAGAAGGAAAAATTTGGGACTAATGTCCCTAAAAATATTTTACCTAGGAAATCAATTGAGAAAATAGGGGATTATCTAGGTTTTAATCCAAAATGGACTAGGCACCTGCCTAGAAAGGATAATGTCCAAGGACCAAATGGGAAATCAAAAATTGGGAAATTAGAATTGGAAAATCAAGCCTTGAGGTCAAGGTTTGAAAAACTTGAGAAGACCCTTAGGAACATCCAAAATCAATTTCAAGGGTCCAAAAGTCAAAGTCAACACCTAGGACCTAAGAGTCAAAAGTCAACCAAGGGCAAGCAAGGTTTGGGTCACAAACCTAAGCCTAAGGTGGCTTACCATAGTGTTCCATTTGATTATGGAACACTAACTAGGTCTAGGAAGACCAAGGTCAATGGGGAAGTCATCCCTAGGGTTGACCAAAGGTTGTGCCTAGTGGCTAGGGTTTTGAAGAAACCAAGGGTGGCCACTAAGAAGGTTATTAGGGAGGCAATCCCTAAGGTTAACCTAGGCAAGCCCAAAATGACCAAGTCTAATAAGCCTAGGAGGGTCATTAGGAAGGTATCTAGGGAGGTTATCCCTAAGGAATACCTAATTAACCCTAGGAGCTCAAATAGGTTTTGGGTTCCTAAGAGCGTGATTGATTCACGCTAGATGGGGTTAGGGTGTGCCAACTTTGATTGGATGGGTAGTTAACTCAACCATGATAAAGGTGACACTTTAGGTTATTTTCAAGGTTAGGGTCACCTTGGAAATACATTTGAGTTTTAATCCTAAAAGATTTTAGGATGTGCCAATATTATTTGAGGAGTTTGATAAAATGATCAAATTGGCACAATTTAGGTTTAGAGGTTGGTGTGCCATTTTGGGTTTTTGGCACACTTGGGAGAAAAGTAGAAATATGGCAAAATATGATGAATTATATCAAATGGCAATTAATATTAAGATTTAGGTATTATTATACCTATATATTTTATATGCCATGCTTTGTTTGCCTTATAACATGTCATGACATCATGCTTACTTTTATTCATTGTATATGTCATGTTCATGTTTTAGGATTAAGGTTTTAAATGTCATGTGTTTTTAGATTTTATCATATGCCATGACATCATGATCATTGGCCATGCTTAATTATTGCTATCTTTATGCCATGATCATTTCATGCATTAATTTGATTAAAATTGAACTAAGGACAATGGCATGACTTGAAGTCCCATTTATAAGGGAATCAAGTAGGGTTGCCTAGGAAATGCATGAAACCCTAGATTAAATGAACCTAAACCCACATCTCACATCCAATTGACATGTATGTGTATTTATACACCCTAGATACATGTGAGATGCCAGGATATGAGTTAAGTTCAAGGTGCATAGTTTTTGCATCTAGTTGAACCCAAACTCATCTTAACTCAACAGGTGGATCATTAGGAAAGCTCGTGTACAAGTCATGTACATAAAACCCAAGGAATATGATCCAAAATAGGGTTTTGAAAATATTTTAAAATCATTTTGAAAAACCTTGGTGAAGTCTATCTTTTGATAGCAATCACCATTGATGAGATTGATACAAAGTGAGCTTAAACTTTAAAGTTGTTAGTCACTTTTGGATTTTGTATCAATTTTTCTATTTTATGGGTAAAATATTTTTCAAACATTTTTCACCCATTGTATTTGTCATAAGTATTATACGTATCAAATTTCATGATTTTTCGATATACGTATAATTAGTTATGATTTTCCAAAACTCATTTACGATCGAAAATCGAGATTTTGATGTCGATCGGCACAGGTGGCGAGTTGGTGAGCGTGTTAGTCGACTGATGTCTGAATCACTCGACTGATAGCCTAATTTCGGGGTAACCAAGGTTGTTTAACCCGATTTCAGCTGCGATTAAGGTCCCTAACCACTCCTAACCCTAGGATATGCTTTGGGAAGCATGATAAAGGGTGAAAATCCATTGGATATGGATTAGGAGAGGTGTTTAGGGTTTGTATCGATTTTAAGGTGTTGGAAAGTTCAATGTTGAATTTCTAACCTTAATTTTGATGGCTTAGAGTTCCTATTGGCTTAGGGACTTCCCAAGGACATTGTTGGTGCAATGGTCAAGGGGGAGCAAGCCTTTAGGGGGAGGTATCCATCTTGGGATGATGGATGTATTTTTCTCCTTGAAGAGGAGATGTTATTGGAAGAGTATCATCAATTTGGGAAAATTGATGGGTTTTTGATACCCAATTTGGAAATTGGGAGAGTGAATAGGATTGCCTCTCTTGAGTGATATGGGACTTATCACTAGGAAGATGGTAGACATCCTAGATATTTTTAGACCAAGGGGGAGATTGTAAGATCTCATTGGAACATGAGACATTGACCTCCTCGAGAGAAGACCTTTGATGTTAGTCAAAAAGGAGAATGTTTGGGGGAGAACATTCGAGAATGCGCTTAAGATTACCAATTTGGGATAATTGGTAAGGGATTTGAGTTAGTGTTCTAACTCAATGTTTTGTTTGGTTTTTGTCAAACATCAAAAAGGGGGAGATTGTTGGTGCAATCGGCCCAGGTCACGAGTGGCCAGGACTCGAGTTTGACTCGAATGATGTTTTGATGTTCGACAAAAACATATGACAATGTAATTGTCATGGGAAAGTCCAAGTCTTGGATACTTGGCATGGAAAGTCCAAGCATGGGTCTTGGCATAAAAAGCCCAACATGGGTTGGCAAGGGAAAGTCCAAGCTTGAGTCTTGGCATTTGAGAAGTCCAAGGGTTTGATATTGGCGGCGTAAAGTCCAAGCGGGAGTCTTGGCAGCATAAGTCCAATGGTTCTCGTGCGATTCATCACCGCGACGGATGATTACAATGCCTCATCTTGTGCGATTCATCACCACGCCTCATACAAGATGATTACAATCATCCGATGAGGTGTGCCAGTCGACTGGTGCCATGTGGCAGTCGACTGGACCGAGTCAACTAGGGTTTGACTGCGGGAAGTGGCCTAGCAGTCGACTACCAGAGGTGGGCAGTCGACTGATGTCTCGAGCAGTCATCTGATCGTGTGATCAGTCGACTGGTGCTCGAGAAATCGACCATAGAATGGAGTCGAGACTCGACTGGTCGAGTGACGACTCCATCAGTCGACTGATCGGTATGATCAGTCAACTGATGGTAGATCCGTTGGACTTATCCAGCGTGGATCTAGCCATTGTCTCACGACAACAGTGGCATCAGTCGACTGATGGTCCCGATCAGTCGACTGATCGACTTTTTCCAGCACAGGTTGAAGCTTTATAAGGAGCTCATGATGGAGGAAATGGCAAGGGTTCTTTGAGACGATTTGGGGCGAGTTGCTGCGGCAATTCAGGGTCTCCAAGTGCTACTCGATTAGCCTAGCAATCAAGCATTCAAGAGCATTTATAAAGTGTTTTTCTTTACTAGTCTTTCTTTGTATTTCATTGTATTTGCTTGTAGCTTTTGATTATTGTTATAATCATCTTGTACGAGGTTTCTCCGTCTCCAGATTGTTCTTCTCTTCCCCACGCCCCAAATCGGATGATTACACCGCGACGGAAGCATTACAATGCCTCCGGATTGATAATCGCGCCACACCTCATCTTCGTCGATGCCCTTCTCTTCCCCTCCCGATCTCGATCCTTCGGCTCTCGTGCAATTCATCACCGTGACGACGTCTCCATCACCGCTTCTCCCTCACACGTCGGACACGACAGTCGCCACGCCCCGTCGCCGTGCCTCATCGCCGTCCCCTCTCTCTCGCCAACAGACGCTGCTTCAACACCGTCGATCGAGCCTCTGCTGCCGAAGATCTTCACCGCAAGGAGCCGTTGGTAGGAAATAGCAACGCCGGCAGGTCTGCCTTCGACCACACTGGACATCCGATGCCGCCGCTCTGCCGAAGCAAGGGATAGGGAAAAGAGGGCTGTCAGGTGTTAGTGATAGGCTGCTGGTGGAGCTAGGGTAGTAAAGTTGGTGGCCGCCGATTGCGCCGGTGAACAGGAGATTTGGAGGCCTTCGTGAGTTCTGCCGAAGCAGGTGTTGTGTGCTGGTGGACAAGGGAAAAAGGGGGAGGGTCACCGGTGAAGTTGAATTTAGGTATACCTCTTGGCTGCCCGTTCCTTATTTTCACTCGATCTTTGAAGGGATCCATTTATGATGCATTCCGTTTGTGATGGCAATAGGTTGAGCACAATTTTCTCGACGGACTGAGCAATGGGGGAGGAGAGCTGTCAAGGGAAGGTTGTTGTTGAGAGATTGTCTAGTGCCGGTGAAGCTTCAATTTCTGGTAAGAAAGATCACTTCCCCTGTTGTTCTGTGTATTCCATTCGGGGGTGATGGTTATGGGTTTAATTTCCGAAGTGTTGATTTGGAGTGTGGTTTCCTCAGTGGAGCAAGATGCTCTTGTTGATTTTGGAGGATGAACGACAGTAGATGGGTGAAGAACACATGGTGTTGTCGACTCGAATTGAGGATGTTTCACAAGTCGGCGATCTCTTATTATATTGTTGTTGAGCTCTAGGTATTGCTAAACTGTATCATAGCTTCACTCCTAATTGGTGATTCGTGTGCTACAAAGGATTTGTCATCGTGATGTTGTTGCTATAGGTTTAAGCTGGGATTCGTCTGGCCTCAATGAAATTGAAGATCATATTTCTTTATCACTGTGAGCGACAAAGTTGAGGTTGTTTGCGTCTAATTTGCCTCCTGGTTCAAGTGTGAGGGTTGCTGGATTGGAATTATCGTGTTGATAAGTGTGTCGATTGAAGAGTAAAAGGTAATCTTTAATTTAGTATGTTATGAAGTAGGATGTGTTACCTTTATTGTCGATGTTGTAGTTGAATGTTGATTATTAGTTGTGAATAAGGTAGGTTTAGTGTGGATAGATTTAATTTGATACTGTAAGGAAATTATATTTACAGTATATATGTGGTTTATGAAATGGATTAAGATCGGTTTAGATCCAAATTCCTATAGCATATATGATAGCGGTTGTGTATGTTGTATTCTACAGTTGGGACCTTGATTCAAGATAGGTTGATGGATGTGAAGACTATTGACACAACCTACATAACAGGTGGGTAATTTCCTACCTGGTCCGGGTAGATGTATTGCATTCAGATTTAGTCATTGATATGAGCATGTTAGGTGTTCATATTACCTTGACCCTGCTCTTATTATCGTATGCTTGAACTTATCATTGGATTTATTTATGCTCAATTATTGATATCACATATACCCTATCATGATTTAGGAGTTATAGATGTGATGTAAATTGGCTTAGATGATTAGTAGGGTGTAAATGTCAGTACGGGTGATGACCCAAATTATAAATTGGGAAAAAGGTCATCTATGGGTAGGTAATGTCCTAAATGTAGGATTTATTTCCAATACCCGTATGTTGCATACTGTTACCAACCATGAGTTGTCTAATGGTTAAGTGAAGGGTGATTAGTATGTCGCTGCGGACCGGTGGTCCCAGCTGAATATGATTAGTCGAGTACGACTCTCTATCGGATAGAGAGTGCGTCGATCAGTTGAATACGACTCTCTATTGGAGAGAGAGTTATGATCAGTCGAGTACGACTCTCTACAGGATAGAGAGTGCGTCGATCAGTTGAGTACGACTCTCTATTGGAGAGAGAGTTATGATCAGTCGAGTACGACTCTCTACAGGATAGAGAGTCCGTCGATCAGTTGAGTACGACTCTCTACAGGATAGAGAGTGTATTGATCAGATGGTACGACTCTTTGTTGAAAAGAGAGTCTGTGGCAGATGGTTGTACGTGTGACAGCATATTCATGTCTTTTGCATGCATTATGACGACATAGTCTCCCTTGGGGTTGAGAGAGTCGTCAGTCATCTTGCCTCCCAGAGCACTCCCCAAGGAGTAACTGGTGTGAGGGCAGAGCATCTATTGTGCCACACTCTACCACTATAGACGGTGGTAGTTGGAGTTGCATGCAGTTGTCCTGGGTGCGTGATACTCGACCACTCATTGGTAGTGTTAGTCGGAGTGGCCAGCAGCAGGGACCCCCGTTGTGTAGCGAGCTCTTTACGCTCATATGCTACTTGATCATACTGCCCACTCGGCCACTCTATAGCAGTAGTTGGTGTGAGTTGGGACAGTTGTCATGTCGTGTCACCTAGGCCACATTGGGGTCGTGGTAGCGAGTAGGGGTGAGCAGGCATGACCATGCATGCTGCATTGTCGTATCTGATCGCATTTTGCATATTACCATATATAGATACATATATGTATGTATATATATATATATGGATGGTTGAGATTAATATATATATGGATACAGTCTATATATATATGATTATTGTGATGTTGCATTTGATTGTACTATGCTTGCTGCATTTTGGTGTACATCATATTCATGTATGTCTCTTGCATTTGTTATACGATTGTGTCGGATATTGGTATGGGTTGGACAAACCATTAGATACCTTGACTTGTAGCTAGAGTATATTGTGAGTTGATCTACTCTTCCTATTATATATATATATATGTTTGATATATGTTCAGGTTGGATCAGAGTAGCGTAGCAGACTTCAGGTATGTCTGCATTTTTATGTTGTTTATTTGGTTAGATGGTATATGCTTGTATTTATATACTATGCTGATATACCTGTTGTACCTCTAGAGTATGTTGTTGAAAATACATGTGATATGACATATATACATGTTTTTCTATTACCTGTTGAGTTTTACTCACCACCCCCCATGGACCCTGGGTTTTCTGTCACCCAGGTAACAGGTAGAAGACTTTGTGACAGCTCGGAGCACCGCTGGCTGACATCTCATCTCACCTCCGAGGCTCCCGTATTAGTTTTGGGCTTTGCGTCCACCGTGTATTGTATTTGGAGTTTTCGAAGTGTACTGTGTTGTGGACTTATAGATTCGGATTTTATCGATGTACTGTATGTGGTTGTGGTGTGTTAGTCATACCGGTATGCATGATGTGGATGTATTGTATATGTGGGGTTATGGGTATGTTGTTGTATTAGTTTCCGCTGTGTTTCGTTATGTTGTTGTGTTTTTATTTGTTATGTTATTGTTATTGTGGGCCTATGGGCCTTGTATTAACCCGAAATGTTGCCACATACAGGGGAGGTGTCGTCCGTTTGATTTTTGGCTCGGCATGCTCTCGGGGCGTGACAGTAGCTCTCGGAAGAGCTACGAGCCTTGGACTAGCAACCCAGTTAGGGTTGTGAACCAAGTAAAATAAAGTGTTAGTATTTTTCATTTCCGCTGCATACTCACAATAGTTTTCAAATATTCTAAATTGTTTTAAAAATTAAAATAATTTTTTTAAATATGAGATTCACCCCCCTCACTCTGTGAAACACAATCCTACAAAGGTGACCCATCAAGCCAACTATGGAAAAGAGATTCGATCAAAATGAAAACTGCAAGTGCTACGAGTGCAATAAGAGAGGTCACTTTAAATCCGAGTATCCGATGATAAAGAACAAGCAACCACAAACCAAGAAGGCAGTCAACGCGACTTGGGAAGAATCCTCGAAGGAAGAAGAAGTTCAACTCACCAATTTGGCATTCATGGCGAGACCAATCGAGTCCGAGTCCAAGTCCAAACTCGAAGCCAACTGCGAGTCTGAGTCCGAGTCCAAGTCTGACTCCAGATCTGATATCGAGCTACAATTCAAGAAAAGCCACGGATTCACATTAAGTTCAAAAGAGTCAATTAAGGTGAGTCCGTCTTTAATTAATACTTTTTACAATTCCATTAAGTTATTAAATAAGAAGTTAGCTAAGTTCGAATCTAAAGTTGTGTCATTGCTTAAGGAGGTTAAACTCCTCAAGCATGAGGCTACTCTAACCTCTTCAACTAGTCAAGTTCGAGAGGGAAACTCAGCTTAAGTTAAAAAACATGAGGAAGAGAATTCTCTCTTGAAAGGACAAGTTCAAGAGCTTAGGAAGTCATTGGAAAGATTCACATTGAGATCCAAGGGTCTTGACCTACTTCTTGGATCACAAAGAGCCGTGTACAACAAGGTCAGGCTCCGGTTTAGAACAACAACATCGAATAAATCTTACATGTCAATCGTTAATCATAACAATCGAAGAGTCCAAGCATGAGTCCCTAAGACCATTTTAAACTCACAACTAGGTGCTACTAAGTATTGGGTTCTCAAGGATCAAATCCACTATGTGGATAGAATGTATCAGTTCAATGATCTAGGGGGAGCTAATACTAAACTTGTGTGCTCTATTTCTTGATTAGTGTAGCTTTGCATGCTTAGTTTTTTTTTTTTAAATTTTAAAACAGTTAGATAGGACTAATAATTAATCAACCTTGACAACATAGTATCAGGACACGATGAGATGATAGTACGTTAGGGAAATAAGGTCTCGTGTATCCGAGTTAGATAAGTAGTATCTGGCTTGGTGCACTTGGCTAAGTGAAACTAACTGAAGCTACCTCACCACATCCTAAACTCGTTAGAATAGGACGTAACCCTAAAGTGATTTAAGTGTACAATTTCTTAAGATTAGCTTTGTCTAAGGAAGTGGTTGTTGTTCCGATCAAAGAAGGCCTTTGTGCCTCGCCACGACTTGGAAGCCATCTTTTAAAAGGTTCACCTAACTAACTAAAGGTTAAATCCGAATCTAACCCAAGGTTAATTAGTCTTTAAATCATTAAATTTAACTATGTAAAATTGAAGTCATCTCAAAAAACATATAAGGATAACATGGTTGATCATGTAGAAAGGGTGAGATGAATCTTAGGTTAAAAATTTCCAACTTATTTTAAATTCCAATATCTGATCCAACTACTATATGTGTAGGATCAATGGATGTTGGACAATGGGTGCTCCTGACATATGACTGGAGACCAACTGAAGTTTATGAAGCTTAGATTCAAAAATCAAGGATCAGTAGCCTTCGGAAACAACGGAAAGCTCAAAATAATCGGGTTAGGTGATATTGAGCTAAACTCTAACTTTATAATACGCCAAATACTATTAGTTGAAAATTTCAAGTTTAATCTTCTAATTTTTAGTCAATTATGTGGTAATAGTTATAAGGTTATATTCTTGCTAAATGAATGTTTAATTAAAAATAATGATTGCTCAAAAACTATACTTAAGGGAATTAGGAATAATAATATTTACACAATAGATCTACCTAACTCCTCAACCAAGTGTCTAATGACACAACAAGAGGAATCGTGGTTGTAGCACTGACGATTCGGGCACTCCCATCCAAGACTCATACATAAAATAAGTAAAAATGGTCTAGTTAGAGGTCTACCCAAACTAGGTAACCTAGAAAATAAGATATGTAATGCTTGTCAACAAGGAAAACAAATTAGGGCTCGACATAAATTAACTAATCAAGAAAGAACTAAAAATATGCTTAAGCTCCTACACTTAGACCTATTTGACTCACATGGAGCCAAGTCACCAAACGGAAGTCAGTATTGCTTAGTAATAGTAGATGACTACTCTAGGTTCACTTGGATAAATTTCTTAAAACATAAAAATGAAACCTTAGATCAACTTACTAATTTATGTAAACTAATAGAAAATTAAAAGAACCTAAGGATTAAAAGGATTAGAAGTGATCATGGTGGAGAATTTGAGAGTCATAAGTTTACTGATTTTTGTAATCAAAATGGATACCACCATGAATTCTCTTGCCCTAGAACCCCTCAACAAAACGAGTTAGTTGAACGAAAAAATAGAACCTTACAAGAAGCTTCTAGGATCATGCTAAACGAATATAGTCTACCTAATAGGTTTTGGACAGAAGCAGTCAATACTGCCTGCTATATCCAAAATAGAACTTTAATAGTTAAATGACACCAAAAAACTTCCTATGAAATTTATTACAAAAAATTACCTAACATTAAGTACTTTAGAGTCTTTGGATGTAGGGTACACATACTAAATACAAAAGACTACTTAGGGAAATTCACCTCTAAAACAACTACCGACACATTTCTAGAATATTCAACCACTAGTAAAGCCTATAGGGTATATAACAATGAAACCTTAAAAATTGAAGAGACAATTAATGTAGTTTTTGTTGAAGGAAACAAGTATACTAAACCTGAAGTAAACATTAAATTGAACAATGAAAATGAAGTTAGACCTGAACCTAACCCACAAAATGAGTCTAGTATAAACCTTAATCCAAATAAATCTAGACTACAAGCTAATCATCCAATTGACCAAGTGATAGGTAATCCAAATTTAGGGGTTCGAACTAGAGCATCCTATAGGAATTTAAGTCATATCTCACTTGTATCTAAAATCGAACCCAAAACCATAGAGCAAGCTCTTCTTGACCCAGATAGGGTCATTGCTATGCAAGAAGAGTTGGCTCAATTCAATAGGAGTCAAGTTTGGGAATTAGTACCCCCACCTAAAGGAAAAACAATCATTGGAATAAGGTGAATATTTCGAAATAAACTTGTTGACAAAAGTGAAGTTATAAGGAACAAAGCTAGGTTAGTAGCTAAATGGTTTAATCAAGTAGAGGGATTAGATTATGATGAAACATATGCACCCGTAGCTAGATTTGAATTAATTAGAATGCTATTAGCCTACACTGCATATTGAGGATTTAAATTGTTTCAAATGGATGTCAAGTCAGCGTTTCTAAATGGATTCATCAAAGAAGTCTATGTTAGCCAACCACTAGATTTGAAAGCTTAGACCAACCTAACCATGTACTTAAACTTAGAAAAGCCATATATGGATTAAAGCAAGCTCCTAGAGCTTGGTATGAAAGACTACCCATCTATCTTAAGTCTAAAGGATTCAATCAAGGAGTAGTTGACCCAACTCTATTTGTAAAAACCATAGGAAAAGAAATTTTTATAGAACAAATCTATGTAGATGATATAATTTTTGGGACAACAAATGCAACACTTTTAAACGAGTTCATTTCTCTAATGGAAAGTGAGTTTGAAATGAGTTTAGTAGGTGAACTTACTTTCTTCTTAGGGTTACAAATAAAACAAACAAGAAAAGGAATCTACATGCATCAACATAAATATGCTAAAGAGTTAATTAGTAAATTTGGTATGCAAAATGCTAAAGAAATTAGTACACCTATGACAACCAATGTAAACATTGGAGAAGACTTAGAAGGAAAAACTATAGATTTAAAATACTATAGGAGAGCAATATGTAGCCTTTTGTACTTAACTACAAGCCGACCTGATATACTCTTTTACAGTAAGTATGTGTGCGAGATTTCAATCTTGTTCCAAAGAATCGCACCTAACCTTAGTTAAAAGAATCTTTAGATATATAAAAAGAACACAAAATGTAGGAATATGATACCCTCGGTCGATTGAGTTCGAATAATCGACTACTTCGACTCAGATTATGCCGATAGTAAACTCGATAGGAAGAGTACAAGTGGTTGTTGCTAACTCCTTGGATCAAGTTTAGTCAGCTAGTGTAGCAGAAAATAACATTGTGTTGCCTTATCTACTATCGAAACAGAATACAAAGCCATGGAATAGTGTGTAGCTCAACTTCTTTGGATGAAGCACACTCTAAAAGACTTCCAACTAAACTTTAGTAATACTAAAATCATGATTGACAACATTAGCTCAATTAACTTAACTAAAAATCCTATATATCATTCTAGAACTAAACACATATAAGTAAAACACCATTTTATAAGAGAACATGTAGCTAATGGGAATGTAAAACTTGAATACGTAGAATCAAAATCGAACATAGCGTACATTTTTACCAAACCATTACCTGAAGCAGAGTTCAGTCTACTTAGACGAAGATTAGGAATGTGCATAGTAGAGTAGGACCTATTTTTACTTATTATCTTTTTTTTGTGCTACATGGAACTAGATTAAGACTTACCTTAGAAAGCATGAACCTATAGTTTTAAGGAGCCAACACATCTCACAATACATAGGTTAAACGTGATTGTGTACTAAGCCACGTAGATGGGTGTGAGATGTTAGGATCTTACTCCTGATTCCAGATGTAGAACAAATGCATCAACTTGAATCATGGAGTATAATTTTTCAAAATAACTAACTCTAATCAAGACTTATTGATCATCTTATATCAATTGAGTCAAACAGAGTTGCACACTGTTATTAGATGAGTTATGTTGAAACTATTATTTTATAAAAAGGGGACATGCTTGGACTCATTTCTTCTAGCATTTGATAATGCTCTTTCGAAAAGTTTTTTTTACATATATGTTTAACACATTAACTTTAAGAATGTACCACCCATAAAATCATTTTTTTTTTATATATGGAAAAAGGGGGAGAAAAAAGGTTAAAGTTAAGGGGGAGAAAGGTTAACTTCTTTTTATTGAAAAATTCACTTACCTTAGTTTTCCAAAAGTCACCTAGGGTTGAGGGGGAGGCTTTGGAAAACAAGTTGTTTAATGCTTGCTCTTTCCTTAACTTTTGAATTGGTTTGCCATAGATCAAAAAGAGAGAGATTGTTGGTACAGGGGCACTAGATAATCGAACCTAGGTTTTGATGATGACAAAGATTCAAAGTTAAGACATTTTTATTTTCTCATATGTTGTGTTGAGTGTGCAAGTAATGTATTAAGCTTTTCTAAGGTCAACGATGCTAGGAGAATCTCGGGGTGAGAAACCTCGATGGTCAGGTGACACCAGGAGAACCTCGAGGAGTCGAGGAACCTCCGTGGTTATCGAAAGCTAAGCAACAGGTCAGAAAAACCAAAGGTAAGCTCCGAGTGTGGAGTGATGGTAAGGATGTGTCCTTCGTATAGGGATGACTATAGGCGGTGATCCGACTAAGACTTTCGAACAAAGGTCTAAGTCGAGGTCGGATGTTAAAGGACCGTCGGATTTACCATCAATAAAGACTTGTTGTGCTAACCATGTATTGTAGGTGAGTTATCAAGCTGTCAGTCGACTGAATGACCATCAGTTGACTGATGTATGACATCAGTTGACTGCTGGTCAAGCTGATCACTTCAAGGAGAGTCAAGATAAGATCCACCAAAGAAGGGGTGATGCGGAGGTTTGACCCAGATCTAGATCTCAACAAGATGGGGTTCAAATGGCTATAAATGGAGAGGCAAATCACTCATTTCTATCATCTAAAAAGGCTTCCAAAGTGCTCCATCAAATCCAAGTTCTCTTTGATACGTAATGACGTTGTAATGCTGACAACACCACATGCATCTACTTCTTAGTCGGTACACTTATTTAATTGTTAATCTTTTTGTACTTATTGTTGCTTAAGAGGAGAGGAGACTTGTTACCTCCTCTTCTACATTCTTGTAATCGCTTATCTCTTACCTCCAATGAGGAAGAGATTATTTTAGTGGATTGCCCATCGGAAGCCATCAAGGATCACAGGCCTTGGACTAGCAACAGGTTGGTTGTGAACCAAGTAAAAACAAACTTGTGTCTTTTTTTTCTTATATTTTTGCTACATACTTTGCATTTTAACATCGAAAAGATAAGTTTTTCGAATGCTATTCACTCCCGCCCCCCCCTCTAGCATTTTCTCGATCCTACACTCTCTGCTACAGTGGGAGGTGCTGGAAGCCCAAGGAAAGGAGATAAACTATCAAATCCTAGTGCTTCCTAATGCTCAGACTGAGGGTCAAAATGATGCTCTGGGTCGATCTCAGGCTCAGGCTTATGCCGATGCTGGGGCTGAGGCTGAGGGCCATCTCTCCATGTCAAGATGTTATTTTCATCTAAACCTATTTTTGCTAATGCAAACTATCTAGAATATATCATGTCATACTCAGAAAGTTGTTTGATGTTACCTATGGTAACATCAAACCCTAATGTACCTAGTAAAGATGTAATGACATGGCAATAAGGTAGATGTGCCTTATTACTAATAACTATCCTAGAATGATGGATGATAGAATGAAACATCTATAAACTAATATCTTGGTCTAATATATGACTAAGTACATAATGTAGGGGATCGATTGGATGCTAGAGGGGGGGGGGAGTGAATAGCGCGTGTTATACGGATGATGGAACTCATTCACGTTCATCTCTACAAAACTCATTATGCGCAGCGAAATAATAATAATAAAAGCAATAACAAATTAAAATAAACACGAACTCAAAGATATAACGTGGTTCGGAATCAAATGGTTCCTACTCCACGGATTGAGCTCTAACGAGCTCTAGTGATGTCAATCACACACCACTATGCAAACACTCCTTCTCGACACAAGTCAGAGGTGGAGAAACCTCGTACAACAGATTACAACAATAATCTAAATAGATACAAGAAAATACAATAATAAAATACAATGTAAGTAAAGAAAACTACTTTACAATTGCTCTTTGAATGCTTGATCACTTGGTTGCTTGAAATCAACTTGGAGACCCTGATTTGCAACAGCAAATCGCTCCAAAAGCCCTCAAGAAACCATCCCTTTTTCCTCCATCACGAGCTCCTTTTATAGCTTCAACCTGTGCTGGAAAAAGTCGATCAGTCGACTGGTCGGGACCATCAGTCGACTGATGCCACTGTTGTCGTGAGACAACGGCTAGATCCACGCTGGATAAGTCCAACGGATCCATCATCAGTCGATTGATCACACCCATCAGTCGACTGATGGAGCCTTCACTCGACGAGCACTAGTCGACTGATCACAAGATCAGTTGACTGCTCAGCTAATCAGTCGACTGACCACTTATGGCAGTCGACTGCTAGGACAATTTCCGCAGTCAAACCCTAGTTGACTCAGGACAATCGACTGCCACATGGCACCAGTCGATTGGCACACCTCAAACATGAGGTTTTAGCCCAAGTATGGTTCCCCTATACTTGCTAGACCACCCTTAGCCTAGACCTAAGCCTTCTAGCCACCTCCATCAGCCTCACGCCTCTCGGATCCCTCCAAGTCATCCATGACTTGTTTATCCATCATGCTAGCCTTCAGGTGCTTCCATCGGCTATGTCACGTTAACGGTGTCTAAACCGCCAAGGCACATTGGATTTACGCCGCCAAGACTCCGCTTGGACTTTACATCGCCAACCATTGGACTTATACTGCCAAGACTTCACCCTTGGACTTTGCGCCGCCAATATTCCTCTTGGACTTCTCAAATGCCAAGACTCAAGCTTGGACTTTCCCTTGCCAACCTATGTTGGACTTTCCATGCCAAGACCCATGCTTGGACTTTTCATGCCAAGTACCCATGACTTGGACTTTACCTTGCCAAGACCCATGCTTGGACTTTTCATTGCCAAGACCCATGCTTAGGCTTTCCCAAATGCCAAGCGTCCCACTTGGACTTTCCATGCCAAGTACCCAAGACTTGGACTTTCCCATGACAATTACATTGTCATATGTTTTTGTCTAACATCAAAACATCTCTCGAGCCGAGCTCGAGTCCTGGTCAATCGTGACCTGGGCCGATTGCACCAACAATCTCTCCCTTTTTGATGTTTGACAAAAACCAAACAAACCATTTGAGTTTGACCATCTAACTCAAAAACTCCTTACCAATTATCCCAAATTGATAATCTTATCTTTCTCCCCCTTTTTGACATACATCAAAAAGGTTATCTCTCCAAGGAGGTCAATGTCTCATGTTCCAATGAGATCTTACAATCTCCCCCTTGATCTAAAAATACCTAGGATGCCTACCATCTTCCTAGTGATAAGTCCCATATCACTCAAGAGAGACAATCCTATACTCTCTCCCAATTTCCAAATTGGGTATCTCAAAATCCCATTTTTCCTCTCATGAGGAAAAATATCATCCATCATCCCATGTTAGATACCTCCCCCTAAAGGCTTGCTCCCCCTTGACCATTGCACCAACAATGTCCTTGGGAAATCCCTAAGCCAATAGGAACTCTAAACCATCAAAAGTAAGGTTAAAAGTTCAAACATGAACTCTCCGCACCTTAAATTTGATACATTACCCTAACACCTCTCCTAATCCATATCTAATGGATTTTCACCCTTTATAATGCTTCCCAAAGCATATCCTAGGGTTAGAAGTGGTTAGGGACCTTAACCGCAGCTGAACACAGGCTAAACAATCTTGTTTACCCCGAAATCAGGCTATCAGTCGAGTCAGCCAGAAACCAGTCGACTGAAGTGCCCATCAGTCGACTGGCACCGAGCAGCAGTCGACTGATACTGCGCCAGAGCAGCGGTTTCAGGCAGAGCCATTGTCGCTGAGCAGCTGCCGCTCATCAGTCGACTGCCCTGTAGGGGCAGTCGACTGATAACTGAAAAACCTATTTTTCAGTTATCAGAATCCAGTTTTGAAAAATTATAACTAATTATACATAGCTTGAAAAATCATGAAATTTTACATGTATAATACTTATCACACATACAATCGGTGAAAAATCTTGGAAAAATATTTTAACCATTAAAATAGGAGATTGATACAAAGTTCAAAAACTATTAAAACTTTAAAGTTTTTGATCTACTTTGTATCAACTTCTACAATGATGATTGCTATCAAAAGATAGACTTCACCAAGGTTTTCTAAAGTGATTATAATATCTTTTTGAAAACCTATTTTGAATCATGGACTATTGGCTAGATATACATGACTTGTATATTAGCTTTCCTCATGACTCTTAGTGATGATTGAAATAAGTTTAAGTTCATCTAGATGCACTACTTATGCACCTTGAACCTAACTTATTATCCTAACATCTCACATGTTATCTAAGATGTATACAAACACATACATGTCAATTTAGATGTGAGATGTGGAGTTAGGATTATTATAGCCTCATGCATTTTCTAGGCAACCCTACTTGATTCCCTTATAAATGGGACTCCAAGTCATGCCATTGCCCTTAACTCAATTTTAATCAAGTTAAATGCATGAATAATCATGGCATAAATGATAACAATAATAAAGCATGGCAATGATCATGATGTCATGATATATCAATAAGCTTTTAAAAAGTGAACATGACATCTACAAAAGTCCTAATCAACAACATGACATGTTATATGAGAAAACAGAATTAGATGCCATGACATAGCAAGCTTACACAAACAAGCACATTTCAACCAAACATACAATCAGACAACAATAATTTTACAAACAAGGCATTTCATTAAAAACTGTAGGGGATCGATCGGTCGGCTAGAGGGGGGTGAATAGCCCTCAATCGTTTGGTGGTGGATTTTGCTCGTCTACAAAGAGATTAGCGCAAGAGGAAAAACAAAACAAGACAAGCAAATAGAAATGACAAGAATACAAACACTAACACAATATGTAACGTGGTTCACGACTACGACGCTAATCCATAGTCCGATTCATCCACGGTGAATCACTCTGCAAGCTTCCACTAGATCTCTCCTTTGTACAAAGCTAGGTGGAGGTAACCTCTTTTACACAAGGATCACTCTTCTACAATAGAATGAAGTTTAGCACTAGTAGAAGAGTGGAAAACTGTTTAGGGAACTTTGGGAGTAGTTAGAAGTTCAAGCATTAGCCCCCCAAAGCCCCACACCCTTCCTCTTTATAGAGGAAGAGGGTTTCTTCCCGTTGACACAGGGGCAGTCGACTGATGTCCCTATCAGTCGACTGGTCCTGTAGTCGTTGCCCAATAACGGCTGCTTTCCACGTTGGGTTTCATCCAACAGTACCGACATCAGTCGACTGATATTGCCATCAGTCGACTGATGCTCGATCAGTCGAGTGCTCCGCGAGCTCGACTCCATTCTGTGCCCGAAACACTTGCGACCAGTCGACTGATGCCTTCATTAGTCGACTGGTGGTCTCGTAGTCAACTGCCATTCCATGGCAGTCGACTGTTGGCACTTGAACCGGACTCGAACACTAGTTGAGTCACAGTCGACTTAGAGTAGTTGACTACCATAACATGGTAGTCAACTGATGTCGGGAAATCCCGTCCGACACTTAGCCAAATGGCCAAGTTTCACCTAAGAGCGCTACCCCTTTCTCGGGTTACATTCGCTCACTCTCATCCCTCGGAGTCCCTCGCCTTTCAAGTTATCTTCATCTGACCACGTCCCTCGGATGTGCCAAGCCACGGCTCTGCAGCGCCATCCTTCGCGTCTCGCCCTGAAGTCTACTTCCTCCGACTTCACTCCAAGCTCCTCGTCCGGCGGTCCCTCGGATGCTCCAAGCGCACGACTTCCACAAAGCCATCCTTCACCGACTCAAGGACCGAGTCATGAGAGGTGAAACTCGCCAAGGCTTCATCTGCGAATTACTAAGTCCTGCAAGACTCCAACGCACATATCAAAACATAATATCAACCTAACTTAAACCCTTTGCCACACACATCAAAACCTTATCATGACAAGAGATTGCCCTAACAAAAACATCAAGTTTTTACATCCAAAATGTGAAATGTCCAAACAAAAAGACATCCTATATCGCTAAACATCCTATATCACTAGTCCTCTGCGGAAGGTGGACGCGGAGGTGGATACTGACTCAAAGTCCAGGCTCGCATCATCTCGTACATGTCGAGCTGACGCTGCTCAATGCGGCCCTGCCCCACCAGAATCTCAGCTAGTCGAGAGTCCACGGTCTGCTGGTACTTCTGAAATCTGACCTCTAGGTCTGCAACCCGATCTGAAGGACCTGCTCTTGATGCATCTTCTGCTATCTGATCAGCCTCGTCAGCAGCATCAGGGTCCTCATATCGTCCTGCATCCTCTCCATGGACTCAAGGTGCCTCTCTACGTGCCCCGACCTGAGGTCGAGGTATCAGCTCCATCCGTCCGTCACCAGTCCGGAGCCCCGCCAAGGTGAAGTTACGAATTGATATACAGTTGTAAACTTCAGATAATGCCCGCAGCGAACCCCTGGAAATATTTATGCCTATGGACTCTAGCCATGCAGTTATGATATGTCCAAAAGGCATGTGGATCTTGCCTTGCACAGGGGCTATAAAATGTACAATGCAATGAAACATGTTCAATGCAATGTTTATGTCCAATCTGTGACGCATGGCATACATAAGAAAAAGATGGGGAGGTCGAATCTTGGCCTGTCCCCGAGTGACAATAGGTAGAAAATACCCAACAATGACTTTGTAGAGTACATTGTCGGGCGCAGACAACTCATTGATGGGAAATAGGTTCTGAGCTGGTGGGCGAGGGTGGTGAAAGATATGCTCATGCATGGAGTCCATGGAGATATGATCAAAAGGCTTAGGCAGAGGAGCATCGAAGGTAGGGTAAAATACAAAAGTGTCATTTGATGGCTGACACTCAAGGAACTCCTGTAGGATTGCTGGAGTGAACTCTAGGTCACGTTTTGCAACCCGAGTGGTGTATATCGGACCATCATCAACTTTCTTCAGGTTTTGATAGAACTCCTTAAGGAGATCATCATTTATGGAATGGTTGCAAAGGGCTACCTTCATAAGCTGATAGTATGATAAGATCTCAATGACATTAGTACAAAATTTCCTAAAGAACTCGTCGTCGATGTACCGAACCGCCATGGGTTGGTACAGTCGTGAGGCACCCTCATTGGGGTCGTTCCTACGTGGTCGTCTATATGAATGCAATGCAGTGGAATGAAATGCAATGGCACAATTATGCGATTAGATCACAATGAAATATAATGAAAAATTAGGGTTTTAAAAGAGTAAAAAGTTATACTTTGGCCCCATTGAGGATGATGAAGAGAAGGGACTCAGACACTGCTGAAGAGAGCGCCGGAGAGTTCACCGGAGCAGAGGTTTCACCAGAACCCTAATCGCAAAAAAAAAATCGTCGGAGAGGAATAGATTAGGGCTGTGAGATGCTAAAAATGTGAATGGAGGAGTTGGCTGTCAAACCTAGGGCTTAGGTGGCTGGCGCGGTCGGAAGAACTGGTCAGAGAAAGAGGCGACGATCGGAGAAGAGGAAGAAGACGAGAGAATCAAGCGTGAAGACGCCGAACCCTAGCGGTTCAGCATTATAAAATCGCGATGCCAGTCGACTGATGTGCGACATCAGTCGACTAATGGCGACTTATGAGCGGTTTCTTGAATCGGCTCATTCGCGCACCAACACTCGACCGATGAGCATTACGTCGAGCTACGGTAACATCGCTGATGCTATTGGTCACCGATCGATTGATGCGATCATCACTGATCGAGCGAGCCACTCGATGATGATCCTTCTCGCCGATGAGAGCATACCAATGATCGATGTATCATATCGTCGGATCGATGTACAAAAACAAACAAGTCCTGAAACAACACTTTCAGCTGGACTCACGTATCGCTACGAGAGTAACAATGATCGATATCTGATTTCCAGATCTTAATTTCAGAAAATCTCGATTTCTTTATCCAACTTGTTTCATTTTCTCATGTTTAATCTTGTATGTCGAATATATTAATGTTATGCTTATATTCATGTATTAGTTAATGTATTTTGGTATTTTATTCATTTTAGCAAACATTAGCATCCAATGGTTTCAAAATCCTAACATCTCACCCTTTCTAAGTGTTGAAATACACAATCAAGGTAAAAGACTTGTTTTGTGAGATGAAATCCACCCTAGACATTCCTTCCATGCAAACACATGGTGAAACACATGAAGCATGGTAAGTGCATGACATCAAGGTGTGTGGCACTTGAGTATCACTCTTGATGTAACTTCTACACCTTAAGACACTTCTCTTGATACACTAATTCCTAAAGTGTGCCAAAAGCTGAAATGACACACTATGACCTCTAAATCTAGATTGTGCCAATTTTATTGATTTTTCATAATTCCAAAAATGTGTTGGCACATCCTAAAATCTTTTAGGATAGAATATCAAACCTATCTCCAAGGTATCCATAACCTTGAAAGTAACCTAAAATGTCAACTTTGCTATGGTTGAGTTAACTACCCATCCAATCAAAGTTGGCACATCCTAATCCATTTAGCGTGAGTCAATCACGCTCCTTGGAACCCAAAATCTATTTGAGCTCATTTGATTAATTAAGTATTCCTTAGGGATGACTTCCCTAGATACCTTTCTAATGACCCTTCTAGGCTTATTAGCCTTGGTCATTATGGGCTTACCATGGTTAGTCTTAGGGATTGCCTCCCTAGTAACCTTCTTAGTGGCTTCCTTAGGTTTCTTAGAAACCCTAGCCACTAGGCACACATTATGGTTGGCCTTAGGGATAATTTCCCTAGAGACCTTGGTTTTCTTAGATGTAGGTTTAGTTCCATAATCAAATGATACATTGTGATAAGTAGGCATTACTCTCTTAGACAAAGGCTTGTGACCCAAACCTTATCTCCTAGATGATTCTTGCCTCTTATACCCTTTTTGTTGACTTCTAGATCCTAGAGTTTGACAATTTGACCCTTTAAATTGATTTTGCATATTTGCAAGAGTCTTTTCCAATTTCTCAAGCCTTGACCTCAAGGCTTGATTTTCTAACTCTAATTGCCCAAATGATTTTTGATTAGATTTTTGGGCATTACCATTCTCTTTAGGCATATGTGTAACCTTATTAGGATTGATGCCTAAATGGTTTTCGATTTTCTTAATTATTTTCTTAGAAAGTACATTTCTAGGGACATTAGTCCCAAATTTCTCCTTCTTTGATATATGCCTAGAGTTATCTTTTCTAGATTTCTCCTTAGTCCTAAAACCAACATATTTAGCTTCTAGACAACCATAATTATTATTTCTAGCATGCTTTGATTCATGAGTAATAACAAAATTATTTAAATTAATTCTAGCATGCTTTTGCTTAGAATTTAAAGAATGAGCATTATGAAAATATACCTTAGGGTTAGTCTTAAAGGCTCCCCCTACTTGTGAAGCTCCCTCCTTTCTTCTAGGACATTGGCTCCTATAGTGTCCCGGTTGTCGGCATTTGAAGCACACCACGTGCTCCTTGCTCTTCTTGGTGGGGACGCCGACATCCTTGACTTTTTCATTGACTTTTGGTGCCATAGGAGCTTTCTTAACTCTTTTCGGACACTTACTCTTGTAGTGTCCGAATTCCCTACACTCAAAGCATATTATATGATTTTTATTTACAATTGACATGCTTGAGTTACCTATGGTGGTGGTAGGTGTCGGAATTGAAGCTTCTTCATCTTGACCGGATGTCGAAGCTTCTTCTTGTTGCTCCGGAGTGGAAATTCTTTCCTCCCCCTCAATCCTAGAGGTGGAGGTTTCTTCTACTTCTTCTTCCACTGATTCGGAAATTGACTCCTCTTCAACTTTCGATTCCTCACTTGCTCATGAGGATAATGAACTCTCTTCATCCTCTTCCTTATCTTCTTATACTTGTGCCAAGTGTGGCTTCTCATTGAACTTGGCCAATTTGTCCCATAGCTCCTTGGCGTCAAGATATTCACCTAGCCTAGACAAAACATCATTAGGTATCAAATCTTCTAAAAGTTTTGTTACCTTGGCTTCGGTTTTGAATTTTTTCCGTTGCTCTTGGGTCCATTTCTTCAACTTGAGGACTTGTCCCTTCTTATCCCTAGGAGGTTCAAAGCCTTCTACGAGGATGAACCAATCATCTATGTCCATCATCAAGAATGTCTCCATTCTTGATCTCCACGTCGAAAAATCTTCTCGATCATATGGTGGTGGAGTGTTGATATCCCATCCAAGCTTGTCTTGGAAATCCATATTCACCCTCTAGCATGCTCCCTTTGTTGTTAAACTTGAAGAGCGGCCTTGCTCTGATACCACTTGTAGGGGATCGATTGGACACTAGAGGGGGGGGGGTGAATAACGCATGCTATACCGATGATGGAACTCGTTCGCGTTCGTCTCTACAAAACTCATTATGCGCAGCGGAATAATTATAATAAAAGCAATAATGAATTAAAACAAACACGAACACAAAGATATAACATGGTTCAGAACCAAATGGTTCCTACTCCACGGATCGAGCTCTACCGAGTTCTAGCGATGTCAATCACACACCACTATGCAAACACTCCTTCTCGACACAAGTCGGAGGTGGAGAAACCTCGTACAACAGATTACAACAATAATCTAAATAGATACAAGAAAATACAATAATGAAATACAATGCAAGTAAAGAAAACTACTTTACAATTGCTCTTTGAATGCTTGATCACTTGGTTGCTTGAAATCAACTTGGAGGCCCTGATTTGCAACAGTAAATCGCTCCAAAAGCCCTCAAGAAACCATCCCTTTTTCCTCCATCACGAGCTCCTTTTATAGCTTCAACCTATGATGAAAAAAGTCAATCAGTCGACTGATGCCACTATTGTCGTGAGACAATGACTAGATCCACGCTGGATAAGTCCAACTGATCCATCATCAGTCGACTGATCACACCCATCAGTCGAATGATGGAGCCTTCACTCGACCAGTCGAGTCTCGACTCCATTCTGTGCCTAATTTCATGAGCACCCGGATCGGTGATCACAAGATCGGTCATTTGCTCAACTAATCGACCGATTGCCCACCTATGGCAACATCGCTAAGGCAATTCCAGATCGAAACCCTAGTTGACTCAGGCCAGTCGACTGCCACATGGCACCAGTCGACTGGCACACCTCAAATATAAGGTTTTAGCCTAAGTATGGTTCCCTCATACTTGCTAGACCACCCTTAGCCTAGACCTAAGCCTTCTAGCCACCTCCATCAGCCTCACGCCTCTTGGATCCCTCCAAGTCATCCATGACTTATTCATCCATTGCGCTAGCCTTCAGGTGCTTCCATCGGCTATGTCACGCTAATGGTGTCTACACCGCCAAGGCACATTGGACTTACGCCGCCAAGACTCCGCTTGGACTTTACGCCGCCAACCATTGGACTTATGCTTCCAAGACTTCACCCTTGGACTTTACGCTGCCAATATTCCCCTTGGACTTCTCAAATGCCAAGACTCAAGCTTGGACTTTCCCTTTCCAACCCATGTTGGACTTTCTATTCCATGACCCATGCTTGGACTTTTCATGCCAAGTACCCATGACTTGGACTTTACCTTGACAAGACCCATGCTTGGACTTTTCATTGCCAAGACCCATGCTTGGGCTTTCCCAAATGCCAAGTGTCCCACTTGGACTTTCCATACCAAGCACCCAAGACTTGGATTTTCCCATGACAATTACATTGTCATATGCTTTTGTCTAACATCAAAACATCTCTCGAGCCAAGCTCGAGTCCTGGTCAATCATGACCTAGGCCGATTGTATCAACACATAACATATAAATGAATGATAGGGGCACATCATAGCGATGTCCCTAGTGGTGAGTGGCAAAATACAATTCACTATGACTCTATACAGGGCATAGTCCTGTACTCTATGTCTAGTGGAACTTAAGATACTCACATATGGAGTTCTCTCCTCACCAAAAATATGGAAATATATCCTATCTAATGTGATGTGCAAGTAGGGATCACCATACGGTAATTCCATAGATGGAAAACATACAACTGGAACAATAAACTAGTTTATCTAGACCATAATGTTTTATGACTTCAATACTAGGCATGCATGATGTACTAAAAATGATCTACTAATATATCTAGTAAGCATGGGAGTATAATGAGTGTTATCAAACCTAATCCTATGTCCCTCAGTGGGAAATCTAATGTTCATACATGGAGTAGAAGATGACTCAACCTCAACTGCTATTCTTTTACCCCTAATTAAATTACAATAATTTAATATTTATGAAAAAATAATTGTAAATAAATTTTAGAATTGTTACCTCGACATTATAGATGATATAATAAAAGAGATTTGACAACCTAAGAACTTCAAAGGGTTGAAAAAGGGTGTTTGATGGCTGTTTGGAGTTGTTGTGAGTCGACTCGGTGCTGCCTTAGCGTCAGTTTTATAGATGGAATCCAGTCGACTAGAAATAATTCAGTCGACTGAATTTGAGTCGACTGGACTCGGTCCAGTTGACTGTAATAAATTTACCATTACTGCATTTGCTACCCAGTCGACTGGACTAGTCTTAACTCTTATCTACCGGTGTATTCCAGTCGACTAAATTAGTTTCAGTCGACTGGAGTCACCTTTTTACCTTTCTGAGGTTTAGAGGCAACTGGACATGATCCAATCAACTGGAAATAGTCTTGTTGACTGGAATCGATAAATTTTACTTTTTTTTATTAATTTTTATGATTAGTTAATTAGGTTTAGTTGATTAAGTTGTTTGAGTTGATTGCGTTAATCAAATTAAGTTGATTGAGTTGGTTAGGTTAATTGAGTTGATTTAAATTGAGTTGATTGATTTATTGAGTTGATTAAGTTGATTAAATTGATTAGGTTGATCAAGTTGATTAATTTGATTAAATTTATTAGGTTGATCAAGTTGATTAAATCCATTAAGTTGATTAAATCCATTAAGTTGATTAAATTCATTAAGTTGAATTGAATTAAGTTGAATAAATTTGGTTAAGAATTAAGTTGGATCAATTGGTTAAGTTGAAGTGATTAAGTTGAATTGAGTTAATTTTGAGTTGAATTGGTTAGGTTGAATTGCATTGAGTTGATTAAATTGTTTAAGTTGAATTGAGTTAATTTTGAGTTGAATTGGTTAGGTTGAATTGCATTGAGTTGATTAAATTGTTTATGCTTAGTTAAGTTCTAATTCATCTCACTCGATCTAAGTTTTCAATACACGTTAATCCTATGGGTTTTGTGAGATGAGGATTTATTTTAATCTTAATTAATTTTAATGAAAAATATCAAAGTTTTTAAACTTGTGTTAAATTCAAGTTTAGCTTGAGATAATCAAGTAGGTTTTTCCAGTATTGACTTCCAGGTCGTGGCAAGGCATATGACCTGCTTGGATATCGGATGGACCACTTCCTAGACAAAGTCAATGAAGGAATCAAATACTTGAATCACTTTGGACAAAGCTTTGGTCTAACTAGTTAAAGACTTAGTGAGTTAGCTTCAGTCAGTTCCACTTGACTTAGTGCACCAGGTTGTGGCGAGGCATATGACCTTCTTGGATATCGGATGGACCACTTCCTAGACATACACCTTGAAGAGCTTCCCTAACTTACTATTAGTTTCCTTCGTCTTAGTACTAGGTTGTTCAAGTTTAAACTACTTTGTTTCCTATCTAGTCCATTCTAAATTAAGCAAGTAAAGTAAACTAAGACATGCAAGAGTTTAACTAAACAATGAAACAAGCAAAGTATTTGCTCCCCCTAAGTGATAACTTGGTTGAGTTTTGTTCACTAAGTGAACTTGACTCTCGGGAACCCAAAATTGGTTTGGTCCAACTTGGTTGACTAAGCTAACCTTAGGAACCCATGCTTGGACTAGATTCTTAGCATTTCGGCCAAGTAGTGACATGTATGATTTATATGAGGATTTAGCTTTGTGTCTGAGCCCGGATTTGTTGTACACAGTTAGTTGAGATCCAAGCATCACGTTAGATACTTGGAGCCCGAAGTGAACCTTTCCAATGATCCGGCGAGATCTTCTACTTGCCTTTTTAGGACCGAGTTCTCTTCCTTAAGCTTTGCAACTTGAGTTGAGTCTCTATCCTCAACTTGGCAAGTCAAAATCTTCAAGTTTACTTGCTCCTTAAGTACTTGAACTTCCTTAAGGAGCGAGTCTACTCGGTTCTTGGACTTAGCTAATTTCCTACCTTGGCATGCAATTATGTTGTATAGTTTATCTTCTAAAAGAGAAGTTACCTCGTCTAGTCCTTCGAAAACGGATGTAGATCTGTGACTTCTCTCGGACTCAGACCTTGATTCGACCATGAATGCTACGAAACTTCTCTTTGTCTCTTCTGCATCCGACTCTTCCAAAGACGATTCATCCCAAGTTGCCTTGAGTGTTTTCTTCTTCTTTTCCTTTTTAGATTTTTCTTCCTTCTTTAGATTTGTGCATTCCAACTTGTAGCAACCTTTTCCGTTGCACTCGTAACATGTTACTTCCGATGTAGGTCTTGGCTTGTTGTCGACGACCTTTTTGGCATCTTTCTTCGTAAATCTTTTTCTCCGATTGAACATCTTTCAGACCATGTTTACGATTTCTTCCTCTCCGTTAAGGTCTGACTCTGACTCGTCTTTAGACTCACTCTTTGTTTTTCTTTCCTTTTTAGTCGAACCTGCCACTAAAGCAATACCATTCTCGGTTTGACCCGAGTTAGCTTGTTTGTGTAGTTCGAGTTCGCAAAATAGTTCGTCTAATCTAATTAAGGAAAAGACCCTAGAGACCTTATAGGCATCAATGATGGATGTCCATATGGCATTCCTCGAGAATGCCTTATGTGTATACCTAATTACATCCCTATTTTCTATTTGATGACCTATTAGATGAAGTCCATTTAATATGTCCTTTATTCTAGTTTGGAGTTGACTAGCATTTTCATTTACAAGTATTTTACAATTAAAGAGTTTATTAAGTAACATATCTTGTTTACCTATTCTAGTATCATTAGTGTCTTCGTGTAATTCAATTAACTTATCCCAAAGTTTCTTAGAATTTTCAAAGGGACCGACTCTATTGATCTCTTCTTTGGTAAGTCCGCATTGCAAGGTGTTAAGGGTCTTGTAATCGACTTGAGTCATTTTCTTACATCCGTGGTCCATTTCCCCGGATCTAACAACTCTCTTGAGTCATCTAACGGATAAATAAAACCTTTCTTAATTGAAAACCATAACTCGAGGTCGATTTTCAGATAGCACTCCATTCGCCTCTTCCAATAGGAAAAGTCTTCTCTGTTAAAGAGAGGAGGGAAAACAGTGTTGTACCCTTCTAAGTGTGACATAACTAATAAAAATAGATTTTTATTATTAAACTTTTTATTTAATTTTTTAAATTAATATTCAAAAATATTCCTAGGGTTACTCAAATTAAGCAATATTATATTTGTGTAAAAAGAATGAATTTATACTAAAGCAAGTATTAAAAACTTTACTCTAGTGAAAAAGAAAAATATTAAAACTAATGCAAAAATTATTCTAAGACAAAAATACTAGAATTAAAGAAAATTTCTAATTCTCTCGTTGGTGGTTGCACCAAGCTTGGAGCACCCCTGCTCTGATACCAATTGTAGGATCGTTATGTTCTGAGAGAGGGGGGTGAATCTCAGAGGTTATAAAAATTTTATTTTATAATTTAAAAACTTATTTTTAATTTATCTTTAAAGATAAAAGATTATGCAGTGGAATTAAATAAATAAGAAATAAAAAGACAAGTAATTTACTTGGTTCACAACCCAAGTCGAGTTGCTACTCCAAGGCCCGTAGCATTCCAAGAGCTACCTCGATGGGCAATGCACTAAAAGGCCCTCCGACTCGAAAACTCTCGTCTTCGAAAGGATTCACTCTTTTACAATGATTAAGAGAAAGGTAACACACTACCTTCTCTTTGAAATGAAGTACATAACAAATAAAATGTACCGACACTTTAGTAGCTATGAAATTAGGGCATGGAGTGTCGGAGTTGCATCGTTGCAATGGAGTGTAGCTTCTTTGGATAGAGAACACTTCTAACAACACTTGGATGTAGTAGAATTGTATTTTTTTGAAGCTAGTCATGCACTTCTTTTATAGTTAAGCTCTCTCCAGTTGACTGGAATGCCCTCCAATCGATTCTATATCAGCTTGTCGATATGGTTCTTCAACCTTCCCAATCGACTGGACATGATCCAGTTGACTCCAGGTCACCTAGCTCCGCATCGGGAAATTTGCCTTTCCAGTTGACTGGAGCTCTTTCCATCTTAGATGCTAGATCTTTGATCGATTACTAGCTAATCTTGCCAACTAGTTGTCCAATCGATTAGATAATACTCAGTCAATTGGAATTCAGTTGACTGGAATCCTTTCAATCGACTGGTTCCTGTAAAACGAGATTAGTAAAAACATATAGTATAAAATACAATAGTAGTAGTAATACTAGTCAAAGTCGACTTCTTAGTCCCACGCAGACTATCCATCAGATTGACGCATAGCTTTTTCCCCCTACAGAGGACTGGACCTCACCTCTTTACTCGAGGCTTACCTCTCAGCTGCCCTGCCGAACTTACCATTCTTGACATCCGATCTGAACCATCAGGACATCTACCAACTGTCCCGTCTTTATAACTTAGTTGGTCTTCATGCCGATTGTCCAGTCTCCTGACCCAATCGTTCTTCATGCTAGATGTCTGGTCTCCTAACCCATCCAGTCTTCCAACCTGATGTCCAGTCTTCCTGATCTATCAAGACTTCTGCCAAGTATCCGGTCAACGCGACCTACTAGGACTATCAATACTCATTACCTAGTATCTGGTCTGCCTGACCTACTAGTGTTTTCCGTTAGCCTGCACACTTAATACATTTATCAAACCATAAGTAATTCCTAACTTTAACTATGGTTCATGCATCAAAACTCAGGATTGGTGCTCTCTGCACCAACATAAACTCATGCAAATTATAGAGATGTTAAACTTATGAGTCATACTGTGAAACTTTGAGAAAAAGTACTAGAAAAAAGATTAAGGAGATCATAATTTCTAAAATTCAATTTGAATTCATGCCCAGAAGGTTGACAATAGAAGTTATATATCTTCTCAGCCAACTAATTGGTAAGTATTGGGAGCAAAAGTAAGATCTACACATGATATTCATTGACTTACAAAAATCTTATGATAAAGTCTCAAAAGAAATATTATGGATAATTCTAGAAAAGATAAGTGTTAGCGTAGCATATGTTGAATTAATTAAGGATATGTATGAAGAAGTAATGAGCAGAGTGAAGACTTCAGGTTGATTAACTAAAGCATTTTCAATAAACATAGGGTTACATCAAAGATAAACTCTAAGTTCCCATCTTTTTACACTAATCATGGTCGAACTCACTGGACTCATTCAAGACACAATACAATATTTTTTCATATGATATTATTTTGGTAGATGAGACACGTGAAGGAGTAAATACTAAACTAGAATCTTTGTGTGAAATACTAAAATTGAAAGGTTTTAGGATTAGTAGAGTAAAGACAGAATATATGAAATTTAAGTTTAGCAATATTAGACGTAATTAGACAAGTGTTAAGACAAAAGATGACGAGTTGTCTAGAATTGAGACCTTTAAGTATTTAGGATCATTTTTGCAAGATGATGGAGGGATTGAGAGAGATGTCTTATATAGAATACGAATATGATGGTTGAAATGGAGGAGAATGTTGGGTGTTTCATGTGATCATAAACTACCTCTAAAATTTAAAGGGAAGTTCTATAAAATGACGGTTAGACCTGTTATATTATATGACACTGAATGTTGGGCTATGACTCGAGCATATGAGTAAAAAATGAGAGATACAGAAATGATGATGTTAATATTGATTTGCAGGCATACGAGGATGAACAGAATAAAAAAATGAGAGCATTAGAGAGAAAGTCAGAGTTGTATCTATTGAGGAAAAACTCTGAGAGATATATTTAAGGTGCTATGAATATGTACTTAGACGACCAATAAATATTTTAGTTAGGCGATGTAAAACTATAATAAATACACACATCAAACGAGGAAGAGAAAAACCAAAAAAACTTGGTTAGCAACAATAAAATAAAATAAAATTTATTTAAGTATAGATGATAATATAGTAGGGGATAGAGCCCAATGAATATATATATATATATATATATATATATATAGAGAGAGAGAGAGAGAGAGAGAGAGAGATGATACGGTACACGATTGATCAATGCACTCCCATGCGCGACGCATCCTCAACTGTTCAATCCATAGAGATACATAATAAATGGAAAATGCACAATATTTATCTCCAACAATTCAAGCCAAATTCTTCATCGCCGATTACTGTCTATACTATAGTCCATCCTTTGAACCCATTGGGGTTGCCGTCATTGTCCAACCGACCGAACTGTGACCACATTCTAACCAAATTACAGTCAAAATCTGACTGAATTATAATTGCCAATGCTGCAGTCGATGACAGCCACAATCATGGCCAATTCCAAATGTAATCCAACTGAAGTTCAACCGACATCGAGTTCAGTTGGATTGCGACCAGATTTTGATTGGATTACAGCTAGATTCCAACAAAATCACACTAGAATTTCAAATCGGATCATGGAAAGAATTAGTAGCGGCGATGCCGGTAGCCACAATTTGGTCAAATTATGATTGTGATCTAGTTAGAATCAAACTGCGATCTGGCCAGACTCCGATGTTGAGCGATAGAAGCAATGACAAAACACTGTGCATTTTCCATTACTTTGCTTGCTCAGGCGTACACGAGTTGTGTTGGAGATTTCGAGATCATGAACAGCAGAATAAAGTGAATAAAATATTTTTTATTTAATCCCAGACATCTCCTGGGGGCAAAGAATCTTTGCTATTGACATAATCTCATGCAAAGAAAGGAGAAGAGAAGATTCATACCTTCGAGATTCTTATTGTATCCATTGAAACCACGAGCAAGACCAACATGCCTTGCCTCTATCAATTTCCATGCTGGGATCACTTGAGAAAACTCCTTGAGCAACAAGTCTGTGTCTCTGATTGGTGCTAGCCAATCGGTGGAGATAAGAGAGAGAAAGAGAGAGGAGAAAGACGACTACTAAGGAAGAAAACCTAAGATTAGAACCTTACCTCCAAGGATTATCAAGGGATCTATTTATAGATCTCTTGATTAGGGAATCTTAGGAGGCTTAAACGGAACCTTTCTTTCCATAATTATCCCATAATTAAGGTAATAACAACTCAAGAAATTTTCATAAGAGAAATCTCCAAAAACGATAGAGTCGCGACATGGTCGTGTGTCTTACACACGACCAGCCATGCCAGGAGACACGGCTAGCCATGTGTCCTTCTGAACATAGCCCAGACCTTGGTCATTTTTGGCCAGAGTCAGGCACGACTGTGTGAGGTTATGTATGGTCCATTTAACTTCATTTAGATGTGATATGGTCATGCTAAGTCCGACAAGGCCATACGAGGTTCCATATCCTCTGTTTTGCACCTTCTTGGCCTTGTCCAACCAGATACATCTTCTCTCTCACTGAGAATCTCATTCTCAGACTTGTTTCACATCTCTAGATCACTCGTATTACATGTGCCCTAATATATTGTCGACTATGTTGGTCATTCATAATTATCCCCTTAATATGAATATGTCATGAGTGACACTTAGTAGTACATCATGACTCCCCAATTGACTGGAAAGTCTAAGTCTTCTCTAGAATGTTTCTAAACCCTTCAACAGCTACAGTTGTTCATGCCTTATTCCTTTCACTCATCTTATACCCACTTGGTTCAGAACATGGTCTATGTGTTCATCCTCACTTGGCTGACTACGTCACACCTAACCCAAGTTAGTTTCCATGTCCTATGGATTCAAGTTACTCCTACATATTCCCAAGAAGACCATCTTCTTAACATGTTTGCTATGGCCAGAGACTTTTGAGTAACAATCCGGATAAGAGGCCTAGGGTATACATCTCCTTTATCAGGAGTGGTAAATCCTCTGTGGGATATTCAAACACCTTCGATCACTTTTGTTGGAGCGTCGGTGGCCGACCAGAGGGGGGTGAATAGCCCTTTATTGTCGTACGGTGGAAATCATTCGTTATTCTTGTGTCACTTGTCTACGATTATCGTTAGCACAGCGGAAGAGTAATATAAATGAAAATACTAACAACACATACAAGCATACACAAGATATACGTGGTTCGGAACCGAATGGTTCCTACTCCATGGGGCGAGCTCAATGATCTCTAGAGATGCACACGGCAATACTCAAACTCCTTCTCGACAACATGTCGGAGGTGGAGAAACCACGTACAAGCAATTATACTAAGTAATACAAGAAAAGACAAATACAAGAAGAAATACAAGTAAAGACCACTTTACAAACTTCGCTTTGAACACTTGCTTGTTTCTTGCTTTGGATTGCTCTTGAAAGATTGGAATGCAGCAACAACTCCCCTTCAAAATATTCCCAAAAGTCTTGGCGAAATTCTCCATCTCGAGCTTCATTTATAACCTGCATCGAGTTGATTCCGCACCAATCAGTCGACTGATCGTGACCATCAGTCGACTAGTCCTGTAGCCGTAGTCTAACAATGACTCAATCCACACTAGCCAAAAGCCAACGGATCCATCATCAGTCGACTAATGATCCCATCAATCGAGTGGTCACCACGAGCACTCGATTGGTAAACCTTCTATAGCTGAATTCTCTTCGATCAGTCGACTGATCTCCATCATCAATTGACTGATGGCATCGACAGTCAACTGCCCTCCCTCGGCAGTCGACTGTTCAGCCAGAACTTGGTCAGTCGAACACCGATCGAGTCCAATTGACCTAGAGCAGTCGACTGGCACCTATGCCAGTTGACTGATGTCGGGTAAAACCTCAAACGGCAAGTTGTTTGAGCATCTGACCGTCGGGTAAACCCTCAAACACCACGTTTGAGCCTCCGACACTCAGTCTTAGCCACTTGTCCAAGTCCACCTCATCCTCTCATTGAGTTCCCCACCGAAGCTCTCTTCCCTCGGCCAACGTCCCTCGAATGCGCCAAGCGCACGACTTCGCAGTGTCATCCTTCGCGTCTCTTGCCCTTGAAGTATGTTTCCCTTGGGCCTCACTCCATTCGCTCCCCGTCCGGCGGTCCCTCGAATGCATCAAGTGCATGACTTCGCAATGTCATCCTTCACCAACTCAAGAACCCTGAGCCTAGTGAACTTGCCAAGTCCTCAAGATTTCCACACCAAGCCTCATACTTGGATTTTCCCAACACCACCAAGGCTACACACTTGGATTTATGTGGCCAACCCATGTTGGACTTCCCATGTGTTGGGAGTTGCTTCGGAGGCTCATTGGCTCCCATGTCCCTGGATTAAAATTTTTACTAATGAAAGAATTAATCCGGATGGGATGAGTTTCCTTAGCACAACGTATTCATCGTCGTGCTAACAACTTGAGTGGTCGCTTGAACAAACTAGTTGTTCAAGCAACACAACTCTTCTAGTTGATTAGCCGCGGAAGAGATGACGGACGGATCGCCAGTTTTTGTGTTTGTCTTCGGGGTCCATGATCATACAAAATATATACACACACACACATGTATAATCAACACTTAAAAGAACATGCTCAGATCTGAAAATAAAGTTATAAAACTTTATACCTTACGATCTTCTACCGTATGTCCTATCCTTCTCGTGGACGACGTGTGGACGAAGATCCTCCACAAGTAGAAGCCTTCTAGATCGCGTTCTTCCCTTCCTTTTCCGCTGCAAACAAAGAGAAGAACAAACAAATACCTATCCTTTCTAGAACCGGCCACCAAGTTAGGGAATTTGATGCAACCGCCGGCCAAGGAACAAGTGGATGAGGCGCCAACCACCAATGGAAGGAGAACCGCCAACCACTTTGGAGAGATTGGAGGAGTGAACGCCGGCCACCAATGGAAGGAGAACCGCCGACCAAGGAATAAGAGAGAGGCCTAGAGGATGGGCGCCGGCCAAGTCTTGATGGAGGAAGGTGTGCGCCGGCAACAACTAGAAGGTGTGCCCAAGCTTTTGCTCCAAACCCTAGCCGCCCACTTTGAGAAGAGCCAAACCCTAATTCCAATTCAATTATCCTTGCCACCCAAGCTTAAGCCTTCTATTTATAGAATTGGGCTTAAGCCTCCTTTAATCTCCAACGTCGGATCTACGGATTTAATCTCCACCGTCGGATCTAGGGTTTTATCCCAACCGTCGGATCTAGGGTTTCATCCCAACCGTCGGATCTAGGATTTCATCCCAACCGTCGGATCTAGGATTTCATCCCAACCGTCGGATCTAGGGTTTCATCCCAACCGTTAGATATAGGTTTTTATCCCAACCGTCGGATCTAGGGATTTAATCCCAACCGTTGGTTCTAGGTTTTGTTTTACATTCTTGGATCTAGACTTCACAAGGATTATATTAGGCTACGATAGGGACCATAAGGAGGAGTTGGATCTTGGCCACCCGATGGATCGGAACCACACAAACTTGATCCATCAATGATGTTCCATTCCACTAGAGGATCATCATTGAACTACCTCACCAACCCCCATAAATTAATATGGGCTCCATATATTATTTGTACATTCATCTCCCCGTGTTTAAGATATCGAATGTCCGTCAATTAATTGATTTACTAACCATCAATTAATTAACATCTAATTCCTCGAGTAGTACCACTCAACCTTATCATCATGTTGACTAAGTCAACCAGCTGGGTATACATGATGAATCTTATGAGCTCCTCAAGGGGACATCATCAACCTAATATATAGGACACGGTTTCCTCCTATAATCAACGGCACACCATGTAAATAATATCATTTCCCAACTTACCGGGCATATTGATTTAATCCATCTAAATCTCACCCTCTGGTAAATCAAAGAAATAAATACTAAGTACATGTGCCCGTTATTATATTGGGATTAAGAGCATGTACAACATAATATCCGAGGTCCGATTCAATTATGTAGTCAGTACTAAATTGAATCACCTCTATGTCGGTCCTGCTCAATACACCTAAGTGTACTAGTGTAACTCTATGTTCAAGACAAAACAATACCAAGCTACACTACAACCATTCCAATGGTTTGTCCAAAACCATCTTGGTCATGAGCCTCTACTTATATTTTACAAGGGACTGATAACATGATCTTCTGTGCCACACCAAACACCATGTTATCTACAATGTAAAATATTAGACAATATGCACACATATATAATAAATATATAAAGTGCAAACAATGATCATGTGATTCTTATTCCAAAATAAAATGTTCATACAAAAAGAGCTAGGATTTCAGTATACATTCCAACAATCTCCCACTTATACTAAAAGACTATGCCGTCATCACTCTGCCATACATATGATCCCCATGTCCTCCACATGCCTATCAAACGCTTTCGCTGGAAGGGCCTTAGTGAATGGATCCGCCAGGTTATCCTCTGATGCAATCTTGGCGACATCAACTTCTCCTCGCTTTACGATCTCTCGTATAAGGTGGTACTTGCGCTCTATGTGTTTACTCGCCTTATGGGCTCGTGGTTCCTTCGAGTTTGCAACTGCACCACTGTTATCACAATAAATTGTGATAGTTCTGGGCAAACTAGGAATCACATCCAAGTCCATCAAGAAGTTCCTGAGCCATACAACTTCCTTGGCTGCCTTAGAGGCTGCCACATACTCAGCTTCCATGGTTGAGTCTGCCACGCATTTCTGCTTGACACTCCTCCATACTATGGCTCCACCTCCAAAAGTAAACACAAACCCCGAGGTAGACTTACTCTTGTCCCTATCTGATTGGAAATCCGAATCCATGTAACCCATAGGGACTAATTGATCTGCCTGGTAAACCAGCATATAATCCCTAGTCCTTCTCAGGTACTTCAATATATGCTTTACTGCAGTCCAATGTCCTTGTCTAGGATTACTCTGATATCTGCTAACCATGCCCACGACAAAGCAGATATCTGATCTCATACATAGCATAGCATACATGAGGCTTCCTACTACCGAAGCATAAGGAACCGCCTTCATATCCTCTATCTCCTTTGATGTTTTAGGACACATCTCTTTAGATAAAGGAACTCCATGCCTAAAAGGTAGAAAACCTTTCTTGGAGTTCTGCATGCTAAAACGAGCAAGGATAGTGTCAATGTATGAAGCTTGAGATAAGCACAACATCCATTTCTTACGATCCCTTATAACTTTGATCCCAAGGATGTGTCCCACATCTCCCAAGTCCTTCATGTCAAACTGATTGGACAACCATACCCTTACGTCTGATAACACTTTGATATTGTTGCCAACTAACAAAATGTCATCTACGTATAGTACAAGAAACACCACTACGTTTCCGTCACATCTCTTGTATACACAAGGCTCATCCGGACTTTGAATAAATCCATATGACTGGATTACCTCATCAAAGCGGATGTTCCAAGATCTAGAAGCTTGCTTCAATCCATAAATGGACCGATTAAGCTTACATACAAGATGCTCTTTGCCTTTAGCAATGAATCCCTCTGGTTGCCGCATATAGATGTTCTCCTCAAGACTTCCGTTAAGGAAAGTTGTCTTGACATCCATCTGCCAAATCTCATAATCCATATGAGCAGCTATAGATAAGAGAATCCGGATAGACTTAAGCATAGCTACCGGCGAAAAGGTCTCCTCATAATCGATACCCTCTTTCTGAGTATACCCTTTCGCAACAAGCCTAGCTTTGAAGGTCTCAACCTTCCCGTCTACTCCTCTCTTTCTCTTGTAGATCCACTTGCATCCAATGGTTTTTACACCATCGGGTGGCTCTACTAGCTCCCAGACCTGATTAGAATCCATAGATTCTATCTCTGAATTCATTGCTATTTGCTAAGATATTGCATCTCTATCTTGGATTGCCTCGTCATATGTCCAGGGATCAGGTTCATGTTCACCAGGGACTAAGTCCGAAGACTCTCCCAAAAACATGAATCTATCGGGTTGTCTAACAACCCTCCCACTACGATGAGGTGCCTCCTGTGTATGCTCTGTGACACGCGGTGCAGTGACTTGTGGTGTCTCCTCTTGTACCGGTGGTACTGAAGTCGGGACTTCCCCTGTTAACTCCTCAAGAACAATCCTACTCGTGGGCTTGTGGTTCATCACATAGTCCTCCTCTAGAAATCTGGCATTCGTACTCACGATCACCTTCTGATCTCTAGGACTATAGAATAAACCACCCTTCGTTCCCTTAGGGTAGCCAACAAACAAGCGTACTTCTGTACGAGATTCCAACTTACCAGCATCTCCCTTCAGCACATGTGCTGGACTCCCCCATATCCGAATATGTCTTAGACTAGGCTTTCGCCCAGTCCACAATTCTACAGGGGTAGAAGGTACTGATTTGGATGGAACCAAGTTCAGAGTATACATTGCCGTATCCAGTGCATACCCCCAGAACGAAACAGGTAACTCAGAATAACTCATCATCGATCTGACCATCTCCATAAGAGTCCTATTCCTTCGCTCCGCTACACGATTCTGCTGCGGTGTGCCAGGTGTAGACAATTGGGATTGAATCCCAGCCTCTGATAAGTAATTCCTAAACTCTCCCAATAGGTACTCGCCACCACGATCATATCGTAATGTCTTGATACTTTTACCTTGACGGTTCTCCACATTAGCCTTGAATTCTTTGAACTTGTCAAAGCATTCACACTTGCGGCGCATCAAGTAAATGTATCCATATCTTGAATAATCGTCTATAAAAGAGACGAAATATTCAAAACCACCTCTTGCCTGGATAGACATAGGACAGTACAAATCAGAATGAACCAATTCTAACACATCTTTGGCTTTATACCCCTTGGCCTTGAAAGGCCTCTTGGTCATTTTACCTTCCAAGCAAGATTCACAGGTTGGGAGATCCTCCACCACTAATGAACCCAAAGGTCCATCAGCTATCAACCTTTGAATTCTGCTTAGGTTAATATGACCAAGCCTTAGATGCCAAAGATATGTCTGATTCATTTGCGAAGGTTCTTTTCTCTTATTAGACTTAGAAGATGAGTTATTCACTTCTATATGCATCGTGGGAGCTTTTGGTTCAAGAGTATACAAATTGTCAACCAATGTACCTGAACAAATAATCTCTCTATTTCTTTTTATAACAACTCTGTCATTAAAAGAAACAAAATATCCATCCATAAACAATTTAGAAACTGAAATTAAAATCTTTCTAAAAGTAGGTACATAAAGACAATTTCTCAAAACCAAAACTTTATTCCTATCAAAAGATAAATAAACGTCTCCCACTGCAATAGCCGCCACCTTTGAAGCATTGCCCATGAAGACGGTAATCTCTCCCTCAGCTAGTCGTCGGGTTTCCTGGAACCCCTGCAAAGTATTGCAGACATGATCAGTGGCTCCTGTATCTACACACCAGACACTGGTAGATAACACCGCTAAACATGTTTCAACAACTAAACAAGAAGATATACCTTTGTTCTTTCGGCGAGGACAGTCCGCCTTCCAATGTCCAGTCTGCTTGCAAGTGAAGCACTTGCCTTTCGGCTTCTTTACTCCTGCCTGAGGTCCCACTGCCACCTTCTTCGCTCCACCTTGCTTCTTCTTCTTCTTACCTTTCAGTTTAGAGGAAGAAACCTTCTGAGCGACCATGGCTTGAGCACTCTGACGAAAAAGCCCCTCTGCCGCCTGGAGTTCTGTCAGAAGCTCCGCCAACGAATACAACCTCTTGTTCATGTTGTAGTTGAGGCGGAACTGCTCAAAACTCCTAGGCAGAGACTGGAGAATGATATCGACCTGGGTTTCCCCATCGATCTCAGCTCCGAGGACTTCCATCTCATTAAGATGAGCCATCATCTTGAGAACATGATCCCTAACAGGTGTTCTCTCGATCATGGTGGTCGTCATCAAGTTTCTCATTGCCTCCTGCCTAGCCGCCCTACTCTGATGTCCGAAAAGTTCCTTGAGATTGAACATCATATCATAAGCTGTGGCTATGGCCTGATGCTGATGTTGCAGCACATTTGACATAGATGCCAAAATGTAACACCGCGCCATCTCATCTGCCTTGACCCATTTCTTATAACGTTCTTTCTCCTTTTCATCAGAGTCATCGGAGGGCTTAGAAGGACAGACCTCGAAGAGTACAAATTTGTACTCCTCCGCAGTTAAGACAATATCCAGATTTCTTTTCCAATCAATGTAGTTTGGTCCAATAAGCTTATTTTCTTTTAAAATCACAACAAGTGGGTTGAAATCCATTTGAAAATCCTAAGAATCACAATGATCAAAATATTAGATTTCAAATATTATTGATTCCTCAAAACAATAAAATCCCGAAATCAACCAACACCTCAAATCACCGAGAATATCGCATGCCACGCTGTGTGGACGTATACGAATTCTACATTTGTAAGAGGAGGTTTTACCCATTAATTTTATTATCTTGTCAACCTTACTTTTTGACAAATAAAATTAATAGTTGGTTCCTCTTTTTCCCTACAAATAAAAGCAGTGACTTCGATGGGGAGGATACTTTTATTTGCATCTAAGTGTGCACCATTACACGATACTAAGAGAATTATTTTGGATTATGTGCCTTACCGCTGTGGAAGTACACATGCTCCTAGATAATTTCCTATAACCATTATTTGACCTAGTGACCCGCAAACAAACCCGTCCGCAGGGAGGAAGGCACTCAGAGCCAACACACAAGTTTGTTGCATCACACGTCAAATTGTAATGGAGGACGCGGGAATTAATTAAAATGTCCCTCTCCCACTTAGTTAATTGAAAATGAGGAATTTTAAAACATACACAACATGCATATAAAACAAATAAGCAATAAATATAGAAAAAAAATTTTTTTCCAACTATTATGGCATTGTCCTCCAATATGCATCCCGTCGTGTCGCCACCTCGTCCGCTCCATCTTTTCCCGTGCGCAAGTCACCAAAGAGATCCGAGCCGAGATAAATCATTTTAATTTACATCCATCGATCCTATACTCCATGAAGGAGTGTACAAATAATCTAGATCGAAAGTAAACTAAAATGAACGGCTAAACAATGTCGTATTTAATTACAAAAATTAAATACTAATCTAGCCTCGTCAACCCCGAGGATTCAAATAATATACATACAATCACACACAAAACCATCACATACAACCAAATAGCCATAATAGTCGGATCTTATGCCTGCAACCAAAAAGTTAGCCTACGCACATCCTACTATTATCCGGCATACTCAATATATGAAATGTAAATCAATCCAAAACACACAAAACTGGAAACCGTGGCTCTGATACCATTTGTTGGGAGTTGCTTCGGAGGCTCATTGGCTCCCATGTCCCCGGATTAAAATTTTCACTAATGAAAGAATTAATCCGGATGGGATGAGTTTCCTTAGCACAACCTATTCGTCGTCGTGCTAACAACTTGAGTGGTCGCTTGAACAAACTAGTTGTTCAAGCAACACAACTCTTCTAGTTGATTAGCCGCGGAAGAGACGACGGACGGATCGCCGGTTTTTGTGTTTGTCTTCGGGGTCCATGATCATACAAAATATATACATACGCACACATGTATAATCAACACTTAAAAGAACATGCTCAGATCTGAAAATAAAGTTATAAAACTTTATACCTTACGATCTTCTACCGTATGTCCTATCCTTCTCGTGGACGACGTGTGGACGAAGATCCTCCACGAGTAGAAGCCTTCTAGATCGCGTTCTTCCCTTCCTTGTCCGCTGCGAACAAAGAGAAGAACCAACAAATACCTATCCTTTCTAGAACCGGTCACCAAGTTAGGGAATTTGATGCAACCGCCGGCCAAGGAACAAGTGGATGAGGCGCCGGCCACCAATGGAAGGAGAACCGCCGGCCACTTTGGAGAGATTGGAGGAGTGAACGCCGGCCACCAATGGAAGGAGAACCGCTGGCCAAGGAATAAGAGAGAGGCCTAGAGAATGGGCGCCGACCAAGTATTGATGGAGGAAGGTGGGCGTCGGCAACAACTAGAAGGAAGAAGGTTGCCGCCCAAGCTTTTGCTCCAAACCCTAGCCGCCCACTTTGAGAAGAGCCAAACCCTAATTCCAATTCAATTATCCTTGCCACCCAAGCTTAACCCTTCTATTTATAGAATTGGGCTCAAGCCTCCTTTAATCTCCACCGTCGGATCTAGGGATTTAATCTCCACCGTCGGATCTAGGGTTTTATCCCAACCGTCGGATCTAGGGTTTCATCCCAACCGTCGGATCTAGGATTTCATCCCAACCGTCGGATCTAGGATTTCATCCCAACCGTCAGATCTAGGGTTTCATCCCAACCGTCGGATCTAGGGTTTTATCCCAACCATCGGATCTAGGGATTTAATCCCAACCGTTGGTTCTAGGTTTTGTTTTACATTCTTGGATCTAGACTTCACAAGGATTATATTAGGCTACGATAGGGACCATAAGGAGGAGTTGGATCTTGGCCACCCGATGGATCGGAACAACACAAACTTGATCCATCAATGATGTTCCATTCCACTAGAGGATCATCATTGAACTACCTCACCAACCCCCATAAATTAATATGGGCTCCATATATTATTTGTACATTCATCTCCCCGTGTTTAAGATATCGAATGTCCGTCAATTAATTGATTTACTGACCATCAATTAATTAACATCTAATTCTTCGAGTAGTACCACTCAACCTTATCATCATGTTGACTAAGTCAACCATCTGGGTTTACATGATGAACCTTATGAGCTCCTCAAGGGGACATCATCAACCTAATATATAGGACATGGTTTTCTCCTATAATCAACGGCACACCATGTAAATAATATCATTTCTCAACTTACCGGGCATATTGATTTAATCCATCTAAATCTCACCCTCTGGTAAATCAAAGAAATAAATACTAAGTACAAGTGCCCGTTATTATATCGGCATTAAGACCATGTACAACATAAAATCCGAGGTCCGATTCAATTATGTAGTCAGTACTAAATTAAATCACCTCTATGTCGGTTCTGCTCAATACACCTTAGTGTACTAGTGTAACTCTATGTTCAAGACAAAACAATACCAAGCTACACTACAACCATGCCAATGGTTTGTCCAAAACCATCTTGGTCGTGAGCCTCTACTTATATTTTACAAGGGACTGATAACATGATCTTCTGTGCCACACCAAGCACCATGTTATCTACAATGTAAAATATTAGACAATATGCACACATATATAATAAATATATAAAGTGCAAACAATGATCATGTGATTCTTATTCCAAAATAAAATGTTCATACAAAAAGAGCTAGGCTTTCAAAGATACATTTCTCCCAACACCCGCTTCTTCTAGGCTTTCGCATAGGCATCTGGTATTAAATACACCAGGTACCGCAAGTATCTCAAGGCTTACAGAAGCCTTGGCGTTTACGCAATGTGCTCTTTTGTTTTTCTCGTAGCTCCAAGGTGCAATACGTAACCGGATCTCACATCCCAATGAGAATTCCAACTATCCCAATTGGTAACTTCCCCCCCTTTTTGACATACATAAAAAAGGTCCTCCCCCAGGGTATGAATGTCTCATATCCCAATGAGATCTTAAAATCTCTCCCTTGGAGGAACACATGCCTACAATCTTTCTAGTGATAAGTCCCATATCACTTAAGAGAGGCAACCCAATTTTTCTCCCATGAGGAAAAAAATACACATCCATCTTCCCATGATAGATACCTCCCCTTAAAGGCTTTCTCCCCCTTGACCATTGCACCGACAATGTCCTTGGAGAGTTCCTAAGCCAATAGGAATATTTAAACAATCAAAATTAAGGCAAAGTTCAACAATGAACTTCCATCCACCTTAAAATTGATACTCACCCTAAACACTTCTCCTAATCCATATCCAATGGATTTCCACCCTTTCTAATGCTCTCTATAGCATGTCCTAGGGTTAGGAGTTGTTAGGGGACCAAAATATAGCTGAACATGGGCCTAACCACCATGGTTTACCCGAAATCAGCTTGGGCAGTCGAATGTATCAGATACTGTTAGTAATATATGAGAGATGTCCTAAGGCAATCGCCTTATGTATGAACCATTTATATGATAAATGAAGATTCACTATTTGAGTATACATGTTTCATGTATTTGATTGGATCTTAAACTCATTTACTGAATGTCCACGATGCGATTCACAGCATGAGAGAATTTGTGATTGGATCACAACTAGTGAGTATCTCTACATGTGTAATTGTGATGTATCGGAATTATCCCTAGTCGATGAATTGATGGATTTGGACACCATCAATTCTGTCGAGACTAGCATGAGGTATACTCCTTGGTGTATCCAAGCAGCTGATTCTCACTGGCTGGAGACATTGTGATGTCCGGAGTTGATCGTGGATGCTAGTTATGGTAACTAGTTCATTGGAGTGACCAGCCGTAAGACTTCATATGGTTCTCTGCATATATAGATATGTCAATGAAGTTCTTACTGTGGCTTAAGTGCGATGTTCCTTTGACTTGCGGTATTGAAGTCATCTTGATCATGGAGACTTATGCTTTGACATCTTAAGCAAACATCTCTAAGGAGATGTGGACCCGGGATGATTGGGTATAAGTCGAAGTAATTGAAGGTGTTTGAAAAGCCTATAAAGGATTCACCACTCCTTGCGAGGAGATGTATACCCATGGCCTCTCGTCGGATTGTTACTAAAGTCTTTGGCCAAAGCATTACATGTTTAGAGTAAGGTACTCTTCGATACATGTGGAGTAACTAGAATCCGTAGGACGAGGAAATGATACTTGGGCTAGGTGTGACGTAGTCAGCCTAGTGGGGACTGACACTATAGACCATATCCTGAACCAAGTGGGTATAAGATGAGTGAAGGGAATGGGGCACGAATCATTCGAGCTGCTGAAGGGTTTCATAAATAGTTCTGGATCAACCGTTGATCTTTTCGGTTAATTGGGGATCATGATGTACTACTAGATGCCACTCATGATCGTTCTATAATTAATGGTTAATTATAGACGACCAACATAAACCGAGAACCTATTTGGTCACACGCACAACGAGTGTAATCCAAAGGATTTAAAACGAGCTTGAGAATGGGATTCTCAGACCGAGAGAAACTAGGTTTGGTTGGACCAAACATAAAGCGAGCATGAAATCGTTTCAGTCGCAATGGAAGCGTGGATGGGCCGTGTCTTATGAAGACATAATGGATGGACCAAAATGGTTTGGTTCTAATCCAATGGAGGAGAATAAACCAAAGGGTTTGGTTTATTTTAAACGAATGAACCAAAAGTTGGTTCGTTCATTTTAACTTAAAATAAACCATCATGGTTTGGTTTATTTTAACTTATCTTAATGGAGCGGGTTAACGGGCCTAATGGTTATGATCCAATAACCATTAAGAGAATTAGTTCTCTATAAAAGAGGGCTTAATGGATAATTAAGCCCTAATCCAAACCCTAGCTTGGAGTTGCCGCCCAACCTAGTTGTGCCGCCCAACCTCCATTGCCGCCACTTGTTGTCTGCCGTCAGCTCCTTGCAAGGCGTCCAAGCTTCAGCCGGTGATCCTCCGGCGACCCTCCGGTGATCTTCCTAGGCCTCGGTGAAAAGGTGAGCACTTGGCTTCCTTGTTTTGGCCGGCGCCTACTCCTCCACCAAGCTATCCAGTTTTCTGGACAGCTTCTTCTCCTCTCGTCGGAGCGTCGTTTGGACGGCGGTTAGAGCTCCGACAGTGACTAACTTACCGGGGATTCGATCTCCGGTAATCCTCTGAGGTGGAGGACGAAGGATTCGTCAATTGGTTGACGAATACCTCTCCGGAGAAGCGAGTTTTGAGAACTCGTATTAGGATCCGAATTTGGATTTGGATCGTGATCATCTCTCGATCACGTCGTCTTCAACACGAGGCTAGTAACCCGTACGAAGACGAAGCTTGTGGCTTAGCGAAGTCATCCCGAGGAACTCGGCGTGGATACGGATAGAGACGATTCTAGCGAGGATCGTTCCGGTTGATGCCGTTCCCACTACACGTCATACGAAAGGTATAACGTAGTTAAATTTCCTTTTATTGCAAATTTAAATTTACGGTTATGTCTACACTTGTTGTAATATGCATGCGTGTGTTGTGTGTGTTGTAATAAATGTAGATTTATTATTTTTTATTGCTTCCGCTGTGTTCATGTTTACGAAACATGATCGAACACACACACGCCGCGGTGCCGGAAACCCAACAGTGGTATCAGAGCCCAGGTTGTGTTTCGACATAATCATAAAAATCATTTTGCGATAGTCATAATGTATTTCTGGAAATTTTCTAATTTTGGAAATTTAGAAGTATTTATGGAAATTTTTCAATTTTGGAAAGTCTAGAAGTATTTTTGGAAATCTTCCACTTTTGAAAAGTTGGAAGTATTTATGGAAATTGATATTTTCCATAAATAAAATATTTGATTAGATTCTGAAAATTTGTTTCCTAATTTAATCATGATTTGATTTGGGAAATCAAATCTTAAAATATTTTATTTCCATAAGTAGTTTTAATGATTTAGGAAATTGGTTTCCTAAATAGATTTTCCTTAATCAAATAATTCCATGAATAAAATATGTGATTAGATTTGGAAATTAGTTTCCTAATTTAATTATGATTTGATTTGGAGAATCAAATCTTAAACATATTTTATTTCCATAAATAGTTATGACATATAAGGAAATATATACATGACATAATTGTATGCCATGTAATTGCATTAGATGCATAACATTATGCCATGCGTGTCGTGACATGTAGATGTATGTCATGTATGTCATGCCATGTAGATAATAGTTATTTGCATGCAAAGAGGATGAGACATAAAAACCCTTAAACAATATTAAAGCCTACACCTTCCATTAATATGGTTAGAACCAGAGTTCCGTTTCTTGTTTGGGTTGTTGGACTCTCTCCAAGCCCGGCTCGAACCCAAACATGTTCAAACCATGGAATAGTTTAATACTAATATGGTAAGAGTCAGAGGTCAATCGTTAGCTTTGGTTGTTGGACTCTCTCCAAGCTGGGCTAATTGGTTGAATGCGCTCTAACCATATTAAAACTATTTCCCGATTAATGGGTTGGCTTTAACCTGGAGCATCGACTTGTTGGACTCTCTCCAAGGTCGATGTAAAGGGAGGTGAAGTTGGGTGCTATGCATATGATGCATACTTGTTAATGTGTTAACAACCCGATGTATGTGTGAACATTCAATTAGTTGATAGCACATTGTGATAGTTGCATATACGTGATATGCAATCCGTATAGCAGATACCTACCGTCATAGTTATGAATGGCTTGTTGGACTCTCTCCAAGGTTGTTCATAACTATGATGGATATCATCCCATTCGGAGATGGACCTACGATCTCCCGAAGTGATTTTGGGGTTTTTGAAATTCGAAAAATGAATGGGATTTATAAATGTATATTGATGCATTTTAAAAATCATTTTCTCATATATGCTCGTTTTGTATTTCTAAGATTGATCATGATGTCTTTGAATTTGCGTTCCATTTTGGATTCGAATAAATTGACTGGGCCGAGCTTCTTGGACTGGCTTAGAAGCTTGAGAATTGTTCTCAAGGTTGAAAAGCTTGCAAATGTCCTCGAAGCGCCTCTTCCCGCCCGTCCTAGTGACGATGCAACTCTAGACCAATTGTTGGCCTATCAAAAACATGTGAGTGATTCTGAACAAATGAGTTGCATCATGCTAGCCGTGATGGAACCCAAGCTACGAAAGCAGCATGAGCATATGGATGCTCATATCGTAGTCCTTCATCTTTGTGAGTTGGTTGATGAGCAAGTGAGATTCGAAAGGTTCAAAGTCTCAAAGCTCCTCTTCACCTCTGAGATGCTGGAAGGTTCATCTGTGGGACTGTTCAATATGCTGAAGACTGTGGAGTCTTCTGAGAAGCATGAGCAGAGGACGGTGCTGTTAGTTGATTCCTCGAAGAAAGGTTCTAAGAGGAAGTCAAAGGAACAACAGAAGGGAAAGAAGAGAAGGGCTAAGAAGGTAGAACTAGCACAAAAGGAAACTTGCCATCATTATGGCAAGGAGAGCCATTTGCGAAGAAAGTGCAAGATTTATCTTGAGTCCGTGAAGAAGAATAAGGCATCGGATGCCCCATCTTCTTCAGATATCTTCGTTATTGATTGTCATTCTATTTCCTCAAACACTTGGGTATTGGATACTGGGTGTGGCTCACATATATGTAATGACATACATGGGCTAAGGAATAGAAGAAGACTCGTCAAGGGAGAGTCAAATTTGCATGTTGGGAATGGAGCAAAGGTTGCTGCAGTCGCCATTGGAACGCATTTGTTGAAACTCCCTACAGGACTTGTCTTAGAACTGGACAATTGCTTTTATGTTCCTTCGTTGATAAAGAACATCATTTCTATTTCTTGTTTAAATAGAAATGGGTACCATTTGACTTTTAGTAACAATTGTTGTTACATAACTTTGAATGGAGTTCTTTATTGGACTGGAACTTTAAGCAATGGTGTTTATACGTTGGACGTATCCAGTGACATTTTCAATATCGAAGCGAGCAACACGCGTGCTCGAAAGATAATCAATTAGACTCCTACATGTGGTATTGTCGTCTTGGCCATGTAAGCAAGAAATGCATGTCCGAATTACACCGATGTGGAATTCTGGAATCGTTTGAATTGGATTCATACGATACATGCGAATCATGCTTAAAAGGCAAGATGACTAAGTTACCTTTTACTGGAAAAGGTGAACGAGTGGGACAGTTACTAGGTCTAATACATACTGATGTATGTGGACCTATGTCAACTCAAGCTTTAGGAGGCTATAGCTACTTCATTACCTTCACCGATGATCACTCACGGTTTGGGTATGTGTTCTTAATGAAACACAAGTCTGAAGCCTTTGAAAGGTTCAAAGAATTCAGAAATGAAGTAGAGAAACAACATGACAAGAGTATTAAAATACTTCGATCGGATCGAGGTAGTGAATACTTAAGTCAAGAGTTTCTTGATTATCTAAGAGACAATGGCATATTGTCTCAATGGACTCCGCCCTATACACCACAGCATAATGGTGTATCTGAGAGGCGTAACCGGACCTTGTTGGACATGGTTAGGTCAATGATGAATCATGCAATTCTTCCCAAGTCCTTTTGGGGCTATGCACTTCAGACAGCTGTTTACTTGTTAAACAGAATGCCTACCAAGGTAGTCTCAACTACTCCATATGAGATATGGAATAGTAAGAAACCTCATGTATCTTACTTGAAGATATGGGGTTGTCCTGCTTATGTGAAGCTGATCAGATCGCATAAATTGGATGCTAAGTCTGATAAATGTCTATTTATTGGATACCCTAAGGAAACAAGGGGTTACCAATTCTATCATCCTGTGGAACAAAAGGTGTTTGTTTCAAGGCATGCTGTGTTTCTAGAGAAAGAGTTTCTCTTGCAAGAAAATAGTGGGAGTGTCGTCGAGCTTGAGGAGGCTCGAGAGACTCAAATAGACATTGATGAGATACCTGGTGAAGCACAACAGCCGACAACTCATAGTGATGAGCAATCGGCTGGACCTATTGTAACACCACATCTTCGTAGATCTGGTAGAACACGCAATATTCCTGAGAGATATGGATTTCTCGTAAGCGAATCGAACGACGTGTTACTCATTGATGATGAGGAGCCTACCAGTTATGAAGAAGTGCTGACAAGTTTAGAAAGGGATAAGTGGCTTGGTGCCATGAAGTCGGAAATGGATTCCATGTATGAAAACTAAGTTTGGAACTTGGTTGACCCACCTGAAGGGATAAAGCCTATAAGGTGCAAGTGGGTTTTCAAGAAGAAAACCGACATGGATGGTAATGTGATTACCTATAAGGCTAGATTGGTGGCGAAAGGATATCGTCAAAAATAAGGTGTTGATTATGACGAAACCTATTCGCTGTAGCTATGCTTAAATCCATTCGGATGCTCCCGCCATAGCGGCTCATTATGATTATGAGATATGGCGATGGATGTGAAAACAACTTTCCTTAATGGAAACCCGCCGAGGACGTGTATATGATATGATACCGAGGGTTTCACATCGCTGATAAAACCAAGGTATGCAAATTGCGACGGTCCATTTATGGATTGAAGCAAGCATCCAGAGTCGGAATATCCGCTTTGATGAGACCATCAAAAGTTTGATTTCTACAAAATCCGCATTTAACCTTGTGTGTACAAGAAGGTTAGTGGGAGTGCAATGTGTTCTAGTATTGTATGTCGATGACATACTACTTATAGGAAACGATGTTTCAATCTTACAATATGAAGGTTTGGTTATCCAAGACATTCTCCATGAAAGACTGGGAGAAGCAACCTACATCCTCGGATTAAGATCTATAGAGATAGATCAAACAGTTGCTTGGTCTTTCGCAGCCATATATAGACCGAAAAGCAAAGAGGTTTAGCATGTCGGAATCCAAGAAAGGTTTCTTACCCATCGTGCATGGGGTACACCTTTCAAGTCTATGTGTCCGCGCACGTAAGACGAGAGAGGATTTGCATGAGTAAGATTCCCTATGCATCCGCAATAGGATCTATCATGTATGCTATGTTATGTACGAGGCCCGATGTATCGTATGCTCCGAGTGTCACGAGCAGATACTACCGATCCAGAATGGATCATTGGGCTGTTAAGACGATCCTAAGTACTTGAGAAGAACTAAGGATGTGTTCCTAATATATGGAGAAGGGTACATGGTGATACGTGGGTATACGGATGTTACCTGCATGCATAAGGATGATTCCATGTCTTTGTCCGGGTATGTATTCACCTAGAATGGAGGCGCAATAAGTTGGAAAGGTTCCAAGCTTGACACTATAGCGGATTCTCGCCACTAAGGCAATAATACATCGCAGCCTTGGAAGCAAAGAAAGGAAGCGGTTTGGATCAAGAAGTTCATCTCTGAACTTGATGTGGTCTCATCAACGATCCAAACATGTGCTTCGCCGCTATCATCTTATCAGAGAGATCATCAGTAGGAACGAAATACAAATCGAGAAAATTCCCACTGAAAGGAACTTAGCGGATACTTTGACTAAGGCATTACCTCAAAGTAAGTTTGAGGGTCATGTTCGAGCTTATGGTATTGGATACCGTAGCGATTGGCATTAGGCCAAGTGGGAGTCTATTAGTAATATATGAGAGATGTCCTAAGGCAAATCGCCTTATGTATGAACCATTTATATGATAAATGAAGATTCACTATTTGAGTATACATGTTTTATGTATTTGATTGGATCTTAAACTCATTTCCTGAATGCCCACGATACGATTCACAGCATGAGAGAATTTGTGATTGGATCACAACTAGTTATTATCTCTACATGTGTAATTGTGATGTATCGGAATTATCCCTAGTCGATGAATTGATGGATTTGGACACCATCAATTCTGACGAGACTAGCACGAGGTATACTCCTTGGTGTATCCAAGCAGCTGATTCTCACTGGCTGGAGACATAGTGATGTCCGGAGTTAATCGTGGATGCTAGTTATGGTAACTAGTTCATCGAGTGACCACCGTAAGACTTCATATGGTTCTCTGCATATAGATATGTCAATGAAGTTCTTACTATGGCTTAAGTGCGATGTTCCTTTGACTTGCGGTATTCAAGTCATCTTGATCATGGAGACTTATGCTTTGACATCTTAAGCAAACATCTCTAAGGAGATGTGGACCCGGGATGATTGGGTATAAGTCGGGCGATCAAGGTGTTTGAATAGCCTATAAAGGATTCACCACTCCTTGCGAGGAGATGTATACCCATGGCCTCTCGCGATTGTTACTAAAGTCTTTGGCCAAAGCATTACATGTTTAGAGTAAGGTACTCTTCGATACATGTGGAGTAACTAGAACGTAGACGAGGAAATGATACTTGGGCTAGGTGTGACGAGTCGACTAGTGGGGATCGACACTATAGACCATGTCCTCAACCAAGTGGGTATAAGATGAGTGAAGGGAATGGGGCACGAATCATTCGAGTCATCAAGGGTTTCGTAAATAGTTCGATCAACCGCTTGATCTTTCTGCTTAATTGGGGATCATGATGTACTACTAGGTGCCACTCATGATCGCTCTATAATTAATGGTTAATTATAGACGGCCAACATAAACCGAGAACCTATTTGGTCACACGCACAACGAGTGTAATCCAAAGGATTTAAAACGAGCTTGAGAATGGGATTCTCGCATCGAGAGAAACTAGGTTTGGTCGACCAAACATAAAGCGAGCATGAAATTGTTTCAGTCGCAATGGAAGCGTGGATGGGCCGTGTCTTATGAAGACATAATGGATGGACCAAAATGGTTTGGTTCTAATCCAATGGATGTGAATAAACCAAAGGGTTTGGTTTATTTTAAACGAATGAACCAAAAGTTGGTTCGGTTCGTTTTAACTTAAAATAAACCATCATGGTTTGGTTTATTTTAACTTATCTTAATGGAGCGGGTTAACGGGCCTAATGGTTATGATCCAATAACCATTAAGAGAATTAGTTCTCTATAAAAGAGGGCTTAAGGATAATTGTAATCCAAACCCTAGCTAGTTAAACCTAGTTGTCCGCCAACCCGCCAACCCTATTGCCGCCCACGTTGTGCTGTTTCCTTGTCGGCGCCCAAGTCAGCCGGGAACCCTCCGCCCTCCGTGATCTTCCTGCTCGAAAAGGTGAGCACTTCTTCCTTGTTTTGGGGCCTTTCCTCCAAAGCTGTCCAGCTGGACAGCTTCCTCTCGTGGAGCGCTTGACGACGGTTAGAGCTCGACAGCTAACTTACCGGGATTTGATCTCCGTAATCCTCTGAGGTGGAGGAGGATTCGCCAAACGGTTGACGAATACCTCTCCGAGAAGCGAGTTTTGAGAACTCGTTAGGATCCGAATTTGATTCGATCGTGATCATCTTCGATCACGCCGCCTTCAACACGAGGCTAGTAACCCGCACGAAGACGGCTCGCTTTAGCGGTCATCCCGAACTCGGATACGGATAGAGACGATTCTAGCGAGGATCGCCCGCTGATGTCGATACACGTAAAGGTATAACGAGTTAAATTTCCTTTATTGCAAATTTAAATTTACGGTTATGTCTACACTTGTTGTAATATGCATGCGGTGTTGTGTGTTGTAATAAATGTAGATTTATTATTTTTATTGCTTCAATTCATGTTTATTAAACATGATCGAACACACAATGTCGAAAACCCAACAAAGGGTATCGTGAGCTCAGTTGTGTTTCGACATAATCGTAAAAATCATTTTTGATAGTCATAATGTATTTCTAAATTTTCTAATTTTGGAAATTTAGAAGTATTTATGGAAATTTTTCAATTTTGGAAAGTCTAGAAGTATTTATGGAAATCTTCCACTTTGAAAGTTGAAGTATTTATGGAAATTGATATTTTCCATAAATAAAATATTTGATTAGATTCTGGAAATTTGTTTCCTAATTTAATCATGATTTGATTTGGGAAATCAAATCTTAAAATATTTTATTTCCATAAGTAGTTTTTAATGATTTAGGAAATTGGTTTCCTAAATAGATTTTCCTTAATCAAATAATTCCATGAATAAAATATGTGATTAGATTTGGAAATTTGTTTCCTAATTTAATTATGATTTGATTTGGAGAATCAAATCTAAACATATTTTTATTTCCATAAATAGTTATGACAAGGAAATATATACATGACATAATTGTATGCCATGTAATTGCATTAGATGCATAACATTATGCACGCGTGTCGTGACATGTAGATGTATGTCATGTATGCATGCCATGTAGATAATAGTTATTTGCATGCAAAGAGGATGAGACATAAAACCTTAAACAATATTAAAGCCTACACCTTCCATTAATATGGTTAGAACCAGAGTTCCGCTTGTTTGGGTTGTTGACTCTCCAAGCCCGGCCTAACAACATGTTCAAACCATGGAATAGTTTAATACTAATATGGTAAGAGCCGAGGTCAATCGGGCTTTGGTTGTTGGACTCTCCAAGCTGGGCTAATTGGTTGAATGCGCCTAACCATATTAAAACTATTTCCATTAATGGGTTGGCTTTAACGGAGCATCGTTTGTTGACTCTCTCCAAGGTCGATGTAAAGGAGGTGAAGTTGGGTGCTATGCATATGATACTAATGTGTTAACAACCAATGTATTTGATCAATCAGGATAACCATATAGTTGGATAATACGATACATTGAATGCCAAGATATTTTGATCACTCAATCATGGTATGTGATCTAATGGACCAATATGGATCATTTCCGAATGATGATAAAGACCACCTAAATAACATGAGGATCAAATGAGATTAATAAATCGAATATGCTAATTTATTTTTGATATTCTGAGGATTAAAAATCGATCAAATGAGAGCTTCGAGGATGCATTGACAATAAAGAAGGCCTGAGAATTTTATCAAGAAAAGGATATCTGAGCCATTATTTGATAGACTTATTCATTTGTAGCTATGAGGTATCACCATTTAAAAATCAAAATGATGTTTGACAAGATTAATCTCATTTTATGATTTTTAATGGATCAAAAGGTTATCATCCTTCTTCGCCCAAAAATCAGTTTCAGATCTCAAGAAGAGGAGATGCCCAATTCAAAAGAGAGGCATATCATGCTTCTTTCAAGAAACAAGTCCAAAGAATCGAAATAAGAGAAACAAGAGCACTATTATATGAGTAATCCAAGAAAACTGATCATCCGGAGGATAATCTGATTACAACTAAATGATTCATTTATTTATTCCCCATGAGTTGACGATCTGAAGTTTATATTCATATGATATACATGAGATAAATCCAAGTAAAGGGATCAAATATTGATATAATCTGAGGATGGACAAGATACAGGAATGTTTTGAATGGAATATGTTCAATACCAAATAATGTGAGATCAAAAAGGTGATCATTATATTTATAAATAGCAATCACTAGTATAACATAATAAACCATTATGATTAACATCCAATGAATTATCATATAAGATCAAAAATATTTTAAAATCAATTTTGCATACATAAACAATTGAAAGAAATATTGGCTTATATGCGGAGGCTGAACAAGAACACCGGTCAATAAGACAAACAATGGCCACATATCAAGGATTGATCACGAGCCCTATATCATGCAAAGGATGATCTTGTAATAGAAAATTTACCTAAAGGAACGAGGATCTATCATGCAATTCTCAACATGGAGTCATGCTGTTTATTATTCACCGTAATGGGTATTTCCATGAAATTAGCCTATGAGACTCAAGGCACGCTTTTTATAAACCATTTATGATAAATGAAGATTCACTATGACATGTATTGATTGATCAAACTGAATGTCCATTCGATGAGAATGAGAAATATATTTGAATTTAAATGAATTCAAGAGATTCTTCACCACCAATTTACAGACTAGCAAGGTATACGGTGTATCCAAGCAATGATTCGAGTATGTCGAGTTATCGGATGCTATGGTAACTAGTTCATCGAGGACTTCATACTTCTCGATATATAGATATGTCAATGAAGTTCATGTGGCTTCTCTTCGAATGGATTCAAGTCATCTTGATCTGGAGATACGCTTGACATCTACAAACATCTCTAAGGAGATGACCCGGATGATTGGGTATAAGTAAGTAATAAAATGATAGTAAAGGATTCATACTTTGGAGAGATGATACATCTCTCGGATTTACAAAGTTCAAAGCATTACAAGAGTAATGTACTTTGATATGTGGAGTAACTAGAATAACGAGAAATGATAGGGTTATGTGATGAGAATACCTTAGTCCAATATAGACCATGTCTTAACCAAGTGGGTATAAGATGAGTAATAATAAAATGGTTTCATAATAGTTATGGATCAATCATGATCTCGAATTGGGGATCATGATGTACTACTAGATGTTAATCATGATCGCTCTATACTCAATGGTTAATTATAGACACCAACATACCGAGAATTATTTGGTCACAACAACGAAAAATCCAAAGGATTTAAAACGAGCCGAGAATGGGATTCTCGCATCGAGAAACTAGGTTTTCGACCAAACATCAGCATAAATGCCTAATGAAGCGTGGATGGGCCGTGGTCTTATGACATATAAGCCAAATGGTGGTTCTAATCCAATGGAGGAGAATAAACCAAAGGGTTTGGTTTATTTTAAACTAATGAACCAAAAGTTGCCTCGGTTCGTTTTAACTTAAAATAAACCATCATGGTTTGGTTTATTTTAACTTATCTTAATGGAGCGGGTTAACGGGCCTAATGGTTATGATCCAAAACCATTAAGAGAATTAGTTTCTAAAAAGAGGGCTTAATGGATATGCCTAATCCAAAATATTCGCCACCTCTGTGGTTTAACCGTTGTCCGCCAATCATCCGCCATGTTGATCGAGTTTGTGGCAGTGAAATCTAAGGATCCTGATCTTCCTAGTCGTGAAAGGTGAGCACTGGGTTTCATGATTTTCCACCAAAGCTATGACATTTCTTTCTCGCCGGAGCTGCTTGATTTAATTAGAGATCACAAGATAACTTACTGGATATTCAGAATCTCGTAAGAGATACATAGAGGGTGAATATCCTGTTTATGAGATTTTGTACAAAATTAAGAAGCGTGAATATACAAATATAAATAAAGACAAGCAAAAGAGAAACTACAAATGACTAAGATATGTTCACGCCACGCCTAATCCACTTGATTCTATGAATCACTCCGCCAAACCAATTACTATGTTTCCTTTACAAGCTATGGAGGTAACTCTCCAAGATCACTCTTTTAAATAGAATAAAAGCAAAAGAAGAGTTTAGAGCATGTGACTAGGAAGATATTTGGAACTTAAGCATTAATAGAAGTCTCACACTTTTTATAGAGAAGATTTTCCTCAGCCATATGATCTAATAGATGGTGATAAGTAACAGATCCGATTTGTAATCAACTGTGAGGCCGGAAAATGATCGTATTCGAGTCGATCGCCTTGAGAAAAATATAATGAACCGATGTTATTCAGAGAGATGGCTAATGAAAAGAATCGATAGCCGAGCTAAGCAATGAAGCTAAGAAGATGAAAATTATAAGCCAAAGAAGTTTCACCAGAGCATTCACAATGATTTCTGATGCCGTTTCTTCGTTTCCACGTAAGAAGATCAAAGACGCTCAAATCAATCTGCTCAATTCACTTCTCCGATAAGCTTGTCCGCGCTGATGTCAAGCGACGTAGTTATCCTTCACCGATAAGGCACGAGTCATGAGATGTGAAGATTTCTCCATGTGACTAATAAGTCCTCGATTTAATTTCAACGCGACATATCAAATCAATATATCAAACTAACTTGTTCTTTCACACACCATCAAAACCATATCAAAGAGATCCCTAACAATTTCTTTGATGTGTGGCAATCCGCTTAAGTTAGGTAAAGATGATATAATTTCTAAGGTAAGAAAAACATGTAAAGATAAACATGATATAACAACATGCATTAATCCATGAAACATGATTTTATATATATATATCACATATATTTCTCACATTAACTTAAATATACTTATCTCTTTGACACCATCAAAAGATTAACATGTTAAAATATGGCATCAATTATAATGGAGGAAAATATGTCAAGTTGATTTAAAGAAGGCATCAAGTATATTTCTACCACTTGTAGGATTTTATAAATGAATTCGCCTTCAATATTCTGATTTAAGTTACCAATGATGCTATCAATATGGCAATGATCGCACAAAGGAAGTCAATTTATTTTCGATGAAATTAAATGCATTAAAAATTCCGAGTAAAATTCTAAAATCATGAAATTCGAGGAACATATTTTCAAGATATCTATCAAGGAAAAATAGTTTTTCATGAAAATCATTATATTTACAAGATTTGCTCCAAACACTTGAAAACTACTACTTTTGAGCATAGTATCAAGTTAGATAGTTTGCATCAATTGTTTCAAAACATGAATACATGTATTTTAAGGTAAGAAATTGTTTGAAAATAGGAAATATCCAACATGATCTAAATATGCATTAATTAAACATAAGCCTTATGATTGGTCTTATTGATATTTTGATTTTAAATGACCATCTAAATGCCATAGGCATTAGTGACATTTGTATTATCCTAATATCTCACCCATGCTAAGTAAATCAAGTTAGCCATAGTGAGTGTGAGATGCATCCTATATTGTATATATATACTTAACCAATATATTCTGCAATTTTATCATGGTTAAGTATCAACTAAAATCCACATGATATAATGACATATATGATTTAATTTATATTATGACCAGAAATACAATGTTTTCATCAAATTGAACCATGCATTAGACATTAGATGATAATAAATAATTATCACCTAAAGCATGATTTAAACTTATTTTTCATGATAATGCAATCAAAAATCATAGATCATGATTACACATATCATAGAAATTACATTAATCATCATGATTTAAGCATTATTACCTATTTATCACGATCACCCAACACTATCTAAAAATGTTGTGCCATCCTAAGTCAACCAAAATATGATATAGATTAGGTTCATATGGTTGCTACCCTAGGTTAACCCTTAAGGAATGATTTTGGAACCCAAAATAGATTTTTACATTTGTTTAGAAATTTGGGGATCCATTTCAGCTATTACTTGTTTTTTGTCTTTGTCCCTAGCTATGGCATCTATAGGCCTTTCTCATTTTTCTTTCCTTATATCCTAGCCTTTTGTTAAATCTGCCCTTGGCTCCCAGATCATATTCAAATGTTGAGCCAATTGTGAATTTTCCTAGGGCTTTGTTAAATAATCTACCTTTTTAATGCCCTATTTTCTTCTATGCATGCATCACTAACATCTAGGCATTATCATGAGCATGCATCATCATGGCAAGAAGAAGTATCATTATTATTTAAGCATGCATTTTCATTTATTTTCTAATGCCTTAATTTGGTTGCATTTATACTTTCTTGCAAACAAATCTAGTTAAAAGTGGAAATCAGAACTATTTTACTAGGTAGAGAAGTTGGTTACTATAGCATGTCCTTTCTTTCTTCGATGATGAGGAGGATGATGAGGGAGGATCCCCTTCACTTGAGTCTCCTTGATTTGATCCTTCATTTTGAGAGGAGGAGCAATCCAAGTCATAAAGGCCATCAAGGAAAAATGAAGGCATTCTCTCATCATGATGAGGAAGGATGAGAAGGATCATCCCATGTCTTGCCTCAATGCTTTGGCCTTCCCCGTCTTCTTCTTCTTCCTTCCTTGCTCCCTTTCTTTCTTCTTTTTTCTTCTCTTCCGTTTTTGTTTAGAGAGGACATGTCCCTTATGTGTCCCTCTCCTTGAATTGAGCATATCACCTTTTGTTCATTCCTATCATTTGATTTATCAAATCTAAAATTTAATACATATTCCTTACCATGTAGGCTTCTATATCCATGAGGAGAATTCATCATCAGGAGGAGGATTCCATCTTCTTCTTCTTTGTTTACAACAATGCTACCTCTGTGTTGAATTCTTGGCTCTTCGAATTCCTTCAAGCCTCGCTTAGTTCCATCGTTGAGAAGAACTCCTCCAAGGTATACTTCTATTCTATGTAGAAGAGTCCACCATGGAACTCCACTTTGAGGACCGAGGCATCTATAGTTCATAGCATGGTGATAGCTTAATTGTATAATTAAAAATTTCTTTAAACAGAATGATTACTTTTTCCCTTTTCTCTATTGATAGTTGGGAGCGAGGAGGTCTCTTCTTGCAAGCTTGGCCTCCGATGTTTTCAAGCTTAAGCTTCTACATCTCTCGGCGCTAGTGCATTCTCGATCTATGATCTGTGAGGGAGCACATCGAGAAGATGATGATGCCTGATAAGGTGCTCCTCTCAACTTATTCCACCACTCTATTCTCACCCTTTCATCTAGGCAACTCAAAACCATTTTCCATTATAAGCATAATATCATCGTTCAAGAATACCACTCCTTTTCCACTAAGAGAATTCATGAACTGTGGGATGTTGACCGCCATATGTACTTGTTGCGGCGGTTAGTCGGTGATAAGATTGTAATACCACTTGTAAGAGATCGATGGCAAGATGAATATCCTTTCGATGGATCCTGTCTAAAACAAAGAAGGTAATATACAAATATAAATAAAGACAAGATAGAAACAAGCAATTTTCAAGATGTATCTGTGTACGCTTAATCCGGTCCGATATTATGAATCACTCGCCAAAACCAATTAATGGTTAACAAATAGGGAGTAACCTTTAAACCAAGATACCTTTTCTTAAACAGAATGTAAAAGGAAAGTAAGAAGAGTTTAGATTTAAAACTAGGAAGATTGTTCGAACTAAGCATTAGCCTCTCAAGTTTCACATGAGAGGGCTAATTTGACGAAGAATTAATGAAATGATCTTAACGTAAACGGGGTTCTAATCTGGTTGAATAATTTGGATGGATAAAAGAATATTTGGTTCGGAACTTAAAATAAACCATGGGAAATGATCCATCTTTGGAGAGCTAACGATGGCTTTAATGATGAAAACCATGGGAGATAGTTTATTAAAAAGAGGATCTAATGGCATAGTTAAAACTAACCCAAACCCAATCACCTAATTATTTTTTGTCGCCACTCATCTGAGGCCTTCTTGCCGCCACGCTTGCCCGCGGCGCAATGCTCCTTCGCCTCGCCTCAAGTCTACTTCCTCCCGGCCACCAAAGCTTCGGCCGGCGGTCCTTCTGCTCCAAGCCGCCTCGCTATCCTTCACCGACTCAAGGCCGGTCGTGTGCCACCTTCTGCTGTCCATTTTCTGACAGCTTTTCCTTCGTTTCCTCTTTGTTATCCCATATCACGGGATTTGATCTGTAATCCTCTGAGGTGGAGGACGGCGATTCCAATTGGTTGACGAATACCTTCCGGAGAAGCGAAGTTTTGAGAACTCGCTTAGGATCCGAATTTGGATCGATCATCTTCTCGATCACGCCGCCTTCAACACGAGGCTAGTAACCCGCATGAAGACGGCTCGTGGCTTAGCAAGTCATCCCGAGGAGCTCGGCGTGGATACGGATAGAGACGATTCTAGCGAGGATCGTTCTGATGCCGTTTCGCTACACGCCATAATGGAAAGGTATAACGAGTTAAATTTCCTTTATTGCAAATTTTAATTTACTGGTTATGTCTACACTTGTTGTAATATGCATGCGTGTTGTGTGTTGTAATAAATATAGATTTATTATTTTTATTGCTTCACTGTTCATGTTTACTAAACATGATCGAACACACACACGCCATGCCTAAACCCAACAAAGGGTATCGAGCCTTGTGTTTCACATAATCGTAAAAAAATGGTTTTTGATAGTCATAATGTATTTCTGAAATTTTCTAATTTTGAAATTTAGAAGTATTTATGGAAATTTTTCAATTTTGGAAAGTCTAGAAGTATTTATGGAAATCTTCCACTTTTGAAAGTTGGAAGTATTTATGGAAATTGATATTTTCCATAAATAAAATATTTGATTAGATTCTGGAAATTTGTTTCCTAATTTAATCATGATTTGATTTGGGAAATCAAATCTTAAAATATTTTATTTCCATAAGTAGTTTTAATGATTTAGGAAATTGGTTTCCTAAATAGATTTTCCTTAATCAAATAATTCCATGAATAAAATATGTGATTAGATTTGGAAATTTGTTTCCTAATTTAATTATGATTTGATTTGGAGAATCAAATCTTAAACATATTTTATTTCCATAAATAGTTATGACATATAAGGAAATATATACATGACATAATTGTATGCCATGTAATTGCATTAGATGCATAACATTATGCCATATGTCGTGACATGTAGATGTATGCCATGCCATGCCATGATAATAGTTATTTGCATGCAAAGAGGATGAGACATAAAACCCTTTAAACAATATTAAAGCCTTCTGCTAAACCATGTTCAAACCATGGAATAGTTTAATACTAATATGGTAAGAGTCGAGGTCAATCGTTAGCTTTGGTTGGACTCTCTCCGGGCTAATTGGTTGAATGCGCCTAACCATATTAAAACTATTTCGATTAATGGGTTGGCTTTAACTCGAGCATCGCTTGTTGACTCTCCAAGGTCGATGTAACGGGAGGTGAAGTTGGGTGCTATGCATATGATGCATACTTGTTAATGTGTTACCAACCCGATGTATGTGTGAACATTCAATTAGTTGATAGCACATTGTGATAGTTGCATATACGTGATATGCAATCGATATAGTTGATACCTACCGATAGTTATGAATGACTTGTTGGACTCTCTCCAAGGTTGTTCATAACTATGATGGATATCAGCCCATTCGGAGATGGACCTACGATCTCCCGAAGTGATTTTGGGGTTTTGAAATTCGAAAAATGAATGGGATTTATAAATGTATATTGATGCATTTTAAAATCATTTTCATATATGCTCGCTGTATTTCTAAGATTGATCATGATGTCTGAATTTATGCTCCATTTTGATTCAATAAATTGATCAAACTTGGATCGCTTAGAAACTTGAGAATTGTTCTCAAGGTGAAAAGCTTAAATGTCCTCAAGCGCTTCTTCCCGCCCTAGTGACGATGCAACTCGACCAATTGTTGGCCTATCAAAACATGTGAGTGATTCTAACAAATGAGTTGCATCATGCTAGCCGATGGAACCCAAGCTACGAAGCAAAGATGAGCATATGGATGCTCATATCGTAGTCCTTCATCTTTGTGAGTTGGTTGATGAGCAAGTGAGATTCAAAGGTTCAAGTCTCAAAGCTCCTCTTGAGATGCAAGGTTCATCTGGATCGTTTCCAATAGTCAAGACCGTGAGTCTTCCGAGAAGCATGAGAGATGTTAGTTGATTCCTCAAGAAAGGTTCTAAGAGGAAGTCAAAGGAACAAAAGAAGGAAAGAAGAAAGAAGGTAGAACTAGCAATAAAAGGAAACTTGCCATCATTATGGCAAGGAGGCCATTTCAAGAAAGTGCAAGATTTATCTTGAGTCCGTGAAGAAGATAAGGCATCTGATGCCCCATCTTCTTCAAAATCTTATTGATTGTCATTCTATTTCCTCAAACACTTGGGTATTGATACGGTGTGGCTCACATATATGTAATGACATACATGGGCTAAGGAATAGAAGAAGACTCGCCAAGGGAGAGTCAAATTTATGTTGGGAATGGAGCAAAGGTTGCGCAGCCGCCTGAACGTATTTGGAAACTCCCTAGTGACTTGTCTTAGAATCGACAATTGCTTTTATGTTCCTTCGCTGATAAAGAACATCATTTCTATTTCTTGTTTAAATAGAAATGGTTCCATTTGACGCTTAGTAACAATTGTTGTTACATAACTTTGAATGGAGTTCTTTATGGACCGGAACTTAAGCAATGGTGTTTATACGCTGGACGATCCAAAGGATATTTTCAATATCGGCGAGCAACAAGCGCTCTCAAAAGGATAATCAATAGACTATGTGGCATTGTCGTTTTGGCCATATAAGCAAGAAACGCATGTCCGAATTACACCGATGTGGAATTCGAATCGCTTGAATTGGATTCATACGATACATGCGAATCATGCTTAAAAGGCAAGATGACTAAGTTACCTTTATCGAAAAGGTGAACGAGTGGGAGAGTTACTAGGTCTAATACATGATGTATGTGGACCTATGTCAACTCAAGCTTTAGGAGGCTATAGCTACTTCATTACCTTCACCGATGATCACTACTTTGGGTATGTGTTCTGATGAAACACAAGTCCAAGCCTTTGAAAGGTTCAAAGAATTCAGAAATGAAGTAGAGAAACAACATGACAAGAGTATTAAAATACTGATCGGATCGAGGTGGTGAATACTTAAGTCAAGAGTTTCTGATTATCTAAGAGACAATGGTATATTGTCTCAATGGACTCGCCTATACACCACAAAGATAATGGTGTATCCGAGAGGCGAATCGACCTTGTTGACATGGTCAGTCAATGATGAATCATGCAACTCTTCCCAAGTCCTTTGGGGCTATGACTTTATACCGCTTACTTGTTAAATGTAATGCCTACTAAGGTAGTCTCAACTACTCCATATGAGATATGGAATAGTAAGAAACCTCATGTATCTTACTTGAAGATATGGGGTTGTCCTCGCTTATGTGAAGTTGATCAGACGTATAAATTGGATGCTAAGTCCGATAAATGTCTATTTATTGATACCCTAAGGAAACAAGGGGTTACTAATTCTATCATCCTGTGGAACAAAAGGTGTTTGTTTCAAGGCATGCTGGTTTCTAGAGAAAGAGTTTCTTGCAAGAAAACAAAGGGGAGTGTCGCGAGCTTGAGGAGGCTCGAGAGACTCAAATAGACATTGATGATACCTGAAGCACAAATGACAACTCATAGTGATGAGCAATCTCGACCTATTGTAACACCACATCTTCAGAGATGCAGAACACGCAATATTCCCGAGAGATATGGATTTCTCGTAAGTGAATCGAACGACGTGTTACTCATTGATGATGAGGAGCCTACCAGCTTATGAAGAAGTGCCGATGTTAGAAAGGGATAAGTTGCCATGAAGTCGAAATGGATTCCATGTATGAAAACCAAGTTTGAACTTGGTTGACCCACCAAGGCATAAAGCCTATAGGGTGCAAGTGGGTTTTCAAGAAGAAAACCGACATGGATGGTAATGTGATTACCTATAATTAGATTGGTGAAAGGATATCACAAAACAAGGTGTTGATTATGACGAAACCTATTCATCAGAAGCTATGCTTAAATCCATTCGATGCTCGCCATAGCGGCTCATTATGATTATGAGATATGGCAGATGGATGTGAAAACTTTTCCTTAATGGAAACTCGCCGAGGACGGTATATGATACACCGAGGGTTTCACATCGCTGATAAAACCAAGGTATGCAAATTGCGACGGTCCATTTATGGATCAAGCAAGCATCCAGAGTCGAATATCCGCTTTGATGAGACATCAAAAAGTTTGATTTCTCACAAAATCCGCATTTAACCTTGTGTGTACAAGAAGGTTAGTGGGAGTGCAGTCGTATTCCTAGTATTGTATGTCGATGACATACTACTTATAGGAAACGATGTTTCAATCTTACAGTCAGTGAAGGTTTGGTTATCCAAGACATTCTCCATGAAAGACCTAGGAGAAGCAACCTACATCCTCTGGATTAAGATCTATAGAGATAGATCGAAACGGTTGCTTGGTCTTTCGCAGTCTACATATATAGACCGAAAAGCAAAAGAGGTTTAGCATGTCTAATCCAAGAAAGGTTTCTACCCATCGCATGGGGTACACCTTTCAAGTCTATGTGTCCGCACGTAAGACGAGAGGATTTGCATGAGTAAGATTCCCTATGCATCCGCAGGATCTATCATGTATGCTATGTTATGTACAAGGCCCGATGTATCGTGACGCGAGTGTCACGAGCAGATACCACCGATCCAGAATGGATCATTGGGTGTTAAGAGACGATCCTTAAGTACTTGAGAAGAACTAAGGATGTGTTCCTAATATATGGAGAAGGGTACATGGTGATACGTGGGTATACGGATGTTACCCGCATGCAGATGGATGATTCCATGTCTGTCTCGGGTATGTATTCACCTTGAATGGAGGCGCAGTTGGAAAAGGTTCCAAGCTTGACACTATAGCGGATTCTCGCCACTAAGTAAATACATTGCAGCTTTGAAGCAAAGAAGGAAGCGGTTTGATCAAGAAGTTCATCTTCAACTTGATGTGGTCTCATCAATGATCCAAACATGTTCGCGCTATCATCTTATCGAGAGATCATCAAGAGGAACGAAATACAAATCGAGAAAATTCTCACGAAAGGAACTTAGCGGATCCTTGACTAAGGCATTACCTCAAAGTAAGTTTGAGGGTCATGTTCGAGCTTATGGTATTGATACCGAGCGATTGGCATTAGGCCAAGTGAGTCCGTTAGTAATATATGAGAGATGTCCTAAGGCAATCGCTTTATGTATGAACCATTTATATGATAAATGAAGATTCACTATTTGAGTATACATGTTTCATGTATTTGATTGGATCTTAAACTCATTTATCAATGTCCACGATTCACAAAGATGAGAGAATTTGTGATTGATCACAACTAGTGAGTATCTCTACATGTGTAATTGTGATGTATCGAATTATCCCTAGTCGATGAATTGATGGATTTGACACCATCAATTCGCCGAGACTAGCACGAGGTATACTCCTTGGTGTATCCAAGACCGATTCTCACCGGGCCGAGACATTGTGATGTCCGAGTTAATCGTGGATGCTAGTTATGGTAACTAGTTCATTGAGTGACCACCGTAAGACTTCATATGGTTCTCTCATATATAGATATGTCAATGAAGTTCTTACTGGGCTTAAGTGCGATGTTCCTTCGACTTATGATTCAAGTCATCTTGATCATGGAGACTTATGCTTTGACATCTTAAGCAAACATCTCTAAGGAGATGTGGACCCGGATGATTGGGTATAAGTCAAGTAATCAAGGTGTTTGAATAGCCTATAAAGGATTCACCACTCCGAGGAGATGTATACCCATGGCCTCTCGTCGGATTGTTACTAAAGTCTTTGGCCAAAGCATTACATGTTTAGAGTAAGGTACTCTTCGATACATGTGGAGTAACTAGAACTGAGGACGAGGAAATGATACTTGGGCTAGGTGACGAGTCACTAGTGGGGACCGACACTATAGACCATGTCCTCAACCAAGTGGGTATAAGATGAGTGAAGGGAATGGGGCACAATTCATTCGAGCATCAAGGGTTTCGTAAATAGTTCGATCAACCGCTGATCTTTTCGTTAATTGGGGATCATGATGTACTACTAGGTGCCACTCATGATCGCTCTATAATTAATGGTTAATTATAGACGGCCAACATAAACCGAGAACCTATTTGGTCACACGCACAACGAGTGTAATCCAAAGGATTTAAAACGAGCTTGAGAATGGGATTCTGATCGAGAGAAACTAGGTTTGGATCAAACATAAAGCGAGCATGAAATTGTTTCAATGAATGGAAGCGTGGATGGGTCGGTCTTATTAAGACATAATGGATTGACCAAAATTGTTTGGTTCTAATCCAATGGAGGAGAATAAACCAAAGGGTTTGGTTTATTTTAAACGAATGAACCAAAAGTTGGTTCGGTTCTTTTTAACTTAAAATAAACCATCATGGTTTGGTTTATTTTAACTTATCTTAATGGAGCGGGTTAACGGGCTTTATGGATATGATCCATTAACCATTAAGAGAATTAGTTCTCTATAAAAGAGGCTTAATGGATAATAAGCTAATCCAAACCCTAGCTTGAGTTGTCAAACCTACTCCAACCTAGAAGTGCCGCCTAACTCCATTGCCGCCAGCTTGTTGTGCCACCAGCTCCTTGCCGGCCCAAGCTTCACCGTGAACCTCCGCGACTGTGATCTTCCTAGGCGGTGAAAGGTGAGCACTTGGCTTCCTTGTTTTGGCCGGCTTTCTTTCCACCGCTCCCAGGACAGCTTTTCTCCTCTCATCGAGCGCCGCTTGACGACGGTTAGAGCTCGACAACGGCTAACTTATCGGGATTTGATCTCCGTAATCCTCTGAGGTGGAGGATGGCGATGGCCAATTGGTTGACGAATACCTCTCCGAGAAGCGAAGTTTTGAGAACTTCAGGATCCGAATTTGGATTCGGATCGTGATCATCTTCTCGATCACGCCGCCTTCAACACGAGGCTAGTAACCCGCACGAAGACGGCTCGTGGCTTAGCGAAGTCATCCCGAGGAACTCGGCGTGATACGGATAGAGACGATTCTACGAGGATCGCTCGTTGATGCTCCGCTACACGTCATGCGAAAGGTATAACGTAGTTAAATTTCCTTTTATTGCAAATTTAAATTTACGGTTATGTCTACACTTGTTGTAATATGCATGCGTGTGTTGTGTGTGTTGTAATAAATGTAGATTTATTATTTTTTATTGCTTCCACTGTGTTCATGTTTACGAAACATGATCGAACACACACACATCGTGGTGCCGGAAACCCAACAGATACTAGTCGATCGCTCATCAATGACGACCTCCATGCCGACCGATAATCGCAAACAGTTTTAGGTTTTTCAGAAATGAATTTCTGAAATTTGTAAGTAAATATACATAAGTTGAAAAATCATGAAATTTTGTATGTATATTACTTATTACAATCATTATGGATGAAAAATATTGGAAAATTATTTTACCCAAAAAATAGTGAGATTGATACAAAGTTCAAAAGTTAAGAAAAGCTTCAATATTGAGCCCTCTTTGTATCATCCCATTCAATGTTGCTATCAAAAGATAGACTTCACCAAGGTTTTTCAAAATGTTTTTGAAATGTTTTTAAAACCTTTGATTTCTTTTTCTTAAACTTCTCACTTGTATCTACATGTGTAAAACACATACAAGTTAAATATTAATGAGATGTGGGGACTTTGTTATTTAGGGTTTCATGCATATCTCTAGGCAACAATATTTGATTCCTTTCAAATCATGTCTTAGTCCTTAAATCCTTTTTATTTATTCATGAATGATGATTATGGCATATTGATAACAAGAATAAAAAATGTGCCAAAATCATGATACCATGGCATATGAATGAAATCTAAGCATACATGACATATAGAAATATCCCTAAAAATGATCATGACATTTTATATGATAAAACTAAATATGATTTCATGTCATTGCAAGGCAAACAAAGCATGACAATTATGAAATACTAAGGCATAGAATACCTAAGTGTTAAGCCCAAATTGCTATTTCTAAAATCAAATCCATTTTTGCTTTAATGTCATTATCCCCCTAGTGTGCCAAAAATCCAAAATGGCACACCATTACTCCTAAGACCTAATTGTGCCAATTTAATCATTTTTCATCTTCTCAAAGCACATTGGCACATCCTAATGTGTCAACTCACCATGGCTAGGTTAACTACCCATCCACTTAGGGTTGACACACCCTAACCCATCTAGCGTGAATTGATCACGCTCCTAGGAACCCAATACCTATTGGAGCTCCTTAGGTCAACAAGGTATTCACTAGGGATAACTTTCCTAGATACCTTCCTAATGACCCTTTTTTATTTTGACACCTTAGTCAAATGGGTCTTTCCTAGGTCAACTCTAGATGTGACTCCTCCTTTGACCTTCTTAGTGGCTTTCTTGTTTTTTCTCAAGTCCTTAGCCACTAAACACACACCATGGCTAGTCTTAGGGATAGCTTCCCTATTAGCCTTGGTTTTTCTAGACCTAGAAATCGTTCCATAATTAAATGGAATATTATGGTAGGACATAGGTTTGTGACCCAATCCTTTCTTGCCCTTGGACATTTCTTGTTTCCTAGGCCTTAAATCTTGATCACTAGACCCCTTAAATGATTTTGTCATAATTTTAAGGGTCTTTTCCAATTTTTCTAGCCTTGACCTTAAGGCTCAGTTCTCCACCTCTAATCTTCCCAATTTTGATCTATCATTAGATTTTTCTTCTTAGGCATATGCCTAGATTTCTTGGGGTTAATGCCCAAGTTTTCTTCTATTCTCCTTATAGACTCCCTAGGTAGGATTGGTCTAGAGTTATGATGTCTAGGTTTGTCCTTAGGTAAGTCAACATGATTGGCACCTAAACAAATATATTTGTTCATACTAGCATGCTTTTCATTAATGATAGCAAGTGAATTAAAATATTTTTTAGCATGCTTCTTAGTTCTAGAAATTAAAGGTGCATTAACTAAATTTACCTTAAGTTTAGCTTTGGAAGCTCCCCCTATATGAGATGCACCTTCTTGCCCTTTCTTCCTACCCCTAGGGCATTGGCTTCGGTAATGTCCCCTTTGATTGCATTTAAAGCACACAATGTGCTCTTTGCTTCTAGTGGTGGGGACTCAGGCATCCTTTGACTTTTGGTTGACTTTTTCGTATCCAATTTTGGGCATTTACTCTTGTAATGCCCGATTTTCCTACACTCAAAACATATTATATGATTTTTATCTTTAATTATAATGCATGAGTTACCTAGGGAATTTTCGCTTCTCCCAGATGTTGAAGCTTCTTCTTGAACTTATTCCGGGATGGAAGGCCTCTCCTCCCCCTCAATGCTAGAGGTGGAGGTCTCCACCAAATCATCCACACCCTTACAAGATCCCTAGCAATACGTAACTGAAACGAAGTAGGATGTTGATGGGCATTCTTCCTCTTCATGGACCAATGTGGGCTCTTCATGAAATTTGATTACCTTGTCCCATAGGTCCTTAGCATCCCTATATTCACCTGGCCTAGACCAAATATGGTTAGGAATCAAATCACTAAGCAATTTGATTACCTTGAGATTTGTCTTGAAGTCCTTGATTTGGTCTTGGGTCCACCTTGACTTCTCAATTTGCTTATTTTCTTCATCCCAAGACATTTTGAAACCGTTTTCTAGAATTAACATAATATCAAAATCGGTTTCTAGATATACCTCCATCTTCCTTCTCCACCATTAAAAATCTCCTTTGAATTTTGGTGGTTGGAGGTTGTAGTCGGCCATCTTGTAGTGCTTGTGTTGGCGGTTAGTCCTTGATAAGTGAATTGGCTCTGATACCACTTGTTGGAGCGTCGGTGGCCGGCTAGAGGGGGTGAATAACCCTTTATCGTCGTACGGTGGAAATCGTTCATTGTTCTTGTGTCACTTGTCTACGATTGTCGTTAGCGTAGCAGAATAGTAATATAAATGAAAATACTAACAACACATACAAGCATACACAAGATATACGTGGTTCGGAACCGAATGGTTCCTACTCCATGGGGTGAGCTCAACGAGCTCTAGAGATCCACACGGCAATACTCAAACTCCTTCTCGACAACACATTGGAGGTGGAGAAACCTCGTATAAGAAATTACACTAAGTAATACAAGCAAAGACAAATACAAGAAGAAATACAAGTAAAGAACACTTTACAAACTTCGCTTTGAACACTTGCTTGTTTCTTGCTCTTGAAGGACTGGAATGCAGTAGCAATTCCCCTTCAAAATCTTCCCAAAAGTCTTGGCAAAATCCTCCATCTCGAGCTCCATTTATAACTTGCATCGAGCTGATTCGCCCCCATCAGTCGACTGATCGTGACCATCAGTCGACTGGTCCTGTAGCCGTTGTCTCACAATGACTCGATCCATCATCAGTCGACTGATCATGCCCATCAGTCGACTTATGATCCCATCAGTCGAGTGGTCGCCGCAAGCACTCGACTGGTAAACCTTCTGTAGCTGAATTCGCCTCGATCAGTCGACTGATCTCCATCATCAATCAACTAATGGCGTCGGCAGTCAATTGCCCTCCCTCAGCAGTTGACTGTTTAGCCAGAACCTGGTCTGTCGAACACCAATAGAGTCTAATCGACCTAGAGCAGTCGATTGACACCTATGCCAGTCGACTAATGTCGGGTAAAATCTCAAACACCAAGTTGTTTGAGCATCCGACTATCGGGTAAACCCTCAAACATCACGATTAAGCCTCCGACACTCAATCTTAGCCACTTAGCTAAGTCCACCTCATCCTCTCATGGAGTTCCCCACCGAAGTTCTCTTCCCTCGGCCTACGTCCCTCGGATGCACCAAGCGCATGGCTTCGCAGTGCCATCCTTTGCATCTCTTGCCCTCAAAGTATGCTTCCCTTGGGCCTCACTCCATTCGCTCCCCATCCGGCGGTCCCTCGGATGCACCAAGCGCATGACTTCGAAATGCCATCCTTCACCGACTCAAGGACCCCGAGCCTAGTGAACTTGCCAAGTCCTCAAGACTTCCACACCAAGCCTCATGCTTGGATTTTCCCAACACCACCAAGGCTACACACTTGGATTTACGTGGCCAACCCATGTTGGACTTCCCATGACAATCCCATGTCATGCGTTTTGTCTAACATCAAAATATAGTTTGAGTCAAACTCGAGTCCGGGCCGATTGCACCAACAACTTTTTCTTATACCTAATCATCCCGGAGTTACACCTCCTATGGAGATGGCTACGAAGAAGTCAAAGTATAAGGCATCATAACCAAGATGACTTGAATACCTCAAGTGTAAGGAAGCTCACACTCGAGCTACAATGAGATCTTCAACGACATATAGAACAATATGAAGTCTCATAGCAGGTCACTCCAATGAACTAGTTACCATAACTAGCATCCACATATTCATTCTCAGCATCTCTATGCTTCCATTTAATGAGTACCGAATGCTTGGATAAACCAAGGAGCATAACATATGCTAATCTCACAGAATCGATGACGTCCAATCTCATCAATTCATTGACTAGGGATAGTTTCAATACTTACATGATTACACATGATAAGATACCCACTAATTGTGATCCAATCACAATTTCTTTCATGTCATGCATTATATTGTGGACTTCAGTACATTAGTTTAAGATACAATAAAATACATAGATAATGTATACTCAAATAGTGAATTTTATTAATAACTTTTAAGGTGATTGCCTTAGGACACCTCTCAATTACATCAAGTTGTGGAACGTAGGGAATGCAATGTATTAAACTCGTGTGTGTGTGTGTGTGTGTGTGTATACAACTCATCCGTGAGCACCTCCATACTTATCCGTGAGCACATCCATTATCTACATTCGATATTCTAGGGTTCAATGATTGGGTCATAGTGTTCACTGATGAGTGTGAATCATAGACATATTTTAGGGCTTATTTATCATGTTTATCTAGTATTTTAATCACATATCATGCATAAAACTTTATATTTACTTTCCTTTTATATTTTTAGTTCAGATAACTACGGGTATGAGTTTTTCTTGTAGGAACTCACAAAAAAGAAGAAAAATAGCGGCCAACATGCACTAGTCATGCCAAATGGCATGATCATTCCTAGAATTGCCAACACGCCTGAATTTGGGGCCTACCGAGTCATTCCAACCTCTAGCACGCCCTGACCATTCCAAATGGCACGGTTATGCCACGGATAACTGATTGCTTACATTTCTTGCCCATAAAAAGCTATAAAAAGATCCCAGGGATAAGGAGAAATGAATTTTGGAGATCCTAACCCTTAGGATCAAGGCAATCATCAAGGAGCATTTTAGGGCAAGTTGAAGAGCTGAGGAGAAGGAGCCCCAAGCTAGAGGAAGTCTTAACCAACATCGACAAATCTGTTTTTCCTTCTTTCTCTTCTTTAGCTTTAATGAATATCTTTATGTACTTTGTTTATATCTTCCTTCCGTACTATGGAGTAATTCTCCTCGATCTTAGGATGAGGGAATATCTCTTTGTTTATTTACCTTGAATTGTTAAAACTCTTTTATTTATCGACGTTGAACTTCTAGAATTTGTTTTACAGTACGTATGGCTTATCTTGCAAGTTTGTTGATAACCTATTCACATGCTTTTGGGTTTTCTAATCCCGATTTTATAAAACTAATCAAGAAGATCTATAGCAATTAAAGGCTTTAACCTAGATTGATCCGCTGAGGTGCTCGTAATAAGCTCCCATGTTGTGAACAAGATCAACTACGCATCAATGCCCCAAAAGCTATTAGGACCTCTCGAGTATTTCATACCTTATCCTAGAACATAATAATTTATCTAACCTTGGCTTCTATGAGTAATACATAGTAGTTCTTGAATTGATCCGATGGAGTTCTTGTGATTGGTTCCCATATTGTGACCAAGATCCTTCTAAGAGCTAATACTTTGAAAGTAGAAGCCAAGTTTGATAAATATATTGGGTTGATCTCGAAAGAGGCATTCGATATATTTAGATAGGTTTCCTTCAAGAATACACATTGATATAAGAGAGAACTGTCAAGACAATAGACATTGTAGCAAAACCGAAGTCCTAAGTGTTGGATCGATTTGAGTGCTAGAGGGGGGGTGAATAGCGCAAGGAAAACTTTTCTTATTTGTAAAGATAAAACACGAGTGCACAGCGGAAAGTAAGTAAAGACAATTTGTTTTTGCTTAGTTCACAACCTTCAGCTGCTAATCCAAGGCCCTAACGATCCTAGACCGCATACGGAGGGCAAAACACTAAAAACATTCCTCCTCGTTAGAGGTAGGAGTAAGCGAGTACAATCAATAAAAAAACTCAAGGTAGAGGGACACTCCCCCACTCCTTGTTTCGATTAAAGCTCGATAAGATTTAAAGATGACAAAACAAAATATACCAATGACTATTGAAAAAAAATAGAACTTGAGCTCTTGCTGTCGGAGATGCGGTAGCACTTCATCATCGTAAGAATGTCGAAGAGTCACAGCGTATTGGAAGCACTTGGAGGCTCTTGGAATGAATGGAAAAGGGGTGGAGAACCCCTACTTTTATAACCTTGTGAAACCCTAATCGTTGAGATGAGGTTTCATGAGGTGATGCCACCTAGCCCTTGAGAAATGGTGATAAGCTTTGACTTTCCTCGAGGCTGATCCTTGTCTAGCAGTCGACTGATCAACCCTATCAGTCGACTGCTGGAGGCATCAGTCGACTGATGGCAGGGTTTCCAGCTGCAATGAAGAGTTAGTTCGAAAATGCAGTTAATATAAGTAAGTTCGATGGTCATTTACTATTCAATCTCGACTTAGACCTTCCATGGAAAGTCTTGGTCAGATCGACGCCTAAGGACATCCCCGTACTGAAGACACGACCTTACTTACACTCACTCACATGAGCTTACCTTAGCCTTTACATTTGAAGCTTCACTTCTGGTCTTCACTTGAGTTCTTCGACTCCTTCCAAAGTCCTCCCAGTGTCGCCCAACCACCATGATTCCCTCTGGGTGTCGCTGACCTTCGGCTTAGCTTAGCAATTTTATGCACACTTGTTTTATCTCGTGAGATAACAAAATAACGTTGACTTTGTGTCTTTGCCATAATCAAAACATAGGTTTGATTATCTGGTGCTCCTGCACCAACACTAAGGTTGCTTCATAAATTAGTCCTATAATCGTTTCTCGATCGTTTGTTTTCCTTTCTCACTCACCAATTAAACATTTATTCTTCTAGATAGTCTTTCCTTGCACTCATTCGGTACTTGACCAATCTCTGTGGGATCGATATTTTATTACTTGACGATGATCGTGCACTTGCGGAATCAACACATCATGTTTTTAGTGCCATTGCTGGGGTTGTGTCAATATCAATTTGATTGCAATTAGATTAATCTAGAATTTTATTTATTTTTTGTTTTCTATTTTTATTTTTTATTTTACTTCATTTACTTCATCCATCACACTTACTTTCATTGGAGTCGCTCTTCTTGTTTCATGCATAGGTCAACTAGGGAGTTGACAAAGCCGAATCCTGAAATCGAAAGAACTCTCCTCACTATACAAAAACTCCTAAAGCAATTAGAAGAAATTCCAACTTTCTGTTGAGGAATTGATCGTCGCTAGAGGGGGGTGAATAGCATTTCATCATGCTTGATGGATTTTGATTGTTCGTTTCTACAAATTGTATTAGCACAGTGGAAATAATTTTAACACAAATAAAACACGACAATCACAAGATCAATACACCAAGATATAACGTGGTTTGGAACCTTAAGGTTCCTACTCCATGGGTTGGGCTCGAATGAGCCCTAGTGATGCCAAACACCACTATAATCACAAATACTCCTTCTTGACAATAAGTCAGAGGGAGAGAAACTTCGTACAAGAGTTTACAATAATAAGCGAAAGTACAACAAGCAAATCCAAATACAATACACAAAAACACGTAAAAAAAGCTTTACAAATGTGCTTTTGGATGTTTGCTTGTTTGGTTGCTTGAGCTGCACTTGGAGATCCTGAATTGCACTAGCAAATTGCCCCAAATCACCCAAAGAAACCTTGCCAAAATACTTCTCCATGAGCTCCTTTTAAAGCTTCACCTCGGGCTGGATTTCGCCTAGCAATCGACTGATCGCAACCATCAGTTGACTGCTCTTGTAGTCATTGTCTCACAACAGCCCAAGCCACATTGGATAAGTTCCAACAGATTGACCATCAGTCGACTGATCATGCCCATCAATCGACTAATCGAGCCATCACTCAATTGTCAAACCCTAACACTCATTCGGTACTTGACCAATCTCTGTGGGATCGATATTTTATTACTTGACGATGATCGTGCATTTGCGGAATCAACACATCATGTTCTTAGTGCCATTGCTGGGGTTGTGTCAATATCAATTTGATTGCAATTAGATTAATCTAGAATTTTATTTATTTTTTGTTTTCTATTTTTATTTTTTATTTTACTTCATTTACTTCATCCATCACACTTACTTTCATTGGAGTCGCTCTTCTTGTTTCATGCATAGGTCAACTAGGGAGTTGACAAAGCCGAATCCTGAAATCGAAAGAACTATCCTCACTATACAAAAACTCCTAAAGCAATTAGAAGAAATTCCAACTTTCTATTGAGGAATTGATCGTCGCTAGAGGGGGGTGAATAGCATTTCATCATGCTTGATGGATTTTGATTGTTCGTTTCTACAAATTGTATTAGCACAGTGAAAATAATTATAACACAAATAAAACACGACAATCACAAGATCAATACACCAAGATATAACGTGGTTTGGAACCTCAAGGTTCCTACTCCATGGGTTGGGCTCGAATGAGCCCTAGTGATGCCAAACACCACTATAATCACAAATACTCCTTCTTGACAATAAGTCAGAGGGAGAGAAACTTCGTACAAGAGTTTACAATAATAAGCTAAAGTACAACAAGCAAATCCAAATACAATACACAAAAACACGTAAAAAATCTTTACAAATGTGCTTTTGGATGTTTGCTTGTTTGGTTGCTTGAGCTGCACTTGGAGATCCTGAATTGCACTAGCAAATTGCCCCAAATCACCCAAAGAAACCTTGCCAAAATACTTCTCCATGAGCTCCTTTTAAAGCTTCACCTCGGGCTGGATTTCGCCTAGCAATCGACTGATCGCAACCATCAGTTGACTGCTCTTGTAGTCATTGTCTCACAACGGCCCAAGCCACATTGGATAAGTTCCAACAGATTGACCATCAGTCGACTGATCATGCCCATCAATCGACTGATCGAGCCATCACTCAATTGTCAAACCCTAACGATCGGCTCGAAACTTTCATTCCGCTTCGACCATCGATTGATTGCCGACCATAGCTTATTTGCTCAGGCCATCAGTTGACAACCCAATATTGGCAGTCGACTGCCAAGGCCAATTCCTGTAGTCGAACTCCTATTGACTCCTATAAGTCGACTGATCATCATACCAGTCAACTGATAAATCTCATCCAGGAGGGTTAACACCAAGTATGATCTCCTCATACTTGCTAGACCATCCATATCCTAGACCTAAGCCTTCTAGCCACCTCCGTCAGCCTCACGCCTATCGGATCCCTCCAAGTCATCCATGACTTGTTCATCCATACGCTAGCCTTTAGGTGCTTCAATCAGCTATTGTCATTGCTAACCGGGTCTACACCGCCAAGGCACATTTGGGCTTATGCTGTTAAGACACACGCTTGGACTTTACGCCACCAAACATTGAACTTATGCTGCCAAGACTCCACCCTTGGACTTTACACCGCCAATATCAGCCCTTGGACTTCCCTTGCCAACCCATGTTGAACTTTCCATTTGCCAAGACTTAAGCTTGGACTTTCCCTTGCCAAGATACATGCTTGGACTTTCCATGCCAACCTATGTTGGACTTTCCATGCCAAGTACCCATGACTTGGACTTTCCATTGTATGGTCAACCTCATGTCAACCATATAGTCAAACAATGGTCAACCCATCATCAGACATCAAGATACCACTCGAGTCAAACTCGAGTCCGGTCAATCATGACCCGAGTCAATTGCTCCAACAATCTCCCCAAAACATTGTCAAACATCAAAACACTACTCGAGTCAAACTCAAGTCTAGTCATTCATGACCTGGGCCGATTGCACCAACAATCTCCCTCTTTTTGATGTTTGACAAAAACCACAAACCATTGAGTTAGGCTACCTAACTCAAATCTCCTTACTAATTCTCCCAAATTGGTAATCCCATAAATTCTCCCCCTTTTTGACATACATAAAAAAGGTTCTCTCTCTAAGGGTGTCAATGTCTCATATCCCAATGAGATCTTACAATCTCCCCCTTGGTCCAAAAATATCTAGAATGCCTTCACTCTTCCTAGTGATAAGTCCCATATCACTTAAGAGAGACTTACTATAAACTCTCTCAATTTCCAAATTGAATATCTCACATTCCCATTTCTCCCCCTCATGAGGAAGAACACATCCATCATCCCATGATGGATACCTCCCCCTAAAGGCTTGCTCCCCCTTGACCATTGCACCAACAATGTCCTTGGAGAGTCCCTAAGCCTATAGGAACACTAAGCCATCAAAATTTAAGGGGAAAAGTTCAAACATGAACTCTCACACACTTTAAAATTGATACACACCCTAAACAACTCTTCTAATCCATATTCAATGGATTTTCAACCTTTCTAATGCTTTCCAAAGCATATCCTAGGGTTAGGAGCAATTAGGGTAGCCTAACCTAGCTGAGACATGGGCTAAACATCCTTATTTACCCGAAATCAGCTCAGTGATCTATTATAGTCACGGATCATTGCCCTATGTATCGATCATTGCCATCAAGCGTGATCGGTGATATTTGCAAAATGTAGAAATCAGAATTCAGAAAAGAAATTTGGAAATCCATAAGTAATTATACATAATACGAAAAATCATGAAAATTCATATGTATAATACTTATGACAAATACAAATAGGTGAAAAATATTTGTAAATTAATTTACCCATAAAATTATGAAATTGATACAAAGTTCAAAAATAAGAAAAGCTTCAATGTTTTGAGTCCTCTTTGTATCAACATCATCAATGGTGACTTCTATCAAAAGATAGACTACACTAAGGTTTTCTAAAATGATTTTAAAATATTTTTGAAAACCTATATTGGATCATGATCAATGGGCTCAATGCACATGACTTGGACATTAGCTTTCCCCATGATCCACCTATGATATAAGATGAGTTTGAGTTTATCTAGATGCAAAAACTATACACCTTGAACTTAACTCATTTCCTAGCATCTCACATATGTCTAGGGTGTATCAATATACACACATGTCAATGTGATGTGAGATGTGGATTTTTGTTCATTCTAAACTAGGGTTTCATGCATTTTCTAAGGCAACACTACTTGATTCCCTTATACATGGGACTTCAAGTCATGCCAATTGTCCTTAAATCAATTTTAATTAATGCATGAATGATCATGGAATAAATAATAACATAAATAAACATGGCCAATGATCATGATGTCATGGCATAAAATATAAATCTAAGCATTCATGACATAAACCTAATTCTAAGCATGATCATGACATTTTATATGATTAAGAATAAGAATGATGTCATGACATGTCATATGGCAAATCAATCATGACAAATAAAATATAAAGGTATATAATACCTAAATTTTAACATTTGTTGCCATTTGTTATTATTAATTTCATTTTGCCATATTATCACTCATCCCCCAAGTGTGTCAAAAATCCAAAATGATACACTATGACCTAAGACCTAAATTGTGTCAATTTGATCAATTTATCATAATTCTCAAATGATATTGGCACATCCTAAAATCCTTTCGGATATAAGATCAAACTTATTTCCAAGGTATCCATAACCTTGAAGATGACCTAAAGTGTCACATTTACTATGGTTAGGTTAACTACTCATTCATTTAAAGTTGGCATACCCTAACCCATTTAGCATGAATCGATCATGCTCCTAGGAACCCAATACCTATTGGAGCTCCTTGGGTTAACTAGGTATTTCTTAGAGATGACCTCCCTAGAATCCCTCCTAATGACCCTTCTAGGCTTGATAGCCTTGGTCATTTGGGTCTTGCCTAGGTTAACTCTAGGGGTGACTCCTCTTGTATCCTTCTTAGAAGCTTCCCTAGGGTTCTTTGAAACCCTAGCCACTAGGCACCTACCATGGTCAACTATAGGGATGACTTCCCTTGTGACCTTGGTTTTCCTAGACCTAGTACCAGTTCCATAATCAAATAGAACACTATGGTAGGTCTCCTTAGGCTTAGGTTTGTGACCAAAATCTTTCTTGCCTTTGGATGACTCTTGTCTCCTAGGCCTTTGACTTTTACTCCTAGATCCCATATTTTGACCATTTGACCCTTGCATTTGATTTTGCATGATCCTAAGGGTCTTTTCCATTTTCTCAAGCTTTGACCTCCAAGCTTGATTTTCTAGCTCTAATTTTTAATTTTGGTGCGCCGATTGTTTCTTTGGTCATTTTTGCCCTTCCTAAGTATATGTCTAGATTTCTTTTGATTAAAGCCTAGATGGTCTTCTATTTTCCTAATACTTGTCTTAGGTAGGATTTTCTGAGGGTTATTAGTCTTAAATTTCTCCTTAGTTCTAATATCGATATGTTTAGCACCTAGACAATAAAATCTATTATTTCTACTAGCATGTTTTTCATGAGCAATGTCAAGAGTACTAAAAGCATGCTTTTTAACTCTAGAACTTGAAAGTGCATTAATAATTTTTACCTTAGGGTTTGCCTTAGAGGCGCCCCCTACATGCGTAGCTCCTTCTTGCCCTTTCTTCTTCCCTCTAGGGCATTGACTCCTATAGTGTCCCGGTTGTTGGCATTTGAATCAAATGACATGCTCCTTGCTCTTAATGGTGGGGACTCCGGCATCCTTTAAATTCTTGTTGAATTTTGGTGCTAGCGGAGCCTTCTTGACCTTCTTAGGGCACTTGCTCTTATAGTGCCCATTTTCTCTACACTCAAAGAAAATTATATGAATTTTATTTTTGACTAAATTGCTTGAGTTACCTAGGGTGATGGTGAGGGCCTCTTGAGCTTGTTCATCACTTCTCCCTCAAGTAGATGACTCTTCTTGCTCTTGCCCTTGCTCCGGAGTAGATGGTCTCTCCTCCTCCTCAAACCTTGAAGTGGAGGCTTCTTCCACCTCTTCTACTTCTTCTTCTTTCTTGGATGTCGAACACCTTTCGACCTCCGATTCCTCAAGCTCTTGTGATGAAGATGATGTGCCTTCTACTTCATGAGTCGGTGATGGGTTTTCATGATATTTCGCCAACTTGCTCCAAATTTCCTTGGCGTATTTACAATCTCCTATCTTGATCAAAATATCATTAGGAATTACGCTAAATAATATACCCATTACCTTATTATTTGTGTTGAAGTATCAGAGTTGCTCTTTGCTCCAATTCTTCTTCTTGAGTTTTCTTCCTTCTTCGTCCTTTGGAGTGTCAAAACCTTATATGACACTAATCCAATTATCAAAATTGCACATAAGAAAGTACATCATTCTACCTTTCAAATACGCAAAATCTTTGCGGTCGAAGGACGGTGGAATGTTGATATCGTCACCCAATCTTTCTTGAAGATCCATCTTCTTCCCTCTAGCATGCTCCCTCGGATGTGAAGCCGGAGAAGAGCGACCCTCTCTGATACCACTTATTGGGGAATTGATCGTCGCTAGAGGAGGGGGGGTGAATAACATTTCGTCGTGCTTGATGCATTTCAATCGTTCGTTTCTACAAATCATGTTAGCACAGCGGAAATAATAATAACACGAATAAAACACGACAATCACAAGATCAATACACCGAGATATAATGTGGTTTGGAACCTCAAGGTTCCTACTCCACGGGTTGGGCTCAAACGAGCCCTAGCGATGCCAAAAACCACTATAATCACAAATACTCCTTCTCGATAATAAGTCGGAGGCAGAGAAACCTCGTACAAGAGTTTACAACAATAAGTGAAAGTACAACAAGAAAATATAAATACAATACACAAAAACACGTAAAAAAAACTTTACAAATATGCTTTTGGATGCTTGCTTGTTTGGTTGCTTGAGTTGCACTTGGAGACCCTGAATTGCACCAGCAAATTGCCCCAAATCGCTTTAAAAAACCTTACCAAAATCTTTCTCCATGAGTTCCTTTTAAAGCTTCACCTTGGGCTAGATTCTACCTAGCAGTCGACTGATCACGACCATCAGTTAGCTGCTTTTATAGCTGTTGTCTCACAATGGCCCGAGCCACGTTGGATAAGTTCCAACAGATAAACCATCAGTCGACTGATCATGCCCATCAGTCGACTGATCGAGCCATCACTCGACTGTCAAACCCTAATAGTCGACTCGAAAACTTTTTGTTCCCGAAAACTTGACCATCAGTCGACTGCCAGCTATAGCAGTTGATTGCTCAGGCTATCAGTCGAACTCCAGTCGACTTCCATTAGTCGACTTATCATCATACCAGTCGACTGATAAACCTCATCCATGAGGTTTAACACCAAGTATGATGCCCTCATACTTGCTAGACCACCCATAGCCTAGACCTAAGCTTTCTAGCCACCTCCGTCAGCCTCACACCTATCGGATCCCTCCAAGTCATCCATGACTTGTTCATTCATATGCTAGCCTTCAGGTGCTTCCATTAGCTATTGTCATGCTAACGGGTCTATACCGCCAAGGCACATTGGGCATATGCTGCCAAGACTACCGCTTAGACTTTACGCCACCAACCATTGGACTTTACGCTGCCAAGACTCCACCCCTTGGACTTTACGCCGCCAATATCACCCCTTGGACTTCCCTTGCCAACCCATGTCGGACTTTCCATTTGCCAAGACTCAAGCTTTGAATTTTCCTTGATTCAAACTCGAGTCCGATCAACCATGACCCGGGTCGATTTCTCCAACAATCTCCCCAAAACATTGTTAAACATCAAAATACTACTCGAGTCAAACTCAAGTTTGGTCAACAGTGACCTTGGCCGATTGCACCAACACTTTCCAAATGGAGACAAATGAAGAAACCAAACCTCTTCACGATTACACAGCGCCAAGCACAAGGGGGCTCAGATTAAGCATCCGAAGACCTCCAATAGAAGCTGATAATTTTGAACTGAAAATCGTAGCTCTATCCATTATTCAACAACACAAATTCAGAGGGACAACTTCGGAGGATTTTAATCTACATTTAGAGGTATTCTTAGAATTCTATGAAACTTTAAAGTTTAATGTAGCCTCTGTAGATACGATCAGATTGCGATTATTTCCCTTCTCCTTATGGGGCAAAGCAAGGGCATGATTGCATTCTCTTTCTACGAATTGCAATAGAAATGGGATCAACTAGAACAAAATTTTCTAGATAAATATTTTATCCCAAACAAGATAGAAAATCTCTACCATTAAATCATAAACTTCATGCAAAAAGACGGAGAATCACTTTTCGAAGCTTGGGACAGATTCAAAGGGCTATTGCAGCAATGCCCACATCATGGATTGAAGAGATGGCTTATCATGCACACCTTTTATAACGATATCTACTATCCAACAAAAGTTTCTTTAGATTCAGCTACAGAATGAGCCCTAATGAACAAAATGTTGAATGAAGACTTCGATATTTTCGGAAGTGTCGCACTTAACCACCACTAGTGGCAATCGAAAAGGGAGTATCTACTCACACCCAAGGTAAGTATGATGTAAGCGCTATAGATTTACTCATTGCAAAATTATATGCATTATCTCAAAAATTTGTACACTTTAATATGAATGTTGTCAATTCAACTAATATTGCTTGTGAGATATGTGGTGCTACAGGTCATACAACCCAAAATTGTCAAATAGGACTTACCCCATCTTCGAGAACATCCATCAAACAAGTCGACCCATTAAACAATTTCAACCAGCGACCTATGAATAACCCTTACTCCAACACTTACAATCTAGGCTAGAGGAACCATCTAAATTTTTCGTATCGAAACAATCAACCCCAATATGGACAAAACACTGTAGAACAATCTTCAGGTCCCCGACATGAGCAAAAGCCAAAATTGGAGTTATTGATGTTGAAATTCATTGAAGCTCATATTGTTCAAAATAATGAGTTCCACCAACACATGAAATAATCAAACCAATAGATGGCAGAAATAATTAAACAATCAATAAGTAAATTCGATAACTTAGTTAAACACGCTAAATTTTTAGATACTTAGGTTAACAGTTAGTTCGAGGCGATTCCGACCGACCAATGTAATGTTGGTACATTAAGAAGTGGAAAGATGCTAAATACTATAGTAATAGAAGAATCTCAAGAAAGAAAACAAAACCTTAATGGTCCGCCTGCGCCACTTGACTCATCCATGCCACCCACTAGCACCCGAAAATTCAAGGATTCAACAAATGAAAGGAAGGACTCTGAGGATAGATCACCAACAAGAACCTACAACCCTTCAGTACCCTTTCCTTAGAGGTTGGTCAAAGCTAAAGTAGACGAACAATCCAGTAAGTTCCTTGAGGTAATCAAAAAACTATATATCAACATTCCATTTATTGAAGCTTTGCAGCAAATGTCGACCTATTCTAAGTTTCCTAAAGACATCCTCACAAATAAAAAAAATAGAGGAACATGTGACAATGGCACTAACAGAAGAATGCAACACTCTGATTTAAAATAAGTTACCTCTAAAGATCAAGGATCCAGGTAGTTTCTTTATCCCTTACATAATAAATAATTATGATTTTGATAAAGGTTTCTGTGACCTAAGGGCTAGTGTAAATCTTATTCCACTATCCATATGCAAAAGATTGGATCTTAATGAATTAAAATCAACCACCATGAAATTACAACTAGATAATCATTCAATCTGATACCCTTATGGTATCCTGGAAGACATACTTATTAAAGTAGGCAATTTTGTAGTCCCAACATATTTTGTAGTACTTGATATTGTTGGTGCAATCACCCCATGTCATGATTGATCGGACTCAAGTGGGACTCGAGTAATGTTTTGATGTTTGACAAATGGTTTCACAATATGATTTGACCATATGACCAACGGATGATTGGGATATCCAAAGTCATATGGGGGAGATTGTTCTAGAAATTGACCTCAGGTCAAGGTTGACCAAGCTCAAGTGAAACTCAAGTTTAAGTCCAAGAATGGATACATGGCAATGGAGAAGTCCAATTATGGATACTTGGCAAGGAGAAGTCCAAGAATGGATTCTTGGCAATGGAGAAGTCTATGTATAGATATTTGACAAGGAAAATTATAAGGGTGTAGGCTTGGCAGCAAAAGTCCAAGTATAGAGACTTGGAATTGGAAGTCCCAAGGGCACGACCTCGTGGCAAAGTAGACCCATTAGCATGGCAAAGTCGACGGATGCACTTGAAGTCTAGAGTGAAGGGTGAGGAGTCGTGGACTCGAACCAAAGGCTTGAGACTGGTGGGAGTGGCTCAAAGGATTAGGTCTAGTCTAAGGGTACCCGATGGCATGACGAAGCCAATGGAAGCACTTGAAGCCTAGTGTAAAGGGTGAAGGAGTCGTGGAGGACTCGGATGGACCCTCAGGGCGTGAGGCTATAGGAGGTGGTTTGAAGGCTTAGGTCTAGGCCTAGGGTAAGTATCAAGTATGAGGGGATCATACTTGGGTTAAACCTCAATTTTCAGGTTTACTAGTCGAATGGTGGTATTGACTAGTTGACAGGTCATGTGCATGATACTCGGGAGGCTTAGTTGACTCGAGCAGTCGACTGGGGTTATGACCCAGTCGACTAGTCGAGTAGTCGACTGAGACTTGACTGCTGACCTATGGTTATGGCAGTTGACTAGTGGCTTGCACCTGTTGACTGGCCACTGGTAGTCGACTAGTAGTGATGAGCAGTTGACTATCCATGAGTGGGCAGGGCACAAAATGTCTCGTAGTCAACTGATGAGTTATGACAATCGAATGGTAGCTATGACAGTCGATTGCTAGGTAAAGGCAGTCAACTTTGTTGGGGATCGTTGACCGCTAGAGGGGGGGGTGAATAGCGCATGCTAGTACCGATGATGGAATTCGATCGTGATTGCGTCTACAAATTTTGTTAGCATAGAGGAAACAAAGATAATAAAGCAATAACGAAAACACAAGCACACGAACACACGGATATAATGTGGTTCGGAACCGAACGGTTCATACTCCACGGATCGAGCTCTAAAGAGCTCTAGCGATGCCAATGAAATCACTAATCACAAATACTCCTTCTCGACACAAGTCGGAGGCGGAGAAACCTCGTACAAATATTCTTACAACAATAAGAAATGAATACAAGGAAAATACAAGAGAGAAATACAATGTAAGTAAAGAAAACTACTTTACAAGAGCTTTTGATTTGCTTGCTTTTGGTTGCCTTGAACTAGCCTTGAAGGACTGGAAAAACACCAAATATTCTCCTTCAAATCGCCCAAGAAAAACCTTGTTTTGAGCCTTCCACAAACAGTTACTTTTATCCTCCATCGGGCAGGATTTTCGTCTAGCAGTTGACTGCCATAAGGCCCCAGTCGACTGCGAATACTGTAGCTGTGAGACAACGGCTCAATCCATGTTGGAAAAGTTCCAACGAGACTCTCACCAGTCGACTGCCAACATTGGCAGTCGACTGCCAGCCCCGTAGTCGACTGCCCAGTCGGCTACGGAGCATTCTGTGCTCGCAACTCAACTGGCAGTCGACTGCCATCCATGGCAGTCGACTGCCAGCAGTCAACTGCTCCAATTAGCAGTTGACTGCCAAGGCAATTTCAGCCCTAAATGGCAGTCGAGCTCTAGTCAACTCACGGCAGTCGAACCGGCCATAATGCTAGTCGACTGCCAACCTCAAAGATGAGGTTTTAACCCAAGTATGGTGCCCCCATACTTGCTAGACCACCCTTAGCCTATACCTAAGCCTTCTAGCCACCTCCATCAGCCTCACGCCTCTCGGATCCCTCCAAGTCATCCATGACTTGTTCATCCATCGTGCCAGCCTTTAGGTGCTTCCATCGGCTATGTCATGCTAACGGTGTCTACACTGCTAAGGTACATTAGACTTACGCTGCCAAGACTCCGCTTGGACTTTACGCCGCCAACCATTGGACTTATGCTTCCAAGACTCCACCCTTGGACTTTACGCCGCCAATATCAAACCCCTTGGACTTCTCAAATACCAAGACTCAAGCTTGGACTTTCCCTTGGCAACCCATGTTGGACTTTCCATGCCAAGACCCATGCTTGGACTTCCCTTGTGCCAAGTACTCAAGACTTGGACTTTCTTAAATGCCAAGTGTCCCACTTGGACTTTCCATGCCAAGTACCCATGACTTGGACTTTACCTTGACAAGACCCATGCTCGGACTTTCCCATAATCACATGGTCAACCCTAGTCAACCATCAAAGTCTCCCTCGAGTCAAACTCGAGTCTAGTCAATTATAACCTGAGTCGATTGTATAAACAATCTCCCCAAAACATTAACCGACATCAATGTTAAACATCAATGTCAACTCACTTTGTCAAACCACTTTTTCAAACTACTTTGTCAAACATCAAAACATCACTCGAGTCAAACTCGAGTCTGGTCAATCGCGACCTGGGCCGATTGCACCAACAATCTCCCCCTTTTTGATGTTTGCCAAAACAAACCTTGAGTTAGGCCCCTAACTCAAACTCCCTTACCAATTTGGGAAATTGGTAATTTTACTCTCCCCCTTTTTGACATACATCAAAAAGGTTCTCTCCAAGGAGGTCAATGTCTCATATCCAATGAGATCTTACAATCTCCCCCTTGGTCCAAAAATACCTAGGAATCCATCAATCTTTCTAGTGATAAGTCTCATATCACTCAAGAGAGGCAATCCTATTCACTCTCCCAATTTCCAATTTGGGTATCAAAAACCCATCAATTTTCCCAATTGATGACACTCTCCCAATAAGTTCTCCCCCTTCAAGAAGAAAAATACATCCATCATTTCATGATGGATACCTCCCCCTAAAGGCTTGCTCCCCCTTGACCATTGCACCAACAATGTCCTCGGGAAATCCCTAAGCCAATAGGAACTCTAAACAATCAAAAATAAGGTTCAAAGTTCAAACTTGAACTTTCCACACCTTAAATTTGATACATCGACCTAACACCTCTCCTAATCCATATCCAATGAATTTTCACTCTTTATAATGCTTCCCAAAGCATATCCTAGGGTTAGGAGTGATTAGGAACCTTTACCATAGCTGAACATGGGCTAAACAACTTTGTTTTTCCCGAAATCAGCTTGGCAGTTGACTACTTACAGTTATTAGTCAAACTGCCCTACATCAGTCGATTGCCATCATGTGGTAGTCGACTGATAACTAAAATTCTCGAATTTCTACTATCAGAATCGAATTTTAAAAAGTCATAAGTAATTCTATGTATTTTTAAAATTCATGAAAATTCATACGTACATTAATTATAAGCAATACAATGGGTGAAAAATGTTTGAAAAATATTTTACCCATAAAATAGTGAGATTGATACAAAATTCAAAAGTGAACAAAAACTTCTAAGTTTTGGCTCACTTTGTATCAACTTCATCAATGGTGATTGCTATCAAAAGATAGGCTTCACCAAAGTTTTCTAAATTGATTTCAAAATGTTTTTGAAAACCTATTTTGGATCATATTCCTTGGGCTCTATGTACATGACTTGTACACAAACTTTTCCAATGATCCACATATGATTTTAGATGAGTTTTAGTTCATCTAGATGCAAAAACTATGCATCTTGAACTTAACTCATATCCTAGCATCTCACATATATCTAGGGTGTGTAAATACACATACATGTCAAGTTAGATGTGAGATGTGGGTTTTGGTTTATTTAATCTAGGGTTTCATGCATTTTCTAAGGCAACCCTACTTGATTCCCTTATAAATGGGACTTCAAGTCATGTCATTGTCCTTAACTCAATTTTAATCAATTTAGATGCATGAAATGATCATGGCATAATGATAGCAAAATAAATCATGGCCGATGATCATGATGTCATGACATATGATATAAAACTAAAGCACATGACATTTAATCCTAATTTCTAAACATGATCATGACATATAAGTGATGAAAATAAACATGATGTCATGTCATGGCATATGACAAACAAATCATGGAAAATAAAAAATATAGGTATAAGAATACCTAAATTTTAATATTAATTTCCATTTGACATAATTAAATATATTTTGCTATATATTCACTTTTCTCCCTAGTGTGCCAAAAACCCAAAATAACACACTATGACCTCTAAACCTAAGTTGTGCCAATTTGATCATTTTATCGAACTTCTCAAATAATATTGGCACATCCTAAAATCTTTTAGGATCATAATTCAAAACTATTTCCAAGGGATCCACAACCTTGAAAATTACCTAAGGTGGCACCTTTACCATGGTTAGGTTAACTACCCTTCCATTTAAAGTTGGCACACCCTAAATCCATTTAGCGTGAATCGATCACGCTCTTAGGAACCCAAAACCTATTTGAGCTCCTAGGGTTTACTAGGTATTCCTTAGGGATAACCTCCCTAGATACCTTCCTAATGACCCTCCTAGGCTTGTTAGCCTTGGTCATTGTGATCTTACCTAGGTTGATTCTAGGGGTAACTCCCCTTGCAACCTTCTTAGTGGCCACCCTAGGTTTCCTAGAAACCCTAGCCACTAGGCACAAACCTTGGTCAACCTTAGGGATGACTTCCCTATTGACCTTGGTCTTCCTAGACCTAATTTGTGTTCCATAATTGAATGGAACACTATTATAAGCCACCTTAGGCTTAGGTTTGTGACCCAAACCATTCTTGCCCTTGGTTGACTTTTTTTTCTTGGGTCCTAGATGTTGACTTTGAGGTTTGGACCCTTGACTTTGACCATTAGACCCTTGGATTTGATTTTGCATAATTTTGAGGGTCTTTTCTAATTTCTCAAGCCTTGATCTCAATGCTTGGTTATCTAATTCTAATTGCCCAATTTTAGAATTTTGATTTGGTCTTTGGGCATGGGACTTCCTAGGCATGTGGCTAGTCCATTTAGGATTAAGGTCTAAGTGTTCTCCTATTTTCCTAATAGACTCCCTAGGAAGAACGTTTCTAGGGACATTAGTCCCAAATTTCTCCTTCTTTGAAAGGTAGACATTTTTGGCTCCTAAACAAAATTCTCTATTTCTAGCATGCTCTTTATGATAAATAGCAAGACTATTAAAATTATTCCTAGCATGCTTTTGACTAGAGTTTAAAGAACAAGCATTGTTTAAATATACCTTAGCGTTAGCTATAGAAGCTCCCCCTACTTGTAATGCTCCTTCTTGCCCCTTCTTCTTCCCCCTAGGGCATTGACTCCGGTAATGCCTCTTTGAGTTGCACTTGAAGCATATGATATGCTCCTTGCTCTTTTGACTTGGGGCACCGACATCCTTGTCTTTTGGAGTCGGTTGAGCCTTCTTGATCCTTTTTGGATACTTACTCTTGTAGTGTCCGGATTCCCTACACTCAAAGCATATTGTATGAATTTTATTATTAATTGACATGCTTGAGTTACCTAGGGTGGTTGTAGGTGCCGGAATCGGATTTTGAGCTTCTTCATCTTGAGCGGATGTCGAAGCTTCTTCTTGATGTTCTGGTGTGAAAGTTCTCTCCTCTCCCTCAATCCTTGAGATGGATGCTTCTTCCACTTCCTCCACCGATCCGGAAGTTGACTCCCTCTCAACTTCCGACTCCTCAAGCTCTTTACATGGCAATGTGCTTGCTTGAGCTTGAGAGGGTGAGCACTCCTCTTCTTCTTCTTCTTGGACCGATGATAAATTTTCATGGAGCTTTGCCACTTGGCTCCATAGCTCCTTGGCATCTACATAATTACCTAACATACACAAGATATTATTATGCATTAAATCAATTAAAAATTTTATCACCTTATCATTTTTCTCGGATGCTTGGACTTGCTCTTCGGTTCATCTCTTCTTTTTGAGGAATCCACCTCTTGGTCCTCTTGGATATTCAAAACCATCCATCAAAATGGACCATTCCTCAAAATCTCTCATTATAATAAAATCTTCAATTCTTCTCTTCCAAGAATTGAAGCCTTCTCGTCCATATAGGGTGTAGAGCACCGGTGTGTTGATGTCCCAACCTAATTGTTCTTGGACTTCCATCTTCACCCTCTAGCGTGCTCCTTTAGTTGTTAAACTTCAAGAGCGGCCTCGCTCGGATACCACTTGTTGGGGATCGTTGACTGCTAGAGGGGGGGTGAATAGCGCGTGCTAGTACCGATGATGGAATTCGATCGTGATTGCGTCTACAATTTTCGTTAGCGCAACGGAAACAAAGATAATAAAGCAATAACGAAAACATAAGCACACGAACACACAGATATAACGTGATTCAGAACTGAATGGTTCCTACTCCACGGATCGAGTTCTAAAGAGCTCTAGCGATGCCAATGCAATCACTAATCACAAATACTCCTTCTCGACACAAGTCGGAGGCTGACAAACCTCGTACAAATGTTCTTACAACAATAAGAAATGAATACAAGCAAAATACAAGAGAGAAATGTTGGAAATTTGACGCCGCTAGAGGGGGGGGGTGAATAGCGTTTGACCGTTCGTAGATGGAATTCGATCGCGTGTTCGTGTCTACAAGTTTCGTTAGCACAGCGGAATATATATATGATAACAATAACGAAACATAATCACAAACACAATAACACGAAGATTTAACGTGGTTCGGAACCACACGGTTCCTACTCCATGGATCGAGCTCTAACGAGCTCTAGCGACGTCAATGCAATCACTAATCAATAAACTCCTTCTCGACAACAAGTCGGAGGCGGAGAAACCTCGTACAAACGTTTACAACAATAAACGAAAGAAATACAAGCAAATACAAGTGAAAATGTAAAGAACACTTTACAAACTAGGGTTTTGAGCGCTTGCTTGTAGGTTGCTTGGATGAGCTTGAAGGACCCTGAAATGCACCTGCAAATCGCCTTCAAATTGCCTTACCAAAACCCCCAAAGAACTGATAATGAAATCCTCCACGAGCTCCCCTTTTTATCTAGCGTCGGGATGGATTTCCGCCTATCAGTCGACTGTCATAAGTCCCCAGTCGACTGATGCCACTGTTGTCGTGAGACAACGGCTCAATCCACGTCGAACAAGTTCCAACTGGACTCTTGGCAGTCGACTACCAACATTGGCGCCGATCGCTAAGGTTCAGAGCCAATCGGCGATTGGCTATGGAGCGTTCTGTGCTCGACATTGGATCGGCGATCATTGCCGTCGACATCGATCGATTCTCAATGGCGATTGGATCGCCAGAGCATTTCCAGCTCTAAACTGGCAGTCGAACTCAAGTCGACTCATGACAGTCGAACCGGCCATAATGCCAGTCGACTGCCAACCTCAAAAATGAGGTTTTAACCCAAGTATGGTGCCCCCATACTTGCTAGACCACCCTTAGCCTAGACCTAAGCCTTCTAGCCACCTACATCAGCCTCACGTCTCTCGGATCCCTCCAAGTCATCCATGACTTGTTCATCCATACGCGCTAGCCTCTAGGTGCTTCCGTCGGCTATGTCATGCTAACGGTGTCTACACCGCCAAGGCACATTGGACTTACACCACCAAGACTCCGCTTGGACTTTACGCCGCCAACCATTGGACTTATGCTGCCAAGACTCCCGCTTGGACTTTACGCAGCCAATATCAAACCCCTTGGACTTCTCATGCCAAGACTCAAGCTTGGACTTTCCCTTGCCAACCCATGTTAGACTTTTACATTGCCAAGACTCATGCTTGGACTTTTCCATTGCCAACCCATGTTGGACTTCTCAAATGCCAAGACCATGCTTGGACTTTCCCTTGCCAACCCATGTTTGACTTTTACATTGCCAAGACCCATGCTTGGACTTTTCATGTGCCAAGTGTCCCACTTGGACTTTTCATGCCACGTACTCAAGACTTGGACTTTACCAAATGCCAAGTGTTCCACTTGGACTTTCCATGCCAAGTACACAAGACTTGGACTTTCCCATGACAATTACATTGTCATATGTTTTTGTCAAAACATCAAAACATCACTCGAGTCAAACTCGAGTCCTGGTCAATCGTGACCTGGGCCGATTGCACCAACAAGAAATACAATGTAAGTAAAGAAAACTACTTTACAAGAGCTTTTGATTTGCTTGCTTTTGGTTGCCTTGAACTAGCCTTGAAGGACTGGAAAAACACCAACTATTCCCCTTCAAATCGCCCAAGAAAAACCTTGTTTTGAGCCTTCCACGAATAGCAACTTTTATCTGGTCGGCCGCCGCCATAAGGCCCGATCGGTACGCCAACATTGTAGCTGTGAGACAACGGCTCAATCCACATTGAAAAAGTTCCAATGAGACTCTCACCAGTCGAATGCCAACATTGGCAGTCGACTGCCAGCCCCGTAGTCGATTGCCCAATCAGCTACAGAGCATTCTGTGCTCGCAACTCAATCGGGCGTTGGTCGCCATCCATGGCGATCGGCCGAGTCAATCGTTTCCAATTAACGATCGATCGCTAGCGCGATCGCTCATTTTCAGCCCTAAATGGCAGTCGAGCTCTAGTCAACTCACGGCAGTCGAACCGACCATAATGCCAGTCGACTGCCAACCTCAAAGATGAGGTTTTAACTCATGTATGGTGCCCCCATACTTGCTAGACCACCCTTAGCCTAGACCTAAGCCTTCTAGCCACCTCCATCAGCCTCACGCCTCTCGGATCCCTCCAAGTCATTCATGACTTGTTCATCCATCGCGCTAGCCTTCAGGTGCTTCCATCGGCTATGTCATGCTAACGGTGTCTACACCACCAAGGTACATTGGACTTATGCCGCCAAGACTCCGCTTGGACTTTACGCCGCCAACCATTGGACTTATGCTACCAAGACTCCACCCTTGGACTTTACGCCGCCAATATCAAACCCCTTGGACTTATCAAATGCCAAGACTCAAGCTTGGACTATCCCTTGGAAACCCATGTTGGACTTTCCATGCCAAGACCCATGCTAGGACTTCCCTTGTGCCAAGTACTCAAGACTTGGACTTTCTTAAATGCCAAGTGTCCCACTTGGACTTTCCATGCCAAGTACCCATGACTTGGACTTTACCTTGCCAAGACCCATGCTTGGACTTTCCCATAATCACATGGTCAACCCTAGTCAACCATCAAAGTCTCCCTTAAGTCAAACTCGAGTCTGGTCAATTATAACCTGAGTCGATTGTATAAACAATCTTCCTAAAACATTAACCAACATCAATGTTAAACATTAATGTCAACTCACTTTGTCAAACATCAAAACATCACTCGAGTCAAACTCGAGTCTGGTCAATCATGACCTGGGCTGATTGCACCAACAAACTTATCGGGCAGAATTTGACATGGATTAGTCCATTGTGAGACAACAGATAGGTAGGCAGTCGACTGGTGGGTAAGGCAATCAATTTCTAAGTGGAAAATCAGGTTAATCTAGGTTATAAAAGGAGCCTTTGGTGGAGTTTTCCAGTAGCGATTTATGGGGAAATTTTGAGATGAAGTGTTGTTGTATTTCAGGTCTTCAAAGGCATCCAAAGAAACCAAACAAGCATTCAAGAAATCACAATCTTGTGTAAGGTGTTTTCACTTCGTGTTTCATTTTCTTCTTGTATATGGTTGTGTTTTGTTGTTTATTGTTGTAAACACTTATTGTAAGTGGTTTCTCCACCTTCGGATTGTATTCCGAGGAGACAAGTTTTAGTGGTGTGGACACGAGAGCTCGGCCATGGAGTAGGAACTAAGGTTCTGAACCACATAAAATCTTAGTGTTGGGTTTGTGTCTTGTATTCTTTTCTATTGTGTTTGTATATTCCACTGTGATAACTTTTTGAAGAGACACGAACACACTAACACAATTGAGAGGAATCGACGAATGATATTAATGTAGGGAATCCTTTGATGCATTAAACAATAAAATCGTAGCAGAAAAAGGATTTCTTTAGCGATCCATGCGAAAGAAAACTCATACAAGTTTAGATCTATAAAGCCCTATCTTATAGGTATACCTTTGATGCGTGCCCTTAGGTTATCCCACTTGTCCAAGGTTCGTCGGATCTCTTGCATGTTCAAGTGTCCATGCCCTTATGCATATGCACACAAATATGTCGTTCGTCTCACGAACTTACACTTTGGAGGAGAAGATTGTGCTAGAAACCCCCTTCACAAGAAGGTTTCAACCAAGCAAGAGGATAAGAAGATGAAGAGCAGCAACTCACTGTTGATGCAGAGAGCATCACTTCTTAGTTTTGATGTATGAACCAAAGTTAAAATTATGATTTACTTGTGTTCTGATATGAGTGTTAAGAGTGTAGGCTTAATAGGAAATTCTAGCAGGTCATGTTGACCGGAAACTAGGCAGACATCTTGACAAATCAGGAGGACCGGACACTAGCCATGAAGTCCAGATGGGTCAAGTGAACTGGACATCTAGCATGAAGATTGGTTGGGTCAGGAGACCAGATAATCTGCAAAAATTCCAGCTGGGTCAGGTAGATCGGACAACTGGTAGAAGCATTGGTGGGTCAAATTGGATGTCAAGAAGGATAAGTCTGGTAGGGTAGCCGACAGGTAAGCCTCGAGTGGAGAGGTAAGGCTGAGTCCTCTATAGGGGGATAAAGCTAGGCGTCGATTCAATGGATAGTTTACGTGGGACTTAGAAGTCAAGATCAAATAGTATTACTACTTCTATCATGTTTTATATTATTTTCTTGTGTTAATCTCATTTTGCAGGAATCAGTCGACTGAATGGATTCTAGTCGACTATGTATGGGTCAGTCGACTGGATACCCAGTTGGCCGGATTAGCTGGTGATTGATCGAAGATTTGATAGCACAAATGGAAAGAGTTTCAGTCGACTGGAAAGGAAAACTTCCTAATGCGGAGTCAGGTGACCTGGAGTCGACTGGAAGTGTCCAGTCGACTGGAAGACCTGAAGTATCATATCGACGGGCTGATGTGGAGTCGACTGGAGAGTATTCTAGTTGACTGGAAAAGGTCTATAAAATAAATGCATGACCAGCTTTGAGAACAACTAATCTACTACATCCAAGTGTTGCTACTATTGTTCATCGTCCATAAAAGCTTTATCCCTTCACGATGACGCAATTCCGACACTCTATGCCTAATTCGATAGCCCTAAAAAATGTCGGTATATTTTAGTTATACTTGTTTGTATTCATTTACACTTTTTATGTACTTAATTTCAAAGAGAAGGTTGAGTCTTACCTATCTCTTATTCTTTGTAAAAAGCGAACCCCTTTGAAGTCTAGAGATCTCGAGTCGAAGGATATTTAGTGATTGCCCATCGAGGTAGTTCTCGAAGAGCTACGGGCCTTGGAGTAGCAACTCGGCTAGGGTTGTGAACCAAGTAAAAATCTTGTCTCTCTATTTTATTTATTCCACTGCATACTTTTGTTTCTAAAGATTTCAAAATAAGTTTTAATTTCTAAAGAAAATTTGTAACCTCTGAGATTCACCTCTCTCTTGGAGGTATTCGATCCTACCTCGACCTAGACTAGGACTGCCCCGCAGAGAGAGGATCATCAAGAGATGATGGAGTTTTTTAGATCTTGGAGCATGGGTCATCCACCTCCTTCTCCTTCACCTCCTCCTCCTCCACCTCCCTCTTCTGACTAGGACTGTTTTAGTTGTTACTATTTGAACTTAAATAATGAATTTGATAACTTTTAAATCTTGGTTTTGATTTGGATTATGCTTAGTAGACTAGGATGCTTTCATGTTCATTACTCAAATTCTATTTTGTTAAGTTATATTTTTTCTTAAAGGAAAATTAAAAGTCAATCTAGCCTAGGTCAATTTAGTTTTCATGATCCTATAGATCTAGGTAAGCCTTTGCAACTCACAAACACCTAGGATTACTGATGCACATGGATGCGACCTCGAATCTCGCGACGAATATCGTCGAGGACTCAAAGCAGATGCTCGCACTCAACGCCCGCAAGTGCATGGATTTCATCAAGTAATAAATATTATCGATCCCATAGGTACTGGGATTCGAATACTAATACACTAAGTGCTTGGAATTTGTTCGGACGTGGTCTCTAAGAGATTTCGATTTGTGAGGACGTGTGGTGGACGCTACTCTGTACGGTGTCACACGGAGGAGGAAAGGAGTGTGCTGGGGTATTAAAAGGTGATTCTAGGACTTCGGTTTCACTTGTGTATCACAGAACAATGTTGTCAATTGGCATTGTCTAAACGTCTACCTACGATTTTGGGGAAGGGACATCATACACTCTCCCACAGAGCCGCCGCATTCACCGGGAGCTATCTCCGCCCAAAAGAATGGGATAGAGGATACAAGGATGCCAAATCAATCCTTGCGGTGGACCGTTTTCGATTCCACCGCTCCCTTCTCCCCGCAGTGACGGGAGATCAGGTTTACCCCTAGGTTCCTTGGATCAAATCCTCTAAATTTTAGATTGTGACGGTTGTCACCACCTCGTATCGCCTAAGCATAGCAGAAAGGAAGGCAAACACACTTAGATATAATAAAGAGCAACTACCAATTGTCAAATCAAACTTATGGCCAGAATTCAATATGAACCAACATTGTTTATGAACACAAGCTACTCCCTAATCCTAGAATCGAAAGTACTACTCCATAAATATGAAGGAAGAATCACAAGACATGTTTAAGTTCGAATACAGAAGAAATAAAGCACAAAAATAAAGATATACGATACTTCGTGATCTTCTCTCTGGCATTGTATTGCAAGTTATGGCCCTCCGACGGCGTTCCTCCTCCCCGTTGTGAGTTATAGAAGCTTTTTAGGGCTTCGGCGTGCCATCCTAGCCATCGTGCCTCCCCCCTAGGGTTTGGGCGGAGCCATCCTTATATAGACATCGCCTCAGACCGCTGCAAAATCCAGAAAAAACTATAGTCACACAAATCTGTTAGGCCGCCACACAACCGTGTGTTTCCACATGGCTAAGTTGTGTGTGGCCCTGGGGTACTGATCTTTGCCCATTGGACACACCCGTGTGAATCCACATGCCCTGGCCGTGTCCCACTCTGCATCTAGCTGAAATGTCCTTCTTTTGCTCCAAAAATGCATCTTTTTCGCTTGAAAAGCCAACCTGCACACAAAAGTACAACGAGCAGACATCCAAACTATAAAATAGGAAATGCATGCAAAAACAGAGTAACATATGTATGAAACTAACACAAAATGCAACGAGATGTGAGCAAAACTACTCCTAAAACCCTATATGTTTTTCTCAGATCACTTCCCCCAGACTTAAACCTTTGCTAGTCCTCAAGCAAACCTTGTGCCATGAAATTTTAAAAAAATATATTGTTCTATAATTAGCATGTTAACTAAATTTATCAGGTGGTATTTGCAATCAAAGCAAAATAGATATGTTCTAAAAATTCACTATGTTAGCTCCTCGTTCTCGTGCTAGGTGAACCATTCTTAGGGGATGCTCGTTCCATGGTGAGTTAAGTCGTCACCCCACAGCTTTCCTAAGGTTTCTGGCTCTTAGGCACTTACCTGCACGAAGCGAGGGGCGTTCCCTAGATCTAGCATAAAGTCTCAAAGGTATGCTCGGTATTGAGAGAAATTGGTAGGTGTTTCCCTAGTAACCTAACTCGGTCTCAAAGGGGCACCTATCCATTTCCACCTACGACAACTGTTTTTTATCCCTAATAATCTCTTTTTTTTTCTCTTTTTTTTTCTTCTCTCTCTTTTTTTTTCTCATTTCTTTTTCTCTTTTTTTTGGCTCACAGGGATTTTGTTTTTTTCGAATGGGCTTACACAATCCGAGCATTTCAGTAACTAAAATGCTAAACCTAGAGTCACCTATGGATTCCAAAGTACTAGACTACTGAAGTTAATCATAACTAGGTATGTACAAGATTCTCCCTTTCAGAATGTTCAACATGTGTAAGTGCAAAAATAAAGCTAACCAGTGTAAGTCTAGAACATTCAATAGAGCAAATAAAATAAAATACCACAAGATAAATGGAGTTAAGCTACCTATGGGAACAACTCATGCAAGCAACTTTCAAAAATACTACTGAGGTAGCTTTACAGACACCAAAAATGAAGTACTAAAAGAAACTCAACAACTCATGCTTACATGAACAAATGAATGAAAATACCAAAAAAGAAACTACTGCTAGGAAACAAAACAAAATAAATCTTGGGGTCTCCCCCCTAGACTTAAATGAAAATATACCTCTAATATGGTGGACGAGGTGGAATGTCAGGGAGCTTGGGCATCTCTGGATCCTGGGAGAACCTGCTGCTGAGACACTGATGCCACATATACATGTTGTCGATCTGAGAGCTGGTCGATGCAGCGGTTGCTCGGTGCTCCTCCTCCCTAGGCTACTGCGCCTGCTGGGCATGCATGTGCTGCCGCATCTCCCTGCGGTAGGCTGCCTCATCCTTACGATGAACAACCTCCTCCTGGAAGTATATGCGGGCCTCATCATAGAACTCATCAGCCCGCTGGAAATGCTCCTGGAATCCCTAGAACTCCATCTGCTGGTAGGCGCTCTGCTCCTCCCATCGTTACCTCTATGTCTGCTGCTCAGTGTAAATGTCATCGAGGCACGATCGGAACTCCGAGAAATCATAGGCCGATGTTAGGTGGTGGTGCAGGTGTAGGCTCATGTCAGCGTGGACTAGGTGGGCTCCTATGCATGTGTGGACTGGAGGGAGAGTGATATAAAGGTGGAGAGATGTGTGCTGATGTGGATGGTCCCTCATGTGGAGGGGACTCCACTATCAGGTCCAAGCACCAATTGGTGCATATAGTGATGGTGGTACGATCCGGGTCGGGAAGCCTAAGGGTCGTAAGATTTTTTCCTTACAAAGCATAAGGAGTCTCCTTCTCTCACAATCATCTTCATGGCAATGCATACTCCTAGGTCGATCCTAGGGCTACCCTCTATACTCTCCAATGTTGTGTAGTCGTACCCCATCCTATAGCAAATGTGGGTAAGTAGGCCTCCCACATTGATCTCTCCACGTGCTGCTTTGCCCATCTTCACTAAGTGTCTGATGAAGTGGGACCCTACATCGATGCTACTCCTTTCTTGTAGCATATCCCATAGGCAAAGCAGCTCACTGGCTCTAACTATACCGTCACTCTCCCCACAACCAAATATAGTATTGGCCATGATGCGGTGTAGGTATTGAAAGACGGGGTTCTAGAGGCGCGATGCTTTGACCCTAGAAGGGTCATAAGTATGCTCCCCTGTCAACTCGATCCAACATAACTGAGAGTTGAACCCAATAGGGGTTCTTCTCTCTCCCCCACTTGGCAAGCCAAAGCATGAGTTCCATTGGTGGAGGGTCCACTCATGCTCAATGTTAAAAAGCCTAAAAGTTATCCAACCCTCCTCGCTCTCTCTACCCGTTAAAACTTCCGTGTCTAAGGAACTCAAAAATTTCAAAACTATCCTAGGGTAGGTTAGGTGCTTTATTCCCATAATCTCTTCCCACCCCATTTTTGCAAATAGGGTTTGCATATCACCCAACAATCCTAGAGATTCTAGCAAATCCTCATCTAAGTACCTAGTAGTAGTAAGTTTACGAGTAGAGAGCATATTGTACCTATCTCTATGTTCATTATTGTGAAAAAATAGAGTGGGTAGGGCATTACCCTCCTCCGGAGCTTGAGGAGTGTCGACTCTCCTTGCTCGTCGCTCCGAGGTGCCGGATCGGGGTGCTACGGTCTTGGTCCTCCTCATCTTTGCTTCTTTTGGCTTCTTTAGAGGTTAAAAATGCTCCTAGAAGATGGGGAAGATGAAATCACAAGGCTAGGGCAAGAACTTTTGAAGCACACGGTGCAAATGGGGTGAAAACACACAGCTCACCCCTTTTAACCTCGCGTTCCACGACTGTGTGAAAACACACGGTCAGGTCGTGTGCACCTCTGGTCAATCAGGCATGGCCATGGGAAAACACAAAGCTAGGCCATGTGTTCCCATTTTTCGCCCATTTATGCACCATGACCCAAATTTTCTCATACACTTCGCCGTGTAGGCTAATATGGGTCTTATTTTTGCCTAGCAAAGTTCTTTTCTACTCCTAACTCTAAATGGGATGACAAATCAAAACTAAGAATCAAAAAAATGCATGCAATGAAATCAAAAGGGAAACCTAAAACTAAACTTGGGTTGCCTCCCAAGAAGCTCTTTGTTTAAGGTCGTTTAGCTCGACCGCACTCTACTATCAACTCGGCTCTGGTGGTTCAGTGAACCTCCATTCATCCATTTCAAGATCTTGGTCTGGAGGTTCCGACTTCATTCTGCTAAATGTGATGCCGTCAAGGTAGGGAGCTCTGTGCTCCGAAAGGCTAAAAAGGATGATCTCCCCGTCTACCTCCAGGGAGATCTGATGTACCTTCACATATATGCGCGCCCCTGCGGTCACTAGAAAAGGCCTTCCCAGAATGATGGGATTCTGGGGATTCGGTCCTGTGTCTAGTATGATGAAGTCCATGGGTATCACAAAATCCTCAATCATCACAGGCACATATGGTAGCAGGCCAACGGGCTCCTTTACTGAATCATCCCCCATACGAATACCAAGATTCGCTGGTTGGAGCCCGCTCAGTCCCATCTTCAGATAATATGCGTATGGCATCACACTGACTGATGTCCCCAAGTCGCATAGCGCTTCATCAAAGCTCTCCCCATAAATCGAGCAGGGAATAACAAATTCACCAGGGTCCTCAAGCTGTATTGGAATCTTCTCTTCAAACTCAGCTTGGTCAGTTAGGGTAGAAATCATGGCTGCACACCCCTTGGCAAATTGGCTACTCTGCCCCACTCCTTCCTCTTTTCCTTGGCTCACTGGAGAGCTCTTCACAAGTTGTGACACAGATTGGGCTATTTGGGCCACTTGTGTCTCCAACATCCGGGTATGACTTGCAAGGCTGTCAATGGTGGCCTTCAAGTCTCTGAGTGACTCTTCAGACATTTGATGCTGGCGATGGAATTCCTCATTGGCCTTAGTTTGGATAGCGATGAAGTCCTCCATCATCAGTTCTAGTTTGGACTTCTGTGGTTGCTGCCTATTGCCCTGCTGCTGCCCATACCCTCCGGATGGTTGGGAGTTTCCCGAGTTAATTTTGTAGGAGAAATTCGGGTGATTTCTCCATCCAGGATTGTAGGTATTGGAGTATGGGTTGTGGGGCCTTTGGTCATAGTCCCTAATCGTGTCATAGTGCTCAATCTACTCGTCTAAGGTCCCCTACCCTCCATATTGATCCTCTCGATACTCTGCCTCTCCCTCTCCAAAATCAATGGTCGCGCATGTAGATGAAGGATTCAAAGATTCAAATCGCCTATTGAGCGTGTCCATCCATGCCGAAAGGTGGTCCATGGAGTTTACAGTGTATCGTTCTACCGCAGGAGTGGGTTGGACACGTTCAGAAGCCCATTGATGGTGGTTTTGTGCCACCTCTTCGATAAGCTCCTCTGCTTCCTCTATGATCTTATTCATTAGTGCTCCTCCTACGGCATAATCTAGGGACTGTTGGTGCAATCGGCCCAGGTTGACTCGAGATTGACTTGAGTAGTACCTTGATAGGATTTTGATGATAGACAAAACTCATGACATGGGATTGTCATGGGAAAGTACAACATGGAGTTGGCATGGAAAATCCAAGCATGGAGCTTGGTGTGGGAAAGTCCAACATGGGGTTGGCGTGGAAAATCCAAGCATGGAGCTTGGTGTGTGAAAAGTCCAAAGCATTGCGAAGCCGTGCACTTGGTGCTTGGTGAGAAATGCATTGCAAAGCCGTGCGCTTGGTGCATGTGGGAAGTCTTGAGGACTTGGTAAGTTCACTAGGCTCGGGGTTATTGAGTCGGTCAAGGATGGCATTGCGAAGCTGTGTGCTTGGTGCATCCGAGGGACCGCCGGATGGGGAGAAAATGGAGTGAGCCCAAAGGGAAGCATACTTCGAGGGCAAGAGACGCGAAGGATGGCATTGCGAAGCCGTGCGCTTGGCACATCCGAGGGATGTAGGCCGAGGGAAGAGAGCTTCGGTGAGAAACTCCATGAGGGATGATGTGGACTTGGCCAAGTGGCTAAGACTGAGTATCGGAGGCTCAAACTTGATGTTTAAGGGTTTACCTGACGGTCGGATGCTCAAACAACTTGGTGTTTGAGGTTTTGCCCGATCGTGCGATCAGCATAGGTGTCGGTTAGTCCGTCGACTAGGGTTCGGCGGTGTAAGGCTGCGAGTTTTGTGCTTTGTAGTCATTGCCATGGACTAGCGATCGGCCCGATGTCGGCCGACGATCGGCTAGTATATGGCGGTCGTGATGGGAATGTCATGAAACTGAGAATGCTCACGTGGCCCGGTAGGCGATTGACTACTAGGTCACCGATGAGTGGATTAGCGATCGTAGTGATAGGTGATCCATTCGAACTTATCCAACGTGGATCTGGTCGTTGTGAGACAACTGCTACAGGGGTAGTCGACTAGGGCCTTTTGGCAGTCGACTGTTGGGCGCAAAAATAGCTTGATGCAGGTTATAAATGGAGCTCAAGTTAGAGGATTTCTCCAAGACTTTAAGGAAGCGATTGGAGGGGAATTGCTGCTGCATTCCAGTCCTTCAAGAGCCATCTAAAGCAAGCAACAAGAAAGGGTTCAAAGCAAAGAGTTGTAAAGCATTCTTTACTTGTATTTCTTGTGTCTTTGTATTACTTGTATTATTACTATTGTAATAGCTTGTGAGAGGTTTCTCCACCTCCGACGTGTAGTCGAGAAGGAGTTTAGTTAGTGTCGTGCGCATAACTAGAGCTCGGTGAGCTCGCCCGTGGAGTAGGAACCATTCGGTTTCGAACCACGTATATGCTTGTGTATTGCTTGTGATTGTTATGTGTTGTTAGTATTATTATTATCATTGTTATTCCTCTACGCTAACAACAATCGTAGACAAGCAACGCAATGAGAATGAGCGAATTACGTCATAGCCGGCAACATCCACACCTCATCGATCCTACAAGTGGTATCAGAGCAAAGGTCACTCTTCAAGGACTAACCGCCGTGAGAGCACTACAAAATGGCCGGCTACAACCTTCAACCACCAAAGTTCGAAGGAGATTTTCTATGGTGGAGAAGATAAATGGAGGTATATCTAGAAACCGACTTTGATTTTATGCTAATCTTAGAAAACGGTTTCAAATTGCCTAGGGATGAAAGAAATAAGCAAATTGAGAAGTCAAGGTGGACCCAAGACCAAATAAAGGACTTCAAGACAAATCTCGAGGTAATAAAATTTCTTGGTGATTTGTTACCTAATCATATTTGGTCTAGATTGGGTGACTATAGGGATGCAAAGGAATTATGGGAGAAGATAATGAAATTTCAAGAAAATTTCCAACCGGCACAAGTAGAGGAAGATGTCGTGGAAGAAAGCCCATCCACATTTGAAGATGTTGATGATTTGGTGGAGACCTCCACCTCTAGCATTGAGGGGGAGGAAAGGATTTCCATTCTGGAGCAAGATCAAAATGAAGCTTCTACCTCCGGAAGAAGTGAAGAGGCCTCCACCACCTCCCTAGGTAACTCAAGTGTTATTATTTTAAATAAAAATCATATAATATGCTTTGAGTGTAGGGAGAAAGGGCATTACAAGAGCAAATGCCCTAAATTGGCTAAGGAAAAGGCATCGACACCAAAAGTCAACCCAAAGTCAAAGGATGCCGAAGTCCCCTCAATTAAGAGCAAAGAGCACATTGTGTGCTTTAAATGTAATCAAAAGGAGCACTACCGAAGCCAATGCCCTAGGGGGAGGAAGAAAGGGCAAGAAGGTGTATCTCATGTAGGGGGAGCTCCTAAAGCTAACCCTAAGGTAAATTTAAATAATGCACCTTTAACTTCTAAAGTTAAAAAGCATGCCAAGAATTATTTTAGTTCTCTTGCCATTATTAATGAAAAGCATGCTAAGAGAAACAATAAGGTTTACTACTTAGGTGCCAAGCATGTTCATATAACTAAGGATAAACCTGGGACTCATAATTCTAGAAATATTTTGCCTAGGGAATCAATTAGGAGAGTAGAAGAAAATTTGGGTATTAATCCCAAAAAGTCTAGGCACATGCCTAAAAAGAAGAGGTCTTCCCAAAAACCTAATGAAAATTCAAAAATGGGAAAATTAGAGCTAGAGAACCAAGTCTTGAGGTCAAGACTTGAGAGAATGGAGAAAACCCTTAGAATCATAGAAAATTCAATTCTAGGGTCAAATGTCCAAAAGTCAAGACCTAAGGGTCAAAAACGGTCTAAGGGCAATGAAGGTTTGGATCACAAATTTAAGCCCAAGAAGACTTATCATAATGTTCCATTTGATTATGGAACTATTTCTAGGTCTAGAAAAACCAAGGCTAATAGGGACGGTATCCCTAAGTCTAGCCATGGTGTTTGCTTAGTGGCTAAGACCTCAAAGAAATCAAATATAGCCACTAGGAAGGTCAAAGGAGGAGTCACCTCTAGAGTTGACCTAGGAAAGACCCAAAAGACTATGACTTTAAAGCCTAAAAGGGTCATTAGAAAGGTATCTAGGGAAGTTATCCCTAGGGAATACCTTGTTAACCCAAGGAGCTCCAATAGGTATTGGGTTCCTAAGAGCGTGATCGATTCACGCTAAATGGGTTAGGGTGTGTCAACCCTAAGTGGATGGGTGGTTAACCTAACCATAGTAGAGTTGACACATTAGAATGTGCCAATGTGCTTGAGAAGTTAAAATGATTTAAATTGGCACAATTAGGTCTTAGAGGTATTGGTGTGCCATTTTGGGTTTTTGGCACACTAGGGGGATAAATGGCTATTAAGGCAAAAATGGACTTAACCCTATAAATGGCAATTTGGATTTAACACTTAGGTATTTTATACCTTAGTATATTTTACTTGCCATGATTTGTTTGTCTTGCCATGTCATGACATCATTTTCATTTTTATCTATAAAAATGTCATGATCATGTTTAGAATTATCTTTAGATGTCATGTATGATTAGAAGTCTCTCACATGGCATGACATCATGATTTTGGCATATGCTTTTATCTATATCATATTTATGCCATAATCATCATCATGCATTAAATAAAATGGAATTAAGGACCATGACATAATTTGATGGGAATTAAAGAATATTGCCTAGAAATATGCATGAGACCATTAAAGATCAAAACCCCACATCTCACTAAAAGCTTGACTTGTATGTGTTTTACACATCTAGATACAAGTGAGATGTTTAGGAAAAAGAAATTAAAGATTTCAAAAACATTTTGAAAACTTTTTGAAAAACCTTGGTGAAGCCTATCTTTTGATAGCTATCACCATTGAATGGGATGATATAAAAAGGGCTCTTTATTAAAGTTTTTCTTAACTTTTGGACTTTGTGTCAATCTCTTAATTTAGTGGGTAAAATAATTTTCTAATATTTTTCACCCATAATGATTGTGATAAGTAATATACATATCAAATTTCAAGATTTTTAAACCTATGTATATTTACTTATGAATTTTAAAAAGTCATTCTGAAATTCAGAAATCAAGAATGTATTATCACGACCGCCATGGTGGCTCGATCGATGGAAAGGTGGCAACCGTGATTTCTAAATTCAATGATCGCCTGCCCGACTGGGTAAATCTTGTTGGTTAGGCCCATGTTCAGCTAGGTTAAGGTCCCCTAACCACTCCTAACCCTAGGATATGCTTGGGAGAGCATTAGAAAGGGTGGAAATCCATTTGACATGGATTAGGAGAAGGGTTTAGGGAGAGTACCAATTTTAAGGTGGAAGAGAGTTCATTGTTGAACTTTGCCTTAATTTTGATTGGTTAAATGTTCCTATTGGCTTAGGGACTCTCCAAGGACATTGTTGGTTCAATGGTCAAGGGGGAGCAAGCCTCTAGGGGGAGGTATCCATCATGGGAAGATGGATGTGTATTTCCTCATGGGAGGAAAATTGGGTTACCTCTCTTTAGGTGATATGGGATCACTAGAAATATTGTAGGCATGTGTTCCTCCAAGGGAAAGATTGTAAGATCTCATTGGGAACATGAGACATTCATACCCTTGGGTAGGATCTTTTTGATGTAATGTCAAAAAGGGGGAGAAGTTACCAAGTTATCAATTAGGTTTGGAATTCTCATTTTGGATGTGAGAATTGCCAATATGGGAGAATTGGTAGACTTGAGATGGTAGTTTTGTCAATCATCAAAAAGGGGGAGATTGTTGGTACAATCGGCCCAGGTTGACTCGAGTTTGACTCGAGCAGTACCTTGATAGGATTTTGATGATAAACAAAACTCATGACATGGGATTGTCATGGAAAAGTCCAACATGGAGTTGGCATGGAAAATCCAAGCATGGAGCTTGGTGTGGGAAAGTCCAACATGGGGTTGGCGTGGAAAATCCAAGCATGGAGCTTGGTGTGTGAAAAGTCCAAAGCATTGCGAAGCCGTGCGCTTAGTGCTTGGTGAGAAATGCATTGCGAAGCTGTGCGCTTGGTGCATGTGGGAAGTCTTGAGGACTTGGTAAGTTCGCTAGGCTCGGGGTTCTTGAGTCGGTCAAGGATGGCATTACGAAGCCGTGCACTTGGTGCATCCGAGGGACCACCGGACGGGGAGCGAATGGAGTGAGCCCAAAGAGAAGCATACTTCGAGGGCAAGAGACGCGAAGGATGGCGTTGCGAAGTCGTGCGCTTGGCGCATCCGAGGGACGTAGGCTGAAGGAAGAGAGCTTCGGTGGGGAACTCCATGAGGGATGATGTGGACTTGGCCAAGTGACTAAGACTGAGTGTCAGAGGCTCAAACTTGATGTTTGAGGGTTTACCCGACGGTCGGATGCACAAACAACTTGGTGTTTGAGGTTTTGCCCGATAGCAGTCGACTGGCATAGGTGCCGATTCGACTGGTCCAAGTCGACTAGGATTCGACTGGTGTAAGACTGCGGGTTTTGTGCTTTGTAGTCGATTGCCATGGACTGGCAGTCGACTGATGTCGACAGTAGTCGATTGCTGAGGTATGGCAGTCGACTGATGAGAGTGTCGTGAGCACAGAATGCTCCGTAGCCGACTGGGAAGTCGGCTACTAGGTCACCAGTCTACTGCCATGGACTAGCAGTCGACTGGTAGGTGATCCGTTGGAACTTATCCGACGTGGATCTGGCTGTTGTGAGACAACGGCTACAGGGGCAGTCGACTGGGGCCTTTTGGCAATCGACTGCTAGGCGCGAAAACAGCTTGATGCAGGTTATAAATGGAGCTCAAGTTGGAGGATTTCGCCAAGACTTTAAGGAAGCGATTGGAGGGAAATTGCTGCTGCATTCCAGTCCTTCAAGAGCCATCCAATGCAAGCAACAAGAAATGGTTCAAAGCAAAGAGTTGTAAAGCATTCTTTACTTGTATTTCTTGTGTCTTTGTATTTCTTGTAGTATTATTGTTGTAATAGCTTGTAAGAGGTTTCTCCACCTCCGACATGTAGTCGAGAAGGAGTTTAGTTAGTGTCGTGCGCATAACTAGAGCTCGATGAGCTCGCCCGTGGAGTAGTAACCATTCAGTTCCGAACCACGTATATGCTTGTGTATTGCTTGTGATTGTTATGTGTTGTTAGTATTATTATTATCATTGTTATTCCGATGTGATAACAACAATCATAGACAAGCAATGCAACGAGAAAGAGCGAATTACGTCATCGAACGAAAGAGGGCTATTCACCCCCCCTCTAGCGGGCCACATCCACACCTCATCGATCCTACAAGGACATCTTCGTAGCCTAGGCGATCCCATTATAGAAGATGTGGATCACTAGCCACCTCTCCAGTCCGTGGTGGGGGCATTGGTAGAGTAGTCCCTTATAGCGATCCTAAGCTTCAAACAAGGACTCCCCCTCCTTCTAGCGAATGCTCTTGATAAGATGGCGCATGTGAGCAGTCTTACTTGGTGGTAAGTATTTATTCAGAAACTTCTGCTCACACTGCTCCCATGTGGTGATGCTGCCAGAAGGTAAGGAGTGAAGCCATGCCTTAGCCTTATCCCACAGTGAAAATGGGAACAGGCTCAGGCGGATTGCATCAGAAGGGACTCCGTTCATTTTCATTGTCGGGCAGATTTCGAGAAAAGCCTTAAGATGCTGGTTCGGGTCTTCAGCCGCAGCTCCCCCGGATTGGCTCTGCTGGACCATACGTATAAGTGTTAGCTTCAGCTCAAAGTTATTTATAGAAATAGACGGTCCAGCTATGCTCGGTCTGAATCCTCTAGCGCTAAGAGCTGCGTAGTCCCGCAGAGGTCGGCTTCCTATGTTCACCTCGGATGCTGCTTGATCTTCCATCTTTCATTATACTGCTCTCCGACGGTGAAAGGTTCGCTCAATCTCTAAGTCGATCAGAATTAGACCTTCCGACCCTAGTCGTCTAAGCATATGACGAACCAAACCACAAAGTTAAGAGTGCTAATCTAATCCTAAAACAGAAAATAAACAATCTAGCAAATAAAAATCTAAGATGCAATAAGTAAATAGGAAACAACTGCTGAAAATAAAAACTAAATATGGAAAATTGAACTAAAGTAAATAAGATAAACTAATAAGAAAATAAAGCAAGTAAATAATCTAATCCTAAGTCCGATCCAATTCACCACCATTCGATTTGATATTGAATCGACAGTCCCCGGCAATGGCGCAAAAAACTTGATGCGCACGGACGCGACCTCAAATCTTGCGACAGATACCGTCGAGGACTCAAAGCACACGCTCACGCTCAACGCCCGCAAGTGCACGAATGTCGTCAAGTAATAAAGATTATCGATTCCACAGGGACTGAGATTCAAATACCAATACACTAAGTGGTTGAAATTTGTTTGGACGTGGTCTCTAAGAGATTTTGGTTTGTGAGTATGTGTGGTGGATGCTACTTTGTACGGTGTCACACAGAGGAGAAAAGGAGTGTGCCGGGATCTTAAAAGGTGATTCTAGGACTTCGGTTTCACTTGTGTATCACAGAACAATGTTGTCAATTGGCGTTGTCTAAACGTCTACCTATAGTTTTGGGGAAGGTACATCATACACTCTCCGCAGAGCCGTCGCATTCACCGGGAGCTATCTCCGCCCAAAAGAATGGGATAGAGGGTACGAGGATGCCAAATCAATCCTTCCGGTGGACTGTTTCCGATTCCACCGCTCCCTTCTCCCCGCAGTGATGGGAGATCAGGTTTACCCCTAGGTTCCTTGGATCAAATCTCGTAAATTTTAGATTGCGAGGGCTGTCACCACCTCATATCGCCTAAGCACAGCGGAAAGAAAGCCAAACACACGTAGATATAATAAAGAACAACTACCAATTGTCAAATCAAACTTATGGCCAGAATTCAATATGAACCAACATTGTTTACGAACACAAGCTACTCCCTAATCCTAGAATCGAAAGTACTACTCCATAAATAAGAAGGAAGAATCACAAAACATGTTTAAGCTCGAATACAGTAGAAATAAAGCACAGAAATAGAGATATATGACGCTTTGTGATCTTCTCTCCGGCGTTGTATTGCAAGTTGTGGACCTCCGGTGGCGTTCCTTCTCCCCGTTGCGAGTTATCGAAGCTTTTTAGGGCTTCGGCGTGTCATCCTAGCCGTCGTGCCTCCCCCCTAGGTTTTGGGCAGAGCCATCCTTATATAGACATCACCTCAGACCTCTGCAAAATCCAGAAAAAACCCTAGTCGTGCAAATCTGTCGAGCCGCCACATGGCCGTGTGTTTCCACACGGCTAGGCCGTGTGCGGCCCTGGGGTGCTGATCTTCTCCCATTGGACACGACCATGTGAATCCACATGCCTTGGCCGTGTCTCACTCTGCGTCTAGCTGAAATGTCCTTCTTTTGCTCCAAAAACATGTATTTTCCACCCGAAAAGCCAACCTGCACACAAAAGTACAACGAGCAGACCTCCAAACTAGAAAATAGGAAATGCGTGCAAAAACAGAGTAACATATGCATGAAACTAACACAAAATGCAACGAGATGTGAGTGAAAACTACTCCTAAAACCCTATATGTTTTGCTCACATCAATTACCTGTTTGTGTATTGAGCCACGAAGATGGGTGTGAGATGTTAGGATTACACCCCTTGTTCTAAATGTAGATTTAGTGCATCGACATGAACCAACACGGAGTTTACAAAAGTAAATCAATCACTTCGGTGACTAACTCTAATTCAAAGCTTGATAATAATTTTATATCACTGGAGCTAGTAAGAGTTGGATATTTGCTTTAAGGATGATTTTTAGATGTGTACTTTAAGTATAAAAGTAATATTTAGGAATTCATGCTTGGACATTTTTCTATCTCATTTGCATCATCTTAACTTAATGTTTGTTGAAAATTTTGAAAAACCTTAAGTTTTTTAATTTTTATTGAGGGGGAGTATTGTAAAGTTCTAAAAAGTAAGAATTTTGAACACTTCAAAAACATTTTATTTAAGGGGTAGTTTCAAAAGTTTTGAAAATTTAGGATTTTGAAAATTTTAAAAATATTTTTATTGAGGGGGATTTTTGAAAAATTAAGAGTTTTGACTTTTGAAAATTTTATTTAAAATTTTAATCTTTTGTAAAGGCTTAAGTACTTTTGAAAATTTTGATTATTGGAATTCAAAGAAAAAGGGGAAGATCCCATTTTCAAATTTTATTGCAAGAATTTTGGGGAGCATTGATAAATTATTTTCAAAGTTCTGTAAAGCTTATTGGTGCAATCGACCCAGGTCACAATTGACTCGACTCGAGTAGTGTTTTGATGTTTGACATTGATGTTCGACAAAATGTATGACAATGTGATTGTCATGGGAAAGTCCAAGTCTTGAGTACTTGGCATGGAAAGTTCAAGTGGGACACTTGGCAATGGGAAAGTCCAAGTCATGGGTACTTGGCATGGGAAAGTCCAAGCATGAGTCTTGGCAAGGGAAAGTCCAATCTTGAGTGTTGGCAATTGGAAAGTCTAACATGGGTTGGCATGGAAAGTTCAAGCATGGGTCTTGGCAAGGGAAAGTCTAAGCTTGAGTCTTGGCAAATGGAAAGTCCAACATGAGTTGGCAAGGGAAGCCCAAGGGTTAATATTGGCAGCATAAAGTCCAAGGGTGGAGTCTTAGCAGCATAAGTCCAATGGTTGGCGGCGTAAAGTCCAAGCGGTAGCCATGGCAGCATAAGCCCAATGTGCCTTGGCAGTGTATGTTTGTGCAATCGGCCCAGGTCACAATTAACCAGACTCGAGTTTGACTCAAGAGATGTTTTGATGTTTGACATGAAGGTTTGACATTTGTCACGCCCGCCCTTTCCCAGGGGTCTGGAGGGCAGCGCGAGACGCGAGACGCGATCCTACATACATACATTACACTTCTTACAGCGAAAGACTACATATATCGTACTTCTTACAGCGGAAGACTTTAGACTTATTTTTTTTTTCTTTTAAACATAAACATGCATCGTCATTTCATAGATACTTCTTTTAACATAAAACATGCATCATTATTTCATAGATACTTCGTTCAAATTCATAAACTAAATCATCTTAGGGAAAACATGCATAAAGGACATAATAGATCTCCTCCACCATGCCACTACCACACACACCTTTCCCCTTCTGCTGCTCCCTTTAGTTTATCCACCCTTTACCCTTATCTGCAGTACAAGGGAACATAAACTATAAGCACATAGGCTTAGTAAGATCCTGTCCTACTCACAAAAATCATACATCAACATTAAGCATAGAGTAGTGACATGATCATATAATACATATAAGCATAACATGTAACCACATATAACATAAGCAAACATAACATGTAAACATACACAACATGCATAACATGTAAACACATATAACATAAGCAAACATAACATGTAAACATACATAACATAAGCAAGCATAACATGTAAACATACATAACATAAGCAAGCATAACATGTAGACATACATAACATAAGCAAACATAACATGTAAACATACATAACATAAGCAAACATAACATGTAAACATACATAACATAAGCAAACATAACATGTAAACATATATAACATATAACATCATAACATGAGCAGACATAACATAACGGTATATATAGGATGCTCTTCGAAAACATATATCATAGGTATTTGAACATAACTCTCAACATATTGGGCCCGACATTGTACCACATCATCATCATCATAGCGCACATCCCTAAATAGACCCGAGGTAGCAAGTCTCGAACCTACGATCTTAGTCCGTCGACCTAGGGGCCATAATCATAACATAGAAGCCCATCCTAGGCCCGATCTTAGTCTGTCGGCCTAGGGCATCTGGGAGCCCATCCCGTACTAGGCCCAATCTTAGTTTGTCGACCTAGGGGCAATCATAACATAGAAGCCCATCCTAGGCCCGATCTTAGTCTGTCGGCCTAGGGTAACTTAGGAGCCCATCCCTTTGGACCTTGTTAGGGTCCTGGTACAAGCCATGCAGAAAGTAAAATACATGCATGCTTCTTATCATAACATATCATATTTCATTTCATAAAATATTCCTTATCATGGCATATCATGTTTTTCTTCTTCATATCACAACATACTTCTTCTTCATAACATATCATATGGCTTTCATAACATATTTCTTCTTCATAACATATCATTCACCATAACATATTTCTTCTTCATAACATATCATATTCTTTTCATGCATATCATGTTCCTTCTTTATAAAACATCATACATTCATACAATTATGAGGTAATAAGCATAACACGATCACAACATCACACAAATATAAGCATGGCATAAGGTATAAACATCATGAACAAGTATACATGGAATGACCTAAACTTCATGGAGTTATATCAAAGTTTTAAACACCAAACAACTTATATATGGTCTAACTAACCACATGTTAGTTCTTTAACACATAAAGCATGGCATGGGAGGGCACTTAGGGTTTTAATTAAACCTTAGCCGAATGGGTTTAAAGGACATGAGGCTCAACCACTTAACTCTAGGTTAACCAACAACATGTTACCTTCATCTAACATCAAAAGTCATCATGAACTCAATCAAACATGGCATAGAAACATATTAGGGGTCTTGGCCGAATGGTTCGAAGGCTTAAGGTTCATCCACTTAAATCTAGGTTAACCAAACAACATGTTATCTTCATTTACCATCAAAACATAGCATGAACTTATCTATAGCATGGCATAGAACATGTTATCTTCTTTTAACATTGACCATGGCCTAAACTCATTTAAAACATAGCATAGAGCATGTTATCTTCATCTAACACCAAAAGTCATTATGAACTCATGCAAAACATAGCATAGAAGACACCTTAGGGGTCTAGATGAACTTGGCCGAATGGTTCAAAGGGCCTAAAGGTTCATCCACTTAAACCTAGGTTAAACAAACAACATGTTATCTTCATTTACTATCAAAACATAGCATGAACTTATCTATAACATAGCATAGAACATATTATCTTCTTCTAACATCAAACATGGCATGAACTCATTTAAAACCTAGCATAGAACATGTTATCTTCATCTAGCATCAAAACTTAGCCTAAGCTCATCAAAACTTAGCCTAAGCTCATCTAAACATGGCATAAAAGAACACACATAGGGGTCTAAAGTGGCTTGGCCGAATGGTCCAAGAGGATTAACACAAATACATCAATCGAAAACTACTTGTACGCAGGTGAGGGGGATACTTACCTATAAATCTAAACACACCTATGTAATCTGATCAAAATATATTCTTTATCATTTATCAAACATTTAACATGATCGTACTCCCAAAACACATATAGGAAGCCTTTCAAGACATGCAATCATGCTCTTTGTCCCCAAAACTTATAGGGGAAGCATCTTTGCGATCTTATGTCTTGCTTCAACATGAAATATACTTTAAATACCTTAAAATATAAACAAACATAATCTGGACAGAACATATAAATTCGAATAAAATATGGTGATAGAAGTTAAATGGGTATATTAAAGAGTTACTTATGCTATAGGTGAAAGATAGCATCTTTGTGATCTTAGATCTTGCTTAAAAAGTCATATACCTTAATTGTAAAACTTATCACACATACATATCATCTTATCCAAACATATAATCTTCAAAACATAGAAAAATAAGCTATATAAAACAATCAAAGAGCTACTTGTACTGCAGGTGAGAGATACTTACATCCTCTCGCTATCGTACTAGTATACCGCTAGGGTTTTTTTTTAGGAGATGAAGACCTTCCCTTTAGGAGTGATCCTCTAGCATATACTAAACCTTTGTATCCCCTTGAAACCCTCTCAAAAACACCAAACAAGGGCATTAGGGTCTCGGTGAAGGAGGAAGGAGGAAGGAACATTTCGGTGGAGTTGGATCTTCTAGCAATACTAAGAGTTGTGGTAACTCCTCTTGGAAAACCCCTCTTGAGAATCCCTACACAAGAAACACTAGAGCTTCGGATGAAAAAGGGAGGAAGGGGAATGAGAAATTTGGCCAAGGATGAGGAAGAAGGAGAATGAAGAAGGAAAGTGGGGTTTTACTTCCTCTCTTCTCTTAATTCTCCTCTTTAATACCTTGGGAATGAACACCCATCATCCTTTCATGGGGGGATGAACTAACTCCTCATCTTCCTTCTCTTAATTATCCTCTTTAATACCTAGGGAATGAACACCCATCATCCTTTCATGGGGGGATGAACCAACTCCTCATCTTCCCATCTATATTCTTTGTATATTGTTGGGTTTCCGGCACCGCGGCGTGTGTGTGTTCGATCACGTTTCGTAAACATGAGCACAGCGGAAGCAATAAAAATAATAAATCTACATTTATTACAACACACACATCACACGCATGCATAGTACAACATGTGTAGACATAACCGTAAATTTAAATTTTGCAATAAAGGAAATTTAACTACGTTATACCTTTCGTATCACGTGTAGCGGGAACGGCATCAGCCGGAACGATCCTCGCTAGAATCGTCTCTATCCGTATCCACGCCGAGTATCCTTAGGATGACTTCACTAAGCCACGAGCTTCGTCTTCATACGGGTTACTAGCCTCGTGTTGAAGACGACGTGATCGAGAGATGATCACGATCCGAATCCAAATTCGGATCCAAAACCAAGTTCTCAAAACTCGCTTCTCCGAAGAGGTATTCGTCAACCGATTGATGAATCCTTCGTTCTCCACCTCAGAGGATTACCGGAGATCGAATCCCCGGTAAGTTAGCCACTGTCGGAGCTCTAACCATCGTCGAAACGACGCTCCGACGAGAGGAAAACACGCTGTCCAAAAAACTGGACAGCTTTGGTGGAGGAGATAGGCGCCGGCCAACCAAGGGAAGATAAAGCTCACCTTGATGCCAAACCTAAAGGAGATCACCGGAGGGTCACCGACTGAAGCTTGGACGCCGGCAAGGAGCTGGACGGCAGCACAAGGGGCTGGGCGGCAATGGAGGTTGGCGCCAACTCTTAGAGGGGATGAAGTGGGCGGCAACTATTGCTAGGGTTTTGGATTAGGGCTTAATTATCCCTTAAGCCCTCTTTTATAGAGAACTAATTCTCTTAATGGTTATTGGATCATAACCATTAGTCCCATTAAACCGCTCCATTAAGATAAGTTAAAATAAACCAAACCATGATGGTTTATTTTAAGTTAAAACGAACCGAACTAACTTTTGGTTCATTCATTTAAAATAAACCAAACCCTTTGGTTTATTCTCCTCCATTGGATTAGAACCAAACCATTTTGGTCCATCCATTATGTCTTCATAAGACACGGCCCATCCATGCTTCCATTGCGACTGAAACGATTTCATGCTCGCTCCATGTTTGGTCCAACCAAACTTAGTTTCTCTCGGTCTGAGAATCCCATTCTCAAGCTCGTTTTAAATCCTTCGGATTACGCTCGTTGTGCGTGTGACCAAATAGGTTCTCGGTTTATGTTGGTCATCTATAATTAACCATTAATTATAGAACGATCATGAGTGGCACCTATTAGTACATCATGATCCCCAATTAACCGAAAAGATCAACGGTTGATCCAGAATTATTTCTGAAACCCTTCAGCAGCTTGAATGAATTGTGCCCCATTCCCTTCACTCATCTTATACCCATTTGGTTCAGGACATGGTCTATAGTGTCAGTCCCCACTAGGCTGACTACGTCACACCTAGCCCAAGTATCATTTCCTCATCCTACGAATTCTAGTTACTCCATATGTATCGAAGAGTACCTTACTCTAAACATGTAATGCTTTGGCCAAAGACTTTAGTGTTGGTGCAGTGGGCACCAAAGTCGAACCGGTATTTTGATTATGGCAAAAGGCTCAATAGTTAAGGGTATATTTGTTATCTTACGAGCTCAATTAAGTGTGCAGAAATGCTAAAGTTGAGCGGAAGGTCTGCGACACCCGGTGGGAACCGAGGTGGTCGGGCAACGCCAGAGGGATTTCGGAGGAAGCCGAGGTACTCGGGTGAAGACCGGAAGCGAGGCTACAAGGTAAGCTCGTGTGAAAGCGAAGCAAGGACGTTAAGCGTAGATCCGACCCAATACCTCCAATGGAAGGTCTAGGTCGAGATCAGTTGGTTAGAACCATCGTACTTTATATTTTAAGCTAACTTGTACTGCAGTCCAAAACCCTTTGACCAGTCGTCTACTACAGTCAACTGCTGGTCTAGTTCCAGCCTCGAGAAGAGCTCGAATTTCAAGGGGTGAATTTGGACTTGACTCGTGTTTTGGTACAAAGGGTGATGTGGCATCAAGGTGGACATCCAAACCATCATCAAGTTGGACGCCCAAAATGAGGTGAGTTGGCACAAGATGGTTGGCAAACCACCATCAAGCTTGGACGCCCAAAATGAGGAGAGTTGGCACAAGATGGTTGGCTCCCATGATGTGGCACAAGTTGGATGGCTCCAACAAGTTGGCGTGAAGGCCTCCTTGAGGTGGCACAAGGTGGTTGGATGAGCACCTCATCCTTGAGTTGTGGCACAAGGTGGTTGGATGAAGCACCTCATCCTTGAGTTGGCGCAAAGGATGTGGATGAGCAAGACTTGGGGGATAAGAACCTCACCTTGGACACTACCTATGTCTAAATTCATAGATCAATATCCATAAATAGACATGTTCACGCCAAGCAAAAAAGATAAGAAATCAAGAGCTCTCAACACGCCGTCGTAACGCCGCTACTACTACTCACATTTGCTACGACGAAGTGCCGCCGACAACGAAAGCTACATCTTCTACTTATAAGAGTTGTCGGTATATTTATTTAAGTTCTACTTCTTTAAATTGTCTTTGTGCTTTAATCGTAACAAGGAAAGGGGGAGTGTCCCTTTGCCTTGATTTCTTTGTGATCGTTGCTCCTTCTTCCAACGATGAGGAGTGGTTTTAGTGAATTGCCCTCCGTACGTGATCAAGGATCACTAGGGCCGTGGATTAGCAATCGAAATATTGTGAACCACGTAAAAATATCTTGTCTACTTTATATTTCCGCTGTGCACTCTCTACTTGCTTTTTACTTATTGCAAAAGTTTTTAACGACATCAGACGCTATTCACCCCCTCTAGCGACACTTTCGATCCAACAATTGGTATCGAGTCGGGCGCTAAGATTCGTGAAACCACCAATCTAGCTTTGTTTTTCTTTTTTCACAGATTTTTATTTATTTATTTCTGTTTTATTATAATTATTTCACTTGCTTATCTTCTCCTACATATAGAATTGCATTAGAGGCTTTAGGATCCGGATAAGGTTGTCCTTGGGTTAGATCCCGAGTAAGGTTGTCCTCCGAACTTCAACGACATTCGCATTTGATTGTTTATTTCTTTTGCAAGTTACATTTTATATATATTTTTTTACTTCTGCACTACTAATCCAAGGCGAAAGTCTTGGAATATTCTTTCGTGTGTTTTGCAAGATTCTTTTAAATCGTTCTTCTTCTTGTTTTTAAATGGCCCATCTCGAAGGGTTTAGCACCGCCCCTTCGCTTTACAACAATGACTTTCGTTATTGGAAGGGTCGGATGGAATGCTTTCTTAAAACCCAAATCGAGATGTGGATCGTAATCCAAACCGGTTTCACACTTCCTATTAATGAAGATGGTGAATCTTTGGGTTACGATCAATGGTCAAATTCCATGAAAAACAAGTAGAAGCCGATGCCAAGGCAACTCAAATCTTGCAATGTGGGTTGTCCAAGGAAGAGCTCAACCGCGTCGGCCCCTTCATTAGTGCAAAGGACTTATGGACCAAGCTAGTGGAACTACACAAGGCAAGCGACACGAAGGTATGTAAAAGAGATTTACTTTTAAATAAATTGTATAACTTGAAAATGCAGGAAAGCGAGACCGCAACTCAACTACATGCTCGTATCCAAGACATCCGTCAACCAACTCCATGCCATCGGACAAAGGTCGAGAATCGCGACCTTATCGGGTATTCTCTTAACTCGTTTCCTAGGACCACCTTGTGGGCATCCATGGTCGATGCCTACAAGGTCTCCAAGGACCTTTCTAAAATTAGGTTAGAGGCAATTGTTTGAACTTGAATTACATGAGCAAACTAACGTGGTCCGGGCCGAGAAGAGTATTGCGTTAGTTGCGAGTTCCAAGAAGAAGAAGCCCGCAAGCAAGCCACCCCAAGGAAGAAGACGAGTCCGAATCGAAGTAGACTCGAAATAGAATCCGAACTAGTCAATCTAGTTGGAAGATGATCAAGAGGCGAAACGACCAACAACTCAAGGTAAGCCTAAACCTAATTCAAATACTTCTAATTTTAGATGCTATGAGTGCAAGGTTCGGTCACATCAAGTCCGAGTGCCCAAAGCTAAAGAATAACGCATCAAAGACCAAGAAAGCGCTAAGCGCTACTTGGGAGGAGTTGTCGGAGGAAGAAGACGATATCAAGCTCTAATGGCCAAGCCGACTGAGCACGACTCGAAAGCAAGAAGAGTCCGAGTCCGAATCCGATGATGAGCTTCCATTCAAGACAAGCCACGGATCCGTATCCGGTTCAAAAGAATCATTAAGGGTAAGTCGGTCGTTACTTAATACTTTGTATGGTGCAATTAAATTTTTAAATAAGAAACTAGCTAAGTCCGAGTCCAAGGTCGAGACCTAATTGAGGAGGTTAACCTCCTCAAACATGAGGTCTCCTAACCTCTTCGACTACTCGTATTCAAGAGGAGGACTCAACTCAAGTTGAAAAGCTTGAAGTTGAGAACTCGCTTTTGAAAACACAAGTCGAAGACCTTAGGAACACGTTGGAAAGGTTCACTTTGGGATCCAAGGGACTTGACCTCTTACTTGGATCACAAAGGGCCGTGTACAACAAGGCCGGACTCGGGTTTAACTCAAATACAACCAATAAGTCATATATGTCTATAGTAAACCAACATAAGAAAAATGTCCAAGCATGGGTCCCTAAGATCACTTTGATTTCAACTTTAGGATCTAACATGTATTGGGTTCCCAGGACCAAATTCACTATGTGAATAGACCCACTCGATTCAATGGTCCAGGGGGAGCCAATACAAAATGTATTTTTGTTAAGTCTTAGAAATTGCATGCTTAGTTTTTCCTTTATTTTTAGAATGGTTAGATAGGACTCATAATCAACTAAAATCCTACGAAAAGATTGAGCCTCAGCCTCTTTTCAAAAATAACTAGTTAGACCAAGATGTAGTCTCAAGTAAGTCGAGTTATCAATTTCTTGAAATTAGCTTTGTCTAAGGAAGTGGTCGTTGTTCCGATCAAAGAAGGCCTCTGTGCCTCGCCACGACTGGAAGCTAATCTCTTGAAAAGATTACTTGATGAGCTTAGACTAAATCGAATCTAACCTAATGTTGGTTAATTTAAATTCATTAAAATTAATCAAGTAAAATTGAAAGTCATCTCACAATAACACATAGGAATAACATGTTTTGATCATGTAGATATTGGTGAGATGATTTAGGTTTAAAACTTACAAACAACCCTTTAGTAATTCCAATATCCGATCCAACTACCTTATATGTAGGATCAATGGATGTTGGGCTGGTTGCTCGACACATGGCCAGGGATCAACTCAGTTTTGAGTTACGATTCAAACGACAAGGATCGGTAGCCTTCGGAAATAACGGCAAGCTCAAAATCATCGGATCAGGTGATATTGAGCTCAACTCTAACTTTACAATTCAAAATGTCTTATTAGTAGAAAACTTTCAATATAATTTACTTAGTGTAAGCCAATTGTGTGATAACAATTATAAGGTCATATTTCTAGAAAATGAATGCGTAATCAAGATAAATGCAACATCTAAAATAATACTTAAAGGAACTAGGAATAGCAACATCTACACAATAAATTTACCCAACTCCTCAACCAAGTGTCTTATGACACGGCAAGAGGAATCTTGGTTATGGCACAAGACTCGGACACTGCACCCAAGACTCGTCCACAAGATGAGTCGAGTGGCTTGGTTATAGGTTTGCCTAAACTAAACAACTTGGATAATAAAATATGTAATGCTTGTCAACAAGGTAAACAATCTAGGACACAACATCAATTAACTAATCAAGAACGAACCAAAAGTGTTCTTGAGCTCCTACATGGATCTATTTGATTCACATGGAGCTAAGTCACTCAATGGTAGTCAATTTTGCTTAGTCATAATTGATGACTATTCTAGATTTACTTGGGTTAGGTTTATCAAACATAAAAATGATACTCTAGACCAACTAATCAATCTTTGTAGGTTAATCGAAAATCAAAAGAACCTTAAGATTAAAAGACTTAGAAGCGATCATGGTGGTGAATTCGAAAACCACAGGTTAAAAGATTTCTGTAACCTAAACGGATACCACCATGAGTTTTCATGTCCTAGAACCCCACAACAAAATGGGTTAGTCGAACGGAAAAATAGAACCCTACAAGAAGCCGCTAGGACAATGTTAAACGAGTATAACCTACCCGATAGATTTTGGGCAGGCGTTAGTAATGCGGCTTGCTATGTCCAAAATAGGATCCTTATGATAAAGAGGCACCAAAAGTCCTAAATGCGAGATTTATCACGATAAAATACCGAACATCAAATACTTTAGGGTATTTGGATGCAAGGTACATATCTTAAACACTAAGGATTACCTAGGGAAATTCAAATCCAAAACCTCTACTGGAACCTTTCTAGGATACTCAACCACCAGTAGAGCTTATAGGGTATACAATCACGACACTCTTAGAGTCGAAGAAACCATTAATATAGTTTTCGACGAAGGACACGAACCCGTTCAATCCTTAACAAAACCAACTAGCAAATCAACTTATAGCAAACCCGACTCTGATCTTGAACTTGAATCTCGTCCTAACCCAAGTCATCCTATCGACCAAGTGATAGATGACCCTAACCCAAGTCATCCTATCAATCAAGTTATAGGTGATCCAAATTTAGGGGTTCGAACTAGAGCTTCATACCGAAACATTAGTCAAATCTCATTAATTTCCAAAATCGAACCCAAAACTATTGAACAAGCACTTCTTGATCCCGACTGGATTATTGCTATGCAAGAAGAGCTAGCTCAATTCACTAGAAATGAAGTCTGGGAATTAGTACCACCACCTAAAGAAAAATCAATTATTGGAACAAGGTGGGTATTTCGAAATAAACTTGATGATAAAGGTGAAGTAGTTAGAAATAAAGCTAGGTTAGTCGCAAAAGGGTTTAGTCAAGTCGAAGGTTTAGATTACGATGAGACCTACGCCCCCGTAGCAAGACTAGAGTCCATCCGAATGTTGTTAGCATATGCTGCACATCGAGGTTTTAAATTGTTTCAAATGGATGTCAAGTCAGCATTTTTGAATGGATACATTAAGGAAGAAGTTTACGTCAGTCAACCTCCCGGATTCGAAAATCTAGATAAACCTGACCATGTCCTTAGACTTAAGAAAGCCCTATATGGACTCAAACAAGCCCCAAGAGCTTGGTACGAAAGGCTTTCGATCTATCTTAAGTCCAAAGGATTCAACCAAGGTTTAGTCGACCCAACCTTATTAGTAAAAACCGTAGGAAAAGAAATCTTTATAGCCCAAATCTATGTAGATGATATAATTTTTGGAACTACCAACTCGATCTTGCTAAACGAATTCATCTCACTTATGGAAAGTGAATTTGAAATGAATTTAGTAGGAGAGTTAAGTTTCTTCTTAGGTTTACAAATTAAACAAACTAAAGATGGAATATATTTACATCAACAAAAATATACTAAGGACTTAATAAATCGATTTGGAATGCAAGATGCTAAAATAATTAATACACCTATAGCAACTAATGTTAATATAAACGAAGATGTAGAAGGAAAACCCGTTGACCTAAAATACTATAGGAGCGCAATAGGAAGTCTCCTATACTTAACCGCGAGCCGACCCGACATTTTATTCGCGGTAAGTATGTGCGCAAGGTTACAAACCTCGCCAAGGAGTCTCACCTAACCCTAGTCAAGCGTATCCTTAGATATCTAAAGGGCACGCTAAACGTAGGTATTTGGTACCCTAGATCTACCGAGTTTAATCTAATCGGCTACTCCGACTCCGACTATGCCGGTAGTAAACTCGATAGAAAGAGCACGAGTGGTTGTTGTCAAATCCTCGGCTCGAGTCTAGTGAGTTGGTGCAGTAGGAAGCAGCATTGTGTTGCCTTATCTACCACCGAAGCCGAATACGTTGCGATGGGTGAGTGTGTCTCTCAGCTCCTGTGGATGAAGCACACTCTCCAAGACTTTAGCTTAATCTTTAACAACATTAAAACCTACATAGATAACATCAGTTCAATTAACTTAACTAAAAATCCAATATGTCATTCTAGGACAAAACATATAGAAGTTAAACACCACTTCATTAGGGAACATGTAACTAATGGAACTATACAACTAGAGTATGTTGAGTCCAAATCAAACCTAGCGGACATCTTCACCAAACCACTACCCGAAGCCGAATTTAGTTTATTAAGACGAAAGTTAGGTATGTGCGTAATAGAGTAGGATTTAAATTTCTCTATATATGTACTCTATTTTTGCTTCTTTTTATGAAATTAGCCTAAGTCTTACCTTAGAAATCATATACCTATAGATTTAAGGAGCCAACACATCTCACAACACATAGGACTAATGTGTTTGTGTACTTAGCCAATGAGACGTGAGATGTTAGGACCTTACTCACAGTTCCGGATGTAGATTCGATTGCATCGATATGAACCATGGAGTATAATTATTTAAAATTAATCAACTCCTTCAAGACTTATTGATCATTCTATATCAATCAAGTCCAACCGGAGTTGTACATTTTAGATGAACATATTTTCAAGCTTATTATTATTATTTTTTAAAAAATATATATATATATATATATATATATATATATATATATATATATATATATATATATATATATTGGGAACTTGCTTGGACTTACAAACCCTAAAATATATTTACAAACTTTTTGAGTTAAGGCAAATGGGGGAGAAAGTCACAAAAGTAACCAAAATTAACCAAAATTAAAGGGGAAGAAAGTAAACAAAATTATTACCTTTTATATTAAGTAATTCCGATTACTTAAGCAACTATTAAGGGGAGTAAAAATTATTTTCAAGAACTCACCTTCGGTCGAGGGGAGGTTACCTCAAAGGGAGAACTTGAAACAATAATATTTCTCATTCATATTTAATCATTATGCTAGCTCATTCATATTTAATCTTTATGCTAGCTCATTCATGCTTAATCATTATGCTAGCTTAATTTTTCCTTAACTTTTGTGTCGGTTTGCCATGAATCAAAAAGGGGGAGATTGTTGGTGCAGTGGGCACCAAAGTCGAACCGGTATTTTGATTATGGCAAAAGGCTCAATAGTTAAGGGTATATTTGTTATCTTACGAGCTCAATTAAGTGTGCAGAAATGCTAAAGTTGAGCGGAAGGTCTGCGACACCCGGTGGGAACCGAGGTGGTCGTGCAACGCCAGAGGGACTTCGCAGGAAGCCGAGGTACTCGGGTGAAGACCGGAAGCGAGGCTACAAGGTAAGCTCGTGTGAAAGCGAAGCAAGGCGTTAGCGTAGATCCGACCCAATACCTCCAATGGAAGGTCTAGGTCGAGATCGGTTGGTTAGAACCATCGTGACTTTATATTTTAAGCTAACTTGCAGTCCAAAACCCTTTGACCAGTCGTCTACTACAGTCAACTGCTGGTCTAGTTCCAGCCTCGAGAAGAGCTCAAATTTCAAGGGGGTGAATTTGGACTTGACTCGTGTTTTGGTACAAAGGGTGATGTGGCATCAAGGTGGACATCCAAAACCATCATCAAGTTGGACGCCCAAAATGAGGTGAGTTGGCACAAGATGGTTGGCAAACCACCATCAAGCTTGGACGCCCAAAATGAGGAGAGTTGGCACAAGATGGTTGGCTCCCATGATGTGGCACAAGTTGGATGGCTCCAACAAGTTGGCGTGAAGGCCTCCTTGAGGTGGCACAAGGTGGTTGGATGAGCACCTCATCCTTGAGTTGTGGCACAAGGTGGTTGGATGAAGCACCTCATCCTTGAGTTGGCGCAAAGGATGTGGATGAGCAAGACTTGGGGGATAAGAACCTCACCTTGGACACTACCTATGTCTAAATTCATAGATCAATATCCATAAATAGACATGTTCACGCCAAGCAAAAGAGATAAGAAATCAAGAGCTCTCAACACGCCGTCGTAACGCCGCTACTACTACTCACATTTGCTACGACGAAGTGCCGCCGACAACGAAAGCTACATCTTCTACTTATAAGAGTTGTCGGTATATTTATTTAAGTTCTACTTCTTTAAATTGTCTTTGTGGTTTAATCGTAACAAGGAAAGGGGGAGTGTCCCTTTGCCTTGATTTCTTTTTGTGATCGTTGCTCCTACTTCCAACGAGGAGGAGTGGTTTTAGTGAATTGCCCTCCGTACGTGATCAAGGATCACTAGGGCCGTGGATTAGCAATCGAAAGATTGTGAACCACGTAAAAATATCTTGTCTACTTTATATTTCCGCTGTGCACTCTCTACTTGCTTTTTACTTATTGCAAAAGTTTTTTTTAACGACACCGTATCGCTATTCACCCCCCCCCTCTAGCGACACTTTCGATCCAACATTTAGTAACAATCCGACGAGAGGCCATGGGTATACATCTCCTCGCAAGGAGTGGTGAATCCTTTATAGGCTATTCAAACACCTTCGATCATTTCGACTTATACCCAATCATCCCGGGTCCACATCTCCTTAGAGATATTTGCTTAAGATGTCAAAGCATAAGTCTCCATGATCAAGATGACTTGAATAACACAAGTCAAAGGAACATCGCACTTAAGCTATAGTAAGAACTTCATTGACATATCTATATATGCAGAGAACCATATGAAGTCTTACGGCTAGTCACTCCAATGAACTAGTTACCATAACTAGCATCCACGATCAACTCCGGACATCACAATGTCTCCAGCCAGTGAGAATCAGCTGCTTGGATACACCAAGGAGTATACCTCGTGCTAGTCTCGACAGAATTGATGGTGTCCAAATTCATCAATTCATCGACTAGGGATAATTCCGATACATCACAATTACATATGTAGAGATACTCACTAGTTGTGATCCAATCACAAATTCTCTCATGCTGTGAATTGCATCGTGGACATTCAGTAAATGAGTTTAAGATCCAATCAAATATATGAAACATGTATACTCATATAGTGAATCTTCATTTATCATATAAATGGTTCATACATAAGGTGATTGCCTTAGGACATCTCTCATATGTTACTAACAGACTCCCACTTGGCCTAATGCCAATCGCTACGGTATCCAATACCATAGGCACTAACATGACCCTCAAACTTACTTTGAGGTAATGCTTTAGTCAAAGGATCCACTAAGTTCCTTTCAGTGGGAATTTTCTCGATTTGTATTTCGTTCTTACTGATGATCTCTATGATAAGATGATAGCAGCGAAGCACATGTTTGGATCATTGATGAGACCACATCAAGTTCAGAGATGAACTTCTTGATCCAAACCGCTTCCTTTGCTGCTTCCAAAGCTGCAATGTATTCTGCCTTAGTGGCAGAATCCACTATAGTGTCAAGCTTGGAACCTTTCCAACTTATTGCGCCTCCATTCCAGGTGAATACATACCCAGACTAAGACATGGAATCATCCTTGTCTGTCTGGATCTGGCATCCGTATACCCACGTATCACCATGTACCCTTCTCCATATATTAGGAATGCATACTTAGTTCTTCTTAAGTACTTAAGGATCGTCTTAACAGTCACCCAATGATCCATTCCTAGATCATACTGGTATCTGCTCGTGATACTCAAAGCATACGATACATCGGGCCTCGTACATAACATAGCATACATGATAGATCCTATTGCGGATGCATAGGGAATCTTACTCATGCAAATCCTCTCGTCTTCTGTGCGCGGACACATAGACTTCGAAAGGTGAATCCCATGCCTGATGGGTAGGAAACCTTTCTTGGATTCCGACATGCTAAACCTCTTTAGCACTCGGTCTATATATGTAGACTGCGAAAGACCAAGCAACCGTTTCGATCTATCTCTATAGATCTTAATCCCGAGGATGTAGGTTGCTTCTCCCAAGTCTTTCATGGAGAATGTCTTGGATAACCAAACCTTAACTGACTGTAAGACTTAAACATCGTTTCCTATAAGTAATATGTCATCGACATATAATACTAAGAACACGATTGCACTCCCACTAACCTTCTTGTACACACAAGGTTCGTCTGGATTTTGTGAGAAATCAAACTTTTTGATTGTCTCATCAAAACGGATATTCCAGCTCCTAGATGCTTGCTTCAATCCATAAATGGATCGTCGCAATTTGCATACCTTGGTTTTATCAACCGATGTGAAACCCTCAGGCTGTATCATATACACGTCCTCGAGCAGGTTTCCATTAAGGAAAGCTGTTTTCACATCCATCTGCCATATCTCATAATCATAATGAGCCGCTATGGCCAGAAGCATCCGAATGGATTTAAGCATAGCTACAGGCGAATAGGTTTTGTCATAATCAACACCTTGCTTTTGACGATATCCTTTCGCCACCAATCTAGCCTTATAGGTAATCACATTACCATCCATGTCGGTTTTCTTCTTGAAAACCCACTTCCACCCTATAGGCTTTATGCCTTCAGGTGGGTCAACCAAGTTCCAAACTTGGTTTTCATACATGGAATCCATTTCCGACTTCATGGCACCAAGCCACTTATCCCTTTCTGAACTTGTCAGCACTTCTTCATAACTGGTAGACTCCTCATCATCAATGAGTAACACGTCGTTCGATTTACTTACGAGAAATCCATATCTCTCAAGAATATTGCGTGTTCTACCAGATCTACGAAGATGTGGTATTACAATAGGTCCAGTCGATTGCTCATCACTATGAGTTGTCGACTGTTGTGCTTCACCAGGTATCTCATCAATGTCTATTTGAGTCTCTCGAGCCTCCTAAAGCTCGACGACACTCCCACTGTTTTCTTGCAAGAGAAACTCTTTCTCTAGAAACACAGCATGCCTTGAAATAAACACCTTTTGTTCCACAGGATGATAGAATTGGTAACCCGTTGTTTCCTTAGGGTATCCAATAAATAGACATTTATCAGACTTAGCATCCAATTTGTCTGATACTGTCAGCTTCATATAAGCAGGACAACCCCATATCTTCAAGTAAGATACATGAGGTTTCTTACTATTCCATATCTCATATGGAGTAGTTGAGACTACCTTGATAGGCATTCTGTTTAACAAGTAAACAACTGTCTGAAGTGCATAGCCCCAAAAGGACTTGGGAAGAGTTTCATGATTCATCATTGATCTAACCATGTCCAACAAGGTCCGGTTACGCCTCTCAGATACACCATTATGCTGTGGTGTATAGGGCGGAGTCCATTGAGACAATATACCATTGTCTCTTAGATAATCAAGAAACTCTTGACTTAAGTATTCACCACCTCGATCCGATCGAAGTATTTTAATACTCTTATCATGTTGTTTCTCTACTTCATTTCTGAATTCTTTGAACCTTTCAAAGGCTTCAGACTTGTGTTTCATCAAGAACAGATACCCAAACCGTGAGTGATCATCGGTGAAGGTAATGAAGTAGCTATAGCCTCCTAATGCTTGAGTTGACATAGGTCCACATACATCAGTATGTATTAGACCTAGTAACTCTCCCACTCGTTCACCTTTTCTAGTAAAAGGTAACTTAGTCATCTTGCCTTTTAAGCATGATTCGCATGTATCGTATGAATCCAATTCAAACGATTCCAGAATTCCACATCGGTGTAATTCAGACATGCGTTTCTTGCTTACATGGCCAAGACGACAATACCACATGTAGGAGTCTAATTGATTATCTTTTCGAGCACGCTTGTTGCTCGCTTCGATATTGAAAACATCACTGGATACATCCAACGTATAAACACCATTGCTTAAAGTTCCAGTCCCATAAAGAACTCCATTCAAAGTTATGTAACAACAATTGTTACTAAAAGTCAAATGGTACCCATTTCTATTTAAACAAGAAATAGAAATGATGTTCTTTATCAACGAAGGAACATAAAAGCAATTGTCCAGCTCTAAAACAAGTCCTACAGGGAGTTCTAACAAATACGTTCCGATGGCGAGTGCAGCAACCGTTGCTCTTTTCCCAACACGTAAATTTGACTCTCCCTTGATGAGTCTTCTTCTATTCCTTAGCCCATGTATGTCATTACATATATGTGAGCCACACCCAGTATCTAATACCCAAGTGTCTGAGGAAATAGAATGACAATCAATAAAGAAGATTTTTGAAGAAGATGGGGCATCCGATGCCTTATCCTTCTTCACGGACTCAAGATAAATCTTGTACTTTCTTCGCAAATGGCCCTACTTGCCATAATGATGGCAAGTGCCCTTTTGAGCTGGTTCTGCCTTTTTAGCCTTTTTCTTCTTCCCCTTCTGTTGTTCCTTTGACTCCCTCTTAGAACCTTTCTTCGAGGAATCAACTAACAACACCGTCCCCTGCTCATGCTTCTCAGAAGGCTCCACAATCTTCAACATGTTGAGCAGTACCACAGATGAACCTTCTTGCATCTCAGAGGTGAAGAGGAGCTTGGAGACTTCGAACCTTTCGAATCTCACTTGCTTATCAAACAACTCATAAAGATGAAGCACTACGATATGAGCATCCATATGCTCATGCTGCTTTCGTAGCTTGGGTTCCATCGCGGCTAGCATGATGCAACTTGTTTGTTCAGAATCACTCACATGTTTCTGATAGACCAACAATTGGTCCGGAGTTGCATCGTCACTAGGATGGGCGGGAAGAGGCGCTTCGAGGACATACGCAAGCTTTTCACCTTGAGAACAATTCTCAAGTTTCTAAGCCAGTCCAAGAAGTTCAGCCCAGTCAATTTATTCGAATCCAAAATGGAACGAAAATTAAAAGACAACATGATCAATTTTAGAAATACAAAACGAGCATATATAAGAAAGATGATTTTTAAAATGCATCAATATACATTTATAAATCCCATTCATTTTTCGAATTCAAAAACCCTTGAAATCAATTCAGAAGATCGTAGGTCAATCTTCGAATGGGCTGATATCCAATATAGATAAGAATAACCTTGGAGTGAGTCCAACAAGCCATTCTTAGCTATGATGGTGGGTATCAAGTATACCGATTACATATCATGTATATGTAACTATCACAATGTGCTATCAACTAATTGAATGTTTACACATACATTGGGTTGTTAACACATTAACAAGTATGCATCATATGCATAGCACCCAACTTCACCTCTCTTCACATCGACCTTGGAGTGAGTCCAACAAATCGATGCTCCAAGTTAGAGCCGACCCATTAATCACGAAATAGTTTTAATATGGTTAGAGCGCATTCAACCAATTAGCCAGGCTTGGAGTGAGTCCAACAACCCAAACTAACGATTGACCTCTGACTCTTACCATATTAGAGTTAAACTATTCCAATGATTTGAACATGTTCAGGTTCGAGCCGGGCTTTGAGTGAGTCCAACAACCCAAACAAGAAACAGAACTCTGGTTCTAACCATATTAATGGAAGGTGTAGGCTTTAATATTGAGTTAGGGTTTTATGTCTCATCCTCTTTGCATGCAAATAACTATTATCTACATGGCATGGCATACATGGCATACATCTACATGTCACGACACGCATGGCATAATGTTATGCATCTAATGCAATTACATGGCATACGATTATGTCATGTACATAATTTCCTTATTTGTCAAAACTATTTATGGAAATAAAATATGTTTAAGATTTGATTCTCCAAATCAAATCATGATTGAATTAGGAAACAAATTTCCAAATCTAATCACATATTTTATTTATGAAAATAATTGATTAAGGAAACCAATTTCCTAAATCATCAAAACTACTTATAGAAATAAAATATTTTAAGATTTGATTCTCCAAATCAAATCATGATTAAATTAGGAAATAAATTTCCAGAATCTAATCAAATATTTTATTTATGGAAAATATCAATTTCCATAAATACTTCCAACTTTCCAAAAGTGGAAGATTTCCATAAATACATCTAGACTTTCCAAAATTGAAAAATTTTCATAAATACTTCTAAATTTCCAAAATTAGAAAATTTCCAGAAATAACATTATGACTATCGCAAAACCATTTTACGATTATGTCGAAACACAACACAGGCTCTGATACCCTTTGTTGGGTTTGACTGCCTTGGCGATGTATGTGTTCGATCGCGCTTTCGTAAACATGAGCACAGTGGAAGCAATAAAAATAATAAATCTACATTTATTACAACACACACATCACACGCATGCATAGTACAACATGTGTAGACATAACCGTAAATTTAAATTTTGCAATAAAGGAAATTTAACTACGTTATACCTTTCGTATCACGTGTAGCGGGAACGACATCAACCGGAACGATCCTCGCTAGAATCGTCTCTATCCGTATCCACGCCGAGTATCCTTAGGATGACTTCGCTAAGCCACGAGCTTCGTCTTCGTACGGGTTACTAGCCTCGTGTTGAAGACGACATGATCGAGAGATGATCACGATCCGAATCCAAATTCGGATCCAAAACCGAGTTCTCAAAACTCGCTTCTCCGGAGAGGTATTTGTCAACCGATTGACGAATCCTTCGTCCTCCACCTCAGAGGATTACCGGAGATCGAATCCCCAGTAAGTTAGCCGCTGTCGGAGCTCTAACCATCGTCCAAACGACGCTCCGACGAGAGGAAAATAAGCTGTCCAGAAAACTGGACAGCTTTGGTGGAGGAGATAGGCGCTGGCCAACCAAGGGAAGATAACGCTCACCTTGATGCCAAACCTAAAGGAGATCACCGGAGGGTCGCCGGAGGATCACCGGCTGAAGTTTGGACGCCGGCAAGGAGCTGGACGGCGGCACAAGGGGCTGGGCGGCAATGGAGGTTGGCGCCAACTCTTAGAGGGGATGAAGTGGGCGGCAACTATTGCTAGGGTTTTGGATTAGGGCTTAATTATCCCTTAAGCCCTCTTTTATAGAGAACTAATTCTCTTAATGGTTATTGGATCATAACCATTAGGCCCGTTAACCCGCTCCATTAAGATAAGTTAAAATAAACCAAACCATGATGGTTTATTTTAAGTTAAAACGAACCGAACCAACTTTTGGTTCATTCGTTTAAAATAAACCAAACCCTTTGGTTTATTCTCCTCCATTGGATTAGAACCAAACCATTTTGGTCCATCCATTATGTCTTCATAAGACACGGCCCATCCACGCTTTCATTGCGACTGAAACGATTTCATGCTCGCTCCATGTTTGGTCCAACCAAACTTAGTTTCTCTCGGTCTGAGAATCTCATTCTCAAGCTCGTTTTAAATCCTTCGGATTACGCTCGTTGTGCGTGTGACCAAATAGGTTCTCGGTTTATGTTGGCCATCTATAATTAACCATTAATTATAGAACGATCATGAGTGGCACCTAGTAGTACATCATGTTCCTAAATTAACCGAAAAGATCAACGGTTGATCCAGAACTATTTCTGAAACCCTTCAGCAGCTCGAATGAATTGTGCCCCATTCCCTTCACTCATCTTATACCCACTTGGTTAAGGACAGGGTCTATAGTGTCAGTCCCCACTAGGCTGACTACGTCACACCTAGCCCAAGTATCATTTCCTCGTCCTACGGATTCTAGTTACTCCACATGTATCGAAGAGTACCTTACTCTAAACATGTAATGCTTTGACCAAAGACTTTAGTAACAATCCGACGAGAGGCCATGGGTATACATCTCCTCGCAAGGAGTGGTGAGTCCTTTATAGGCTATTCAAACACCTTCGATCATTTTGACTTATACCCAATCATCCCGGGTCCACATCTCCTTAGAGATGTTTGCTTAAGATGTCAAAGCATAAGTCTCCATGATCAAGATGACTTGAATATCGCAAGTCAAAGGAACATCGCACTTAAGCTACAGTAAGAACTTCATTGACATATCTATATATGCAGAGAACCATATGAAGTCTTACGGCTGGTCACTCCAATGAACTAGTTACCATAACTAGCATCCACGATCAACTCCGGACATCACAATGTCTCTAGCCAGTGAGAATCAGCTGCTTGGATACACCAAGGAGTATACCTCATGCTAGTCTCGACAGAATTGATGGTGTCTAAATTCATCAATTCATCGACTAGGGATAATTCCGATACATCATAATTACACATGTAGAGATACTCACTAGTTGTGATCCAATCACAAATTCTCTCATGCTGTGAATCGCATCGTGGACATTCAGTAAATGAGTTTAAGATCCAATCAAATACATAAAACATGTATACTCAAATAGTGAATCTTCATTTATCATATAAATGGTTCATACATAAGGCGATTGCCTTAGGACATCTCTCATATATTACTAACATATATCTTATCCATGAATCATCCTATGGTCTTGTACATTCTTTATATATCTTATCCATGAATCATCCTATGGTCTAGTGGTGTCAAGGCTACCTCCCTATTAGGAGGTTCATGGTTCAAATCCTACCTATAACCATCTTTTATTTTATTTTATTTTAAACCTTTTATAGCGTTAAAACCCATATAATTACTTAGAATTTTACGGGCATTACAATCCTTCATACCTATAAAAGTTTCGTCCTCAAAACTTAGAACAACTCCGGATACTTTTGTTTCATGTCATCCTCACATTCCTAAGTTGCTTCTTCAAACTTTTGATTTTGCCATATGACTTTCACTAAGGGTACTTCTTTGGTTCTCTATTTCTTCATTTCTCGATCTATTATCTGAATAGGTCGAGTTTAATAACTTAAATCTTTTTGATCTTGTACCGGTTGTGGCTCAATCACATGGTCTTAGGAAATCTATGCAATCTGATCACCTCCTCAACATACAACTAAGCTAGTTGTTCCATTGAGTACGATACTTGATTGCCAGAAAATGGGCAGTTTTTGTCAATCTTTCAACAATCACCTAAATAGCTTCATAACCATTAGTTGTTTTGGGTAGTCCTACTATGAAATCCATAGCTATATCTTCCCACTTCCATTCTGGGATTTGAATAGGCTCTGAGAACTCTGTAGATGTCCCTGGAGTTCCGTAACCACATGCATAAGATCAGGTGGGGGTACGGTCTCATCGACTCTATTACTGCGTCTTCCAGCCATGCTTATCTTCATATATTATAATAAGGCTAGTATAAGATTATCATACATATATTCATGCATATTTAAACTAAAAACATTCCTTATCATACACTTATCTTCATATATTATAATAAGGCTAGCATAAGATTAGCATACATATATTCATGCATTTTTAAACTAAAAAGCATTACTTATCATACATAAGCATAAGATTATCATACATATATTCATGCATATTTAAACTAAAGGTTAGCATAAGATTATCCTACATATATTCATGCATATTTAAGCTAAAAGCATTTCATATCATACATGAAAGAAATAGAGTAGGCATAGAATTTCTTACTTGGAGCGGCAGGATTTGGAGCTTCGTGTGTGTGTAGTGGAAAGGCAGATCTGCTCTGATTCCAACCTGTCACGCCCGCCCTTTCCCAGGGGTCCGGAGGGCGGCGCGAGACGCGATCCTACAAACATACATTACACTTCTTACAGCGGAAGACTACATATATCGTACTTCTTACAGCGGAAGACTTTAGACTTATTTTTTTTTTCTTTTAAACATAAACATGCATCGTCATTTCATAGATACTTCTTTTAACATAGAACATGCATCATTATTTCATAGATACTTCGTTCAAATTCATAAACAAAATCATCTTAGGGAAAACATGCATAAATGACATAATAGATCTCCTCCACCATGCCACTACCACACACACTTTGCCCCTCCTGCTGCTCCCTTTAGTTTATCCACCCTTTATCCTTATCTACAGTACAAGGGAACATAAACTATAAGCACATAGGCTTAGTAAGATCCTGTCCTACTCACAAAAACCATACATCAACATTAAGCATAGAGTAGTGACATGATCATATAATACATATAAGCATAACATGTAACCACATATAACATAAGCAAACATAAAATGTAAACATACATAACATGCATAACATGTAAACACATATAACATAAGCAAACATAACATATAAACATACATAACATAAGCAAGCATAACATGTAAACATACATAACATAAGCAAACATAACATGTAGACATACATAACATAAGCAAACATAACATGTACACATACATAACATAAGCAAACATAACATGTAAACATACATAACATAAGCAAACATAACATGTAAACATATATAACATATAACATCATAACATGAGCAGACATAACATAACGGTATATGCAGGATGCTCTTCGAAAACATATATCATAGGTATTTGAACATAACTCTCAACATATTGGGCCCGGCATTGTACCACATCATCATCATCATAGCGCACATCCCTAAATAGACCCGAGGTAGCAAGTCTCGAACCTACTAGGTTACTAGGCCCGATCTTAGTCCATCGACCTAGGGGCCATCATCATAAAATAGAAGCCCATCCTAGGCCCGATCTTAGTCAGTCGGCCAAGGGCATCTGGGAGCCCATCCCGTACTAGGCCCAATCTTAGTCCGTCGACCTAGGGGCAATCATAACATAGAAGCCCATCCTAGGCCCGATCTTAGTCCGTCGGCCTAAGGCAACTTAGGAGCCCATCCCTTTGGACCTTGTTAGGGTTCTGGTACAAGCCATGCAGAAAGTAAAATACATACATGCTTCTTATCATAACATATCATATTTCATTTCATAAACATTTCATATTTCTTATCATGGCATATCATGTTTTTCTTCTTCATATCATAATATACTTCTTCTTCATAACATATCATATGGCTTTCATAACATATTTCTTCTTCATAACATATCATTCACCATAACATATTTCTTCTTCATAACATATCATATTCTTTTCATGCATATCATGTTCCTTCTTTATAAAACATCATCCATTCATACAATTACGAGGTAATAAGCATAACACGATCACAACATCACACACATATAAGCATGGCATAAGGTATAAACATCATGAACAAGTATACATGGAATGACCTAAACTTCATGGAGTTCTATCAAAGTTTTAAACACCAAACAACTTATATATGGTCTAACTAACCACATGTTAGTTCTTTAACACATAAAGCATGGCATGGGAGGGCACTTAGGGTTTTAATTAAACCTTGGCCGAATGGGTTTAAAGGACATGAGGCTCAACCACTTAACTCTAGGTTAACCAACAACATGTTACCTTCATCTAACATCAAAAGTCATCATGAACTCAATCAAACATGACATAGAAACATATTAGGGGTCTTGGCCAAATGGTTCAAAGGCTTAAGGTTCATCCACTTAAATCTAGGTTAACCAAACAACATGTTATCTTCATTTACCATCAAAACATAGCATGAACTTATCTATAGCATGGCATAAAACATGTTATCTCCTTTTAACATCAACCATGGCCTAAACTCATTTAAAACCTAGCATAGAGCATGTTATCTTCATCTAACACCAAAAGTCATTATGAACTCATGCAAAACCTAGCATAGAATACACCTTAGGGGTCTAGATGGACTTGGCCGAATGGTTCAAAGGGCCTAAAGGTTCATCCACTTAAACCTAGGTTAAACAAACAACATGTTATCTTCATTTACCATCAAAACATAGCATGGACTTATCTACAACATAGCATAGAACATATTATCTTCTTCTAACATCAAACATGGCATGAACTCATTTAAAACCTAGCATAGAACATGTTATCTTCATCTAGAATCAAAACTTAGCCTAAGCTCATCTAAACATGGCATAAAAGAACACACATAGGGGTCTAAAGTGGCTTGGCCGAATGGTCCAAGAGGATTAACACAAATACATCAATCGAAAACTACTTGTATGCAGGTGAGGGGGATACTTACCTATAAATCTAAACACACCTATATAATCTGATCAAAATATATTCTTTATCATTTATCAAACATTTAACATGATCGTACTCCCAAAACTCATATAGGAAGCCTTTCAAGACATGCAATCATGCTCTTTGTCCCCAAAACTTATAGGGGAAGCATCTTTGCGATCTTATGTCTTGTTTCAACATGAAATATACTTAAAATACCTAAAAATATAAACAAACATAATCTGGACAGAACATATAAATTTGAATAAAATATGGTGATAGAAGTTAAATGGGTATATTAAAGAGTTACTTATGCTATAGGTGAAAGATAGCATCTTTGTGATCTTAGATCTTGCTTAAAAAGACATATACCTTAATTGTAAATCTGATCACACATACATATCATCTTATCCAAACATATAATCTTCAAAACATAGAAAAATAAGCTATATAAAATAATCGAAGAGCTACTTATACTGCAGGTGAGAGATACTTACATCCTCTCACTATCGTACTAGTATACCGCTAGGGTTTTTTTTAAGTAGATGAAGACCTTCCCTTTAGGAGTGATCCTCTAGCATATACTAAGCCTTTGTATCCCCTTGAAACCCTCTCAAAAACACCAAACAAGGGCATTAGGGTCTCGGTGAAGGAGGAAGGAGGAGGGAACATTTCGGTGGAGTTGTATCTTCTAGCAATACTAAGACTTGTGGGAACTCCTCTTGGAAAACCGCTCTTGAGAATCCCTACACAAGAAACCCTAGAGCTTAGGATGAAAAAGGGAGGAAGGGGAATGAGAAATTCGGCCAAGGATGAGGAAGAAGGAGAATGAAGAAGGAAAGTGGGGTTTTACTTCCTCTCTTCTCTTAATTCTCCTCTTTAATACCTAGGGAATGAACACCCATCATCCTTTCATGGGGGGATGAACTAACTCCTCATCTTCCTTCTCTTAATTATCCTCTTTAATACCTAGGGAATGAACACCCATCATCCTTTCATGGGGGGATGAACCAACTCCTCATCTTCCCATCTTTATTCTTTGTATATCTTATCCATGAATCATCCTATGGTCTTGTACATTCTTTATATATCTTATCCATGAATCATCCTATGGTCTAGTGGTGTCAAGGCTACCTCCCTATTAGGAGGTTCATGGTTCAAATCCTACCTATAACCATCTTTTATTTTATTTTATTTTAAACCTTTTATATCGTTAAAACCCATATAATTACTTAGAATTTTATGGGCGTTACAACATTGATATTTGACATTGATGTCTGATATTGTTTTGGGGAGATTGTTGGTGCAATCGACTCGGGTCATGATTGACCGGACTCGAGTTTGACTCGAGGGGGATTTTGATGGTTGACTAGGGTTGACCATGTCATGGAAAGTCCAAGTCTTGAGTACTTGGCATGTAAAGTCCAAGCATGTATCTTGGCAAGGAAAAGTCCAAGCATGGGTCTTAGCATGGAAAGTCCAACATGGGTTGGCAAGGGAAAGTCCAAGCTTGAGTCTTGTCATTTGAGAAGTCCAAGGGGTTTGATATTGGCGATGTAAAGTCCAAGGGTGAAGTCTTAGAAGCATAAGTCCAACGGTTGGCGGCGTAAAGTCCAAGCGGAGTCTTGGTAGCGTAAGTCCAATGTGCCTTGGCGGTGTAGACACCGTTAGCATGACATAGCCGATGGAAGCACCTGAAGGCTAGCGTATGGATGAACAAGTCATGGATGACTTGTGTAGGGGATCAATTGGACGCTAGAGGGGGGGGGGTGAATAGCGCATTATCGTTCGTTGATGGAATTTGATCGTGATCGCGTCTACAAATAGTGTTAGTGCAGCGGAATAATAATAATAAAAGCAATAACACGAAACACAATCACAAACACAAGATGTTTAATGTGGTTCAGAACCGAATGGTTCCCACTCCACGGATCGAGCTCTAAAGAGCTCTAGCGACGCCAATGCAATCACTAATTGTAGGGATCCCGAGCGATAAACAAAATTCGCAGCGGAATACTTAGGATCCCTCCAGAGATCCAAGCAAAAAAAATATACTCGTTTCAATTATCGATTCTATCCTATAGGAATCGAGATTACCTTCGAGGCGTGCCCTTCGAATTCCAGTCAGCAACACTTGCAGATCTCAGCGTGGTCAGAATGTCCACGCCTCTACGGTGCACACACACACGATCTTGGAGAGAAGAGGTAAGCCCTTTCGGTTGTGCTAGCAACCACTCCAAGGTCTCACTTTTCCACTCGGTCCTTGGCCCTCTTGTGTTGTGAACGAAAAATAAAAATCTGATTTATTTTTCATCGTCCACGTTGAAGAAGAAGAAGCAACCATAATACACCTTAATGAGACATTAAATGCACTTCCTTATTCTCCATGGTAAAAGAAAGGAAGTCAATTAATGCTCATTAAATGTACATTAATGAGTTTTAAATCCCATTTAAACCCCATTTATTAATTCGTGTATTATATTATTAATTCGTGTATTATTCATTTTAACCTTCTTCTCTTGGTTTGACTTGAGTCTAACTCAACATAAACCAATTTGAGTCCAACTCAAATTTAGCCAAGTAATGAGTCTTACTCATTCTAGTTAATCCAATTAACTAATAATTCATTTTAGTCAAACCAAAATGATTTCCTCTCCAAAATAATATGTTCTTTGTGTGTGATCCTATAGGCTCTCATAACGTTGGCAATGTATCCAAAACCATTTTAGATACATAAGCAATGAGCGGCATCTAGCAATACATCATTGCTACCCAAGTGATGAGAATGTCGAGATCCGACAACCTCTTCCGTGACTATTATCATATGGCCAGTGTCATAATCCTTGATATCTCAAATCGATCAATGAGGCATAGACCGTGTCACCCTCTTATCAATCTGTATGTTTCTTGATCCCCAAGTAGACTCACTCAAACAAATGAGCTCAATATATCATATTGACTCATTTGAGCATGACCATGCATTTCGTGGTCCTACTCTATCAAGAGGCCAAAGATATCACTCCCGTCATATGGGAGGGATAGATCCCATCTACATCACTCACATCCTCTCGCATAATTGCTACATACTCAGTGATCGCCGTTATAGTCACCCAATTACAGTGTGATGTTAGACGATACCAAAGTACATAACTCCTTATGTAGGGAACCGTAGTGACTTCAGGTCTAAGGACTATTCATACCAATAGTCACATGAGAAAGTATATGACACTCATATAACGATCCATGATACTTTCTCATGGTGGGTCAATTCAGTATATATAGTCTCCAATATATATACCCATGTATCAATGTGATATCACATATCCATGACTTGTGAGATCAAGTCATCCATTGACCTACATGCTAGTCTCAATGTATCAATATAGCCCTTGTCTATTAATATAATACTCGACTAGGAATATTTAAGAATAGTGTTCTCTACAACTTCTCATAATCAATTCTACCAATTGATATACTGTAGATAACAACTTACTATTCATGGGCATTATTATATTTATTTAGCTGGCACACGCATAAAGAAATATAATAATCAATCTTTGCCTTTATTAATGCAAGAACATAATACAAAAGTTTTCCTCACCAATCATCTCATAATTGACACTACGGGCTCATACTAACACTAATCACAAATACTCCTTCTCGACACAAGTCGGAGGCAGAGAAACCTCTTACAAACTATTCTTACAACAATAAGAAATAGATACAAGCAATTACAACAATAAAATACAATGCAAGTAAAGAAAACTACTTTACAATTGCTCTTTGAATGCTTGATCACTTGGTTGCTTGAAATCAACTTGGAGACCCTAATTTGCAACTGCAAATCACCCCAAAAGCCCTCAAGAAACCATCCCTTTTTCCTCCTTCACAAGCTCCTTATAAAGCTTCAACCTGTGCTGAAAAAAGTCGATCAGTCGACTGGTCGAGACCATCAGTCGACTGCTGCCACTGTTGTCGTGAGACAACGGCTAGATCCATGCTAGATAAGTCCAACGGATCCATCATCAGTCGACTGATTATGACCATCACTCGACTGATCAAGCCTCCACTCGACTGATCGCCGCAACAGTCGAGTGAGACCCCATTCTGTGGCTGAAACACCGATCATCAGTCGACTGCTCGTCCATCAGTCGATTGCCCATCTCTGGCAGTCGACTGCTGGCCACTTCCCGCAGTCAAACCATAGTTGACTCAGGCTAGTCGACTGCCACATGGCACCAGTCGACTGGCACACCTCAAACATGAGGTTTTAGCCCAAGTATGGTTCCCCCATACTTGCTAGACCACCCTTAGCCTAGACCTAAGCCTTTTAGCCACCTCCATCAGCCTCACACCTCTCGGATCCCTTCAAGTCATCCATGACTTGTTCATCCATCGCGCTAGCTTTCAGGTGCTTCCATCGACTATGTCATTCTAGCGATGTCTACACCGCCAAGGCACATTGGACTTATGCCGCCAAGACTCCGCTTGGACTTTATGCCGCCAACTATTGGACTTATGCTGCCAAGACTTCACCCTTGGACTTTACGTCGCCAATATCAAACCCCTTGGACTTCTCAAATTCCAAGACTCAAGCTTGGACTTTCCCTCGCCAACCCATGTTGGATTTTCCATGCCAAGACCCATGCTTGGACTTTTCATGCCAAGTACCCATGACTTGGACTTTACCTTGCCAAGACCCATGCTTGGACTTTACATTGCCAAGACCCATGCTTGGCCTTTCCCAAATGCCAAGTGTCCCACTTGGACTTTCCAAGCCAAGTACCCAAGACTTGGACTTTCCCATGACAATTATATTGCCATATGTTTTTGTCTAACATCAAAACATCTCTCGAGCCAAGCTCGAGTCCTGGTCAATCGTGACCTGGACCGATTGCACCAACAATCTCTCCCTTTTTTATGTTTAACAAAAACCAAACAAACCATTTGAGTTAGACCATCTAACTCAAAAACTCCTGACCAATTATCCCAAATTTGTAATCTTATCTTTCTCCCCCTTTTTGACATACATCAAAAAGGTTATCTCTCCAAGGAGGTCAATGTCTCATGTCCCAATGAGATCTTACAATCTCCCCCTTGATCCAAAAATACCTAGGATGTCTATCATCTTCCTAGTGATAAGTCCCATATCACTCAAGAGAGACAATCCTATCCACTCTCCCAATTTCCAAATTGGGTTTCTCAAAATCCCATCAATTTTCCCAATTGATGTCCTTCTCCCAATAACTTCTCCCCTTTAAGAAGAGAAAAACACATCCATCATCCCATGATGGATACCTCCCCCTAAAGGCTTGCTCCCCCTTGACCATTGCACCAACAATGTCCTTGGGAAGTCCCTAAGCCAATAGGAACTCTTAACCATCAAAATTAAGGTTCTAAGTTCAAACATGAACTCTTTCACCCTTAAATTTGATACTTTGACCTAACACCTCTCAAAATCCATATCCAATGGATTTTCACCCTTTATAATGCTTCCCAAAGCATATCCTAGGGTTAGGAGTGGTTAGGGACCTTAACTGCAGCTGAACACGGGCTAAACAAACCTTGTTTTCCCGAAATCAGCATTGGCAGTCGACTCCATCGATACTACGATCGCCACTCACATCACGTGATCGCCACTAGACAATCGATCGATAACTCAAAATTTCCGAATTTTAGTTATTAGAGTCGAATTTTAGAAAATCATAAGTAATTCTACGTATATCAAAAAATCATGAAATTTGATACGTATATTACTTATAGTCAATACAATGGGTGAAAAATAATAGAAAAATATTTTACCCATGAAATACTGAAATTGATACAAAATTCAAAAATGAAGAAAACTTCTAAGTTTTGACTCACTTTGTATCAATCTCATTAATGGTGATTGCTATCAAAAGATAGACTTCACCAAGGTTTTTCGAAATGATTTTAAAATGTTTTCAAAACCTTGTTTTGGATCATATTCCTTGGGCTCAATGTACATGACTTGTACACAAGCTTTCCCAATGATCCACCACTCATATAAGATGAGTTTGAGTTCATCTAGATGCAAAAACTATGCACCTTGAACTCAACTCATATCCTAACATCTCACATGTATCTAGGGTGTATAGCATACACATACATGTCAATTTAATGTGAGATGTGAGTTTTGGTTCATTTAATCTGGCGTTTCATGTATTTTCTAAGGCAACCCTACTTGATTCCCTTATAAATAGGACTCCAAGTCATGTCATTGTCCTTAAATCAATTTTAATCAAATGCATGAATGATTATGGCATTAGTGATGATATAAATAAGCATATGCTCATAATCATGATGTCATGGAATAATATGAAATCTAAAAACACATGACATCTAATCCTTAATCCTAAACATGATCATGACATATTAAATAATTTAAAAATAGATATGATGTCATGGCATGTCATATGGCAATCAAGGCATGGCCAATAAAAAGTATAGGTATAATGATACCTAAATTTTAATATTAGTTGTCATTTGATATGATTAAATTTATTTTGCCATATTACTACTTTTCTCCGTAGTGTGCCAAAAACCCAAAATGACACACTATGACCTCTAAACCTAAATTGTGTCAATTTGATCATTTTATCAAACTTCTCAAATAATATTGGCACATCCTAAAATCTCTTTAGGATTAAAGCTCAAATGTATTTCCAAGGTAACCATAACCTTGAAAATAACCTAAAGTGCCACCTTTATCATGGTCGAGTTAACTACCCACCCAATCAAGGTTGACACATCCTAAACCCATCTAGTGTGAATCAATCACGCTCTTAGGAACCCAAAACCTATTTGATCTCCTAGGGTTAACTAGGTATTCCTTAGGGATAACCTCACTAGATACCTTCCTAATGACCCTTCTAGGCTTGTTAGCCTTAGTCATTGTGGTCTTTCCTAGGTTGACTTTAGGGGTAACTCCCCTTGCAACCTTCTTAGTGGCCACCCTAGGTTTCCTAGAAACCCTAGCCACTAGGCACTTACCATGGTTACTCTTAGGGATAACTTCCCTAGTAACCTTGATCTCCCTAGACCTAGTTAGTGTTCCATAATCTAATGGAACACTATGATAAGCCACCTTAGGCTTAGGTTTGTGACCCAAACCTTTCTTGCCCTTGGTTGACTTTTGTCTTTTAGGTCCTAAGTGTTGACTTTGCGATTTTGATCCTTGACTTTGACCATTAGACCCTTGAAATTAATTTTGTATCTTATTTAGGGACTTTTCTAATTTCTCAAGGCCTTGATCTCAAGGCTTGGTTTTCTAATTCTAATTGCCCAATTTTAGAATTTTGATTTAATCCTTGGGCATGGGACTTCCTAGGCATATGCCTAGTCCATTTAGGGTTAAAACCTAGGTGTTCTCCTATTTTAATAATAGACTCCCTAGGTAAAACTTTTCTAAAAACATTAGTCCCAAATTTCTCCTTCTTTGAAATATTAACATTTTTGGCACCTAAACAAATATATTTGTTATTCCTAGCATGCTCTTTATGATAAATAGCAAGATTACTAAAATTAGTTCTAGCATGCTTTTGCCTATAATTGAAAGAAAGAGAATTATTTAAATATACCTTAGGGTTTGCCTTAGAGGCCCCCCCTACTTGTGTAGCTCCTTCTTGCCCCTTCTTCTTCCCCATAGAGCATTGACTCCGGTAGTGTCCCGGTAGTCGGCATTTGAAGCAAATAATGTGCTCCTTGCTTTTGATGGTTGGGAAATCGACATCCTTGACTTTTGGTGCCGGAGGAGCTTTCTTTACCTTCTTTGGGCATTTGCTCTTATAGTGCTCGGCTTCCCTACACTCAAAGAATATAATATTCATTTTATTATTAATTGACATGCTTGAGTTACCTAGGGTGGTGATGAGGTTCTCTTGAGCTTGATCTTCCTCTCTACCGGATGTAGATGGTTCTTCTTGTTGCTCCAGTGTTGAGGATGCTCTAATCTCCTCCCCCTCAATCCTAGAGGTGGAGGTTTCCTCTTCTTCCACCAATCTGGAAGTTGATTCCTTCTCAACTTCTGAGTCCTCACTCGCTTGTGAAGATGATGATGATTCTTCCTCGACTTCTTCCTCTTCTTGAGCCGATGAAGATTCTTCTTCTTCTACTTGTGTCAAGTTAGGCTTCTCATGGAACTTAGCCAATTTGTCCCATAGCTCCTTGGCATCAAGATATTCACCTAGCCTAGACAAAACATCATTAGGTATCAAATCTTCTAAAAGTTTTGTTACCTTGGCTTCGGTTTTGAATTTTTGTCGTTGCTCTTGGGTCCATTTCTTCAACTTGAGGACTTGTCCCTTCTTATCCCTAGGAGGTTCAAAGCCTTCTACGAGGATGAACCAATCCTCTATGTCCATCATCAAGAATGTCTCCATTCTTGATCTCCACGCCGAAAAGTCTTCTCGATCATATGGTGGTGGAGTATTGATATCCCATCCAAGCTTGTCTTGGAACTCCATCTTCACCCTCTTGGAGGGGGTTTTGCCCCGAGAAGCTCTCACTTGCCAATTGAATGGTTTAGCTTTCGAGTCCGTGAGGGGAAACTTCACTTCCCACTTCACCTCGGTAGCTTGTTCATGGTGATCCCATCGATGTCCCCGGATTAAAAAAAAATTAATCCTAGACAAAAGGGATTGCCAAAGAAAACAAGTCATTGTCGTGCTATTCATTTAGAGAGGTCACTTGAACAAACTAGTTGTTCAAGCGACCATCATCTATTCTACAAGTAGCCGCGGAATAGACGATGTCGGGATCACCGATTTTTGTGTTTATGCTCGGGATCCAAGTATTATTTAGCCATATACAGATTTATATCATCCTCACAAATGAAAAACAAATACAAACATGTAACATATAAAATTAGAGAATCGCTATACCTCTCGATCTTCTAATGTATGTCCTTCCTCCTTTCGGACGTCGTGTGGGCGACGCTCTACCAAAAGTCGAAGCTCCTAGATCGTAAATCTTCCTTCCTTACTCTTCCAAAGCAAGAAGAAGAATAGAAACAAGGCTCATCTCCTTCCTATAGCCAACCAACAAACAAAAAAAGAAATGCTTGCCGCCGACCAACAAGGAGAAGGAGATAATGGTGGAAACCGGCCAAGACACCAAGGGAAAGCTCTATATCTTGTTTCCACCACCTAAGGAGAAGGAGAAGGAGTCTTTGGATGCCGCCCAAGGGCTGGGATAGGGCTGTGGGCGCCGGCCACCAAAGGATGAAGAAGAAAGAAACCTTCCTTATTTGGTGCCACCCAAGCCTCCTAAACCCTAAGCCTCCAAACCCTAATCCGAGCTCTCCTTATGGCCGGCCATGGAAGTGGGGAAGAATATTAGGATGAGCTAAAGCCAAGGTAGAGGGAAGATGGAGGAACTGACCACACCTTAGGAAGAAGAAGAAGAAAAACTCCTCCCAATGTTGCCGCCCACCCATGACTCCCAAAACCCTAGCCACCAAACCCAATCCTAAACCAACTAGGATTCCCAGCCTCCAAAGGAAGCAAACCCTAATCCCCTTAAGCCATGATCTTAGATGAAAGGGAGAATGTTGGACGCCAGCCAAAACCAAGGAGAGTAGAGGGAAGAAAGGTGTCGGCCACCATAAGAAAGAAGAAGAAGAAGAAGCATCTTTCCTTAATTGTGGCCACCCAAAATCCTAAATCTCCAAAGCCCTTGCCGCCCAACCTAAGCCCCCTTTTTTCTTCCATGTCTTGCCGCCCACCCTTAAGCCAATATTTATAGAGTTAGGCTTAAGGCTTGATTTAATCTCTTCCATTGGTTCTAGGGATTTGATCTCAACCATCGGATCTAGAGATTTAATCTCAACCGTTGGATCTAGAGATTTAATCTCCACCTTTGGATCTAGAGTTTTGTTTCTATCCTTTGGATCTAAGCTTCATGAGGTGTTAATAGGCTACATTAGGGACCATGAGGAGGAGTTGGATCTTGGCCACCCATGGATCAAGCCCACATAAAGTCCAATCGACTAATGATGATCCAATCCACTAAAGGATCATCATTGATCTACCTCACCAACCCCCATATGATAATATGGGCTCCATATATTATTTGTACATTTTCTCCACGTGTTTAAGATCTCGAATGTCCATTGATTAATTAATTTACTGACCATTAATTAATCAACATCTAACTCCTTGAGTAGTACCACTCAACCTTTTCATCATGTCGGACCAAGTCCACCTACAGGGTTTACATGATGAACCTTATGAGCTCCTCAAGGGGACATCATCATCCTAATATATAGGACACGATTTCCTCCTATAATCAACGACACACCATATAAATAATATCATCTCCCAACTTACCGAGCCTATCGATTTAATTTATAAATCTTGCCCATTGGTAAATCAAAGAGATGAGTACTAAGTATATGTGCCCATTATTATATCGGGATTAAGAGCATGTACTAAATAATATATGAGGTCCGATTCAATTATGTAGTCAGCAATAAATCGAATCACCTCTAAGTCAGTCCTTCTCAATACACACAAAGTGCACTAATGTGATTCTATGGTCAAGACAAACCAATACCAAATCACACTACAACCATTCTGATGGTTTGTCCAAAGTCATCTCGGTTGTGAGCCTTTACTTATACTTTTCAAGGGGTCGATAACATGATCTCCTGTGTGACACCACACACCATGTTATCTACAATGTAAAGTATTAGACAATATTGCATAACCATAAAAATATGCAAACAATGATCATGTGATTCTTATTTCAAAAATAAAGATGTTCATAGAAAAGATAGACTTTTCAGTATACTTCCCAACACCTCTAGTGTGCTCCCTTAGTTGTTAAACCTTAAAGAGTGGCCTCGCTATGATACCACTTGTAGGGGATCGATTGGACGCTAGAGAAGGGGTGAATAGCGCATTATCGTTCGTTGATGGAATTTGATCATGATCGCGTCTACAAATCGTGTTAGCACAGCGGAATAATAATAATAAAAGCAATAACACGAAACACAATCACAAACACAAGATGTTTAACATGGTTCCGAACTGAATGGTTCCTACTCCACAGATCGAGCTCTAAAGAGTTCTAGCGACGCCAATGCAATAACTAATCACAAATACTCCTTCTCGACATAAGTCGGAGGCGGAGAAACCTCTTACAAACTATTCTTACAACAATAAGAAATAGATACAAGCAATTACAACAATAAAATACAATGCAAGTAAATAAAACTACTTTACAATTGCTCTTTGAATGCTTGATCACTTGGTTGCTTGAAATCAACTTGGAGACCCTAATTTGCAACAGCAAATCGCCCCAAAAGCCCTCAAGAAACCATCCCTTTTTCCTCCTTCACGAGCTCCTTATAAAGCTTCAACCTGTGCTGGAAAAAGTCGATCAATTGACTGGTCGGGACCATCAGTCGACTACTGCCACTGTTGTCGTGAGACAACGACTAGATCCATGCTGGATAAGTCCAACGGATCCATCATCAGTCGACTGATTATGACCATCAGTCGACTGATCAAGCCTCCACTCGACTGCTGACCGCAACAATTGAGTGAGATCCCATTCTGTGGCTGAAACACTAAGCATCAGTCAACTGCTCGTCCATCAGTCGACTGCCCATCTCTGGTAGTCGACTGCTAGGCCACTTCCCATAGTCAAACACTAGTTGACTCATGCCAGTCGACTGCCACATGGCACCAGTCGACTGGCACACCTCAAACATGAGGTTTTAGCCCAAGTATGGTTCCCCTATACTTGCTAGACCACCCTTAGCCTAGACCTAAGTCTTCTAGCTACCTCCATCAACCTTACGCCTCTCGGATCCCTCCAAGTCATCCATAACTTGTTCATCCATCGCGTTAGCCTTCAGGTGCTTCCATCGGCTATGTCATGCTAACGGTGTCTACACCGCCAAGGCACATTGGACTTATGCCGCCAAGACTCCGCTTGGACTTTACGCTGCCAACCATTGGACTTATGCTGCCAAGACTTCACCCTTGGACTTTATGCCGCCAATATCAAACCCCTTGGACTTCTCAAATGCCAAGACTCAAGCTTGGACTTTCCCTTGCCAACCCATGTTGGATTTTCCATGCCAAGACCCATGCTTGGACTTTTCATGCCAAGTACCCATGACTTGGACTTTACCTTGCCAAGACCCATGCTTGGACTTTACATTGCCAAGAACCATGCTTGGGCTTTCCCAAATGCCAAGTGTCCCACTTGGACTTTCCATGCCAAGTACCCAAGACTTGGACTTTCTCATGACAATTACATTGTCATATGTTTTTGTCTAACATCAAAACATCTCTCGAGCCAAGCTCGAGTCTTGGTCAATCATGACCTGGGCCGATTACACCAACAACTTGGAGGGATCCGATAGGCGCGAGGCTAACGGAGGTGGCTAAAAGGCTTAGGTCTAGGCTACGAGTGGTCTAGCAAGTATGGGGGCACCATACTTGGGTTAAATCTTATGTTTGAGGTTAAAACCTCGTGTTTGAGGTGTATCAGTCGACTGGTGCCATGTGGCAGTCGACTAGCGTGAGTCAACTAGGGTTTGACTACAAGAATTGGCCCAGCAGTTGATTGCCAGACTTTGACAGTCGACTGATTGCTCGAGCAGTGGACTGATACACACACGACGTGGGATCGAGTGTTAAGTGTGTAGGCTTAACTGTTGAGTTTCCGAGCACCGACGTGGGCATGTGTTCTAACATGTTTCACAAATATGCACAACGGAAGCAAATAAAAATGAGTAATAAACTATTTTATTACATTACACACACCACATGCATGTAGGATACAACAGTGTAGACATAATTGTAATTTTAAATTTTGCAATAAAGAATGTTGGTGCAGGGGCACTAGATAATCGAACCTGTGTTTTGATTATGGCAAAGACACAAAGTTAAGTTTATATCGTTATCTCACGAGCTATCGAGTGTACAGAAAAGTATTAAAGCTGGAGCTGAAGGCTAGCGACACCCGGAGGAAGCCGTGGTGGTCGGGTGACACTCGAGTGACTTCGGAGGGAGCCGAAGGAATCGAGTGGAAGGCCAGAAGCAAGAGCTACTATCGAGGTAAGCTCGTGTGAGTGAGAGATTGTAAGGTCGTGTCCTCTTTACGGGGATGACCGTAGGCGACGATCCGACTAAGACTTCCTGTGGAAGGTCTAGGTCGAGATCGGACGGTTAGAAACCGTCGTATTTATCATTTTCCGAGCTAACCTCTTGCGAGGAAGTGGCCGGTGCTGATCATTCCGGACATGGAGCGATCGTGATGCCCATCGATCCGATGGGAGGCATCGATCGGTCGATGGCGGCGATTGACTTTGCGCTAGGTCAAAATGGATAACGCTTGACGCCGGCCATACGCGATAAAAATTTGGAAAATTCATGATCCGTTCCAAAGAAATAGGAGACAAATTCAGAGGCTAAAGTCTATAAAAGGAGGGGAGGATTCATCTCCAAAGAACATCAAGTTTATTCATCAAGTGCTCCTACAACGCCAACGCTCCAACACCGTCATAACGCCGACGCGACGACAAGTTCCGATCTTCTTCGTCGGCAGCAGTAGCAAGTAACATATTTTGATATTGTATTCTTTATTTTTATTCGTAACGAGGTGAGGTAGGCTTGTTGCCTCATCCTCATAATTTCGGTTTTGTGATCGTTGTCTCCTACCTCCAACGAGGAGGAGACGTTATAGTGATTTGCCCTCCGTACGCGGTCTAGGACCGATAGGGCCTTGGAGTAGCAACTGCTGGGTTGTGAACCAAGTAAAATAAACGTGTCATTTTATTTTCCGCTGCTTACTCGCTTACTCGTGCCTTAACGAACGATTACGAATGAAAGATTTTCGATCGCTATTCACCCCCCCCTCTAGCGACGCTTCTCGATCCAACAAAGAAAACTACTCTAGGTATACTTGACAAATTATGTGAAGCGGAAATGACATCAACCTTAGCGACCTTCGCAAATTTCGCCTCTATCCGTATCCACATCGAGTACCATCGGGATAGCTTCAACAAGCTATGAGCCCCATCTTTACACAAGATACTAGTCTCATGTCGAAGATGTTGTGATCCGAGAGACGATCACAATTCAAATTGTATTTGAATTCAAACGAGTTTCACAAACTCATTTCTCGAAAGAGGTTTTTGTCAACCAATTGACGAAGCTTTGATCCTCCACCAATGAGGATTGTCGTGTTGAAATGTATACTGAAAGCCTAGCTCTTTTTGTATGAACATTTTATTTTGAAATAAGAATCACATGATCATTGTTTGCACTTTATATATTTATTATATGTGTGCATATTGTCTAATATTTTACATTGTAGATAACATGGTGCTTGGTGTGGCATAGAAGATCATGTTATCAGTTCCTTGTAAAATATAAGTAGAGGCTCACAACCAAGATGGTTTTGGACAAACCATTGGCATGGTTGTAGTGTAGCTTGGTATTGTTTTGTCTTGAACATAGAGTTACACTGGTACACTTAGGTGTATTGAGCAGGACCGACATAGAGGTGATTCAATTTAGTACTGACTACATAATTGAATCGGACCTCGGATATTATGTTGTACATGCTCTTAATCTCGATATAATAACGGGCACATGTACTTAGTATTTATTTCTTTGATTTACCAGTGGGTGAGATTTAGATGGATTAAATCAATATACCCGGTAAGTTGGGAAATAATATTATTTACATGGTGTGTCGTTGATTATAGGAGGAAACCGTGTCCTATATATTAGGTTGATGATGTCCCCTTGAGGAGCTCATAAAGTTCATCATGTAAACCCAGCTGGTTGACTTAGTCAACGTGATGATAAGGTTGAGTGGTACTACTCGAGGAATTAGATGTTAATTAATTGATGGTCAGTAAATCAATTAATTGACGGACATTCGATATCTTAAACACGGGGAGATTAATGTACGAATAATATATGGAGCCCATATTAATTTATGGGGGTTGGTGAGGTAGTTCAATGATGATCCTCTAGTGGAATGGAACATCATTGATGGATCAAGTTAGTGTGGTTCCGATCCATCGGGTGGCCAAGACCCAACTCCTCCTTATGGTCCCTATCGTAGCCTAATATAATCCTTGTGAAGTCTAGATCCAAGAATATAAAACAAAACCTAGAACCAACGGTTGGGATTAAATCCCTAAGATCCGATGGTTAGGATGAAACCCTAGAACCAACGGTTGGGATTAAATCCCTAAGATCCGATGGTTAGGATGAAACCCTAGAATCGACGGTTAGGATTAAATCCCTAGATCCGACGGTTGGGATAAAACCCTAGATCCGACGGTTGGGATGAAACCCTAGATCCGACGGTTGGGATGAAATCCTAGATCCGACGGTTGGGATGAAACCCTAGATCCGACGGTTGGGATAAAACCCTAGATCCGACGGTGGAGATTAAATCCCTAGAACCGACGGTGGAGATTAAAGGAGGCTTAAGCCCAATTCTATAAATAGGGGGCTTAGGCTTGGGCGGCAATAATTGATTTCGAATTGGAGTTAGGGTTTTGGGCGGCTAGGGTTTTTGGGCGGCTAGGGTTTGAAGCAAAGTGGGCGGCAACCTTCATCCTTCTTGTTGATTGCCGGCGCCCATCTCCTTTGATCATTCCTTGGCCGGCGCCCATCCTAGAGGCCTCTCCCTTCTTCCTTGGCCGGCGGTTCTCCTCCCATTGGTGGCCGGTTCTCATCCGCCTCCCTATTCTCCAAGGTGGCCGGTGGTTCTCCTTCATTTGGTGGCCGGCGCATCATCCATTTGATCCTTGGCCGGCGGTTGCACCAAATTTCCTAATTTGGTGGCCGACTCTAGAAAGGATAGGTATTTGTAAGTTCTTCTCTTTGTTCGCAGCGGACAAGGTAGAGAAGAAAGCGATCTAGAAGGCTTCTACTCGTGGAGGATCTTTGTCCACACGTCGTCCACGAGAAGGATAGGACATACGGTAGAAGATCGTGAGGTATAAAGTTATTTTAACTTTATTTACAGATCTGAGCTTGTTCTTTTATGTTTTGATTATGCATGTGTAAATTAATAAATATATTGTATAATCATTGACCCCGAAGACAAACACAAAAACCGGCGATCCGTCCGTCGTCTCTTCCGCGGCTAACCAACTAGAAGAGTTGTGTTGCTTGAACAACTAGTTTGTTCAAGCGACCACTCAAGTTGTTAGCACGATGACGAAATGGTTGTGCTAAGGAAGCTCATCCCATCCGGATTAATTCTTTCATTCGTGAAAATTTTAATCTGGGGGCATGGGAGCCAATGAGCCTCCGAAGCAACTCCCTGCAAATGGTATCAGAGCCACGGTTTCCGGTTTTGTGTGTTTAGGATTCGGTTAATTTTTTTTTATGCATTTTTCATATATTATATGTGCCGGATAATAATAGGATATGCGTAGTTTAACTCTTTGGTTGCAGGCGTAAGATCCAAATATTATGGCCATGTGTGTGTATGTGAATGGATGTGTGTAAAAATTTATTATTTGAATCCTCGGGGTTGACGAGGCTAGATTAGTATTTAATTTTTGTAATTAAATACGGCATTGTTTAGGCGCTCATTTTAGTTTACTTTCGATCTAGATTATTTGTACACTCCTTCGTGGAGTATAGGATCGATGGATGTAAATTAAAATAGTTTTATCTCGGCTCGGATCTCTTTGGTGACTTGCGCACGGGAAAAGATGGAGCGGACGAGGTGGCGACACGACGGGATGCATATTGGAGGACAATGCCATAATAGTTGGAAAAATTCTATTTTTTCCATATTTATTGCTTATTTGTTTTATATGCATGTTGTGTATGATTTAAAATTCCTCATTTGCAATTTACTAAGTGGGAGAGGGACATTTTAATTAATTCCCGCGGCCTCCATTACAATTTGACGTGTGATGCAACAAACTTGTGTGTCGACTCTGAGTGCCTTCCTCCCTGAGGACGGGTTTGTTTGCGGATCACTAGGTCAAATAATGGTTATAGGAAATTATCTAGGAGCATGTGTACTTCCACAGAGGTAAGGCACATAATCCAAAATAATTCCCTTAGTATCGTGTAATGGTGCACACTTAGATGCAAATAAAAGTATCCTCCCCATAGGAGTCACTGCTTTTATTTGTAGGGCCAAAGAGGAACCAACTATTAATTTTATTTGTCAAAAAGTAAGGTTGACAAGATAATAAAATTAATGGGTAAAACCTCCTCTTACAAATGTAGAATTCGTATACGTCCACACAGAGTGGCATACGAAATTCTCGGTGTTTTGAGGTGTTGGTTGATTTCGGAATTTTATTGTTTTGAGGAATCAATAATATTTGAAATCTAATATTTTGATCATTGTGATTTTTAGGATTTTCAAATGGCTTTCAACCCACTTGCTGTGATTTTAAAAGAAAATAAACTTACTGGTCCAAACTACATTGATTGGAAAAGAAACCTGGATATTGTCTTAACTGCGGAGGAGTACAAATTTGTACTCTTCGAGGTCTGTCCTCCTAAGCCCACCGATGACTCTGATGAAAAGGAGAAAGAACGTTATAAGAAATGGGTCAAGGAAGATGAGATGGCGCGGTGTTACATTTTGGCATCTATGTCAAATGTGCTGCAACATCAGCATCAGGCCATAGCCACAGCTTATGACATGATGTTCAATCTCAAGGAACTTTTCGGACATCAGAGTAGGGCGGCTAGGCAGGAGGCAATGAGAAACTTGATGATGACCTCCATGATCGAGGGAACACCCGTTAGGGATCATGTTCTCAAGATGATGGCTCATCTTAATGAGATGGAAGTCCTAGGAGCTGAGATCGATGAGGAAACCCAGGTCGATATCATTCTCCGCCGCCTAGGAGTTTTGAGCAGCTCCGACCAACTACAACATGAACAAGAGGTTGTATTCATGGCGGAGCTTCATGTAACTCCAGCGCAGAGGGCTTTTTCACAGTGCTCGCAAGCCATGGTCGCTGTAAGGTTTCTTCCTCTAAACCAAAGGTAAGAAGAAGAAGAAGCAAGGTGGAGCAAGAAAGTGGCAATGGGACCTCGTGAGTGAAGAAGCCAAAGGCAAGTGCTTCACTTGCAAGATCGACATTGAAGGCGGACTGTCCTCGCCGAAAGAACAAAGGTATATCTTCTTGTTTAGTTGTTGAAACATGTTTAGCGGTGTTATCTACAGCCTGGTGTGTAGATACAGAGCCACTGATCATGTCTGCACTTTGTAGGAGTTCCAGGAAACCCGACGACTAGCTGAGGGAGAGATTACCGTCTTCATGGGCAATGCTTCAAAGGTGGCGGCTATTGCAGTGGGAGACGTTTATTTATCTTTTGATAGGAATAAAGTTTTGGTTTTGAGAAATTGTCTTTATGTACCTACTTTTAGAAAGAATTTAATTTCAGTTTCTAAATTGTTTATGGATGGATATTCTGTTTCTTTTAATGACAAAGTGGTTATAAAAAGGAATAGGGAGATTATCTGTTCTGGTACATTGGTTGGCAATTTATATACTCTTGAACCAAAAACTCCCACGATGCATATAGAAATCAATAACTCATCTTCTAAGTCTAATAAGAGAAAAGAACCTTCGCAAATGAACCAAACATATCTTTGGCATCTAAGGCTTGGTCATATTAACCTAAGAAGAATTCAAAGGTTGATAGCTGATGGACCTTTGGGTTCATTAGTGGTGGAGGATCTCCCAACCTGCGAATCTTGCTTGGAAGGTAAAATGACCAAGAGGCCTTTTAAGGCCAAGGGGTATAGAGCCAAAGATGTACTAGAATTGGTTCATTCTGATTTGTGCGGTCCTATGTCTATCCAGGCAAGAGGTGGCTTTGAATACTTCATCTCTTTTATAGACGATTATTCAAAGTATGGATACATTTACTTGATGCGCCGCAAGTCTGAATGCTTTGACAGGTTCAAAGAATTCAAGGCTGATGTGGAGAACCGTCAAGGTAAAAGTATCAAGACATTACGATCTGATCGTGGTGGCGAGTACCTCTTGGGAGAGTTTAGGAATTACTTATCGAGGCTAGATTCAATCCCAATTGTTCGCACTGCACACCCTAGAATGGTGTAGCGGAGCGAAGGAATAGGACTCTTATGGAGATGGTCGATCGATGATGAGTTATTCCGAGTTACCCGATTCGCCTCGGGTATGCACCGGATACGAATGTACACTCCGAACTTGGTTCCATCTAAATCGCACCTTCTACCCCCAGAGAATTGTGGATCGTAAAGCCTAGTCTGAGACATATTCGGATATGGGGAGTCCAAAGACACGCACATGTCAAGGGAGATCGTAAGTTGGAACCTCGCATGTGTGCATGTTGTTGGCTACCCTAAGGGAACGAAAGGTGGTTTGTTTTTTATAATCCTAGAGATCGAGGGGTGATCGTTAGCAGTAACGCCGATTTCTAGAGGAGGATTATGTAATGAACCACAAGCCCAAGAGTAGGATTGTTCTCGAGGAGTTGACAGGGAAGTCCCGACTTCAAGACCACCGCACAAGAGGAGACACCACAAGTCACCGCACCGCTGTCACGTCACAGAGCATACACAGAGGCACCTCGTCAGAGTGGAGGGTTGTTAGACAACCCGATAGATTCATGTTTTGGGAGAGTCTTCTGACTTAGTCCTCGTGAACATGAACCCGATCCTCGACATATGACGAGGCAATCCAAGATAGAGATGCGTATCTTGGCAAAGAGCGATGAATTCAGATAGAATCTATGGATTCTAATCAGTCCGGGAGCTAGTAGAGCCACCCGATGGTGTAAAACCATTGGATGCAAGTGGATCTACAAGAGAAAGAGAGGAGTAGACGGAAGGTTGAGACCTTCAAAGCTAGGCTTGTTAAAGGGTATACTCGTAAAGAGGGTATCGATTATGAGGAGACCTTTCACGTAGCTATGCTTAAGTCTATCCGATTCTCTTATCTATAGCTCATATGGATTATGAGATTTGGCAGATGGATGTCAAGACAGCTTTCCTTAACGGAAGTCTTGAGGAGAACATCTATATGCGGCAACCAAAGGGATTCATTGCTAAAGGCAAAGAGCATCTTGTATGTAAGCTTAATCGGTCCATTTATGGATTGAAGCAAGCTTCTAGATCTTGGAACATCCGCTTTGATGAGGTAATCCAGTCATATGGATTTATTCAAAGTCCAGATGAGCCTTGTGTATACAAGAGATGTGACGGAAACGTAGTGGTGTTTTTTGTACTATACGTAGATGACATTTTGTTAGTTGGCAACAATATCAAAGTGTTATCGACGTAAGGGTATGGTTGTCCAAACAGCTTGATATGAAGGACTTGGGAGAAGTGGGACACATCCTTGGGATCAAAGTTATAAGGGATCGCAAGAAAAGGATGTTGTGCACTTGGGAGAAGTGGGACACATCCTTGGGATCAAAGTTATAAGGGATCGCAAGAAAAGGATGTTGTGCTTGTCTCAAGCTTCATACATTGACACTATCCTTGCTCGTTTTAGCATGCAGAACTCCAAGAAAGGTTTTCTACCTTTTAGGCATGGAGTTCCTTTATCTAAAGAGATGTGTCCCAAAACATCAAAGGAGATAGAGGACATGAAGGCGGTTCCTTATGCTTTGGTAGTAGGAAGCCTCATGTATGCTATGCTGTGTACGAGACCGGATATCTGCTTTGCCATGGGCATGGTTAGCAGATATCAGAGTAATCCTGGACAGGGACATTGGACTGCGGTAAAGCATATATTGAAGTACCTGAGAAGGACTAGGGATTATATGCCGTTTATCGCAGATCAATTAGTCCTCGTGGGGTTACAGGATTCGATTTCCAATCGATAGGGACAAGAGTAAGTCTACCTCGGGGTTTGTGTTTACTTGGAGGTGGAGCCATAGTATGGAGGAGTGTCAAGCAGAAATGCGTGGCGGACTCTACCATGGAAGCTGAGTATGTGGCAGCCTCTGAGGCAGCCAAGGAAGCTGTATGGCTCAGGAACTTCTTGATGGACTTGGATGTCATTCCTGGTTTGCCCAGAACTATCACAATTTATTGTGATAACAGTGCAGCTTGCAAACTCAAGGAACCACGAGCCCATAAGGCGAGTAAACACATAGAGCGCAAGTACCACCTTATACGAGAGATCGTAAGCGAGGAGAAGTTGTCGCCGCCAAGATTGCATCAGAGGATAACTACGGATCCATTCACTAAGGCCCTTCCAAAGTGAAAGCGCTTTGATAGGCATGTGGAGGACATGGGGATCGGATGTATGGCAGAGTGATGACGATAGTCTTTTAGTATAAGTGGGAGATTGTTGGAATGTATCAAAAGCCTAGCTCTTTTGTATGAACATTTTTATTTTGAAATAAGAATCACATGATCATTGTTTGCACTTTATATTTATTATATGTGTGCATATTGTCTAATATTTTATATTGTAGATAAAATGGTGCTTGGTGTGTCACATAAGATCATGTTATCAGTTCCTTGTAAAATATAAGTAGAGGCTCACAACCAAGATGGTTTTGGACAAACCATTGGCATGGTTGTAGTGTAGCTTGGTATTGTTTTGTCTTGAACATAGAGTTACACTGGTACACTTAGGTGTATTGAGTAGGACCGACATAGAGGTGATTCAATTTAGTACTGACTACATAATTGAATCGGACCTCGGATATTATGTTGTACATGCTCTTAATCCCGATATAATAACGGGCACATGTACTTAGTATTTATTTCTTTGATTTACCAGTGGGTGAGATTTAGATGGATTAAATCAATATGCCCGGTAAGTTGGGAAATAATATTATTTACATGGTGTGCTGTTGATTATAGGAGGAAACCGTGTCCTATATATTAGGTTGATGATGTCCCCTTGAGGAGCTCATAAAGTTCATCATGTAAACTCAGCTGGTTGACTTAGTCAACGTGATGATAAGGTTGAGTGGTACTACTCGAGGAATTAGATGTTAATTAATTGATGGTCAGTAAATCAATTAATTGACGAACATTCGATATCTTAAACACGGGAAGATTAATGTACGAATAATATATGGAGCCCATATTAATTTATGGGGGTTGGTGAGGTAGTTCAATGATGATCCTCTAGTGGAATGGAACATCATTGATGGATCAAGTTAGTGTGGTTTCGATCCATCGGGTGGCCAAGACTCAACTCCTCCTTATGGTCCCTATCGTAGCCTAATATAATCCTTGTGAAGTCTAGATCCAAGAATATAAAACAAAACCTAGAACCAATGGTTGGGATTAAATCCCTAAGATCCGATGGTTAGGATGAAACCCTAGAACCAACGGTTGGGATTAAATCCCTAAGATCCGATGGTTAGGATGAAACCCTAGAATCGACGGTTAGGATTAAATCCCTAGATCCGACGGTTGGGATAAAACCCTAGATCCGACGGTTGGGATGAAACTCTAGATCCGACGGTTGGGATGAAATCCTAGATCCGACGGTTGGGATGAAACCCTAGATCCGACGGTTGGGATAAAACCCTAGATCCGACGGTGGAGATTAAATCCCTAGAACCGATGGTGGAGATTAAAGGAGGCTTAAGCCCAATTCTATAAATAGGGGGCTTAGGCTTGGGCGGCAATAATTGATTTCGAATTGGAGTTAGGGTTTTTGGGCGGCTAGGGTTTGAAGCAAAGTGGGCGGCAACCTTCATCCTTCTTGTTGATTGCCGGCGCCCATCTCCTTTGATCATTCCTTGGCTGGCGCCAATGCTAGAGGCCTCTCCCTTCTTCCTTGGCCGGTGGTTCTCCTCCCATTGGTGGCCGGTTCTCATCCTCCTCCCTATTCTCCAAGGTGGTCGGCGGTTCTCCTTCATTTGGTGGCCGGCGCATCATCCATTTGATCCTTGGCCGGCGGTTGCACCAAATTTCCTAATTTGGTGGTCGGCTCTAGAAAGGATAGGTATTTGTAAGTTCTTCTCTTTGTTCGCAGCGGACAAGGTAGAGAAGAAAGCGATCAAGAAGGCTTCTACTCGTGGAGGATCTTCGTCCACACGTCGTCCACGAAAAGGATAGGACATACGGTAGAAGATCGTGAGGTATAAAGTTATTTTAACTTTATTTACAGATCTGAGCTTGTTCTTTTATGTTTTGATTATGCATGTGTAAATTAGTAAATATATTGTATAATCATGGACCCCGAAGACAAACACAAAAACCGGCGATCCGTCCGTCGTCTCTTCCGCGGCTAACCAACTAGAAGAGTTGTGTTGCTTGAACAACTAGTTTGTTCAAGCGACCACTCAAGTTGTTAGCACGACGACGAAATAGTTGTGCTAAGGAAGCTCATCCCATCCGGATTAATTCTTTCATTCGTGAAAATTTTAATCCGGGGACATGGGAGCCAATGAGCCTCCGAAGCAACTCCCTGCAAATGGTATCAGAGCCACGGTTTCCGGTTTTGTGTGTTTAGGATTCGGTTAATTTTTTTTTATGCATTTTTCATATATTATATGTGTCGGATAATAGTAAGATATGCGTAGTTTAACTCTTTGGTTGCAGGCGTAAGATCCAACTATTATGGCCATGTGTGTGTATGTGAATGGATGTGTGTAAAAATTTATTATTTGAATCCTCGGGGTTGACGAGGCTAGATTAGTATTTAATTTTTGTAATTAAATAAGGCATTGTTTAGCCGCTCATTTTAGTTTACTTTCGATCTAGATTATTTGTACACTCCTTCGTGGAGTATAGGATCGATGGATGTAAATTAAAATAGTTTTATCTCGGCTCGGATCTCTTTGGTGACTTGCGCACGGGAAAAGATGGAGCGGACGAGGTGGCGACACGATGGCAGACTTGTGGCCAGCGGTTGGATATGGATGCCAGTTGGACTGTTGGCGAGTTTCACCTATCATGACTCGGTCCTTGAGTCGGTGAAGGATGGCTTTGCGAAAGTCATACGCTTGGAGCATCCGAGGGACCGCCGGACGAGGAGCTTGGAGTGAAGCCGGAGGAAGTAGACTTCAGGGCGAGACGTGAAGGATGGCGCTACAGAGCCGTGCACTTGGCGCATCCGAGGGACGTGGCCAGACGAAGACAACTTTGAAGGCGAGGGACTCCGAGGGATGAGAGTGAGCGAATGTAACCCGGGAAGGGGTAGTGCTCTTAGGTGAAACGTGGCCATTTGGCTAAGTGTCGGATGAGATTTCCCGACATCAGTCGACAACCATGGAATGGCAGTCGACTTCTCTTAGTCGAATGGGGTTCGACTGGTATCCAACTGATGAGTTTTTGGCCCAGGAGTCGACTTCTATATGTTGGCAGTCGACTGCCAAGACCATCAGTCGACTGTTGATAGCAGGAGTCGACTGGTCGAGAGGGTTTTGGGCAAAAACCTCTCGTAGACGACTGGGCAATCGACTACGAGGCATCAGTCGACTGCCAAGGGTTCTGTTGGACTACAATGGTCATGATCTGACGTGTTCAGAGGCCATTAAAGTGGCGGCAGTCGACTGGTGGCGGCCAACGGGAAGAAATCAGCCCTCTCTATAAAAAGAGAGGGTGTTGGGCTTTGGGAGGGTAATACTTCTATTCTAAACATCTCCCAAAGTGCCCAAACGAATTTCCTTCTCTTCCTTGTGCTCATATTCATCTTATTGCAAGAGGAGTGATTTTGTAAGAAAAGGTTACCTCCACCTAGCTTTGTGCAAAGGAGAGAATAGTGATAGTGAGCGAATGGATGTAATGATCGGACCGTGGACTAGCGGCGCAGCCGTGAACCACGTTATATTCTCTTGTTAGCGTTTGTATTCTTATTTCTATTTGCTTGTCTTGTTTTGTTTCCGTTGCGCTAATATTTTTTGTAGACAAGCAAATTCCACCATCGAACGATTGAGGGCTATTCACCCCCTCTAGCCGGCCACATACACACCGATCGATCCCCTACAAGTGGTATCAGAGCAAAGGAAAGATTGTCGAGGACTAACCGCCACAACAAGCACATTTAAGAATGGTCGGCTCCAACATTCACCCACCAAAGTTTGAAGGAGAATTCTCTTGGTGGAAAAAGAGAATGGAGGTATTTTTCGAAACCAATTTCGAAATTCTTTTAATTATGGAAAATGATTTCGAAATGCCTAGGGATGAAGAAGGGGAGCCATTGGAAAAATCAAGATGGAGCAAGAGGCAAAGGGAGGAGTACTTGCCGAACTCAAAAGCCAAACATCACCTCTACAATGTACTCCCCCAACAAGAAGTCAACCGGATATAAGAGTGTGCTAGCGCCAAGGAGATGTGGGAGAAGCTAGTAGAGCTTCATGAAGGTACCTCGGAGGCCAAGCTTGCAAGAAGAAACCTCCTCCGCTCCCAACTATCAAACATCAAATTAGAAAAGGGAGAAAAGGTAACCTCACTACACTCTAGATTTAAAGAGATAACAACCGGTTTATCTAGTGTAAGGGAGAAGCTTTCAAATAGGGACATGCTCATGAAGGCTATAGATGTCTTTCCCCGGTCATCAAGATGGAGCTCTATGGTGGATTCTTTTTACATCTCCAAGAACCTCGAAGTTAGCACCTTGGAGGAATTTTTCTCAACCATGGAGCTCCACGAAACAAGACTTGAAGGAATAATAGAAGAGCCAAGAATTCAACCTTCAAGAGGAGTGGCACTTTTGACCAACAAGGGGAAGAAGAAGATGGAGACTCCTTCCTCCTCCGACGAAGCATCCTCCTCTTCCTCCATGAATAGCATGGAAGAAGCATACATGGTAAGGAAGGTAAGGCGTGCTTTGAAAAATTTCAAATTTAATAAATCTAATGATAGGAGGAGAAGACCAAGGGGGAAGGTGATTTGCTACAATTGCCAAGGAGAGGGACATGTAAGAGATAATTGTCCCCTCTTAAACAAGAGTAAAGAGGAGAGGAAAAAGAAAGAAGAAAAGAAGAAGAAGGGGAGAAAGAAGAAAGAAGAAGAGAAGAAGGCCAAAGAAAAGGGAAAGGCCAAAGCACTAAAGGCAAAGACATGGGATGATCCTTCTTCCTCATCCTCATCCGAAGATGAAGAACATGTCTATTCAAACCTTGCCCTAATGGCCTTTGACGACCTAGACTCCTCCTCCTCCGAAAATGAAGAAGCAAGCTCAAGTGAGGAGAGCTCGAGTGAAGGGGGAGCTTCTTCTACATCCTCATCATCGGAAGAGGATTTGGTAAGTGAGGTAACAAATCTTTCCCCCAAGAAAGTTATGTCAATTATTTCTAGCCTCACTAAGGACTTGTTTAGAGCCAAAAAGAAAAATAAAAGCATGCTTGATCAAATTAAGGATTTAGAACAAAAATTAGAAAAAGCATGTTTTAATGATAATAATGATGATGCATGCTCACATGATCTTTATATGCCATTAGATGTAAGTGATGCATGTATGGAAGAAAATAGGGCTTTAAGGGAAAAGGTATATCACTTGACCAAAGCCCTAGAAAAATTCACCATAGGCTCCAACACCCTTAACATGATCATAGGGAGCCAAAGAGCTAGTTTCAACAAGAAAGGCCTAGGATATAAGGAAAAGAAAAATGAAAAGGCCTATAAATGTCTAATTGCTAGGGGTCAAGATAAAAAAAAACAATAACTAGAAAATGGATCCCTAAGGAATTTTTAGTGAACCCAATAGGAAAGAACTTGTTTTGGGTTCCTAAATCCATCCTAAAAGGTTAGGAAAACCCTAGGATAGTCATCCATATGGAATTTATCTATATCATATTTTGGTTGACTTAGGATGGCGGGACAAATTTTTGAAATAGTGTTGGGTGATGATAATGCACCCATAGATAATAGAAATCATGCTTTAGGTGATATTTGCCTTATTATCATGATGTAATACCTAATGTATGATCACAATTTGATGAATACATTTGTTTCATGATCATAATGTGAAATAAATTCATATATGTCATTATGATCATGTGAGATAGTAGGATGATACTTAACCTTGTATAGAAATGCATGAAATTAATGGTTAAGTATATACAAATACCTTTAGGATACATCTCACACTCACCATAGGCTACCTTGATTGAAAACTTAGCATGAGTGAGATGTTAGGATGATACAAATGTCCACTAATGCCTATGGCATTTAGATGGTCATTTAAGGTATCAAAATAGCAATAATAGACCAATCATGGTGAAGGCTTATGTTTAATTCATAGACATATTGACCAAAGATCATGGTTAGATATTTCATATGTTTTCAAAACAATCTCTTACTTTAAAATCTGTGTGTTCATGTTTTGAAACAATTCAAACCAAAACTAGGTGTTAAATGTGATACTAACTTGATCAAAAACCTAGTTGTTTTTAAAGCTTTTGGATTTTAGGCAAATCATTGAAAATATAATGATTTTTCATGAAAAACTATTTTTCATTGATAAATATACTTACAAGAAATATGTTCCCCAAATTTTATGATTTTTTGAATTTTGTAGATTTTCTAATGCATTTCTGAAATCTACCCTGAAAACCTGAAAAACCCGAAATGCATGTGCCAGTCGACTGGTAGTCTGAACCAGTCGACTGGTTGTCTGATAACATGCCCAATAACATTTTGTATCCGATTTTAAGGCATGTTTTGGCTTTTTTTCCCTCTAAACTTGATGTCATGCTTGTATAAACCTTGTTTAATATTTTTGATAGTGTCAAAGGGGGAGAAATGTATATGTTTAAGTAAGGGGGAATTATATTTAGGGGGAGTTTCATGTATTAAGGAGGAGAGTTTCTAATCATGTTATTCACATGCTTTCTTTCCTTAATATTTTATCAAATATTTTTACCTAACTTAAACGGATTGTCACACATCAAAAAGGGGGAGATTGTTAGGGCAATCAACCCGTGATATGGTTTTGATGTTTGTGGCAAAGGGTTTAAGTTAGGTTGTTAGTGTGATTTGATATATGCGTTGGAGTCTTGCAGGACTTAGTAATTCGCACATGGATCCTTGGCGAGTTTCACCTCTCATGACTCAATCCTTGAGTCGGTGAAGGATGGCTTTGCGGAAGTCGTGCGCTTGGAGCATCCGAGGGACCGCCGGACGAGGAGCTTGGAGTGAAGCCGGAGGAAGTATAATTCAAGGCGAGACGCGAAGGATGACACTGCAGAGCCGTGCACTTGGCGCATCCAAGGGATGTGGCTGGACGAAGACAACTTCAAAGGCGAGGGACTCCGAGGGATGAGAGTGAGCGAATGTAACCCGGGAAGGGGTAGTGCTCTTAGGTGAAACTTGGTCATTTGGCTAAGTGTCGGATGAGATTTCTCGACATCAGTCGACTACCATGGAATGGCAGTCGACTGCTTTGAGTCGAACGGGGTTCGACTGGTATCCAACTGATGGGTTTTTGGCCCGAATGATCATCATATGTTGGCAATGATCGCTAAGACCATCGATCATCACGATGGCGATGCGAATGATCGTCGAGAGGGTTTTGGGCACAGAACCTCTCATAGCCGACTACGCAGTCGACTACGAGGCATCAGTCGACTGCCAAGGGTTCCGTTGGACTATAACGGTCGGGATCTGACATGTTCAGAGGCTGTTAAAGTGGCGGCAGTCGATTGCCAAGGGTAACAGTCGACTGGTGGCGGCCAACGGGAAGAAATCAGCCCTCTCTATAAAAAGAGAGGGTGTTGGGATTTGGGAGGCTAATGCTTCTATTCTAAACATCTCCCAAAGTGCCCAAACGAATTTCCTCCTCTTCCTTGTGCTCATATTCATCTTATTGCAAGAGGAGTGATTTTGTAAGAAAAGGTTACCTCCACCTAGCTTTGTGCAAAGGAGAGAATAGTGAAAGCTTGCGGAGTGATTCACCGTGGATGAATCGGACCGTGGACTAGCGGCGCAGCCGTGAACCACGTTATATTCTCTTGTTAGCGTTTGTATTCTTATTTCTATTTACTTGTCTTGTTTTGTTTCCGTTGCGCTAATATTCTTTGTAGACAAGCAAATTCCACCATCGAACGATTGAGGGCTATTCACCCCCCTCTAGCCGGCCACATACACAGCGATCGATCCCCTACACATGAGTGGCACCTAGTAGTACATCATGTCCCCCGATTAATCGAAAAATCAACGGTTGATCCCAAAACAACTTCTGAAACCTTTCAGCAGTTACAGTGAGTCGTGCCCCATTCTCTTCACTCATCTTATACCCACTTAGTTCAGGACATGATTTATTGTGTCAGTCCCCACTAGGTTGACTATGTCACACCTAGCCTAAGTATTACTTCCTCGTCCTACGGATTCTAGTTTCTGCACATGTATCCAAGAGTACCATACTTTAAACATGTAATGCTTTGGCCAAATACTTTAGTAACAATCCGACGAGAGGCCATAGCATATACATCTCCTCACAAGGAGTGGTGAATCCTCTGTAGGTTATTCAAACACCTTCGGCCACTTCGACTTATATCTAATCATCTCGGGTCCACATCTCCTCGGAGATGCTTGCTTAAGATGTCAAAGCATAAGTCTACATGGGCAAGATGACTCCAATACCGCAAGTCGAAGGAACATTGCACTTAAACTGCAGAAAGGACTTCATTGACATATCTGTATATGCAGAAAACCATATGAAGTCTTACAGCTAGTCATTCCAATGAACTAGTTACCATAACTAGCATCCACGGTTAACTCTGGACATTCCAATGTCTCCAGCCAGTGAGGAATAGTTGCTTGGATAAACCAAAGAGTATAACTCATTCTAGTCTCAACAGAATTGATGGTGTTCGAATGCATCAATTCATCGACTATGAATGATTTCAATACATCACAATTACACATGTAGAGATACTCACTAGTTGTGATCCAATCACAAATTCTCTCATGCTATGAATCGTATTGTAGAGATTCAGTAAATGAGTTTATGATCCAATCAAATACATGAAAACATGAATACTCAAATAGTGAATCTTCATTTATCAAATAAATGGTGCAACTATAAGGCGATTGCCTTAAGACACCTCTCATATATAACTAACAAACTCCCACTTGGCTTAATATCAATTGCCATGGTATCTAATACCATAAGCTCTAACATGACCCTCAAACTTATTTTAAGGTAAGGCCTTAGTTAAAGGGTCCGCTAAGTTCCTTTCATTTGGAATATTCTCGATTTGTATTTCCTTCCTACTGATGATCTCTCTGATCAGATGATAGAATCGAAGCACATGTTTGGATAGTTGATGAGACCTTGACTCTTTTTTCTGTGCAATCGCTCCATTGTTGTCACAGTAGATAGGTATTGCTTCAACAATGGTTGGAACCACACCGAGTTTAGAGACGAACTTCTTGATCCAAACCTCTTCCTTTGGTGCTTCCGAAGCTGCAATATATTTTACCTCAGTGGTAGAATCTGCTACAGTGTCTAGCTTGGATCTTTTCCAACTTATTGCGCCTCCATTCAAGGTGAATATATACCCAGACTAAGACCTGGAATTATCCTTATCTGTCTAGAAGTTGGCATCCATATACCCAAATACTACCGTATCACCTTCTTCATATATTAGAAACACATCTTTAGTTCTTCTCAAGTACTTAAGGATTGTCTTAACAGTCACCTAATGATCCATTCCTAGATCAGACTAGTATATGCTCGTTACACTCACAGCATACGATGCATTGGGCCTCGTATGTAACATATCATACATGATAGATCCTATTGCGGATGCATAGGGGATCTTACTCATGCAAATCCTCTCATCTTCTGTGCGCGGACACATAGACTTCGAAAGGTGTATCCCATGCCTGATGGAAAGGAAATCTTTCTTGGATCCCGACATGCTAAACCTCTTTAGCACTTAGTCTATATATGTAGACTGCAAAAGACAAAGCAATCATTTTGATCTATCTCTATAGATCTTAATCCCGAGGATGTAGGTCGCTTCTCCCAGATCTTTCATGGAGAATGTTTTTGATCGACTATAAGACATATATATCGTTTCCTATAAGTAATATGTCATCGACATACAACACTAGGAACAGGACTGCACTCCCACTAACCTTCTTGTACACACAGGGTTCATCTGGATTTTGTGAGAAATCAAACCTTTTGATTGTCTCATCAAAATGGATATTCCAGCTCCTGGATGCTTGCTTTAGTCCATATATGAGCTGTCAAAGTCTGTATACCTTGGTTTTATCAACCGATGTGAAACCCTCGGGTTGTATCATATACACATCCTCGAGTAGGTTTCCATTAAAGAAAGCTGTTTTCACATCCATCTGTCATATCTCATAGTCATAATGAGCCGCTATGGCCAAGAGCATCCGAATGGATTTAAGCATAGCTATTGGTGAATGTAGGGGATCCTTGGAAGCTAGAGGGGGGGGGGGGGAATAGCTTGTTTTTGTTTCTACAAAAATGGTTAGCGAAAGCACAACAAAAACAATAGTAATAGAAATGAAAATACAATGCTAACACGGAAACCTTTACGTGGTTCAGAGATAATGCTCCTACTCCACGACAATCTTTAAGGTGGATCAACCCTAATCAATCTCACTAAGAAGCTTTCTCTTTTTACAAAGCCCTCCTCTTCTTACAAAAGATGAAGATGAAGTTTAGAGAGGAGGAGGGGAATTAAAACACTAGGAAAGCTTAGAAAATTCATGAAGGCTTGAGAGAATGATCAGAATGTGAGCATTAATCCCCTCAACCACCACAAGCCCTCTTTTTATAGAGAGAGGGTTGTTTTTCCCATTGGGACATGATCAGTCGACTACCATCGTGGCTAACGGCTTCTAAACAGTCGGATTCGCGAGATTCATAATCGTCATCATCCAACGGCACACCCATCAGTCGAATGATCCCTCCATCAGTCGACAGATGGAGTATGATCAGTCGAGTGATCACCGCACGCAGTCGAGTGAGACTCCATTCTGTGCCCGGGTTCGACTTGATCAGTCGACTGCTAAACAGTGGCAGTTGACTGATGGCTGTATCAATTGACATCCAAGAATAAGCAGTCGACTGTTCTTTAATTTTTTAGCCTAACTCAGTCAAGCACCCTATCATTCGACTGCTACATCATATCAGTCGACTGATACTCGTCAAGTATGAATAATTCATACTTGAATTGACTCCCTAGACCTAGACTCAACCTTCTAGCTCTTCCTTAAGCCTTGCGTCTCCAGGATCCCTCCGAGTCCGCGACTTGTTCATCCTTTGCGCTTGCTTCCAAGAGCTTCCTTCGGTTTTGTCATGTCTTGGGTTTTCCTTTGCCAAAGAATGCTTGGACTTTACGCCACCAAGACTACATGCTTGGACTTACACTTCCAAGACTTGCCTTTGGCTTCCTTTGCCATGGTCCGCTTGGACTTTACGCTGCCAAGACTACGTGCTTGGTCTTACGCCGCCAAGCCTTTTCCTTGGACTTCTCTTGCCAAGATCACACTTGGACTTTGCCTTTACCAAGTCTTCATACTTGGATTTTTCTGTCACTTAAACATGTTCACAATTAGATTACAAAGTATTGTCTAACTTAGATGATTATCCAAACATCAAAACATATAAATGCTTGGGGCATTGTTGCACTAACAATCTCTCCCTTTTTGATGTTTGGCAATCATTTAAGTTAGGTCTTTAACAGATGCACATAATCATATTTCCAATATGAATTCTAACTTAAATATTTCATCTCCCCCTTTGACATACATCAAAAAGAGAAGGATTCATAAATTTCATGAAAGAATTAAATTTGTTGTAATCTTGAACTAAGGTATAAGATTGAAATTAAGCTCCCCCTTAATCCAAGATATGGTTCATGATGTGTGAATAACATGTGGAGCAAAATCTAACAAAAAATTTGAGGTTAAATCCTAACTTTGCACCAAAAATATAAGTTTAGGGGATGAAAAAAAAAAGATATATTATGAAACTCCCCCTAAAACATAGCATCAAACAGTCCTAAAAACTTCTTTATACTGAAGATTATCATACCATAGTTTTAGGACATTCAAAAATACACTTAAAAAACAAGAAATAGAGATATTTTTCAGAAAACACAGGGTATCAGTCGACTGAATTATGATTCAGTCGACTGCTATGCCCGAATTCCACTTTTCTGATTTTTCAGCCCAATCTCAAAAATGCGCCAAAAATTCTAGAAACATTGAAAAATCACAAAATTTTGTGTACACATTTCTGAAATCATTTTCTATAAAGGAAAATTAATTTAAAAAATATATGTTTTTCATATTTCGAAAATGATACAATTTTGAAACCTAGCAAAAATTTAAGTATTTTGCAAACTTTGTATCACTTTTGTATTCCACTTGAAAACTATTTTTCAAAGTTTGATAAACATAGTTTAAATTATGTTTTATTTGACATTTTCAATCATATTCTTGGAGCTATATGCACATTAATTGTGCATAAGTCTTTCCAATGATTGGTCCAATGAAGGATTAATGTCTCTAGATGACACTTTGGTTCATAGTAATGCATCATAACAAGTATAATGAACTAAGTGCATCTCCCTAACATCTCACATGTTGTCTAAGTGGCTCAATACAAAATCATGGTTTCTTAGGTGTTTGGGGAGATGCTTAAAGGTATAAATCCTAGAATTTCTATAGGATCATGCAAACCTACACCTTTATTCAACTAAGCACATCCCAAGTTTTCTCTTAAGTGATGAAAATTCTACTTCGGGGAGAGGCTTGGTGAAGATGTCGTCTAGGTTGGACTTAGATTCAATGTAATTGAGCTCAATGTCCCCCTTAGCCACATGATCTCTAATGAAGTGATGTTTCACTTCAATGTGTTTGGTCCTAGAGTGATGCACCGGATTTTTGGTCAAATTTATGGTGCTCACATTATCACAAAATTCTTTTATGTTGGAGTAAAGTAGCTCATAGTCCTCTAAAGTATGTTTCATCCATAGTAGTTGAGCTATACAACCACACATAGCCACATACTCGGCCTCGGTGGTGGATAGGGCAACACAAGATTGCTTCCTACTACTCCAACTAATTAGGGAGGACACAAGGAATTGACATCCACCACTAGTACTCTTCCGATCCAATTTGCAACCGACATAATCAGAATCGGTGTACCCAACCAAATCAAAAGACCTAGTCCTAGGGTACCATAGTCCTACATGTAGTGTGCCTTTAATATATCTTAAGATTCTCTTAATGGCAACTAAATGAGATTCTTTGGCACATGACTGGTACCTAGCACACATACCAACCGCAAATAATATATCGGGTCTACTAGCGGTTAGGTACAAAAGGCTATCAATCATACTCCTATAGAGTGTAAGGTTAATTTTTTTTCCTTCATGATCATTATCTATTTTTGTATTAGTTGCCATTGGGGTTGACACTACTTTAGCATTTTCCTAACCAAATATGATATCGGGTCTACTAGTGGTTAGGTACAAAAGGCTATCAATCATACTCCTATAGAGTGTAAGGTCAATTTATTTTCCTTCATGATCATTATCTATTTTTGTATTAGTTGCCATTGGGGTTGACACTACTTTAGCATTTTCCAAACCAAATTTCTTAATCATTTCCTTATCATATTTGGGTTGGTAAATATAAATTCCTTCACTTGTTTGTTTGATTTGTAATCTTAGGAAGAAATTTAGTTCCCCAACTAGACTCATTTCAAACTCATTTTTCATATTCTTGATAAAGTCTTGAAGGAGTTCATCATTTGTTGACCCAAAGATAATGTCATTAACATATACTTGGGCTACAAAGATTGTTGGAAATTCGACGCCGCTAGAGGGGGGGTGAATAGCGTAGATGACGTACGTAGATGGAATTCATTCGCGTTTGATCGTCTACAATCTTGTTAGCACAGCGGAATAGTAATAACAAATAAATATAACAAGATATAATCACAACACGCACGATATAACGTGGTTCGGAACCGAACCGGTTCCTACTCCACGGATCGGGCTCAAATGAGCCCTAGCGATGCCAATCACACACCACTATCAAATAACTCCTTCTCGGAACAATCCGGAGGTGGAGAAACCTCGTACAATAGTGATTACAACAATAATCAAAAGCTACAAGCTAAGACAATGAAATACAAAGCAATACAAGTAAAGAAAACACTTTACAAATGCTCTTGGATGCTTGACTTGTTGCTTGATGTCAACTTGAGACCCCGATTTGCAGCAAGAAGAAATCTCCCCAAAAGCCTCAAGAAACCGATACCAAAAATCCTTCCCGCCGAGCTCCTTTTATCCTTGCGCGCGACCGATTTCCGCCATCACGATCGCCATAAGTCACCGATCGATCGATGCCATCGTTGTCGTGAGACAACGGCTCGATCCACGCTGAAAAACTCCAACGGATCTCTTGGCGCGATCGCCAACATTGGCGCGATCGCTAACGCTGCAGCCGATCGCCTCGGCCACGGAGCGTTTCGCGGCTTGACACTGACCGGGCCGGCCGATCACATCCTCGGCCGATCGACAGAGCATCACGATCGCCCATGAGCAATGACCGCTGTGAGCAATCCCATTAACCTGGCCGAACTCAAGTCGACTCACGTAGTCGAACCGCCATAATGCGCCGACCGCCAACCTCAAGAATGAGGTTTTAACCCAAGTATGGTGCCCCATACTTGCTAGACCACCCTTAGCCTAGACCTAAGCCTTCTAGCCACCTCCATCACCTCACGCCTCGATCCCTCCAAGTCATCCATGACTTGTTCATCCATCGCGCTAGCTTCCTGTGCTTCCATCGGCTATGTCATGCTAATCGGTGTCTACACCACCAAGGCACATTGACTTACGCCGCCAAGACTCCGCTTGGACTTTACGCCAAGATCAATCCTCGACTTCTCAAATGCCAAGACTCTTGACTTTCCCTTGCCAACCCATGTTGGACTTTCCATGCCAAGACCCATGCTTGGACTTTCCATTTGCCAAGACCCATGCTTGGACTTCTCATTTGCCAAGACCCATGCTTGGACTTCTCATGCCAAGTACTCAAGACTTGGACTTTTCCCAATGCCAAGTGTCCCACTTGGACTTTCCATGCCAAGTACCCATGACTTGACTTTCCCATAAACACATGGTCAACGTCTCCTCGAGTCAAACTCGTCCGTCAATTATAACTCGGTCGATTGTATAAACAATCTCCAACATATTAACCGACATTAATGTCAAACATCAATGTCAATCCTATGCTAACATACTTTGTCAAACATACTTTGTCAAACATCAAAACATCACTGAGTCAAACTCGAGTCCTCATCGCGACTGGGCCGATTGCACCAACAATCTCCCCTTTGATGTTTGACAAAACCAATAAATCATGAGTTAGAACACTAACTCAAATCCCTTACCAATTATCCCAAATTGGTAAACACTCACTAAATGTTCTCCCCAAACATTCAAGTGAAAATGTAAATCAAATGTTCTCCCTCAAACATTCTCCCCTGACTAACATCAAAAGATTTTCTCTCCAAGGAGGTCAATGTCTCATGTCCCAATGAGATCTTACAATCTCCCCTTGATCAAAATACCTAGGATGTCTACCATCTTCCTAGTGATAAGTCCCATATCACTCAAGAGAGGCACTCCTATCTCACTCTCCCAATTTCCAAATTGGGTCTCAAACACCCATCAATTTTCAATTGATAACATTCTACCCATAAAAACATCCATCATCCCAAGATGGATACCTCCCCTAAAGGCTTGCTCCTTGACCATTGCACCAACAATGTCCTTGAAAGCCCCTAAGCCAATAGGAACTCTAAACCTTCAAAATTAAGGTTCTAAGTTCATCATAGAACTTTTACTCACCCTAAATTTGATACTTTTACCTAACACAAATCCTAATCCATATCCAATTGATTTTAACCCTTCATAATGCTTCCCAAAGCATATCCTAGGTTAGGAGTGGTTAGGAACCTTACCATAGCTGAACACGGGCTAAACAAACCTTGTTAACCCGAATCAGACTGGCAATGACTGACAAGCTTATCACGATCACATTTCATCACCGATCCACCAATGGCTGATCGTGAAATTTCCAAATTTCATTTTATCGTAATCCAATTCAAAATCATAAGTAATTATACGTATATGAAAAATCACTAAATTTGATACGTATAATTACTTATGACTAAAACAATGGGTGAAAAAATGTTTGAAAATATTTTACCCATAAAATAGTGAGTTTGATACAAAACTCAAAACCATTGAAATTTTCAATGTTTTGGCCCTATTTTGTATCAACTCATCACAATGGTGATTGCTATCAAAAGATAGACTTCACCAAGGTTTTCTAAATTGATTTTAAAATGATTTCAAAACCTTATTTTGGATCATATTCCTTGGGCTCTAAGTACATGACTTGTACACAAGCTTTCCCAATGATCCACCAATAAAATTAGATGAGTTTTGGTTCAACTAGATGCAAAAACTATGCACCTTGAACTCAACTCATATCCTAGCATCTCACATGTATCTAGGATGTATAAATACACATACATGTCAATTGGATGTGAGATGTGGGTTTTGTTCTCTTAACCTAGGATTTCATGCATTTTTCTAAGGCAACTCTACTTGATTCCCTTATAAATGGGACTCCAAGTCATGCTATAGTCCTTAAATCAATTTTAATCAATTTAGATGCATGAAAATGATCATGGCATAATAATAGAAAAATAAATCATGGCCAATGATCATGATGTCATGGCATAAAATAAGATCTAAAACCACATGACATTTACCTAAATCCTAAACATGAACATGACATATAGAATGATTAAAAAAATAAGCATGATGTCATGGCATGTTATATGGCAAACAAAGCATGACATATAAAATATATAGGTATAGTAATACCTAAATTTTAATATTAATTGTCATTTCATATAATTAATTATATTTTGCCATATTTCTAGTTTTCTCCCAAGTGTGCCAAAAACCCAAAATGGCACACTAACCTCTAAACCTAAATTGTGCCAATTTTGATCATTTTATCAAACTTCTCAAGTAATATTGGCACATCCTAAAAGCTTTTAGGATTAAGACTTAAATGTATTTCCAAGGCAACCATAACCTTGAAAATAACCTAAAATGCCACCTTTACCATGGTTAGGTTAACTACCCTTCCATTTAAAGTTGGCACACCCTAACACATCTCGCGTTAATCAATCACGCTCTTAGGAACCCAAAACCGATATGAGCTCCTAGGGTTAACTAGGTATTCCTTAGGGATAACCTCCCTAGATACCTTCCTAATGACCCTCCTAGGCTTGTTAGCCTTGGTCATTTGGGTCTTACCTAGGTTGACTCTAGGGGTGACTCCCCTTGCAACCTTCTTAGTGGTCACCCTAGGTTTCCTAGAAACCCTAGCCACTAGGCACACCCTTTTGTCAACTCTAGGGATGACTTCCCTATTGACCTTGGTCTTCCTAGACCTAGTTAGTGTTCCATAATCTAATGGGACACTATGATAAGCCACCTTGGGCTTAGGTTTGTGACCCAAACCTTGCTTGCCTTTGGTTGACTTTTGACTCTTAGGTCCTTGGTGTTGACTTTGACTCTTGGACCTTTGACTTTGATCATTAGACCCTTTAAATTGATTTTGCATAATGTTGAGGGTCTTTTCTAATTTTTCAAGCCTTGACCTCAAGACTTGATTTTCCTTTTCTAATTGCCCAATTTTAGAGTTTTGATTTAGATTATGGGCATTTGACTTCCTAGGCATATGCCTAGTCCATTTAGGGTTAAAACCTAGATGATCTTGTATTTTCCTAATTGATTCCCTAGGTATGGTTTTTCCAGGGACATTTGGCCTAGGTTTGTTCTTAGATAAATTGTTTTTAGGGACATTAGTCCCAAATTTCTTCCTATTATCTAAGTGAATACTTTTAGCTCCTAGACAAAATTCCTTATGTCTAACATGCTCTTTGTGATAAATAGCAAGATTGCTAAAATTATTTCTAGCATGCTTTTTACTGAAATTTAAGTAATGAGCATTGTTTAAATATACCTTAGGGTTTGCCCTAGAGGCTCCCCCTACTTGTGATGCTTCAACTTGTTCCTTCTTCTTCCCCCTAGGACATTGACTCCGATAATGTCCTTTTGCATTGCATTTGAAGCATATGATGTGATCCTTTCTATTGATACTTGGGAACCAAAGATCCTTAACTTTGGAGCCGGTGGAGCTTTCCTAATCTTCTTTGGGCATTTGCTCTTGTAATGCCCAAATTCCCTACACTCAAAACACATAATTTTATTTTTATTTGAGATTGATGTGTTTGAGTTACCTAGTTCGGTGGTAGGTGCCGGAGTTAAATTTTGGGCTTCTTCATCTTGTCCGGATGTCGAAGCTTCTTGGTATTGCTCCGGTGGTGTTGAGGATGGTCTCTCCTCAATTCTAGAAGTGGATACTTCTTCCACTTCTTCCACCTCTTCTACCGATCCGGAAGTTGATTCCCTATCAACCTCCAAATCCTCACTTCCTTGCGAGGATGATGCATTAGCCTCTTCGGTCTCTTCCTCTTGGACCATTGATGGGCTTTCATGGAGCTTTGCCAAATCGCTCCATAGCTCCTTAGCATCCATGCATTCACCTAAGCTACACAAAAATTCATTTGGAATTAGATCAAATATAAATTTGATTACCTTCTTATTTTTCTCGAATTGCCGGAGTTGCTCCTCACTCCATTTCTTCTTCTTGAGAAACCCTCCCTTTGGTCCCTTAGGATACTCAAATCCTTCCATCAAGGCGGACCATTCCTCAAGGTCTCTCATCATCAAAAACTCTTCAATTCTCGCCTTCCAAGAATTGAATCCTTCTCGTCCATAGAATGAATAAGGGACCGGTGTGTTGATGTCCCATCCTAATTGATCTTGAACTTCCATCTTTACCCTCTAGCGTATTGCTCCCGGTTGTTAATCCGTTGAAGAGCCACCAGGCTCTGATACCACTTGTTGGAAATTCGACGCCGCTAGAGGGGGGGTGAATAGCGTAGATGACGTACGTAGATGGAATTCTTTCGCGTTTGATCGTCTACAATCTTGTTAGCACAGCGGAATAGTAATAACAAATAAATATAACAAGATATAATCACAACACGCACGATATAACGTGGTTCGGAACCGAACCGGTTCCTACTCCACGGATCGGGCTCAAATGAGCCCTAGCGATGCCAATCACACACCACTATCAAATAACTCCTTCTCGGAACAATCCGGAGGTGGAGAAACCTCGTACAATAGTGATTACAACAATAATCAAAAGCTACAAGCTAAGACAATGAAATACAAAGCAATACAAGTAAAGAAAACACTTTACAAATGCTCTTGGATGCTTGATCGCTTGGTTGCTTGATGTCAACTTGGAGACCCTGATTTGCAGCAGCAAATCGCCCCAAAAGCCTCAAGAAACCGATACCAAAATCCTTCCCGTCGAGCTCCTTTTATCCTTGCGCGCGACCTGGATTTCCGCCTATCAGTCGACTGCCATAAGTCACCAGTCGACTGATGCCACTGTTGTCGTGAGACAACGGCTCGATCCACGCTGGAAAAACTCCAACGGATCTCTTGGCAGTCGACTGCCAACATTGGCAGTCGACTGCCAACGCCCGTAGTCGATTGCCTACGGCCACGAGCGCTTCGGCTTGACACTGATCGGCGATCGCCATCCTTGGCGCCGATCATTGCAGAGCCATCACGATCGCTCCATGAGACGACTGCCAGAGCAATCCCAGCTCTAACCTGGCAGTCGAACTCAAGTCGACTCACGGCAGTCGAACCGGCCATAATGCCAGTCGACTGCCAACCTCAAGAATGAGGTTTTAACCCAAGTATGGTGCCCCCATACTTGCTAGACCACCCTTAGCCTAGACCTAAGCCTTCTAGCCACCTCCATCAGCCTCACGCCTCTCAGATCCCTCCAAGTCATCCATGACTTGTTCATCCATCGCGCTAGCTTCCAGGTGCTTCCATCGGCTATGTCATGCTAATCTGTCTACACCGCCAAGGCACACATTGGACTTACGCCGCCAAGACTCGCTTGGACTTTACGCCAAGATCAATCCTTGGACTTCTCAAATGCCAAGACTCAAGCTTGGACTTTCCCTTGCCAACCCATGTTGGACTTTCCATGCCAAGACCCATGCTTGGACTTTCCATTTGCCAAGACCCATGCTTGGACTTCTCATTTGCCAAGACCCATGCTTGGACTTCCCATGCCAAGTACTCAAGACTTGGACTTTCCCAAATGCCAAGTGTCCCACTTGGACTTTCCATGCCAAGTACCCATGACTTGGACTTTCCCATAAACACATGGTCAACCCTAGTCAACCACCAAAGTCTCCCTCGAGTCAAACTCGAGTCTGGTCAATTATAACCTGGGTCGATTGTATAAACAATCTCCCCAACATATTAACCGACATTAATGTCAAACATCAATGTCAATCCTATGTCTAACATACTTTGTCAAACATACTTTGTCAAACATCAAAACATCACTCGAGTCAAACTCGAGTCCTGGTCAATCGTGACCTGGGCCGATTGCACCAACAAAGATGTCCTTTGATGTTGACTTTATAAATAGAGTTTGATCTACATTACTCCTCCTAAAGTCCTTAGAGATTAAGAAATATGATAATCTTTCATGCCAAGCCCGGGGAGCTTGTTTCAAACTATATAAAGCCTTTTTAAGCTTAAATACATGGTTTGGATAGTCTATATTCTCAAACCCGGGAGGTTGTTCTACATATACCTCTTTCTTAATGAACCCATTTAGGAATGTCGATTTAACATCCATTTGATGGAGTTTGAAACCCATATAAGAGGCATACCCTAATAGGATCCTAATAGACTCTAATCTAGCAACCAGGGCATATGTTTCATCATAGTCAAGTCCTTCAACTTGATTAAAACCCCTTGCAACTAACCTTGCCTTATTTCTAGTTATATTGCCTTGATCATCTAGTTTGTTCCTAAAGACCCATCTTGTAGTAATGATGGTGTTGTCATTAGGTCTAGGAACTAACTCCCATACTTGACTCCTTTTAAATTGAGCCAATTCATCTTGCATTGCTAAGATCCAATCCGGATCAAGTAATACATCATTGATTGTTTTGGGCTTAATTTGAGAGATTAGTGTTATATGACTAGAGGAATCTCTATGAAATGACCTAGTCCTAACACCTTGAGATAATTCACCTACAATTTGATCTAGAGGGTGATTTTGATGAACTCTTATTATTCTAGGAGGTGTATTAAATTGAGTTTGATCATGATTATCCTCAACCCTCCTTTTATCATCGGAATTACCTCTTACTCCCCATTGATTTAACTCTCCCCCTTGATCATTGCCCCCTAAAGTTAGATCTTGAAATTTTTGGGTAATTTCTTTATTTTTGTCATTAATATCATCATCAATGGGGGATTTCCTAGGGTATGTATTAGAGGTTTCATCAAATTGGACATTTGAAGATTTTTCAATCTTTTGAGTTCTTTTATTATAAACTCTATACCCAACACTAGTGGATGAGTATCCAACTAGGATTCCCTCATCCGCTTTGGACTCAAATTTACCTAGGTTGTCTTTGGTGTTTAAAATATAGACTTTGCATTCAAAGACCTTAAAATAGTGAATTGTTGGAATTGTACCATTCCATAATTCAAATGGGGTTTTTCCTAAAAACCTAAGAATTAAAACCCTATTTTGGATATAGCAAGCGGTGTTGACCGCTTCCGCCCACAAGTAGCTAGGTAAAGAATATGCATTAAGCATAGTCCTAGCCGCTTCTTATAGGGCACGATTTTTCCTTTCCACTACCCCATTTTATTGGGGTGTTCTAGGAAAAAAAATTCGTGCTTGTACCCTTATTCTAGGCAAAAGGTTGAGAAATTAGAATTCCCAAATTCTCCACCATGATCACTACGGATCCGATTGATTTTGAGTTTTCTTTCATTCTCTACTCTCTTGCTAAATCCTATGATTATTCCTAGGGTTTCATCCTTATTTTTCATGAAAAATACCCAAGTAAATCTAGAAAAATCATCTATTATCACTAAGCAATATTTACTACCAATCATGGAAGGAGTACTATGACAATCAAATAAGTCCATATACAATAGCTCTAAAGGTAAAGCGGTACTAAATAAAGTTTTACCTTTGTGTGATGTTTTTAATTGCTTCCCTTCTTGGCACACATCACACATTTTGTCCTTGAGATACTTAACTTTTGGCAACCCCTTGACTAACTTCATTTTGGCTAATTTGGCAATGTTCTTCATATTGATGTGCCCTAGCCTCCTATGCCAAAGCCAACTCTCTTCTTCTTTTGCAATAAGACACTTGGTAGAAGCATTAGTAGCATAGGATAAATCAACATAATATATATTTGATTTCCTAAAACCTACTAACATGCAATCATTTAAGGTTTTGTGTCTTATGAAACATTTTGAAGAATCAAATTGAACATTAAAATTGACATCACATAGTTGACTTACACTAAGAAAATTAAATTTCATATTTTTAACTAATAATACTTTGTGAATTGCAAGGTTGGGGGATACCTCAATTGTGGCCTTTCCTAGGATCTTAAGTTTACCACTATTTCCAAAAGACACCTTCCCCTTGCTAGTGTGGTTGATGGTGGAAAATTTTCTCTCATCACTGGTCATGTGTTTTGAGCACCCACTATCAACAATCCATTAGCTTGGTCCTTCTACCTATACAACATGAAAAATTCAAGCCTTAGGCACCCAAATTTTAGGACCGATAGCATCAACTATATAACTTTTGGGGACCCAAGCCTTTTTAGCCTTGCTCCTAATGGTTGGTTTTCAACTAATTAGAGAGGTGAAGGCTACTTCTTTCTCCTTAGGCTTGTATCCTATGTCGGCCTTGTTATAAATGGCCCTTTAGTCCCTAAGAATCATATCAAGATATTTGGACTCATTTGTAAACTTTTCTAAACATGCATGTATTTGGACAATTGCTCCTTTGATAGACCACATTGGAGTGTGGTCATTGCCTTTGCATTTGCTTGCTCCTTCATGGCCATATCCCTCATCCAATCTTTGGTCAGTATTGGCACTCCATGTTCATCGACCGGCTTCTCAAATTCGTCTACAATACTAAACCAGTTATCAATATCATTCATAAGGTAGTATTCCATCCTACCTTTCTAGTAGCCGAAATCATTACCGTCGAAGAATGGAGGCCTCGCCGTGCTATACCCCTATTGGAAAGCCATCGTGCTCTGGTTGATTGTTAGATCTTCCGATACGATCCAAGCTCTGATATCACTTGTAGGGGATCCTTGGAAGCTAGAGAGGGGGGGGTGAATAGCTTGTTTTTGTTTCTACAAAAATGGTTAGCGGAAGCACAACAAAAACAATAGTAATAGAAATGAAAATACAATGCTAACACGGAAGCCTTTACGTGGTTCGGAGATAACGCTCCTACTCCACGGCGATTCTTAAGGTGGATCAACCATAATTAATCTCAGTAAGAAGCTTTCTCTTTTTACAAAGCCCTCCTCTTCTTACAAAAGATGAAGATAAAGTTTAGAGAGGAGGAGGGGAATTAAAACACTAGGAAAGCATAGAAAATTCGTGAAGGCTTGAGAGAATGATCAGAATGTAAGCATTAACCCCCTCAACCACCACAAGCCCTCTTTTGATAGAGAGAGGATTGTTATTCCCATTGGGCCACGATTAGTCGACTGATGTACAGCATCAGTCGACTATCGTCGAGGCTAATTGCTTCTAAACAGCCAGATTCGTGGGATTCATAATAGTCATCATCCAACAGCACGCCCATCACCGATCGATCCTTCCATCGGATTGGTGATGGAGTGATCGATCAGTGATCACCGCGCGATCGATTGAGACTCCATTCGCGTGCCGGGTTCGGACTTGATCCGATCGCTAAATGCGATGGCGATCGATGGTCGTATCAGTCGACTACCAAGACTAGGCAGTCGACTGTTCATCAGGTTTTCAGCTTGACTCAGTCGAGCACCCTATCAATCGGCTTCTACATAGTATAAGTCGACTGATACTCGTCAAGTATGAATAATTCATACTTTAATTGACTCCCTAGACCTAGACTCAACCTTCTAGCTCTTCCTTAAGCCTTGCGCCTTCAGGATTCCTCCGAGTTCGCGACTTGTTCATCCTTTGCGCTTGCTTCCAAGAGCTTCCTTCGATTTTGTCATGTCTTGGGTTTTCCTTTGCCAAAGCATGCTTGGACTTTATGCCGCCAAGACTACATGCTTGGACTTACGCTGCCAAGGCTTGCCTTTGGATTCCTTTGCCAAGGTCCGCTTGGAATTTACGCCGCCAAGACTACATGCTTGGTCTTACGCCGCCAAGCCTTTTCCTTGGACTTCTCTTGCCAAGATCACACTTGGACTTTGCCTTTACCAAGTCTTCATACTTGGATTTTCCTGTCACTTAAACATGTTCACAATTAGATCACAAAGTATTGCCTAACTTAGATGATTATCCAAACATCAAAACATATAAATGCTTGGGGCATTGTTGCAACAATAGTGAATATGTCTCGTCATAATCAATACCTTGCTTTTGACGATAGCCTTTCATCACTAATCTAGCCTTATAAGTAATCACATTACCATCTATGTCAATTTTCTTCTTGAAAACCCACTTGCACCCTATAGGCTTAATGCCTTCAGGTGGGTCTACTAAGTTCCAAACTTGATTTTCATATATGGAATTCATATCCGACTTCATGACCTCAAGCCATTTGTCCCTTTCTGAACATTTCAAAACTTCTTCATAACTGGTAGGCTCCTCATCATCAATGAGTAACATGTCATTCGATTCACTTATGAGAAATCCATATCTCTCAGGAATATTGCATGTTCTACCAGATCTACGAAGATGAGGTGTTACAATAGGTTCAGCCGATGGCTCATCACTATGAGTTATCGGTTGTGGTGCTTGACCAGGCATCTCATCAATGTCTATTGGAGTCTCTTAAACCTCCTCATGTTCAATGTCACTCACACTGTTTTCTTGCAAGAGAAACTCTTTCTCTAGAAACACAGCATGCCTTGAAACAGACACCTTTTGTTCCATAGGGTGATAGAATTGTTAACCCCTCATTTCCTTAGGGTATCAAATAAATAGATATTTATCAGACTTAGCATCCAATTTGTCTGATACAGTTCACTTCACATAAGTAGGACAACTCTATATCTTCAAGTAAGACAAATAAGGTTTCTTACTATTCCATATCTCATATGGAGTAGTAGAGACTACCTTGGTCGGGACTCTGTTTAGCAAGTAAACAACTGTCTGAAGTGCATAGCCCCAAAAGGACTTAGGAAGATTTGCATGATTCATCATAGACCTAACCACGTCCAACAAGGTTTGGTTTCGCCTCTCAGATACACCATTAAGCTGTGGTGTATATGGCGAAGTCCATTGAGACAATATACCATTATCTCTTAGATAATCCAGAAACTCTTGACTCAAGTATTCACCACCTCGATCAGATCGAAGTATTTTAATACTTTTTCCAAGTTGCTTCTCTACTTCATTTCTGAATTCTTTGAACTTTTCAAAGGCTTCATACTTATGTTTCATCAAGAACACATACCCAAATCATGAGTGATCATCGATAAAGGTAAAGAAGTAGTTATAGTCTCCTAGAGCATGAGTTGACATAGGTCCACATACATCAGTATGTATTAGACCAAGCAACTCTCCCATCGGTTCAACTTTTCTAGTAAAAGGTAACTTAGTCATCTTGGCTTTTAAGCATGATTCACATGTATCGAATGAATCAAATTCAAATGATTCCAGAATTCAACATCGGTGTAATTCGTGTAGGGTTTTGCCCGGAAGCTCTGATATCAATTGAAGGGTTATGCTTATCGAGTCCGTGAGGGGAAACTTCGCTTCCCACTTCACCTTGATCGTTTGTTCATGGCGATCCCATCGATGTCCCCGGATTAAAAATTTAATCCTAGACACAAGGGATTGCCCAAACAACCAAGTCATCGTCGTGCTATTCGTTTAGAGAGGTCACTTGAACAAACTCGTTGTTCAAGCGACCATCCTCTATTCTACGAGTAGCCCCGGAATAGACGATGTCCAGATCGCCGGCTTTTGTGTTTATGCTCGGGATCCAAGTATTATTTAGCCATATACAGATTTATATCATGCTCATAGTTGAAAAACAAATACAAGCAAGTAACCATCCACACAAAACATGCATATAATTGAAAAGCAATTATAAACATAATACAAAAGAACACTAATCAAAATAAACAAGAGTATACCTCTTGATCTTCTATTTTATGTCCTTCCTCCTTTCGGACGTCGTGTGGGCGATGATCTATCAAAAGTTGAAGCCTCTTAGATCACCAATCTTCCTTTCCTTGTTCACTCCGAACAAAGGAAGATCCTAAAACAAAACTCATCTTCCTATCTAGAACCGGCCACCAAGTCAATAAACTCGATGTTGCCGCCGGCCAAGGAAGAGAACATGGAGTATGGAAACCAACCAAAGGAGAAACAACAAGGGCATGGGCGCCGGCCAACACTTAGAGAAGAGAAAGGAAAACACTCCTTCTCCTTGTTGCCGCCCAAACCCTAAACTAAGCTCTCCTAATTTCCGGCCATGGATAAAAAGGAGAAGAATAGATTGAGCTTTGGCCAAGGTAGAGGGAAGAAGGAAGAGGGGTCGGCCAACCTTAGGAAGACGAAGGAGAAGCTTCCTCCCCTTATTGCCGCCCACCACCAACACCCAAACCCTAACCCTAGCCACCTACTCCTATTCCTATCCCAACTAGAATTGGTTGCCGCCCATGGGAAGCAACCCTAATGCCATCCATCATAAGACATATATGAAAGGGAGAAGCTTGGGCACCGGCCAAACCAAGGAGAGAAGAAGGAGGAAGGGTTTCGGCCACAAAAGGAAGAAGAAGAAGAAAAAAAAACATTCCTTAATTGTGGCCACCCAAAACCCTAACCTCCCTTGCTCTTGCCACCCAAAACCCTAGCCCCCTTTCCTCTCCATTGTCTTGCCGCCCACCCCTAGTCCACCCTTTTATAGAGTTAGGGATAAGCCTTGGTTTAATCTCCACCATTGGTTCTAGGGATTTAATCTCAACCGTCGGATCTAGAGATTTAATCTCAACCATCGGATCTTAGAGATTTAATCTCTACCTTTGGATCTAGAGTTTTGTTTCTATCCATTGGATCTAAGTTTCATGAGGTGTTAATAGGCTACAATAGAGACCATGAGGAGGAGTTGGATCTTGGCCACCCATGGATCAACCCCACATAAAGTCCGATCCACTAAAGATAATCCAATCCACTAAAGGATTATCATTGATCTTCCTCACCAACCCCCATATGATAATATGGGCTCCATATACTATTTGTACATTTTCTCCCCGTATTTAAAATCTCGAATGTCCGTCGATTAATTAATTTACTGACCATTAATTAATCAACATCTAACTCCATGAGTAGTACCACTCAACCTTTTCATCATGGCGGACCAAGTCCACCTGCAGGGTTTACATAATGAACCTTATGAGCTCCTCAAGGGGACATCATCATCCTAATATATAGGACACGATTTCCTCCTATAATCAATGGCACATCATATAAATAATATCATCTCCCAACTTACCGAGCCTATCGATTTAATCTATAAATCTCGCCCATTGGTAAATCAAAGAGATGAATACTAAGTATATCTACCCGTTATTATATCGGGATTAAGAGCATGTACTAAATAATATCTGAGGTCCGATTCGATTATGTAGTCAGCAATAAATCGAATCACCTCTAAGTCGGTCATGCTCAATACAAATAAAGTGCACTAGTGTGATTCTATGGTCAAGACAAACCAATACCAAATCACACTACAAACATTCCGATGGTTTGTCCAAAGCCTTCTCGGTTGTGAGCCTTTACTTATACTTTAAAAAGAGTCGATAACATGATCTCCCGTGTGACACCACACACCATGTTATCTACAATATAATGTATTAGACAATATTGCATATCCATAAAAATGCAATCAATGATCATGTGATTCTTATTTCAAAATAAAGATGTTCATACAAAAGAAAAACTTTTCAATATACATCCTTACAATCTCCCACTTATACTAAAAGACTATGTTGTTCTCATACTATCATACATCTGATTCCCCTTCCCTTCACATGCCTATCAAAGCTCTCTCTAGAAGGACCTTAGTTAAAGGGTCTACCAGGTTATCCTCTGATGCAATCTAGGCGACAACAACTTCTACCTCCTTTACGATTTCTCGTATCAGGTGGTACTTGCACTCTATGTATTTACTTACCTTATGGGCTCGTGGTTCCTTCGAGTTTGCAACAGCACCACTATTATCACAATAAATTGTGATAGTTCTGGGCAAACTAGGAATCACATCCAAGTCCATTAGGAAGTTCTTGAGCCACACAGCTTCTTTGGCCGTCTCAGAGGCTACCACATACTCAACTTCCATGGTGGAGTTCGCCATGCATTTCTGTTGGACACTCCTCCATACAATGGCTCCACCTCCCAAAGTAAACACAAAACCTGAGGTAGACTTACTGTTATCCCTATCTGATTGGAAGTCGCAATCCATGTAACCCACAGGGAGTAATTGGTCTGCCCGGTAAACTAGCATATAATTCCTAGTTCTTCTCAGGCACTTCAATATATGCTTTACCGCAGTCCAATGTCCCTGTCCTGGATTACTCTGATATCTACTGACCATGCCCACGGCATAGCAGATATCTGGTCTCGTACATAGCATTGCATACATGAGGCTTCCTACCGCCGAAGCATAAGGAACGACCTTCATTTCCTCTATCTCCTCAGATGTTCTAAGACACATCTCCTTAGATAAAGGAACTCCATGCCTGAAAGGTAGAAAAAACTTTCTTGGAGTTCTGCATGCTAAAAAGATCCATAATTGTGTCTATGTATGAAGCTTGGGATAAGCACAACATCCTTTTCTTGCGATCCCTTATAACCTTGATCCCAAGGATGTGTCCCACCTCTCCCAAGTCCTTCATATCAAATTGTTTGGACAACCATACCCTTACGTCTAATAACACCATGATATTGTTGCCAATCACCAAAATGTTATCTATGTATAGTACAAGAAATACCACTACGTTTCCGTCACATCTCTTGTATACACAAGACTCATCTGGACTTTGAATAAATCCATATGACTGGATTACCTCATCAAAACGGATGTTACAAGACCTTGAAGCTTGCTTCAATCCATAAATGGACCGATTAAGCTTACATACAAGATTCTCTTTGCTAAGATATTGTATCTTTATCTTGGATTGCCTCGTCAAATGTCTAGGGATAAGGTTCATGTTCGTCAGGGACCAAATCAGAAGATTCTCCCAAGAATATGAATCTATCAGGCTATCTCACAACCCTCCCACTACGACGAGGTATTACCTGTGTATCCTCGGTGACATGCAGTGCAGTGACTTGTGGTATATCCTCTTGTACCGGTGGTACTGAAGAAGTGACTTCCCCTTTTGATTCCTCCAGAACAATTTTACTCTTGTCCTTGTGGCTCATCACATAGTCTTCCTCTAGAAATCAGGTGTTCATGCTAACGATAACCCTCTGATCTCTAGGACTATAAAACAAACCACCCTTCGTTCCCCTGGGATAGCCAACGAACATGCGTACTTCTGTACGAGGTTCCAACTTACCAGCATTTGCCTTCAGCACATGTGCTGGACTCCCCCATATCCGAATATGTCTTAGACTAGGCTTTCGCCCAGTCCACAATTCTGTGGGAGTAGAAAGCACTAATTTAGATGGAACCAAGTTCAGAATGTACACCGTCGTATCTAGAGCATATCCCCAGAACGAATCTGGCAACTCAGAATAACTCATCATCGATCTAACCATTTCCATAAGAATCCTATTCCTTCGCTCTGCTACACCGTTCTGCTGGGGTGTGCCAGGTGCAGTCAATTGGGATTGAATCCCAGCCTCTGATAAGTAGTTCCTAAACTCTCCCAAGAGGTACTCACCACCACGATCAGATCGTAGTGTCATCCATATCTTTGAATAGTCATCTATGAAAAAGACGAAATATTCAAGACTACCTCTTGCCTGGATAGACATAGGACCATACTAATCAGAATGAACCAATTCCAACACATCTTTCGATCTATACCCCTTGGCCTTGAAAAGGCCTCTTGATCATTTTACCCTCCAAGCAAGATTCGCAGGTTGGGAAATCTTCCATCACTAATGAGCCCAAAGGTCCATCAGCTATCAACCTTTGAATTCTTCTTAGGTTAATATGACCAAGCCTAAGATGCTAAAGATATATTTGGTTCATCTTCGAAGGTTCTTTTCTCTTATTGGAATTAGAAGATGAGTTATTAACTTCTATTTGTATCGTGGGAGCTTTTGGTTCGAGTGTATACAAATTTTCCTAACAATGTACTTGAACAGAAATTCTCTCTATTTTTTTTATAACAACTCTGTCATTAAAAGAAATAGAATATCCATCCATAAACAATTTATAAACTGAAAATAAATTCTTTCTAAATAAAGGTACATAAAGGGAATTTTCTGAAGGGTTTTGCCCCGGAAGCTCTCCTACTAATTGTAGGGTTTTGCTTATCGAGTCCGTGAGGGGAAACTTTGCTTCCCACTTCACCTCTGTAGCTTCCTTCATGGCGATCCCTTCGATGTCCCCGGATTAAAAAAATTTAATCCTAGACAAAAGGGATTGCCGAAACCACCAAGTCATCGTCGTGCTATTCGTTTAGAGTGGTCACTTGAACAAACTAGTTGTTCAAGCGACCATCCTCTATTCTACGACTAGCCGCGGAATAGACGATGTCCGGATCGCCAGTTTTTGTGTTTATGCTCGGGATCCAAGTATTATTTAGCCATTTACGGATTTATAACATGCTTATAATTGAAAAACAAAAACAAGCAACAAACAAAAGAAGAAAGTAGAATAGGTATACCTCTCAATCTTCTAATGTATGACCTTCCTCCTTTTGGACGTCGTGTGGGCGACGATCAACCAAAAGTCGAAGCTCATAAATCACAAATCTTCCTTCCTTGCTATTCCAAAGCAAGAGGAAGAATAGAAAACAGGTTTTTCTCCTCACTAGAAACAACCAACAAGGAACTAAAACTATCCTTGCCGCCGGCCAACTAGGTGAACGAGAAGATGGTGGAAAACAACCAAGACACTAAGGGAAGCCCTATATCTTGTTTCCACCACCTAAGGAGAAGGAGAAGGGGGATTTTGGGCACCGTCCAAGGCTGGAGAGGTGCTCGACGTTGGCCAAAAGAGGAAGAAGAAGAGAAGAATACCTTCCTTATTTGGTGCCACCCTTGCCTCCAAACCCTAATCCTAATCCTATCTCAACTAGGATTCCTTCTTGCCGCCCAAACCCTAGCTCTCCTTCAATGTAGTTCACGCCAACTCCCATGCCATCCTTTTATAGAGTTAGGGATAAGTCATGAATTAATCTCATCCATTGGTTCTAGGGATTTAATCTCAATCGTCCGATCTAGAGATTTAATCTCAACCGTCGGATCTTAGAGATTTAATCTCTACCAATGGATCTTAGAGTTTTGTTTCTATCCATTGAATCTAAGAATCATGAGGTGTTAATAGGATACATTAGGGACCATGAGGAGGAGTTGGGTCTTGGCCACCCATGGATCCAGCCCACATAAAGTTCGATCCACTAATGATGATCCAATCCACTAAAGGTTCATCATTGATCTACCTCACCAACCCCCATATGATAATATGGGCTCCATATATTATTTGTACATTTTCTCCCCGTGTTTAAGATCTCGAATGTCCGTCGATTAATTAATTTACTGACCATTACTTAATCAACATCTAACTCCTTGAGTAGTACCACTCAACCTTTTCATCATGTCGGACCAAGTCCACCTGCAGGGTTTACATGATGAACCTTATGAGCTCTTCAAGGGGACATCATCATCCTAATATATAGGACACGGTTTCCTCCTATAATCAATGGCACACCATATAAATAATATCATCTCCCAACTTACCGAGCCTATCGATTTAATCTATAAATCTCGCCCATTGGTAAATCAAAGAGATGAGTATTAAGTATATGTGTCCGTTATTATATCGGGATTAAGAGCATGTACTAAATAATATCTGAGGTCCGATTCGATTATGTAGTCAGCAATAAATCGAATCAGCTCTAAGTCGATCCTGCTCAATACACACTAAGTGCACTAGTGTGATTCTATGGTCAAGACAAACCAACACCAAATCACACTACAACCATTCCGATGGTTTGTCCAAAGTCATCTCGGTTGTGAGCCTTTACTTATACTTTACAAGGAGCCGATAACATGACCTCCCGTGTGACACCACACACCATGTTATCTACAATGTAAAGTATTAGACAAGATTGCATAACCATAAAAATATGCAAACAATGATCATGTGATTCTTATTTCAAAATAAAGATGTTCATACAAAAGATAAACTTTTCAGTATACATCCCTACAATCTCCCACTTATACTAAAAGACTATGTTGTCCTCAAAGTGCCATACATCTCATCCCCATTCCCTCCACATGCCTATCAAAAGCTCTCGCCGGAAGGGCCTTAGTGAAAGGATCTGCTAGGTTATCCTCTGATGCAATCTTGGCCACAACAACTTCTCCTCTCTTTACGATTTCTCGTATCAGGTGGTACTTGCGCTCTATGTGTTTACTAGCCTTATGGGCTCGTGGTTCCTTCGAGTTTGCAACTACACCACTATTATCACAATAAATTGTGATATTTCTGGGCAAACCAGGAATCACATCCAAGTCCATTAGGAAGTTCCTGAGCCATACAGCTTCTTTGGCAGCCTCAGAGGCCGCCACTTACTCAGCTTCCATGGTGGAGTCCGCCACGCATTTCTGCTTGACACTCCTCCATAGAATTACTCCACCTCCCAAAGTAAACACAAAACCTGAGGTAGACTTACTGTTATTCCTATTAGATTGGAAGTCGGAATCCGTGTAACCCACAGGGAGTAATTTGTCTGCCCGGTAAACCAACATATAATCCCTAGTCCTTCTCAGGTACTTTAATATATGCTTTACCGCAGTCCAATGTCCCTGTCCTAGATTACTCTGATATCTGCTGACCATGCCCACGGCAAAGAAGATATCTGGTCTCGTACAGAGCATCGCATACATGAGGCTTCCTACTGCCGAAGCATAAGTACCCGCCTTCATCTCCTCAATCTCCTCAGATGATCTAGGACACATCTCCTTAGATAAAGGAACTCCATGCCTGAAGGGTAGAAAACCATTCTTGGAGTTCTGCATACTAAAACGCTCTATAATCGTGTCTATGTATGAAGCTTGGGATAAGCACAACATCCTTTTCCTGTGATCCCTTATAACCTTGATCCCAAGGATGTGTCCTACCTCTCCCAAGTCCTTCATATCAAACTGTTTGGACAACCATACTCTTACGTCTGATAACACCTTGATATTGTTGCCAATCAACAAAATGTCATCTACGTATAGTACAAGAAATACCATTACGTTTCTGTCACATCTCTTGTATACACAAGACTCATCCGGACTTTGAATAAATCCATAAGACTGGATCACCTCATCAAAGCGGATGTTGCAAGACCTCGAAGCTTGTTTCAATCCATAAATGGACCGATTAAGCTTACATACAAGATGCTCTTTTCCCTTAGTAATGAATCCCTCTGGTTGCTTCATGTAGATGTTTTCCCCAAGACTTCCATTAAGGAAAACTATCTTGACATCCATCTGCCACACCTCATAATCCATATGAACTGCTATGCAGAAGAGAATCCGGATAGACTTAAGCATAGCTACCGGCGAAAAGGTCTCCTCATAATCGATACCCTCTTTCTGAGTATACCCCTTCGCAACAAGCCTTGCTTTGAAGGTCTCAACTTTCCCATCTATTCCTCTCTTTCTCTTATAGATCCACTTGCATCCAATGGTTTTTACACCATCGAGTGGTTCTACTAGATCCCAGACCTGATTTGAATCCATAGATTCAATCTCAGCATTCATTGCACTTTACCAAGATACTGCATCTTTATCTTGGATTGCCTCGTCATATGTCTAGGGATCAGGTTCATGTTCGCTATGGACCAAATCAGAAGATTCTCCCAAGAACATGAATCTATCAGGCTGTCTCACAACTCTCCCACTACGATGAGGTATCATCTGTGTATCCTCTGTGACACGTGGTGCAATGACATGTGGTATATCCTCTTGTACCGGTGGTACTAAAGAAGTGACTTCCCCTTTTAACTCCTCCAGAACAATTTTACTCTTGGGCTTGTGGCTCATCACATAGTCTTCCTCTAGAAATCTGGCATTCGTGCTAATGATCACCCTCTGATCTCTAGGACTATAAAACAATCCACCCTTCGTTCCCCTGGGATAGACAACGAACAAGCGTACTTCTGTACGAGGTTCCAACTTACCAGCATCTGCCTTCAGCACATGTGCTGGACTCCCCAATATCCGAATATGCCTTAGACTAGGCTTTCGCCCAGTCCACAACTCTGTGGGAGTAGAAGGCACTGATTTAGATGGAACCAAGTTCAGAATGTACACCGTCGTATCTAGAACATATCCCCAGAACGAATCTGGCAAGTCAGAATAACTCATCATCGATCTAACCATCTCCATAAGAGTCCTATTCCTTCGCTCTGCTACACCGTTCTACTGGGGTGTGCCAGGCGCAGTCAATTGGGATTGAATCCCAGCCTCTGATAAGTAGTTCCTAAATTCTCCAAAGAGGTACTCACCACCACGATCAGATCGTAGTGTCTTGATATTTTTACCTTGACGTTTCTCCACATCAACCTTGAATTCTTTGAACTTGTCAAAGCATTCAGACTTGCGGTGCATCAGGTAAATGTATCCATATCTTAAGTAATCGTCTATAAAAGAGACGAAATACTCAAAACGACCTCTAACCTAGATAGACATAGGACCACACAAATCAGAATGAACAAATTCTAACACATCTTTGGCTCTATACCCCTTGGCCTTAAAAGGCCTCTTGGTCATCTTACCCTCGAAGCAAGATTCACAGGTTGGGAGATCCTCCACCACTAATGAACCCAAAGGTCCATCAGCTATCAACCTTTGAATTCTGCTTAGGTTAATGTGACCAAGCCTAAGATGCCAAAGATATTCCTTCGCTCCGCTACACCATTCTGCCGGGGTGTGCCAAGTGCAGACAATTTGGATTGAATCTCAGCCTCTGATAAGTAATTCCTAAACTCTCCCAAGAGGTACTCACCACCACGATCAGATCGTAGTGTCTTGATACTTTTACCTTGACGTTTCTCCACATCAGCCTCGAATTCTTTGAACTTGTCAAAGCATTTAGACTTGCGGCACATCAGGTAAATGTATCCATATCTCGAGTAATCGTCTATAAAAGAGACGAAATACTAGAAACCACCTCTAGCCTGGATAGACATAGGACCACACAAATCAGAATGAACCAATTCTAACACATCTTTGGCTCTATACCCCTTGGCCTTAAAAGGCCTCTTGGTCATCTTACCCTCGAAGCAAGATTCACAGGTTGGGAGATCCTCCACCACTAATGAACCCAAAGGTCCATCAGCTATCAACCTTTGAATTCTGCTTAGGTTAATGTGACCAAGCCTAAGATGCCAAAGATATGTTTGGTTCATTTTTGAAGGTTCTTTTCTCTTATTGGAATTAAAAGATGAGTTATTAACTTCAATTTGAATCGTGGGAGGTTTTGGTTCAAGTGTGTACAAATTTCCTATCAATGTACCTGAATAGATATTCTCTCTATTCCTTTTTATAACAACTCTGTCATTAAAAGAAATAGAATATCCATGCATAAACAATTTAGAAACTGAAATTAAGTTCTTTCTAAATAAAGGTACATAAAGGGAATTTTCCAGAACCTAAGTTTTATTTTTCTCAAGAGATAAATAAAACTTCTCCCACTGCAATAGCCGCCATCTTCATGGCATTGCCCAAGTAAATGGTAATCTCCCTTTTAGCTAATCATCGGGTTTCCTAGAACCCCTGTAAAGTGTTGCAGACATGATTAGTGGCTCCCATATCTACACACCAGGTGCTGATAGATATCACCGCTAATCTTGTTTCAACGACTAGACCAAAGGATATACCATTTTTCTGCTTTGGATTGGGACAGTCCTTCTTCTAATGTCCATCCTGCTTATAAGTGAAGTACTTGCCTTTCGACTTCTTCACTCCCTGAGATCCTCCCACCACCTTTTCTCTACCTTGTTTCTTCTTCTTCTTGCCTTTCGGCTTAGAAGTATAAACCTTTTTGAGCAACCATGGCTTGAGAACACTCTTCGAAGAGTGCATACTTGTACTCCTCAGCAGTTAAGACAATATCAGGATTCCTTTTTCCAATCAACATAATTATGTACAGTAAGTTTATTTTCCTTTAGTATCATAGTAAGTGGACTGAAAGTCATTTTTGAAAATCCTAAGAATCATATAGATCATTATTGTAGATTTTAAAAAATTATTGATTCCTCAAACAATAAAATTTTAAAATCAACCAACACCTCTAAACACCGAGAATATCGCATGCCACGATCGTGTGGACGTATACGAATTCTACATTTGTAAGAGGAGGTTTTACCCATTAATTTTACTATCTTGTCAACATAACTTTTTGACAAGTAAAATTAATAGCTGGTTTCTCTTCGGCCCTACAAATAAAAGAGTGACTCCGATGGGGAGGATACTTATATTTGTATCTAAGTGTTCACCATTACCCGGTACCAAGTAATTATCTCGGGTTATGTGCCTTACGATGGACAAGTACACACGCACCTTAATAATTTCCTATAACCATATTCAACCTTGTGATCCGCAAACAAACTCATCCGATGGGGAGGAAGGCACTCAGAGCCGACGCGCAAGTTTGCTTGCATCACATGTCAAATCGTAATGGAGGCCGTGGGAATTTATAAAATATCTCTCTCCCACTTAGTAATTTGAAAATGAGGAATTTTCTAGCCTACGACATGCATATCAAACAAAAAGCAATAAATATGAAAAATAAATTATTTTCCAACTATTATGGTTTTTGTCTTCAATATGTCTCCTGTCGCATCGTCTTCTCGTCCGCTCCTCCTACGCCATGTACAAGCCATCCGGAGATCCAAGCCGAGACTAAAACCTATTTTATTTTACATCCATCGATCCTATACTCCACGAGGGAGTGTATATGAAATCTAGATCGAAAGTAAAATAAAATAAAGAGGGCTAAACAATGTCGTATTCAACTTACCAAAAACTAAATACTAGCCTCGTCAACCCCGAGGATTCAATAAAATAAATATTTACACACATACAATCACATACACACATATGGCCATAATAGTCGGATTTTATGCCTGCAACCAAAGAGTTAAATTACGCATATCCTACTATTGTCCGGCACATATAATATATGAAAAAGTGCATAAAAATTAACCGAATCCTAAACGCACAAAATCGGAAACCTTGTCTCTGATACCAATTGAAGGGTTTTGTCCCGGAAGCTCTCCTACTAATTGTAGGGTTTTGCTTATCGAGTCTGTGAGGGGAAACTTCGCTTCCAACTTCACCTCTATAGCTTCCTTCATGGCGATCCCTTCGATGTCCCCGGATTAAAAAAATTTAATCCTAGACAAAAGGGATTGCCAAAACCACCAAGTTATCATCGTGTTATTCGTTTAGAGTGGTCACTTGAACAAACTAGTTGTTCAAGCGACCATCCTCTATTCTACGACTAGCCGCGGAATAGACGATGTCCGGATCGCCGATTTTTGTGTTTATGCTCGGGATCCAAGTATTATTTAGTCATTTACAGATTTATAACATGCTTATAATTGAAAAACAAAAACAAGCAACAAACAAAAGAATAAAGTAGAATAGGTATACCTCTCGATCTTCTAATGTATGACCTTCCTCCTTTTGGACGTCGTGTGGGCGACGATCCACCAAAAGTCCAAGCTCCTAGATCACAAATCTTCAGTCCTTGCTCTTACAAAGCAAGAGGAAGAATAGAAACAAGGTTTTTCTCCTCACTAGAAACAACCAACAAGGAACTACAACTATCCTTGCCGCCGGCCAACTAGGTGAAGGAGAAGATGGTGGAAAACGACCAAGACACCAAGGGAAGCCCTATATCTTGTTTCCACAACCTAAGGAGAAGGAGAAGGGGGCTTTTGGGCACTGGCCAAGGCTCGAAAAGAGGCAGGAGAGGTGCTGGACGTTGGCCAAAAGAGGAAGAATAAGAGAAGAATACCTTCCTTATTTGGTGCCACCCTTGCCTCCAAACCCTAATCCTAATCCTATCTCAACTAGGATTCCTTCTTGCCGCCCAAACCCTAGCTCTCCTTCAATGTAGTTCATGCCAACTCCCATGCCATCCTTTTATAGAGTTAGGGATAAGTCATGAATTAATCTCATCCATTGGTTCTAGGGATTTAATCTCAACCGTCGGATCTAGAGATTTAATCTCAACCGTCGGATCTTAGAGATTTAATCTCTACCAATGGATCTTAGAGTTTTGTTTCTATCCATTGGATCTAAGCATCATGAGGTGTTAATAGGCTACATTAGGGACCATGAGGAGGAGTTGGGTCTTGGCCACCCATGGATCAAACCCACATAAAGTCCGATCCACTAATGATGATTCAATCCACTAAAGGTTCATCATTGATCTACCTCACCAACCCCCATATGATAATATGGGCTCCATATATTATTTGTACATTTTTTCCCCATGTTTAAGATCTCGAATGTCCGTCGATTAAATAATTTAATGACCATTAATTAATCAACATCTAACTCTTTGAGTAGTACCACTCAACCTTTTCATCATGCCGGACCAAGTCCACCTGCAGGGTTTACATGATGAACCTTATGAGCTCCTCAAGGGGACATCATCATCCTAATATATATGACACGGTTTCCTCCTATAATCAACGGCACACCATATAAATAATATCATCTCTCAACTTACCGAGCCTATCGATTTAATCTATAAATCTCGCCCATTGGTAAATTAAAGAGATGAGTACTAAGTATATGTGCCCGTTATTATATCGGGATTAAGAGCATGTACTAAATAATATCTAAGGTCCGATTCGATTATGTAGTCAGCAATAAATCGAATCATCTCTAAGTCGGTCCTGCTCAATACACACAAAGTGCACTAGTGTGATTCTATGGTCAAGACAAACCAACACCAAATCACACTACAACCATTCCGATGGTTTGTCCAAAGTCATCTCAGTTGTGAGCCTTTACTTATACTTTACAAGGAGTCGATAACATGATCTCCCATGTGACACCACACACCATGTTATCTATAATGTAACGTATTAGACAAGATTGTATAACCATAAAAATATGCAAACAATGATTATGTGATTCTTATTTCAAAATAAAGATGTTCATACAAAAGATAGACTTTTCAGTATACATCCCTACATTTTCCAGAACCAACATTTTATTTTTCTCAAAAGATAAATGAAACATCTTCCACTGCAATAGCCGCCACCTTCATGGCTTTTCCCAAGTAAACGGTAATCTCTCCCTCAGCTCGTCGTCGGGTTTCCTAGAACCCCTGCAAAGTATTGCAGACATGATCAGAGGCTCCCGTATCTACACACCAGGTGCCGATAGATAATACCGCTAACCATGTTTCAACGACTTGACCAAAGGATATACCTTTGTTCTTGCTTCGGATTGGGACAGTCCTTCTTCCAATGTCCATCCTGCTTGCAAATGAAGTACTTGCCCTGAGATCCTCCCACCACCTTTGCTCCAGCTTATTTCTTCTTCTTCTTGCCTTTCGGCTTAGAAGTAGAAATCTTCTGAGCAACCATGGCCTCAGCCTGAGCAAGCCTTTCTGTCGACTGGAGAATGATATCGACCTGGGTTTCCCCATCGATCTCATCTCCAAGGACTTCCAGCTTATTCGCGGGCTTCGGAGGATACTATTTGAAAAGTACATATTTGTACTCCTCAGTAGTTAAGACAATATCTAGATTCTTTTCCAATCAACATAATTTGGGTACAGTAAACTTATTTTCCTTTAGTATCACAACAAGTGGACTGAAAGTCATTTATGAAAATCCTAAGAATCACATAGATCATTACTTTGGATTTCAAAAAATTATTGATTCCTCAAACAATAAAATTTTAAAATCAACCAACACCACAAAACACCGAGAATATCGTATGCAAAAATTATCAAGTACACACGCTCCTTGATAATTGCCTATAACCATATTTGACCTTGTGATCCGCAAACAAACTCATCCGATGGGGAGGAAGGCACTCAGAGCCGACGTGCAAGTTTGTTTGCATCACATGTCAAATCGTAATGGAGGCCGTGGGAATTTATAAAATATCCCTCTCCCACTTAGTAATTTGAAATTGAGGAATTTTCTAGCCTACGACATGCATATCAAACAAAAAGTAATAAATATGAAAAATAAATTATTTTCCAACTATTATGGCTTTTGTCTTCAATATGTCTCCCGTCGCATCGCCTTCTCGTCCTCTCCTCCTACGCCATGTACAAGTCATCCGGAGATCCGAGCCAAGACTAAAACCTATTTTAATTTACATCCATCGATCCTATACTCCAAGAGGGAGTGTACCTGAAATCTAGATCGAAAGTAAAATAAAATAAAGAGTGGCTAAACAATGTCATATCTAATTTATAAAAAATCAAATACTAGTCTCGTCAACCACGAGGATTCAACAAAATATAAACATACAATCACATACACACATATGGCCATAATAGTCGGATCTTATGCCTGCAAACAAAGAGTTAGACTACGCATATCCTACAATTATCCGGCACATATAATATATGAAAAGTGCATAAAAATTAATCAAATCCTAAACACACAAAATCGGAAACCTTGGCTCTGATACCAATTGTAGGGTTTTGTCCAGAAGCTTTGATACCAATTGTAGGGTTTTGCTTATCGAGTCCGTGAGGGGAAAATTCGCTTCCCACTTCACCTCGGTCGTTTGTTCATGGCGATCCCATCGATGTCCCCGGATTAAAAATTTAATCCTAGACACAAGGGATTGCCTAAACAACCAAGTCATCATCGTGTTATTCGTTTAGAGAGGTCACTTGAACAAACTTGTTGTACAAGCGACCATCCTCTATTCTACGAGTAGCCGTGGAATAGATGATGTCCAGATCGCCCATTTTTGTGTTTATGCTCGGGATCCAAGTATTATTTAGCCATATACAGATTTATATCATGCTCATAGTTGAAAAACAAATACAAGCAAGTAACCATCCACACAAAACAAGCATATAATTGAAAAGAAATTATAAACATAATACAAAAGAACACTAATCAAAATAAACAAGATTATACCTCTTGATCTTCTATTGTATGTCCTTCCTCCTTTCGGACGTCGTGTGGGCGATGATCTACCAAAAGTTGAAGCCTCCTAGATCACCAATCTTCCTTTCCTTGTTCACTCTGAACAAAGGAAGATCCTAAAACAAAACTCATCTTCCTATCTAGAACCGGCCACCAAGTCAATAAACTCGATGTTGCCGCTGGCCAAGGAAGAGAACATGGAGTATGGAAACAAACCAAAGGAGAAACAACAAGGGCATGGGCGTCAGCCAACACTTGGAGAAGAGAAAGGAAAACACTCTTTCTCCTTGTTGCCGCCCAAACCCTAAACTAAACTCTCCTAATTTCCGGCCATGGATGAATGGGTGAAGAATGGATTGAGCTTTGGCCAAGGTAGAGGGAAGAAGGAAGTGGGGCCAACCAACCTTAGGAAGAGAAAGGAGAAGCTTCCTCCCCTTGTTGCCGCCCACCACCAACACCCAAACCCTAACCCTAGCCACCTACTCCTATTCCTATCCCAACTAGAATTGGTTGCCGCCCATGGGAAGCAACCCTAATGCCATCCATTATAAGCCATAGATGAAAGGGAGAAGCTTGGGCACTGGCCAAACCAAGGAGAGAAGAAGGAGGAAGGGTTTTGGCCACCAAAGGAAGAAGAAGAAGAAAAAAAAACATTCCTTAATTGTGGCCACCCAAAACCCTAACCTCCCTTGCTCTTGCCGCCCAAAACCCTAGCCCCCTTTCCTCTCCATTGTCTTGACACCCACCCCTAGTCCACCCTTTTAAAGAGTTAGGGATAAGCCTTGGTTTAATCTCTACCATTGGTTCTAGGGATTTAATCTCAACCGTCGGATCTAGAGATTAAATCTCAACCATCGGATCTTAGAGATTTAATCTTTACCTTTGGATCTAGAGTTTTGTTTCTATCCATTGGATCTAAGCTTCATGAGGTGTTAATAGGCTACAATAGGGACCATGAGGAGGAGTTGGATCTTGGCCACCCATGGATCAAGCCCACATAAAGTCCGATCCACTAATGATAATCCAATCCACTAAAGGATTATCATTGATCTACCTCATCAACCCCCATATGATAATGTGGGCTCCATATATTATTTGTACATTTTCTCCCCGTGTTTAAGATCTCGAATGTCCATCGATTAATTAATTTACTGACCATTAATTAATCAACATCTAACTCCATGAGTAGTACCACTCAACCTTTTCATCATGCCGGACCAAGTCCACCTGCAGGGTTTACATGATGAACCTAATGAGCTCCTCAAGGGGACATCATCATCCTAATATATATGACACGGTTTTCTCCTATAGTCAATGGCACACCATATAAATAATATCATCTCCCAACTTACCGAGCCTATCGATTTAATCTATAAATCTCGCCCATTGGTAAATAAAAGAGATGAATACTAAGTATATATGCCTGTTATTATATCGAGATTAAGAGCATGTACTAAATAATATCTGAGGTCCGATTCGATTATGTAGTCAGCAATAAATCGAATCACCTCTAAGTCAGTCATGCTCAATACACACAAAGTGCACTAGTGTGATTCTATGGTCAAGACAAACCAATACCAAATCACACTACAACCATTCCGATGGTTTGTCCAAAGTCATCTCGATTCTGAGCCTTTACTTATACTTTACAAGGAGCCGATAACATGATCTCTCATGTGATACCACACACCATGTTATCTACAATGTAATGTATTAGACAATATTGCATAACCATAAAAATGCAATCAATGATCATGTGATTCTTATTTCAAAATAAAGATGTTCATACAAAAGATAGACTTTTCAGTATACATCCCTACAATTCAGACATGCGTTTCTTGCTTACATGGCCAAGACGACAATGTCACATGTAGGACTCAAATTGATTATCTTTTTGAGCATGCTTATTGCTTGCTTCAATATTGAAAATGTCACCGGATATGTCTAAAATATATATTCCATTGCATAAAGTTCCAGTCCCGTAAAGCACACCATTCAAAGTTATGTAACAACAATTGTTACTAAAAGTCAAATGGTAACCATATCTATATAAGTAGGAAATAGAAACAATGTTCTTTATTAAGGAAGGTACATAATAGCAATTATCCAGTTCTAAGACAAATCCTGTAGGGAGCTTCAAAAAATATGTTCCAATGGTGACCACAGCAACCTTTGCTCTATTGCCAACTCACAAATTTGATTCTCCCTTGACGAACCTTCTTCTATTCCTTAGCCCCTGTATGTCATTACATATATGTGAGCTACACCCAGTATCCAATACCCAAGTGTCTAAGAAAATAGAATGACATTCAATAATGAGGATACTTGAAGAGGATGGGGAATCAAATGTCTTCTTCTTCTTCACGGACTCAAGATAAATCTTACAGTTTCTTCGCTAATGTCCCTCCTTGCCACAATGATGGCAAGTGCCCTTTTGAGCTGGTTCTACCTTCTTAGCCTTCTTCTTCTTCCCCTTATATTATTCCATTGATTTCCTCTTAGAACCTTTCTTTGAGGAATCAACTAACAACACTGTCTTCTCCTCATGCTTCACAGAAGGCTCCACAGTCTTCAGCATGTTGAGGAGTTCAGGAATGGTGGTTTCAATTTTGTTCATCCGGTAGTTCATCACAAACTATGAGTAACTCTTGGGCAAACAATGCAGAATTAAGTCAATACTTAATTCATGATCCATCACAAACCTGAGTGTAGCTAATCGCTCGATGTACCCATTCATCATTAGCACAAATTGCACTATAGATGAACCTTCTTGCATTTTGGAGGTGAAGAGGAGCTTGGAGACTTCGATGTTGGGATGTATATTGAAAAGTCTATCTTTTGTATGAACATCTTTATTTTTGAAATAAGAATCACATGATCATTGTTTGTATATTTATGATTATGCATATTGTCTGATACATTACATTGTAGATAACATGATGTGTGGTGTCACATGGAAGATCATGTTATCAGTTCCTTGTAGAGTATAAGTAGAGGCTCACAACCGAGATGGTTTTGGACAAACCATTTGTATGGTTGTAATGTGATTTGGTATTGGTTTGTCTTGACCATAGAATTACACTAGTACACTTTGTGTGTATTGAGCAGGACTGACTTAGAGGTGATTCAATTTATTGCTGACTACATAATTGAATCTAACCTCGGATATTATAGTGTACATGCTATTAATCCTGATATAATAACGGGCACATGTACTTAGTATTTATTTCTTTGATTTACCAATGGACGAGATTTATAGATTAAATCGATAGGCTCGGTAAGTTGGGAAATGATATTATTTGCATGGTGTGTCGTTGATTATAGGAGGAAACCGTCTTATATATTAGGATGATGATGTCCCCTTGAGGAGCTCATAAGGATCATCATGTAAACCCTGCAGGTGGACTTGGCCTGGCATGATGATAAGGTTGAGTGGTACTACTCATGGAGTTAGATGTTGATTAATTAATTATCAGTAAATTAATTAATTGACGGACATTCGAGATCTTAAACATGGGGAGATATTTGTACAATTAATATATGGAGCCCATATTTATTTATGGGGGTTGGTGAGATAGATCAATGATAATCCTCTAGTGGAATGGATTATCATCAATGGATCAGATTTTATGTGGGTCGGATCCATTGGGTGGCCAAGATCCAACTCCTCATGGTTCCTATTGTAGCCTATTAAAACCCTCATGAAGCCTAGATCCGACGGTGGAGATTAAATCTCTAGATCTGATGGTGGAGATTAAATCTCTAGATCCGACGATGGAGATTGAAAGGAGGCTTAAGCCTAACTCTATAAATAAGGCTTAGGAGTGGGCGGCAAGATATACTTGGAGATTAGGGTTTTTGGCATTGGGCGGCAACATAAGAAGTCTAGGGTTTGGCTTCTAGTGGGCGGCAACCTTAGGAATGCTTCTTGTTGGCCGACGACAACTTGGAGATTAGGGTTTGTCTCTTGGTTCTCCTTGGCCAGCATCACCCTCCTCCTCTCCATCTACATTGCTGGTGCCTCATCCTCCTTTACCTTAGTCGGCGGCAACAAGAGCTCTTCTTGTTGGTCGACGCTCACTTCCTCCATCTTCCTCTCCTTGGTTGGCGGCAACATCCAAGATAGGTGGCTTGGTGGTCGGTGCTAGATAGGAGAGGTTCATGTATTCTTCCCTTTGTTCGGAGTGGACAAGGAAGGGAAGAATGAGATCTAGGAGGCTTCGACTCTTGGAGGATCATTGCCCACACAACGTCCAAGAGGACGATAGGACATACGATAGAAGACCAAGAGGTAAACAAGAGGTATAATTCTTGTTTTGATTTTCTTTTGTTTCTTTGTATTATGTATGTAATTGCATGTGGCTAATTTACTTGGACCCTGAAGATAAACACAAAAACCGGCGATCCGTACATCATCTATTCCGCGGCTAATCAAGGAAAAGAGTTAGGTTGCTTGAACAACAAGTTTGTTCAAGAAACCACTCTAATCGAATAGTACGATGATGGATCGGTTGCTTGGGTAATCCGTCTTCGTATTGGATTAATTTTTTTTAATCCGGGGATGTAGATGGGATCGCCATGCACAAGCGACCAAAGCGAAGTGAGAAGCGAAGCTTCGTCTCTTCATTCGAACCTTTCGGATCTCGCTTGCTCATCAAACAACTCTTGAAAATGAAAGACTATGGTATTAGCATCCATATGCTCATGCTGCTTCTGAAGCTTGGGTACCATCGTGGCTAGTATGATGCAACTCATCAATTCAGAATCATTCACATGTTTCTGATAGGCCAACAATTGGTCCGGAGTTGCACCATCTTTATGACAGGTGGGAAGAGGCTCTTTGAGGACATATACAAGCTTTTCCACCTTGAGAAGAATTTTCAGGTTTCTAAGCCAGTCCAAGAAGTTTGAGATAGTCACCTTATTTGAATCCAAAATAGAGCGCAAGTTTATAGACGTCATGATCAAGCGATTAACCTAGATATACAAATCGAGCATATATGAGAAAGATGATTTAAAACGCATCAACATACATCTATAAATCCCATTCATTTTTTGAATTAAAAAACCCTCAAAATCAATTCGGGAGATCGTAGGTTCATCTTCAAATGGGTTGATATCCAACATAGATAAGAACAACCTTGGAGAGAGTCTAACAAGCCATTCATAGCCATGATGATATGTATCAAATATACCAATTACATATCACGTATATGTAACAATCACATTGTGCTATCAACTAATTGAATGTTCGCACAAACATTGGGTTATTAACACATTAACAAGAATGCATCATATGCACTGATGCATGCAAATGCGACCTCAAATCTCGCGACGGAGACTGTCGAGAACTCGAAGTCGTGCTCGCGCTCAATGCCTGCAAGTGCATGAATATCATCAAGTAATAAAGAATATCGATCCCACAGGGACTGAGATTTCGAGTATCAGTTTGTCCAGTGGATGTGTTGTTGTTTGGATTGGTAATCCTAGGATTCATGAATGAGAGGTCTTCGGTGGTCCAAACTCACTACGGTGTCACACAGAAGAAGAGAAGGGTTGCTACGAGGATTTGGATGGGATTCTAGGACTTCTGTTTCATTTGTGTGTCGTAAAACATGCTATCAATTGAATGTATCCAGATTTTCTAGTTAGGGTTTTGTGGAAAGGACATCATACACTATGGTATAAGGATGCTGAATCGATCCCTGCGATGAGCCAAAAATGAGACACATTACCGACTCTATCGCATCCTTCTATCCACAGTTGCAGGCCATGAGGCCAACCTATAGGTTCTTCCTACTATCCCCTAAATCTTAGATGCGTGGACTATCACCCCTCGTATCGTCTACGCACAGAAGAAAGAAAACCAAAACACAAAGCTATAGATCTAAACAATCATTCAACTGCAAATACAATTTCAAGAAAGGAAACATATATGAATTAGCAATGTTCTACTCAACACAAACTAGTCTCTAATCTTTGAATCGGAGAATCTACTCCATGAATACGAGAAGAGAATCACAAAACATTATGGAATTCATGAATATAATGATAAACGTGTAAGAAATATGAGTTACAATGCAATATGCCTCTTCTCTCTGGCGTTGTAGTGCAGAACTTGATCCTCGAGTGGCTCTCTTCCTCCCCATTACGAGTTCCCCGAAGCTTTTTAGGGCTTTGGAGTGCCATCCCAGCCATTGTGCCTCCCCCTAGGGTTTGGGCATAGCTTTCCTTATATAGACATCACGTCGGATCCTCGTGAAATCTGGAAAAACCCCTGGTTGCGTCAAGTTGCCTGGTCGCCACACGACTGTGTGAAAATATACGGCCAGGCCATGTGTAAGGCTATGGCAGCCATTTTCAACCCCTGGACATGGTCGTGTGTAGCCATATGCCCAGGTCATGTCCCACTTTGTGTCCAGCTGCCAAATGCCTCCTTTTTGCTCTGAAAGTGCGTCATTTTTCCCATGGAATGCTATCCTGCACACAAAAGTACAAAGAGCAGATCTCCAAACCAGAAAATAAGAAATGCATGCAAAATAAAGTAGAATATGCATGAAACAAATATAAAATGAAACGAGATGTGAGCGAAAACTACTCCTAAAACCCTATATGTTTTGCTCATATCAATTCCCCTAGACTTAGATCTTTGCTTGTCCTCAAGCAAACCTCGTGCCATGAAATTTTAAAAAGGTATTGTTCCATACTTAGCATGTCAACTAGATTTATCAAGTGGTATTTGCAATCAAAGAAAAATAGATATTTTCTAGAAATTCACTAAGTTAGCTCCTCGTGCTCGTGCCAAGCGAATCTTCTTAGGGGATACTCATTCCATGATAAGTTAAGTCGTCATCCTATAGCTTTCCTAAGGTCTCCAGCTCTTAGGCATTTACCTGCCCAAAGCGAGGGTCATTCCCTAGATCTAGCATAAAGTCTCAAAGGTGTGCTCGGTATTGAGAGAAATTGGCAAGTGTTTCCCCAGTAACCTAATTCGGTCTCAAAGGGGCACCTAACTATTTCCACCCACGACAACTATTTTTTTTAGAATTCATTTTTCGGCTCACTGGATTTTGATTTTTTCGAATGAGCTTACACAATCCGAGTATTTCCAGTAACTAACATGTTAAACTTAGGGTCACCTATGGATTCTAAAGTACTAGACTACTGAGATGAATCATAACTAGGTATGTACTAGACTCTCCTTTTCAGAAAGTTCATCATGTGTATGTGTAAAGTAAAAGCTAATCAGTGTAAGACTAGAACATTCATTAGAGGAAATAAAATAAAATACCACGAGGTAAATAAAGTTAAGCTACCCATGGAAACAACTCATAAAAGAAAACTCTAAAAACACTACTGAGGTAGCTTAAAGATAGCAAAAATTAAGTACTGACGAAACTAAAAACTCTATGTATGAAAAAAATGAATGCTAACTAAAACAAATGCAAATGACAGGAAAGAAACTACTGCTAGAAACAAAATAAATCAAAATGGGGGCCTCCAGACTTAAACGAAGCATATCTCTAGTATGGTGGACGAGGTGGAAAGTCTGGTAGCCTCGGCATCTCAGGATCCTGGGAGAACCTACTGTTGAGTCGCTGATGCCACATGTACATGTGGTCGATCTGAGAGCTAGTGGATGCAGCGGCTGCTCGGTGCTCCTCTTCCCTAGCCCACTACGCCTGTTGGGCTCGCATATGCTGCCATATCTCCTGACAGTAGGTGGCCTCCGCCTGGTGACGGGTAGCCTCCTCCTGGAAGTAGACATGGGCCTTACCATAGAACTCCTCAGCCCACTGAAAGTGCTCTCGGAAACCCTGAAACTCTGCCTGCATGTAGGCGCTCTGCTCCTCCCATCGCTGCCTCTGCGTCTGCTGCTCGGTGTATATGTCATTGAGGCATGATCGGAACTCCAAAAAATCATAGGCAGATGTACCTATATCCTGCTCAAAAGTAGAAAAAGGTGGTAGTGCAGGTGCAGGCTCATGTCTACGTGGACTAGGTGGGCTCCTATGAATGCGTGGACTGGAGGGAGAGTGATGTAAAGGGGAAGAGATGGGTGCCGATGTGGATGGTCCCTCATATGGCGGGGACTCCACTATCAGGTCTAAACGCTAGTTGGCGCGTGTGGTGATGGTGGTACGATCAGGGTCGGGGAGCCTAAGGGTCGTTAGGTTTTTCCTTACAAAGCATAGGGAGTGTCCCCCTCTTACAATTATCTTCATGGTCATACACATGATGGGTTTGAGATCTAGTGCGTGAGGGGAAACTTCGCTTCCCACTTCACCTTGGTCGTTTGTTCATGGCGATCCCATCGATGTCCCCGGATTAAAAAAAAATTAATCCTAGACAAAAGGGATTGCCCAAAAAACTAAGTCATCGTCGTGCTATTCGTTTAGAGAGGTCACTTGAAAAAACTTGTTGTTCAAGCGACCAACCTCTATTCTATGAGTAGCCGCGGAATAGACGATGTCCGGATCGCCGGCTTTCGTGTTTATGTTCGGGATCCAAGTATTATTTAGCCCCAAACATAATTATATCATGCTCATAATTGAAAAACAAAAACAAATATGTTACAAAAGAGAATAGAGAATCGGTATACCTCTTGATCTCTAATGTATGACCTTCCTCCTTTCGGACGTTGTGTGGGCGACGATCTACCAAAAGTTGAAGCTCCTAGATCGCCAATCTTCCTTCCTTGCTCGTTCCGAGCAAGAGGAAGAATACAAAACAAAGCTCTATTCCTTCTTTCAACCAACCAACAACCTCCAAGGATGGAGCTTGATGTCGGCCAAGAAGGAGGAGGAGATTTATGGTTGACGACCAAAAGCTTCAAGGGAGGACCCTAAGCCTTTGTTCATCCGGCCAAGGAGAAGGAGAAGAGGGAGTTTGGATGCTGGCCAAGGGCTGGAAGACCTCCAATGGGCGTCGGCAGCTTGTGGAAGAAGAACAACACAAGGAAAATCTTTCCTTATTAGGTGGCGCCCAAGCCCAAACCCTAGCTCCTCTTCTTGCCGCCAACTCCAAAACCCTAGCTCCTCTTGATTAATTCTCCACGCCAACCCCTTGTCCTCCTTTTATAGAGTTAGGGATAAGCCTCCTTTTAATCTCCACCATTGGTTCTAGGGATTTAATCTCAACCGTCGAATCTAGAGATTTAATCTCAACCGTCGGATCTTAGAGATTTAATCTCTACCTTTGGATCTAGAGTTTTGTTTCTATCCATTGGATCTAAGCTTCATGAGGTGTTAATAGGCTACAATAGGGACCATGAGGAGGAGTTGAATCTTGGCCACCCATGGATCAAGCCCACATAAAGTACGATCCATTAATGATAATCCAATCTACTAAAGGATTATCATTGATCTACCTCACCAACCCCCATAAGATAATATGGGCTCCATAAAATATTTGTACATTTTCTCCCTGTGTTTAAGATCTCGAATGTCCGTCGATTAATTAATTTACTGACCATTAATTAATCAACATCTAACTTAATGAGTAGTACCACTCAACCTTTTCTTTATGCCGGACCAAGTCCACCTGCAGGGTTTACATGATGAACCTTATGAGCTCCTCAAGGGGACATCATCATCCTAATATATAGGACACGGTTTCCTCCTATAATCAAAGGCACACCATATAAATAATATCATTTCCCAACTTACCGAGCCTATCGATTTAATCTACAAATCTCGCCCATTGGTAAATCAAAGAAATGAATACTAAGTATATGTGCCCGTTATTATATCGGGATTAAGAGTATGTACTAAATAATATCTGAGGTCCGATTCGATTATGTAGTCAGCAATAAATCGAATCACCTCTAAGTCGGTCCTGCTCAATACACACAAAGTGTACTAGTGTGATTCTATGGTCAAGACAAACCAATACCAAATCACATTACAACCATTCTGATGGTTTGTCCAAAGTCATCTCGGTTGTGAGCCTTCACTTATACTTTACAAGGGGCCGATAACATGATCTCCCGTGTGACACCACACACCATGTTATCTACAATGTAATGTATTAAACAATATTCCATAACCATAAAAATGCAAACAATGATCATGTAATTCTTATTTCAAAATAAAGATGTTCATACAAAGATAGACTTTTCAGTATACATTCCTACAATCTCCCACTTACACTAAAAGACTATGTTGTCCTCAAACTGTCATACATCTGATTCCCATTCCCTCCACATGCCTATCAAAAGCTCTCGCTGGAAGGGACTTAGTGAAAGGATCTACCAGGTTGTCCTCTGATGCAATCTTGGCCACAGCAACTTCTCCTCTCTTTTCGATTTCTCGTATCAGGTGGTACTTGCGCTCTGTGAGCTTACTTGCCTTATGGGCTAGTGGTTCCTTCGAGTTTGCAACTGCACCACTATTATCACAATAAATTGTGATAGTTCTGGGCAAACCATGAATCACATCCAAGTCCATTAGGAAGTTCCTGAGCCACACACCTTCTTTGGCCGCCTTAGAGGCTGCCACATACTCAGCTTCTATGGTGGAGTCTATTAGTTATAGCCCTAGAACCAATCATGTGATGGTTGAATAGGGAACATTTTGTATCATATTCTATAAAGGCAAAGGATTGGTTATTATATTTACGTCTTGCTTGTGCCAGCTAAATTAAATATAATAATGCCCTAGAAAAGTAGGTTCTTATCTACAACACATCAATTGGCAGAATTGATTATGAGAGGCTATAGAGAACACTTTCCTAAATGTTCCTAGTCAAGTATTAATATGCAAGGGAAATATTAATACATAAAGACTAGCATGTAGGTTAATCGATGACTTGATCTCACAAGTCATGGATATATGATATCAAGTTGACACATGGGTATATATTAGAGAATATATACTGAACTGACCCTCCATGAGAAAGTTTCATGGATCGTCATATGAGTGTCATAAAGTTTCTCATGTGACTATTAGTATGAATAGTCCTCAAACCTAAAGTCACTACGGTTCCCTACATAAGGAGTTATGTACTTTGGTATCGTCAAACGTCACCCGTAACAGGGTGGACCATAAAGGCGATTACTGGGTATATAATAAATTATGTGGAGGAATGTGAGTGATGTAGATGGGATCTATCCCTCCCATATGACGGGAGTGATATCTGTGGGCCCCTTGATTGAGTAGAACTACTAAAACGCATGGCCATGCTCGAATGAGTCAATATGAGATATTGAGCTCATTTGTTTGAGTTAGTTTGCTCAGGGATCAAGAAACACATAGATTGATCGAGGATGACACGGTCTATGCCTCATTGGTCAATCTGATATCAAGGATAGAAGGACACGGTCATACATTATAGTAGTCACGGAAAGGTTAGTCAGATCTTGACTTATTTTATAACTTGGGTAGCAATGATATATTGCTAGATGCCGCTCATTGCTTGTGTATCTAAAAGAGTTTAGATCCACTGCCAACGTTATGAGAGCCTATAGGGTCACACACAAAGAGCATGATGATTATAAGAATTAGTGCATTCTTGTTTGACTAGAATAATTTGGGAATAAGCTTATGTACAAAATGGTTTTTAGACTTTAAGCTTAATGAGAATTTTAGCTTGTTGATTTAATGAGATTAATTCAATATGCTAAGCTTATTAATTTAATAAGATTAAATAAATATGTTATCATGATAGCCTAAGCTTAATTGATTTAATAAGATTAATTCAATATGTTACCTTATTGATTTAATGAGATTAATTCAATATGATAACATAAGCTTATTGAATTAATAAGATTAATTCAACATGCATGAATGCCACATAAGCATGCCACATAAGCTTGCCACCTAAGCTTGATGAGGTGGAAGGAGACAAAGGGTTTTGACCTTTGGAATTTCTCCACATGTGGCCGGCCAAACAAGGAGTGTTGATTATTTTTCAATGCAATTGATTGCATTGAATGTGATAGGAGGTGAAAGGTTTTTTCAATCCTATAAAACACTCCATGGGGTGGCCGGCCAAATGGGTGGAAGCTTGAGGCTTGGAGAGAGCTTGGTGGTGAGAGGCTTTGGTTGTGTGGCTTTTGTGAGTGTAGGCTAGCAAGAAGAGTGGTCTTCTTCTTCCTTTCTCTTTTTCCCTACCTTCCTCTCCTTTAGGGACTTCTCTAGCAAGAAGTAAAGGAGAGCTCTTCTAGTTTCTTTTGTGAGACAAGAGCTTGCTCGTGTGGATACATATAGAGGCACGGACATTTGAACGTGCTAAAAGATCCAACAAACCCAAGGAGAAGCGGGATTAAAAAGGGCACGCAACAAAGGTAATATTCTCCTATAAGATAAGTTTTTTTTCTTTTAGAGAAATTTATTTTTTTTGTACGACATGCAACTTGGTAGGGATCCTATTTTTCCGTTGCGCATATGCTATTTTGCATAAAAAAGATCCCTATAGTGGTATCAGAGCCACTTGCGAAAGATCGTATAAAAAAAAAATAGGTTTTCTCTATTTTATATATGATATAGATGTAGGATAAATTTTATTATGAGTTGATAATTGCATTAGCAATTTTTCAAACATAATAAATATCCGATGTCTTTTAAAAGTTAAAATTGACATGGTGCATGGTTATGACCTAGTTCCAAAAAGTTTGTGAATGTGTGTGTTGTAATTCTTAATACGGCCTGCGTGTCATGCCTTTCTCCTAAAATTCTTGTTGTAAAAATTAGTTTTAGACTCGAATGTAACTCGAGTATTTCTCCTTTTGTAATATACAAAATAAAGATGGAGGGTCCATTGGAAGATGACGTTACAAGGAGGAAGTCAACAACACAAGACAACCAAAAGGAAGCACTTGGGAGAAGATGCTATCCCTAGGTTGACCAATCAATCTTTTCATTGGCTTGAGAAGATTGTAGAATAAGTGCCATAACCATGACACGCTTAGTTTAATATGTATGTGATGCATGTTAATTTAGCTTATATGTGATGTATGCTAATATGTATGTGATGCATGTTTAAGTTTATTTCTTAATAAGTCAAAAACGATATACCTACCAAAGTTTGGTACTCACTACTTCCTCGATCATTTTTTGTTGGGTTTGCCAAAGCAAAGCAATGCATTTTATCTTGGAAGAGTGCGAGTGGACAATCGTGATGTCCCGCTATCAAACTTGGTTAAGACTTAATTAAGTTTTTCTTAATTAATTAAGAAAGTAGAGGCATATATTAGCTTTGAACATAAGTTTTAAAAATTAGTTTTGTGTGATTTCCGAACATCAGCTTTGTCTTAGAAAGTGGTCGTTGCTCCGATATCAAAGAAGGCCTCTGTGCCTCGCCACGGCCTGGAAGCTCGTTTAGGAATAAACACTAAACTAATCTAAACTTAACCAAAGCTATTAAAGAGTTACATCAGATGTAATTGGCAAAAGATTGCCTACCTAATCATACTACGTCTTGGGCGATTAGCCAAAGCTAACTCAAGACGAAGTATGATGTGGATCTTTATCCCATATAAATTTATAGCTAAATAGAAGCTAATGATGTAAGCAAAATATGTTTGCCTACATCAATGATTAGCTCATATCAAAGCTATGAGAATTTAGTGGGAGCCTCATTTAATTAAAGGCCTAATTAAATGACTTAGGTATGATACTTAATTTTGCATTTTAATGTTGTAGATCACCATGTCATCTAACACGACACACCCTCAACTCATGATCTCGCCCTGAGAAAGACAAGCTCAATGGAGCTAACTTTCTAGACTGGTATAGGAACTTGAGGATTATCCTCAAGCAAGAACGTAAACTGTATGTCCTAGAGCAGTCTATCCCTGAAACACCCGCCCCTGCGGCCACTCGTGCTAAAAAGGATGCTTATAAGAAGCATCAAGATGATGCATTAGATGTGTCATGTCTTATGCTTGCCACCATGAACTCTGAGCTTCAGAAGCAACATGAGAACATGGATGCCTATGGTATGGTTGAGCATTTGAAACAACTATATCAAGGACAAGCTAGGCACGAGCGTTTTGAAGTGTCTAAGGCTCTTTTTGCATGCAAGATGCAAGAAGGAACACTTGTAGGAACTCACGTACTTAAAATGATAGGGTACGTTGAGAACCTTGAAAGACTAGGTTTTCCACTGAGCCAAGAATTGGCAATCGATGTCATCTGGCAATCATTGCCAGAAGCATATAATCAATTCATCATGAATTATAACATGAATGAAATTGATAAGCCTTTGCCTGAGATTCTCAAAGATGTTAAGAATCACGAACCGAATCTCAAGAAGAAAGTTAGTAACGTACTAATGGTCAAGAAGGGCAAAGGTAAGCGCAAAGGCAAGGGTGAGACCCAAGCCAAAGGCAAGGCCAATTCATCCACTTCAAAGGGTAAAGGTAAAGTACCTGAGGGACATAAGGAAGCTTGGCGGCTAAAAAGTCTACCTTGAGGAAGTAAAGAAGAAAAGAAGTGGGACTTCTGCCTCAGGTATACACGTTATAGAAGTTAATCTATCTATTTCTTCTACATGGGTATTAGATACCAGATGTGCATCTCACATTTGTACTAATGTGCAGGGACTGAGAAATAGTAGACTAATGGCAAAGGGCGAAGTGGACCTACGAGTAGGCAATGGCGCAAAAGTTGCTGCTGTAGCTGTAGGAACATATTCTTTGTCTTTGCCCACTGGGCTTATCTTAGAACTAGAGGAGTGCTTTTATGTACCTGCATTAATGAAGAACATAATTTCTGTATCTTGTTTAGACAAGAAAAACTTTTCTTTTATAATAAAGGACAAATGTTGTTCCATTTATTTGAATGAAATGTTCTATTGTAATGCACCACTTATGAATGGTCTCTATGTTCTAGATTTAGAAAACCCAATTTATAACGTAAATACCAAACGGTTCAAATCGAATAATTTGAACCAAACATATCTCTGGCACTGTCGCCTAGGTCACATAAATGAAAAACGCATATCCCAACTCCATAAAGATGGATTATTGGACTCATTTGATTTTGAATCATATGAGGTATGCGAATCTTGTCTTTTAGGAAAGATGACTAAAACTCCATTTAGTGGACATGGCGAGAGAGCGACGGACTTGTTAGGACTCATACATACTGATGTATGTGGCCCTTTCAATGTCGGCAGGAGGCTATAAGTACTTTATTACTTTCACTGATGATATGAGTAGATTTGGCTACTTATATTTGATGAGACATAAGTCAGAATCCTTTGAAAAGTTCAAAGAATTCAAGAATGAAGTACAAAACCAACTTGGTAAGTGTATTAAGCTACTTCGATCAGATCGAGGTGGTGAATACCTTAGTCAAGAGTTTCGTGATCACCTGGCTGAGTGTGGGATAATTTCCCAACTCACTCCACCTGGAACACCACAATGGAATGGTGTATCTGAGAGGAGAAATCATACTCTATTAGATATGGTACGATCAATGATGAGCCAGACTGATCTACCTACTTCCTTTTGGGGTTTAGCTCTAGAGACAGCCGCTTTCACACTTAATCGCGTCCCATCAAAAGCCGTAGAAAAGACACCATATACGTTATGGACTGGGAAGAGTCCCAAAATGTCTTTTATAAAGATTTAGGGTTGTGAAGCTTATGTTAGACGTCAAGTCTCAGATAAACTAGGACCCAACTCAGATAAGTGTTATTTTGTAGGATATCCCAAGGAAACTAAGGGATATTACTTTTACAATCCCACACTTAACAAGGTGTTTGTTGCCAGAAATGTTGTCTTTCTAGAAAGAGAATTTATTTCTAGAAAAACTAGTGGGAGTAAAATTTATCTTGAAGAAATTCAAGATGAAGATAACACTAAGTCTTCGATAGAAAATGAACAGGCACCACAAAGTGTTGTGGATGAGGAAATTGTTGCCCAAAGAGTTGTGGAGCAAACACCTATTCAAGTAGACCATCCTCTTCGTAGATCTGATAGGATCCATCGTCAACCCGAGAGATATTCTTTTCTCTTGACTGACAACGGTGATGTATTGCTTGTCGATCTTGACGAGCCTACATCCTATCAAGAAGCTATGATGAGCCCAGATTCTGAGAAATGGCTAGAGGCCATGAGATCCGAAATGGAATCCATGTACACTAACTAAGTATGGACTTTGGTTGATCCACCTGAAGGGGTAAAACCCATTGGGTGTAAGTGGGTCTTTAAAGTAAAGACTGACATGGATGGTAATAAGCATACCTATAAAGGTAGATTGGTGGCTAAAGGATTCAAACAAATTCATGGTATCGACTATGATGAAACCTTTTCACCAGTTGCGATGCTTAAATCCATTCGGATCATACTTGCTATTGCAGCCTACCACGATTATGAGATCTGGCAGATGGATGTCAAAACCGCTTTTCTGAATGGAAAGCTACTCGAGGATGTGTACATGACACAGCCTGAGGGTTTTGAAGATCCAAAGCATCCTGGAAAGGTATGCAAACTGCAAAGGTCCATTTATGGACTAAAGAAAGCCTCTCGAAGCTGGAATCTTCGATTCGATGATGCAATCAAGGAGTTTGGTTTCATCAAAAATGAAGATGAACCTTGTGTCTACAAGAGAAATAGTGGGAGCACAGTTGTATTTCTTATCTTGTATGTAGATGACATACTTCTCATCGGAAATGATATTCCCTCACTTCAGTCTGTGAAGATGTGGTTAGGGAATTGTTTCTCGATGAAAGACTTAGGTGAAGCTGCCTATATTCTAGGCATCAAGATCTATAGAGATAGATCTAAAAGATTACTTGGCCTAAGTCAGAGTACATACATTGATAAAGTGCTAGATCATTTTGCTATGCAAAATTCCAAGAAAGGATTTCTGCCTTTATCACATGGTGTGAGTCTTTCGAAGACTCAATGTCCCTCTTCTAAGGAGGAGAGAGATCGCATGGATAAGATCCCTTATGCATCTGCTATAGGGTCTATCATGTACGCCATGCTTTGCACTCGTCCTGATGTCTCATATGCTTTGAGCATGACGAGTAGATACCAGTCGGATCCAGGTGAAAGTCACTGGATAGCAGTCAAAAATATTCTTAAATACTTACGAAGAATGAAAGAATATTTCCTAATATTTGGAGGCAATGAGGAGCTAACTGTAAAGGGTTACAGTGATGCAAGCTTCCAAACAGACAAGGATGACTATAGATCACAATCGGGATACGTGTTTTGCCTGAATGGTAGAGCTATGAGTTGGAAGAGTTCGAAGCAGGACACAGTTGCTGATTCTACAACAGAAGCCGAGTATATTGCTGCGTCTGATGCAGCAAAGGAGGTTGTTTGGCTCCGCAAGTTCATCAGTGAACTTGGGGTAGTTCCTAGCATTGCAGATCCAATAGACCTCTATTGTGACAACAATGGGGCTATTGCACAGGCTAAGGAACCTCGATCACATCAACGGACCAAACACATACTGCGACGCTTCCATCTCATTCGAGAGATCATCGATAGAGGAGATGTCAGGATATGCAGAGTACCGACAGAAGCTAACATCACAGATCCATTAACCAAGGCTTTGGCACAGAGGAAGCATGATGGTCACACTAGGTCACTAGGTATCAGGAATTATAGTGATTGGTACTAGTGCTAGTGGGAGATTGTTAGTTATAGCCCTAGAACCAATCATGTGATGGTTGAATAGGAACATTTTGTATCATATTCTATAAAGGCAAAGGATTGGTTATTATATTTACGTCTTGCTTGTGCCAGCTAAATTAAATATAATAATGCCCTAGAAAAGTAGGTTTTTATCTACAGCACATCAATTGGCAGAATTGATTATGAGAGGCTGTAGAGAACACTTTCCTAAATGTTCCTAGTCAAGTATTAATATGCAAGGGAAATATTAATACATAAAGACTAGCATGTAGGTCAATTGATGACTTGATCTCACAATTCATGGATATATGATATCAAGTTGACACATGGGTATATATTAGAGAATATATACTGAACTGACCCGCCATGAGAAAGTTTCATGGATCATCATATGAGTGTCATAAACTTTCTCATGTGACTATTGGTATGAATAGTCCTCAAACTTGAAGTCACTACGGTTCCCTACATAAGGAGTTATGTACTTTGGTATCGTCAAACGTCACCCGTAACAGGGTGGACCATAAAGGCGATTACTGGGTATATAACAAATTATGCGGAGGGATGTGAGTGATGTAGATGGGATCTATCCCTCCCATATGACGGGAGTGATATCTGTGGGCCCCTTGATTGAGTAGAACTACTAAAATGCATGGTTATGCTCGAATGAGTCAATATGAGATATTGAGCTCATTTGTTTGAGTTAGTTTACTCAGGGATCAAGAAACACATAGATTGATCGAGGATGACACGGTCTATGCCTCATTGGTCAATCTGATATCAAGGATAGAAGGACACGATCATACATTATAGTAGTCACGGAAAGGTTAGTCGGATCTTGACTTATTTCGTAACTTGGGTAGCAATGATGTATTGCTAGATGTCGCTCATTGCTTGTGTATCTAAAAGAGTTTAAATCCACTGCCAACGTTATGAGAGCCTATAGAGTCACACACAAAGAGCATGATGATTAGAAGAATTAGTGCATTCTAGTTTGACTAGAATAATTTGGGAATAAGCTTAAGTACAAAATGGTTTTTGGACTTTAAGCTTAATGAGAATTTTAGCTTGTTGATTTAATGAGATTAATTCAATATGCTAAGCTTATTAATTTAATAAGATTAAATAAATATGTTATCATGATAGCCTAAGCTTAATTGATTTAATAAGATTAATTCAATATGTTACCTTATTGATTTAATGAGATTAATTCAATATGATAACATAAGCTTATTGAATTAATAAGATTAATTCAACATGCATGAATGTCACATAAGCATGCCACATAAGCATGCCACCTAAGCTTGATGAGGTGGAAGGAGACAAAGGATTTTGACCTTTGGAATTTCTCCACATGTGGCTGGCCAAACCTTGTTTGATTATTTTTCAATCCAATTGATTGTTATTGAATGTGATAGGAGGTGAAAGGTTTTTTCAATCCTATAAAACACTCCATGGGGTGGCCGGCCAAATGGGTGGAAGCTTGAGGCTTGGAGAGAGTTTGGTGGTGAGAGCCTTTGGTTGTGTGGCTTTTCTGAGTGTAGGCTAGCGAGAAGAGTGGTCTTCTTCTTCCTTTCTCTTTTTCCCTACCTTCCTCTCCTTTAGGGACTTCTCTAGCAAGAAGTAAAGGAGAGCTCTTCTAGTTTCTTTTGTGAGACAAGAGCTTGCTTGTGTGGATATATATAAAGGCACGGACATTTGAACGTGCTAAAAGATCCAACAAACCCAAGGAGAAGCGGGATTAAAAAGGGCACGCAACAAACGTAATATTCTCCTATAAGATAAGTTTTTTTCTTTTAGAGAATTTTTTTTTTGTACGAGGTTTTCTTTCGCAAGGATCACTTAGAAGGGATCCTATTTTTCAGTTGCGCATATGCTATTTTGCATAAAAAAGATCCCTACAGAGTCCACCACGCATTTCTGCTTGACACTCCTCCATACAATGGCTCCACCTCCCAAAGTAAATACAAAACCTGAGGTAGACTTACTGTTATCCCTATCAGATTGGAAGTCGAAATCCGTGTAAACCACAGGGAGTAATTGGTCTGCCTGGTAAACCAGCATATAATCCCTAGTCCTTCTCAGGTACT